>OX276378.1:46816544-49216544 GCA_946251855.1 Alsophila aescularia
ATAAAATATAATAATAACGGCACATAAAGTCGCTCCACGTTCCTTCATTTTCTCAAACTACGCAAATTACAAGAAATTTTATTCATCAAGACAAAGCTATTGGACGACTGGAAAGGGCAACCGTCAAATATATTTGTTCGAATAATGGACAAAGATATATGACGAAAGGAATACCAATGAACTACTTATGGTTTGGTTACTTTTAGCTGGCGTTAATTAAAAAAAAACTTCTTTAACATTAAAATTTATTATATATATTATATTCTTATAATTTAGCCCTTAGTAATAACTAAGGCCTAAATTATAAGAATATATTCTAAAGGTTCTTACGATTTAATTCTATCAATTAACGTACGACGTTGGCGTCCATCAGTTTAAAAATGAAATATACAACTGTTTTTAAAAATATATTTTTTTATTGAATGTTTACTACAAAATTAATCATAAACGACACTGTTTTATGACATGCAAATTTAAGAAATAGGTTTCGAAAGAGACAATCGGACCGTATAAGATGGAGAATAATTATAACACAAGTACTAAAAAGGAAGCTTAACATTGATGCCACTGACGTACTCATAAGATCAAAATATTTACGTATATAATATATAGGTAAATGGCTACACGACACCGAGAACAGAAAAATATACCTCAACTTATTGAAAAAATGATAGTTGTGTCTCGCTAACTACAAACAAACAGTAAAGTGTCGCTCACAGCTATGTTCCGTCCACTGGAACTTGGTCCCTGGCTTGAGTGAAGGCTGCGATGAGCGCGGCGAGCTCGATGCGCTCGCTGCAGCCGCTCGACAGCCGCGCCTCGCTGTCCGACATTTTGATCAACAGCGACACCAGCACCTCCGGGGGCAGCTTTACTGGAATACGAACAATATCACATGTCTTCTTCTTCATATCAATCGTTGAAACATTAGGCAACTATATGGGTTTGGACCAAAAATTGGCAACCTCCACCGCTAGATCAGTGGCCAAGTAAAGGTCTTGTTTGGAACAATGAGCCGGATATGAGGGGCAACAGAGAAGATGCGACATTGACTGGACGGCAGCACCACAATCGCACTCCATCTGATGTCCTATGCCCCATCGGTGCATGATTTCTCGACAGCGGCGAACCCCGGCGCGAAGCCGTTTAAGGGATTTGACTGGACACTGGAGATTTTGCTCTGATGGAAGCACTTCTGCTGGGGTTATAAAATCAGGACCGCGTGTTATGTTTGCCACAGTTCGCATATTCTCTTAGCAGGAGATATATATATATATATATAGGCTTTTACGACTTTTTAAGCGGGTTTGTGGCATGGTTTAGGTAGTCATATAGCGGATGTCGGGTGTCAGTTTCTTGTTTTAATTTTTCGAGTGTCAACTATCCTGCCTGCTGAGCTTAGTGTCTCAGGTTCGAATCCTAGTTGGGACAAACATTTGTGTGATGAGCAAACGGGTGTTGGATGTGTAGTGTGTTAATGTGTCCGTGCCACCCCGCGACACAGAGACACTAGTGCGAGGGTGCGATAAAGTTAACTTAAAAAAAAAAAAAAAAAAGGCGACCTAACACTGTCTCTTTCTTACCTTTTCACGGCTAAGCGTGAGATTTACGTGGAAGGTTTTTTTTCTTTTTAACACTGAAGAACGTTCCGCGGGTCGCAGCTAGTAGACTGACATCATCGACCCGACCCCCCCCCCCCCCCCTGCTTTGTTATGTTTTAAAATTAATTTACCTTGGGAAAGATGTGCTTATCATCGCACAACCAACAATCTCCTTCACTTGTTTTGCACAAAGATATTCTTCAACAAAAAAACAACTTTGTATGTTGCACGTTGATAGTTACATTACATGTAGATATAAGCTTTCATCTGACATTAATCTTAACATGGAAATCGTCTTCCTTGATGAATGTATCAAGATTATCATGTGTTCTGTGCCCAAAGTTAAATCGTCTTCCTTGATGAATGTATCAAGATTATCATGTGTTCTGTGCCCAAAGTTAAATCGTCTTCCTTGATGAATGTATCAAGATTATCATGTGTTCTGTGCCCAAAGTTAAATCGTCTTCCTTGATGAATGTATCAAGATTATCATGTGTTCTGTGCCCAAAGTTAAATCGTCTTCCTTGATGGATGTATCAAGATTATCATGTGTTCTGTGCCCAAAGTTAAATCGTCTTCCTTGATGAATGTATCAAGATTATCATGTGTTCTGTGCCCAAAGTTAAATGAGTATAATTAAAAAATGCAGTCACTTATTATGTTTTAAGTTGTTTTTTTGCATTGTCATCGATTTGTGAGCTACCCTGATAGTTTCAGCAGGATAGCTAATCGGGAAGTGCTCGAAATTTGAGTCGCAAGATTCCAGGACATGCAGATATACATAGATACATACATACAAGTGAAGTTAAATAAAAGCTTTTATAATCGTGCTAAAACAAATGATAGTGGCAGTAATTTGCTTACTTCTTTGTATAATAGTATGAACTTCGGTGAGAACGTCGCCGAGCGCCAGACCTTTAGCTAGCTTCAGATCTTGAATATCTGAGACTGGTTTAGGAATGTTATCATCCATAATTATCTGGTATTGCGCGAAGTCATATCATTTTGTGCAATACATAATTTATTGCACACAGCATTTATTTCGTTGGTATTTATTATAAATACCAACGAAATAAATGTTTCCTGACAGCGCTAGATAAAAAATCGGATATTGGTGAATCAATGACAACAAATACTTTCCTTTTAAATACTTGCTTAAATCAAGATATATCTCTATCTATACTTATAATAAAGCAGTGGGTACGAAATAATCTGTACAATGTAGATAATAGTTTATGGTACTTAAAATAGGCTAATGAAAAGAATATTACATTCTTTTAAATCGAGTCTTATCTGTTTGTTAGTTCGCGCATCATGTAAAAACTACTGGACCGATTGCGATGCGGTTTTCACTGTTAGATTAGCTTAGGGGTTGACTTGGGCCTCTTCCAATGATCGCCACGGAGCCCGATCTAAGACAGGTGGCAGGTGACAGGAACTTTTTGAATATGTGTCTTTAATCAAAATCGAGTGGATATTTTAATATTTGGATAAGAGGTAGGTACTATTTTGCACACATTCATAAAATATTGTTATCCAAATTGTGTGTGAATTCCATATGATAGTCAAGATCAAGAGTGAGAGTATGCATACGATACTCTCCCTGGAAAATTGCTAGTACACCGTGTTGGGGCTCACCTGGCACGTCCTGCTTTTAAAGACTGCGCTCCACGGCGTTGACCGCGTGGTTTTTTTTCTGAGATAAAGGTATCTTATATTTTATTCCTGGATCTAAAGTATAATATTTTTTTCTTTTGAACGGTTTGTTTCACGTATACCTAATGTTGTATGTGTTGTAATAGGATCGACAATAATGTTTTATTAGTAATCGTGTGTTTGACTGCCTACCACGCCCTTATATTCTGTCTGACCAATATACAAGCTATCCTATAGTTTGGGGCTAGGGAATCGGTGTGAATTCCTGAATATATTATAAATTAACTATTAACTGCCCACGGCGGTGCTCGCGCCGTCATTTTTCTGGGATTTCTGGGATATACGTCCGCGCCGTGCCAGCGTGCCACCGCTGAGTTACCTAGGTACGCCGCCGCCGCCGCCGGATCACTCATAAATTCGCGCCGACTTAATTTTTTTATTACAAATACGCGTGAGTGACGCGTAGGTGACGACCTAGCAACCATCCACGCATCGTTGCCTAGCTACGCGCTGTGGCCATACGGTGCGCTAGTGAGTTCGTTCGGTCGCTTCCCCGTCATGTACCCTCCTCACCCACCCGCCCGTGTCATCGCGCGTGGCCACCTTATTAGAAGGCAAAAAATACCGGTGAATAAATTAAAGATTTCATTGATAAGATTAAAGAAAATTTTAACTTACAAGACCGAGAAATTCATACCGTAACAGACGCCGGATCAAATGTAAAACGAGCTGTAACGCTGTCACATCCTGATGGTAATTTATGTTTGGGACATGGTTTTCACAACTTGGTCACCGTAGATGGACTCCAAAAAGTTCCAGAAATAGAGGCATTAATAATAAAATGTAAAAAAAATGTAAAGTCGTTAAGATATCGTCTGCCTGAGTTAGAAGCTGATGCCCAAAAAGAACAGATAGCGATATTATTGGCGTGAGAGACTGCATCTCAAAATTTGGAAAATGATGAAGCTGACCCAATTCCTGTAGAAGTCGAGGAACAAGATAATCATTCTAGTTTTGGTCAGCATGAACTATTTGGAAATCTATAACACGTCCCAAGTATAAAGACGGCGTCAACGACTCGCTGGCACAGAGTGCCTATAATGCTGGAAAGCTTGGCGCATTGCTGTAACCGGGCTTAATAAGATTGGTCAGAATGACTTGAAAATTAATACCGAAGAATGGAATATTTTAGAACACGTTATAAAATTTCTTCGGACCTTTCAAGAAGCCGTGGAAATGTTGACGTCGCAAAAGGCGTCGTCACTAAATTTGGGGCTCATTTTCAGGTCCAAAATAAATGATGTTGTACTGTCGACGCCAGATGACGAATCGTTAATAATTCAAAGACTAAAAACAAGCCTGAACAAAAGGTTTCCCGTTACTTAATATATTGTCGCAGCATCTCTGCTCGACCCATGTTTCGCTAGTCTAAAAGAGATTGAAAATTACGTAGAAAATCATCAAATGACAAAACTACTTTCTTAGCCAATGTCGTGAGGAAATTCGTCAAGGACTCAGATGAATCAGAATCTGTGGAACCTGGTCCTTTTTCAAGAAATAACCATGATAATCTACTTTCAAAGTTGGCCAAAAAACACTCGAATAGATTTATCGATGAAGATGACGCAGTTGCGCAAAGGTGCTGGAGATATTTAGCCAGGGCTAGCACCTCTGATTTGGAAGATTGCGATGGTAACATTCTGAAGTTCTGCAACGGAACAAATTATCATTTCCATGGCTTGCAGGATTGGTGCGTTCACTTCTCTCTATCTCAGCTACAAGTACGCCTTGTGAAAGGGTTTTTTCTTGTGCTGGGCTAGTCTTGACTGCGAAGCAATCGCGTTTAAATACTGCCAAAGTAAATAAAATAATTTTCATTCATGACAATTACAAATAGGGTAGACCGAGGCGTATCGGAACAATTTGACTTTGAGGTTAAAAAAATACAAATTCTTTCAAAGAATCACAGTATTTATTATTTGAGCTTTAATCAGTGTTTATTCTTCTTTACGCCCCATATGCTTAAAATTATATGGTTATAATATTTTCGTTTTTTATAACAAAAAACTAAACTACGAGAATTATCCGATTCACCCAAAATCTTGGGGCTAATTGGATCTAACATTTGTTAATCTATAAAATAGAAAATTAATATAGGAACATGTTTATAATCATACTTAAAACTAATTAAAATCTTAATTATAATATCATTCTTCACTTCAGTCAGTTATTGTCACATAAAACACAAGTGTACTCCATTATCCAAATGCACTGCACTGGATCCAGTCCTCTGTTGGCGGGTGAACAAATTTTTCTGACCAAAAAATGCAGTGCCGGTCTCTTGACTGAGCCGTACTCTTCACTTTAATTTCAGGTGTAGCTTTATTCTTTTTTTTAACCTTCATGTTCTGTTTATCATTGGCTTTTTCTTTAGCGATGTATTTACGAACATCTTTTGGAGCTGCACCGATTCCATGAGTTGATAAATGTAACAATCGATCAGCAAACTTTTTTTCAGTGTCGCCGTCCATCGTTTGTTGACCGCACCGACTCTCGATTATACCCCTGGAGAAGGTTGTTCTTCTTTGTAGACCGCCCCGAATGTCGATTATACCCCTGGAGAAGGTTGTTCTTCTTTGTAAGCTTGTAAAAGGCATATAGGTCTCAGCTGCCTTACGTACAGTTAGTTGTTTAGTTAGGACTTTATCGGCAGCTTTTCTCTTATCTTCTTGTGCCCACTGACCTTGGTCAGTTTTTGTTTTATATGTCCAAACCATCTAAAACAATGACAAATTAAACATAAATCAGTAATAGTTTTTTTTCGATTTGCCCCGAATGACATGATCCTATTAGCCTCATATCAATGGTTGTTAACAAATGAATTTTGACAGAAAACCTGTTAAAATTTTACTAAAAAACATAAGGTTTATCATAATTAGATTCATACCAAGTAACGTTACACAAAAACATTCACAATTTCACATAATTTTGTCCTAAAATTACGAGTAATCATTATTACGTACCTTACAATTGGCGCGAAAACTGCCATGTCGCTATGGCTGCGTTCAGTATAGCGCGGTGTGTTTAATTATAATATATTTCTTATTTTGATCCGAATCAATGCAAAAGTTGTCTACCGTTGTGTCAACCGCGTTTTCACTTCAGAGGAGGAATTAGTTTTACGGGACTACATCATTTTATGTTCCAGTGTCTATTTTGGATTGATCCCAACAGAAGTGCGCAAGCTGGTCTACGAATTGGCCATAAAATATGAGAAGACATCCAGAGCAGTGGTACCACAATCATATTGCGGGTAAGGAATGGCTAGCTGGATTTTTGAAAAGACACCCAAGCCTGTCCCTGAGAAGTCCACAAGCAACGAGTTTATCGCGCGCTACAAGCTTCAACGAACATAATGTGAACAAATTTTTTGATAACCTGGCTGAACTTATGGACAGGGATAACTTTGCGCCAAAAGACATATGGAATATGGATGAGACAGGGGTGACAACGGTACAAAGACCGAACAAAATAGTGGCTCAGAAAGGAGTTAAGCAAGTAGGTGCGGTAACCTCAGCCGAACTTGGGAGGCTAGTGACTGTTGCAGTTGCTGTTAATGCTCAAGGAGGACATATACCACAATTTTTCGTGTTCCCATTGAAGAGATACCAAGACCATATGATACGGGAAGCTCCGATCGGATCTGCTGGGGCAGGGAATGCAAGCGGATGGATGCAGGAAGATGAGTTTTTGCTGTTCTTAGAACACTTCAAAATACAAGTAAAGCCCACTAGCAAAAATGTCTGCTTCTGCTTGACAATCACGCATCCCATATATCTATTAAAGCACTAGATTTTTGTAAAACAAATGGGATAGTGTTTTGTCTTTTCCGCCGCACTGCACCCACAAGTTAGATAGAGCAGTTTTTGGACCGTTTAAGAAAATGGTAAACACTGCTACAGACAACTGGATGCGGAATCATCCTGGTCAAACAATAACCATCCATTACATTCCGAAGCATTTACTCTAGCCGTCACCGACAGAAACGCGATTGCTGGTTTTAAATGCACAGGTATAAGTCCATTTAATAGAAACGTCTTTACTGCAGTAGACTTCGCACCGTCTTCTGTAACGGATTGACCTTTGCAAGTTGATTGACCTTTGAAAATCTACAAACAGCATCTGAAATTCATGATAGCTCAGAACCGGTGCTAAATAACCCACTAGATGATCATTCGGTTACTTTTGATAATCCCAAATCGCCTTCTCTCTTGGACTTACAAGTCAATGATTTGAATCAACTGTCAACCGCTGCTATTCTTGATCCATCACCGCTCTCGCCACAACCTGGATCTAGTATGCTACAATCAACTTCGACAATACCTTTGTCACCACGCTCACCATTATCAGGACCTAGTGGGCTACAATCAGCATCGATAATTACATTTTCACCTGAAGTGATAAGACCCCTACCGCGAGCTGGTCCAAGATCCGAAACACAAAGAGGTCGTAAAAAACGTAAAACTGCTATTCTTACCGACACACATGAAAAAAACGCAATTGAAGAAGAGTTTAACCAAAGGAATAAAGCCAAAAAGCCAGCACTTCGGCTCAATCTAGGAAGAAGCAAGAAAAATATAGTATTTGCAAAAGGAAAAGGAAAGGGAAAAAAGACGAAAAAGCCATACAAAGAAAACATATCAGTAACAAACAGCAACACTTCTGATGAGGAAGATTGCTATTGCCTCGTTTGTTTAGAAATTTTCAGCAATAGTTTACCAAATGAGAAGTGGGTCCAATGTGGTGAATGTAAAAAGTGGTCCTACGCTGCTTAGACCAAAGACGAGGATGCATTTTATGTGAGCCATAATTGTGAGTCGGAATGAATGAAGAATTTCAATCAAAAGTTGCATGAATAGCATGCAACTAGGTAGTAGGATATGAGCAACATAAGTCACGTAAAATTAAAATAAAGTGTGATGTATTTAATATGTAGATGTTTAGTTGTGATATCGGTGTCAATTCAGAGGTCGCAAAAACTAAACTAGCCTAATTTGACAGCACTAAAAATATGCCATGGTTTTTATTTCGATTGTTATAAAACGGTCACAAATTTAGTGCTGTTAAATTAGGTTAGTTTAGTTTTGGCGATTTTTCAATTGACATCATGTCACTTTCATCCTAATTCCCACGTTGTGCCATTGAATAGACTTTATTTTTATAGTTGTTTAAAATTTAGAAGTATTTTTGGTTTTGTCAAGATGTTTAAAACTCAATAGGAAGTTAGTTTTGTTTGTTTTGTTGATTGTTGAGAACTTTTTTTTTGTTTTGTCAAGAAGATTTGTTACCTGTTACCTCCTAATAATCAAGATTGATTTTCGACTGAATAGAAACATGAATCTCAAGTTAATCTGACGTAAGAAGTTAATTATTTTTGTACTAGGTATAACTTTGATATAAATAAATTGATTTAACGTTGTGTTTTTTTTATTGTTATTGTAACATAAGGGAGCACTTATACGGTGTTACTTTCGACCCACGCCCTGTTACTATCGCCCTGACCATGGGGTCGAAAGTAACAATCTCCAATTTTTTTTGGCAGCTTAATAATTTTCAGAAACTATGACATATTGTATAAAATTATAATGTACATTTATAGACCATAAACGAAATTTTAATTTGGCTATAATTATTTTATCACAAATGTTATTACTTACGAGAAATCTGGCATGGAATACAAACTGTTACTTTTGTCCCCGGTCTCCCCTACCTCTTAAAAGTGTTAGAAACGAAAATTTTGGGAAAGTTCAAAATAAAAATAACAAATTAAAAAACAAACAATAAGTAAAATTTTTCGCTTCTAGCACTTTTAAGTGGAAAATAAAAAAATTTCACAAAAAAAATTAAGCGATCGACCTGCGATATCGCGGTTCAATAGCTAACAGAATCGGGGCCCTGGACCGCGGCGCAGACCTCTAGATATAAGGATCATATTTGTTATTCCGAAACAAAAAGTACCAATATACCAAATTTCATAAAACTTTTTTCAGTCTTTATAAAGTTTTATCGATTTCTCGGCTTCTATTCATCGGATAGATATACCAAGTACACCAGATTTTAAGGTAAAACCTAAACTATCTAGCAGTTAAAACCGCATCGCAATCGGTTCATTCGTTTTTACGTGATGCGCACAGACAAATAGTCAGAAAAGATTAAAGCAAATGTTATATTCTTGTTCAGTAGCTTAATTCAAGTACACTAGATCCTTTTTACATGACTGCCCAAAAAAAGGAGTGTAATGTTTTTAGGATTCAAGTATGTTTGTATGTGTTTCTTTATACCACCATATTTTTTAAATGCCTGTACAGATTTCGACGTATGGGGTATCGTTAGAATCCTTACATCCCCCCCCGAGTAACATAGGCTATATTTTTTTGAAAAATTTCAATATGGCTGCAGTATGGCTCTATTTTCAAATGCGAAAATAACTTTGATGGTATCAAATTGAAGGCCTTGATAAGCACATTCCAACAGCATATAATTTATCGGGATATAAATATATTTTTTGGCAGGGCAGGCGTGATTTTTAGCTTTTTTTAAATTATTTTCTTTGTACAAACTTTTTGTTACTTACTGCTTTATTATAAGTATAGATAGATAGATAAAAAGGATACTTTTAAAGCAGGCTGCGAAGTCATTCTCATTCATGAGCCAGTGCAGTATGCTGTCGATGTCGGCGCGGAGCGGGTGTCCCACGCACGTGTACACGTTGTCCTCAGTGACGTCGCGGTACGCGAGCCACGTGCTCTGCAGCGTGTTGAGCACCTTGCGCATGTCGCCGCCGGACAGCGTGATCAGGGCCTTCATGCCGTCTTCAGACATTTTTACCCTAAAATGGAGAATTTTGGCCTTGAAAACTATCGCGAGTGTTATATTTAAATAGTTTAAAATACTAAACTCGCATAGACCTATAAAGAGTCCCCCTTATATTATACGGCATGGTGTAATATCACCTAAAAAAAACTAGATACATACAGACAAACAAACCCATACAGCTATATTACCACTGTAGAGTCGTGCTTTATGTTTATCAACAACAAAGATACATGCAGACTGTAGCGTAATAAGAGTCACTGCTAAGACGTGGTACAATAACGCCACTCCGATTGTGAATAAGGCATACTAAGGCCAAGGCACCTCAAGCCAGTCCACAAACCGATGGCGATAGGGAGACCCCTCGAACTATAACGTCTTGATGAGTCTCCTCGATTGACTTGATAGGAGGGTGAGATAAGTGTGGGTACAGTGCTATAAAAAGTCTAGATAAGGCTAGTTCTGTTACCCTTCAGCGCTGGCGATGTCCCGCAGCCGCGGCACGATTTGATTCCGCTGCAGCGGCGCGAACCGGAAGCGCGTGCAGCGCGACTGCAGCGCCGGGATTATATTGCCGAGGTAGTTACATATTATGCAGAATGTCTAGATAAGGCTAGTTCTGTTACCCTTCAGCGCTGGCGATGTCCCGCGGCCCCGGCACGATTTGATTCCGCTGCAGCGGCGCGAACCGGAAGCGCGTGCAGCGCGACTGCAGCGCCGGGATTTTATTGCCGAGGTAGTTGCATATTATGCAGAATGTCTAGATAAGGCTAGTTCTGTTACCCTTCAGCGCTGGCGATGTCCCGCAGCCGCGGCACGATTTGATTCCGCTGCAGCGGCGCGAACCGGGAGCGCGTGCAGCGCGACTGCAGCGCCGGGATTATATTGCCGAGGTAGTTGCATATTATGCAGAATGTCTAGATAAGGCTAGTTCTGTTACCCTTCAGCGCTGGCGATGTCCCGCAGCCGCGGCACGATTTGATTCCGCTGCAGCGGCGCGAACCGGA
Organism: Alsophila aescularia; assembly: GCA_946251855.1. NCBI lineage: Eukaryota > Metazoa > Arthropoda > Insecta > Lepidoptera > Geometridae > Alsophila > Alsophila aescularia. The sequence goes on from OX276378.1 coordinate 46,827,682, forward strand.
AGCGCGTGCAGCGCGACTGCAGCGCCGGGATTATCTTGCCGAGGTAGTTGCATATTATGCAGAAGCGCACGTTCTCTGTGTACTTCTCTATTACTGGAAATAGACAGCGTTGGTTTACTCTTCAACATAGCCCCTTGCTAGCGCCTATTATTAAGATTTTAATGTAAGAGCTAAAGTGCTTAATTTGTCACTATCCTGATTAATGCTAAGGATTTAATTATAGATATGTTAAAATGTTATATGAAAGCTAAGGATATTCAAAAACAAAGAAGAGAGTGAGAAATTACTTGAGAAATCCTAATTATTTATGAGAAATATCGAATGGGGACGGAGTAAGGCCGGCTCTTGGCGTGGCGTCGCACCGCTCGTGGCTCGTCGGCTCTTTCCACCTCAATTCGGCGATATTCGATGTTTCACATCTGCCAGGCGTCCCGCGACGGCTCATTTTTTAGAACTTGATAAATAATCAAGTACTAAAACATACTTATTGATTTTAGTCACTATGAGACACCCCAGGCTAAAATAAGCAGGAATATAATATAAAACCAAAGTAATTTTAAAATAATTTATATTGTCTATTGTACAGCGCAAACTTTCGAGGAAGCCTTCCTGTGCACGTTTCTCATCGCCTTTCTGTTCATAATGAGTGATTGTGAGTGCACCGACTGCAGGGGCAGGGGGCTCTTTCCGTTCCTCTCAATGAGTGGAGGAGGTCGAGGAGATTTGTCGTTCCCGTTCGGTATTATTGGAGGAAGCTTGTGAACCTTCAAGCCCATTACTCGAGAAACTAGGTTCAGGAAAAGTGTGTGAACCTGAAATTAAAAACAAGATATAAGTTCAAAAACTAAAACCCGACTAAGGTAGGGTATAAAATAGCCCATGACACTCTTGCGATGAAGACGAATCGATTGACACCTCGCTTGTGAAAATCGGACCAAGTTTTTAATTTGAACAGATAACCCCTACTTTGCTTCGCCGTAGTCGGATAAAAAAAGCCTATGATACTCTGTACCTGAAGAGTAATCGATTGACACCTCACTTGTCAAAATCGGACCAACAGGAGCGACGCTATGGTGGAACATCCACATAATTACATACATACATAGACTGTATAACTCATTCCTTTCCCTTGCTTTGCTGTAGTCGGGTAAAAAAACAATTTACTTATTGCCTATCTGAAAGGGGACTATACTGTAAAAGTAGGTAGTTGAAAATCTAGAGAGTAATTTAAGTATATCTATGTTTTATGTACGAGGGTGGATTGAAATGTACTCGGCCTAAAACAGATCCAACCAATTCTAAAAATCAAATCTACCCACATTATTTAGTTCAGTTCAGATTAGTTAATTGTGTGAAGTTCGAAACGTGTGCGATAATTAGTTGTGAATTTATAAATTTATTAACTAAGCAATCGGCCAAAATTTCCGCGAATGGAGCAAATCGAGATGCGTGCCGTCATTAAGTACATCCTTATGAAGGGGCTATCATCAAAAGCCATCCATCAGGCCTAGCATGGGGGGTGGACAAATTATCTTTTCCCCGTTTTTATCCACTTCTGACGTGTGAGAAGGGGATAAAAACGGGGGAAAGATAATTTGTCCACCCCCCATGCTAGGCATGCATGATGATATGGTCAGTACATTAGGGGAGTCTGCTCTGTCATATTCATCCGTAAAAAAATGGATAGCAGAATTTAAGCGTGGTAGAGTGTGAAAATTGAACCCCGATCTGGAAAGCCTTCGACACCTACTACTGACGAAAATATTAAAAAAGTAGTTGAGTTAATAATGGGAGACCGCAGATTAAAAATTAGAGAGACAGCCGAGATTCTCTTCTGATTCTGAAGATCTCTTATGACCGAACTCAAAACATCATAGTCAATGAGTTGGGTTTCCACAAGGTGTCTACGAGGTGGGTTCCGCGACTGCTTTCAGTTGAACAAAAAAGTACGCGTTTTACTATGTCACGCGACTGTTTGAAGTTATTTGAAGCTGATGCAGATGATTTTTTGAATGGTTTTGTTACTATGGACGAAACATGGGTTCATTACTGTACACCGGAAACAAAACAGTGGAGAAGACCAGTGGCCCAATTCCATAACTTGGCTACAATCGGATTATCACTTTTTTCATAGCAAATTCGACTCTATCGCAAGGCATTAGTGGTTGCGATACTGAGAATTCGATTGAAGCCAAGTTATGGAATCGGGCTGCTGGTTCACCACCCCTTAAAAAGGCTAAGTCGATTTTGTCGGCAAATAAGGTGATGGCTTCAGTATTCTGGGACTCGAAAGGTGTGATTATGATTGATTATCTTGAAAGGGGTCAGACTATAAACTCTGATTACTACTGCACCTTACTACGTCAGTTACGAGAGGAAATAAAAGAAAAAAGAAAAACGTCGAGGAATGGTCAGAAGAAAAGTCCTGTTTCATCAAGATAGCGCCCGTGTTCACACGTCTGTGCAGTCAATGGCTGGAATCCACAACTGTGGCTTTGAACTGTTAACGCATCCGCCTTATTAACTTGTCTGGCACCATCAGACTTCTTTCTGTTCCCTAACATAAAAAAGCACTTGGGAGGTTAAATGTGTTTATTTTCTTGGTTAGGTCGATTAATTTTCAATCCATCCCTCGTATTGTGACCTGAGGCTTTCTCGTGGCAACAGCTTTTGCCAACTGCGATGACGCAGTCTCCATTTAGCGTTTCGTATTTAGTAGCAGAATTGCAATGGAGTTGATGTACTCATTGCCATCGTTTTTCTCTGAACAATACAGTCTTGATGTGACTAAATCCTGAGTGAATTCGTATTTACTAGGGGGTAGGCGAGCCACTCCTTCGACCGCATCATCATTCTCCGTCATGCAAGATCTCCATTACATAAATATATTCAAAAGAGTAAGAGAGAGATGCAACATTTTATTCAATATGTTTAAGACCTTGATAGAATAACTATAATTATTATAATACTCCCCTTGGTGTATTAGAAAACCAAAAGTAGTTATCGAGTGAAATATAATAATAATGTTTCATAATGAATTTCAGAACACTAATTTATATTATTTTAACCAAGCATCAGAAACGATTAAAACAAAACTATGTTACCATTTCACCAGTTCTAGCCGACCCCTTGAATGTCTCGATAAAATGTTCGGCGGCGTACTTTTGTACACTGGACAGCCTCACTGCCCTCTGATGTTCTAAATCTGACTTATTGCCAAACAATGCCATCAAAGGTTTCTTTGGTTCTGTCTCGAATATACTTTTCACTTTGGTCATCCACACTCTTAGCCTCTCGAAACTTTGTAGATTTGTTAGATCGTAAACAAGTATGACTATCTGCAAGATGATAATAAAAATGCGTAAGGGCTAGAGTCATCGTTAAGCGGTGACTCTAGCCCTTACGCATTAAGTTCTTAAGCTATGCGCATCAAAATATTTAGGAATAAGTAGAAAATGGTGCAGGGAACAATGCACCAAGGCACTACTTCCCTCACTTCCACCATCTCCCATATAAAGTAACAAACTATAAGAACTATAACATAAGAATACTTGTCTACAAGCTGAACAGAAAAAGTAGAACCCTTACGTACATCAGACGCATATAAATAGTTGGCGAGCATATGCGTCTCGAGTGCATTGCCGGCGATGTCGCAGAGTTGTATGGCGACGGGAGCGCGCAGGCCTATGCACTGGCCGGCCATCACTTCGGCGCCCTGAGTGCTACCACTAGCGGCGCCGCTGCCTCCGAGGTAGCGGCTGCAGAGGCTACTCTGGAAACAAAACCACAAAGCTAAAGTGGCTGCGAGAAATTATGGAACTAATGCAAAACAATGTGGGAATCATGTTAAAATATCACATAAAGGAAACACATTTCCCTTCAAAATTACTTCAGTGCCCCACGAAAGAGGGAAAAACAATATCTACATAATTCTATATTTGCTGAATCCTAAACCTAAGATAGAAAATCTAAACAAAGTCAACATTAAAATTATACATTTAAAACAGTGATGTCACAACCACTCATTTCACTTACTTTTCCAGTGGCTGGATCTCCAACTACAGCGATTTTAACTGTCTTACTTTGAACTTCATCATCACTGTCCGACATGATAACTTAATTACAAACTTAACTAAATGTGACCATGTTTAAACCAAAACAATTGTTTACTCCCATTTCATCAAACATTGATAATCAGTTTCCATGAGTATTATTATTACGTGAGCCAGTTTAAATTAATGTGGCGTATACTTTCTAAGCTAATGAGGGAACTTACTAAACTTATTGTCACATTTTGTAGGTGTATGTGTTTTGGTGCCAGTAACCATAGCAACATGAGAATGGAAAGAATTACAAAAACTCATTTATGATGTTGATCCATTGTTAAAGGTGAGCTTAAATCAATAATGTTAAACTTGACCTTCGCATTAATAATTAATAACTAGCTTAGAGCTAAAAAAATCACGCCTGCCCAGCCAAAAAAGAACTTATGCCAATAAATTATATACTGTTGGAATGTGCTTATCAAGGCCTTAAATTTGATAAGGCCCATATTGTAAAATACGAAGAAAACATATTTTTTTCGAATTCGTAAAAGGAGCCATACTGCCATACTACTATAATTGCTTTTTACATCTAAATCTGTTCAGGCATTTAAAAGTTATGTTGGAATAAAGAAACTCACATACATACAAACATACATGAATCCTAAAAACATTACACTCCATTTCTTGGGCAGTCGTGTAAAAACAGCCTTGTTTTTAAACCCGTAAAGGTTGCATTTTGTAAATTCTCCAAGTTTTGCTGCTAAAGCCCAGTAATATAAAGGAACTATAATAATGTGGTCATTCAAGCATCTAAAATTCTATAGATTGACAGAGAGAAAGTGCATTAACATCCTATCCTAATAAATCTATCATCATCATTTCAGCCTTTCGAAGTCCACTGCTGAACATAGGTAGCAGTGGACAAAGAGCGCCATGACGAGCGATCTTGTGCCACCTCCATCCAACGACTTCCTGCGATGGCTACAATGACGTCGGTCCATCGTGTGGGGGGTCTTCCTACACTTCACTTGCTTGTTCGTGGTCGCCATTCGTGAACCTTTATTCCCCAGCGGCTGTCGGTTCTGCGAACTATATGCCCTGCCCATTGCCACTTCAACTTGCAAACTCTGAGAGCTATGTCGGTAACCTTGGTTCTTCTGCGGATTTCCTCGTTACGGACTCAATCACGCAGTGAAACACCAAGCATAGCTCTCTCCATTTTGCACGCTGCGCGATTTTGAGCTTGAGTATGAGACCAATAGTTAGCGACTACGTCTCAGTGCGCCGTAAGTCATCACTGGCAACACGCACTGATGTCAACGCAACTTTTGTCTTGAGGCTCTGCGGTATCTGCGACGAGAAGATATGGAGTAATATACCGAACGCTACCCATCCGAGTTGGATTCGTCGGTTGACCTCTTCCTCTTTGTCGAAGTTGGATCTACCCAGTTGGATCGTCTGACCTAAGTAGACATAGTGATCAAAAGCCTCGATTATATCGTTCCCAACATAAACCGGCATGGGTGAGACATGGGCATTTGATATGATGTGCGTCTTATCCATGTTCATTTTAAGACCCACCTGTTGGGACTGACTGAGGTCACTGAGCATTGTGCTTAGGTCTTCCAGGGTTTTCTGCCATGATGACTACATCATCAGCAAATCAAAGATGAGTGTTGAATTCGCCAATGATGTTAACACCATGTCCGTTCCAGTTCAGAAGCTTGAATATATCTTCCATTGCAGAGGTGAACAGTTTCGGAGAAATAACGTCTCCCTGTCTCACCCCTTTTTGCAATATGATAGAATTTATGCTCCGGTCTTGGAGACAGACAGTCATGGTGGCCTTGCTGTACAAACACTTCAATACTTCGATGTACCGGTAGTCAATCTGGCTCCGCTGTAATACTGTAGCACTGCCCATGTCTCGACTGAATCGAAAGCTTTCTCGTAGTCCACAACGCTAGAAATAGCGGCCGATTATACTCTTCGGTCTTCTGTATGATCTGCCGGAGCGTATAGATGTGGTTTACGGTGCTAAAGCCTTTCCGGAATCCAGCTTGTTCGGGAGACAGAAAGTCGACAAATCTACGAGAGAGACGGTTTGTAACTACTCTCGAAAACATCTTATAGACGTGGCTCAGCAGCGAAATGGGCCTATAATATAAAAAATATACATACAAATAAATAAAATTGAAGTGTCTGTTTGTAATTTCAAAATAAGCTTTTTACTAAATGCATAAGAAAGTATATACGGTACTTACAACAGTTACAACAACAAAAGCCATTTTAAAAATGTTTGACTGTCTGTCTATTTGTTCGGGAAATATATACAGAATCGAGGGGCAGGAGTTGAGGGGGTGGGATGGCTCATGGTAACTCCCAGGGACCAAAAAGCTTTGCTACCCGCAGGGTATGAAGCCAGTTTGGCCCCTATTCGACCTATGTGATCAAAATGAGCCCTCCTAAGTCTTCTTGCAGGTTTTAGCGGCAACAGTGAATTTTTGTTTCTTAACCCGAATATCAGAGGATTTGCGCTTTCGTGCATCAGCTCAGTCCAGATATGCCTTATGCTTTAGAGCCACAGCACGACCACAGTCGGATCCAAACCAAAGCTGAGCTTTGCTAAGAAGAGGCTTATCACTGAATGGAATGAAATATTCCATTGCCTGATATATTACCTCTGTAACAGCAGACGCGCAAGTCGACGGGTCCTGGGAAGTGAAACATGTTTGCCGCTAAGGGTACGCAAGGAATTGTCACATCTCGTCCCAATCTGCTGAGTTGTATCTCCACACGCGTCTATTACCTATACGGCTAAGATCAGGTGGGGAATACACAGAGACGGACTTAACCAAACAGTGATCAGAGCTACCAAGAGGTGGGGATACTGACACGGAGTATCGGTCTGGTTCAGTCGACATCAGCAGGTCAAGACAGTTGGCGGTGTCACCGTCACGGTCAGGTACCCGTGTCGGCTCATACACCAGCTGAGCGAGATCTAACGCTAGAGCAAGTTTTCGCGTCTCTCTACCAGCGTGGTCGGTTTTCTGGTAAGGAACAAGCCACTCTTTGTGGTGGGCGTTAAAATTCCCCAAAAACACCAATTGAGCAGACGGGTAACGCTGTTGGGCCACACCAGCCGCCTCACAGAGATAGTCTACCAATAAAGTCCCCCCCCCCCCCCCGATCTCCGCTGTGAGAACGGTACACACAGGCATAAAGAATTTTCTCTATGCCCGTGTCCAACAGCTCCCAAATCACCGAGAAGTTAGGGTGCTCAAGATTTCGGAGACGCAGACAGCATATGTCATAACGGGCGTAAACACAAACGCCGGCGTTTGGGATAAAAAAGGTGCTCCAAGACATAGCCTGTGTAATCCAAGTATGCTGTATCAGCTGGACATCCTATCTGGGTCTCCAACAAGAAGAACAAGTGGGGTTTAGAAGTCTCCAGATGATAGTGGACCGGTTGGAGATTGGAGTGAATCCCACGAATACTCGCAAGATCCACTTTGAGTGTGAGAACGTGCATCTGCCGTTTAAACTTATTTCTTCTTCGGACTTTTTTCATGATTAGTGTGATTAGGTTGGACAAGTAATAGCATAGGAGATGTCGGAATGGCTAACCCACGGAAGTCAAGGCATAACTACGACTTTGGAGAACTTGCGCGGAGACTGCGAAGACGCCCGAGCCCCCCTGAAATAATTCATCAGTTCCTCACTCCGGTCGCCAGCCGGCCCAATGAATCATTTCAGGATTATTCAAAAGCGGCGGGGCCTTTCGTAGGTGGCTAAACTACTACTTGGGCCCCCTACAACTTGCGGTCAGCCAGCAGAGAACACCGTGCTTCGCATCCCGCTACCCTCCGAAGCAAGGCCTTCAACGCAGAAACACCATGATTCCGATCACGGTCCACCCTTCCAGCACAACTGTATATATATAGATGGAACACGACATGTCGTTTGGCACCAAGGCTTTGACCAGGGGGTGGTAAAATAAAAAGCCGGCGGCCGAAGCCTACCACCAGGTGATTCGGTTGCTCTTTTGGCACCACCCGAGGGTCACGTGTAGGACATCGAGGCTAAATCCTACGGACGCGAGCAAACAATAAACCCTCAAAAAAAACCGCTTAAATTACGTTTAGAACGCATCCTTAACCTTACGGATGAGTTGATGCTCGGCAGGCTTATTAGCTAACTAGCAATTATCTGCTGATTCGTATTAGCTAAAAAGCTACCGCTCGCAAACATACAGTAGCGCCTCTAGTGGACGATTTGACACCAGAATCGTGATTGTAATTGTAATCATGTATTAATTGCTCCAAAATTCGTATTAGCTAACGCATTGCGATTGGTAGTGCGATTAAAATGCAAGCAATTGAGCTGTCAAAAAAGCAATTACTCAAATAGCGATTGTTCAGTCTATAGTAGGGTTATTTTGTGTTTTTCTCAGTGGTAAATAAATTTAATTGAGATCTTGCATCAAGATAATGAAGTGAAAATATAAGTAAGAATGAATATTTTCAATTTCATTACCTGAATATCACAAACAGTTTAAAAGGACATAACAACAAATCACATTACAAAATAACAACTCAATCCCCTGCTGCCGATAGTGAAAAGAAATACAAAGGTGACCTTTGACCCTCTCCTATGCTACAGGATCATACCAAAAGCCTGTAGGTATGAGCTACCTCCATGAGCATAACCAGCCAAGTGTGTCGCTTGCTGTAGTGTACAGTAGTAGTGTACCTACGTGAAGTGACTGATGCACTCAATACTCCAGGGATCCAAGAAATACATTATTTTCCCATATAGATACACTAGAGAAGAAAGACTCCAATTAATGTAAAGGTTAGTAGAAATAGTTCAACAAAGAATATTACAGCAGTTTACAAGTTGCATTCATCATCATCATCATCATCATCATCATCATCATGTCAGTCTTTAGAAGTCCACTGCTGAACATAGGCCTCCCCCAAAGAGCGCCATGACGATTTGCATTATAATTTGACAAGTTGCATTAAGTTCCAATAATTTCAATTGTGGTTTTGAATATACCACTATAGCTTTAAGATCATACAGGCTTACACACCAACCACTGCACACTCGGATGATGAGGTAGAAGATGTTTGATTCCTTCGGCCCTACATAACACCACAAGGGCCTACTACAATGTTATCATGGTAGACTTTAACCCCAAAGCGGGAGTGCAGACTTCCAGTGAATCGAAAACAGGTCCACATGGCTATGGAGACAGGAATCATAGGAGGCAAATGCTGGTTAACTTTTTGAAAAAGGAGGCCTTGAATTTATTATTCGTGGCCTGTGCAATCATTATTTATGTGAGGAGTGATGATGATTAACAAAACATTGATAATAAAACAGTTGTTAGTCTGTATATGGTTTAAAATCTTTCAGCTAAGTAGGTATTTCAAATAATGAAACAGTTGTTAGTCGTATATGTTTTAAAATCTTTCAGCTAAGTAGGTATTTCAAATTAGCAAATAATTAATCAGACATTATAATTTCCAGATTTTCACACAAATTTGGATTCCCAAATGGATAACGGATAATAATGGATCATCGGAAGAATTACCATTCCAGGAATGTACAAATTGCATAAATAGCAGACTGCCAGTCAACCAATGCTTGCGGGGGCAATTTGTTCCATTCCATTCATCATCATCATCATCATCAGCCCGTGCTCGTCCACTGCTATGAGTACATGGACATAGGCCTCTCCCAATGAACGCCACAGAGCCTATTCCATTACTACGTGCCTATCCTTACAAAATAAAAACCTTAGTACCTAAATATGATTTGTTTTTATTTTACCCGACTGCAGCAACGCAAGGGAAGGGTAATGATTTTAACAGTCTATGTGTGTATCTATGTATGTGGTTATGTTGATGTTCCACCATAGCGTCGCTCATATTGGTCCGATTTTGATGAAGGTGTCTGTCTATTCATTCATCTTCAGGTACACTGTCCTATGCATTTTATTTTACCCGACTACGGCGGACCAAAGGAAGGTTATGTGTTCAAACTAAAAACTTGGTACGATTTTGACAAGTAAGGTCTCAATCAATTCGTCTTCATCGCAAGAGGCTATTTTTACATGACCGTTGTTGGGTTTTAGTTTTTGAGCTTATAACTTGTTACATTTCAATTTAATAAGTAGGTAGGTAGAAACAAATATTAGGATAAACACAGAGTGAATATGCATAGAGAAATTGTTTTTTTTTTTATTATATACCATGTCTATTTTGGAAATCTTTATATTTTTTTACATAATTATATTTTTGGTTAATTCACAAAAACAAAGTGCAGTAACTTGGTATGCATGTATACATCTATTGCAAAATATAACATGTATATTTTATAGAGGAAAAATAACACTCTTTAGCATGTCTTGAACTTGCTATATAAATTGATTGATGTATAAATCTCTTCCACTGCAGGCTGCCTCAAAATAATTCTGCTTGCTTCTGATAGGTACCGAAACTGAAAATAAAGATAAAGCTATCATATGTGACATTTCTACATAACATAACATGAGTTAACATTTTTAAAAGGATTAATCTGTAGTAGGTACACAGTTATGCTGCCTCTGGTGTTAGAGTTTGTCAGGCTGGACAAGGGCCTCTGACATGGCTTAACAACTGCTTGTATTAATCAATAACAGCTGAGACCGACAGCTTAACGTCCCCTGTGAAGTATGGAGCGATGAATGCAATAATGAACTGATAGGCTACCAATGTTTTGCATTACTTCCATACTGTTACCTACTGCCTCTAATTAACGTGATCATAATTATGGTATGTATCCAGAGAATAATAGAATGATAAACTTCCAAACCAATATCTAAAAGTGAAACATTGTCTGTTTGTTTGTTTCCTGAGTAGTTGAATATGAGAGGTTAGAGGATGCTACCTATAATTAGTTAGGTACCTAATTATGAGCAAAGTATGCTATATTTAGCTTAATTATGAAATGAGGTAAAAAATATATTAAAAATAGGCAGGTACCTATAGGTATGTTAACAATTGAATAGAATTTGTGAAAATTTATAAACCTATAGCAGGTAAATTTACCTAGAATCGAACAAGTACTTAGTATTAGAACCAAAATTACTGTTTAATATAGCTATGTAAGACAAAGACATTGTTTACTTACGATGTTTTTCTTCAAACTCGACCAGACTTGGATTAGTTAGAAACCCCAATTGTAGCTCCATGCGAAGATCACTCATCTTTCTGTAGTACGCTACGGTATGTATTTGTTGGGTTTTTTGTGAGAATAAATACAGGTTATCCATTTTCAGAGGCTATTATTTAATTAGCATGAAAAATTAGATTTGAACACAACATTGTTTTACTTCTGTAGACAATGTATAGACAGCTAATAACAAACAGTTGAGTAACAATTTTCGATGATACTCTCTCTCACTTGACAGAGGAGGTCCTATATTACATCAGTTTGCGGTCACTGCCATCAATCGCTAGTGGCGCCAGCGTCTATACAGATATTTCCGATCACAATTTTCATTGCGATTATTTGACGTTCGCTTACCTAATACCAATAAAGCAATCAGTTTTACAATCGATTGTGCGATGATCGCGCGATCAGTCGCAATTGCTGTTCCTTAGCTAATAAGCCTGCGGAGCAATACAATGCTACCAATTTGAGTAGGTGTACTATACGTTTTAATATCAAGTTATTTTACAAGAATTACATTAAGTACATTGCAAGAATGTTTAAAAAAGACAGATTCCACATCGCCGAATCGAAATTGAAGCACCCAATATCCAATCCAATCAATCAAACCTCAATCCGCTCGTACGCACAAACCTCACACACGCAATTACATACACCAGTTATGCCGATCGGCTGCCACATCGCAGCAAGATCTTGTCCTTGTTATATAGTCGTATTAATTTTGACGTTTTTTCCGAAAATCAAAATCAATGCAGTCTTTTGTGATGAAATTGTGTATCAACCACAAAACAGCACAAATTATCCACTCACGCACACATAAGCAGCCACCATTACCGCACCATTTTGCTTGCTTGCTTTACTAGTTAATTTGGCGGTGTAGACTCAACCTTGTCCAATATTTTCTTGTTACATTGCATTAAAATATGAAATTGTATTTATTTTTAATGAAATAAATGTTCTACTTTTTCAGTGATTTGTGCAGTAAAATTGTTGTATTGTTAACAATTAGTACACCGTATTTTTCCTGGTGCAGTTACCGTAATTTCTTAGGATCTACCGGTTTTTTAAATGGATTCACCGTCAATCAAATACATATTTTTTAAATAGCGATTAAAATGTTGTTTATTTAATGTACAGATATTTTCAACACATTTATGGCCGGTTCCTATATCTTAAAAACGAACCGTTTTGCTTATTGCCCGTCAGCTTTTGACATACAAAAAACGTCAAAAAGTAATGAGGCGTTTGGAAAAACGATCATTTTTATAGGAATGGGGAGTTAGAGTACAGATAGATGATAAGAGTTGTTTTTTTTTTGGATTTCTTCTTTTGTTATGTAAGTGTGCTTCAATTGTCTAATAGTGCAGTTTGAATAAAATTATTTGTTATGACAGTGTCCTTCAATTGTCTAATAATGCAGTATGAATAAAAATATTTGTTACTAGCTGTGCCCGCGGCTTTGCCCGCGTGGTCATTTCATTTAAAAGTAGCCCACACGTGTTATTCCAGGACCAAGAGTAACTACAAAATACAATATTATACTACATTTCTTTAAAATTCGTTCAGCCGTCAAATAGTATTTTATCGATTGCTCGGCATCTAATCATCGGAATAAGACTAGCGCGCACTGCCTTGCGTTTTTATAACGCATATTCTAAATAAACGCACCGCGTTCCACCGCAAGGCAGTGCGTGCAAGGCCTACGATACCAAGTACCCCAGTTTTTAAATAAAACCTGGTAAGGCGTCGTAGTGCGACGGGCGGTAAGGTAACGAATGACGTGCAGCGTGCAGATGAAGCGAACTTGTTACGTGAAGCAAACAACGAAATTGGGTACCGTTCTTTGAACGGCTGTTTATTACTTTAGTTTAACATAAACTTTAGATCCTTATGCCTTAAAAACCCTTTATTTTTTCGGGAGTAAAAGTATTCTAAATTTTAACAGATAATATAAACTTTGACTATGCCCAGTTACATCAAAATCCGTCCAATAGTTTCAGCGTGATACGTGTTCTTTTAAATAAATATCAACCCTTATCCTGCGGGAACCCTTTATATTTCGGGATAAAAAAAATATCTAAATGTTAATCCATAACATCAGCTATGATTGTGCCAAGTTGTATCAAAATCCGTCTGGTAGTTTCAGCGTGATGCGCGTTCAAAGAGACAGACAGACAGACAAAAAAAAACCTTTTTGCACTCCATATCGATTTTGAAGTTTATCTCAATTAAAATTTTCAAAAAATATTTAATGTACAGATTTAGCCCAGTTACAGTTTTATTATAGGATAGTAAGTAAGTGTGCTTCAATTGTCTAATAATGCAGTATGAATATAATTATTTTCATCTTCAACAAACAGATAAAGTAACATAGAAAAAAAAACAAAAATGGTCAACTTACTTCTTCGCAGAGCATTTTGCGCGTCATTAGTCATGGCATCAGCTTCATCCAAGATTATGAGCTTAGGTCCAGCCTTGAATATTGTTCTTGTTGATGCAAAACTAAGAATCTGCCCTCTCACAATGCCAATGCCTCTATCATCTGAAGCATTTAACTCTAGCACCTATAAACACATTAAAGTATTGAGTTTATGTGCACTTTGATAGCCATTACCACTTATTGAATATTATCTCACTTTACTTATAACTAATACGAGGGTGGATTGAAAAGTAGTCGGCCTAATCAAGAAAATAAACACATACTAAATCAGTTATATTTTTATTTTTCTACATAACCACCATCAAGTTCAATTCACTTTTGCCACCTCCCCTTCCAAGCATTTAGACAGTTGAAAAAAAAATGATTCTTCCTTAGAGTCAAAATATGCGTCTATTGCTGCTTTGACCTCGTTGTTTATCGAAAATCTTTGACCTCCCAAGTGCTTTTTTAGGTTAGAGAACAGAAAGAAGTCTGATGGTGCCAGGCCGGTGACCGCCTAACTCAAAGCTATAGCAACAGCGATACCACTGCACTGTCCGTCCTTGTCATTGTGTTACAATATGACAAGGACGGACAGTGCATTGACGTCATAAACAATTACAAATCCATTACGATCACTCAACTGCGGTCACCCTGCAGATCAGGTGAATAAGGCGGATGCGATAACAGTTCAAAGCCACAGTTGTGGGTTTTAGCCATTGACTGCACAGACGTGTGAACACGGGCGTTATCTTGATGAAACAGGACTTTTCTTCTGAGCATTCGTCAACGTTTTTATTTTATTTCCTCTCGTAAACGACGTAGTAAGGTGCAGTAAAATAGTGGGTATCATCCTAAATAGCAATTTAAACTGGGCTAGACACCTGGAAAATAAAATTATGAAAGCAACCAACTCTTTCTGGCAATGTCGGAAGATGATAGGTAAAACTTGGGGCCTAAGTCCAAAAATAACACTTTGGTTACATAATACTGTGATTAGGCCTTCTCTAACATATGATTCACTAGTTTGGTTGCCAAGGACTAAACAGGTATCTACCATAAACAAACTACAGTCCTTCCAGAGGTTGGCCTGTGTAGCAGTGACTGGCGCCATGAAAACAGCACCCACTGCTGCACTAGAGGCACTGCTGGGTTTGCCACCATTGCAGTTGCACATCCAGCAGGAGGCTGCTGTGTCTGCTTACAGACTCAAAGCTCTCAATCTCTGGGATCAAAATAGTCGAACATTCCACACTAACATCATACGGGATTATGCGGAGGGTAACCCGGACATGCTCTCTATTTATGATAGGGTACCAAAACAACACCTCTTTAATAAACACTATAAGATACAACTACATGAGGAAACAAGTGATAGGTCGAACACTGACGAAGTTAGAATCTACACAGATGGTTCCAAAACGGGAGCAGGGATGTTCTCGGACGACTTGAACATGCATATAGCAGCAGCACTGGGTACTCACAACTCTATTTTCCAAGCGGAATGTGTGGGTATAATCCAGGCAGCAACAGCGATACTGCGCAGGAAAGTAACTGACTCTAAAATCAGAATACTCTCTGCTGCAGTCCTTAAAGCACTTCAAAGGTATGAACATTCCTCGGGGCTAACTATCCAGTGTCACCATCTTCTAGAGGAGGTCAGTAAAGATAATTACCTTACTCTCCGATGCAGCTGATGAACTGGCAAGGAGAGGTTCGGGCATGCGCCCTGTAGGGCCAGAGCCAATGATTCCATTGCCTTTCAGTCAAATTCGAGCCTGGATCCGTCAAAGGACATATAAACTACATCAGGAACTATGGGCAAGTATAAAGGATTGTAGACAGTTTAGGGAGGCGTTCCCGGAGTTAAATCCGAGATACTCCCGAAAACTTCTGAACCTTAAACGAGACAGTCTCCGACAAGTGGTGGGAATTGTAACTCTTCCTCCCTGAGGGAGGCCTGCGCCGGAATTCGTGAGCTGCTGGCCTTCCTGAGGGACATCGGGTGGCTGAACTAGCTGTCGCCGCCCGTTTCACGCAAAAGGGGCCGTTAATCAGCCTAGTTGCGGAAAAAACCACCAAGTACCAAGTAAGTAGGTGCAGTAATAATCAGAGTTTATAGTCTGACCGCTTTCAAGATAATCAATCATATTCACACCTTTCGAGTCCCAGAATACTGAAGCCATCACCTTATTTGCAGACAAAACCTTTTTAGGGGGTGGTGAACCAGGTGTTCTCCACTGTTTTGATTGTTGTTTTGTATCCGGTGTACGGTAATGAACCCATGTTTCGTCCATAGTAACAAAATGATTCAAAAACTCATCTGCATCGGCTTAAAATAACTGCAAACAGTTGTGTGAAATATTCAATCGCGTCCTTTTATATCCAACTGAAAGCAGTTGTGGAACCCACCTCGCAGACACCTTGTGGAAACCCAACTCGTTGACTATTTTGTTTTGAGTTCATTCATAAGAGATGCCTATAATCTCGGCTGTCTCTCTAATTTATAATCTGCGGTCTCCCATGATTAAATCAAGTACTTTTTTAATATTTTCGTCAGTAGTGAACGTCGAAGGTCTTCCAGAGCAGGGTTCTCTACCACACTTAAATTCTGCTATCCATTTTTTGACAGATGAATATGACAGAGCAGAAGCATGTCCTTGAAAGGGGGAGGGGATGGTGGGGGACTTCCCCCTTCCCCTTCCATTCCCTTTCCTTAACGTCAGAACCGGATGTCTATAGCCAACCCCTAGTGCGCTTTAGAATCTAACAATACTGGATTTATGCCTCTCCACCATGGCTTTTGAAGTTATGTGCGGATATCCATTGCTCCATGCTTCGAAGGGAATTTTAAGCTATCAGTTGCAGCTGTTATTGCTTAACAGCAGTCGTTAAGCCATATCAGAGGCCAGCACTACCTCATACCACAATTACAAACCTATCAGAAGCCAGGCGCCAGCGCTATCTCATACCAGAGGACAGCGCTTCCTCATGCCACAAGTACAAATATAATGGCAATAGAGTGGAAAAAAACATACCATTGAGTTGAATTGTTGAGCTGTGTACATTTGCCTGGCACAAGCTAATATCGTGGATGTTTTCCCAGTACCAGGGGGGCCGTAGAATAACAAATGAGGTAGTTGGTTCTCATTCATAAACTGATTTACTGAAAACAAATATACACTAACATAACCCTGTGTCAGTTCAATAGCTAAACATTTTGGTAAAATTGGCATGTCTCGCGCTTACTTGTTTTGACTATATCGTCATGAGACACCAAGTCATCTAATTTGGACGGCCGATATTTTTCAACCCTGGAATAATATTGATAGAAATGTAGACCAGAGAGCACCGGTTAACCTAAATATTGTAGAAAATTTAAAATAAAATCAATAAACTACCCACCATGGTAAATTTTTACTAGCTTCTCCCACAGTCATTGTATTTTCAAATCCTGCAGCAAAATATACCAAGGACTACAAAACAGAATCACTACAATAACAATAACGTCAATAACAAAACAAAATCCCACAACCAAAATACAATAAAATTAACCGCGATAACGTGTTGATAACGTCAACGGTCAAAATCTTAGCTGCGTATGTCATAACCTGGGTTGCCGTATTTATAGAAAAATAAGAGTTTCTCGTCTACAATGTGATTGAAAATATAAAACGTATAAAAAAAGTTTGCAGTTTCCTTGGTTTTGAATCAGTTGTCTTTCTAATAGAGTTTAATTTACAGTAGAAGTTATTAATTTATTTCGCATTTTGGTCTAAGGTGTTAAATTGACTGAAATTATTTCACATTCTGCATTACTGTGTGGAAGACAGAACATCAAAATAAATTTTCTGAAGAGTTTTGCAGTCTGTTGTACATAACATGACATGACATTTTAATAATAGTGCTGCCCTATTATTAAAATGTCAAAACGCATTGGCAGTTATTGAAGACTTACGGACACGCACTATTATTAAAATGTCAAAACGCATTGGCAGTTATTGAAGACTTACGGAAACGGATTCCAAAAAAAAAAAAAAGTGAAAAAGTTGAGTGTTTTGGTACCTGTCTTACTTTCATATGGATTTTTTATTATATAAAAGTGAGTGAGTATTTTATTTGACTATCAAAACTTAGGGATTTCCTTGATTTTAATGCTACATATCAACCTAGAAATAACTTCGAAATGATTGTATTCATGCATTGGTTTGTTGAAGGGGGTTATTTGGGACAGCATATAGGGGCTATTCTGGACACTTTTGCCGGTACATTCGGAAACGGTTTTTATTTTTATAACCGGTTTTTTTGCTTGTTTTTTTTAGATAATTACTAACAAGATGGTTTGTGCTTATAAAAGATCACATCGCCATCTAAGAAAAGGCAAAATACTCACATATGCCTTATATGGCTTACACTAAAGAAAACTTGGAAAAAGCTGTTGCTGATGTGAAAGCAAAAATACGAACAATTCGAGAAGCATCGATCAAATACAATGTACCTAAAAGCACAATTGGCCGACACTGCAATGAAAATACCAAACCTATTCAAAGTCAACCTGGACATCCTACCCTATTCAGTAAAGAGGTGACTTTTATTGAATAGTGCCTCGTGATGTCAGAATGGGGTTTTCCACTAGATACTCTCGATTTGAGATTATTCGCTCAGAGATATCTCAACAAACTTGGCAAGAATATCTACAGTTTACAAGAAAACTTAACTGGAGTTGATTGGGCCAGAAATTTCTCAAGAAGACACAGGGATAAGCTTTCTAACAGATTTGCTGCTATTTGATACCTACTGACAGAGCGAAAGTCACTCCAAAGATCATTGAATCTTTTACTGAAAACTACAGAAAAACAATTGAAGACGTCGGCTCAAAAAACATCATAAACTATGATGAAACAAATTTATGTGCTGACCCGGGTGCAAAAAAAATATATACAGTCCTGGCATTATCTTTGGTTTAGAGTATCGAAACCGTTACAATTACAGGTAAACCTGATTATATTATTATGCTGGAAAACTCAGCAGATATAATTTATTTCTAAAAAATGTTGTACTTGAAAAACATTGACAGACGAATTCGATTTTAGAGTATAGGTTTGTTTATTTTTATTTTGATTATTATTTTCGAATAAGTTTTTAAGAAAACGGGCTTATTTATTTTTTACCGGTTTTTGAACGTCCCATAGAAGTGTCCCAAATATCGCTTGGGCCGTACAACTTGAGTTGGCAAGAAAATCTTATAGAAACTCGAACAAGAAAATATCTGTCCCAATTAACCCCAACCATGGGGTTATTTGGGACAGCTATTTGAAAAATAATATTGAAATTATCTTTGCTATAAGAAAGGAAGTAATTAATCTAAGCTATGTATTAAGGCTAGTTTTAATGAATAAAACATTGATATAGGGCGTAACTTCATCAGAAAATTTACAATACAATTTTTTCCTTTAAAATTGTCCCAAATAGCCCCACTATACGGTATATTTTAATACTAAGCCGCACCTAGTCCCATCGACCTAGTCCACCTAGTATCACGAACCACGCGTTTTTGCGGTGAAGTACGTACGAGGTACGAAGTTTGTAGTGTACAAGTGAGCGAGATAGCACTCGCCATAATCGCAAATCCCTCTCGAGGCCGCCGCATGCGGACTGTCGGTCGTGGATATTCGGCAACTATCGTAGTCTCGAAACTCATAAAAGAGAAGCTATCTTTCTCTAACACGCTAATACTGGCAATCTACTATCTAAAAACTGCTTCGATACTTTTGTAAAATACTTTGTAGATTAGGTACGGTACGCGATGGACTTCATGGAATTTTTAGATTAGGTACGATACGGTACGTGATGGACTTCATGGACTAGGTGTATGCATGATACTGTCAAACAGCCGAGTACAGGTGATCGTGGCCGTCGCGTACGCTTTGCTTCGCTTGATACCTCGATACTCGATGCCGGTACGTAACGTCAAATTAGACTGTGTGATGGAAACATAGCTTCTAAAGTGATTACTTAATTATTTAATTTTATGTAACAATAAATCAATAAAATCACACTAATATTATAAAAGCGAAACTTTTACGAGTGTGTGTGTGTGTGTATATGTGTGTGAGGGTGTGTGCGTGTGTGTATGTTTGTTACTCCTTCACGCTCAAACGGCTGAACAAATTTGGATGTAATTTGGAATGGAGATAGATTAAACCCTGGAATAACACATAGAATAACTTTTATCATCATCATCATCATCCATGCGGGTGAAACTGCGGTGCGCAGCTAGTATAACATAACTATAATTTTAAAGAGATGAAATAATAAAATGAAGAATAAAATATGTTATGCTTAATACAAACTACCTAGATGTAAATAAAATGAATATTATTATTATTTTAATAGAACCAAAAACACAATAAAAAAAACTAAGTTTACAAAGAATAACAAAAAAATGTCTTTTTAGTTATTTTCTTACATAATTCTCTTCACTTCCACTAAGAAAGAAGAGACATGAGAAAAGTACAGTTAATATAACACAGACATGCCACACGTACTTTGATTTGAAGTTTGAAACCCGAGACTTCATTCATACTAGGTGGACTAGGTGGAACAGGTATTTTGATCAAGTATCTGAATGGACTAGGAACAGGTGCACCTAGTCTTAAATTTGCCTAGTACAACTCATCTCTACTACAAAACTTTATTTGTACACAGGATTTCCCCGGCTGTGTTATAAAAGTTATACGTGCGTTTCGTTTTATTCACCACACTAGTGAAAATAAGTTTTAATTTCACCTGCATCCAATTGCCGTATTTTGGGATACGGTAATGAAGGATCTGCCGTATGCCGTAATTTCTTAAAAATTTACATGGATTGCCGTATCAATAACGACAATGCCGCGAAGTCCGCCAAAAAAACCCAATAGATTAAAGATATGTACCTAGCGTAATGTACTCTGTGGCTAGTTTCATAGTTAAGTAGCTAATAGTTCTAAAACAATAAATAGAAGGTTAAAGATTTTTAATAACCTATTATGGTCCTATTTCATAAAGCGACAAATTAAATTAGAACAGTTGTCAGTCGAATACGCCAAACCTGCGTTTCATACATCAAACAATCACGACGGGACTGGGTCCCGCACTGCTATTAAGCAATATTGATCATATCGGTTTCAATCCGTCAAATTCATTAATGCGTTGCGATAGAGTCGAAATTGCTATGAAGAAGGTGACAACCTGATTGAAACAGAAATAGAAATATATGTATTTACTAAACACAGGAATTAATACATATGAACAAAAAATCATTATACAATAAGTAGTTGACATAGACAAAAGAATAAGCAGCGGGCCCCATACTTGGCCAAGCCTATATCTCGAGACCCTTAAACAACAGTTAACTCTTATTATAATATCAATTTCGACACAATTAATTCAACAACTATAAAACAGTCCACATTAAAGTTCAATAAAATTATTACGAATACAAATAAATGCAGTCTTCATACCATGAGGCTACCCTTTGCTTTGAGATTTGAGCTTGGGCTATTGCGTGTGTGTTTATGTATGTAAGGTGAGGTGTATGAGTTCATGCATAGTTATACCTAAACAAGGACCCGAGATCTAGTGCTGGGTTTTTGAAATCGTAAGGAGCGAGCACACTAGGTAAACCGAAAAGTTAAAATTATCATTATTATAACCAATCTACACAATTATTTATTTGTCTACAGGTGCGGCCTAGATGCTGAATATGTATATCTACAACACACATTGTTGAAAGAAAAAGTTTCTAACAACCAGCACCAATGCTACTTATTATAAACCTTGACTAAAGCTTCTGTTTCTTTATAAGAAAGTAACATAAGCCATTCCCTTACCTTTGCACGGGCTTTTCTATGTGAACACTCCTTTAGTTCGCAGGATTTGCACACCGCGTTGTAAGCAAAAGCGTGAATGTATTTTGGTAGTCGGCGTAGGAATATAGTTTTAACTTTAGGCAGAGGCACCCGTTTAGGCCGTGGTCTCTTCTGTGTTTGCTCTTCTAGTGGGTTATTGTGGGTTAAGGCTACAGCTCGCGAAACGAAAAGCCTTCTCACACTCAACACCTCTGCTTCTTGGTACAGTTTCTCAGTCGAGTAGCGGCGCGGTTTTCCAAGCATTACCTTTAACACCGCGTGTTGGGCACGCTCTAACTCGATCATTAATGATTTACCTGCACCTCCCCACACTCCGATACAGTATGGAAGCTGAGACTGGCACAAAAAGACATACACCAGTCTCCTTACCTCCAGGCTGGCAGCCGATCTAAGGGGGGAAATCTTGACTGGGTTTGGCTTTATACCATCTCTGCTAATGGTATGCCCTAGATAGGCTCAAGCTTAAATAACTCAGATTTGTCCATCTGGATCTGAAAGTTGGACTCTTGAAGTCTCTGCACATATTTTCGAGATTAATCATGCGTTCCTGGAGAGATGTACTGAACACTATGATACCATCCAAATAGACTAGGCATATTTCATTTTGAAGGCCTCTTAGGACACTGTCCATAACACGTTGAAACGTGGACGATAATTTTTTGAGTCCGATGGGCATTCGGAGGAATTCAAAATGCCCGTGTTCCACATTGAATGCGGTCTTTTCAACATTCGGAGGATCAATTTCTATCTGGTAGAAGCCACTTGCCAGATCTAGAGTCATAAAATATTGGCTTCCCTAATTTGTCAAGAACGTTGCTAATATTTGGAATGGTGTATTTGTCATCCAGAGTCTTTGCGTTCACTTTAGACGCCTCTGCCGTGTTGCAGAGGCGTCTATCTTTTTTAGAACTATCCAGATGGGGGAGCTCCATGTGGATTCAGATGGTCGTATGATACCCTGTTCCAAGATTTTTCCTATCTGGTCCCTAACTTCCTGTTGATGCACGAATGGATATCAATAGCTTTTAGCGTGCACTGGCATCTCGTTGGTGGTTTTAATCGAGTGTTTTATTTTATTTGTGAAGGTTAGGCCCTCCAATAAGGTTAGACCTTCAATATAAAATACGTCCAAGTAACGAGAACAAAGAATTATGAGATTGTTTTTTTCTTCTTGGTTTAAATGGTCCGTTCGTAAACGTGAAACTACATCTTGTGCACATGTCGTTACTTGTTGAGTACGCGTGCACTCGATATTAAATAATTCCGCGTGCGTTGGACGATCAAGTGAGAATATCACGTCATTTGGCGTCGGGTTCTCGATTTCCAAATAGCCATGGTTATAAGAAACGGTAGTTACGCATTCGTGCACCATGCAATTAGACAGGACTTGTTCACTAATAAAAGCATCGCCATCTGGTATATCCACGGGGATACGAATGAATTTTAGAAGTCCCCGATGAAATAATATTCTTAGTATAAGTTCACGTTACACGAGTTGTACATTCTGATGGAATTTGACGCAGTTTGATTCAATAATCGACCTTCTCTCAAATCTATTCGGGCTTCCCAACTACTCAGTAAATCTAAACCTATAAGCCCATCGAAATAGTTATGAAACCGAGAAATGAAAAATTTCATACTATCAGCGTTATTAAATTCTGAGAAGCACGGCAAGGTAATAGAATAATCGCTCCTACTTATCGCGTATATGTTGGTTATCTCAAACGTATCGAAATTGAGGGGATAGGTACTTGAAGAAGTATTTCTTAACGGCCTCGGGGCTTATAAAATATTGATTAGCACCCGTCTCTATTAGAAGTTTTAAAGGGGGGTCCACGATTTGAATATACGGTAGTGGTTTTTGCGTCTAGAGGTTTAATTCTATGTTGGTTTTGTGACGTTGAAACCTCCTGATAATCCTGCTCAGCATGGCAAGGTCCTGCTTGTGGTTGAGAATCGTCAAGCAGTTGGTTGTCCATGGTCATATCATAATAAGTCGAATCAGAAGTGAAACCGGGGGCAAAACCACTGTCAGTATAATCGGTATAGAAATTGTACTACAGTTCCTGGTTATAGCCGTAATACAAGTCATCGTCATGTTCATATCATTCATATGGTATGGTAGCGCTAACTAATTCGCGTAAACGACAAAGCCGCGGGGCGCAGCTAATAAAAAAAAATGAATCATGATGGTTCCGTTGAAATGTATAAAGACAGAATGGTTATCAAGGCCTACTCTCAAGAACTTGCGAGGAGATTTTGATAAATGTTCAGTCCAGTCTGTGGTTCGTCTGCGAACTGTACGAGCACTACTTGCCATAGCTGCAAGATAAAACCTTAAAATATGTCAGTTCAATATATCAACCGCATTCCACAACAGCACTGTGGAGGACGATGTCTAGGAAACTTTTGTGACTACCTGACTGACTTAGGTTCGGCATTTTCACTATTTGTTGAAAACACATACAACTTGTTATAACAAATTTAAAAAAAAAACACTAGCCGTGCGGAGCCAAATAATAAAAAAAGTGTCACTGGCACAGTTTTGTCAATTTCAATTATTAGAGACGTTATCGGCCGTTCGTGTTGAAGCGAAATGCTGAAAAATAACAGTTGAAAACGCCATATAATATGTTTCGATCACCGTTCGTCTAGAATATGACAGTTAAATTTGACATCAGAAAAGCGACTTTATCAGGACAACATAGGGTTGGTTTTCATTCGGTTTCGGTAGGATCACTAGTGACAAAAATGGCACTCGAACCTGCCCAAACAAAAACGCCATTTCCTCTTTGGCCATTGCTTCAACTCGAATGCAGGGATATGTGAATTTCTGAAGGAAAGAGCAAAAGCGTTCTGCGGAGTCGGATTTCTCACATATCTTCGATTTGTTGATTTGATATTGTAGTTTACCTCTGAGATCAGACAGACAAACCAAGGTTTTACTTGCAAAAGGCTATACTCATTCTTCGCCATGAATCTCTCTGGTAGGTTCTTGTTTGAATTCATAAACCAGAAAGTGTGCGTGGTAATAACAATGCGCTTGTTATGTAGATCAATATGAAAACAAATCCAAACACATGTCTAGGACCGACGCTACTGATTTGCTCGCTATATAAATGTCGTATATATAAATTACAGATCCGTCAGATGATGACTCTAGCAGCGATGAAAGTTCTAAGCCAGCTAAACGTCCACGCGCAGACACTTTCGGGGCATCTTCCACCACTTCGCATGGCTCTGGTATACCTGATAAAACATATATTTTTTATATTGATAACTGGTTTACCCAGCTTTGCTCTCTTTTCTTTCCGAAGTTGAGACCCTGAAAAATTGATTCCTTCTATAATAGTATACAAGGGGCGTCAGTCTAAATATTATTGTTTATGTACTTACATAAATGTTTATACATTTATGCTATAGATTAATAGTACAAAATGACCAAATAGTCTTTATAAATGTTTTTCTAGCTCTACAAGAAGAATCAGATGATGAACCATCAAAACAACAACAAAATGACAACTATAGATCCCAATTTGAAAAACCCGCTAGAGTACATGGCAGTTATATAGCGTGTAGCTCAGATGATAACAACATCAGATTGAGTAGAAGTAGTTTAAGCGAAAACTGTTCTTCTCCAAATGATAGTTATGATGACATTAGACCAGGCTTTAATGATCATGATGGTGAAAATGGTGAAGTCGCCATGCGACCAACCTTTGGAGAGTCAACTGACTCATTTTATAATAAAAACTCTGATCAAGATAAAGTTTATGATGATGCCTACAGTGCTGAATATTCAGAAAAGTCTAAACGCATGATGAGCAACATGGGTTTCAAACCTGGCAAAGGGTTGGGTAAGTTTGAGCATGGTAGGGTGGAGCCTATTGAAGCTTCCGCTCAGAAGGGACGTAGAGGTTTGGGCATGAAACCATCTGCAGTTGGAGACGTATCTAGAGATTTCAAATGGACACCTGATGAGTCAAAGCCAGAAGCAAAAGAAGAAGTTGTAAGTTATAAAAACATTTTTGTTAATAATTATGCAGTCTAGAATGATCTATACTTATAATGAATCAGGAAGAAACAAAAATTTTGTACAAATACAATAATTAAATGTACTTGAGGATTTAAAATTTTATCTACTGAAACATAATATACTGGGTGTTTAGTGCATCGTTTGCCAAATCAAAACGGCCGATAGGTGTCCTTTGCTATCTCCTCTGCCCCCAAAAAGCATTCTTGGACACATGGGTATTTTAATGTCTATTTTTTAATTTTTATATGATAAATTTCAAAATTTTAAAAATAGTTATTTTATCGTTAAAGTTGTATGGTTCTATCAAAATTAAAATTACTTGCAAATAGTATCTAGCTTTTTATTTATTGACCGATTTAAAAATAACATGTCTATCTGTCTAGATGTTTTATCTCGCAACACATAAAAACTGAAACGATTGAAATGTTTGTTTCCCTGTTGGATAGCTTAGGATTTGACTTAAAATCTGCTGTACTTTGGATCTCGATGCAATGAGTAGAAGCCAAGCAATAGATAAAAACTATTTGACAGCTGAATAAACTTTGATGGTATATTGTACTTTATAGTCTAAGAATAATACATTATCTCAGAAAAATTACCATGTGGGCAAAGCCGCAGGTCGCATCTATATTATTTAATACATCCTGCAGTGCAAGCATGGATCTTATCGATCGATAAATTTACCGACTTTTTAAAATTAAGTTTCACGTTAATATTAGATAATACGAGTTCAGTAGCACGGAACGTACTTATCGACAACGACATAAATTAGATAAATCATATTTAATATATAGATTTATATCATCAAAAGGAAGCATGAATCTTATTTTTGACAATTGTTGTCGATATAATGTTGGTAATTTTACCGAATTTATCGAATTTTATTGGCTTTCCAAAGTTACACGACAAACTTATTTTTTTGTAAATTCCTTTTCGGATTATAAGCCAAAACGTGGAGGTGTCAGAACATCGTGAGGCAAGTTTCAGGGATGCCAATGATCCTTTCGATCTGGAAGAACAGCATTTTGAGATTATTTTTAGAATTTATAAGGAAATTTCCCTCGCCCTCATTCAAAATGTTGAGGGCGTTTGCGAAGGAGTCAATCTAATGGACTGCCTGCGCATGTTGTAGTATCTACTTTACATAATAAATAATTAGTTACAAATACTTAGTTACGTTTTTTCTATTTCCAGAAATTATCTTTTGTTGTGATTGTGTCTAATGCTCTAATTATTATGGTACCTAGTAGGTACTCAGTCTAAAAAACTACCTGTATAATCATTGTTGTAGGTTCTATCAGCTGTACGCTTTTTTCACCGAGGGCAGTTGCACCAACGTTGCATCGGCCACAAATTTAATATAGCACTAGGACACGCACTGTCAGACTTGTCAGGAAGGTGTCTCAAGCAATTGTGCAACGAGTTATGGCTAGTTATACTTGAGGTTAGGTTCAAAGAATATACTACTTTATGGTAGTTGGGTAGAATTCCAAATGACAGAAGTTTCTCCGTATCAATTCAAAATAATAAAAATCTGCCAAATTGTGACAAAAAATATTTTTTAAACTATTAGTTGTCTATCTGATATATGGTATAGTCCACGAGTTGACATTTTTTAAATCGATAAACTCACGACGTGTTATCGATTCAATAAAATTTACCGAGAGGCTAGATCCATGCTACCGCATTTTGATAAAATTGATAAAAAAAGAACTGTTTACCGGTCGATAAATTTATCGAATTTTATCGATCGATAAGATCCATGCTCGCAGGGCTGATGTCTTAAAATCTAGAGTGAATAGGTTTCTCATAGGCAAGCATGCTTCATCTTTGGCAGACTATTAAAAATACATATGTTGATACTATTGAAATGTTTTCAGATGTGGCTGCCTCCCGCACCCGATGAGCCTTTACTGGGAGATGTCCTTGAAGCGTGGCTGCTGAAAGGACCAAAGAAATTAACTGTTGATGATGACGTCAACTTTGTTGAAACACATGTGCTGAAAGGAGTTTTAGAAGCCAAGGTGAGCTTAACTTCGTATTTCGCATTCATATTCACAAGATTCAAGTTGAGAACTGGAAACTGGTAGTTTTAACCTTAATCTTTTTACAGACTATTTTTGACAGCCTAGACGACAAGGATCTTAGGCATGCAAGGTTTCGTAGCAATCCTTACGAAACTATTGGTGCAGTTGTATTTCTAAACCGAGCAGCTGTAAAGATGGCTAACATCGATGCTGTGTTTGACTTCATGTTCACAAGCCCTAAGAAACCTACAGGAGAGGATGCGGTGGACAAGAAGGATATACTATATTTTGCTGATGTATGTGCAGGTCCCGGTGGATTCTCTGAATATGTCTTGTACCGTAAAGGATGGAGGGCGAAAGGTACTTACAGTTACTGTACAAGCCTGAACTATAGTTAATCCTAAGCTATACAAGTAAAACGTAAGATTTACCAACTCTTAATGGTAAAAGTCTGAACAGTTCTATGATCATCGTTCATTTCGAACTTTTACCACCATTCTCTTGGTAAATCTCAAGATTTACCTCAGAGGGACGGTAAATATTGAAAAAGACTAAACTAACTTTACCTTACCTCAATAACATTTACTCAGCTTCACCATGGCAAAAAAATAAAAAACTAACCCAACCAAAACCAACATTTATCAGTGGTCACTAGTAAAATCTAGCATTTGAAAGAAAGAAAGAAACAACATTTATTCAACGCAACAACATTAGAAATTTAAACATAAATAAAATGTGCTTGTGAGTGTTTTCATTTACTAAATTCTAATGGTAAAAGCACAAAAAAAAAACGGTTTACTAACTCATGTTGGTAAATCCTAAGATTTATTAGTAAAACATAAGATTAATCAATGGAAGGGCTTTTACAGTGACATATATACGTTTAAAATGTCTGAACTTTTAATTGCTCACTTCTAGCCTCTGTGCACTTTCACTCATATTTAGCTAGCATAGCAGATAAAGCAGCTTTTTTTACTATAGTCCACACACAACTGCTAGATATGGCCTATGGTATGTATGTGAGTAGGGGGACAGGGAAGGGAGGCTAGCAGTGCACTGTCAGTCTGCCCGTCGTCGATTGCCCAGAGGATACTTTCCTCCTGCTGCTCTCATACATTAGGTGATATCAAGAAACTTTATAATTTCTTTACGTTTGATGTAGAAGTGTTCAAAAAGTTGTGTTTTCCAGGTTTTGGATTCACTTTAAAGGGCCCCAACGACTTTAAACTCTCCGACTTCTATGCTGGCACTGCCGAAACATTTAACCCTTATTATGGAGTGAAGGAAGACGGCAATGTGTTTGACCCAGCCAACCTTATATCTTTGAAGGAGCATGTACTTAAACAGACAGAGGATAAAGGAGTTCATTTCCTCATGGCTGATGGTGTAAGTTAAATATGGTAACACATTTTAAACTAAAAACTCAGAATAAAAAATAGTACTACAGTAGTATTAAGTTATGATGTGCCATGCCATGCCAACTAATAATAACAATATTATAGGTGATAGACTCTGCGGAACTCTATATTAAAAAGGATGAAAGACTAGGTATTTAATTAATCTGTGATTTTGATTCATAAACAAGACATAGGTAAGTTCAATAAACTAAAACCTGACTACAGTCAGATATAAAATAGTCTGTGACACTCTTTCGATGAAGACGAATCAATTGATACCTCGCTTGTCAAAATAGTACCAAGTTTTAATTTGAACACTACCCTTCCCTTCCTTTGCTTCCACGTAGTTGGGTAATAAAATAGTCTATGACACTATAAATGAAGATGAATCGATT
Source organism: Alsophila aescularia (assembly GCA_946251855.1). NCBI lineage: Eukaryota > Metazoa > Arthropoda > Insecta > Lepidoptera > Geometridae > Alsophila > Alsophila aescularia. Next base: position 46,857,136 of record OX276378.1, read on the forward strand.
GATACCTCGCTTGTCAAAATCAGACCAAGTTTTTAGTTTGAACACATAACCCTTCCTAAGCTTCGCCGTAGTAAGGTAAAAAAAACCTGTGACACTTATAACCTAAAGACGATACGATTAATACCTCGCTCGTCAAAATCGGACCAAAAGGTGCTATGGTGGAACATCCACATACCTACATACATACTTACATAGACTTAAAATCATTAGCCATTCGGTAGTCGGGTAAAAATCAGTTTCATGTTTAGTAGCATTTTTTTATTTTTTTATAATGATATTTATGATGCAAATTTTGGTGGTAGTATAGCCGTGTCGCGTGCCATAACTCACATTCATTAGTCGAAGCTCTTTCTGTTCACATTTGATTGTCGACTGGTTGGCCACACCGAGTGGCTAGTGACCCTGACTGCGAATTCAACCAAAGGTCGCGGGTTCGAATCCCGCAAGATGCATTCATTTGTGCGATGAGCAGAATTGCTTGTTTCCGAGTCATGGTTGTATTATTTGTATCTATGTATGTTTATCCTTTGTCTAGAACGCATAGTACGGGTAGTTTGTGGTTAGTGACCCCGACTGTGAATTCAACCAAAGATCACGGGTTAGAATCCTGCAAGATGCATTCATTTGTGTGATGAGCAGAAATACTTGTTATAAATTAACAGTAAATTCGTAATTAATGAGAATTAGCCAGCTATAGCATAAAATATTGTGTTTCCGAGTCATGGACGTATTATTAGTATCTATGTATGTTTATCCGTTGTCTAGTACACATAGTACAGGGTAGTTTGGGGTTAGGTGGTTGGTGTGAATTGTCCCGAATATATACATATGTCATTTATATTGCAGGGTTTCTCGGTAGAAGGCCAAGAGAACCTGCAAGAGGTTCTCTCGAAGCAGCTGTATTTATGCCAATGTCTCGCCGCGTTAATGCTGGTGCGCACCGGCGGACATTTCGTCGTGAAACTGTTCGATGTGTTCACGCCTTTTAGTGTAGGATTAATATATATCATGTACAGATGTTTCGATAAAGGTGAGATGAAGTGTATTACTGTTAGTCACATCATTCACACCATTGCTGCTTCAAGATCTTATATTTGACTAGCTGCGCTCCGCGGTTCAACCCGCTTGGATGATGATGATGATGTAAAGTAGCCTATGTGTTAATCCAGGTTATAAGCTATCCTAGTACCAAATTTCATCCAAATCCGTTCAGCCGTTTGAGCGTGAAGGAGTAACAAACATACACGCTTCTAAAGATAAAAGACAGATGGCGCTTATCGGTTTTTATGCATTTATTGACTGTTAATTCTAATGTATGGAGTTCTGCATCGCGCAAAAGAAGTTTTCCGCTCGATAAGACAGTATTCATTGTTTAAGCTCTGATTGGCCTGTTTACGTACGTGGCTACACTTCTCTTATATATAATATTAGTGTGATGATGTTTTAGTTTGCATCCATAAGCCAGTGACATCGAGGCCGGCGAACTCCGAACGGTATCTCGTCTGCTTTTGGAAGAGATTGGGTACTGAGTCGGTAGAGCAGCATCTTTTCTCTGTCAATTCTATGCTTTGGAAGGGCATAGATCGCGACGAAGACATCCTCGAACTAGTACCTCTCAGCGTCATACAAGAGGATGCAGCCTTCTATGAATACATTTACAAAAGTAACTGTGTGTATGTATTTGTCTAAGCGTTCTACTATTATGGTGTCAGAGACGAGACATTATCAATGTGTGTGAACATTTTCAGACTGGGCGAAAGGCAAATCCAACATCTCCTGAAAATTGCTGCTTTCAGTAAAGACAAAAGTTTGAAGGAAACAACTCAAGCTGAAATGAAGGAACAATGTTTAAGCTTGTGGAAAGTAAGTTTCTTCGAAGCTGTTCTTTGCTGCTGCATCATTTTTGGTCATTATCAGCCTTTGTAATCGTTGACGTGTTAGTTATAAGAACATATGCTTTAAATCTAACATGATCATTAGAAGTACACACATTATATAAGCGGATATTTACCATGGATACTATTTATAATGAGTTCCCGATATTTCGGCACTTGCGAGCGCCATGATTACGGATAAAATGAAGTAACTGCGGGTTCATAGTTTTCACGAGCAGACAAATGGTCTACCCTCTTTCTCACTCGTTTCTTACGTAACGCCAGTACCGTTGTTCACACTTTCATCAATAACTTGATCTCGACATGCAACACTAAACAGTATCACCTCGCGTACTTGGGACGATATTTCTTCAGTTTTCACATATATTACGCAACTTTTTACCCACTACGACTAAAGCTGCGCTTGCTCAAACTCTCCTACTTCCCATTCTTGATTATGCCGATGCCAGCTACTTAGATCTTACAGAGGAGCAGCTGCAGCAACAAGCCTCTAGCGTCTTCAAAACTTATCTGTAAGGTTTATTATCGGTCTCTGAAAATACGACCTTGTCTCAGAATTTCGTACAAAGCTCAAGTGGCTCCCTATTCGCCTTCGCCGGATTATTCACATTCTCTTTCTTCTCTACAACATACTCGTCAAACCCTTCTACTCCCCTCTATCTAAAGGAACGATTCCAGTTTCTTCATTCATCTAACTCCCAGTCTCTAAGATCATCAGAATACTTAGTCGTCCTTACCCCAGTACACACTACTTCCTTCACTACTCCTCGTTTACTGTCCAAGCTGTGCGTGCTCTGGAATGCCCTTCCAGTCGCCATCAAACGTGCACAATCTATTGATAGCTTTAAGACCCTAGTGTTTTTTTTACTTCTCCAGCTCCGCACAGGCTGTAACTAGATCCCAGCACTGACTTGATATATATACCTAAGTATGTATAATTATACGAATGTCATTTTTTAACTTGGCAATTTCATCTAATTAATCTTGGTATGTAGTGGCGTTCTGTAGATAGTATCTAAGAGTTATGTATGTCGGGAACTCATTACAATTAGTATCCATGGTAAATATCACTTTTTGTGTTCTGATAGATCAGATTTTTACGCAAATGTACAAATATTACAGCTCCCAGATCAAGTGAGGACTCAACCAGAAAGGCTCAGCCCCGATGATACTCTGATGAGAATATTTTTCCTAATGAAGAAAGCACTGCCGGACGTCCAAACCTCGCATGTGTTAAAGTCCACAGTGTTGAGTAAACAGCCGGATTATATTGAAAAAAGTACAGATTTAGAGAAATTCAGAAATGTATTTGACTGGCACCTGATGTTCCTAAGCAGTGGCAAGAATAGTCCAGATTTAAGAATATTTTTGAGTAAGCTTTATTTACTATTACAGTTTATGTAATCTAACCCCCTTACTTAAAAAAAGTTTTGCAATGATTAGTAATATACATAATTTCTAAATATATTTATTTTGGCCAATTTTTCAGGTTGCGGAGGACACCAGTTATTCCAGTTAGAATCTAACGGGTGGAGAAGTGTGGTAGACCTACATCTCACTATGCCAGCTAAAACACTCATTTATGGCGAGGTATGTTTCCGAGACAAAAACTGTTTTTAAATATAATAAACTAGATTTGCCCGCGACTTCGTCTGCGCGGACTGCAGTTTATTGCTATAAAAAGTATCCTATGCCCCCCAGGATTTAATCTATATCCATACCAAATTTCATCAAGATCGGTTCAGACGTTTAGTAGTGAAAACGTAACAGACAGACAGACAGTAATTATGTACTTTGCGATTATAATATTAGTATTGATATATATACAGGATGTAACAATTACCTATTTAAGTACAAGGGTGCGGTATTCCACGTGGCGAATAACGTTAGTTCAACGACTTTGAGATTACGATGTTTTTCATTCATGAATTTACTTTTAAAGGTCATTTCAGGTACAGATCTGTTCAGTCTAGCGGGGTGCCACTATCCTTACGATATTGTCAGTGAAGTATGTGGCCTCTTTAGTTCCCTTTTTTTGTCAACTAAACAGATAAGTTAGTGTCATCGAACCTTGACCTTGAATATGGGGGAGCATATCCCCCTGCAAATAGTTCTGCCGGGCCCGTGGTTACCTTAAACACATTTTTTTTACTTTCTAAGATGGCCCCAATACGTGCGTGTATGGATATGGATTTAATAGGTTTTCGTTTATCCACTTTCTCACTTGATGCAAATGACAATGTATTTTCGAGAAAATGTACCCAACGTTAAAAGAAAAGCCAAAATGTACATATTGGAATTTGTTTCAGATTGTGAAAGAGTACAGAGGGCAAGGGAATAACCAGATTTACAGCAAAGCATTACACATTATTGATGCTATGATGTTGGGTGGTGTCGACATATCACAATATGCCCTGTCTGAGAGGTGTGTACCTATAGAATGTACTTTGTATGACAAGTAAATATAATTGCATTATCCCATGACGAACACAGTCAGACGTACTACTACCAGCTTTTTGTCCCTTATGGTTTCTATTTGCTATAGGCACATTCAATTCGATCACTAGTTAGAAATTATTTTATTGAACATAATTTACGCTCATCTATTTGCAGAATAAATCAATGTAATCTATTCTGCTCAGCCCTAACCAAGCCCTTCGACAGTCAAGCTCTTCCGATAAGATGCAAGAGACTGTTCAACATGGAGCAGTTTTCAACGGCAGTACACAACCTTGAATATCGCGCAATGAAGCGCATAAAGAAAGCTGTGACAATAAACACGCCGGATAGAATAAACAGGAATGAAATGTTTCACGTGGTTGGATCTATTTTGTTTCTCAAGGAGATAAAAGGTTTGTTACTATACCCACAGAATACCAATAGTAGATACAGCGATAATTCAATGTGAATGTCACTTTTGCTACATTTTGTCGAAAACAACTTCCATTTTTGTACTTTCTGGCAAAGTTGGTGCTTCTAAGCTTTAGCACAGAATAAATAATTGTACTATGGATTTAGTGTCCCATTTCCCAGGTTCGAGTCCTGGCGTAGGAATAAAAAATGTGTGATGAGCATTACGATTGTTCTTGGGTCTTGAATGTGTTGATGTGTGTCTATGCAATCTGCGAATTCGCACCTGGCACCTGGCTATATCAGATGTAGAGTAGCACAGATAGTAGGGTTCCATAGTATTTACGGCAATAAAAGCCCTATAAAACTTTTTTGTATATATTAAACTACCTAATCTTACTATTTTATTTCCAGAGCCATGGTCGGCTCAGATATCAAAATCTAGCGGTTATAAGTACTACTTCAGCATCGGCAAAGACAAGAAGCCACGTAGCGAGTATTACATCCCAGAAGATGCCCGGCTGGACATGGTGAGCGCCTACTGCGGCCGTGTCATGTGGCCCTGGGAGCCCTCGGCCAGTGCCATTCTCGATGGACACCCCCACGGGGGCATATCGAAAACTGACATGGAAGAATATATCAAGCATAATTCCAAAAGATGATGAAATGAACGCCTATTAATCAATGAAATAAAACGATTTTTTATTTTATTCTTTCTTGTTTACTTTACCTTCTTGTATTTACTTCAGACAGCTAACATTTTAGCACCTAATTATCTAGAAATAGTGTAAAATATCATCCATCAGCATCTGCCATCGCAGGAAGTCGGTGGATGGAGGTGGCACAAGATCGCTCGTCATGGCGCTCTTTCGGGGAGGCCTATGTTCAGCAGTGGACTTCTAAAGGCTGACATGATGATGATGATGAGTGTACAATAGGATGATAATATGTGGTTAGCCATCATTTCCTAGCAGGGGGTCCCCGACCAATGCCTAACCTCAGAGGAAGCACTAAGTTCGAACCCCCATAAGTAAATGGCAAGGCAAGCTCGATCAATGCGATCGGCAATTACTCAGGCGCGTGGCGGTTCCCTCAGGCAAATATCTAACAGGGCGGCAGTAATCACAGATTTCAACAGGGCAGGTAGTCGCAGCGGAACTATGTGTCTCGGAAGTTGTCTGCTAGTCGCTGCGTAATCTGCTGTTTTTCAAGGCGCAATCCCAATGTTGAAGGTGAAGACAGCATTGTATAACTCGCTTACATTTTTCGCATATTCTATCTCGCTCTTACTTTATGATGTTTTATCCCCACAGCAGTACCTGCGCAATCGTTCACAGATCCTAACTTCACAAACATAAGATTGGCTACGACTACCTACCTATTATATTAGCCCCATCCCCATCCCCACTCTCTATCTATACTTATTGACCGAGCGAGCGCGAAGCACGAGCGAAGCGTCTCTGTCAGCTTGGGCAAAAATTCTTTCGTATGTCCGAATCCGGATGTCTGTCCAGCTGTTCTCCTCAACAGGTCGCATTTCTGAACCGATCTAGACGAAACTTGGTATACAGGTTAAGCGAATTTTTTAGTCGTCGGGGATTTTTGATTGGGCAGGGGGCACTTATCTTCGCATGAAATCCATTTTCGATGGTTCTTTTTTATTTGAAAGGTAATAACTTTAAGTTAGTCTCATAAAAAAATGGTGAATATCAGATGAGGGTCTTCGGCGTGATGAGCAGAATAGCTCCTCAAATGCAGTAAATTTCTCACTTTTAGGTTTCTACCAGTGGAATCAGCCCTGTACTAGGTGTAAGGATTGATGGAGCACCTTGGTTATTAATGTTGTACAATAAGGTAACTAGATGGCGCTAATGTGCGCCGCTAGATTTTTGCAAAAAAGTTTGTACGCGCGAGGTCTATAGCTCACAGAGCCACTAGTATTAAAGTAGTAAGTATCAAAAAGTCTTGTCTATCTAATCAGCCCGCATCCATCCACCCACTGCCGAGTATAGGCCTCTCTCTTTCACACCAGTCTTTCCGGTCCTGTGCTAGTCTCATCCATTGGTCTCCAGCGTACCTCACAATATCGTCTGACCATCGGGTTGGTGCTCTGCCTCGAGATCTCAGCCCATCTCTTTGATACCATTTGGTGACTGCCTTTGTCCACCTACTATACCTTAGAAGCTTATTTTAAGAGTACCCTATACCACAGAATAAATAATAGTACAAGTACCTATACATTTTTTTTATTATTTTCATTGTAAAAAGTCTGTACAATGAAGATAAGAAAATAATGGTATAGGGTACTCGTAAAAATAAGCTACTGAACAAGAATATAACATTTTTCTATATCGTCTTTTTTTTCACGCATCACATAAAAACTACTGGACCGATTGCGATGCGGTTTTCGCTGCTGGATAGCTTAGATTTCGACTTTAAAACTGGATTACATGGTATCTTAATCCGATAATTATAATCCGAGCAATTGATAAAAACCGAACTGACGTCTGAACGATTTTGTAACCTAAAAGCAGCGGTCTGTTCGGCGCTTGCCCCCCAAAGTATAAAAACTTTTTTAAACCTTATTTATAGGTGCTTTTGGTCCTGGAATAACTAGTTACCACGCGGGCACAAAAAAATAAACTTTTTTGTTTGGGGCGCTTTCACGCGATAAATGTTGGACCCAATTTGATAAATATTGTACTCAGATAGTATGCCATAGAAACCAACATAGGGTACTTTACATCTCGCAGAGGCAGCTAGTATTATATTTTTATTTGCACATGTAACCTACAACTAACAGAAGTCCTTGGGTCCCCACCTCATAATCTTTTATTTTTTGGGATAGCCTGTGTAATACTTTAATCTATGAATACTATTAAATACTGGAGATTGAACGACAGCTCCTTTGATTCACTTTTTTTTTTTGCGCGTGGGGAAAATGCATTTACGCATACCCGCCCGCTTCTGGGAGTCGAGGGCCCAACTTCAATACTGGAGGTTGACAGACAACTCCTTTGATTCACTGGCCCAACTGCAAAACTGAAGATTGACCGACAGCTCCTTCGATTCACTGGTTTCAAGTTCAAGTTTTAGAAAGCTACATATTCTGAATGTAAGTAGTCGGTGTTTAATTCTAGGTTCTGTAAACTTTATAATCACTTATGTAGTGGACATAAATATATCAATATGCCATGTCTATGTGCTGTGAGGCTGTGAAGTACAGATAGATGGACGTGGAGAAGAAAAAATAAATTAAGTGTTCCTTGTTTGACAATGGAGCCTATAGACATGTTGGAAACGGTAACACTGATCTATAATATTTTTGTATAACCATAGAAAATATATTTTTCCATAGTGCGGTTGACCAGACAACTAAATCGTACTACGGGAAAGTCGATGGAACCATACTATGCTTAGATTATTACACCTGTGCTACTATGGAAACCTTTAGCATCTAGGTACTTTTTTGGTTGTTTAGCCTGGAATAGTTTACATCAGTCTCGAGAAAGCCAGAACAGCCCCCCGTATTTATATTCTCTTTGGTTTACATAGGTTTTACCTTAGAATCTTGTGTACTTGTGGTGCTACCTACATTTTACTACTACTTTGATTCAGGAAATACACACAATGTTTGTAGGAGCTTTCCAATTCTAAGCTGTGCCTCACTACGAGTATAATAAAAATAACTACTCTGGAAAATCAAATTAGGAAAAAGCTTCAAAATTCAACAATCAAGTTAGTTGACTGAGCGGGTGCGAAGCGTCTGTTTCCTGTCAAAAATGCTTTCGTATGTCCTTCCGAATTCCTTCCAGATGTCCAGATCTCTGTTTCCTCTACAGGTCGCAGTTCTCAACCGATCCAGACAGTTAACTACTTTTTTGTTTTATTTTATCGTCGGGGATTTTTGACTGGGGGGGGGGGGTATTTCCTCCAAAATGGGGGCTACTGTCTGGGGGTGTACTGTGTGACTCCGCCATATTAGATCCGTTTTTTTTTTATTTTAGTAGTAGTAACTTTAATTTGGTCTCATAAAAATTTGGTGAAGATCTGATGAGGATCTTTGGCATGATGAGCAGAATAGCTCCTCTAAAAACAGTAAAATTTCTCACTTTTAGGTTTCTACCAATGGAATCAGCCCTTTACCTATTAGGTAGGGATTGATGGAGCACCTTGGTTATTGATGTTAGTTTTACTAGATGGCGCTATTGTGCACCGCTAAATTGTTTGCAAAAATTTTGTACGCACGAGGTCTACAGCTCACAGAGCCACTAGTTTATAGTAAAAGTTGGCAGGTGCTAAATTCTATCCTATTCATCAGAGTACATAAATATCATGGAGGTGAAAAAAAGTCCAGGTATTTTTTATATCGAATTCTTTTATTTATTCAATCACGTTTGCAAGAACTATAATTTCCACATGTCATTTAGATATTAACTGAAACTTTTTTCAGACGAAGTTTTGGTCCATTAATCTATTAAATTCATAGTTCATACAAATTGGAACACTATTTGTGTTTCTATTATCATACACTTAAAGTTAATCAAAGAGTGTCTTTAGCACTTCACTATCTATTTTTTTGTTTCACTTGATTTCTTTGACATAGGCATCCAGTTCGGCATCCAATTGTTCTGCAGTGGGCGTGGGGCGCTTGCCACCGCGAGCGCCCCCGCGGCCGCGACCGGGGCCGCCGCCACGCCGCGGGCCTCCGCCACCGCCGCTCTGGCTCCTGGGGGGTGGCCCTGCAACATAACATATAAACAGTTTACATACCACGAGTTCAACATTCAAGATATCATAAAGCACATAGTACCAGCAGTTACCTCTGCTAGAGTTCCTTCTAATAGGGCCGCCGCCGCCGCCGCCGCCACCACCGCCGCCGATGCGGCCTTCAGTCCTGATGCTGCTGATTTCTGAAGTTGCCATCTGAATGTTCATAGCACGTCCATCTAATGGTACTCCATTGTATTGCTTCATGGCCTTCAGTGCATTTGCTTTTCTTTCAAATAAGACATCAGCTGTACCTGTAATTAATACATACTGCTTGTAGTGTAAGCAAAACTTGTTTTGCTAAAAGATTTAATTCAAAGGTGCTTTCTTGACATTGTAAGATCAAATTTGTATTCACTTTTATAGTTTTTATAAATTATAATTTGACTTATTTTCACCTCATTATTGTATCTTTGTGTGAAAAACAATAACGTAGCAATATAGTTCTGAATAATTATGCTCACCTAATGATCTTCCAGATTTATCATAATGTACTGCAGCACTCTTCAGATTGCCAAATTCAGAGAATAGTTCTCTAATATCAGAGTCAGAGACCCCAAAATCTAGATTTGACACAAGCAACTTGGCAGGTCCAGTAGTGATGGGTCCAGAGCGCTGAGCAATCTTCCTCTCGCCAAATTCATTGAACATGTCATGTTTCCAAGTGCTGTTTACATCTCCCTGAAATAGGTCGTCCTTCATAGAGCCTGCCAATAGGCCACTCTATGCCACCCTCAACATCATTACACTTCGTAATGATGCAGCATCTATTTATTACATCCGCATAACAATTACAGAAATCTTTTACAAACATTTGTTTTATTTTCATTACAAGGATATTTGATAAGAGATAGGCTAGTACAATTTGCAGAATAAGTTGCACCAAATAATTGGAAACATTAAAATGTCCGGGTTTATTACAGGGAATGTCACACTATTCACAACACTTTTTACAATGTCCATTGTGCAGAAGTTGGCAAGGGCACCACATATTATGTATTCCTTGAGGCTTGATATTCGCCTCTTCGCCAACACGCCAGTTGTTCCGGAACTCAGCATCTATATCAGCATTCTTGGGTACTTGCAGTCCCCAAGATACGGCGTCGCCTACATCATTTTAGCCGTAGATTAACCAAATCAACGTAGCAAGTGGTAACTCCTCGCGTTAGTAATTCTTGCTGGCCAGGACCAGTGATATCACCGATAAATCGTGAATGCTATGGTACATTCATAATTATGGCCATATGGAATGTGGGTTAAAATTAAACTGAAAATAGAACACGGCAGAATGCAAACCGCCGAACAACCGAGCCGTAGAGAAACTACATAAATCATTGCATGTTTTCGTAAGCGTCCGCAGATTTCACAACACACAGTGGTGCGTCATTTCACCACGTTTGCCCGCCATATGCAATTTATTATCATCTAATTATTGGATTTACCCTTGTGTAATTTGTAGCTTTAGATACGCCACCACGATTTCTGCCTCGTATTACGCCACCGCCTGAGCGGCCGTTACGGAAACTACCGCCTCCTCTTCCACCAGGTCTTCTGTTTGTATCAAATTTTCGTCCAGCTCCTCCACCCCTGCCCCCCTTTTTGCTGGCTCTTATGATATCGTCCAAAGCCATTTCAATTCTATCAACCATCTTGACGTGAGTATTCTTTTTCTAAACTAAAAGATTTACGGAAAAAACTACAATGATGAAATTACGTTACAAAACTCTCCTCACTGCAAGCGCAAAAAGAAAATGGCGGATTACTCGAGTCAAGTCGAGCAAAAAGCAAAGAAGATGCTCACAAATCTGACAAACAAATTTGCGTGTGCGTGCGGTAAAACCGAAGAAGTCTTTTTTTGCTATAATATATTTTTTATCTCACAGACAGTGGCGCCTCTACTGACCGCAAGATAAATTTGTAATTGTGTAACAACAATTTCTTTTCTTCCACAGATAACATTACTTTATTAATTAGCATCACTTCCGCTTTTTAATTGTCTCTGGTGTGATAGGTACTGCAAGTGCCTTCCACTTGCGAAATCGTCAAGCTAATCGCCCTCTTCACATCTCATGGCAGGGTGTTAATATTGAACACTGCTGTACGCCTACCTATCTCGGTGTAACACTAGACCGAACATTAAGTTTTAAAGCTCACTGTCAGAAAACTAAGGCTAAAGTTGGAACTAAGAATAACCTACTACGCCTTATCACACCTACGACATGGGGAGCCTCTCCACATGTACTCCAAATATCAGATCTCTCGCTAAGCTTCTCTGCAGGGGAGTACGCATGCCCAGTGTGGCATCGTTGTGCCCACGTAAGGAAAGTGGACGCTGCGCTCAATGAGACCTGTCGCATTGTGACAGGTTGTCTGAAACCAACTCCCCTGACACTTCTGTACCCTCTATCAGGAATCGCTCCACCCAGTGTCCGCAGAGATTCTACTGCAGCCATTAAGAAATATAAACAAGAAGCAGATAACAGGCATCCATTACATAATGTTCAACCTTCCCCCAACATACTTAAAAGCCGACACAGTTTCCTGAGAACAGTAACGCCTGTTGCTCCAAGCGAACTAATAGATGCCCGACTTAACCTGTGGACCACAAGGCATAAACCACCTGGTGATTTCATAACACCAATGGAGGGGTTACCACCTGGTTATGAACAACATTGGTCAGTGTGGAAAACCTTAAACAGACTCCGTACACAGGTTGGATGCTGCAGGAGCAACCTATGCAGGTGGGGCATGATTGACCAGTCAAGAATGCAGTGCGACTGCGGTGCACCCGTGCAAACCATGCCACACTTGCTGGAGTGTCCTTCATGTCCTTACCACTGCACACTGCAGGACCTTTGTCTTTGTGTTCTAAGTGGATATAAAAATAAATTAAAAAAAAAAAAGGACTGTGGACACGAAGAAGACTGCAGCGGCCCGACCACATAACTTGGCTTCAATCGAATTCTCAATATCGCAACCACTAATGCCTTGCGATAGAGTCGAAATTGCTATGAAAAAAGTGATAATCCGATTGTAGCCAAGTTATGGAATCGGGCTGCTGGTCTATCAGGTTCACGTAATTTGCCACAACATCGAACAGTTAACAGACAATTCAACTGTCGGCCGAACATCATCTGGGCGGGTCACTTACTAGTGGTGGTGTGAGGCGTGTTCCGATAGGTGAACAAAAACTCCATCAAGCGACGTTTAAGTTGACTTCCGTAATTTGTAGCCATTCTAGACTTAAAAGTTCTCACAAGCCGTTCCGCCCATTTGTGCGAGGGTGATAAGGTGATGATGTGACATGTAAAATGCCCTGGCTCTTGCAATACTCTTTAAATTCGTAAGATGACAGCTGTGGTCCATTGTCGGAGACAATCATGCGTGGAAGACCAAATGTACAGAAAATATCATCTAATACCATCCGTCCCATCCATTCCAAAGACTTCTCGACGTTATATTTTTCATAGGTCTCACTTCTATCCACTTTGAAAGTGCATCACATAAAATTATAGTGCCAGTATGTACCTTCGAACGGACTGGCAAAATCAATATGAATTCTCTCCCATACTTGTTCTGGATGGCGATTTTCTTGGCATCTTGTACACATTTTTACAAATGCCTCTATGTCTTCGTCAAGTGATGGCCACCAAACATAAAAACGTGAAAGGGCCTTCATCGCAGATATGCCAAGATGTCCTTTGTGAAGGTATGTGAGAATCGTTCTTCGAAGTGCTTCAGGTATAACCATTCTGCCATGCCACATGACGATTTTATTTTCGAAGGACAGTTCAAAACGTCTCTTGTAGAAAAGTCTCATGTCTCTGTTATACTCCAGATCACGCCAACCAGTTTTCAGATACTGACAGACTTGTGATAGAATAGAGTCCTTTGATGTTTTGTCACCCAAATTGTTCTCTGATAAATGAAGATCAGCCATTCTACTACCTAAAAGTTTTGAAGTTATTATATGAATGGCACATTCAGCTCGAGAAGGTTTGGTTTCAGGATTTGACAGTCTAGAAAGGCAGTCAGCCAAAATATTGTTTTCGCCTTTCCGATAGCAAATGTCATATTGGTAGCTTCCAATCAATAGAGCCCATCTCACTAACCTGTTGTTAACTAGTTTTGGAAGATTACGTTGAGTGTCTAAAATGTGCACTATAATGGCTTATGATCAGTTACTAACGTAAATTTAGTCCCTCGTAAATATTGGTCAAATTTCTTGATTCCAAATAAAATGGCTAAAGCTTCACGGTCTATTACGGAATACTTGCTTTCAGCAGGGCGAAGTTTCCTTGATGCAAATGTGATAGGTTGCTCAATATATTTGTCTTTGCGAAATAAAATTGCTCCTTCGCCTTTCTCCGATGCATCGCAGGCTAAGAAAAGGGGACGTTTTTCGTCAAAGGCTATCAATGGCTTTGAATTCGCAATGCATGTCTTAGTGGCTTCAAACATTTGTCTCTCATGGTCAGTCCAACGCCATGTGCGTTTGCCACTGGTCAGTTCATGAAGATCTGCGCATAGTCCGCGAAGATAGGAGTAAAGCGTTCGTAAAAGTTTACTAAGCCAAGGAAAAATCGTAATTCTTTCGAATTGGATGGTTGTGCAGCTTTAGTGATAGCTTCAATTTTTGTGTTCGTCGGACGTATTCCATTTTAGTCTACTGTGTGACACAGGTATTCTATCTCTTTCTGTAAGAAACTACACTTCTTCAAGTTGACTTTCAATCCAGCTTGTCGTAATCGGTCGAATACTGTAGAAAGTGTACGTAGGTGGTCCTCTTAGCTTCTATTTGTCAGGGCGACATCATCGAAATATATTGCTACGTTGGGAATGTCTCCAAGTAGTTGACCAAGAAAATTTTGAAAAATTGATGGTGCTGTTGATATGCCAAAAGGCATTCTATTGTACTGAAGGTTACCCTTGTGCGTCGATAATATTAAATACTTTTTTGAATCTGGTGCTATTTCAAATTGCAGGTATGCACCGTTGAGATCGATTTTTGAGTATATCAGGCCGTTTGCCAGTGTTTGGCGTAGTTGGTCAAAAATAGGTACTGGTTGTAAATGTTTGATCAAGACGGGGTTCAGTGAAGTACTGTAGTCTCCACAAATTCTGACTTCACCTGAGGGATTCACTACGTTAACAGTAGGCTTAGCCCATTCTATGGGAGTAATATTTGGGTCTACTTTTTGTATTATGCCTTCAGTAACAAGGCGATCTAATTCCCATTCAACGTTTTTCTTCATGCTGAATTTGATCAGTCTTGCTGGGAGGTGTACAGGTTCAGCCACTGGTTTGACGTGGATGTTAACTTGGTAGTCTATTACCTTGCCTAATTTCCCATCGAAAAGTTGACTATGTTCATCAAGTACATGCTTGAGTGCAGTTGGAATAATAGGTTTGACTGTGTAAACGGGTTTTGGAAATTCAATCTCAAACATTTCACTCCAATGAAGGCCAAAAAGCATCGGGTTAGCGTTTTTCATTACCACAACTGGTAAAAAAAATTGGCGTCCGTCGATTTCGACAGTTACGTCTGTAAGGCCTTTAGATTTTAACTTGTAGTTGCAGTAAGCTTTAAGTTTTGGTGCATTAGATAAGGCTGGTGAACCAATTTTCTTCCAGAAATGGGAACTGATTATTGAGTAGGAGGAGCCGGGGTTCCAATCCATCTTGCATTTTATACCATTTATTAAGACATCTATTTGTTTGCAGTCTTTCTTACTGATGCTTGCAATGTTGCAAACGAATTCACCGTCATCATCGCTACCTTCCATAGAATCATGTGATGAAGCAGTTGTATGATTGTCCGTGATCCTCTGTAACTTGTGCTTGAAAGTATTTGATGTTTTCTTGCCTTCAATAAATGCGCGTCCAGTTTTAATGCAACAATGTTCAAAGTGTTCTTCTATATTGCCTTTTGTCACATATATGTGTTTTTTCGCCAGGCAGTTGGCGAGGTCATGTTTGTCATTCTTGCCACATCTTAAGCATTGGTTAGAGTATAGTTTACGCATTGTATTGTTGTCTCGTGTAGTAGACTTCCGAGTATTGTTTTTTTTTCTCATTCGGTTGACACTCGAACCTGGGGTATCATGTTCAGCTTGTTCACGTGATTGTACAATTGCAAAAATTTGAGAAAACGTAACTTCTCTTGATTTTCCTTGCTCAGTTTCTTGTAAGTCTGGCCATTTCTGTTTCAGATCCGTCTCAAGGTCTGGATGGTTTAGTCCTGTAGCAAAACGGTCTCGTAGCTGTCGTTCCAACAGTTCATCGTGATATTCACAATCCCGGCTCAGGCTTTTAAGCCTGAGCCGGGATTGTGAATATCACGATTTCTGTTTGCGTAATGCTCCATTGACTCTGTTGTCTCCCTTATGCTGTTCCAAAAATCTGCTAAAGCACGGTACCTGGTCTTTTTAATGCGGTTTTTTTTTTAGTCTTAAAGTTTGGTACAAATATCCTTGCAAGTGCTGGTGTCAAATCTGGGTGTAAGTGCTACTTTCAAATCGCGGAATATTTCTGGCGTTAAAAAATTCAACAGTAGATCTTTCTGTAATTGTTCATTGGTAAGTAATATCAAATATTCAACACTTTGTTTCGAAAAAAATCAATGAAATCATTGACTCTGCATGTCTCTGGGTTGTATTTTTCCATGTTAAAGTTTTTTTATGAATACCATTTTGTCAGCTTTTGTTGTGGAGGCGGTGCTCGTCACGCCGCCGCTGTTGGTCGTTGTTTGTATTAACAACTTTAATATTTGTGTTATTTGCTCCTGTTGCGCCTGTTGGGCGTGCTGAAACTGGGTAAATTGTTCACTATTCATAGTTACTTCTTTATCATCGTCGCCAATAAAATAAACACGTATTTAGTTCATAAATAGATTTCTAATCTGACAACTAAAAATGAATGACAGGCATCAATATATATAATCAAAGACTAAGTAGTAAGGAGTTTGTAACAGTTAGTTAATTATTTGAAAATATGATTCTTACGCTTAAATCGTCTCAATAATACACACCCAATAACAAGAAGGTCATTTTAATATTGCAGATTATTTGATTTATTTTATTTGTTTTAGTTTGGTGGTAGGCAGCGGTTCCAATGTACGTGATGTAGTGTACCACTTCCACTTGTTTTTTCTTTTCCATGGAGTTGATATTGCTATGAAAATCTGATTGCATCAAATCACATCGGCTAGGCGCCGGAATCGCACTGCTGATCGTGCTTGAACATTCATAAATTGCTGGGGCGCGTTCACTTACTACGTTTGAGGACGCAAGGATCACCCGCGCGATCACTCGAAATCGTTCACGGCGTCGTCAGGCGTTCGCCTGGGTCATCCGAAAAATAGTAGGGGAGGGGAGGAATATTATGAAACTGACACTTGACAGTTGTCAGTTCTATGTGGACGTCCAAAGCCAATGATCGAGCGATAATCGCACGGATGATCCGTGCGTCCTCGAACGTGTAAGTGAACGCGCCCCTTGTCCACGCCATTGTACTCTGTGGTCCATAAATGTCATTGTCATATTTGTCGTGTCAAGTCTAGTGTCAAGCACTCGACAAGCAAAGCAAACCAAAACAAAAATATCGAAAACGTGTAGCTAACTGTCGTAAAATAATTTATTTAAATTTAATTTAATTTGTACTATCGTAACCAAGCTTAGAACAAGTAACAATCGATCCACCTTTATTAAAATGGCTTTAAATAAGTTTATGCATCCGCGTAATATATATAAAACCCCACCAGATTTCGAGAAACTGTCGAAATTGTACCAAGACTTTTCGAAGATTGTTAAACTGGTAATTTTTCCATTCTAGTTTCATCGAAATGGGGACAGCATTTTGGTACTTTTATTGGAGGTTTATACGGCATAAACTTAGTATATACTGTAAAAGCGAAATCCTAACTTTATGGGATACAGTAACATTATCAAAATGATGACAGAGTGTTAGCATCATAGCTGTGGATGCAAGACAGTAGTATGAAAATGTGGAGAGCGAAAATTCTAAATAATAACACCATCTAATTTGGGTCCTTCTATCTAGTTTGCGCTCCTAGCCCTGCGCTACAAACAAAACGACAAAACATCGAAGTTCATTTTGGTTAATTTTGTAACAAAATTAATTTTTGTATTTTTACAGGATGTGACTGGAAAAGTTACGATTGATTTCAAGAATCCACATTCCTTGCGAGTGCTTACGAAGTGCCTGCTCAAGTCTGATTTCAACCTGGATGTTGAAATACCGGAGGATAGACTAGTCCCAACACTTCCTTTGAGACTCAACTATATCTTATGGATTGAAGATCTGATGACTGCTGTGAAAAGGGGATCAGACATACGAGGAATTGATATTGGTAACAGTCCCAAATTAACTAAAATAAATTACTAAAAATACAATAACTTTTGTCATTTTCCTATCTATGCAAGGCCTACTCTTGACTATAATAGCTCCTACAAGCAGTCCTATACATATATACACAGGCAATATAGAAATTTAAATAGCTAACTTAAAAGAGAAAGATGGGCAATGATTGCCACACATTGGGCACCAAATGGCCGACAAAGGTATTGTGGTCAGAAATAGTATTGTAGGATTGCTCTATCTAATGTTTCTTCTGATACATTATTATTTTTGTATCTTCTTTATTGTAACCTTCATTACAGGTACTGGTGCATGTGCTGTTTACCCACTCTTAGCAGCAGTGAAAAACAAATGGCACATGCTTGCCACAGAGGTTGATTCTATGAGCTTGCAAAAGGCCCAAGAAAATATACAAAGAAACAACCTACAGGACCTCATAGAATGTAAGTCTCTTTAGAAACAAGTAAAAACAAGTTGTAAGTATCTTAAGACCTAAGTACATTTTATCTAAAAATATTATTGTACAATTTCAGTGAAGAACAATAAAGAATCAAGATTGATAGAAAGTTTATTTGCAGAAAAGAATGCACTGAAGTATGACTTCTGCATGTGTAACCCGCCATTTTACAGCAGTTTACAAGAGTTATGTGACTCTCGAAGTCCAGCAAGGTAATTCCTACATCTAAGCTTCACTCGTCATCTCGATCGTAATAGCTGAAAATCAGTGTTTGCTCCTTGAGCAATATTATTCGCTGAGCTATGACTCATTTGTTTTACTACAACACACACATACTTTTAGTTTTGTGTAGTATCTAAGATATTTTGTGCATAAATCTAGTGCGCGTGATGTGTAAGAAATATGAATCTATTTATATTTCATAAGGAATGACAGTAAATGAAGGGGTTCATGTTGTATGCTCCTATACCAGATCCTTTGTCTTGTGAAACTCTTTTCCCTCTCAAAATTATTTTCCCATTTGGTACAGTAGTCGCAGCTTAAGTTTGTGTCTTGAAATTTGACTGCAAGTCGCTGCGCAAACTGCTATTTTTCAGGCACAATCCCAATGTTGAATCTGAAGACAACATTGTATAACTGCCTCACTCACTCGCTTACGGTTTTCGCATTTTCTATCTTGCTCTTACTTAATGCTCTTTTATCTTCACAGCAGTACCTGTGCAAATGTTCACAGAGCCTAACTTCACAAACACAAAGACTCACTGCGACTACTATATATATTTGAATCTTATTCTCTGTCAGTACTTCTGTATATTCTGGAACTATATACTCGTATGTATCTGATCCCATGGTAATTGCATCTCAGGCCAACTGTTTAGGGCTATGTATTATACCTTTTTTATTATGAAACTGTTTGTCTGATGCATTTAATGTACTATGTGTGTGTTTTAGATAAACAAATAAATCATTTATCTATCTATCTATCAAGTTGTACTGTAATAGTTTTCATCTGCCTATTATTATTATTGATGGAAAGAAAGATATATTTAGTAATGTAAAACGGCTATAAACTTATAGATAATAAATAATGTTGGATAATTGATGGATAGTTTGAAAAGAAAGTTGAACAAATAAAAGAGTTGTTGCAGACTCTCGCATAGGTGCGGGGTCCCAGTAGCAGAGAAACGAGGCTTTGGTCGAGCTCAGGATGTGGGGACGAAACGGAAACGCAGCGGTTAACACAATTGAATTGAATTTAATACTTGTTACTTTTTACAAATCAATAACACACTTATTTAAATCCGTTTTACAAATGTTGGCTACGGAGCCCTCAATAACTGGGTGGTGCTTTTCACTGGTATAGAAGATCTTCTCGCTTGCTTGGACGTCAATTGTATAATGCACACAGAATTTTAACAAGTATTGGTATTTATACTTTTACCATTATCAACTTAAAGCTCTTCTATTGGACAATCTATTGAAAACTTTCCATTACGTCATACGGCCCATTGTTCTCGACGAGAACTTTCCCACGCTCAAGGAATAGGCACAAAAAATACAGCCTGGCTACAGGTGCGAGGCATCCTCCAATCTCTTTATCCCCCTCGCACTCATATAGTAACGGCAACTATTCTTGAGACAGCTAATCTCTATCTAACTCAACTGTAGACGTACATTCCAATGTATGACTCATTGTTTTTCAACACCCTTGACCGTGTTGGAGGAGCTTACTTAGCTCGGTCCTGCTCTCGCCACTGATATAGTCAGTTTCCGCTAAATTTATAGATTCATTTCAGATCCTCCCCGCGTTGCAAATTAATACCCTTACAAAGCGGGGCGGCTTGTGAACAGAACCTGTACCTTGATCACAGACCTATTTACCATGCAGCGTGTCATAACTATGTTTGCCTATTTGTAGCCTTCCACCAAATATTATATTGCCGGCTAACAGTTTGACCTACCATCATATGGTTTAGAACATAATGTACCTAACACTGTATCCTATTTTTATGTGTTGCCTTTTATTGCCCACCCATGTTCCTCTATTCAGCAAGTTCAATGGCGCAACATGAAATGTTAATGAATTCTATACAGTTTCGATTTTCTTATTCTATGTCTTTCCCTATGTCTTAATAGCTAGGTCATAATCGTTGTGCTCGTTAACATCTTTCCCCCCTGTAAAAGGGTTCAGCCGATTACATAGTCAGTCGGGAGCACCACGATCTTGGCAACTGGTCTTCGCATGACCCCGCGAGAAGCACGCCTCGAGCCACGACTCTTATCACCGAGTCGTGTCCGTAATGCACCTGTATAATTCTGCCTCGTTGCCAGCTGTTTCTAGGTTTATTATCATCTAAAATTAATACGACATCATTAACTTTAACATTAGGGACGTTGTTCGTCCATTTTCGGCGTTGTTGAAGCGTTGGCAGGTACTCCCGGCGCCACCTCGTCCAGAAGACGTCAGCGAGCGCGCTGACTTGCTTCCACTGCCGGCGCGCATCTACGTCGGAGTCATCAGGTCGGGTGAACGGTGTGGCACCCGATGCGGTGCCCAGGAGCAGGTGATTTGGAGTCAGGACCGTTGACTGGTCACTGTCGCTTGTGACGTAGCAGAGTGGCCGGCTGTTGACTGTCAGCTCGGCCTCCGCTAGGAGGGTATAGAGGACCTCCTCTCGTGGGGCGCGTTCCTTGAGAGTGAAGCGCAGGGCGTTCTTTACGGAGCGCACCAGCCTCTCCCAGCAGCCTCCCATGTGCGGCGCAGCTGGCGGGTTAAAGTGCCAGCTGATCCCTCTGGCGATGGCCTCGTCCCTCAGCCGGTCGTGGTCCAGGTCCCTCAGTGCTTCTCGGAGTTCTGACACGGCCCCGACGAAGTTGGTGTCACGATCTGAGTAGACGTGACCTGGCTGACCTGTGCGCGCGATGAGGCGCCGCAGGGCCAGGATGGCGGAGTCGGCGCTCAATGAGGCGGCCAACTCAAGGTGGACGGCGCGTGTCGCTAAGCATGGGAACAACACGCCCCAGCGCTTCTCCTGGCGCCGTCCAATGGTGACTTCCATCGGGCCGAAGTAGTCCACTCCACAATGGATGAAGGCTCGTCGTCCACTCTCCAAGCGCCCGGGCGGTAGGTCATCTTAGTCCCATCTTAGGCGCCTTGGGTAGCGCGCGGCGTACGCGGCAGAGCTGGCAGGTCGCAACTACGGTTTTGACTGTCGACCGTAGTTGCGTCACCCAGTACCGCTCGCGCATGTTGTTGACGACAGTCTCATGATTAGCGTGGAGCGCTATGGCGTGGTGGTGGTGCACGAGCTTTCGTGTCAAGGGGTGACGCCCGTCAAGAATGACGGATGCCGCGCCTCGAAACTGAGCTCAGTGCACGCCTTCAATCTTCCACGTACGCGTAGCAGCCCATCAGTGTAGAGCATCGGGTCGAGTGCTCTCAGTGGGCTAGACGCGGGCAGCGTCTTACCCGCGCCCAGCGCGGCGATGTCCGTCACGAAGCTATCCGCCTGCGCGAACCGTAGCAGGCGGAGCTCGGCTTCGCGTATATCTTCCGTGCGCAGCTCGGTCGTAGAGCGGCGCTTGCGGCACCGGTCGATGAAAACTAGTGCGCGCGCCAACGCGCGCAGAGCGCGCGTCCATGTAGAGAAGCGTGCGCAGTCTATCAGAGGAGCGGTGGGCGTCGTCAATACGTTGACGCGCTGTACTCGTTCTAAATTGTCCTCTGATACGGTGACGTCACTGCACGTCGGCCACTGCGCCTGCGGATAACGAAGAAAACAGGGACCAGAAAGCCATTCTTTGCAGTTGTAGGGCCAATCCAATCTGGTAGCTTTATCAGCGGGGTTCTCCGCCGAGGGTACCCAGCGCCAGTTGCCCTTTTCCGTCTTCCTATCTATCTCCGCTAATCTATGCGAAACAAATCGCTGAAATTCATGTGCGTCGCTATTGATCCATTTCAACACAGTTTTACTGTCCGTCCACATGAATTTCTGCACAGGCAGACCTAGCTCCTTCTCAACAGTGCAAGCTAGTCGGCTAGCTAGCACTGCGGCCTGTAATTCCAAGCGGGGAATCGACACTACTTTCTGAGGCGCTACGCGTGCCTTCCCTATAACCATGACAGCCTCTCTTCCACCCGCTGTGCTGTTTCCGACTAGAAACGCCACAGCGGAATAAGCTAGTTCGCTGGCGTCTCCGAAAATGTGAAGCTCCAGGTCATCTGGCTTCAATCCGTACCACCTCGGTACCTCTACGTCACGTAAATGATGTAGATTGTTCAACCATTTGAACCAGAGCTCCGCCTCGGCTTCATTCAATTTATCGTCCCATTTAATTCCCGACTTCCATATACGCTGCATAAGTATCCGCGATTGAATAATACACGGGTACAAAAATCCTAATGGGTCAAATATAGACATAATAAAACTTAGAAACTCACGTTTTGTCGGCTTGATTTTCCCCTCGGTTATGTCACTCGGCAGCCGCTTGAAAGATAAATCAAAGGCAAAACGGTCAGTCCCCGGCGTCCATATCATACCTAAGGTCCGTTCTTTTGATTAATTGCCTTTGTCCATAGCTATGCGCTCTGGCATTTCCGCTTTCAATATGTTCCGCAGCTCCTGCGAGTCGGTTACCCAACCTCGAATATTAAAACCGCCTGCGGCGTGGATAGTACTTACCTCTTCGATAAGCTTGTTAGCTTGTTGTACGGTCCACGCTCCATCCAGGTAGTCGTCCATGTAATGTTTTGTTCTTATCGCCTCCACAGCTTCAGGATACGACCCTTCGAACTCTTCTGCATTTTTGTTAAGTATATGAATCGCCGAAGTCGGGGAGGAGGCCGCGCCGAACACCAACGAGTTCATGGCATACGTATCGGGCTCTCTATCACGGGACTGCCCTCTCCATAAGAAGAGTTGAGCCCCCTGATCTGTCGCCCTCACTCGTATGCGCATGAACATATCGGCGATGTCTCCAGCGAACCCTATCGGTCCTATTCTGAACTTTACTAACACTCCCTGCAGAGAGTTCAAAAGGTCAGGTCCAGCGAGTAAGTTATCATTCATACACGTACCTTGAAATGTAGCTGCCGCATCAAAAACCAAACGAAGTTTGCCCGGCTTGTTTGGATTTGTCACACCAAAGTGCGGCAGGTGCCACTCCGGACTGGAGTTAAGCCTTCCCTCTACTTTCCTAGCGTAACCCTCGCTGACCAGCCGATCCACCTGAGCCGTGTACGCCTTCGCGTACTCAGGATCGCGATCCATTTTCTTCTCAACGCCGCGCAGTCGCTGCTTGGCGTTGTTAATGTTATCGGGTAGGCGTATGTCGTTGCTTTTCCATAAAAGACCTACCTCCCATTGTTTCCCGTCTGCGGTGCGCTTACTTGTCTGCTGCAGTATGCGTTCGGCACGTTCAACCTCGTGATGCGGACACTCCGACACACCTATAGCTTCCAACTCAAACTGCGCCTTGACCATATCGTGTAGCTCGGGAAGCGAGGCTGTCATGCATTAACTGTTTCTGTGCGATCTTTAATCTCGTTTACGGGGCCATGCAAAACCCAGCCTAAGCGAGTTAAAGAGGCCACTTGCTTACCGGATTTTCCTCGGCGGATTTCTTCGCTGACGAGAAGCTCCCAGTTGTCTTGACCCAGCAGTAACAGCGGCCTTGCGTCTCTGAGTTCCTCTCTGAGACGGCAGGTCCATACGCTGTAACGTACGGCACTTTATTTTATGAGAGTAACCATTCGTGCCCTCGATAGTTACGTTCACGGGACGTGACGTAGCGTCAGTCACTTGAAACCCGCGCGCGCTACGAATCACCAGCGGGACTACGGGACCCTTCACGTCGTTCGCGAGCGACGAGTCTATCAGGGAAACTGTCGCTCCGTCGTCCAGAAGAGCGTAACAGTCGTCTTTACGCTTAGCGCCGTTGATGTCAGTCACCGTGACGCGTATCACTTTTAAAAGAGCCTTCGCGTGACTCTCCTTGACATTCGTAACACTCTCGGTGACGCCGGTGTTCTGTCTGCTAGCGTGAAGCAACACATAATGGCTTCTGTTGCACTTTTCGCATCGCTTCGCATTACAATAAGCGCGAGGATGCTTTTTAACGATGCATTTGAAACACAACCGGCCCCGTTTAACTATTTCCCACCGTTTGTCTATACTGCAATCTAAGAACGCTTTACATGTGTCCAACGAATGACCTTTATTACACAACGCGCACTCGATGTTGTTTTCGCGCTGTGAGTTTACCGGTTTTACTATTTCTTCACTTTGTACGTGCACTCGTTGAAACGACGGTTTGAAATTGCGATTCGGGCGTATCGCGGCGCTCGGGTTGTAAGTCCGAGCCGCCAGCAGCGTGATGCTTGTCTTCGGCGCTACGCCCAGATCCATCTGGACGTAGTACGATGCGGCTCTGGACAGGTGCGTCAGGAAGTCGGAGAGGATCTCTAAGTTCGGAGAAACTCTGAGATCCACTCCCCGACCGTCGTCCAGCTCCATCGCGAAGTCCCCGTATTGTGCTCGGTGATGCGGGGTCAGCTTGGCCAGTAACTCGCTGACCAGCTGTGGGTTGTTGAGGTACCCGTCGGCTCGAATGTTCTTTAGTAACGAGACGCAGTTCCGGACGGCGGTGGCGAATTTCCTCAATTCCCGGCCAGTCTCAGTCACTTTCGGCAGCGCTCGTACCTTCCTTAGGGCACATTCAAGTACCAGGTTAGGGTGACCAAACTCCTCTTCTAAGGCTTGCATAACCACGGTCGGGTTACTCGCTGACCGAAGCAAATCCTCGACTGCAATCTTTGCGTCACCCTGCAGCGACGTTCTCAGTCGCGCCATATTTTCGTGTACTTTAAATCTGTATAGATCGTTTGTTTCCTTAAACATGTTTCTATACGATATCCATTCTGAGGGATCGCCTTTAAATATCGGTAGTTCGTAAGACTGCCTCGGGATCGGGCGCGGACGTCCGAGGTCCTTTATCGCCTCTGCCAAGCGCTCGATGCCGTCGGTTGACGTTTCTCTTCCCTCTCTGCGCCTGTGTCGATTTTCATTTGACTCTTGCGGCGCGTAACGATTCACCCACGCCTGCGGTCCGGTCGGAATACCGGTCGCGGCAGTGGCGTTACGTGGTGCATTATATGCAGCGGGACATGTGGACGGGGCTTCGGCCTCTGGCGGCACCATTTCCCTGGCGTCAGGCGCTGGCGGCACTGACGGTCCGGCTTCTCTGACAGGACGCGGCGGTTCTCGCGGCGTCGTGTCTACCCATTCTTCCACTCGTCTTGCTGTATGTTCATCGTTGTAGCAGCTTTCGTCTTCAGCGTCTACGTCGATCTCGGCCAAGTCCACCTCGAGCTTCTTCTTTACAAGCGACTCGCGCATCTTGACAAGCTGGCATTCTGCCTCGTATTCGGCTCGCTTGCGTCGCAGCTCTGTACTGCGCGTAGACTGATGAGAGGAGGCGCGGCTTGAACGGGCACCTTCATGTCGCGGCCTGCAAGTTTCTTCCGATTCCCTGGACGGTTCAGACACTATTCTGTCGTCTTATTACACGACCACCTGAACCGCCCAGCGGAATAACCTGCGGAGCCCTCGACGACATGGTTGGTACTTCGCTCGGCGAGCCGGGCGCTTGCTCTGATAGCAACCCAGAGTCCGTTATGCCAACTGAATCGGCGGCTAGTCTCCGTTTCTGTCCTCTGGTGGTCACTGAGCTCTTGTCTTCACTCATTTCTCTATTGATAGATCCGGCTCGAAGAAGATGTTGCAGACTCTCGCATAGGTGCGGGGTCCCAGTAGCAGAGAAACGAGGCTTTGGTCGAGCTCAGGATGTGGGGACGAAACGGAAACGCAGCGACACAATTGAATTGAATTTAATACTTGTTACTTTTTACAAATCAATAACACACTTATTTAAATCCTTTTTACAAATGTTGGCTACGGAGCCCTCAATAACTGGGTGGTGCTTTTCACTGGTATAGAAGATCTTCTCGCTTGCTTGGACGTCAATCGTATAATGCACACAGTTTTTTTTTTTTTTTTTAGAAAGGATATGTGCTGTTGGTCTATAACTGACCTCTACAGCGTCACCGGTGGGGCGGGCGCAAAAGCGCTCCGCCGCAATGCGTGACGCAGAAGGCGCACGCCAAAGTTAAGTTTTTGGCCACTTGCTCAAGGGCACCCAGGGGGTACGAACCTCGGCTTGGACAGTTGCCATTGATTACTTGGGGAGTATCGAACTAAACACCCCTCGATCTCTACTGTTTGGTATTGATCGAGGGGGCCCTCATGAAATGGCTGGAGCCCTTTAAATGAATTGCATAACTGACCACCGATTCGGAATACACCTTCGAGAAGAATCGGCAAGAAACTTGAAGGCGAATAAAGTCGACATTAATTACGGGACCTTCGACCTCGCATCCGGCGAGGTCGGTGTCTGTGTCTAATTGTGTTGAAAGATGGTGAAGATGACGGAGTGGGCGAATCAATCGCTGCCTGCACTGCGGCAGCGATTTCATCGTCCGGATCGCTCAAGATGTCTCTAGGGCGTCTACGAAGGGGCCGTGCGTCTGTTGTCGCGTCTGTCGTGTAGTCAGAGGCCTGAACTACTAGAGGGTTGGGGTGATGGAGTGCCGCGTCAAAGTAGCGGCGAGAGGCATTTTTCATATATTGAACTATCGAGGGAAGCTCGAGATCACTGTGCAGGTCGATGTTCCTCTGATACCAGGGGGCATCTAATGCACCGCGAACGAATTTATTTTGTAAAATCTGAAGTTTCTCTAGGGAAATGCGGGAGGCGTGAGCAAATGCTACGGACGAGTATGCCATTGTCGGTCGGACGCAGGTTTTGTAGTGTCAACTTATTTCTAAGAGACATTTTACTGCGCCTGCCTAGGAGTAACGCGAGGCGGTATAGGTAGAATGCCGCCCTTTTGTGGACGGCGTGGATGTGATCATTGAAGTTGAGTCGATAGTCAAGGGTGACTCCTAAGTATTTAACTGACTTTTCCCACGGTATGGGTCGGTCATTGATCCTGACTTGTTTAATTGGGAAATAGCGTTTAACCCCGTGAGTGAAACGCATCGCTACGCTCTTCTCGGGATTAATCGTTATTCGCCACTTACGAAACCATCCATCGAGCGCTCGGAGCGTTCGTTGGATGTCTCTTTGTAGAATAGTTGGATTCCATCCGGTGGTATAAATCGCGGTGTCGTCCGCAAAGAGAGCAATCTCTACTTTGGGGATGCGGGGGAAATCGCTTGTGTAAAGCGTGAACAGAAGTAGAGACAGCACGGAGCCCTGAGGGACTCCGGCTCTGATGGGGTGGGGGGATGATCGGTTGCCCTCGACACGATAGCGGAAGCTCCGGCTGGTGAGGTAGTCTTGTACTATGAGCACAAGGCGATCTGGCAACCCGAGCTGATACGGCTTGTATATCAGCCCGGCGTGCCAGACCTTGTCAAAAGCCTTCGCCACGTCTAGGAAGACGGCCATCGTGG
This sequence comes from Alsophila aescularia, assembly GCA_946251855.1. Lineage (NCBI taxonomy): Eukaryota > Metazoa > Arthropoda > Insecta > Lepidoptera > Geometridae > Alsophila > Alsophila aescularia. Next base: position 46,885,002 of record OX276378.1, read on the forward strand.
TTTGGGGTTTTGGTTTCCTATTGAAACCCTTTAGGATGTGTTCCGTGATGCGGTGCACTTGCTGAGGGCAAGAGTGTCTCGCTCTAAAGCCGAACTGCTCATCCGGTATGAGCTTTTTGATTTTCGCGATGGATCGGAGTCGATTCAGAAGGATTCACTCGTAGATCTTCCCCAGAGAGCTGAGGAGACTGATAGGACGGTAGCTGGACGGCTCGGATGCCTTTTTGCCTGGTTTGTGAATGCCGATGACGTCGGCACTCTTCCAAGCGTCGGGGAAGGAACAATTTCTCAAGGCTGCATTGAAGATGCTGACTAAGAGGTAAACTAACGGGACAGAAAAGTGCTTGAGGACCCTGTTACTGACGCCGTCAGCACCGGGGGCCTTTCGCACTTGGAGGCCCTTGATGATCGACTCAACCTCTACGGCTTTAACGGGCTTGAGGGGGGGGTCGGTCGGAGGTAGAGAATACCTACGTTCTATTTCGCGGTCCACCGCGGGGATGTGGACAGGATCAACGTGATCGTTAGCGGGGGTGCACTGGGCTGCGAGGCTCTCCGCCAAGCATTCGGCCTTCTCCTCGTCTTCGAATGCTGGCGGGAGATCGATTCTATTGAGAGGGGGCATTACGGTGATGGTGTCGGATTTAAGCTTTCTCGCCAACCCCCAGTAGGCCTGGTGGGTCGGTGTGATTTTGGATAATAAGTCTTCCCAACGCTGTGCGCGCAGCTCGCTAATGCGCGTCCTGACCAAACGGTGGTAGTAGCTCAAGGTGGCTTTGCGTTCAGCGTTGGGGAATGCATCGTGGGCTCTAATGGCTGCGTTTCGTGTCGTCATCAGCCTCTTCACGTCCTCAGGTAGGACCCAGCGGCGGATATCCTCCGCTGGGACCTCCCTAGAGCACTCACCGATAACGGTGTTGAGGTGGCTGGTGAGGGCATCGATCGAGCGAGCAACGTCATCGGGGGTGATTATGTCGTCAGGGATACGGTCGAGGTCGGGTGAACTGATAGCTTTTAGGGCTTCCCCCAAACGCTTCCAGTCCACTATCGTCTTTGTCGGTGGATGGGAGGATGGGTCTGTCGGGTCGGGGCCTAGGCGCATAACGACGGGACGGTGGTCGGATTCTTGCACACAGAATTTTAGCAAGTATTGGTATTTATACTTTTACCATTATCAACTTAAAGCTCTTCTATTGGACAATCTATTGAAAACTTTCCATTACGTCATACGGCCCATTGTTCTCGACGAGAACTTTCCCACGCTCAAGGAATAGGCACAAAAAATACAGCCGGGCTACAGGTGCGAGGCATCCTCCGATCTCTTTATCCTCCTCGCACTCATATAGTAACGGCACCTATTCTTGAGACAGCTAATCTCTATCTAACTCAACTGTAGACGTACATTCCAATGTATGACTCATTGTTTTTCAACACCCTTGACCGTGTTGGAGGAGCTTACTTAGCTCGGTCCTGCTCTCGCCGCTGATATAGTCAGTTTCCGCTAAATTTATAGATTCAGTTCAGATCCTCCCCGCGTTGCAAATTAATACCCTTACAAAGCGGGGCGGCTTGTGAACAGAACCTGTACCTTGATCACAGACCTATTTACCATGCAGCGTGTCATAACTATGTTTGCCTATTTGTAGCCTTCCACCAAATATTATATTTCCGGCTAACAGTTTGACCTACCATCATATGGTTTAGAACATAATGTACCTAACACTGTATCCTATTTTTATGTGTTGCCTTTTATTGCCCACCCATGTTCCTCTATTCAGCAAGTTCAATGGCGCAACATGAAATGTTAATGAATTCTATACAGTTTCGATTTTCTTTTTCTATGTCTATCCCTATGTCTTAATAGCTAGGTCATAATCGTTGTGCTCGTTAACAAGAGTTGATAATGATTTTTCCAGGCTTCCTCCAAAAAATGGCTTCACAGGCTCACCACAAGAGCTAATTACTGAAGGTGGAGAGCTGAAGTTCTGCCGAAAGTTAATTGATGAAAGCAAAAGATGTAAAGATCATGTACTGTAAGTTCACATCTGATGTACCCATATACATTCATACCTACATACATATTATACTATTTACGGTGTCCCAGGACATAGTGGTAAGCAGAGGATTACAACAGAAATATGTTAATACAACTATTTACAATTTATATTCAAGATCGCCGCCAAAAAGGTGGACTTGCGACTAAACTAATTTAAAACTTTTTTTATACTCATATTAGACCCTATTCATGGATATAAAATAAAATCGCATTCTATCCAAAATGACCATGTTTTTACGACAAATTGACCCCACTACATCGGTACCATCTCGGCGTACTATGAAAATGTCGACCTTTCCACCTTTGAAGGCACTATATGCTGGGTAGCCATGAATTTAGGCCAATTAAGTGTGCACTGGAATAACATATGTGGGATACTTTTAAATGAAATGACCATGCAATCAAAGCTGGGGGCTAGTTCATAATAAGTACTGATTCTTACAACTCTTGAAGTTGGGATAACTTAAAGTTTATTAAGATTCTAAAACTTTGATTCCAATATAATAATATTCCTTTTTAACAAAGAGGAGTGTTATAAGTTTAGGGTGTTATAAGTTAATGGACCGATTTGGATGCGTTTTTTTCTGTTTGAAAGCTGATGTAATCGAGATAGTTCCTAGCTATAATAGGAGGGGAAGGGGAGGTGAGGATCGATGCTTCTAAACGAATGGACCTATTGTGATGCAGTTTATTTATGTTTGAATGCTGATGTGATTGAGATGCTTCTTAGCTATCGGGGGTTATATAATGTTTTAATTTGTGCTTCTTACAGTATATTTACAACAATGGTTGGTCACAAATACAACTTGACTGAGTTATTGCAAGATCTCAGAGCAGACGGCATAAAACACACACACACAGAATTTTGTCAAGGAAGGGTTACCAGATGGGGCTTAGCTTGGACATATCAGGAGCATGATATTTATCAACTTGGTATGTACTAACGGCAGGTTCCTATATTTTAAAAACGAACCGTTTCGCTTACTGTTCCTCAGCTTTTGGCATAAACTCCATATACAAAACGACAAAAAGTAACGAGACGTTGGAAAAACGACTCGTTTTTTTATATTATAATTCCTTTGTATTCCTTTGTAGTTAGAAGCTTGTGAATTGTAGTTAGAAGCGTCTTCTGATGAAAAATAAGGTTTATTTTAAAGAAAAAAAAACTGAATTTTCGAAGAAAAGTAAAACTAAAAAAAAACTGTAAAATAAGTTAGTCTCAATCGTCACTTCATAGAAACTGTATGGAAATATTTTTTTTGCAGAATTTTACGATTTTATTTAGTAAGCTACCTTGGGAAAAGTTTTCCTCGGGAAATAGAGTAGATTGTATTTTTTACGCTGACTGTACTTGTTTTGAAAATCCAAAAATCCGTTATTTCTTTTCTTCAAAATAGACCCGATGTTTCTTGAACAAAAGCTTCTAACTATAAAGGAAAAGGTACCTACCCTTACCAAAATACCCCATTATTTTGCTACACCCTATATATACAGGATGTTTGGTAAAGGGTTAGCCAAATGTGGATCTATTTGAAAAATACAAGTTCGCGTAACAGCCGCCAGTTGTTTTTTTAAATCTGAATTTATTTTTTAGAATTTTTCAAAATTTTGACTAGGTCACGTGTTTTAAATTATTTTGCTACCTACTGGCAGATTTTTCTTATATTTGCCATGCTATTCGATTGCCTTTTTGCTGAGCACTGGCCCTTTTCGTACACTCGCGTAGCTTATAATGCACATGTTAATTTGTGTTACTAGACACTAATTATATTTTTGTATATTTTATTTGTTGTGGCAATAAAAAAAAAATCTTTTCTTAAAAACTTGTTTGAAAAGAATTGTAGGGTTAAAATCCTACAATTAACCCTACAATTCTTTTTCGTGCCTGTTTCTGGACAAATGCTTTTATTGTTCATTGTCTCAGATGTATTTTTGGTGTACTCAAGGCCCTTTTAGATCCACAATACATAAATAATTTGTTCTAAGCTAGGAAAATGAAAAATAAAAATCTAGTAGAGTAACTTTCCAAACCATTAAAAAAAAGTAATTGCGACCGAGGAAGTCAAATGCTGTAAAAATGACTGTACTTTACTTATCCCTTATTACAAATTCCAAATAGTTCCACCTACACGCTCACCAGTCTCAGCACGTTTGGCTATCCTTCTACCAAACACCTGTATATATTGATTACCACATGAGGTGCAGACATGCTTATGCACAAACATGTTTTGCAATACGAAATTATAAATATTTATACAAATATTACTACACTTATTTTTCAGTTCCACACAGAGATAAACCAAGAAAAAAGAATGTACCAATAGCACACCAGCTTCCAAAGCTACTAAATTGTGACTACAATGTGGATGCAGCTTACAATAAAATTAAAACATTGATGAATGGGTTGAAAATTGAACACAGAATTCTCAATAAATGTGGAAACCGCATTGCGCTGGATTTAGTAGCTAAGGAAAATACATGGTCTAATCAAAGAAGAAAAAGAAGACTTACAAAAAGAATGGAAACCATTGATGCCAAGAAGATGAAATCTAATGAAGATGGGTCAACCAATGGCGATACTGGTGAAATCAACGCAATTGATTTAAAATCCGATGATCCAACTGATGCTGCAGAATCCCTTAAAACTGATGAAAGTAATATACCCGACATTAAGTTACCAGAAGCTACAGGAAAGGTTGATGATAATGAACCATTAGTCCACGCATTTATGAAATTGTATAGAAAGGATGAAACTGTTCAGCTTGAAATGGAGTTCCTTAATGGTACAGGGGGAAAAGAAAGTGTATATCAAGTGATACAGTATATTAAAAATAATTGGAAATAACTACAGTTGTTTTTATTTGATTAGTTTATTTACTACTAACTACCTACATACTACTATTTGCTTCGATTTGATATTATTTTTTACTGACTACCTACATACTACTTTTTGCTTCGATTTGATACTAATTTTACTAACTACCTACATACTACTTTTTGCTTCGATTTGATACTAATTTTTACTAACTACCTACATACTACTATTTGCTTCGATTTGATATTAATTTTTACTAACTACCTACATACTACTTTTTGCTTCGATTTGATACTAATTTTTACTAACTACCTACATACTACTTTTTGCTTCGATTTCATATTAATTTTATGTATCTATTCTTATAATAAAGCAGTAACAAAAGCAAGCACAAGAAAGAAAGAAAATGGTCTAGGAACAAAAATACATTTAATAAAGTAGTGAATGTATGTGCGTGTATAACGTACAAACAACTGAGCCGATTGCGATGCGGTTTTCACTTTAGGAAAGCTTAGGCTTTTACCTAAACTGTTGTGAACTTTATATCTTATTTCGATGAGAAGAATTACGGCTGAATAAAATGTTGGTGGCATTTAGTATTTTGACCGTACATAATCTAAAGGCACAGCTAGTATATTATATTATATTTTTTATTTTAACTATTTTGTATGTAAAGTTAAAACATAAAATCATGTGGCGAGTCGAATTTATATTACTTAGGTTATGCTACGCTTTTGTTTTTTTTAGCATTTAGTACATATAAAACTAAATGCTAAAAAAAAACAAAAATGTTACCGGTACCGGTTTTTTACGGGTAACCAGATTACAACATTTCAAATTTTATATAAAAAAGTTACGTAAAACACGTGAGTTTTGTTTTCTTACTGTGAAATATACATTGAAATCACCATATTTAATAAAATTTTGTGGTTTCATTCAGGTTTTGTACATATTTTTTTATTAAAATCATATGTTTTTTTAAATATACTTTATGTTGATGTCATACGATTGCCAATTATATGTAGATTATTAAGCTTTAGTTCGATTTTTAATAAATATGCCTAATAATAAATAATCGAAATGTGTTCATTTTCATTTTTTCCTACCTATTGGTAGTTGATAGTTGGTAGAAGGTATCCCCAAGTGAATGCTGAGTTGCCAAATTGATTTTATTTGACAGATCTATGTTTTATTTATTCAAAACACGTGTTAAATCTTACCCAAGTCTGTTAAATTGCCAGACAGAAAGGATTTTCACTACCAACATAAATCTGTTCAAAGATACCCAAAAGCCATGGTAACTTTGACCGGCCATTAAAGCGCAAATATCTCAAACTTCCTTTTTAATTTCATCAAGCTTGTTCAATTATTCTAAATTTGGATGATAAAAGAACACTCGTCAATCAATAAAACATAGACCGATACATTTTTACTTCAATATCGGTAAAATTCTGAAAAAAATATTCAAAGTTACCCTACTTGACTGTAGTAAATTAAAATTTCTAAAACGAAATGTAATTTCGTTTAGTTCCATACATTTACTGCAGTTCCTGCAAGTTTCCGCTATAGGCGCTGCCAGTAAATGTATGGAAGTAAACGAAACTACATTTCGTTTTCGACAACGATCAATTTGTACATACTAGACCCCTGCTTACAATACACAGAGAAGAATAGAGCTACCTTTACTCTTTTCTCTATGTACCTCTATTTGAAAATTCTCGGTAGAGTCATTTTCCAAGACAGGAACCGGTTAAAAAAGAAAATTCATAACACAGGAATTAGTAAAAATTTGAATTAGCTTCAATTTGATTTCAAAATGGTGCAGGGCTCAAAGTTTCGTCAAAAACGAAAATATAAGTGTTTTTTCTCTACTTTCCCTTTCGAGCACCACGGGAGTAGCACAGGGTTTTCAGGGTTGCAAACTTGGATTTAGACATGGGATCATAGCAACATAAAAAACATAGATAGGTACCTACATTAATATACATGCGCGTTTGCGATGATTAATTGACTGATCTAATATTGCAATTTTAAAATTAAGGACTTACAGAATTATATAACAAGCAAGATATAAGTTCAAAACTAAAGCCCGACTACGCCTACGGTTTGGTAAAAAATAGCTTAGGACACTCTTGCGATGAAGACGAATCGATTGATACCTCGCTTGTGAAAATCGGATCTAGGTTTTAGTTTTTTACACATAACTCTTCCTTTGCCTTGTCGTAGTCGGATTAAAAATAGCCTATGACTTGCTTACGACACTACCTGCAGGTCGACCGCGGATGAGCGATAGTTATGGTTTTATTTACGTTTACGTTTACCATTGACGATTACTATCGAATAAAAATTGGTACCGCGATGAGTAATCGTATTGTAATGGTTTATTGAACGAATGAATAGTTTTTAATCGTCTGCAGGGCGACCGCCGATACGCAAAGTAAACGTAAACGTTATCAATTTGTCATTTTAAAACCATAAACCTCTATATTAGTACTGACTTTCGGCGGGAAAAGAAATCGAAACGGGTGTTTAACTTTTTATTATTTTCTAAACTTGTGTATCTTCGAGTGTTAATGTGTAATATTGGTAAGGTATAGGAATATTAACCGTAAGGTATTCGGTAACGTGCACTAGTGTAGGTAAATGATACAAGCGTGCCATTTCGGGTTCTTTCCGGAACTCCCTAGGAAGTTTTAGTAAAGCTCCACCACTTTACTGAATCGTGACATGACTAGACTTTTAACTATCTGACTGACTGAGACTAGACATTTTGAAAATCTGTTGAACAACATACAATTTGCTATATCTCTTTACCTGGCACTAGCTAAATGCACTGGTCGTGCAGAACCAAATCATAAATATACAATAATAATTTAGTACCGCCAAACTGTCACCGGTAGCAGTTGAGGAATTATTTTCTCGAACAACCATTGAAATAAACCCTTGCTAAGTCTGTAATTGGCCCTATAATGTTTTTTCGGCAGTTACAATGGGTTGTTGAGATCACGTAAGACATACACGCCTCTTTCTATGAGCTGCCTTCTGACGCTCCTCCTCTGCAGCCCCAAGCAAATAGGCTCTTGCCGCCACTTACGTAGGTAGATGAACTAAAATTGATTTATAGATCACTTTTCATTTAGGTAGTAGATACTAATACTACTAGGTACTTTATTTAATAACTGGGTCCATGGTTATGTCTTAACATAATCTAAAACCAATAACCTAATCTAAAATGAAAACATTGACTTCGAATATAAATCACAATCAATGTGTATATTCAATGTATTAACTTGATAGTATGTAGCATAAAAGGTTGCTCATTAGTCACCGTTTTCAACAATCACCATTACGATCGTTTTCAAAGCCGCGAAGGCGTTCGCGGTACCCTTTTTTTGTAACAATTGTCATTTCGTAGGAAATCATTCGTTCAATAGTTTTCCACCAAAAGTTTTTTCGTAATCGTTTTTCAATGGTAAACGCGACAGTTTGGCGGTACTAAATTAATGGTTTATTGTTTTAAAATGACAAATTGAAAACGTTTACGTTAACTTTGCGTATCCGCGGTCGCCCTGCTGAAGATAGTTGAAGACGAATCGATTGGCACCTCTCTTGTCAAAATCGGACCAATAGGAGCGACGCTATGGTGGAACATCCACATAACCACATACATAGATACATACATTAGACTGTTAAACTCATTACCGTTCCCTTGATTCGCTGTAGTCGGGTAAAAACTGTTTGCATTTACAATGCAATGGCAGCACTGTTCGTTTGTTGTCAATGTCAACGCGTTGTGTGACAGTGGGGCCGTTACCTACCTTGTTGCAATCAGTTTTTCAATATCACGATGTGCATAATGCGGCGCAATAATAGATGATATTGTTTTGAAAATCTGATTGCAACAAATCACATTGGTTTATAGAATTGCACTGCTGATCTGTAGTGCTATTACCTTGCAAATTGATTTTCATATTTTCATAGTAATTTCGACTTTAACGCGCTGCCTTAAGTGCACGTGATGGTGATTATGTGATTGAAACCAAAATCTGTAATAGAACTACAGTGGCCCTATTATAGAACTTGGTTTCAATCAGATTGTCACTTTCTTCATAGCAATTTCGACTATCACAACGAATTATTGATAGTGATATTGAAAATCGGATTGAAACCAAAATAGATAACAGGGGCCCAACCACAGAACTTATCTTCAATCAGATTGTCACTTTTTTCATAGAAAAACCGACTCTATTCCAAGGCACTAATGAATTTGACGGCTTGAAACCGATATGATCAACATTACGTAATCGCGCTGCAGGGCCCAGCAGCAGCATAATTTAGCTTCAATCGGATTGACAGTATCGATATCACTAATGCCTTGCGATAGAGTCGAAATTGCTAAGAAAAAAGTGATAATCCGATTGTAGCCAAGTTCTGTAATTGGGCCACTGACCACAGAACTTGGCTTCAATCGGACTGTCAATATCGCTATCACTAATGCCTTGCGATAGTGTCGAAATTGCTATGAAAAAAGTGATAATCCGATTGTAACCAAGTTCTGTACTAGGGCCACAACACTATTTAGCGTACGCCCGATGACGCCGTGAACGATACCTAACGAGTGTTCGCACGGGTGATCTGCAGCCCGACACTAGAGTCGAAATTGCTATGAAGAAAGTGATAGTCCTATTGTAACCAAGTTCAGTGGCCCAATTACAGAACTTGGCTACAATCGGATTGTCACTTTTTTCATAGCAAAATCGACTCTATCGCAAAGCATTATTGAATTTTACGGCTTGAAACCGTCATGATCAACATTACGTAATTGCACTGCTGTAATAGGGCCACTGTGCATCGTCGAGCGTAGTTAAAAACAAATCATATATATATTTTTTTGTTTTATTTGTTAGTTTATAGTGAACGCACCCTAGCTATCTATCCTGCGTTCGAGATGAAGCAGTGGCGTTTTGAGCAGTTTCGATTGCCATTTTTGCCAGAAACAAACCTACCCTATGCGAACTAAAATCGAACCTATACCACTAGGATGACTATTATGTATTTATTCTGTGACCCTACCTACGGAATAAAGTTTACTCTTCCGATGTGAGGTAGCAATCGATTCGTCTTCACATATAGTGTCATAAGGTATTTTTTTACCCGACTACGGCGAAGCTAAGGAAGGGTTATGTGTTCAAACTAAAAACCAAAGTGTATACAAATACTACCTAACTAAAAACTTGGTCCGATAAATAACTAGCATGTCAAAAACGAACGGTGACAGAAACATTTTTAATTTTAGCGTTTCTAAACTGCTACCGTTCGTTTTGATGCTAAATGATCGCAAATAACACATAAAACTCTAAATATGTTTCGATCAGCGTTCCCTTTGGACGTGACAGTTTCATTTGACATCGGAAAAGTGACTTTATAAGCATGGCATTATGGTTGTTTTTTATTCGGTTTGGAAAGGATCATTAGTGCCAAAAATGCCAATCGAAACTTCGAGCCGCTTCATCATCTCGAATGCAGGGATAATTCTGTCTGCTTCAACACGAACGGCAAAGAGAACGTAAATCTAACGAACGGCCAAAACTACCACAGAGTACCTTTCTATATACAAAACGAGTCCCTATATTACACGGCCAGTATTACGCGACCAAATAATGTACAGCCAATAATACGCGACCAATATTACGTGGATTGGCGTCGTAATATCAGGGTGTACATTATTTGGTTGCGTAATAGTGACCGTGTAATATCACCCCGTGCTGATTTTGTACAGGCGATAATACGCAGCCAGGATTACGAAGCCAAAATATGTACATGTAATAACAGGGTGTGCATTATCGGCTGTGTAATACGGGCCGTACACTTTTTGTACGGGTGATAATGTACAGCCAATATTACATGTACGTCACAGATTAAAATATAGAAATGACATGGTCAAAGCCTCGTTTGCACGTTCCAGTTTCCTTTTACCACAGATTATGAATCGCAATTGCTCCGGCGCTGCAGGAAGTGCTGCCCCTCCGCCCTTGCGTAACAAAGCACAGGTACCAACGCTCGCCTCCGCAGCTTCAGCTTTTTAGTCGCCTTCGGCGACCAGCCTCCGCCGCTTCAGCTTTTTGGTCGCCTTCGGCGACCAGCCTCCGCCGCTCCAGCTCACCCTGGTACCTGCACTTTTCACAGCGGACGGGGGCTGCACTCCCTCTGCGCCTCCGGCTTTTTAAAAACACTCTAGTGTAGGGCAGACAAGACCACGTGGAGTCGGGGTTGGCCGATTCTGTTCTGTGACAGTTTTTTCATCTTGACACTCGCCTACACAAACGAGGCATCAAGGATTGATTCTAGCTTGTCTATGGTTGGCTTCGTATTATTGGCCGTGTAATATTGGTCGTACAAAATTGGCACGGGCTGATATTACGTATCCAGTTGTACACGTAATATTGGTCGCGTAATGGTTGGCCGTGCATTATCAACCCGGACCGATTTTGTACGGGCAATATTACACGGCCAGTATTAGCCGTCCAAATATTACGAATCCATGTACACGTAATATCTGGCCGTGTAATATTGGCTGTACAATACTGGTCGTACATTATTTTGGTCGTGTATTATCGTCTCCCTACAAAACACGTAGTATTTATTTATTCTTTGTACAAAACTACTCTGTGAGCTGTGTGTGAGCGAGTTCAACGAGTTGTGATGTTGTTCTTACTTTTTTGTATTTTTATGTGTTGAAATATACGGACGGATGCGTTATCAGTATGGATTGTGAATCGCCGCCCATGAATCCTGCGGTTGGTTCTGAAGCAGCGCCTGCACAAAGTAAAGAAGAGCCGAAACCTCCATCAACAGCAATTGAGGTTCCATTGCCAGTCAACGTGACCGCATCAACAGCAGACGCTGAAACTGTTGCATTGCCGCTACCAGCACAGCAAATCCAAGGTCCTGTAAAGGAGGCACAAATTACATCGAAGCCATCACCACGTAAACCTAAGAAACGCAAGCCCAAAGTACCGCGCGATGTTACTGCTCCCAGGCAACCGCTTACAGGTACTGTTTGATGAAAAGAAGCGTTTTATTGGGCACAACTTCGGAAGCTTGACTCATGATTTTAGGGGGGGGGGGGCTAGATCTCACATGAGATATGATTTGTTATATATATGTTATTTGTTATTTTTTCGTAGCTTTACCCTTGAGTGTTTTTTTTAATTTCTTTCTCAAGAATATAAATTGAAGATGTTATTTATGGCCCCAAAGACTAGAGTAGGTTAGAACATGATTACACATCGCAATTGAATTTACGGATAAACATAAACCTGAAATATCTCATTATAAACTAAGCGTCTACATGGGGGAGGGGGAAAGGGTACCAGGGTGTAGCCCTCCACCTCCACCCCACTGCCCAACTCCTGGCCGTCAATTCTATATATTCTCTCCCACAGGGCATGGAGCGGCGAATATGTCCAAACATAAGAAAAATATAGCCAAAAATTGATTCAATCATTCATATCTCAGAGGGGGAGAGAGTTCAGCCACCCCACTCTCAGGGGGGGTTGTGAGGAAGCCTCTGATGGTTAAGGCGTTGTAAAATTGACCAAAAATATAAAACTAATCTTAAGCAAGAGTAAAAAGTCCAAAAAAATACTCAGTGGGGGGGAGATCTAGCCCTCCCCACTATCAAGAAATGTACCCGCCCTCCCCCCACTTAAATCGTGAGTCAAGCTTCGAAGTCATACCTTTTAATTGTATTTCCAAGCATAATGATATTAAAAATTATGACGTTATTTAATTTGGTAGGTTATGTGAGGTTTTTGAATGAGCGCCGAGACCAACTGCGTGCTGCTCAGCCAGACTTTGGCTTCGCAGAGTTAACGCGTCAGCTGGCAAGTGATTGGAGCAAACTACCGGCTGAAGAGAAACAACAGTATTTGGATGCTGCTGAGCAAGATAAAGAAAGGTATGATATGTCTTGTCTGTTTTTTAATTAACCCTTAATTGGGTGTGGCCTGGCTTACCGGGTTTTTTTACCCATAGTGTTTTTTTTTTATAAAGGTATAAGATAAAAACCATTCCTCCTATTGAACCTCCATGTGGGTACATAAATATATATAAAACTATCAACAAAACAACATTTCCAAAAAAAAAGGGAGGACTGCCCCCTGGTAACCCCCCCCCCCCGAGTACCTCCCCCTCGGAGATCCTTAGTTTATGAGATTTTTCAGTTTTAGTTATGCTGCTAAATTTACCATTAAAACTGGTTATGCAGTACTAAGTAGGGGCACAAAAAATACCAACTTTGAGCAAGCGTTTAATGTTTTACGAGGGGTGTTCAATGTATTCTCGGTATCGGGGTAATATGCTAATAATGAGGGTAATTAAATTATCTCATTAGTTTATGACACTCATTGAGGGTATAAATACAATATTTTATTTGATTGTCGCCATTCGTATTCAAAATATCATTTTGGTAAGGCAACTACGATGACTGATACGACATTGTTGAAAAATATAGAGCATTGCGCTGTGATAAAATTCCTCACAAAACAAAGAAAGACTCAAAAAGTAATTCACAAAGAAATGATGGCTGTTTACCAAGATTCTGCCCCTTCATTATCTACAATTCAGAAGTGGTCAAGTGAATTTAAACGGGGTAGAGAGAGTATTGAAGACAACCCTCGTGCCGGTGGGCCGGTTAGTGCCGCTACTGATGAAAACGTAAAAATTGTTGAGAAACTTGTACTCGAAGATGCCCGTGTGAGAGTGAAAATATTAGCAGAAGGAACCAAGCTATCCGTGGGTACCACACATACTATCCTTCATGACCATCTGAATTTGTCAAAGGTCAGTGCAAGATGGGTGCCGCGAATGCTCACAGCGCTTCAGAAACAAGTGCGAGTTGATTGTTGCAAGGAGCTTTTGGAGCTCTGTGGTGAAAATCCGCAAAGTATTTATGATCGGATTGTTACTGGTGATGAAACGTGGGTTCATCACTATGATCCAGAGAGCAAAAAGGAGTCTATGCAGTGGCATAAAAAAGGAACTGCCCCACCGAAGAAGTTCAAAGTCTGCCCATCCGTCGGAAAGCTCATGGCCAGTGTTTTGGGATTCCAAGGGAATCTTATTAATTGAGTACACAAAAAAAGGTGAGAGTATTACTAGCGCAACTTACGCTAACACCCTGCCCAATTTAAAAAATACACCTGCGGTCAACAGCCTGCAAGACAACGCGCCTGTTCACAAGGCGCGCATTGCCAATGCTGCTGTGCGGGATTGCGGATTTGAAGAAATCAATCATCCACCTTACAGCCCGTACCTAGCCCCTAGTGATTACTTTCTGTTCCCAAATCTCAAAAAAGAACTTCAAGGCAGCAATTAACAATCATTTTTCAGACCAGGAAGAAAAATATTTTTTGGAGGGAATTGAAAAGTTATTTTCCAGGACAAATAAGTGTGTTCAGATCCTAGGGGACTACATTGAAAAATAAATTTTATTCAGAATTTTCTGCTTATTCTTTCATGCCTATACCGAGAATACATTGAACTCCCCTCGTATATCCATTAACAGTCTTCTCTATTTCTCATTTCCACTATTATCATTCCACTATATTCAGATGTTATTAAAATGTATATGTATTAGTTTTTGTACCATTTCAGATACCTCCGAGAATGGGCAGAGTACAAAAAGACAGATGCTTACAAAGAATTCAGAAAGCAGCAGGGAGAGGTAAAGGATGCTGTGGTCTCAAAGAAAATGAAACACAACTCAGTACCAGACACTTCAGTCACAGGTATTATAGGCTTGAACATAAAATTCATCTATCTAGAAGAGCAATGTCTATATATTTTTACTAACATAATTCCAACCCTGCAGCCAACACACTTGTCATGTCTTTAGAGAAATATCAATGTATTAAAATTAACTCACAACTTTTGCTTACTATTCTGTTTTTTGTAGCAGCACCAGAAAAGCCACCACCTGAGCAGGCAGCTCATGCTCCGATAAATGGAAATGTACTACCACCACCCACTTTATCATCACGCCAGCCTACTCCACCTCGCCCCAGACCTTGCATCACTCCAGCTTCAGTAAGTTGTTCGTACAAAGTGCGCTGTAGTGACCTTACTTTCTAATTTAACAACTAGTTTTGAGTTCTACTCATCTTCAAACAAAACAGTGAAAATAAAAAACATACAGTTACTTTAAAATAAAAATCGTGGGGCGAGACGAATTTCTATTAATCAGGTTACGCTACGCCCCACGATTATATTTTTTAGGTTTTTGGTAAATAAAAAACCGCTTAAATTAAAAAAAAAATGTTTACTAATTTTAAAGTGTACTGTGTTCTACTTGTCAAGTCCTTAGATTTGATACCCATATTGAGAAGATTCAGTCGCGCGCTCGCACCCATCCGTTACGGGAGCGTACTTGTTGTGACCGCGCAGATTTTTGTGCGGTAAATAATAAACATGTCGAACGTTGTAAAATGTAACGTGTGTAACATCGTAATCGATGAGATGTTATCTTACATTCAAAACAAAGTGTCAGTAATAGATGAAGTAACTTTGGTGCGCATATGTACATCATCGTTTACTAGTGATGAAATAAAAAAAACTAAATCGCTTTTATTTGACTCCATCTCTACGTATATGCGTAAAGTCCTGCGCAAAAACAAGGGGAAGGAGGAGAGAGACCTCGCTGATATCGTAAATCTCTTCAAGTCTGCTGAACCGGACATAATTCCAGTGTTTGTTGCTCGACAACTTGAGCGATTGCCCCCAATTCTATTTGACCACCTGGACTGTACGAAATTGCTAAAGGATCTACAACTAATGCAAAATGAAATTAAAGAGGTGAAATCAAGTTATGCGACGCTAGAACAGCTGAAGGAGTTGAGATCTGATCTTCTTCAAAACAAGAACGATTCTTTACCACCGTCGGTGTTAAAAGTGAACACAAGACGAGGTGCCTGGTTACTAGATAGTGGCCCTATGGGACTTTCGCATCTACAGAACTCAACGTTAAACGAGTCCGTAAATAACAATATTGTACCATTGATTAATGACAAACCTTGTAAGTATAGGGAAATTGTGCGGGTAGTTGAAAAACAAACGGAGCGCAAATCATGTCTGCAGCAACAACGGTCAGTACCTGATAGTGAGGTATGCACAAGCGACAGAGGAACGATGATTCATGACTGTAATGAGCCTATTGCATGCAAAACTGTTGCAATGAGTGCAGCGGTGACGTCAGTCGGTGACGTAAGCGAGAGCTTTGGTGAACCGGTTGTGTGTCGGCTAACTGTCACTGATAAGGATAACGAAACTGATAATTATGTAATAAGTCAACATCAAGAATCTTTGTTAAATGACAGTAAAGTTAACGAAGGGTGGAAAAGAGTTTCGTATCGTAAGAAACAATCTAAGTATCGCTTCGTAGGTAAGACTGGCGTAGCGAGAGATTTGGAGTGTAATTTCAAAGCGGCGGATAGAAAAAATCCTATATTTATAACGAATATACATAGCGAGACGACAGAACACGATATTATTAATTATATACGTGTAAAGACTCAGGAAACAGTGTCTTTGGAGAAAATAAATATGAGAAAAGTGAAAGGCCACAGTGCATATAAATTTCTAGTATCAGAATCTAAACTATCAATGTACCTGGATGAAAAATTTTGGCCAAGAGGTATCATATTTAGGCGTTTTGTGAACTTTAAACACAAAGATGCAAACACAGGGATTCCTGTAGACGGCCAAAACAAACACAATAATGGATAAAGGCTCCTGTCGTTTCGCTAGTTTTAACTGTAAGAATGTAAAACGCTCCGTGGAGAATATTAGGGAGCTGTGTCGTACATGTGAGTGACTTGGTCGCTCTACAGGAATTATGGGTATTGCCTGAAGAAATACCATTTTTGAGTACAATTGACCCTGGTTTTGGATACACAGGAACATCGGCGGTAGACACGTCTGTAGGTATATTGCGCGGTCGGCCTTACGGCGGCGTCGCTTTGCTGTGGAGAAGTAGTGTATTCCAGCAGGTATCAGTGTTGCGGTGTGACAATGCGCGTGTCTGTGCTATTAAAATAACTACAAGTGATCGATCGGTAATTGTGATGAGTATATACATGCCAACGAACTCAGTGGAAAACTTGGCTGATTTTACAGATTGTTTGAGTACGGTTAGCGCAATTGTGTACGGTATTGATTCAGTTTTTATGTTGGGTGATTATAATGCCAATCCTTATGGATTATTTTTTAATGAACTAACAGATTTCTGTGACGAACAGTTCTGGTCATGTATCGATGTAGATAAGCTAGGTATTGACTCGGGTACATACACATTCATTAGTGATGTGAGCGGTTCTTGTAGTTGGCTAGATCACTGTGTTGTGTCCGAGGCCGCAAAACAATCTATAGTAAATGTACATGTAAAATATGATACGATGTGGTCTGACCATTTTCCTCTTCTCATTGAGTGTAATTTGTGTTTACTAAAACCTATCCTGTCTCCTAAATTAACATTAAATGCAGATGTAGTTTGGGGCGTCAGAAGTGAGGAACAGATCGCTTTGTATAATAATGAGTGCCACATGAGACTCAAACTGATTGATTTTCCCATAGAGTGTACAGGTTGTGCTGATTCATATTGTAACGATCCATGCCACTGGCGTGCTCTTAACAGGCTTTACTCCGATATTGTAGCCGCCCTTCGTGAGGCGGCGGTTGCGAGTCAGGGAAGCATACGGAAAGGTGGCAGTGGGCCACGTATTATAGGATGAAACAAACACGTCAGCGAGGCTCACAGGGCGGCAAGGTCGAGATTTAAAGAATGGGTATCTTGTGGTAAGCCTAAATCCGGTTGTATGTACAAAGATATGAGTGAGAGTAGAAGGGTGTTCAAATCTCGACTAAAGTGGTGCCAAGATCATCAGGACCAGATAAGAATGGACACCCTTGCCAAGCAGCATATAAAAGGTGACTTCCGTGGTTTTTGGAAGAATACCAATAAGGTAAATGTACGACCTGGTCTCCCTGTGAGCGTCGATGGAGTGAGTGAGTCTAAGAGCATTGCAGATGTATTTAAGGACTATTTCTCCGTGCAGTCTCCGTTAGGTAAGGCGAAAGGTCTGCCCTATGCGGATATGCCAAATGAGGCGATGGGGATAAGTTACTCGGGCAAAAACGTGGCCAAAACTATTAGATGTATGACTAAAGGTAAATCCCCAGGCCACGATGGACTCAGCATTGAGCATCTTCAGCATGCCGGCCCTCATATATCGAGACTGTTAGCAATGTTCTATTCGTTGTGCGTGAGTCATTCCTACCTACCCTTCGATTTCATGAAAACTGTTGTAGTGCCTGTAGTGAAAAATAAAACGGGTGATCTTTCTGATAAAAATAACTACAGGCCTATTTCCCTTGCAACGGTTATAGCTAAAGTGTTTGACGGTTTGCTTAATACACAGTTGAATGATTATGTTTCCCTACATGATAATCAGTTTGGGTTTAGACCCCAATTATCTACAGAGTGTGCCATTCTGTGTCTTAAGCATACCGTCAGATATTATACGGATCGAAAGACGCCGGTATATGCGTGTTTCCTTGATCTGTCAAGGGCATTTGACCTGGTGTCGTATGACCTTTTATGGGAAAAGCTTGTAAGCATTAATTTACCCTCTGAGCTTGTTAACATCTTTAAATATTGGTATACACATCAGGTCAATAGCGTTAGATGGGCGGGTGCAATGTCGGAGCCGTATCTGCTGGAATGTGGTGTGAGGCAGGGGGGGCTGACCTCGCCCACACTTTTCAACCTTTACATGAACGCGCTGATCTTCGCGCTCAGCAGTAAGGATGTTGGATGTCACATTGATGGGGTTTGCGTTAATAACTTAAGTTACGCTGATGACATGGTGCTCCTGAGTGCGTCGATCTGTGGCTTGCGTAAGCTGGTACAGGTCTGTGAGGAGTATGCAGTTAAGCAGGGACTAAGGTATAATATCGCCAAAAGTCAATGCATGGTCTTTGGGGCGGGTGTCAAGTGCACTAGAGATATACCGCCTGTGCATCTCAATGGTGTTCCCTTGGACTGGGTGGATCGGTTCAAGTATTTGGGACATTTCGTCACATTTGACCTTAAGGATCATGATGATATTGAGAGGGAGCGGAGGGCGCTGTCAAAAATAGCAAATATGTTGGCCCGCAGATTTGCAAGGTGTACAAGGGATGTGAAAGTAACGCTGTTTAGAGCTTATTGCACATCACTTTACACGTGCTGCCTGTGGGCTAACTACACGAAAAGGACCTACAGCGTCCTCCGCGCCCAATACAATAACACATTCAGAGCGGTGCTGGGGCTGCCCCGCTTCTGCAGCGCCTCTGGCATGTTCGCGGAGGCGCGCACCAGCTGCTTCCACGCGACCATGCGCAAGCGAGCCGCGTCATTGGTGCGCAGGGTGCGGGCCAGCTCCAATACCGTTTTGGCTATGATAGCGGGGAGGTTGGATTGTCCTTATATTCGACATTGTAGCGACAGACATATCACTGCAATGACGGTTTATGTTTAAGTAGTTTTAATTTATTTTTGTTTATGGGTCTTGTGTAATACCTGAAATAAATGCATTTTATTTTATTTTTTATTTTTTTATTGAAAAAAAAAGTAATTCGCCATTTTCTGGTGGCGGTCATCTTGGATTTGGATTTTTTTAATGGTGTGCTGTATTGTACTAGTTATGCCCTTTCATTTGATACCCATATTGAGGGGGGGTTGAAAAAAAAAAGTAATCCGCCATTTTGCGGCGGGGCCATCTTGGATTTACAATGATACTGAATATAAATAATTGTATTGTCATCAGAACTACAGGTGTGTACAAATTTCAGATCAATTGGTAAGGAAGGGGGTTAAATTTCAATTACTAGATTTGACAACAGGTTAAGCTAAATAAAACCGTTTAATTAAAAAGAACTGTTTTTAACTCACAAAGTTATTCATTTTCTAGGGTGAAGAATTTGCAGGAGAGACAGATATACCAATCTTCACAGATCAATTTCTGCAGCACAACAAATTGCGGGAAACCGAGCTCAAACAGTTGAGGAAAGCAAACTCAGACTATGAACAACAGGTAAAAATGTTTTTTAGGGATCCGTATCCAAGGAACCTTTATAGTTTCGTAATGTCCATCTGCCTGTATGTCCCATCACAGCCATTTTATTCAAAAAAATATTAACACTACAAAGAGAAATTTAGCACATGTATATATAATATATATTATACTAGCTGTGCCCGCGGCTTCGCTCGCGTGGTCATTTCTCTAGGTTAAAAGTACTCTATGTGCTATTCCAAGATCTAAAATAAACATTTGATCAAAATTCCTTCCGCCGTTACAAAGTTTTATATCTATTGCTCGGCTTCTAACCATTGGATTAAGATACCAAGTAGCCCAGTTTTTAGGTCAAATCCTAAGCTACCCAACACTGAAAACTGCATCGCAATCGGTCTAATACGTTTTTACGTGATGCGCGAACAAACAGACAGACACGAATTTAAAAAATGTTCTATTCATAGACCTTTTTTTTTTTAAATTATCTTTGTATAGATTTACGTTCTTACTTCCTTTATAGCTGTGCCCGAATCAACCAACGAATCTAATTAGAAACCGCAAATACTTTCGAACACATTCCTGTTTTTTTTCCTATACTGTCCTACGACTGTCAACAACGCCTGCCTTCGGGTCAATCAAATACTTAGCGATGTTCCGATCCCCGCCACACCGCACGTTTATTCCCCCGGGGCCCCTGCCTTGGCGCTCGGCCGGGCGGCGTGGGCGGCGGCACGCAGAAAGTACAGAATAAATAATAATAGCACCCTGATACAGTAGGTAGGTACATCGCGCGAAAACGAATGCATTATAATAGCTTTGAGCTGTTTTACTTCATTTTATTACGTTATATTTATTACTTCATAATTTAATATAACTTTCGACCCCTATCCCGCAGGAGCCCTCTAGTTTTTCAGTATATATTCTGAATTTTAACCCTTATTATAAGTTACAACTGTGCTAAGTTGCATCAACATCCATCCGATAGTTTCAGCGTGGTGCGTGCGTTTTACCATAACTTTATTAAAAATATCAATTAAAATTTAAAAAATAACGCATAAATAATGTAAAAATCTTTTAATTATGGACCAAAACATTTCTACGGCGCGTGATTTCGATCCACGTACGTCTGGATTACGCACCCATGCATCTGTCCAACTGGGCCAGTGAGCCTCGTAGCGGAATGATGAAATTCGGTACCAGTCTATAAACGGATGTATGATCACTTTAAATTTAACACAACTTTGGACCCATGGGCTGCAGGAACCTTTTAATTTTTCGGGATAAAAAGTATTCAACATTTTAACACATTATATAAACTATGACTGTGCCAAGTTACATCAAAATCCGTCTTGTAGTTTTAGCTTGATACGTGTTATTTTAAATAACTTTCTACCCGTATCCTGCGGGAACCGTTGATTTTTTCGGGATAAAAAGTATCCTAAATGTTAATCCAGTACATCAGCTATGATTCTGCCAAGTTGCATCAAAATCCGTCTGGTAGTTTCAGCGTGATGCGTGTCCAAAGAAACAGACAGACACAAAAAATAAAAAAATAACCTTTTTGCACTCCATATCGATTTTAAAGATTATCTCAATCAAAATTTTCAAAAAATATTTAATGTTTAGATTTAGCGCAGTTACCGTTTTATTATAGTATAGATAGATATCAAGGAAAATGTAAAAAATAACACATAAATAATGTAAAAATCTTTTAATTAAGGAGCAAAACATTTCTACGGCGCGTGAATTCGATTCACGTACGTCTGAATTACGCACCCATGCATCTGTCCAACTGGGCCAGTGAGCCTCGTAGCGGAATGACGAAATTCGGTACCAGTCTATAAACGTATGTATGATCACTTTAATTTAACACAACTTTGGACCCATAGGCTGCAGGAACCTTTTAATTTTTCGGGATAAAAGTATTCAACATTTTAACACATATAAACTTTGACTGTGCCAAGTTACATCAAAATCCGTCCAGTAGTTTTAGCTTGATACGTGTTATTTTAAATAACTTTCTACCCCTATCCTGCGGGAACCGTTGATTTTTCCGGGATAAAAAGTATACTAAATGTTAATCTAGTACATCAGCTATGATTCTGCCAAGTTGCATCAAAATCCGTCTGGTAGTTTCAGCGTGATGCGTGTTCAAAGAGACAGACGGACAGACAGACTAAAAAAAACCTTTTTGCACTCCATATCGATTTTTAAGTTTATCTCAATCAAAATTTTAATTTATTGTACAGATTTAGCCCAGTTACAGTTTTATTATAGTATAGATAACTGTTAAAAGGGTGTATTAATGCAAATAGAAAAGAAAATGGATCAGGTGGGGGTCTCGTTGAATATGTATTTTACAATTATATGGTGGTTTCTTTGACAGTATTTTTTTATTTAGTTTCATTTACGAAATCTTCGCCTCTATAGTGACCTTTTTGCATGAGTTGCATGTTGTGTAGCCAGTGCAATAGGTTTTCTAAACTGTACCCCAACAGCAACCGTGTTTGCTCTATGTTGCAGGAGTGCCGTTTCTGAGGACCATTTATTTGAGAAAAAATACTTTTCAGAATGCTATTCTGCAAAGACACGCTGAAGAAGTGAGCGGCGCGACAGCGAAGCTCCATGCCGAGACTGCTGCGGCGGCGGAAAGAACTGCTGCTCTGTTGGCGCATCGGCGAGCGCTCGTCTCCGCTTTGGTGCAAGCGCTGCAATCGCTTGCTTTGCCAGGTAGCTGTGGCATATTACTGACTCATTTGATGTGGCCACTGAAATTCAGTAGTAACAAAGGACTATGCCAGATCTCCAAAGTGACTTAGGCTCGATTTAAAATTATCGCGGACACAACTGAATAGTATTTTTATTTTTAAAGCATTATGTTAAAAGCTTTTGTGTGTTATTAGTTTTATCTGGGAACTTTTCAAAAATAAGTTATGAGGAAATAAAGTTAACTTTTGTGGTTATGTGACTTTCGTTAGATTATGACACTGTTTATGGTCAAGGGAATAATATAGCCAAGATAAATATTAAAATCTAATATTAAACTGATATATTATGTAGGTACATACACTTTACGATCATGTTTAATATAATTTATAAAGTATTATTACTTATCTATACCTGCTATAGTAGAAGGCACTTAGGTACTCAATCTGAAAATCGAACACTGGGCCTTCTCGGCTCTTGTCATGAGCTTGGTACCTAAACCACTGAAACATTTATACAACAAATAATGAATTAACGTATAAGCAGAATAAAAAATACGAATGTGTTTATTGTTGTTATTTCTAATATCATAAAATAATGTACTGAAATGATTTCTATTAGAATAAACTAAGATGGCATGTAGTTTTTTTTTAATTGGTTTTGTTTATCGATTTATTAATAGTTTATTTGCACTAATTACGAGTCAACCCTATTATTATACAGTGTCAACCCTATAACTTGTAATTAGTATCAATTCACTGCAATTTCCGGTCATTTCTATTCATTTTAATTCTTATTTTTTTAATAACAGTTTCTGAAAGTTATTATTTTACTAAGAATTAATTACATTATTTTATGTGGTCAATAATGTGGAAAGATTTCGTGTCCGCAGCATTTAACTTTTAAAAGTCTTGCACAGCTATTTCCGGTCATTTCTATTCATATTAATTGTTTTTATTTTAATAACAGTTCCAGAATGTTATTGTTTTAATAAGAATGAATTAAATTATTTTAAATAGTCAATAATGTAGATAGATTTCGTGTCCGCGGCATTAAATATTTAAAAGTCTTGGAAGCCGAAAGCTGGCATCCTCCTTTAATCCACTTCTAAAAGGAGATAATTTTTTGTTTCATAGAATGACTTATTATAATTTTATATTGTCCCCAAGATGACAGTTCTACATAATTATGTACTTGTATACTTACTTCTTGGTAACACCTAGCAGTATTTATTAAACTTTTTTCTTCCTTCGGGCACCGCGCATCTTAGCGCACATTACGTTAATGAGCTATATTGAGTGCTTGTAGGGTTCTCCAGTTGTCTACATTCGTTTTGTAAAGTAATCCATTTGAAGTATCCATTTTTTGTTTCATTGAATGGCTTATTATAATTTTCCATTGTCCCCATTTAGTTCTATATAATTATTCTTTTGTACTTGTATACTTACTTCTTGGTAACATCTAGCAGTATTTATTCAACATTGCTTCTCAAATTGGATGGATATAGATTATACATAATGTAAAACTTAACTGTAATATTGCAGGAGGTCCCATCGGCGCAACTGAGACCAACATCGACGACTATATGGAAAAGCTGCAAAGTCTGGCAACAGAAAAGTTAGCCAATGCTGTTGTCAAACAGGCCCGGGATATTTTAAACAAAATTGAATTGCCGATCAACTGAATATGCTATTTTTGAGAAGTAATAAATTTAATTCAATATGAACTGCTCCAATCAACAATCTGAACTTGTCTTCTTTCCACATGCCATCTGCTTCAAGTTTTTACAAAAGTTAGCTACACTTTGAACTTTGTCCATTTCATTAAATTCTTAAGCTTTACATTACATTAAAATATGCAATGCAAAAGCATTAAGATGTAATGTATTTTGAATGTATAATATAAGAATGTTTTTATAGTGGCTAATTGTATGATTCTGGTAGACTGGGTTGAGGCGCTCGCGTCATTGCCCTTGACTACTCTCGCGCTTGAGAAGGGTAGTGAACAATTATATAATTGAGGAATCCAAGACAATTAAGTAAAATTTGTTAGTTGAGTCATATTGAGTGCAACAATGAATTTGATTCAAAGAAACATTTATCCAATCTTATCCATGATGTTGGTGATATGTTACTTTCAAGTGGAAAGCATGTATGGGAACAGCCAAACGTGTTGCCTCACCTCACCAATGTCGCCTAGTTTCTACTAGAGTGAACATCTAGCATACGGATTAAGGAGGAAATAAAAGGTGTGTTCAATAGCCAAGCTTTTATTTTCCTAGTTTCAAAAAGTGATTTACTCTATAAAAATATTTCGTAGTAGGTTATATTGACATAAACAAAACAGCCTGCCTGCTATCAGACTACTTAGTATAGTCACAGAATAAATTATAGACAAGTACTACATCTACATAGTACCTTTATTTTTATGCTTGATACAACCATTTATTGATTGATTTATTAATCCTATGACTATCTCCAAGATAGGCTGCTGGATTAGAAATTGAGGCCTTACAGTAATAGAAGTGAACACAAACTAAATAATACTAGAACACAAGTATTTGATATTTTGTGCCTGCATACTTATATCATTTTATCGCCCACAAACAACACACTAATATTACACTTGTTTACAGCTAAAGTATTCAAATACAGGCTAAATAAGGTTGAAAATCTAATGCAGTCACAATTAAAAGGTGATATCCCACCAGCATTTTTATCTTAGTACAATGAAAACAGTATTGTGTTCCATAAAAGAAAATTACATAGACCTGCAGTCAAAGGAGGTATGGAGCTTGATGACCATAACACAGTAAAAAACACTTAGAAAATTTAAGCAGAACAAAATAATTTAACATAGTAAATAGCAATAAAACAAATCCAGTGATAAAATGCTTGCAGAATACCACCAATGCTTTGAGCATCCAACCAAATAAAAGAGAGTCAGTAAGATGCTCGAAGACACTTATCAGCCACTTAGCACTATTCCTTACTACTTCCGCTGACAACACTGCCTTCATCATCCTCTTCTTCATTGTCATCCTTCCCACCACTTGGATCAAACTCATGCAGTTGTTTTCTCCACATCTTGATCAACATATCCCAGGACCTTCTGCTGTATTTTGTGTACTTTTCAGGAGTCTTTGGATGCTGTTTTGTGCGTTGTTCACTGAAATATGTATTATGTTTAGATTCCTTAATTTATGGAGAAGATGAATTGACTGAAGAATATAATCTTGACATATAATCTTAGTATCAATTAGCAAGTCATAGGATTTTGAGATTTGGGGTGCATTCCGATTCACGATAATATTGCTGTGAGCGATCACAGTGCTAATTTGCGTACCGATTCAGATATCGCGCTCACGGCAGTTGAGTGCTGCAGTTGATTCGGAACGCTCGTGAGCGTGATTACAAGATAACAAAAACATAACCTCAAAATTTGCTCAAAATACAAAGTATTACTCGTGTGCAAAGTAGTCTGTCTAAAAATTGGTCAATTGTCTGTAGTAATATTTGGAAAACTGTACGAAAATCACACACAACTGAATTCAAACAACAGTTTTCTTTGTAAACAACCGTCAGTCTGTCACTTTGACAGTAGCGCTCACGGTGATATCGGTTTGGGGCATGGTCGGTGTAATCGCAAAATGGCGGATGTAATGACGTAATCCGTGACGTTACAAGGGATATCGTTGTTGCGCTCACGATGACTCGGTACGCGTTTTAGCGCGATAATATCGATTTTATCGATATTTGCGCGTCTCGGAATGCACCCTTGGTATTAACTAGGAGCACAAAAGCTCTCGACTAAATTTTGCAGTACATTGAATCAAAATTAATGGCGAGAAAGGATATGCCAATTAGACAAGCTTTTTCGCCATGGTAGTAAGAAGGAATAAGCAAGATCCATTTGTTGAATTACATACAGAGGCACTTGCTGCGTATAATTGTGATATCCTGTTGTGTTTTTTCCGAAATCGATTTGTTTCTGGCGCCTTTGTAATACACTAGGATCAGTCTCCAATTCCACAGGCTTCCTGAGTGGCCTACTGAAAAAAAAAGTATAAATCCATATTACCTGCACACCTCATTATAGCTGCAGTGCCACACAGAATTTCAGGTTGCTAAATCTTGCATGGCACAGATGGCACTACACTGCTTGTGTTTGATGCTTTATCAATCAGATGAGGTTCAATACTAAAGACATATAGGGAAGGAAAACCTTATATTACCTAGACTTCAATTCCGGATTTGGCTTTGCCTTCTTTCTACTACTGGAGTTATCTTTACTTTCACTATTTTGTTTAGATTCCTTCAATTTAGCTTTACCTGAAATGGAACAGTTGAACATTAGCATACAATAACTATAAAATTAGGTTTTTGGCAAATTGTTAAACATTTATTTAAGACAATTAGTTCAATAAAACAAGCACTAGGAAAAATATATTGTGACTGTCATAGTTTGTGTATAGAAGCACAAATTAACTAATAATAATGACTTCCAAATCTATTTATCAAAAATATTTGTAATCATTATTAATTACTTCTACATCGTTATTAATACTAACGTTCATCTTGTTCAATTTCAATGCTCCAAAGCCTCTTCATTTCAACACTCATTTCCTGCGAGGTGTCTGAAAATTTGAAAGCATTTATTTATCAACAAATTATATTGTAGGTATTTTAGTATAGGTAATTAATGGCGAGAAAGGATAATTCATATAACACAACAACAAAAATACAAATACATTTTTTTTTATTCATTAACGCTTCATATTGACAGATTTGTCAGGAAACCAAAAACATTAATTAAACAACAAGATTACATGCATGTTTTACTAGAAAAAGAGACAGGATATGTGCTAAGACAGTAGCAATGAGAGTAGAAATACTATGCATAGGTAGGTGCTAGATGCATGGTATATAATAAGTTCAGGAACTGTAAGATAGGCTAACTTTGTTGTGCCCACAACAATGGAAGTGTTAGCAACTAATTATTATAATCTTTGTATATTGATTTGAAGTCGCAATGCGATACTTTCATATTAAGTAATAGGTATTTTATGCGTAACTTACTGCATAAGTAATTCTTCTCTACTATTTGTTACCTTCTCACGAACCGATCTTGATGAAATTGGATATGGGGAAGGACATATAAAGATAAGAGGATACTTTTTATCGCGATAACCTGTAGTCTGCACTAATTCACGAACAAAATCTATTGAACAATAAATTTATGGGCACGAACGTGTTGTGGCTACCCATCCAAAAAAGCATTCAACGTGGTTGGTAATGTTTGTATAAAATAAAATGTACGTATACAAACCTAGCAACGCTCAATTCCTTTTGAATACTTCTTAGCAGGATAAAAATTAAATTTTGGCTAAAAACTCCCAAGAAAAGAAAACCGACACAAAACAAACACTAATCAGACATTGACAAACCGCGCGAAAAAAACACAAGCAATCACAGACTAGGTAGAGATACTACGTATCAAGCAATGGGCCTGTTCACATAAACGTTCGAGCACGCACGGATCACCCGCGCGTACACTCGAAATCGTTCAAGGCGTCGTCCGGGCGTTCGCCTGGGTCATCCGAAAAATAGTTGTGGAGGGGAGGAATAGTATGAAACTGACACTTGACAGTTGTCAGTTGTATGTGGACGTCCAAAGTCGTTCACGATCTCCGGATGATCGAGCGATAATCGCACGGATGATTCGAGCGTGTATGTGAACACGCTCGCTACACTATATAGCAAGGCGTAGAAAGAGAATACCTGCAGCCCGATTACAGAACTTGGTTACAATCGGATTATCACTTTTTTCATAGCAATTTCGACTCTATCGCAAGGCATTAGTGATATCGATACTGACAATCTGAATGAAGCTAAGTTATGTGGTCGGGCCCCTGGGCTGTGTTCACTTACACGTTCGAATCATCCGTGCGATTATCGCTCGATCATCCGGAGATAGTGAACGACTTTGGACGTCCACATACAACTGACAACTGTCAAGAGTCACTTTCATACTATTCCTCCCCTCCACTACTATTTTTCGGATGACCCAGGCGTACGCCCGGACGACGCCGTGAACTATTTCGAGTGTACGCGCGGGCGATTATCGCTCGATCATCCTGAGTCACCTGATCACATAAACGTTCGAGGACGCACGGATCACCCGCGCGTACACTCGAAATCGTTCACGGCGTCGTCCGGGCGTTCGCCTGGGTCATCCGAAAAATAGTAGTGGAGGGAAGGAATAGTATGAAACTGACACTTGACAGTTGTATGTGGACGTCCAAAGTCGTTCACGATCTCCGGATGATCGAGCGATAATCGCAGCGATGATTCGAGCGTGTCAGTGAACACAGCCAATATGTGAAAATGCCATAGAGTAACATAGGTGACTGAGGGAATTTCCGGTTTTTCAAGTTACTGTATTTTACTCTTTGGTTACTGTCTGATTTATATTTTCCACAGACTATAAATGTACGTGTCAAAACTTTGATAGATATGTCAGTCATGTCAAGTCAAACAAATGTGATTTCGTTCGAGAGTTTGTAAAAGTGTATTTTTGTTTTATTTTGAAAAGAAACCCAAATAACATGTTGGGTTTCTATGTGATTTTTGCTTAATTGTAACAATTACGTAAACTTAAACTACAAACATGGTGAGGAACATCAGTATTAACTTCATAAAAATCAGTCTGTGTGTCGGGGACAAATGTTTGAATATTTGTTTTGTCTACAGGCTGATATGGAAATTAATGAAGCTCTGGCCTCATTGGAGATGTTGATGTCTGAGTTCTTTGCTCCCACAACAAATAATTATAGGAAAAGGGAGATAGAGAGTATGCTAGAGAACTTCTCTAATCGTAGAGATTCCTGGAAACATTGCTTACTATTTCTTCAAAAATCACAGAATCAGTATGTTTTGATGTTTACATTAACTACACTTGAGGTAAGCATAGAAGAGACAAGTTTATAAAAAATATCATGAATGACCCCATTGATGCAAAATAAAATATTTGGCATAATTTTCCTTACAAAATAAAATGCCTTTGGTAGTGGGCATTGGATAGCATTTGCTACGACTTCGGAAGCTTGACCAACTTGGAACTTGTAGGGGGGTGGGAGTACAACCCTCCCTGAGAGTGGGGGGGGCTAGATCCCCCCCCCCCCCTTTGAGATATGTTTATTTCACTTTTTACACCTGCTTACAATTTGTATCATATATTTGGACATTTTTGCGACGCCTTAACCTTCGGAGGGTTCCTCACAACCCCCCTGAGATATGAATTATTTTTTGTATATTTTTTCTAATACAAAAAATAAACTGTGGGGGTGAATATATAGAATTGACGGGCACGGGTATGGGAGGGGGTGGGGGGAGGTGGAGGGCTACCCGAGGTAAGCGTAGACGCTTAGTGTATGCAATATTTAAGTTTTAATTTTACTAAAAAACATCAAACAGTTTTTTAAAAATCTAAACGATTACGACTCGGACGTGGGGGGGCTGCGCAACTTTTCCTTCAATGGGGGAGGTTCCTACCCCCTCCGCCCTCCCCTACCCCCCACCCCTCCCCAGTAGTTTTTTATTTAGACTGTAACATGTCTGTGTTACGTGTATGTGTTATGGTCTCACTCATTAAATTAATTGTGTGTGTCTACACACAACCTCACACTACATAATGTATAAATTCACTATTACCAAACCCTCTTTAAAAATAATAAAAAATAACCTTCAACAGAATATAATAAACAGACAATGGATCAGCTTAACGGACAATGAAAAGACAGAAATAAGAATGACCCTTTGGAACGAGCTTATGGCCAAACATGAAGTCATTATATATTTTATAAGGAACAAGCTGGCTGCACTAATGGTTTCAATAGCTCGCTACGACTGGCCTCATCTGTATACTGACTTCTTTGACAATATAGTTGAGGTATGGAGATATTCATTTCTGAATTGATTTTGTTTTATTTATGTACCCAGTTAACAAGGGACAGATGACACTGGTTTAAATTTGTACTATGTATAACTTAATTTTATGTTTTTTTTTATTCTTTCATCCCACAGCAGGTGAACAAGTTTTGTTCATATTAATGAATTAAAAGAGTGTGACTAACAAAGGCGATGGAAACTGATGTAAGACATCATAAAGTCTTTCTTCATCTAAGTTTTTAAAGTCTTTGATACGGTTGCGGATGTTTGAAAATATTCATGTAATTTCAGTTTATTGTGTTTATATGTAAATAAGGTAATACAAAAACATTTAAAAAAAAGCTTTTATGCAGTAGCCATGTCATTATGAAACTTTAATCACAATTAAATGCATACATTTAATTGTGATTAAAGTATTAGTGTCTATGCTTTTAAACGTTGAGGAGTTCCCTAATCAGGAGCCACCCCGAGTGCAGCAACCATGTCATGGTAAACTACGACACAAAATGTTGTGTCTGTGCTGTTAACCCTTGAGGAGTTCCCTAGTCAGGAACCAACCCGGGCTTAACTTTCCAATATTTGTAAGTAGCTAGGAGGCTGTTATTTTTTTCTAAGGTAGGCCTTCACATAGAAAGCCTAAATCAGAAATGGCGTATGGCGACACGCAATAGTTTTCGAGAAAAATATATTTGAATTTTCCATAATTAACGCTATTCAAACTATACAAATGCACTTCACTGTTTGATTTATGGCATTTGTGGAGTTGCCATACCACAAAAACTCTTTAAAATCGCTTTTAAAGCTAATGGAGAGGACTGAAGGCCTGAACAAACCATCCGGATGCGTCCAGCAGCCGCAGCGGACCGACACCAACATTGGGCATTCCGACATGAGTAGGTTAGGTTCTAAATGAGTCACAGAACCGACATCAGTAGGTTAGGTTCTAAAAGAGTCATAGAACCAACACAGAGCACTCCGACATGAGTAGGTAAGGTTCTAAATGAGTCAAAAAACCAACATAGAGCACCCTGATGGCACCTGGTCTTATGGTCCCTACCCCTAGAGTGTATATGAAAAGTGTGGAGCCAGAAGCTCTCTGGGAGGAGTGGAGCAAGACCGCGAGGGAGAAGCGGAGCGTAGGTCGAGTGGGCGAAGCGACTCAGGGATGACCTCGTGAGAGTTCTAGCGAGAGCCCATACCGAAGATAAATTTTTATTCCATTTCCAACCTCCCCCACCCCTCCCACAAAGAGTATATAAATACTACGTAAGAAGAGACGGGACTGACGTACATTGGAACGGATGTTGTGAATTTTTAAAACATGCGCCGAGAATAAGTGCAACATAACAAAACTAATGACCATAGGTAATAAATAAAACTCTATATCGTGCATGTTAGCCAACATGACAAACAGAAAAGGATGTCTGCAAACAGCACATTTTTATCAATATCGATATTTTGAGGAAAAAAAAATACGTATTAGGACTATTTTAATTTATATGGGGTTTATAATAATAATATGTTTTTTCTAAACATGTGGTTTTTATTACATACAAAAATAATACATTATATAGTACACAACACAATTTGTGTCTTTTTCCCTTAAAATAATGATTAATCTTCCTTACTCCTTACTTTTTTTTTTTTTTCTGATTTTATCTGCTATCAGTCCTTGACCATGAGCAGGTTTGTTAGCTTTGTATGGTTTTGAGGAGGAGTGGTCCATTAATCTCTCCTCCTTTTCATTGAACATCAAGTTCCATGATATGTTGCCTTTTGAGCCTCTTTGGATAATTTATAAAAGCTAAACTCAGCTCAGCTGCTAGCCTGTTAGGGTGGTTGTCTAGGCGTTTTTTGTACTTTGTTGAGTATTTCCTTATTTCACTGGTGACAGTATCAACGTTAAGTTCCTTGTGTAATTCATGCATTCTTATGAACCATGAAAAGTCCAGTGAAGTCCATTCTGTGCTCTCTGGATAATTCCAATGTTGGATTTGCAGGCTGATCCCCACAATTGAACTCCATAAGTCCAGATAGGCTTTACAACGGCCTTGTAGATAAGCAGTTTGTTCTTCCCTTTTTTTCGGCAGGTGTTTCTTCCAAGTTAGCCTTCGGTCTATGTGCATACCCAGATACTTTACAGAGTCATTGTGTGGAATTGTGGTATCTCCTAGGTGGACGGGTGGGCAGTTACCTGTACGGAGAGTGAACGTGACTTGGGTGGATTTCGAGACGCTAGCTTTGATTCTCCACTTTTTCAGCCAACACTCTATTTTGTCTAGTCCATTTTGA
Organism: Alsophila aescularia; assembly: GCA_946251855.1. Taxonomy (NCBI): domain Eukaryota; kingdom Metazoa; phylum Arthropoda; class Insecta; order Lepidoptera; family Geometridae; genus Alsophila; species Alsophila aescularia. Next base: position 46,917,930 of record OX276378.1, read on the forward strand.
AGGGACTGTGAGGCTTTGTTTAGATCTTTGCTACTGGCGAGAATGGCGGTATCGTCTGCAAATGTGGCTGTGACTACTTCAGGAGTTTCCGGTAGGTCTGATGTGAAAATACTATACAGGACGGGGCCCAGTACTGATCCCTGAGGTACTCCTGCGTGTATTTCGTGAAATTTGGAAGTATACTCGCTGTCTTTGACTTGGAATATTCTTTCAGAGGTGTAAGATTCAAGTATTCCAAAGAACGCATGTGGTAGTAGTTCTTTGATTTTGCATAGAAGGCCTTTGTGTCACACTTTGTCAAAAGCCTGTTGGATGTCTAGAAACGCTGCAGAGCAGTATTCTTTGTGTTCTAGGGATTTCCTTATTTGATCTACAACTCTGTGCACTTGTTCAATGGTGCCGTGTTCTTGTCGGAATCCAAATTGATGTTCTGGGATTATTGATCTCTCGTTAATGACTTTCAGCATGCGCGACAATAGTACCTTCTCAAAGAGCTTTGAGATGACAGGTAAGAGGCTGATCGGTCTATACGAGCTGACTTCGTGCAAGGGTTTGCCGTCTTTGTAAATCATGATGATTTGGGAGATCTTCCATATGCTAGGGTAGTGGGCGACTCTCATGATGCCGTTGAAGAGAGTAGTGAGGAAAACTAATCCTTTCCTTGGGAGTCGAATCAGTACCTCTTTGGTTATTTGATCAAACCATGGAGTTTTTTTATTGTCTAATTTGTTTATTAATCTTTTTATTTCTCTAGGGTTAGTTGGTTTTATAGGAAGGTCCAGCTGAAAGTCTTGGTTGAGTGTGACGTCGATGCTTGGATCTTCATTATTACCGTCATTGGGTTTAAACACATTTGATAGGTGATCCGCGAATGCATCTACCCTTTCTTGTGCTGTTCTGGCCCATTTGTCTCCTTCTAGTCTAAGTGGTGGTCGGGTAGTCTTTGGTTGTTTTAAGTCTGACGTTGCCTTCCACAGGGAGTAGTTGGTTGATTTGGTAGCTGTAAGTGACTACAGTCTGTGTTCTAGCGTTGCATTTTTAGACTTGCTTATTATTTCCTTCAGTTCAGCTGCCGCTTTGTTGTATGATGTTTTGTCTTTCTGGTGTCTACTGCAGTGCCATACTCTGCGTAATCGGCTTTTTTCCATGATTTTGGTTCTTATTTACTCCTTACTTAATATTACAAACTAGCAGTGGTCCGTGATTAATAGTAGTGAAGGAGTAGCAATTTTTTTTTAAATTGTTTTGTTTCTTTTAGTAGTCGGTGTTTCGAAAATGTTTGCCACAGAAATATTTAATTCATGCAGCTTTTCGACCGGTATGTATGTCAAGTCATCTTTATCTGTCACTTGTATCCAGTTTTTGCACCTGAAAATAAGTTTTTTAATGAAAATTAGAAGATTAAGCGGTTTTAGGCTACGCAACATTAGGTATTCTAAATTTATAATTTTACTACGTTTACTATTATATAGCGTGGAATGCAGAACGACTTAGAATAAGATTAGGAACCAAATGTCGAATAACGGGTTAGAAAAAATATCGATAACACCGGCACCGCACTAGTGCTAGCAAGGCTATGTTATTTTGTTGAATATTATGAAAGAAAAATCATTATTTTCTTGTACCTAATAGATTACCGAATAGATTTACCACTTACCTATCTTTATTCAGTGGAAATTTAGCCATAAACGTTCGTATTTGACCCATCACTCTAACAGATCGCAAACCACAAATTTCGCAAGTTTTATAGCTCATTGCATAGAAAACTATCAAACTCAATCACACTATTATTTATTTAATGTAGAAACAAACACCTTCAAAGCATTAAATACATCAACAGACGGTAATTATCACAAAAGCAACTTGCCTAATAATTTTGTAAACAAAGTTAAACCACAGAACACATATTCATAGCGAAGGCGTGCAAGAAGGTCATGCATATAGTGAAGTAGAAAAGATAGCCGCCATAGAAATTTGCTCACGTTTGATACAACAGTTATGAACAGGTTTTTATTAAGCTGTTTCGCCTGACTGCCCTCTCAGTGTCATTTCTTTACATTTTTTTCGAAACATATCCTTGTTTCTTTATATATATATATATATATATATATATATATATTTGTTATCGCCATCTCACATTCCATGGGGAGCCCCCCCCCTCCCACTCCCCTAAAACTCATCTACAACTTACAAATATTGGAAAGTCCTTCCTCAACCCGGAGTGCAGCAGCCATATCATGTTGAAAACAAACCGGCTAGCATAATATAATGTATACACAAAATTTTGTGACTATCCTGTTGACCGTTGAAGAGTTCTTTTATCTGGAGCTGTTCCTGGATGTTGATTCAGGTCATGCTTACCATAAACATGCATTGTCATCAGAACTGAACCAACATGCAAGAAGTGGCAAATTCAGCTTGCAAGATTTGACCTAAACATTCAAGTTAAATAAAAGCTATTAAATAATGCTACAGGTGATTCTGACTTGACTGTACATATATTGCTTTATGTTAACTCTTGACAGCTGACAAGATGTGAAGGGAGACGATGTCTGCTGGGGCTCATACTGGCACAAGCTGCCAGTGAAGAGCTTGGAGCTGCAAGGGACACAGGGGTGCTGCTACTGTCAGCCCGCAGGACACAGCTGGAACGACTCATGCTGAAGGGCATGCCACAAATGCTGGCTGCCCTTAGTGGTAAGTTTATGTTAAGCACTAATGATTTACCCGTGTGGACAATGATGATGATGATGATGATGAAAAGCATTGATTGATTGTGTTATTTCAGGACCTCAAGTATCGATATACCATCATCTAAATCCGTTCAGCTGTTTCAGCGTGAAGAAGTAATAAATATATACATTCACAAACTTTCGCATTTGTAATATTAGTGTGATTGCTAGAATAACTACCTACTCGATTTGGCTCATTAAAATACTGTTGCCTAAGTTTTTCTTGATAGATAATATGTATTAACATTTCTGATAGGAAAGCATAATGAAACAGATTTAATTGCAACAATTATTTTTTCATATTGAATCATTTAACACTTATTGCAGCTGTTTTGGAAAGGAACGCACAGAAAGAAGGCCAATCAAATCCTCCGCCGTCACCAACAAATGGCGCCCCTCATACATCGGCGCTACCAGACCTGTTAGCAAATGCTCACGACGTCCACACCGCAGACAAGTAAGACCTAATATAACAATTTCAAATATGAAAAATTATGTATTTTTTGTAGATCCATATCTTGAATGTATAAAAGATATGATGTGTATAAAATCTCATGAACAAAAAGAAAAACATAAAATATTATATATAGATAAAATCAATCCAATTAGGTAAAGTAGGTATGTTTTGAGTTAGAAAAGGAAATTTCAAACAACAACAAGGAAGTGGAAACTTGCACAGGAAAAAGAAATACCCTTCTGACACTAACGGTGCTTCGGAAATACGCATGTTAGAGAAGAGAAAACCAAGAAACTTTTCGGGGATGCATGTTTTCAATACCTTCTTTATATCAGAAATAACAATAAAAATACACATGTTTGTTAAATTTATAAGTACCAGTGAGATGTCCCATAATCATCAAAACTAGGATCGGACTATGTTAGGATCTATCTGCATTGTATAAAAAGTCATGAGACATCTCACTAAGTACTCTGAACATTTGATTCAAGTAACTGAATGTGAATATAAATATAGATGAGTAGAATCAGTTATTATTATCATAGAGCTTGGGACATCAGACCATGCAATTTTGTCATTAATGTAATCATTTTATGACATAAATGTCATAAACATTATGTTTTAAATGTTCATTGACAATCAATGCCATCAGTTAACAATAGTATAATATTAAATATGGTTAATATATTATGTTCATTATAAGTTTTTTAATGTATTATTTTCTTTGCAGAGTTTTAAATACGGAAATTATCGTAAAATGCCTGACAACACTCCAGCACTTGTTCTCATGGCTGCCGCTATCGTCGCACGTGCCGCCGTCCCTTGTCACTACAGTATTTTACTGGGGCAGTGTAGCCACACAAACTCAGGTATGGCATAGTCACAACCAACAATTAATCATGACCTCATGTCCAACTAGATGACTTCTGAAGATCAGAAGAAATAATTCTCCTTATTTTGATTTATTATTTAGAATTTGACATATTCAGCATACCTCAGCCTTTTCACCATAGAGAGTATTTCTCTCTCTGCGCTCTTTATCTTGTTTCTTACCCACCTCCTGACAGTGACGTCATTAGATTACTAAACCAGAGAGGAGAATTATGCTTACATCAAAGAGAAAAAATATTTACATTAAACTTTTTGTCAATTGTCATTGTTCACCAATGTAGGTGATAAATAAATTGCATATTAATTCTTGGATTACATACAGTAGTCGCAGCCAATCTATATGTTTGTGAAGTTAGTCTCTGTGAACGATTGGGCACGTAGTATTTGTATACTCTTTGGATTGGGCAGGTACTGCTCAAGGGCGGATCCAGTACCTTGAATGGTGTAACCATTTTCAAAATCAGGCTAGTTATAATAATCTCAAACTAACAAACACAATGTTTACCTAAAATTTTGAGCCACTTTTATTATTGTGTTATGTCGAAATTATGATCGATTTTCTATGAGTATGTCATACTACAATGAGAAAATATTGTGCTACAAGTTTTAAAATTTTATGCTTTTATTAGTGTGGTTATGTAAAAAACTGAACGTTTATGATCAATCTTATATATAACTATGCAAAACGTAATATTATGAAGAAAGTGCGAGCAGAGCGAGCGCAAAAATTTTGAGCTATTTCTGACACATTATACGAATGACTAAAAATTAGGATTTTATGGAATTCCACAGCGTGAAAAAAATAGGTAATATCACAAAGGCGCGAGCAAAGCCAGGGCAAAAATGTTGAACTATATATGGCCGAAATCATCAAATTTGATCAGAAATGAGGAAATCCGTAGAAGAACGAAGGTTACCGACATAGCTCTCAGAGTTTGCAAGTTGAAGTGGCAATGGGCAGGCCATATAGTTGAGAACTGACAACCGCTGGGGAATAAAGGTTCTCGAATGGCGACCACGAACAAGCAAGCGAAGTGTGGGGAGACCCCTCACACGATGGGCCGACGACATTGTAGCCATCGCAGGAAGTCGGTGGATGAAGGTGGCACAAGATCGCTCGTCATGGCGCTCTTTGGGGGAGGCCTATGTTCAGCAGTGGACTTCTAAAGGCTGACATGATGTTGATGATATATGGCCGTGTGTACAGAAAAAGAAAAATTACTATGGATCCATTGAGTAAATATAGATATATGAACGCAACCAACAATAACAAGGTGCGAACGTAGTACGCGCGATAATTTCAAGTTGTTTCTAGTATCAGAAATATTATAAAAGGCGCGAGCGAAGCGAGCCCGGAAATCTTGAGATATTTCTATCTGTGAAACAAATGAACATGTTTGCAAAACATATGAAAATAGCAAATGGAACTAAAAATCCTTTGGTTGAAATAAGCCCAGGGGGGTCATGACCCATGACCATGACCCCCCCATGGATCCGCGCTTGGTACTGCTATTGGGATAAAACAGCATAAAGTAAGAGCGAGAAGGAATATGCGAAAAACGTAAGCGAGTGAGCGAGGCAGTTATACAATGCTGTCTTCACCTTCGTTATTGGGATTGCGCCTAAAAAATAGCAGTTTGTGCAGCGACTAGCAGACAACTTCAGAGACTTCAGAGACACATACTTCCGCTGCGACTACTGTACTTAAAATTATTACTGTTTGTAATACGGTACTCTTCACCATGAAGAGTACTTGGTGTGTGCTGCATTGCGAAAGCAAACGGACTAGTGTTACGTTACACCAATTTTTAAATGAAATTACGAGTAGATGAAACGTGTTTTTCAAAGTGGCGTAGTGAAGCCGTTTTCCATAGACTGAGATAGGATTCAAATGTGGAAAATACCTATAATTTAAGGAGCTCAGGTCAGAGGAGCTACAAAAGTTGTTTGTGTATTACAAGTTCTTATTCTAATCTATTATATTGGCCATTTAAACCATATTATCATTTATGTTAACCTAACGAACCTACCTACTCCTGCTTTTGGTGGGCACAATTCCATGTAGCATGATTTTACTTCTCTGGTGTATATTACTAGTATTATAGTAAGAGGGTCCCGGCGGTACTTAAAAAACTTACTACACTTAGACTAATAATAGGAAATAACATTGTATGATTATTTGAAATTATATTTGCTTAATTACATATATCTTTGTTTTAATTCATAAAAATCTAAATAGTAGGGCTTAACTTATATAATTTGTAGCTCACGGTAGCGATATCGCGTTGTTTGAAAACATTTGTAGGAAGCGTTGTAGGAAGTACCAATATAAGAATTTATTATATTGTTTGGTATTTTTTTCAGAATGCTTACTGAAAACGAAATGTATACGAATTATATATTTGTCGTGAAAATAATATTCGATAAGGTACTAACGTTTTGCGTAAGTACCTTAGCATTTTGAAGAAATAAAACAAATACCTACTATCCGAATCCGAATAATATCATTTTGTGGAAAATTGCTACAACTACAAATGTTTTTGGAATAACGTTTGTTTGGGCAATTCATTCTCGGCCTTGTAAGGTGGGTTAAAAACAAAGAGTTTTTATTACGCTTACTTTACGCGTAATACTACTTACTCTTAGGTTAAAAACTAAGCAAGGCATAGACAAAAAACAATATCGACGGCCTTCAAAAAAATATGTCAATCTCTAAACTATCACCTTAGAATATATAATAATTCTATTCCTATTGATTGTTCGGAGATTCTCGTCTGATCCCGTATCTCGTTTTTAGATTGTGGACATTAATTTCTCTTACATTAGTAGCGATTCGGACATACACTAAACTAAACTTAATTTCTTCAAATGTAAATTAAACATTTTTGGCTTCATAACAAGGTATTTTTGCCCCTGGCATCTATCCTCACTTACTAAAGCCTGTCAGCGTAAAATCAACTTTGTTTCCTGGCAGAGAGAGTCCCGATTTGTCTAAACGCTGTCTCAGAACGTGTCCAAATTTATCCAAACGCTGTTACACAGCGTGTTAAAACCTGTTTTAATTACGTTATTTTAAGTTAAATTGACGCAAGTTTAGAATAGATGCCAAGGGCAAAAAGACCTTGTTACGTAGTCGACAAGGTTTAAATTAATTACATTTGAAGAAATTATGTCTAGTTTAGTGTATGTCCGAATCGCTAACATTATCGTATTTTACTTAACTCAATTTATTTAATTTGTTAATTTTTAAAATAATTAGTTTCTATTTTTGTTTTTGTACTTAATCTAGAAAAATTGTACTACAGAAGTGAGAGATCCTCTATCACAGGTATCTCCATACTTAAAAAAAGAGTCCCAAACTATGAAATGTATGATTAAGTTTACCGAAATCAATATTTGTATTGTATATAGAAAGTGCGCTCCCAATCCGCGGCCATTCTGTGCTGGTGTAAAATCAAATTGACCAATAAATAGCAGCGCGGATAACTTTTGAATTCACAAAACACTACACTACACTACTACACACACACACACACACACACACACTACTTATTCACTTTTGGATACACCTATTAGCCAATATATTATTACGCTGGTCGATTCATAGAAAAACAGTAGGTCTATAGGGATCAAACTAGAATTTTCCAGCTGCTACTTGATGGTACTGGAACGCGGTGGAAGGTTCTAGTCGTCTTCAGTTGGTACCAGAATGTTCTGGTAGTGGGGGCTGAACGACGCAATATGCTAGTGCCTATGAGAACTTTCCAAGGCGCGCGGGACGTGCGCATCCGACGATAAACCATGTGGCAACATAGTATATAACTATATATCTTAAAGAGGCAAGTAAATAATAAATATCTACATTTAAAAATATATTATAAATAATTACATATTATACCTATATATAATATTATTATAGTGAACTATGCTGTACACCAACACATAAATTAGTGTAAACATTAGTTGCGCAAAATTTAAAATTTAAAAAGCACTAGTTTCTTTACAGAGTGTTTCCTGACTAATCTAGTGTTTACATATGAATATTTTTAACTTGTTTCTAAAACTATGAACGAATGAGCGTTTTGCAGGTTTCTTATCGGCGGCGGGATATTATTCCAGCATTTGGTTGCTTCGTACCGGAAACTACCTCTAAAAGCGACTGAATGATGCCGCTGCGTGGTGAGATGCATCGCGCATTGCCGGAACCCATACTCCCTCCTGCTGGACCAGGACAACTTTTTAAAAAGATATGAGGGAGCTTCATGTTTTATGACTCCAAACAAAAGACAAGCTAAATGCAATTTACGGCGGTGTTTAATTTTTAGCAAGGAGTGTTTATTTAAGTATGGAGTCACATGAGCCCTCAACGGAATGTCAAAGCAGAAACGAGCACAGGCATTCTGCACTCGCTGTATAAGTTTTTGCGTTTTTACTAGCAGACGTGGGTCAATAACTGAGTCCATGTAGTTTAAACTAGATAAAATGAGTGATTTAGGCGTGCGCCTTCTGCGTCACGCGTTGCTTTCGCCTCCCACCGCCCGGTGACGCTGGGGTCAGTTAAAGAACAACAATAAATAAATTGTGTACAGTTGAGTTCAAAAGTGATTCAGTGTTAATTTTCGGTTCAACAATATTTTCCACCGAGCAGCTGTACTGTACAGGACTTGTACCATAGGTACAGGTACAAAATTAGCGCGGAAAACTCATACCCTGGCGTTCATAAAACATTCACACTGTGCGCAAACATTTTCGCTTGCGTTTGTTGCTAGGTATCACGTCATGAATCAACGTCTTTAAACATCATGTTAAAATGTTTTATTTATCGCACTAGCTGAGCTGCTACGTCTCAACTTCTGTTATTGTTATTTGTGTAGGTATATTTATATATATATATATATATATATATTATATTATATTAGTATTTATTGATATTAGTAAGTATGTTTATTATTTTTTGTATATTGCATTACATTTATATATTTTATTGGTTATTCATTTATTTACTGATAACCACCGTCCCTTACCATGCGTTATTCCTTTCCGTTCACGGTTGTCTGGAAGAGATCGCTCTGAGCGATAAGACCGCCCTTTGTAACACACATTGTTATACTTTATTTTTAGTTATAATTTCTTGTTGTACTTGTGGTGTCCAATAAACAGTTAATCTATCTATCTATCTATTGTTGTATGATAAATCACGTGTCAACCCTTTGGTTTATGTTGAGGTTTCGAAGTCGTTTAAAAGGTGAGGTATCAGTTCGGGATTCCCCCTAATGATGATATTGTATGTTTAGAGCACGGAAGCGGCGCTGGCGGGCCTGGGCGGCGTGTGCGAGCTGCTATACCGGCGATACGCGCCACCCTCGTCGGCCGCCACGGCCCTGCGCCTGCACCACTGTGCGTTGCGCCTGCTGCGGCACCTCACGCTGCACGCGCATCTGCTCACGCACGCGCCGCAAGAGTAAGTCCTACGCCTAATACTTTAATGCCGCGGAGTAGTGCAAAATAGGCTTTGCGCTAACGTACTTTACGTGTCATTTTTTCGTAACAAGAAACCTGACTATATTTATAGATATTTTAAATTATGTAATGTAAAAGTAGTTCAATGACTGTAAAATAGAGATACGCTGCAAAGCCTCTGTTGTGGGCATTAAAAGTAGTTCAATGACTGTAAAAAAGAGATACTCCGCAAAGCCTCTGTTGTGGGCATTAACAGTAGTTCAATGACTGTAAAATAGAGATACGCCGCAAAGCCTCTGTTGTGGGCATTAAAAGTAGTTCAATGACTGTAAAATAGAGATACGCCGCAAAGCCTCTGTTGTGGGCATTAAAAGTAGTTCAATGACTGTAAAATAGAGATACGCCGCAAAGCCTCTGTTGTGGGCATTAAAAGTAGTTCAATGACTGTAAAATAGAGATACGCCGCAAAGCCTCTGTTGTGGGCATTAAAAGTAGTTCAATGACTGTAAAATAGAGATACGCCGCAAAGCCTCTGTTGTGGGCATTAAAAGTAGTTCAATGACTGTAAAATAGAGATACGCCGCAAAGCCTCTGTTGTGGGCATTAAAAGTAGTTCAATGACTGTAAAATAGAGATACGCCGCAAAGGCTCTGTTGTGGGCATTAAAAGTAGTTCAATGACTGTAAAATAGAGATACGCCGCAAAGCCTCTGTTGTGGGCATTAAAAGTAGTTCAATGACTGTAAAATAGAGATACGCCGCAAAGCCTCTGTTGTGGGCATTAAAAGTAGTTCAATGACTGTAAAATAGAGATACGCCGCAAAGCCTCTGTTGTGGGCATTAAAAGTAGTTCAATGACTCTAAAATAGAGATACGCCGCAAAGCCTCTGTTGTGGGCATTAAAAGTAGTTCAATGACTGTAAAATAGAGATACGCCGCAAAGCCTCTGTTGTGGGCATTAAAAGTAGTTCAATGACTGTAAAATAGAGATACGCCGCAAAGCCTCTGTTGTGGGCATTAATCGTCGAATAGCGAATAAAAATATGTACTATTCGGGCGATTAGGTAATTATGTGACTAAAAGTTATTAAAGAAAAAAAACGTCTGATTTAGAAAGAGTATAATAAGTAGTAATACTATAATTAAGTTTATTCAGTTTGATCAACAACATAAGTAATAGGATCATTTTTTTCGCAATTAAATAATTGATATAAAAAAATATTTAAATCAGTCATACTTATCATCAAAAGTAGTTAAGTATCAGTATGAGTAGTTTAGTATCTTAATATATGACTGATTTATAAATTTTTAATATGAATTTTTAATAGGTCATGTAATCAATGATGTCACGTTTCCATTTGAATTTTAATTAATTTGTAGTGTAATCATTCCGCAAAGTCCGTAATATCGCACAACCAAGGTATTTCCCGTAATATGAGATATAAAAATGGGTTGCCAGCATTTCTAAATGTAATATCGGTTCAAAAATTTGGTTATTTCATTGTTTTCTCAGAATTCATAGAAAAAACATTGGATTTGTGTAGTACCCGTATCAATTTTGCTATAAACCCGACAATTTGGTAGGATCGAGACCATTATTATCATGTTATTGTTGTTTGTTTCTAATGTCCTGTGTTAGAGGTCCTCGCGCGGTCTGACAAACTCGGACACCAGAGGCCAGCAAACAAACTAATTATAATATCGTTTTTGCTATCACATAATTATGGCGAATTATTCGACTTTTCTCCATAATAGCTATATAATTATTCGCTCTACTATTCGAGGCATCTGTACTGTAAACTAAAACTTCATACTTCCATTTTTGTGGTACATTGCATCGGAAGAGGGTCAATATTATAAATTTTTCTATTTATCTTATGGAGTATCGTTGAAAATAGATTTTTGAGTAGAGCCCAATATTTTTCGTTGTTTTTGTCTACAATAAAGCATTAAGTAACAAAACGTTTGTACAATGCAGATAATAAACAAAGAAATGAACGCCTAAATCGCCTTAAAATGACAAAAATTTCATTAGCTTAAATTAAAACTCAAAGATGTGTTTTAATTAACTTTTATTAAGTTTCGTGTTATATTTACGTTAATTAAACGTGCATTGTATTATTTCAGCTACGTTATAAACGTGCCTTGTATTATTTCAGTTACGTTATAAACGCGCCTTGTACTATTCCAGCTACGTTATAAAGTTGGCGGAGTTGCTAAAGCTGTTCGTGTCGCTGCACTTCAAGCGGCTCGAAGCCGAGCCCGAGTTCGATGCCATTGAATTTTTGTCGTATCTATTCCAGTACACATTCCAGGTAAACTACGTTTAAATCAAGTTATAACAATCTATCAATCAATACATAGTATAAAACAAAGTCGCTTCCCGCCGTCTGTCCCTGTGTAAAGCTTAATCTTTTAAACTACGCAACGGATCTTAATGCGGTTTTCATCAATAGATAGAGTGATTCAAGAGGAAGTTTTATACGTAAAGTTTGATATTGTTTTGTGTTAATTTGTTGAAATATGACGATAAATGTTCAAGATTTCCGAAAAAAACATTACATATTGATAAAACAAAGTTATAAAACGCTTCTCGCCGTCTGTACCTACCCTTAGATCTTTTAAACTACGCCACGGATTTTAATGCTGTTTTGACCATCAGTTAGATTGTTTTTTTTACGGAAGGTTAATATATATATATATATATATATATATATATATATATATATATATAATACGAGCATACGAGAGTGCGAGAACTACATTTTTCACATATTTTTTTCTTAATTACACCAGTGCGAAGCCGGGACGGATCGGATTTCGGATTTGTACAAATATTTACCAGAAAGACAGACAAGAAAGCGATTTAATATTGCATTGCCTAATTCGGATCTATGTTTAAAATTTCATCATACCTCTTGGGGAAGTTAGCGAACGGACAAACAGACAGACAATAAAGCGAGTTAGTAAAACGTGGTAAATTGTAATAAACGAGTTGAAATAGACCTGTTCATTTGAATTTGCTAAACTTCACTCATGTGGTGGTGATACTGGTTTTGGAAGGTTGTCTTTGTGTTTGTGAAGTTAGGCTCTGTGAACTTTTGCGCAGGTACTGCTGCGAGGATAAAACAGCATAAAGTAAGAGCGAGATAGAATATGCGAAAAACGTAAGCGAGTGAGCGAGGCAGTTATACATTGCTGTCTTTACCTTCAATATTGGGACTGTGCCTGAAAAATAGCAGTTTGCGCAGCGATTAGCAGACAACTTCCGAGACACATACTTCCGCTGCGACTACGTACTTTATTGACATTAGGATACTAGTGTGCTAACATTTTTGTTTGCATTAAAATCTTCTATCGATTTATTAAGGTTTTATCAATAGCCGCGACTTGTATGCCTTTTACTTGTAGCTATGCCACAGAATAATTTATAGTAGTAGTATAATGTAAGTTATTAATATTGCTAATATAATTGCAGGTGCCCACATGTGCTATTTTCGTAAACTGTCTAGATGTATGGATACAATTTATTGATATACTGAAGCCTGAAGACACAGAAAAGTAAGTGATATATAGCTAGCGGCACGTAAGTCTAGCGGTGAACGAAACGTGGCGGGGATCTTGGCACAGACAGTTTTCGGGATTAAAAGTATTCAACATTTTAACACATTATATAAACTTTGACTGTGCCAAGATCCCCGCCACGTTTCGTTCACCGCTAGACTTACGTGCCGCTAGGTATACCTAACATTCGTCAGTTTAAAGTAGAACAAGTGGTGTACAAAATACTATGGTACAAAAAATCGACTTCAAATGGATTAACTAATAACTAAAAAAAGTACTTATCCAATTTTGATGAAGTTTATATGAGACTCCACTGAAAGTCTACCCTTTTGAATAAAACAACAACCATTCAAATTGGTTTAGATATCTTAGAGATTTGAGACAATATAATAAAATCATTTATTAAGTAGGAACAAAAGTGCTTAAGGTACGTTATTGACTTAAATATAACATAACATGTATGCAAAAAAAAGAAGGCTGACATACGGCCTAATTGCGGAAAAGTGCCCGCGCATCAAGTACTTATGCAAAAAGTATGTTATTAGTTGCAAAATTGTACCTCAGTTGAAACACTGTTCCCCACAAAGAATAAACATGTATCGCGAGGTCACAGGACTCAACTATAAACACAAATTCAAATGGATTTATTAAAAAACTATTCTCGAAAAATTACACAACCAATTTTGATACAAAATTGATATGGGACCAGCTGGAGAGTATACCATCTCAAACTTTTTTTTTTAAATCGTTTTGCAATTTGACGGAGAATTTTTTGGAGGATTTGATGTACAATTGTAATCGGTGTACAGTTGTACATCGAACATATAACCGTCTCCATTTGTAAAGTCAAAAGGGCTATTTTATGTAGAAAAAAACTCAATTTACGAGTATATCATATAAAATGCTATTCTTCCCTTCATTTAAATTAATTCTTTGTTCTAGGTACTGGGAGGCATTAAAAGCCTTAGTACAGGGTGTGCTAAACAAAATACAGTTCCAAACCAACAAAGCCCAGTTGCAACATCTCGACAACGACGTTTGTGATGATGATGTCAGTATCGAACGTGTATATGTTTATATACAGTTAACACTAATTATCTACATTAAAAAATATATATAATATATAATACAAGCTAAAATGGTTTTCCTTTCAGGGTGAAACTGAGTGGCAAACATTCCTAAAGCATTGCATAGAGTGCATAGCTAGAGTCGCGGACTTAGCTCCGGTGGATGTTTTTACTTGTGTGGTAAGTTAGTTATAACTAGAGATGAAACCGATAGCTGTTTGTCCGGATACCGGATATCCGGCCGAACCTTGCCAATTGTCACATCGTAACGAGCACAACGCACAACGTAGGTGGCGCACGAACGATCGAGCGGGCTCGGGTGGGGTCTTTTCGTTCATGAGCGAAGTTAGCATGTATTTCCTGGAGTTGTAGCATTGATTGCAAACACGATCACTTGAAGTTATTGCAAACTTCTATTGTAGAATTATTTATTGGTTATTATAAAAGTTTTTTTTATAATTCCAAAAGATTTACCACAATTTGCCCCTAGTGCAGTACGATTACCATATTTTTGATGAAAAATTAAAATTTAGTGATTCTATTTTGGTATGTGGATGTGGAAATACAGTACCTAAATTTGATATTTCGTTCGTTTTTCTAAAATCCGGTATCCGGCCGAATACTCGCTTACTATCCGGTATCAGGCCGGATAGTAAATTTAGGCCGGATAGTTACCGGATATCCGTTTCATCTCTACTTATGACTTACAAGTTAATCTAGATTGTAATCGTAGCTATTGGCGTCAATTCTCTTTTTCAACTGACTACACTAAACTTAACAAATTTTAACTTATGTTAGTGATTCCTATAACTTAGTAAGGTTGTTCATTCCAACTAAACAGCTTTAAAGTTTTTGGCATAGTTTTCAGTGCGCCATCTTTAATTTTTTTCAATTTTGCGGCGCACCTTTTGTATTTGGATAGAGGACACATAATATACAAACAAAATATTCTTGAGTATGTTATAAAGTTTCTCTTTACAAATATAATTACAACATTGGCCCAAATTTCAATTAAAAAACAATAATATTTGAGTATGTTTTTCTTTCTAAATGCACGTTTCATCTTGTCTGCTACTCGTATATCTCTGAGCTACTAATCAAAGTAATTACAACCCATTACATAGACTACAAAAAAAGTTGTAGAGCTTTTAGTAAAACTTTACAAAAATGTAGCTAAAGTGACCGTAAATTATGGTAATCAATTACTTTAAATCTTTTTTTTTTCATATTCGCTGACGGTTTGCCGCAGCTCATAGATTTTAGTGAGCACGGTAGGTATAAGTATTTCAAACAATAACATCAATTACTTATAAAATCTAGGCCTTAATCCTTTTTTAGAAAACCAGTCCGTCGTCCTTTAACGTAAATTCACACTAGCATCACTGTCACAAGGGTCCATATATTGTACGGCAAATAATTCGCAACCTAATAAATTGCTTAAAGTCAATAACTTTAATTTGACGTTTCTAATATTAGACCTAAATTTACATAACACATGCACTACAAAATAGAAAAATACTACTAACCTAAATTAAGGAGCTAAAATCAATTTAGGTGTGTCAAACTAAAATTTTGTTCTCTACATACATTTTGTTCTCTTTTTGGTAACAGGACTAAACTTAAATTTAGTCTAGTTTGAAACAAGAGAATAGTGCCGTAATAGTGACTACTCATATTAATTGTTGCAAAATAAGTTTCAATATAACCTACAAGTCCGTACCTGTACTTACACAAATTAACAAACATTTGATGACGTTCTTAATTAAAAGCTTGTAAAAATGACGCGACCTTGAAAGTATTCATCTGGGGTTCGGATAAAATTAATGTACGCCTATTATACCAAAAATTAACACCTTTATTCGAAAAACCACAAAAAGTAATTTAACTGACAAATAATACTCAAACACTCTTTAACTCGACTGTACACACTAATCAATTATCACTGAATACTCGCGCGGAACGCTACCGCGACGGAAGTTTGCAGAAGGTACTCGTATGTACTAGCAGAAGTTGGTAGGTACTTGAACTTTCAAGGTCGACGACGCCTTTGATGTTGCCGCTTCGCGCCGCGCCTGTAGGTACCTAATGCTGGTGGCGCCTTTGATGTTGCCGTGCCGCGCTGGTATGTACCTACCTACCGCGCGCTCTGGAAACTTCTGTAGGTACCTACGCGGCACTGGTGTATTCCAGAAGGTTCCTTTAAATGTAGGTTTTGCGTCATCCAAACAACGCTTCTCGATCATTTTAGTACCTACTGTTTTTCTAAGAATCGACTGGTGTAACAATATGTTGTTTTCTCATCTCGTTTTGTGCAGTTAGATCGCTGGCAGGGCCTGGCAGGGGTGCACGCGCGGGCGGCAGGGAGGGCGGGGGGCGGTGCGGTCGCCGGCAGTGGCGTGGGCGCCGCGGGCAGCGAGGCGGAGCGGATGCTCGCCGCGCTGCTCGACCTCGCCACGCTCACCAGGGTGCTGGGACGGTTAGCGCCACCGCTACTGGCAGGTAACTACTGGCAGGGCCTGGCGGGTTTGCACACACGGGCGGTAGATAAGGCGGCCGCCGGCAGCGGCGTGGCCGCCGCGGGCAGAGAGGCGGAGCGGATGCTCGCTGCGCTGCTCGACCTTGTCAAGTCACCAGGGTGCTGGGGCGGTTAGTGCCGCCGCTACTGACAGGTAACTACTGGCAGGGCCTGGCGGGGGAGCACACGCGGGCGGCGGGTGGCGCGGTCGCCGGCAGCGGCGTGGGTGCCGCGCGCAGCGAGGCGGAGTGCTGGGGCGGTTAGCGCCGCCGCTACTGGCAGGTAACTATAACAAAACACGCTGATGCCTGTCAGGGTAGGTGTGCTCTTTCGGGAAATGGTAAGAGTATGAGTTGCGTCCCTAATTATAGTTAGGTAAAGTATCGGAACGGGAATACTCAGACTGGCCAATAAGTTTGGCCGTTTGTGGTTCGTGAATAATTAGTGAATAAGTAGATCATAAGTGATAATTGTACCATTGAACAGAATAAAGATTTTCTAGGAAAAGGGAATTTTATGAGCGTAATTAAAGTAAAAACTTATCTACTCCTAAATATAATCCGATTTCAATTTTTTTGTTTGCATGTAGTTGTTTGATTTTATCTTTTACGCTTATTTTTTCTAATTTATTAGATTTTTTTTATATTCTTTTGCCCTGTTACTATAACAAATTGAAAATGTTCTTAATTAAAAACAAAAAGCTTTCTTTAAAATAATGAAACGTATAAGCTTAGATTATATTATATTCAAGCGATTGACACCAATAACAAAAGATTTCACCACCATTAAGGGGGCAGATCGAGGGGAAAGGTGATATAACAATACATTTACTAAACTACTACTTTGCGAAGATTACGTCAAGCGACTATCCTTGTACGATCCAGGGTCCCGTGACCCCAATGTAAAGCAGCTCCCCTGGACCGTATTAGTTGGCGTTCCGCCGAGCGTTTTCTGAAGTTAGATATGAACAGAACTCACCCGTGGTAGTCCTGTTCGTATGTTTATAACCTGAGGGAATACAGTCCTATCCCCAGTATTGGCCAATATTGATTCAAAGAAATCGCAAACCCAGTAAGTTCCGTGATCTCCTGGCAGCATTCACACGCTTCCCCTGTGTGCGTATTCCTGGCAACAGTACGGGAGTCTCCAGTCTTTCACCAAAATGTCTATTTACCACACTTATGACGTACGTCCACGCCGTTTCATAAATTCACCAAAATACGGTTCAAATTTTTACCACTCGCGGAAATCAGCGTTATCATACGCCGGATTATCAAAAACACGCGACTAATTACAAGGATTTAACCCGATTACAAATTAATTCTTTATTTTCCAACCACCGGTTACCGTTTGTGGGCCATTAATTTCTCTGAGGCTATTCACCTCCGTTGAAGTGACAGTACATTTTTTTCTCTAGACGTCAAAAAACGTCAAGCGATCGATTGCAATGGCACTATATGAAGTGGCAATTTGGCATAGGCGAACCAACTAGAAAGCCCAGCAGACGTTCCGTTTGGACCGACTGATCCAAGTAAGCTGCTTGAAACCAACGATTGGTTTCGAACAATCCTCTTAATCTGTTTCTCTGGTTGCAGAGGGTACGAGGTCACAGCGCGCGTTGGGCGCGGCGCTAGGCGCGTCGTTAGTAGAGCGAGCGGCGGCCGCGCTCGCGGCGGCGGCGCGCGCCACGCCGCACCGTGCGCCCGCGCAACCCGCCGCGCCGCACCACCACGCACACGTGCAGGTGTGAGTACACGTCACATACCCTTCCATTAGTACGCGGTAGAAGTGGTAGAACTTTTGACCCCAAATACCTCAGAAAGTATATCGCGTTTTTTATATAACATATTATTTTTCATATTTGTTTTATTTTTCCAAATGATAATAGTTTCATTTATACCCAAGAAATCGAAAAAAAAAACAAGTGCTAATGTGAACTGATTTACTTTTTTTACCAGGCTGCGCAAGGCAAATGCCTGGTAATGTGTTTATCAGCCTATATATGTATGTATGTTTGTGTGTTCCTTTGTGGCACTATATAGACCAAACGCTTGGACTGATTATGATGATTCTTAAGTCAATCGATTCGTCTTAATCTTGCGAGTGCTACCAAAGACATGACATTAATCAAAATGGCGTCTGGTTGTCGCCATATTGTGAAAAAAAATATTGAAAGTCGACGAACTATGTCAAGTATCATGGAATAGGTATTTGAAAATCATCTTTAGGTTTCTCTTTCTATTTTGCATTTCGAATGACCATTTAATATCTATAACGATTTAAAGGTTAGCAACCATTCTCACTAATTACTTTAAATATAAACTAAAAGTTTAAAATAAAAATATTATAATTTATTATAAAAAACAAAAACCCGACTGCGAATAAAACTAAAAAGAAACAAACAAGCTTTAGATTGTTACTTTAGTACTACTACGCTAGTACGCACTTTACTCTCACAACACGAATTCGAACACTGTAATAAACAGCCCCCCCCCCCCCCGCAATTTTGACTGACCATATAAGCGACAACATAAAAATAATAATTTAAAAAAACGAAAGCAAAAAAAATTAAAAAAAAAACAAAAAAAAAAACATTATTTCGATTAAATAACATAATGTTACTGTCAAAATCATCCCTGCCCTGACAAAGTACATGTTAGAAAATGTTGCAGTCACGCAGAAATGTTCGCGTGCATGGGCGCGTGGTGCTGCTACGCGAGCGAATGCGGCGTGTCCGTGCAGACCATGGAGGGCTTGTTCGCTTCCGCGGTGCCGTTCCTGCTACCACATCATGTCCCGGTTAGTACAAGTTAGAAAATGTTGCAGTCACGCAGAAATATTCGCGTGCAAAAATATTGGGCGCGTTGTGCTGCTACGCGAGCGAGTGCGGCGTGTCCATGCAGACCAAGGAGGGCTTGTTCGCTTCCGCCGTGCCGTCCCTGCTGCCGCATCATGCCCGGTTAGTAAAGTTAAAAAATGTTGCAGTCACACAGAAATGTGGCGTGTTCGTGCAGACCATTGCTTGAGGGCTTGTTCGCTTCCGCCGTGCCGTTCCTGCTGCCGCATCATGTCCCGGTTAGACATCTCTTAGCATTTTATTACACGACTGCCCAATCAAAAAGAGTTATGTTTTTAGGGTTCATGTTCCACCATAACTTTTAAATGTCTGAACAGATTGGGATGTATGTGGTATCGCTAGAATCCTTACGTCATCCCGAGTAACATAGGTTTTTTTTTTTTTTTTTCATTAATGTTTCTTCTGTATTGCTCCCATTTGGAAAAGCGGAAAAAAAACATCCAATATTACATGGGTATCAAATTGAAGGCCTTGATGAGCAAATTCCAACATTATAATATATAATTTATTGGTCTAACTCAAAGTTGTCACTAAAAAGTATAAAATAACAATAAATAATTTAAAACACTACTGCCCTGCCAAAAACAAACTAAAAAGTAAAAAACAAGAGATAAATAAAA
Source organism: Alsophila aescularia (assembly GCA_946251855.1). NCBI lineage: Eukaryota > Metazoa > Arthropoda > Insecta > Lepidoptera > Geometridae > Alsophila > Alsophila aescularia. Next base: position 46,938,091 of record OX276378.1, read on the forward strand.
TTGACATTACAGTCGGGGTTTTTATCAATACAAATTCAAAAATATACTAATTTATGTAACCAAGCGGTGAAACGTGTTTACAAAATTTGGTACCAGGTCATCCGCCTGGTACCAAATTCATTTTTTGTGAGCAATTTTGAGTCCCATGATTTGAAATTTGTATTTTTTTGTGATAAATGGTATTCTAGTGACCTAGTCCACATACGATTTCGGTTGGTCCAACGAAAACAGGGAAGAGGTGCAGTCGTTTACGAAATGTCACGTTATTCTGATACTTTTGAAAAATCTGACAATAAGTTCTATTAAGTGGTTATATGTTTTTGGACTTATCACAGGAAAGAAATAGCTCGCAAAAGCAAAAGCTCTTAAAACAAGTATTCTCACGAAAGTATGTTAACTAAGACTGTTTTTGCATTTGGCGAAATTATTTGCTTACACGAATTACAGTTAAACAAATAGTGTACGTTATTTAGTCTCCTCGTTGTTACTGCAGCCTGACATAACTCATTATGCGATTATGTAAATATATATTAGTATAATATTTACATACTATAGTTGTAATCTTTTTGCAGGAACCTCCATTACTGTGCCACGCAGCGGCACATTTGCTGCTGAGTTTGTCCAAAAATGTGAAGATCACCAGCGACCCCGTCTCGCTGGTCGGAGATCTGTACAGTCACGCGCATAGATCCCTACACTATTTGGAGCCTAAGGTATACATTGTCATTACTCTTTTGTCTAGCAATGAATACTGTAACGTTTGTAAGCGGCCCTGTTCATTTGAATATTATCGGCAAAAGTGCCACGCATTACGTACCACCAATACTTTTTTGTTTCACGTTAGACCATAGCACAAAACTCATATTGTACTTACGAACAGTAGAGCAACGAGGAGTAAACGGCCGTATTGAAACACGCCGTCCGTGGGGTTTCGAAACGGTTTATACCGACGGCTAACAGCTATAATGGTACCTACCGCGCATAAATATTCACATTTTTTTTCTCTTGATGCCTTATTTGAAATTCAAGAACAAACAAAAGTTGTGTTTCTCTTCTTTGATGGACCTCCTGGCACGTCACGGATAAAAAAATGGAATGGCCCCAACCTAAATATTATTGCAGTGTGCGTAAGGATGTCTACAAAACTCAGAAATATTGTTAATTTTTATCTTTTAGTTTATAACTTTCTAAACGGTCTACGGTCACTATATTAATTTAAAAAAAGTCACGTGGACAATCAAGACGAATTCAATGATACCTTATTAAATTGGTTAAGTAGTGCAGACGCTGTTACAATAATAAACCTACTTTTTATAATCGGGTAAAAACCTGCCAGTTGCATCGCTCCGTCTCCGACTGACAGTAGCATCAAACTCGAAAACAATGCTTCGATACTCTGTCCGTAAGGACAATACAGTATCGAGGACCACAGTCACGATGTTCGTTCGTTTTTGACAGACAGGGGGCGTAGTACGCGAAGCGTTGGTCTCCCTGTCGCTGCGCGGTGCGGGCGGGGCGGCGGGTGTGGGGGGCGGCGCGGGCGGGGAGGCGCGCGCGCTGCTGGCGGCGTGGAGCGGCGCCGTGCCAGCCGCGCCACACCTCGCGCTGCCGCCGCTCACTGCGCTGCTGCACGCGTTCGCGCACGCACCTACCGCCTCCAAGAAGGTATAATTAAAAAAACTACTTAAAAATTTATTGAAATTACTTAGTTTACTGAACAATTATTATACAGCAACTATGAATTACGCACTAACATTTTCTACTTTTCATAAAAATTGATCAGGACTATTAAAAATTGCTCCAGGTGATAGCGGAAGGCATATCGAGCGGCGCGACGGCGGCGCTGCGAATGCTACCGGAGCCGGCGGGCGCGGCCGCGGAGACCGACATCACGGACTTTTTCCTCGCGCTCTTTACGGCGCTGTTGCCTCAACTGGGAGAGTTCGCGTACACGGCTATCGACGTGTTTCTTGACGTCGCACAAAGGTACAGCTCTACTCTACTTCCGACGTGGGTTAAATATACTCTAACATTTCCTATTCTTTTTTTAACGTAAAGGTAGTTCCGAACCTTCGTAATTCTAAAGCAGTTTAAGAGTTTATCTGCTACACCACGCAGTAGGGCGCTAGGGAAAAGGTCACGACAAAAGGTACCGTGGTTATTTATGCATAGTCTTAGGAAGTAACGACGTGTCAGCCAAAAGCATCCAATAATATTGCCCTAAACGAATTATCTCACAACATTTTTTTACTGTAGTATTTATTTATTTAGTACCGTAACACAGGTTGAGGCAAGTAGTCAAAATTCGAGCCCTGTAGGTGACTTACTATATACAATACATATTTACATAATTAGGCACAATTACATTCATACATCACCTAATAAATCATTGATCACATATAACTAATAAACACCATAATAATATTAAATCGACAAGCAAAGCCACCAAATGCCCCATTCCTGTTTTGAGTGACAATCCCAGTGACACACCACATTGATACCAGGCCATTTTTGGTGGGTGAAACATTGTATTGATTAATATTGTAGGATCTGGCCCCAAATCGGAGTACTTCCCAACGGAACTCGATATCAGAATTACTAATTAACTGATATCGCTCAGCGTTCCCATCGGATCTCGAGATCTGACGCAAGTCAAATGAATAATATTTTTTCTTAACATCGGATCTAGAGATCTGTTATCCGATGGGAAGAAAAATTAACATACATTTGAGTTAAAACGGATCTCAATATCCGATGGGAACATAAACTGATATTCATTTGAGTTGCAACGGATCTCGAGATCCGATGGGAACGCTGAGCGATATCAGTTAATTAGAAATTCTGATATCGAGATCCGTTGGGAAGTACTCCCAAATCGAGTTGTGAAATTAAACTAAATGTTAAACTGTTAAAAAATAATCAAATAATAGGACTCTATACAAGGATGTTAATTATGAATAGAATATAATCATTTATTATCTTATATTGAACATACATTGCATTGTTATATTTAGTTTATAAAAATCAATGGTACAATAGATTCGCCTGAACAATATGTTATTAAATCTCAATTTCTCTAATTTATCAATTCTTGTATTTTATAATCACTATAATAAGCGTAGCACTTTGGCATGTCTGGTCGCATATTCACATGTTTAATATAGTCTTAATAAAGTAAATATAACCAATTTGTTATTGTACTTACTTAGTATTGTCTATTATTTATTCTGTGGTCTAGTTTTTAGTTACTGCTGTAAATGGGCTTAGGTCAGGATAATTGAAATGGTCCGTTAAGAATTATAAAAATAATAAGGTCGATGTAAAGGGGCTTCGTCAAAAATAAAAATGAAATTAAAAGTAAAGAAAAATAACAATAAAGTACATAAGACAATTAATGCTTATTAGAAATAAAAATTACAATCAAATACCTACCTTCTCTACTATGTTAATACTAGGTTGCGAATAATTACTCGTATGAGATGCGATCATGCAAAGACTGCTCTTGGTCAGCTAAATATGTAGGTTTGTTAGGAAATGAGGGCACGCATCGATTGCTTCCTGAAACATCTACATACGTGATGTTGGTTCCGCGCAGCTTACACAATGTATGGAGTACCCGTACATACTGCCAGGCGACAGGAACGAACTTAAGACAAACTTTTAATTAAGTATAATATCGTTGGTTTTTTTATTGCATTGTCATCGATTTGTGAGGCAAGTAGGCTATAGTTATAATGGAAAAGGTGATAGTAGATTATTCGGTAACATTTCATATAAGTTTCACAGCAGTTTCATAGCACATATTTTAACAGCTTTTATTTAACTTCACTTGTATGTATGTATTTCTGTCTGTCCTGGAATCTTGTCTGTGTGTCTTTTCTTATCATGATTTGGTTTTCTTGTCATATAAAGTCCGTCTTCCCAAACCTAAACCTAAAATACACCGTAACTTTAGTGGCATGACTCTGGAAAAAAATGACAAAGATGCACAGGCCATAGACTGGACGTGGAGTTGGTAGATGACCAGGTTGCTATATTTAACTCGCTTATCACCAAGATTTGTGATGTACATGCTCCTTTGAGAGCTGTTAAAATAAAACATCTCCCTGCACCGTGGCCCAATGATGAACTAAAAGCTCTTATTTGATTTTGAAAACTAACGCGAGTGATATTCATATTAAATATAAATAAAACGGCTAAAAACTCACGAAAAAGAAGATCGGGAATACTCCGACCAGTTTCAGACTATTTTGAAGTCCTTCATCTGGGAGTGTTATGCCGACAAGCCGCGACGAGCGCGCTTTATATTTTTTTTTGTGTTGCGTGCTGACGTTCGTAGCGCTCGTCGCGGCTTGTCGGCATAACACTCCCAGATGAAGGACTTCAAAATAGTCTGAAACTGGACGGAGTATTTCCGATCTTATTTTTCGTGAGTATTTAGCCGTTTTATTTATATAAAAGCTCTTATGCATAAAAAAGCTGTAGCAAAAAATAGATTTAAATGTCGTCCTAATGATGCTAATAATGATAAATATGCTCGTGGTCGAAATCGGTGCAATACGTCTCAACGTCGCTAAATCCATCAATCTGTTGAAAACGAAGATCCAGCCAAAGTTTGGAAATTTCTACGGTCTTTAGGAGTTGGCAAATCAATTTCCAAGAATCTAGACATTCACTCGCTTAATATTCACTTCTCCTCTTCTTCTAACATTGACGATTCGACCAAAATTATGACATTACAGCGTCTTTCACCCATTCCAGCTCCTGATTACGATCCTTTCAGTTTCAATCAATTCTCTGGGTGCGATGTTAAGAAGAGCGTATTGTCATGTTGATATCTATCCTAGATTCGGTTATTCCTATACTTTGTCACATTTTAAACACTTGTATATCAAACAGTGTGTTTCCTTCTCAATGGAAGGAGGATGGAGGAGGCCCAAATTATTCCGTTACCTAAGAAATCCAATCCTAAATCCTATTCTGAGTACCGTCCTATTTCTATTCTTCCTTTCCTATCCAAAGTACTTGAGCGCCTCGTCCATAATCAGCTTTGTAGTTTCCTAAATAGAAACAGTTTACTTAAGCGTATGCAATCCGGTTTCCGGGCTGGTCACAGTACGGTAACTGCACTCCTTAAATAACAGATGACATACGTTTCGGCTTGGAAGAGGGTCAGCTGACTGTGCTGACATTATTAGATTTCAGCAATGCTTTTAATACTGTCAACTTCGATATTCTTCTCGCCATTCTACGCTCTATTAACTTATCTCCTGCAGTGGTTGATTGGTTTCGCAGTTATTTGCATGGTTGCCGGCAGCGAGTACGCCTCGATGAACATTTTTCTTCGTGATGTGGTACAACTGCTGGTGTACCGCAAGGTGGCGTTCTATCTCCTCTCTTGTTTGCAATTTTTATTAATTTTATATCAATACATATAACCTCTCCTTATCACTTCTATGCTGATGATATCCAAGTCTATTGCCAAGCCCCACTTAGCTCTCTCTCTTATGCAATAGAAACTACTAATTCCAATTTACGCCATATTCTGACTGGAGTGAAGCTTATGGGCTAAAAATAAAACCTACAAAAACACAGGTAATGTAGGATTTATTTTTCCAGAATGATATCAAAAGTTGATTGGTCAGTTCTACCCAAAGTTGTGTTTGGAGGGTCCACTATTCCATATAGTCAGAGTATCAAAAACTTAGGTCTAATTATAGACCAGAGCCTTACTTGGATTACTCAGATGGAAACCGTCAGTCGAAAGCTATTTGCTTCTGCAGGTTCCCTCAGAAGACTCGGTTTTTTTTGCCCGCTGCCACTAAAATTGCTCTTGCGCAGTCACTTCTGCTCCCAATCTTAGACTATGTCGATGCCTGCTATCTAGATCTTACTGAGGACCAGCTAAACAAACTTGAGCGTCTTCAAAACTTCTGTATTCGATTTATATTTGGTTTGCGCAAATATGATCATGTCTCTGAATTTCGCACTAAGCTCAAGTGGCTTCCAATACGCCTTCGCTGGAATGCTCATATTATAATCCCTCCTCCCCGCGATATCTTATGGAACGTTTTAATTTCCTGTCCGATTCTAACAAGTTGTCACTCAGGTCATCAAAAAATTTAGCTTTGATGATCCCTCTATATACTCGTAGAAGCTCTTCTTATAGCAGTTCATTTAACGTCGCAAGAAGTTCGCCTATGGAACGCTCTGCCAGTTACTATAAGGCGAGCCCAGTCACTCCCTGTTTTTAAAGTTCAAGTAACGAAGTTTTATCTCTCTAATTAATATCACTTCTTGCTATTTTGTTGTTATTCTGTTGTGGTTTCACAGTATATAATTTGTATTATGTTTATATAAATTTTGTAAACGTATATGTAGTAAATGTAATTATATTTTTTATTATAATGTATATACTATATATTTACATATATATGTGTTTTTTTTTATTAATATATTTATTCATTGTATTCAGTTTTTATTATTTATTTATTATATTATAATGCACCACCGTCTTTGCCGTATATTAATTCCTTTCCATCCAAAGGTTGTCTGAAAAAGATCGCTTTTTAGCGATAAGACCACCACCCACTGGGCCATATATTTTGTATAAATGTTTTAGTTATTTTTGTTCTATGTGTTGTTTTTAAGAGTTATCTAACTATCTATCTATCAAATTTCGAGCACTTCCCGATTAGCTATCCGGCTGATACTTTCAGGGTAGCTCACAAATCGATGACAATGCAATAAAAAAAAAACAACGATATTATACTTAATTAAAAGTTTGTCTTAAGTTCGTTCCTGTCGCCTGGCAGTATGTACGGGTACTCCATACATTGTGTAAGCTGCGCGGAACCAACATCACGTATGTAGATGTTTCAGGAAGCAATCGATGCGTGCCCTCATTTCCTAACAAACCTACATATTTAGCTGACCAAGAGCAGTCTTTGCATGATCGCATCTCATACGAGTAATTATTCGCAACCTAGTATTAACATAGTAGAGAAGGTAGGTATTTGATTGTAATTTTTATTTCTAATAAGCATTAATTGTCTTATGTACTTTATTGTTATTTTTCTTTACTTTTAATTTCATTTTTATTTTTGACGAAGCCCCTTTACATCGACCTTATTATTTTTATAATTCTTAACGGACCATTTCAATTATCCTGACCTAAGCCCATTTACAGCAGTAACTAAAAACTAGACCACAGAATAAATAATAGACAATACTAAGTAAGTACAATAACAAATTGGTTATATTTACTTTATTAAGACTATATTAAACATGTGAATATGCGACCAGACATGCCAAAGTGCTACGCTTATTATAGTGATTATAAAATACAAGAATTGATAAATTAGAGAAATTGAGATTTAATAACATATTGTTCAGGCGAATCTATTGTACCATTGATTTTTATAAACTAAATATAACAATGCAATGTATGTTCAATATAAGATAATAAATGATTATATTCTATTCATAATTAACATCCTTGTATAGAGTCCTATTATTTGATTATTTTTTAACAGTTTAACATTTAGTTTAATTTCACAACTCGATTTGGGAGTACTTCCCAACGGATCTCGATATCAGAATTTCTAATTAACTGATATCGCTCAGCGTTCCCATCGGATCTCGAGATCCGTTGCAAGTTTTTCCTTGTAGAATGAGTATTATAGCCGATATTCTGCTCGGAAGGTGGCTATTGAAGTACTCCAGCTCAGGTTTTTCAAAAAATAACAGAGCTGCGGTTGAGCTCAAGTTATAGAAAATTTTGTTTTCTTTATAAACGTTGTATTTATTTTTTCCGTGGGAACCACCGTTTAGAAGGTTTAAGTTAAAAAAAAATCGAAGCTGAAAATTTAATTTTACAATACTGGTATCTATCCTAACAACATCCCAAAAAAACAGGACGGTACAGATTTTTGAGACCTAACCACAGAATAAGCCTAACGCGAGTTTTGTGTCTACATAATCATCATCATCATCAGCCTATACCAGTCCACAGCTGGACGTAGGCCTCTCCCAATGAACGCCACTGAGCTCAATCTTCGGCTCTTCTCATCCAGTCGCTGCCAGGTCCCACACTACGTTGTGTTTGTGTCTACGGTGACCGTTAATCCTAAATGATAAAGTGCGAAGGCCAGCTTAATGTGAGCCGTACGTTCAAACGTTCCTGTACATTTCGGGTTTCAAGTTACTTTGACATAATACTGAGGGTTATGCTGTCTGTAATTTCTGGACTACAAACCCGATAACTTTGAAATATTTACATGACAATAATTAAAAAACGTAATCCATTCTAACAAAAAAAAAATCTAATGAAATAAGACTACGTGTTAAAGAATTACAACTAAGTACACATTTTGACTTTCATCCCCTCTCCCAAGGGAACAATGCTAAATATCGGGATAAAAAGTATCCAAGGTCCTACCTCGTAGAAAGAACTCATATCATACCAAGTTTAATTTGAAATCATATAGTAGTTTCGGCGTGATGCGCGGTCAAGATAAAGACAGACAAACAAAAATGAAAAATATACAGTTTTGGCTTTAGTATCGAATATAGAGTGGGTAATCTATATATTCCAAAAAATAATATTTATTACTTCAAACTTAACATATCTTTGGACCCCTATCCCGCAGGAACCTTTTATTTTTTCGGGATAAAAAGTATAGGTACACAATTTTAGCCCACCATATAAACTTTGACTGTGCCAAGTTGCATCAAAATCCGTCCTGTAGGTTCAGCGTGATACGTGTTCTTTTAAATAAGTTTCAAACCCTATCCTGCGGGAACTCTTTAATTTTTCGGGATGAAAAGTATCCAATGTCATATCTCGTAGTATGAACTCAAATCATACCAAGTTTAATTTGAATTCATTCAGTAGTTTTGGCGTGATGCGAGGTCAAGATACAGACAGGCAGACAGACAGATAAAAATTAAAAATATAATGTTTTGTCTTCAGAATCGAATATAGAGTACCCTCCGATAAAAAATATTAATACTTCATGTTTAACATAACTTTGGGCCTGTATCCCGCAGGAACCCTTTATTTTTTCGGGGTAAAAAGTATCCTCAATTTTAACCTATCATATAAACTATGACTGTGCCAAGTTGCATCAAAATCCGTCCTGTAGTTTCAGTTTCAGTTAGTGTTTTTTTAAATAACTTTCAACCCCTATCCTGCGGGAAACCTTTAATTTTTCGGGATGAAAAGTATCCTATGTCCTTGTAGTATGAACTCAAATCATACCAAATTTCATTTAAATTCTTTCAGTAGTTTTGGCGTGATGCCTAGCCAAGATACAGACAGACAGATAAAAATGAAAAAATGCAGTTTTGGCTTCAGTATCAAAAATAGAGAACGCACCGTTTTTTTTTTCAAAATATCTTCAATGTACAGAATTGGACCCGTTACAGTTTTAATATAAGTTTAGATTAACAAAGCAAACGGACATAATTTCCGCGAATGGAGCAAATCGAGCAGCGTGCCATCATTAAGTACCTCCTTAAGAAGGGGCTATCATCAAAATCCAGTACATTAAAAGATTTGTCATATTCATCCGTCAAAAAATGAATAGCAGAGTTTAAGCGTGGTTGAAAGAGTTTTAAAGATCCAGAGCGGGGCTGGAAGGCCTTCGACTTCCACTACTGACGAAAATATTAAAAAAGTACTCAAATAATCAATAATCTGCGGTCTCCCATTATTAAATCAATTTAATAATGGGAGACCGCAGATTATTAATTAGAGAGACAGTCGAGATTATAGGCATCTCTTATGAACGAACTCAAAACATCATAGTCAACGAGTTGGGTTTCCACAAGGTGTCTGTGAGGTGGGTTCCGCGACTGTTTGGAGTTATTTGAAGCCGATGCAGATGATTTTATGAATCGTTTTGTTACTATGGACGAAACATGGGTTCATTACTGTACACCGGAAACAAAACAACCTTTAAAAAATAGTGGAGAACACCTGGTTCACCACCCCCTTCAGTATTCTGGGACTCGAAAGGCGTGATTATGATTGATTATCTTGAAAGGGGTCAGACTATAAACTCTGATTCCTACTGCACCTTACTACGTCATTTACGAGAGGAAATAAAAGAAAAACGTCGAGGAATGCTCAGAAGAAAAGTCCTGTGTCATCAATGTCTGTGATAACGCGCGTGTTCACACGTCTGTGCAGGCAATGGCTGAAACCCACAACTGTGGCCTGACTTGTTACCGCATCCGCCTTATTCACCTGATCTGGCACCATCATACTTCTTTCTGTTCCCTCATCTAAAAAAGCACTTGGGAGGTCAAAGATTCTCGACAAACGACGATTTCAAGGCAGCAGTAGACGCATATTTTGACTCTAAGGAAGAATCATTTTTTTTCAACGGTCTAAATGCTTGGAAGGGAGGTGGCAAAAGTGCATTGAACTTGATTACGTAGAAGAATAAAAATATAACTGATTTAGTATGTGTTATTTTCTTGGTTAGGCCGACAACTTTTCAATCCGGGTGGATTGAAAAGTTGTCGGCCTAACCAAGAAAATAACAGGCGTAGTAACTCGAAAGGCGTGATTATGATTGATTATCTTGAAAGGGGTCAGACTATAAACTCTGATTCCTACTGCACCTTACTACGTCGTTTACGAGAGGAAATAAAAGAAAAACGTCGAGGAATGCTCAGAAGAAAAGTCCTGTGTCATCAAGATAACGCCCGTGTTCACACGTCTGTGCAGGCAATGGCTGAAACCCACAACTGTGGCCTGACTTGTTACCGCATCCGCCTTATTCACCTGATCTGGCACCATCATACTTCTTTCTGTTCCCTCATCTAAAAAAGCACTTGGGAGGTCAAAGATTCTCGACAAACGACGATTTCAAGGCAGCAGTAGACGCATATTTTGACTCTAAGGAAGAATCATTTTTTTTCAACGGTCTAAATGCTTGGAAGGGAGGTGGCAAAAGTGCATTGAACTTGATTACGTAGAAGAATAAAAATATAACTGATTTAGTATGTGTTATTTTCTTGGTTAGGCCGACAACTTTTCAATCCGGGTGGATTGAAAAGTTGTCGGCCTAACCAAGAAAATAACAGGCGTAGTAACTCGAAAGGCGTGATTATGATTGATTATCTTGAAAGGGGTCAGACTATAAACTCTGATTCCTACTGCACCTTACTACGTCGTTTACGAGAGGAAATAAAAGAAAAACGTCGAGGAATGCTCAGAAGAAAAGTCCTGTGTCATCAAGATAACGCCCGTGTTCACACGTCTGTGCAGGCAATGGCTGAAACCCACAACTGTGGCCTGACTTGTTACCGCATCCGCCTTATTCACCTGATCTGGCACCATCATACTTCTTTCTGTTCCCTCATCTAAAAAAGCAATTGGGAGGTCAAAGATTCTCGACAAACGACGATTTCAAGGCAGCAGTAGACGCATATTTTGACTCTAAGGAAGAATCATTTTTTTCAACGGTCTAAATGCTTGGAAGGGAGGTGGCAAAAGTGCATTGAACTTGATTACGTAGAAGAATAAAAATATAACTGATTTAGTATGTGTTATTTTCTTGGTTAGGCCGACAACTTTTCAATCCACCCTCGTAAGTATGTCAATGTCTCATTTTTGCATGTGCTCCACAGAGGTGGCACGGATAGCAGCCTGGAGCGGCTAGTGGCGTGCGTGCGACTCGGCGTGGAGGCGGGCGGCGGCGGCGTGCGCGTGCGCCCCGTGCTGCAGTTGCTACACCAGCACGTGCTGCCGCGCGCGCACAACGCGCCGCCCGACCTGGCGCGCGCCGCGCACAAACTGCTCGCCAGGTAACTAATGGTACATCACCTGGAGAAACTGGCGGCTTGCGCGTGCGCCCGTCCCACGGTACATGATACTTGAACTTTTTTTTTTCATTAGGTACCTTATCTCACCTGATGGAAAGCGATGATGTGGTCGAAGGTGTAGCACGCTTGCCTAGTAAATACCTATTCACTCTTGACTTGAACACACCAGAGTTATATTTTACCGGAAACACTGACGAGGGCAGGGCATTCCAGTCCTTAGAAGTTCTTAAAATAAATCAAGAAGCGTAACGCTTCCCTCTTGTGCGAGGTATTTCAACCATAAAAGGATGGTGCTTTGCCGATCGTCTAGTCGTATGGTAATGGAAAGGTGATGGGAATCAGATTGTGCAGTTCACAATTTTGTTTACTGTGAACGATTAATAAATTATATCTTAAGGATTCCGAATATGTTTAACTTCATTAATTCATAATTAAAAACATTTTTCATTATAAAATTAAAAAATAATGTATTTTTGGCAGTCAAATGCCAAAAATACATTATTTTTTAATTTTATAAAACTTTGGGCAGTACGCGTGACGTCATTGCTTCCATATTTGCGGTTGTTTTGTTCCTGTATGGCTAGCGTTTCTTCACCGTTTGAGCAGTAGTGACGTCATACGGCCACCATGACAGCTATGGTCGTTTAGGCACGATTCAATTTAACAACTATCACAAGTGAAAAAAGTAATGATTTTCTTTTAATACCTTCATAAATACACGGCACAAAAGATGAGAGCTGAAGACCGAGCTCATTAGCGTGCATTAGGAAAGGTCTACGGCCAGCAGTGGATAAATTTAGGCTGATGATGATGACCCTATTCTAGACACAGTAAATAATTCTAAGTTGTAATGTATTTAAATTGCAGCGTGCTAATCCACCGCTGGCGTTACTTCTTCCCCAACAAGTGTACGGAGGAGGAGGCGGCGCAGCGCGCCGACGAGCTGCGCGCGGCGCTGTCGGCGCTGGGCCGCGCGCTGCTGCAGCCCGACATCGACCTGCTGCGGCTCAACATTGACACGCTCGATGCCCTCAACACCAAGTGGAAGCTGTACCATAAAGTGAGTGAAGTTACCATTCTATTGTAACTGTACATAGAAAAACAAAATAAGTATTACTTTTTTTTTAGGTTAATCGGTTTTATATGTACTAAAAGCTAAAAAATAAAATAAAATCGTGGGGCGAGTCGAATTTCCATTACTCAGGTTACGCTACGATTCCACAATTACCTATTTGATTTTTCATCCCTATCTATATTCCTTTTGTATAATTTTTGTCGGCAGGATTTTGTGGCTTCGTTATTTTTTACTTTTGTTTCTGTTGTTGTATAATTTAGTTACATAGCATTATTACGAGTATGTTAACACTTTTGTGTATAAAATTTTATTTTGTTCTAAAAGTGAAAACTTTATAAGGCTCTCTAATGCCCATTGTCTTCAATCTATGTTACCATTTAGTAGCTGTTAGCTTTCCATTTAAATAAATAAATAACTTAAAAAAACACTTATTTTTTATATATTTTTTTGTTTTTTATTTGGTTATATCTAAAGTGCACTGCGTTCTACTTGTCAAGCCCTTTCATTTGATACCCATATTGAGGGGATTGGAAAAATAGAAAGTAATCCGCCATTATGTGGCGGCGGCCATCTTGGATTTACAATGATACTGAATATACATAATTGTATTGCTAGCAGAACTAAAGGCGTGTACTAAATTTCAAATCAATCGGTCAACAGGAAGGGGGTCAAATTTCAATAACTAGATTTGACCCAAACAAACAAATAAAAACAACAAACAGGTCAAGCTAAATAAAACCGTTAATTATGTCCCGCAGCAGGCGAGGGCGCCAAAAGAAACCGAAATATGATAAAGTATTTATTTCAAAGTTACAATTTTAATAAAGTTAACTTAAATAAGTCACAATCAGTCGATGTTAGAACAGAAAGTGTCGCGAATCATTCTTATAATAATGGTCCCGATGTCGGTTACTTCTAATTCCGTGAACTGCAGGCGCAATGTCAGCGATCTGCAGTTCCAGTGTTGGAATGGCTGCGTGAGTCATCATTGTGTCGTCTTCGTTTAGTAGCTAATACATAACACGTTTAAAACAGGATACTGAAACAGATTATCTTTTCTGGTTGTCTGTTCGTGCATCACGTGAAAACTACTGGACCGATTGCTATGCGGTTTTCACTGTACAATCGATAAAAAAAACTATCCGAAGGCTGTACGAAATTTGGTATTATGTATATATCGGCGCAACAGCACTAGCAGACTACAGCTACAGTTTAAACTCACAGAAAATAATCACTTCTTGTTAAAAACTTCATTTTGATTCTTAGCTAGCATTAATTGATTAACCTAATTGAAGAAATTACTTGTTTAAATTAATGTTTAAACTATCAGCAGATATTCATTTGTTAAACTCAATCAATTCTAAACAGAATTTCATAGCGATTCCCGTTGCTTGTGCGAGCCTCAGTCGGGTATAAATACGGGCTGCAGAGACACGACGCACACCTTAGAAATAAGTTGACACTTAGAAATAAGTTGACACTTAGAAATAAGTTGACTCTTAGAAATAAGTTGACACTCTACAAAACCTGCGTCCGACCGACAATGACATACTCGTCCGTAGCATTTGCTCACGCCTCCCGCATCTCCCTAGAGAAACTTCAGATTTTACAAAATAAATTCGTTCGCGGTGCATTAGATGCCCCCTGGTATCAGAGGAACATCGACCTGCACAGTGATCTCGAGCTTCCCTCGATAGTTCAATATATGAAAAATGCCTCTCGCCGCTACTTTGACGCGGCACTCCATCACCCCAACCCTCTAGTAGTTCAGGCCTCTGACTACACGACAGACGCGACAACAGACGCACGGCCCCTTCGTAGACGCCCTAGAGACATCTTGAGCGATCCGGACGATGAAATCGCTGCCGCAGTGCAGGCAGCGATTGATTCGCCCACTCCGTCATCTTCACCATCTTTCAACACAATTAGACACAGACACCGACCTCGCCGGATGCGAGGTCGAAGGTCCCGTAATTAATGTCGACTTTATTCGCCTTCGAGTTTCTTGCCGATTCTTCTCGAAGGTGTATTCCGAATCGGTGGTCAGTTATGCAATTCATTTAAAGGGCTCCAGCCATTTCATGAGGGCCCCCTCGATCACTACCTAACAGTAGAGATCGAGGGGTGTTTAGTTCGATACTCCCCAAGTAATCAATGGCAACTGTCCAAGCCGAGGTTCGTACCCCCTGGGTGCCCTTGAGCAAGTGGCCAAAAACTTAACTTTGGCGTGCGCCTTCTGCGTCACGCATTGCGGCGGAGCGCTTTTGCGCCCGCCCCACCGTCCGGTGACGCTGTAGAGGTCAGTTATAGACCAACAAAAAAAAAAAAAAAAACGACGCACAACACGACGCTGCAGAGCTCATTCGAGTTCGAGCCGTCGGAGCGCCCGGAGTGTGACGAGTGCGAGAGTGACGCCAGCAATGCTGACGTCACACTTTTTAAAAATAACTATATATATATATATATGTACATACATATATGTCCTGGAATAACATTTTAAACCCAGACAAAGGTCCAGGCGGACAAAGCCGCGGGCACAGTTAGTACACAATATAATATCATATTATAACCACAGCTGTTTCACGATCCCAAGTAGCATTAGCTGATTTATTATCGAACTATACACCTATATAAAATTAAAAGTATGATAAAAGATGTTTAAAGGTTTTGGTAGCTTCTCAAGGCTGTTTGTTTGTTTGTCGTATGAGGTAGTGCTGGTCTCTGATGTCAGAGTTTGTCAGGCCGCCCGAGGGCCTCTGACATCAGCTTAACGTGCCCTCCGAAGCACGGAGCGATGGAAAACCGCACATAACTTCGAAAAGTCACCGGTGCGGGAGCCTAGGTTTTGAACCCGGTATTGTTGGATTCTAAATTGCACTATAGAACCATTAGGCCACCATCTCAAGGCTGATATGTTGCATATAAAAAAATTACTTATTCAATTATCTGTAAAGGGCACTCCAGAAATACTTAATTAAGCTGTGGGCTGTTTACTAGTTCAAGAAAAATGTTTTAATACTATTGCAGCTGAAAAGCGGTGTAACGAAATCCTTCTATAATGTTTTTTGCTGTTGAACGGTCTAAAATGAATGTTTTCTAACACCAACTGGTTAACAGTACGACCGAAGGGTATTTTAACGTTTAAAGCTGTACATTGAACTTGAAGGCATCTTTTATGACGCCTTTAAGCTACAGTGTGGTGTAATTTAATACTACTGTAAGGTTGTCTGGTTAAGATTGTATAGGAAATACTTTTAACAGCCTGTTGCTGCTTAAATTACGCCTAAGTAGAAAATAATAACTCTTAAAGCTGAAGAAGTGTAAGAAATTATATATTTAAACAGCTTTCTTTGCGAAGTTGTTATAAACCATTTTTCAAGTGCTTTGTAATTCTTTGAGAGTTAGAATGTAATTTGTACATACTAGTAAACAGTTATCTCCATCTAAATACACCACATTAGAGCTTGTTGCTCTTATAGACTTCATTTAACAGCTGTACTACCTATCTGTTGTAAATTTCATATTTCAGTTACTAATTTTCTACGTAACTGCTAATTCTAGTTCTATAAATATTAATAATTAATAATATACAAGCCCTGGTCGAAAAGAAAACGAAATGGTGCCATAACAATAAAGTTGGCAAGATAATATCAATAATTAAAAGAACATAACAGTGATGTCAATGAATATGGCCAAGCGTTACTAGTACCCGATGACGAGGGTTCTGTACACGTAAATCCTGTCGATGTTGTTGCAAGTACTTCTGGTTTTTTGATTTCACAGTCTTTTGCATTGAACGAATCTTCTACGTCTAGTAGAACAGAACAAGAAAAAAATAAAAATTGAACGGGATTAAAGAAGTATATTTAGAAGAACAAATATAAGAAAGTGGGCCCTCGAAAACAATATTACTCAAGTCGCATTAAGATATTTAGCAGGAATATTTAATAAAGTTATCCCCAATGATCCCAAGGCAATAATAATAATAATAATAAACATTTTATTGCACCAGCATTACGGGAAAAAATATACAAGGAAAAAATACATAAGGACATATATTTTTTATACCTCTTCTTCATACCTATTGTGTATAAGTGATTTTATAATAAAACAGTAAAATACCTTTAACGAAGACTTTTACTGCTCCAAATAGCACTTTATCAGTACTTTTGCAAAACTAAATACCACTTAGGATTCTTAGAAACTAGAACATTTCTTTTTAAATTACAAAATTCTTGGGGACTACAACAGTTTGAACAGTAGGAAAGTATTAGGTAGGTAAGTAGAATTTAATATGATATAGAATTCAATATCTTCAATAATTAGTCGTAAGTGTTGAGAATTCTTAAACACTCGAATTTGAAGTGCTTTAAAAATCATCACTCTCTTTTACTCTTCTTATAAGACTTTTTTTCCTTTTAGTTATTTATTTTATTTTTTAGTTGTTTCTTCTTGTCGTCGTACCCTTTTTCATCTTCACGTAATTGTTTTTTCTGCACTTTGTATGTAACAACTTTTTTTGCGCTGTCTCGTATTTTCGCTTATTTGTTCTTCCTTTTCGTCTTCGTCAGATTTATTAGAACTTTCTTCGTTATATCTTTCATCATCATGTTTTTTTTTTCTGCACTTTGCATGTAACAACATTCTTCAGCTTTCTCATGTTTTTGCTTGTTTTTTCTTTACTTTCTTCCTCTTCTGATTCATTAAAGCTTTCATCACTGCTTGCGCGTCGATCGTCACTCTTTTTTTCAAACGGGTTTCTTACCGAGGGTTTTTTGTTTTTGCTGGAGTAACCCCAATTATCTGCAAAAAATAGTTATAGTAATACAAAATAATTCATAAGTCAGTACAACTACATTTTCCGAATCCATATAAGAACTAAAAGTGTAAATGAAGGTGTCATAGACAGAACATTAACAGTCTATGGCTGATTAATGGTGTTCTGTTCAGCAAAAAGAATTACAAAATAATATTTTAACGATTTAAGCTGAGCATCTTATGGACGCCATAACTAACCTAAAAAATATCTTAACTAGTATTTTTTAAATTAGTTTTACTGCAAGAATACACCATAATTTAAGCTATAACTTCATAGGCACTTTAAAGAAATGATTTTAAGTAGGAATCTAATTTGTTTTCAATTATAATAGACTAAAAGTTCTTGCACTCGTGATTTATCCACATATTTCTTATGTTAAAATCTAATTATTCGAAGGGCGCTTGAAAATTTTGTAATTAAATGGTATAAACATCACGGTAAAGTTGCACTCGCATCCTGAACGCATTTTAAATTACTTAGATTATTAGGTACTTAGTTCAAACAATATTATTTTAATAAAAATGGTGACTGGTTGGTGACATTGCAATTACACAATAAACACTTAAAATAATTTCGAAACTTTTTCAGAACACATAAGTTAAAAAAGTTTGAATAGGGAGTTAAAAAACGTTAGAAGTTACATTAGAGCTAGATGGGGGAGTCTTGCACAGAATTAAACTTTTTCCTAATCGATGCTTCTCTCCAGTCATTCTAATACCAAAAGCTGTATAATTTGGGGCCCTTTTTGCTGTATAAGCGCTTAAACAGCTTTAGTAAGGGCAAATTGGTATACCGTTATACAGATTTGATATTCGATGGCAGCCTTTGTTAAGCACGTTATGCAGCATTTGTGTGCTACTTGGGATAGTATCAAATCAATAGTCCCCATTAGACGAGCGGAGAAGACTCGCTAACAACTAAAATAATCTAGACCGTGACACCGATGAAGACATCGTTGATGTTCAAGACTTTAGTCATCTCCGTTTATGGTCGTCCTAAAGCACTGGGTGAGTCCACAGGTGATATTCCGCACTGAGTTCCTGGCCGAGTTCCTGTCGGTGCTGCTGGGCGGGCTGATGGAGGGCGGGTGGCGGGCGCTGGCGCGCGAGGAGGTGACGGCGGCCGTGCACGGCATGGCTGCTGTCGACTTCTGCGCCTTCCGCCTCGCCTTTCTGCCGCACTTCCTGCGCACGCTGCCCGGCCTCGCGCACCACCATCTGGCGCACCTCGCGCAGTTCCCGCCTGATACGGTCAGTACTGACCAGTTTTTACAAGTATCATCTTTAGGGTTTCCGAATCAGTAGACAGGAAGTCACGTGTTCGCGTTCATTTGGCCGTCGACGTTTTGGCGTTTTTTTGGCCGTAACGTCGTAAAATAGACATCTAATATGCCGCACACTTGAATCTCAGATTCCGCAGACAGGAAGTTATGTGTTCGTGTACATTTGCCTAATCCGTTGATCACCGAAGCCAATGTACTCTTGCCCTTCTTGTCTGCGAGATCTTGCGTTACTAACGCCTGACCCCCAGTAACCGATCGGTGAAGAATGTTAAAACGGTTTCCCATAGTGCATCGTTCTTGGCCGGGCATCCAGCACAGATGGACCGTTCGAAGAGCAGCGCTTAGCTTGGTCTGTATGTTCGTACTTGAAGACGTAGCTCTGGAAGCCTGTCTCAAATGAGGACTCTCAAGCCCCCATCTAAACCATCCGTATTGCCTGCCCGGTTGTCAAGAAAACCTGCAAGCCGCGAACTGTACAGTCAATTCTTCAGCAAGACAATTATTGTAGAAGCCGCGCTATGCCGCGTGCCGTGGTCTCGCATGCGCTTACCTGTGTCAACTGGATTGTACAGATATACGAGAAGGCAAGACGAAGGGTGTAGAGTAGATAGTGCTTAAGGTTTATTTGTGATCCATAAATTTTCTTTTCAGGATTTACCGACATTCTCGCAGAACATCCAGCGGTTAACGAACGACGTGAACTGTTACCGTGCATACAACTCGCTCGGCGCCGCCGAAGGCATGTCTGCGTAACTATTTGGACTGTCTGTGCTGCCTTCTGACTGTTGTGATAACATAGTAGGTATACATGGCCTTTATCTTCTATAACAGGAGCCCTAGCTAATTGTCACTGTTTTATATTCTACAAAACGAGTAAAAAAAAAATGACTCGAACATTTTGTGGGGATAGTCTGGTGGGGATTATGACAATAAACGTTAATATTACTTGGAAATAAAGTTTCAAAGTTCAAGTAAAGTCAATATTCTTACCTCTCTATTCGTTTTAGAGAATAGAAAGCATTCAGATGAGTAGGTCTATTTTTATTGTCTACTTTTTTGTGAAAACGCCTTGAGGTTTCGCTAAAACTCGTATTACCGCGTAACGGACGTAAAAAATAGAAATTTTCATGAAAACGCGAACTGGGGTTGCGTTTTTGTATCCCGAATTACTTTGAAGCATGTAGAACGTATTTATTCTGTGCCTGCAGTATCCGGACAGGAGGAGTAGGACATATTCCAAATAAAAAGTACTTAATATCATGACGAAGATGCAACAACTTGGACCGTAAGGTGATCTTGGTAGAGTGCAAGTGAATGAGTGCGAAAGCGAAAAAAGTTGAGCGGTGATTTGAAAGGTTGGAAATATATATTTATATCTTAGAAAAATACACCCCGCTTCCGCTTGTGTTTAAACATATACGACCTTTCATTAATCCTTTCGCGTTTTCCTAAAAAAGCGGTTCGCTATCCTACTCTTACATATAGTCAAGTACATCATCAAAGTAAGAGAAAAAATACAACTGCCCTGTCTAAAAACGAACCAAAAATGTTTTGATGCCACTTAAAACCATGTAAAAATAAATATATTGTTGGAATGTGCTCAACCATATTTTAAAATTCGAAGTTTTTTTTCACATTTGAAAAAAGAGCCGCTAAAATGAATTAAAAAAAAAACCTATATTACTCAGAACGATGTAAGGATTCTAACGATACCCCATATGGATCTAAGTCTGTTCAGGCATTTAAAAGTTATGGTGGATTATAGAAACTCACATACATACATTAACCCTGAATACATTACACTCTTTTTTTGGGCAGTTGTGCAATAAAATTGTACATGTTTGTTATTATAGGTGGGCAATGTTTATGTTTAAATATTTGAGGTTTGTAAAGGTTTTATTTAGCTTCTAAATAGTGTATGTAGTGGATTCATAAAGTGTCATGTTGGATAAATTATTTACAGCAAAATATGTCAATATCTTGATCGGTAGGCCGCGTGATTAGTGACCCTGACTGGGAAGTCAACCAGTGATCGCGGGTTCGAATCCTGCAAGGTACAATCATTTGTGATGAGCAGGAATGTTTGTTTCCGACTCATGGATGTAATATTCGTATCTATATGTTTATCCATTGTCTACTATCCATAGTTTGGGGTAGGTAATTGGTGTGAATTGTCCCAAATATATTAATTTATATTTATTGTACGTTATTGTTGTAAACTATGTTTTTATAAATCATGTCACTTAGCAAAAACTGTCTATTTCTATGCTTTGTTTCATTGTAACTTTATTATGTAGTTCTGTAAGTTTATTTCAACTATACGGACTTACTTAATATCAATTTATTGATCTATATAAAAGTATTTATGTATTTTAAGTACTTTTATATTTCCAAAAAGGTACTATTTATATCTATTACCTAGATACTTCTTAACATGCTCAGTGCTAACATATCATTTAAGATACTCCGTATGTCCGTTTTTAGTGGTATATTGTCCCAGGTTAGTGTATCTCTGACGATACGTGCGACATGTGTGTTTTCGTAGGCCAGTGTATTGCTGATTTTACACAGTTTCATTCAGTGTAGTACATGATTATATAGGTTGGCCCTGGACCATACGCCACTCTTTGTGGAATGTAAAAATATAAAATATTGGGAAAATTATGAAGAAAAATTTAAACAATATTAGTTTTTACTAAGGAAAATAATTAGTTTTCATCTATCTATACTTATAATAAAGCAATAAGAACGAAATATTCTGTACAAGGAAGATAATTTAAAAAAAAAAGGTCTAGGGTACTTAAAATAAGCTACTGAACAAGAATACAAAATTTATTTATTTTAAATTCGTGTCTGTTTGTCTGTGTGTATGTTTTTTTTCGCGCATCATGTCGCATCATCGGTCCAGTAAAAACTACTGGACCGATTGCGATGCGGTTTTCACTGTTGGATAGCTTAGGATTTGACTTAAACTGGGGTATCTCAATCCGATGAGTCGAAGCCGAGCAATCGATAAAAATAACTTTGACTGCAGAACGAATTTTGATCAAATGTTAGTATATTGGTACTTTAGGTCCTGGCATAGCACATACTATAGTACTTTTAACCTAGAGAAATGACCACGCGTGAAAAGCCGCGGGCATCAGCTAGTTTTATATATGATCAATGTAAAAACAATTTCTGCAATAGAAAGACTTGCAAGAGTTAAAAAAAACTATCCTGTAAAACTACTTAAAGCTGAGGAAAACAAGAAAATTAGGAAGCATGGGTTACCTCTTTAGAAAATACTTTCCCATCAATTCAATTCTACATTCCCAGGCAAGTGTATCGAAAAAGATGCAGCTTATAAAAGGTAGGTAGAAAACATATATTAAATAATAAAGCTGGGTAATGAGACACAAAGAAGTAAATTTAAAAAGGCGAAAACCCCGTGGCGCTGAGCTTTTAGAATAACTATGTTACTTCTGTAATATTTTTTAATTTTATACACAGTTACCTACTTATTTTAACTATAACTCGCATTATTACTTCTATGTAATCAACATTTTGTATAAACAAGATTTTAGTAAATCACCAATGAGGAAAAAATTTAGTTATCATCTTTCTCTGCCGGTGTTAACCAATCGAGCACCAGGCTCGAGAGATTGCAAAGCAACGTGACTTTCAATAAAGATTTAAAATAAGTCATTCTAAATTATATAGTGGTAAGCTGGAGAGAGTTGTAATAAAAATATAATACACACTCCACTTTAAAATTGTCTTGAAAATAAAGACATCCATAAAGTTCCTTTAATGTTGTTTTGTCTTGTGGAGGCTTGCATTGTCTCTGCTTGTAATTTTATGTCTATTGGAAAATTTCCTATTAAGTAAAAGGGAGCAATTATTTGGATTTAGGTTTAATACTTTTTAGGAAGTGTGATTGGGTTTTGTATTTGTGGTCAATAGTCACTAGTTTAAACTTTTTATGTAATAAGAATATCATTTGTTTTTGCATTTAGTTTCATTTATTAGTTTGCTTATTGCAAGGAGAATATGTGATGGACTGATGGAAGAGTTCAAATTAGAATCATGTTGACTCTTTGCGAGTTAAGTTATGTATTTTAGTTGGTGATCTATTTTATATGTATGTTATGTAAAGAGTAAATAAAACATCAACTGTTAAAAAGTTATTTTTATTTAATGATTCATAGTTTGTTGTGTTTTTTTATAGGCTTCTTTAACAATTTCTTTGTGGCTGGCATAAAGTTGTGTTTCTGGCGTGAAATCCACCCATTTGACGCCTACTGCATCATCACCTGCATTTAAGTTCAGGGCACCAACTGTATGTCCACTTTCATCATGGAAATTGTATGCAATACTCTCCATCCAGGCATTGTCAGTGTTTCTTCGGTCATCAATGTAGCCTTTATAAATTTCTTCTCCTTCACTGAAGAACTTATTGAAGCTCTGCTCCCATTCTTTTCTTTCCTCTGCAAAGTTTGGTGTTATTGTGTAACACACATCAATTCACAGAAATCTAGCTGAAGTAGAAAGATGTTTAGAATTACCTTCAGACATCATTAGAGAATTGATGGCTTCTTCTTGAAATTCCCTAACTGCTGTCACAGTGACCTTTTCTCCAGGGTCTACCATTCCACCAGGCAGTGCCCACTCTCCGGTATCCCCCCTTTTGATTGCAACAAATTGTAGGATTGGCCTGAAATAATGAATGTAATAAATGTTCAGATTAAAATTATACTCAGCTATACAAGTGTATTTACTTGTTAGTTGTCCTGTCAACTGCAACCTCCCCATCTTGTAATCTTTTCCATCGTGTCACTACTGGATCTGCTGCATGGTTTGGCCCCCAACGACCAAGCACACCACGTCCAACTATGCCAGTGCGACCCACCGGGTTCAATGGATAACTGTCAACTACTTTATATTGACCAGTGTAACTAACTCTACTGACATTGCCATCCAAATTATTCCATTTTGGCTTGAATTCAGGGTCTCCTAAAATAAATTCAGGAAAAGTAGTTACAACTGAAATGTCCATGAGAGCTAGTTAATGTAATCAAGGAAATCGGAAAAAAAAAAACGGAATAATCTTCAGCCCATTATGTTCCCACCATAGGTATATAAACTGTGTTCCCACTGCTGGGAAAAAGGCCTTCTCTCTTAGAGAGAGAGAGTATGGGTGATATGTGATGCAATCATCATCATAAGCCTGTGTCAGTCCACTGCTGGACATAGGCCTCTCCCAAAACCAGCTAGGTGGAGTGACAATATACTCAACAATATACTCTCTATAAGTGGCTGGCAGCAGTTGGAATAAAAGAGCCGAAGATCGGGCTCAGTGGCATGCTTTGGGAGATGTGCCTATGTGATGTAATATTAACTATAATAAAATCTAGATTTGTTTCAACAAAAGCATATAATATAAATAATTAGTAAAAATTTTACCAATTTCAGAGTCAGCCCATGGCTTGCCATGTATTCCTGGAGACGTGTGATTAGCTGGCTTGTATTCCTTGAATTCTACCGACCAACTCACTTTATTGTCTGGCACCGGAAACCTTTCCACAATAGAGCGTGGGTAAAGACCACCTCGACACTTAAAATGTGTTGCTATCATCGCTAGAGTTGTTCGCAGCATTAAAATGCTTAAAAAGACAGAAAAATTCATTTTTAAATCCGTTTTTGTAACAACTATATTCAAAATGTTTACCAAGTTGAATAGCCACACTATTGCAATTGCAACTTGAGTCCAATTACCTAGGCTTTGTTTATTTTTAAGCAGCCCGTCAGCCTGATAAAACTGTATTTTAGTATTATATTATATCATTTTTCTCTTAAATTTATAGCTGTAGGCTGTTTTTGGTCTCATTTATTACTTTTATTTACATTTTTGACTCATCGTATGACCTTCTTCTTTTTTATTTTAATGGCTTCTGCGGAGGCACTGGCCTACTAGTAATTTCGCCAATGTCAAGTTTAGTTTATTGTTAGTATTGTCAAGTCACAGTCAATAATTGTCAAAGTCACGAATCAGTAAAATGGTGTACGTTTTACTGAAACTTCCTGGAGAGTTTTGAAAATATCACAAATAGGCACGATTTTTGTTTTTTTATCCTTTGCCCACACTGGTGCACGTTAACAAACACCTAATGATAAATATTACACCAATATTACTCATTAACAATCGAAAAAACACTAATATGAAAAGAAAAAAAAAATTAACGACATGACAGCTCGAATACTTTCAAAAACCTCATCGTATGACCTTGAACCTTGATTGAATGCTGTCACTGTCATGCATGTGCGACCGACCCTGCGTTCGAGATGAGATGGCGTTGTGGGCAGTTTCGAAATGTACATTAATTGTAACAAGCTGTTTTCTTTAACATTTTCAAAACATTTGTCATTTTTGCAACTTTTGACACTACAGATCCTTTCCAAACTGAATGAAAAACGACCCTATTTTTGACGAAATAAAGTCGATTTTCCTATGTCATCGAAACTTGCAAAACGAACGATCGAAAACGTTAATTTCGCCCACAAATGGCCAAAGGGAACGCTAATTGTGATCATATTTAGCATTTTTAACAATTATTTTCGCCAATGGTTACAAAACGAACGGCCCACGAGGCGATGACACGATGGCGATGATGGATGATGTACATTTTTAGCAAGCCGTTCGCTTTGAACATTTTCGACACTGCCATTTTTGCAACTTTTGCCATTTGTCATCACAAGTGACAGAAAACAGCCGTTCAATTTGAAGCAAATGGTGAAAATAACTGATAAAAATTATCACATTTGGCGTTCGCTTTAGACATTTGTGGGCGAAATTAGCGTTCTGAAATGTTTTCGATCACCGTTCATTTTGCATGTTTAGGTGACATGACAATTAAATTTGACATAGGATAAGCGACTGTATTCCATAAGTGTATAGGGTCTTATCATTCGGTTTGGGAAGGATCGTCAGTATCAAAAGTTGCAAATATGGCAAAAAGTGTTGAAAAGGTTCAAAGCGAACGGCTTGTTAAAAAATAATGTACATTTCGAAACTGCCCAAGTGCCCACATACCACAACGCCATCTCATCATCTCGAATGCAGGGATCGTGACAATACTTTTATTAAAATAAACTTAGGTATGGCAGTCTAGCGGTTTACTAGTGCGACTTAGAAACCAACGTTACCGGGTTCAGTTCTAGACTCCGCAGCAATGACTTTTCTAAGTTATGTGCGGTTTTCCATCGCTCCATGCTTCGGAGGGCACGTTAAGCGGTCGGTCCTGGCTGTTATTGATTCATAGCAGTTATTAAGCCATGTCAGAGGCCTTCGGGCGGCCTAATAAACTCTGACACCAGAGTCTAGCACTATCTCATACGACAAGCATGCAAGCTTCTTAAACGTAAACTTGTCAATCTTGACATTTCCGAAATTGCTAGACTTGGGTTTCTATAATCGATATTATCGAGCTAACACACGTACCGAGTCACAGTGAGCGGGACAACGATATCCCTTGTGTATCCCTTCACGGATTAAGTCATTACATCCGCCATTTTGCGATTACATCGACTATGCCCCAAACTGATATAACCGTGAGCGCATCTGTCAAAGTGACAGACTAACGGTTGTTTGCAACAAAAACTGTTGTTTGAATTCAGTTGTGTGTGATTTTCGTACATTTTTCTAAATATTGCTACAGTAATACATTGTATTTTGAGCAAATTTTGAGGTTATGTTGTCGTGATCTTGTAATCACGCTCACGAGCGTCCCGAATCAACTGTCATGAGCGCGATATCTGAATCGGAACGCAAATTAATACTGTGATCGTTCACATCGATTTTATCGTGTCAGTCCGGCGCAATCACAAATAAATTCTCAAAGAACAATGGCGAACTCCCATACATACGTTTATGTCAGTCAAATTCACGGCGTCTTTAGACAAAAAATATCGCTAGTAATTCAGCATCATTTCCTGATATTGTTAGTCTAAGATCTAAGATATATTTTTTGGGGAGCCCAGGAAAAATTGTTATTAGGCTTCAAAGTTTTGTAGGTTATGTTACTGTTAATGACATTTGAAACAAGTATTAGAGATTTTAATTATTTTATCCGTATAATTAGGTAGACAAGTAAGTACTTATGCGTGATAAATATAATGTTTCATGATATTGTAGGTATTCAATTACGTA
This sequence comes from Alsophila aescularia, assembly GCA_946251855.1. NCBI lineage: Eukaryota > Metazoa > Arthropoda > Insecta > Lepidoptera > Geometridae > Alsophila > Alsophila aescularia. The sequence continues at coordinate 46,965,293 of OX276378.1, forward strand.
TCTAGTGTAACAGACTAGGTTTTTGAATAAGAATTATTTTCAATCTGTTACTGCCTGGCGAGATTACAAAACAATATATTTAGATATGTTGCTGCTGTTTCACTGTGCAGGGAAACAGTTGTCCTATATTAGCACAAATATTTTGCAACAATTCCTTACACAAAATATTTTATTTGTTTCTTTCGTATTTATTGTTCAATACTTTAACCAACACGCCCTATGCACTATTATTTCTATCACGACCTGGATGACTGGTAGATAATGCTGTCTAGCATTAAGTCCTTCCTTGTACCTACACTATGTTTGTGCAGAAAAATTAAATAAATTAATATACCCTATTATAACAACAATTCTTTACACTTCCTCCATAAACTATAATGCATTGTATTCCCTTTGCTACGAGTAAAATGTTTTCCAAACAGGTTTTATATTGACGTACCATTTTGGCTATAGCACAGTCTATATTATTATTCTGTTTATCGAAAGGAGAAAAAGATTTAACGCCAGTAAACTTAATTCAACCTCCTTTGGTTTAAATAAATAATAGTTAAAAAAACTAAAAAAACACGCTTTATATAGAAAACCAAACTAAAAAATAGAAAATAAATTTTAATAGTGTAAATAAGAAAAAAACGTTTTATTTCAAAATAATCGTAGGGTTCATGGGTCAATAGTTATAAATATTTCATTGACAGATATGAGAAGCACCCTACGCTTTTTTTTAAATAAATCATTTTTTCATATTTACACTATTAAAATTTATTTTCTATTATTTACTTTGGTTTTCTATGCGTGTTAAGCGTGTTTTTTAGTTTTTGAAACTATTATTTATTGTCTACTTTTAAGTTTTTTTTTTTCGAATTATTGCATTGTCATCGGTCTTTGACAGGTGTGCAAAATTTGAATGAAATCTGACCGTTTAAAGTGGGTCAAAATAGCGTCCAAAGGAGTCGGTTACAAACATACAAGTGAAGCTAATATAAAGCGTATAAAAACCGAAGAAAGAATATTCAACCTCCTTTGGTTTTAAAAGACTGGGTGGGAAGTATACTGTGTTGACAATTTTGACGTCCAAACCGCAACGTCATTGTATTATATATATATTTTTTCACCCGTTGGGCAGGCAACAAGGCTGGTTAAACATTGTAGGAAGGAAATGAAGTTACAATTTCATGTCTTTTTAAATTGATTTGTTAACTAGGCTTTTTCTAGCTTACAGGCTATGTTGAAAAAACGTAGAAAAATAATTACTTAAGTTCTGTAGAAATGATATGTCAAGACGCTGCAAGATTTATCGCATAAAATTCCGCCTATGTTCTTTGTCTCAAATGTATGGACTTTGGCAGAACAGTGAAGTTCATTTGTTTTTCAGATGCCAATAAACGAACCAAAAAGAACGAACTATAGAGTCCAATCATGAAAATATTACTATACTCTATGGCACGCACATTAAAATTTGTCAAGAAAAATCGCACATTAAAGTTTAGGTTATTCTGCGAATTTTTAATTTTATTCATGTTATTGTTAATAACGTGCTGTTTAGTGTTTTCTTTGAAGAATCATCAGTTTATAGTGTTAAACCGGTTTATATGATAAATTTAAAATGCCACCAACTTTAGAAAGCTACAGCAGATGTGTTAATGTGGAGTTCGCGCCAATCGCGAAAACCAGAACCAAAGGGAAATTAATGGCATGATTTCCTATTGATCAGCCCCGGTAAGCATTACTTACGATATTGCTTATTGCCACCTCCCATCAACGTGAACATAAATTATAATTTACATGATTTTCATTTTGTATTTTCATATTGTTTTAACACTAGGGATGCGCAAGTCGTTGGATGACTTCTTACACCAAATGGTGTAGGGAAAAGGGTTTCGGGACTGAGTCCCCTTCCCTTGGCTTGTGCTACGCCTGTTACTACAGGCATGTCATTTGGTCGATTTATAAATCTTCGGTATTCACTGGTCCGTTGATCACCATGTGTCAGGGCGATCATGCGGATGCGCAAGGTCAAAGTCAAAGAACTATTAACTATCGATAAAACTATCGTAGGCTGGGTCAGGCTGCCTATAACGTATTTATCATTAATCAACATGTTTATTTACAGTTGCAGAAAATGGGGATCTAGCATACATTCCTATAGAGACTAGTCGTAACATACATTTATGAGTGTGAGTGCGGTAGATAAAGGTAGATTAGATACATCGCAAGGTCTCAATTCAGAGTGAAGCACTAGTAGGTAAGCTTAACTATGTTTGCAAAATCCATTTTCGTATTTACATTGTAAAATATATTATAAATAAAATGTTCCGTTGTTCAAAAGTGTTTTATTTCTATGTTTTTCATGACATGGCTCCACAGTTACCTGTTGCAATGGGTATCCAATAAGCCCAACGTTATTGCATTGTGAGAAAACAACGTTGGGCTTATTGGAACCGTCTTTCATTAATTAAACCTTGACGAGGGCATGCATGTTTTATCGATATCGATAAACCAAGAATACGTACAAGCAAGCACTACTCTATCCGTTAGGTTGGTAGCAAGATAGGCTAACATCTGACCTTTAATGTTGGATGCATTTAAGCCAATAAATTTCTGCCAAAGTGCTTTCATTGGCTTGTAGGGAGGTCCCGACTCCCGCTTCAAACGTAGTGATTATATTCTCTTTGGTAGTAGGTATTGATTGATTGCTAGTAGGCCAGTGCCTCCGCAGAAGCCATCGTAATGAAAAAGAAATCTACGAAGGAGCGAATAAAGTAAACACTATGATTTTTAGCCCCTTTGTATACTCTTTCGGTGTCGACGACAAACTGTCGGCGAAAAGAACAATGGTGAACTCCCATGTTTAGTTTTATGTCAGTAAAATTCACGGCGTCTTTAGGCCAAAAATATCGCTATAAATAAATGAGATTGTTAGTCTTAGATTTTTTTATTGGAGAGGCCAGGAATAATGGTTATGAGGCTTGAAAGTTTTGTAGATTATGTTACTGTTAACGACTTTTGAAACAAGTCTTAGAGATTTTAATCATTTTATCTGCATAACTAGGTAGGCAATTAAGTATGCGTGATAAATATAATGTTAAAAGATATTGTTGTTTCACAAACAGCCTTTTGAATAATAATTATTATGAAGCTGTTACTGCCTAGCAAGATTACAAAACAGTATGTTTAGATATGTTGCTGTTGTTTCACTGTGCAGAGAAAACAGTCGTCTAATATTAGGACAAATATTTTGCAACAAATCCTAAATAACAACCATAACCTAACAGCAATTCCTTACTTACTTCCTCCATAAACTATAATGCATTGTATTCTCTTTGCTAAAATGTTTTTGTTTATAGGTTCTATACGTTTTTATATTCACGTACCATTTTTGTATAAAGTATAACGCAAGGAGGCTGAATTACGCTTTCTGATAAAAGGTTTAACTCCAGTCAAGGGCGGATCCAGCCTTCGAGTCAGGGGGGGGGGGGGGGGTCACGCACTAATATCTAGCCTGAATGGGTTCCAAAATCATACAATACTAGATGTTCCCCGCGGTTTCACTCGCGTAGGGCGAGTGAAACCGCGCCCTAGGGCGGATCCATTAATTTATAGAGATATTTATATCATAAAATTTCAGGAAAAAATAAGCGCAAGAGTAGTGAGCGAGATAATTCAAATTTTTTTTTGAATTATCAATTAATAACACTAATAATTCAAATAATAAGAGCGATGGTGGCCTAACGTTTCTATAGTGCAATTTAGAATCCAACGATACCAAAATCAAAACTTAGGCTCAGCACCAATGACTTTTCTGAGTTATGTGCGGTTTTCCATCGCTCCGTGCTTCGGAGGGCACGTTAAGCTGACGGTCCCGGCTGTTATTGATTAATAGCAGTCGTTAAGCCATGTCAGAGGCCCTCGGGCGGCTTGACAAACTCTGACATCAGAAGCCAGCACTACCTTATACGACAAACAAACAACAAACAATTCAAATAATGCGGTTTTAAAATATCATTCCAAACCATGTAAAAATATGCTCTGACATATATTAATTTAATATAGATTTTTAGATGAAAACATAATACCAAACAAATTACATGAAAATAATGAAAAAAAACCCAAAAGCGAGCGAAGTAAGAGCAAATAAACACTTCTGCCTGTTAAATAGTGCTAAAAACATAACTCCAAATAACATTTAATTATGCAATGATAAGAATAACCCACGCAAACGCAGCGTGCATACTATTGCGCTATTTCTTTCAGTATAGAATTGGAATAATTGTAAATCATACGAAATTAACTAATTTACATACCTGGTATAGATTCAAAGAAGCGCGAGAGAAGCGAACGCGAAAATTTTAATCTTTTTCCAAATAATATGAAAATAACGAATACGTTATGATTACGATAACGTTACGTTATAACTGCAAATTTTTCAAATAAGCGAGACCGAAGCGAGGGCTAAAATTGTAAGGTTTAGAAGAAACTTTAAAACAGTTAAAGGTGGAAGTCCCTGGGCAAGGTTATGAGTGCGACGGAAGCGAGCGCGAAAGTTCTTGGCTAATTCTGTAGTTTTTTTGTTTGTCGTATGAGGTAGTGCTGGCATCCAGAGGCCAAACTGAAAAACTCTGACACCAGTGTCAGAGTTTGTCAGGCCGACCGAGGGCCTCTGACATAGCTTAACAACAGCCAGCCGGGGCCGACAGCTTAACGTGCCCTCCGAAGCATTTCTACAGTGCAAAACTAATACATAATTTGAAATTGCACAAACACGAAAACAGTCCAGCAAAAGCGCGAGCGCAGCGGGCGTTTTAGTTATTTCTATCACTGTACAACATAAAAATAATAACAAAACATATGATAATAACAAAGGAAAATTAAAAAATTATGATTGACATAGGCCCAGGGGGGGGGGGGGGGGGCAATCATGACCCCCATGTAATTCAACCTCCTTTGCTAAGGCAAAAAAAAACAGGAAAGCCAGATAAAACCAGGTGGAAAGTAAGCGTAATTTTTAATCCTTTGGCCGGTTTTTTAATCCTTTGGTTTAAAAAACCAGGCTGGAAGTATACTGTTTTGTCCATTTTGACGTCCGAACCGGAAACGTCATTATATTCTCTTTTTTTACCCATTGGGCAGGCAACAAGGCCGGTAAAACCAGTGGCCCAATTACAGAACTTGGCTACAATCTGATTATCACTTTTTTCATAGCAATTTCGACTCTATCGCAAGGCATTAGTGATATCGATACTGACAATCCGATTGAAGCTAAGTTATGTAATCGGGCTGCAGAAGACCGAGAATCCACTAGACAACTAGATACGAGTAGCTTCTACCGCAGTCATAAAAAAGAGAACACATGCATAGGTCTTGTGAAGAAATGAGACAGAACGATATGATCTTTTGTTGCAAGTCGCGTGCCAGTTTTTTCAAGGTCAGCACACCTCTGTGCTAAAAAAATTTGACAGTTCGCCATAGTTTTGTATGGATTGTGAGAAAAATAATTCTGCTTGGTGTGTTGCCTAACAATATCGTACGATATTGTTAATATTTATATAGAATAGAAAGTTTATTCAAACAAAAAAAAATATTTTTTTTGACGACCGGTTTGTCTCGAGGCTAGAGATCCTGGGTACGAAATCGTACGGTCGCGGGTTCGAATCCTGCAAGGTGCAATCATTTGTGTGATGAACAGAAATGTTTGTTTCCGAGTCATGGATGTAAAAAAACAGAGAAAATATGTCTAATATTCTTATCTATGTATGTTTATCCGTTATCTAATGCCCATAGCACAGGCTATCCTAGTTTGGGGCTAGATAATTGGTGTGGAAATGTCCCGAATATATTATTATTATATTATTATGTACAAGAGAGCAAGGGCACCTACAACTACTTAAATGCCCTAACCATTAGAGCTACAAACATCAAAACTGTGTGAGCCATGTCAGAGGCCCTCAGGCGGCCTGACAAACTTTTACACCAGAGGCCCAGAATTACCTCATACAACAAACAAACAAACAAACTATGTGAGCACACCTACCGTGGATTCTGGAGACAGTTTGATTAAAATTTAAAGAATTTGGAAAAAATGTACAGTGTGCAAGACAAATGATAATATTAACTAAAAATAAGCGTTCCTTTTCCTTTTGTGGAACAAAAGTCTATATGAGATTAATATTGGTTAGAGTAGGTACTAAAAAATTTCAGTAATTTTGAAAGGTTATTCCCATACATTTGAGTACAAAATGATTGCAGAAAATCAAAGTGTGACAAATAAAGATTGTAGAAAGAAAAACTGATCACTATCAAGGAGACTGACCAGCTATCTTCCTGACTAAATTATTGCAGTTAGACAAGAAGAGAGTTGGTTGGTCGGGAATTAATGATTTTCATTATGGGCGTATTTTTGCAATGTGTTCTCCGCGACACGGCGTTCTTATGTTGAAACGCACTATTTTAGACCATGGTCACCATAACGGATCAGGTTACACCAAAATAAATAATTATTTTATGATGCATCATGGTCCATCGTGGATGACCATGGTATACATATAATGGTGCATGTCACCAGTATGTATGTAGCATTTTTCATGCATGATACACCATATTTAATTTATTTACTTTACGCTGAGGATGGCCCACCATGGATGACAATGGTATATAAATATAAATACATATATTCGGGACAATTCCACACCAATTACCTAGCCCCAAACTAGGATACCCTGTAATATGGGCACTAGATAACGGATAAACATACATAAATACGAATATCAACATCCATGACTCGGAAACAAACATTTCTGCTCATCACACAAATGATTGCCCCTTGCAGGATTCGAATCCGCGACCGTTTGATTTCGTTCCTAGGGTTACTAGCCACTAAAACAACCAGCCGTCAAATATACTACTATATATATATTATTATACTGAAAGCATGTTCAAGACAAAATATTTGTAAAAAATGGAAATAAAGCTTTCTGAAGTTTCTATTACCCTTATCTACATTAGTCCCATAAAGATTCGATATTTTTAAGGAACGAGATCGTACAACACCTAGAATTATTCAAAATCTCAAAAAAAAACTAACAATACATTTTTCGTAAATCTTTAATGTCTCTATAAACCATCAATAGTTTATAATATACTTAATCTTGAATCTGGCATTGCTTAAACTCAGTGTTGTGCCCTTTTTTGTTTATATTTGTTATTTTCTATTAATTTATGTTTTTTATTCTTTTTGAGTAGTGTGTGTTTTGTCTTTAGTAATGTCATGTAGATTGGATTGAGTAAAGTTGCTTAAAGAAAAACGTATATTTTTAACTTTACCGATAGTTTCGCTCTAAAGAGCATTTCCCCGCTCAAATCTCAATACTCAGGGTAAAAGTTTTGAAATGGCAGCACACGCACCTATCCTTCTAACTTCTATCTCACAAGGGGCACAACAACCAAGTGTGTATTGGTTTCTTTGTGGTAAAACCAATACTGCTTAGATTCTAGAATCTATGGGTAAAACGTAGGAAGGAAATTAAGTTTAAATTTAATGTTTCTTTTTGATTTGTTAACCTGGATTTTACTAGCTTACGTGCTATGTTGAAAAAACGTTCGTTGTTGAAGATTTCTCGTTTCATTTTCATGCAAGATAATGTAAGACCACACACCACTGCTATAGTATAGTGCGCCAGTATTTGGAGGAGGTTGATGTACCGATTATGGCGTGGCCTGCTCGAAGCCCAGCCGCAATTAAGGAAGAATGGGATAGCATACCGCAGGATTATAAAAAAATTGATTTCTTCGATGAAACATCGAATGGAAGCTGTAATTCAGGCTAGAGGAGGCAATACCTCGTATTAATAAATGTTTATTTTATCAATTTTATTGTTTTATTTCCCTTTTATACCTGCTCAAAATCCCAGAAACAGCGCTACCTGAATCGAGCGATTTTGGGTCATTCTATTGTTTTGTTGCTACTGTAACGATTTTGAAGGTCATGACTAGGAATTATGGGTGATATATTCCCAACTGCCCCATTAACGTCCCCATCAATGGGGCCGTTGGAAATTTAAATTCCCACCTGCCCCATTCTCCACGCCAATGGGCATGTGGGAATTTAATTTCCCATCGGCCCATTGATAGGGATGTTACTTTTGAAATACATTTGACATACCTTTGACATACTTTTGAGCTACCTTTGACATACATTTAACATACTTTTGACATACATTTGACATACTTTTGACATACATTTTTAATTCTTTTCAAATACTTTTGGCTTACTTTTCACGTACTTTTGAAATACTTTTGACATACATGTGCTTTAACTTACTTTTTTAATTCTTTTCACATACTTTTGGCATATTTTTGCCATACTTTTCACATATTTTCGATATACTTTTGACGTCCTTTTGACATACTTTAGACATACATTGATATAGTTTTGTAATTCTTTTTTACATACTTCCGGCTTACTTTTTACATACCTTTGACATACTTTTGACATAGATTTAACATACTTTTGACATACATTAAACATACTTTTGATTTACTTATATAATTCTTTGCACATACTTTCGTCATACTTTTCACGTACTTTTGAAATACTTTGGAAACACTTTTTACATACATTTGCTTTAACTTACTTTTTTAATTCTTTTCACATAATTTTGGCATATTTTTGACATACTTTTCACATATTTTCGACATACTTCAGACATACATTGATATAGTTTTGTAATTCTTTTTACATACTTTCGGCATTTTTTTGACAACTTTTGAAATACTTTTGACGTATTTTTGACATACCTTTGACATACTTTTGATTTAACATACTTTCGAAATACTTTTGACATATTTTTGACACATTTACGTACTTTTGACATATATTTTTATTTAGACTTTTTTTTCTCCTTGTTGCATACATATTCCCAATTGCCCCATTGGTGTGAACATTCTCAATAGCCCAATTTTCTTTTTTAAAATTGGGTTCATTAGTGTTTTTTTGTTGTATTCCAACTGTGTATTTACACTAAAAATGAGTGTTAGTAGGAAAAGAAAGGAATAAAAGGCCAACTAATTCGAGCAAATTAAATACTGATTTATTGACAATAACACTTTTCATTAAAAATTCACTAGGTATGCAGGTATTTTTATTTAATAATATTTATAAACGGTCATATCTTTAGGTACTACAATAAAACAACATTAATCAGAACCATATTTTACTATTATTTTTCTTACAGATAATATCAAGCTATTTTTTATCACAGTAATCAACACATTTTTGCAATAATTCTTTTGATAGAAACTAAGGAACAAGAAGTTAAACTAAATATTATAATATTGCAACAATCACAGCATATTTTACAATTATTTTTCTAACGAATAATATGTAAAGTACAACATGAAATGAAATATTATTTAACTAAGCACATGCTTCATTAACTAGTATAAAACAACAGTATACCACCTTGTACCACCTTTAATTTTTATAAAGGGAATTATTGTACAAATTTGATAATCACTGTGATATAAAAGCCTTTAATGTTGTACTTTAGGTATTATTCATTAGATAAATAATTTTAAAATATGCTGTGTATGTTGCGATATTTTAATATTTAGTTAAACTTCTTGTACCTCAGTTTATATAAAATAATTGTTGTAAAAATGTGATGATAATTGTCATAATAAATACCTCGATATTATCTATAAGAAAAATAATTGTAAAATATGGCTGTGATTAATGTTGTTTTATTGTAGTACCTAAAGATATGACAGTTTATAAATATTATTAATTTAAATACCTGCATAGTGAATTTTTAATGACAAGTGTTATTGTCAATAAATCAGTATTTGATTTGCTCGAACTACTAGGCCTTTTATTTCTTTCTGTTCCTACTAACACTCAATTTTAATGTAAATACACATTCAGAAAGTTTGGAATTTAAATATACAAAAAAAACACTAATGCGACCCAATTATCAAAAATAAAATGGAGACGTAGGGATTTTTTACGCTAATGGGGTAGTTGGGAACAGGTTAATAAAAAGTAAAAAAAAAACTATATTAAAAAGATGTCAAAAATACGTAAAATTTGTCAAAAATATGTCAAAAGTATGTCAAAAGTATGTCAAAGTAATGTCATAAGTATTACAAAAGCATGTCAAAAATCTGCCGAAAGTATGTCAAAATAATAACAAAAGTATGTAAAAAGCACGTCAAAAGTATGTCGAAAATATGTGAAAAGTAAGTCAAGAGTATTCCAAAAGTATGTGAAAAGAATTACAAAAGTATGTTAAAGCAAAAGTATGTTGAAAATATGTGAAAAGTATAACAATAGTATGTTAAAACAAATGTATGTCAAAAGTATGTTAAAGGTATTTCAAATGTATGTCAAAAGTAACATCCCTATCAATGGGGACGATGGGAATTAATATGTAATATGGTCAAAAATATGCCAAAAGTATGTGAAAAGAATTAAAAAAGTAAGTTAAAGCAAATGTATGTCAAAAGTATGTTAAAGGTATGTTAAATGTATGTCAAAAGTATGTCAAAGGTAGCTCAAAAGTATGTCAAAGGTATGTCAAATGTATTTCAAAAGTAACATCCCTATCAATGGGGCCGATGGGAAGTTAAATTCCCACCTGCCCCATTGGTGTAGTTAATGGGACAGGTGGGAATTTAAATTCCCATCGGCCCCATTGATGGGGACGTTAATGGGGCAGTTGGCAATATATCTTATGGGTTTTTAGAAAGCTAACATTGTGTACTTTAATTAAATTTAAGTTATATTTGCAACTAAAATTTAACTAAAAAAATATTTAGGGTCAAAGTGAAAATGTAGGTAGTGTGCGATTTCTATGCTCCCGAGTGTATAATAGGAAATATCTAAGGATTTCCCTACATATACATGTAGGGAAATCTTCCAAACCAAGGGGGTAAATCCTTTCAAACCAAGGGGGTTATCAAGTGGACCTCCTTGCACTCTCTGCCAGTGCAGCGCCTATAACTTCGATCTTCCGATTCCATCTCTAGCAGGATAGGAAACTGGATGGATCCATATCATGTCCATATTTACTCTACGTTTGTAAGGCTAAGTATTAACTATTATTTATTCTGTGGTATTACTACATCCATATTGATGTATTCATAGGCGCCGGCAAAGAGAATATAATCACTACGTATACTACGTTTGGCGCCGGCCGAGGGTGCAAGGAGGTCCACTTACAAACCCTTGGCTTGTATTTTATACTAGCAGCAGCTGCGCCCCGCAGCTTAGCCCGCGTGTTAACTTTGCAACCCCGTTCACACTTCACCCCCTGCAAACAAAGAGTACCTATACAAATACTACGTAAGAATGGAATTTTAATCTGTATTAAAATTTATGGATTTTAGAAACATCGTTTTATTTTAGGTAGGTAACCTAACCTACCTAAAATTAAAATCTATAAAATGTGTTTCAAGGAAATGCTTGTGCTTCAAGATTTTAAACCTAATTAATCTGCTTATTATTACAGCTTGAAACCTACTTAATCTGCTTATTATACTTATTACTACAGCTTGATGAATAAAACAATGTAAAAATAATTTGGGTAAAATCAATAAAAAATAATTCAGCTGTTTAGCGGTGTGATCTCAGTCCGCGGGCGCTCCTACTTAGGTATTAGGTTAGGTTGAGTTTGGTTTGATAGTAGAGAATTTAATTGTAATACATACTATAGTACAAACTGTAATAAATACACAATAAAAAACTTAAATCATTTAATTAAAAAATAAACAATCTTCTTTTGGCAATCACTTAGAAATCACTTTCGTCTTCTTGTTGTCTTTCTAGCGGAAGGTTTTTTGAAGACTTCGTCGTCATCCTTTTGTTGAAATTCTTCTTCCTCTGAACAAATAAGAAATAATTTTGTACCTATGATTCCCAGACTTAACTGTCTTGAATAAGGGAGGACACATTGGTATTATTATTTTGGTTATTATCTCACAAACCATATTAAAACACCCAAAAATACTCAAACTGCGCACCAAAATTATTAAATTTGCCTCCATCGTGTCAACCCCACACAATGTAAATTTGTAACACATGCCATTACAGGCTTACTAGGTAGTCCAAGTGTTCTAGCCCACTACCAGTTGGCAGAGTAACCAACATACTGGCGGCATTGCCCCGCTGAATTGCAATGCTAGTTCGATGAGCCAAATAGGTACCCGCATTTTGGTCACGCGTCGACTATAGGCGCACAGATAGGTTTTTGAAAATACGATGAGGTCCTGGGATGTCCCCACGGTCCTAATGATTCAACATCAATCAGGTTAGCATATTTTCGCTGCTTGAGCCGAAGTAATCGCGGCGCCGCCCTTTCTCTGTGCTGTGTTTCAGAAAGATGTGCCTGTGTAATCTACTAATAATCTGCCAGTAATCTGCTTTGCAAACAATTTGTCTTTTTTCAATATAAAATATAGGCTCAACTTTGACCACTGTCTCGCCTGCTAGTGACTAATGACGCGGTCTAGGATGAGACACGATTGCATAGAAGATACTTGTTCCTATTGCTTCTAAAACTGCCTGATTAAAAAAATAATGATCGTCGCGGGACGCCCGGCTGATGTGTAAACATAATAGAATAGAAACGAATCTTCTCTTCTAGATAAGATTCGAGTCTGTATGTTTGATTCTATAACATAATGAGCCGTCGCGGGATGCCTGGGCCCCAATTCTGTTAACTATTGAACCGCGATAACGCAAGGCGATCGCTAGAAAATTTTTGCGTTTTTTTTCTCATTTACCTCTTAAAAGTGCTAGAAGCGAAAATTTTGCAAAAATTTTCTCTTTTTGTTTTTTTTTTGTTTTTATTTCATTTTTTTTAATATTTCCCAAAAAATAATACTTCTAGCACTTTTAAGTGGTAAATGAGAAAATTTCGCAAAAATGTTCTAGCGATCGACTTGCGTTATCGCGGTTCAATAGTTAACAGAATCGGGGCCCTGGAAGATGTGAAACATCGAATATGGCCGAGCTGAGGCGGAAAGAGCCAACGCGTTTCGAGTGGCGCAACGACACGTCGCCGCGCCAAGAGTCGGCGTTACCCCCGTACTACGCCATTAGATGTTTACAAATCAAAAATGCAGCTGGCAGAAACTGGATGAGGAAAGCTGAAGAAGACTCAAGCCCAGTGGTGTGCAGCAGTGGACAAGTATAGGCAGATGATGATGACGAGTCGAGCAGGTCACTCGCCTGATGGTAAGCGTCACACCTATTCATAATAATTGCAGTGCAGAACTCTGTATTGCAATATCTTGCGCGTCACTGCACTGCGCTCGTCCCCCCTAGAAATTTGTTTTTAAGTCTTATGCTATAAATTAGCTGCACGCATTGCACAACAAACCAGAACACAGAAAAGTTTGCACACTACTGCTTGGCGGTTCAATATATGGTAAAGATGTGGTACTTCCCCAGGCGCACTCATGCAGAAGAGGCATACTCTCTACCAAAAAATAAACATAAGACTTGAATTTAAGGGACACAAGATAGTTAAGTTATTGAGCACAGTATTTATGTTACATTTTAGTTTTAGTAGATGTTGTCGTTTGACCCCCCCCCCCCCCCCCCCTTACGTATAAGGAAAGTTTAGAAAAGCAATTTACCTGAATCATCTGAAGTCACTTTATTGTTTCTCGTTGCAGCTCTCCTGTTGGATTTTCTTGTAGACGGTGGGGTTTTGTCAGTGTTGGGCGGCTCATTCTAAACAAGGACAGATAAGGTTTTAGTAACAACCGTTTTTTTGTGGTACGTGAGAGTGCACGCAGCGGTTGTAATGTACGAATTTCTAAGGAATATATCAGACCGCCTGCTTGTCAGCACACACACACGCCACGTAGGCGGTCTTACATCTTGCTTAGAATTTGATACATTGCAATCGCTGCGTGCAAGATCACTTCGCGCACGCATCCCCTGTGCTCTGGCCTTCAAACGAGGCTTATTCATTTCACCTGATGTCGAGCGTGTTTTTAGTTTTTTATTTATAGCTGGTAATGTTTTAGGCTAACCTCATCAGGACTAGAAGAGGACCGCCGCCTGTTGCGGCGCGGCGCGGGTTTGCGGCGCGGGGTGGCGCGGGGCGCGGGCGCCGCGCGCGGCGCCCCCTCCTTGCCCCCCTCGCTCGTGCCGGCACCCGAGCCGTTCTCTTCGTCGCCGTCGTTCACCGCGAAGCATTCTTCAATCTTGTCACCAAGCTCGGTTACCAGACTCTGCAATCGGAAATAGTTGTTAGCGCCAGCGATCTATAAGAGCGCTTGATCAAAATTGTGGGCTTCCGATCCGAATCCGAGAAAGTACGTAGTACTAAGTAGTCGTAGAACTGTTTGTATGAGTGGATGTGCATTACAACCAAGTACAAAAATTTCCAATAATGGCTTGAATTTCAAAGGAGTTTTCTCGGTCTGCATTTTAACGGATTCGGATGTTTTTTCTCGAATTGTGTGTACGGTAGTGAATTAGAGAGGAGGGATATTTTATACTTTTTCACCCTACATGGGTGTTTTACAACACACGATAGCGATACTGAAATGTCAAAACATCGGTAAATCTAATTCATGACATACATAGTAGTTAAATGAATACAATTTACCGTTATCGTACGGCCTCTTTGTTCATGCTTCCTTATACAAGGAACCTAGGGACAACAATATAATGTGTCCTTAGTCTATACTTAACATTGGCAAACCCATACCTTAATCTCATTCTTGGCCATTTTGGCAGTGTTGTTCATGAGCGTGGTGAAGCAGCTCATCACTTCAGCGCAGTACAGTTTGTCCTTGTAGCAGTCCATGTTCTCAATGAGTTTCCGCAGCGACCTCTCGTTGTACGTGTACAGAGTGAGGCAGTACGCGAGGTCGCGCCACTGCCGCTCCTCGATAGACAGCTTGAAACGTTGGCACAGCTTCTCAATGAGAGCTTCCATTTGACGGTCTTTCTGGATGAGCGATGTTATGTATCTGAAATGAAAATCACCATTCAAAGTTTTTTCTGCACAATGTTATAGTACTATTTCACATCATAGACAACTGCACCATACTCTAGACAGGCTCTTGATGAACGCCACAATGAGAGCATTTGATTATCGCCATTTTGGCGCTGATAGCAGTAGTTTGGCAGTAGCGAGCGTCCACGGAACTAATGTTTTTGTACGATTATTTATTGTGTGACAAACGTATGAAACAATGTAAATTTTAGTTCCACAGACGCTCGGCGGGGCGCTTTGAATCAGCACAAGTAAACGGAAGAAGGGCAGAAAAACAGTAATTACTGCGTTTGTTTGAACTTACATCACCCCCGACGTCAGCCTATAGGCCAGTCATTGGGGGAAATATGAAGCTTTGCCCTACAAATGTAAATACAAGAAAATCGTAATTTATAAACTGTTCACGAACATATTTGAATATTCGATCATTATTTAGAGAAACTTGAGATAAATCTAAATTCTAGTAGTGGTTGAACACGCAGGTAGCGGCCGGCAATGTTAATTAAATTCTAGTAGTGGTTGAACACGCAGGTAGCGGCCGGCGATGTTAATTAAAATCTATATCTTTCGTGTTACCACATACACGCCGGCAATTTTATTACGAAAAAAAATATTTGCCGTAATTTTTCAAAATTAAAGAGATTTTATTACGTTTTTGGTTGTAGAATCAAATAATCAAACAAACAAATAATTATTGTTATTGGAATCTGAATGACATCAAGCGAAGAAAAAGAGGCGCCACCTCATAATAAAGAGCCATGCGTTCCTAAGAAAAAGGGTCTTGACAGACTGACAGACAGACACAGACAGACGGACGACGAAGTGATCTTAAAGGGTTATTTTTTCCGTTTGGGGTATAGAACCCCAGAAACAGAATTTTCAAGTAAGTAACTTGATTTAACCACATTTTCGAGTTATACTCACTTCATAATAGCCCGGTACTGGTCCTCGGGCACGTTGAGGTCGGGGTCGCTGAGCCGCGAGATGATGTCGGGCATCACGTTGTACAGAGCGTTGCCCTTCTGCGAGAGCTGCTTGAAGAAGAGGCGCGTCATGGCGGCCACGCGCGCGTCCGCGTCGCAACAGCACAGCGCCATGTCTGCGATCTGCCCCTTTACGCGCACCATCTCGTGCAGCACCAGGAACGAGAGCATTTTCACGGCGCACTGCCGGACCTCCAGCTCTTCATCGCTCAGGCTGGGTTTTATAATCAACATTTTAGATTTGACGGTTATTTTGATGGATACTAATTAATATAATATGAATAATTAATACATTAATGGTCTAGTCATATAAGCCAAAAACAAGTTGTCTCAAAAGTGTCATAAAATCTTGTGTCTACGTTATTCAGGTCAAAGCAAAAATCATTCCTTTGCATATATATTGGTTTCTATATCTCCAATGATATTGACATTTATTACAAAATAGTAGTACATAAAATTAGCAACAAATTTTGTAACAAATATTTTTTCATATTCTTAACCGTTTTTGGAATAGAGCTCGGAGAACGCGCAGCGCGCAGCCATACATACTGTAATGCATACTGCACTCACGGTTGATTTTGGAATAGAGCTCGGAGAACGCGCAGCGCGCAGCCATACATACTGTAATGCATACTGCACTCACGGTTGATTTTGGAATAGAGCTCGGAGAACGCGCAGCGCGCAGCCATACATACTGTAATGCATACTGCACTCACGGTTGATTTTGCAAAAAAATAAAGTTTATACATACAATTTTCTAGTTTATTATGCCTCATTCCGAGGTGAAACCCCTAATTTGACTGGACTATAAGTAGCAGTATCTTATTAACAAATTATTATTCTATACAAATTGTTTCCGTATCATCAATCATGTAAACACTACTAGATTCATTATCACTACTGCTCTAACTTTTGATTTGACTTAATACATGATATAAGTACTTTGCATATCAATGTGACAAATAGAAGCCGAATAATCTATAAAAAAAGCTTTGAGTTTTTTTTATGCTTTGTCACTTTTTATGTTATTAAGTTTTTTTTATTGCATTGTCATCTATTTGTGAGCTACCCTGAAAGTTTCAGCCGGATAACTAATCGGGAAGTGCTGGAAAATTTAATTGCAAGATTCCAGGACAGACAGAAATAAAAGCTAAAAAAAAAAAACAAAAAAAAGCTTTTAATATATTTGCAGCTGAACACAATGTATGCCTTTTATCCAAGATAAACCACGCGGGCTTAGCCGCGGCGGGCGAGACTTAGACCGCACAAAAGATGCCATGAGAGGTATTCTAGGACGCTCTTGACAACTAAACAGCACAATATACATGACTCAGTTCTATGCTCAACAGTGGAACACTCCAGGCTAACAGTAACTTGACATCCATCTGGTTTAACCCTGCACTACTGATATCCTAACAAGGTATTGTGGTTATCTTCAAAACCAATACTTTGCATTAAGTTCGCCTGAAATAGATCACACCAATTCCACACTAAATAGGGATGAAGTTTATCTAAAAAGTAGTCTTTACACCGACCTAACCTTTACTGGCAATCTGTTCCCACTTTTGATAAACATTGTATTGAGGACTGTCTGAGGGATATAATGAAGGTCATTTTAGTTTTAGCCAAGACAATAGCCCGAAAATTTAATTTAATTTTTAAGGTATTTACAATACTTTTTTTAGGCAATGTCCTGCCTGGGTAAAGTAGAGTTCATTTTTATCAGTATGCCTACAATAATTTTGCGTGAATATCAAAATAACAACAAAATTAAGATTAGTTTGAATGATGCACTCACATGTGATATATATGGTGCGTCCACGGTTGCGTGAGGTTGGGGAAGCGCAGCGTGAGGTCGGCGAACGCTATCGTAAGGTTCGTGCGTAGCGACACGTTCTTGGAGCGCTTCAGAACTGTCACCATCAGCTGCAGCCCGTCTTCACACACCGCGTTCGACACCAGCATGAACCTGAGAATATAAAACTAGTTTTGGGGTAGGGCGTCGGTTACTGCCTATAGTCCAGGCTGCACCGAGCGGGGGCAATCACTCTCCGGGGCACTGAAGGCTGAAAGTGGGATCCCTTAGCCTCAGTAGCTTCCAACAGCTTAGTAATGGTATCTACTTTCTGTTGGACGGGTTTGCGTTACGATGATCCTATTCACGCTGTTTTTCGACATTCTCTGGCCGAACTCGCAAGTTGTTGAAACTCTTTATACTCTTTTTTCCCGTAACAACGGGGAGTTGTGATTTTTGAGTTATTTAATTTTCTTAAGAAAACTACAGCCACGGATAGTGCTTAGGATATAAACTATGGATAAACATGTAGCTTATTGCTTTTATATCGGTGTAGAATAGCTTTTATCGGGGACTAGCTATCACCCGCGACTTCGTCCGTGCGGTCTACAGTTTATCGCGAAAAATAGCATCCTATATTTATCTAGGATATTAAAAACCAATCCAAAAGAACAAACAACCAACCAATCTATTTACAAAGTTTCATTAAAATCGGATTAGCCGTTTTGACGTAAAAGCTCCCCAAACAAACAAACAGACAGACAGACAGACAACGTTTTACTTTTATATATTGGTGTGGATTAGGTTACCGCTGCCCGATAACTGGAAGTGGTAAACATTGCCTGATTAAAATGTGCGAAGAAGGACAGAGCTGCAATAGAAGTCGACAGCGTTTCGTCCGTACCTAATCATAGTAGAAATATCGAGACCCAAATTTTAATTTTGGGTTTTTCGAAAGGAAAGCAACATCCAAGCACGACCGTTCCAAACAACGGTGGTCGCGCCCGTACCGGCACGAGCGATTGCACCGCATCGACCAAACGCGGAGCGGGTCCTGTTGTCACGTTGCGACGCGACCGGCACTCGAGTGACGGTTCGAGCCGGAACCGCCGCTCCGCACCGATAAGAACATTCCGGTTAGAAATATATCGTTCGATTGTAGGAGTAATTCACTTGTTAATTAAAAGCTAAGCGAAGTTCCATCCGTCGTAGACGGCGGCACGGGGCCATGTCAGCGGAGGGCGAGTCAGGCGCCGCAAGCTCGCCGACCGGCGGCGGCGGCGGCGGCGGCGTGGCGCCGGGCGGCGAGGCGACGAGCGTGCACCACCCGCGCTCGTTCAAGCTACGCTTTGCGGCACAGCGCGAGCCCGGCCGCTCCTACGTGTCGCTAGTCAAGCCACTCGGCCTGCGTGAGTGTCCACCAGCCCTCGATTACGAATACTGTGCGGTTGACTTCGGCTTCCTGAGTCGGCCGGGCAGCGAAGCGGCGAACGCCACCACAAAACGTACAATTGTCGCTCTGTGGTGCCATAGGTTATGTACGAAACAATAAAGGGTTTTCAAACCCTCTAAGTATCCACCCTACCTGTAGCCTACCAACCCACTTACACCACCTTTTTCCCACTTTACATTGTAAAGAACGTTCGTTGGTTCAATGTAATCAGTTTTATGTAGTCTGCAATAGGTATAGGCCGGTAACCGTAAACACAAACAATAATAATAATAGCGCTAGGTCTCAATAATCTAAAAAGTCCTGCTTTTTTGGAATGTTGTTTAGGATATAATACAGTGTAAAACTAAATTTGCAGCTTCGAAAGACCTGAGCTAACTTCGTGGTGCTCAAACACATCGAAATTTTCGGCTTTTTTTCAGATTTTGGCATATATCTTCTGAAAGGTGCTTCCCACGAAAAGTTATTTGTTACACTTCAAAAGAAGACAAAATTCTGCAAATAAAAAACTGCTCTACAACTTCCTTTTTCATGATTTTCCTCGTAGAATAAGTATTATAGCCGATATTCTACTCCGAATTCGGCTAAACCTACAATGTCGAACTTTTTAGGAAAATAACCAATGTTTGAAGTACTGCATCTCGTGTTCTATTGGGCCTAAAGAGCTCAAATTATAGAAAATATTGTCTTGTTTTTATAGACAAGTTTTCGTTATGTTTTGTAGTGTTACAAATAACTTTTCCGTGGGAAGCACTTTTTAGAAGTCATAAGCCGAAATCTCAGAAGCTTTTGATGTTTTTCGAGCAGCACGAAGTTAGTACAGGCCTTTCGAAGCTGCAAATTTAGTTTTATACTATACATATATATATATCCTAACAACATCCCAAAAAAGCAGGACTTTTCAGATTATTGCGACCTACGATGTCTTATATGACCGGCCTAATATGTCATCACCATCAGCCCGTGTCAGTTCACTGCTGGACATAGGCCTCTTCCAAAGCACGCCACTGAGCCCGATCTTCGGCTCTTCTCTTCCAACTGCTGCCAGCCACTTTGCGTATATCGTCGCTCCATCTAGCTGGAGGGCGCCCTACACTACGTTTACCGAGCCGCGGTCTCTACTCAAGAACACGTCTACCCCTACGGTTATCAGTCCTTCGACAAATATGACCAGCCATTAACAGCAATTGGTTCCGGAATAACGTGTTCGTTGAATATAACCTTTGTTTTGTCCGGAGACCAATGCTTTGAAAAGAAAGAATCAGCTAGGCTGTCCAACATCTGTTGCAAGTCCTGCAACGTTTCTACCACAATTACGATGTCATCTGCGAATCTCAAGTGTGAGATGTACTCACCGTTAATGTTAATGCCACATCCTTTCCAGTCCAGAGTCTTAAACATATCCTCCAATGCATTTGAGAACAATTTCGGAGAAATAACGTCCCCTTGTCTCACACCTCGATGCAGGGGGATATGCTTAGTCTGCTGGTTCTGTACTTGGACGTTCATTGTTGCGGCGTCATACAGACATCTCAATACTTGGATATACCGCCAGTCGACTTGGCATCGTTGCAGGGACTCCAAAACAAACCTCGATAGAGACTTAGAGGCTTTCTCATAATCCACAAACGCCAGGCACAAGGGCTGATTATACTCTTATGTCTTCTGTATAATCTGTTCACTGTATGGATGTGGTCTATAGTGCCGTATCCTCCCCGAAACCCGGCCTGCTCTGTTGGCTGGAATTCGTCGAAACTCCGCGCAAGACGATTCGTGATGACTCTCGAAAACAGCTTGTAGACATGGCTCAGGAGGGAAATGGGCTTTTTGAAAAATAGGACGACCACACTCTTGTTCCATGCCTTTGGAGTTCTCCCAGAGAAGAGAACAGAATTAAACATACGCTGAAGCTCTTTAAGCGTGGGAGTACCTCCTGCCTTTAGGAGCTCCGTAGTAATTCCGGCCTCATCCGGGGCTTTTCCATTTTTGAGCTGTTTCAGAGCCAACTCGATTTCGTCAAGGCTGACTTGTGGCAGCTCTTCGGTATAGTGGCGGGTCAGAATGGCCCTGGTATCCTCGATATCGGGTTCGGGTTGCGACGCGTGTGATACGTATAGTCGGCCATAAAAATCTTCAACTTCCGCGAGAATCTCCGGTTTAGAAACGACAACTTTCCCGCTTGATGTGGTCAACTTCGTCAGATTGCTTCGACCAAGCTGTTGTACGAAGACTTTTGACCCCCGATTTCGCTCTATCACTTCTTCTATAGCGCTTGTATTGGAGGTCTCGCCTTACCAGCTTGGTTAATGCTTATTCAAAGCCCGCTGTCCTGACGAAGTGACTGCTGGATCTTCGCGTCGTTTCTCAATGAGCTGCAGAGACTCCACTGAAAGTTTTGATTTCCTGCCTGTACGCCGCATCTCGCAGAACTTCGTTCCCTTTTCCCTCAGGATTCCCACCACTTGGTCAAGTTCCTTGTCAATGTCAACGTCAATTGTGCTTTCCAAGGCAGCGAATCGGGTCTCCAGTTTCAACTGGAATGTTTTAGATCCAACAACGGTTTGGAGCAGGTTAGGTCGGAGCGTGGACTTCATCAAACGGAGACTTTCAAGCTTGCAATCAATATCCAGAGGCCTCGGACAAGTCGGTGATCACTCCCGGTTTTAAACCTAGTGATCATAGAGACATCTCTGAATATGCGCTTTTTGTCCGCTATGATGAAGTCGATCTCATTTTTCGTCACACTATCGGAGCTTTGCCACGTCCGTTTCCGTTCCTTCTTTTTCGAGGAAGTTAACTAGCATTTGCCCCCTGTGATTTCTGCTGCCAAATCCATGTTGTCCTACTACCGACTCGCTGCATGTCTGTACTCCCACTTTAGCGTTGAAGTCTCCCATGAAAACATTGAAGTGAACCTTAGAGGTGTCGTGCAAGGCTTTAGATATGTATTCGTACATATCCTCATCATCCGAGTGTTTCGAAGTTGGTGCGTATACCTGAATAACCTTGAGGTTAATTTCATTACGAGGTACGCAACCCTATTCGAAACACTGGAGATTTCTACAATGTTGTCAGAGAGGATCTTATTGACTAGAAACCCGACACCACCTTGGGATTGCAGGTCTCCTTCCCTGAAATACATAAGATGGCCCGACTCTAAGGTTACGGTATCCTCTCCCTCTCTTCGGACTTCACATAACCCCAGAATGTGCCATCTCATGTGCCCTGGCTCCTCTTTCAATTGCGTCAGATGTTCGTCGAGCCGTAACGTGCGTCCGTTATACGTAGCCAGAGTCAGTCGGTTTTGGCGGCCTAATAGTACAGTGTTTTTTTTAATGAAGCTCTTCCAATAGAGCTGGGCGCGCTGATCTCGCCTCTCATCCGCAGCCGCCACGGTGACGGGCAAATTCTACGCGCGGCCGCAGCCGGGCGACGGCGACGAGGAGGGGTCGGAGCGCGCGCTGCGTCGCATCCGCGACATGTTCTACCGCGGGCCGCGCGACACCCACGCGGCGCCGCACACCAGCGCGCACGAGTACGGCTGGTGGGCGGCGGCGGGCGCCGCAGAGCGAGCGGCGGCGCGCCGCGACCCGCGGCTCTCGCACCACGTGCGCGACTCGGCGTGGATGAAGGCGCGCCTGGAGGTGCTGGCCGCCGACGCGCGCCTTCGTGTCAAGAACTGATCTCGTTTCGCTCCGAACTCGATCATTTTTGTAGTTTTAGGTTCTCGTCTTGATTGTTCGGCGCCGGTCGAGAGGAGACGTGTCGAAACGAAATCAAAAGCGCGGCGACTAAGGAATCGGTACGATCGGGTTCCTACCGGTGTGTTTGATGTATTGACGAGTATCGAGCGCCCGGTCGAAATTCAAACAACTTTTCGGCGACGACATAAACGAAGAGAAAAATTAATAAGAAAAATATTTTTATTGACTGAATTAAATAAAAATCATAATCATGCGCAGATTTTTTAATAGAGTTTAAGTTTAACTTTTTGGGTTGTAAGCTTTTCTTCTTTATCTATCAATAAATAAAGCCGTAATTAAAAAAAACTTTCAATACTCTTATCTCGAACTATTATAGAAATTTTACAGTAAAGCCGTAATTAAAAAAAACTTTCAATACTCTTACCTCGAACTATTATAGAAATTTTACAGCCAGCAGAAACCGCAAAAATGGTTGGCACGTGTCTACCTGGTGAAAGTGAGAGCGGCGGCGGTTTGCAGCTGCGGCGTGCACCGCGCCGGCGCGGCGAGCAGGTGCCGCAGCAGCGGTATGTACTTGGCGAGCGCGGCGCTCTCTCCCCCACAGCCGGTGCAGTAACAGTCACTTGTCTACCTGCAGGCCTAGCATGGGGGGTGGATATATTTTCCCCGGGGAAAGGATAAAAATCGGTGGATTTACAGCGGGAGTAGCGTTCTCTATGGTCACAAACTAAGAAGGTGGTACGGGTATGGTTCAGTAACATTGACTTTTACTTTTTATCTTAAATATTTTGACAAATCCAACATACTTTCAAAAATCATTCGTTCTTTTGATGTTAATTTCTGTGGCTTATAGATTATATTTCCGAAAATGTTCGTGCGTACCATTGACACACCCCGGACACTTTCCTAGATCTCTATACAAAAGCCGCGTTCTAACAACCAGGCAGAGTAGACAGTTATTTTGTATACCTACGTTTTTTTTTGTCCAGAAATTCAACGAGTCACGGGCATCTTGGATATACCGCCTACGCCGGTGAAATTTACTTCCATTGTTTGCGTTTCTAGCATCAAAATATAATTATAAAATGCTCGCGACATTGTGGTTGTCTATGTCAAACGGAGATTATTTTAATCTATGTTTTTCGAGTCTATGCTTTTAAGCGGGAGTAGCATGGGAGTAGCGGAGGAGTAGCGGCACATAATGTCTATGACAAACGTCAATAGACACATTTTCTCCTTTGATTTTATCCCTTTCCTCGATTGCCGTGCTATGTAAGGTAGAGAAGAGAATTATTTCCACTGAGAAGTGGATAAAAACGGGGAAAGATAATTTGTCCACCCCCGTGCTAGGCCTGCTGGTGAAGGTGAGAGCGGCGGCGGCTTGCAGCTGCAGCGTGCACCGCACCGGCGCGGCGAGCAGGTGCCGCAGCAGCAGGATGTACTTGGGGAGCGCGGCGCTCTCTCCCCCACAGCCGGTGCAGTAACAGTCACTTGTCTACCTGGTGAAGGTGAGAGCGGCGGCGGCTTGCAGGCTACGAATAAGTAATAAGTCAGGAAACGTAACAGCGTTAATAAAATGACCCAACAAAAGTCGTGCCCAAGTAGGTGGGGCTTAAAAGTCGTGTCCAGCGCGTCATCAGTCGTACATTTTTCATGCAAGCGAGCACACGTCATATCTTCGCGTACGTTTTAATTTTATCATTGTGAACTACAGCTGTGAATCATCATGCCAGCATGTGTTGTGAAGTGGTGCAGGAGCCGTACAAGATTAAAATGTCCAGGGATCACTTTTCACTAGTAGTAGTTGCAAAATTATAATTATATTCAAAAACGTTCAAATACATTATCAAACCACGATGGTCAATACTATGCAAAATGAAGTCAGTCAATTTTTGCACTAAAGTTTAATTTCTACTCGATGAAATTTTGAAATTAGGCTGTTATTTTTTCACGCAGATGATTCATACCTAAGAAACGTCAACATATTTAGGAGAATACTAAACAAAATGAGCAAATAAACAATAATGAACGATTACAGTTGGTATGTAATATAGGTTCGGCATTTTCGACTCATGGGAATAACAATAGCATTAAAAAAACAGTTCATAGTTTGATCGAATTAAAGCACGTTTAATTTTTCAGGCTAATGAAAATACACCTTCTGCAAATTTTGAAGTGTTTGATTTACCTGACTTGCTCAAAAAAACAAATAATGCAAACCCTCAAGGAATAAGGCACAAAAACTTGTAAGATTTCACTATTTCTTTTGCACTTAATATTTAGGTTTGATAGGAATTTTTATTTTAGCTGTATATGTGTATCTATTTCAATTAGAGACAGTCTTTCATAGATTTGAAACTGATCTTCAATAAGGTTATTTTCAGGAGAATAATATTATTCACCTGAAAACAACACCGTCATTACATTCAGTGTTGATATTATTCACCTGAAAACAACACCGTCATTACATTCAGTGTTGATATTATTCACCTGAAAACAACACCGTCATTACATTCAGTGTTGATATTATTCTCCTGAAAATAACCTTACCAACCAAGAAAAAGAACCAAGAAAAACAAAATTAAAAAATAATCTTATTTCAACCGAAGTCTTTAGTTTTGAAGAAAGAGGATCATGCGTTACGCCGATAAATATACCATCGTCAGATATTGAATCTGCTCTGAATACTCCTAAAACACACATTTTAAAGCAAAAACTAAGAAAAAACTATTTTGGCAGTATAACGACTATCACAGATCAGAAATCTACAACGCCCAAATAAAAGATTAACTATGAAGAATATTTCACTTAAAATATTTTATCCCAATTGAAGAAAAATGGATTTGGCGATACTACAGAAAATACTGCATTGAATGATTTTTCGGACGATATAGTTTTATCCCTTAAAAGTAAAAAGTCAAAAGTTACTTTGATCTTTGATGGCTGTGCATCTAACATCGCTACGGCTAAGATGTTGGGTTGCAATTTTGAAGACACAAACAATTCAAAATCGTTTTTTGACCACCCATCTACCGGAGACCCAGTAGTTGTAATATTAGATCCATTTCATATGGTGAAACTTGTGCGTAACACATTAGAGGAAAAATACACTCGTAGATAAAAACAAGAAAAAAAATTGAGTGGGCAGATTTGCAGAAACTGAAAAATATTCAAAATATCGTTGGATTGCATTTTGGGAATAAATTATCAAATCGGCATCTATACTTCCGAAATAATATCATGAACGTGAAACTAGCGATTCAAACCTTAAGTCAAAGTGTAGCTGATGCGATTAAGTCTGTTTCTTGAAAATCAGGCATGTTTAACTGTTAAACATGCCTGATTTTCAAGAAACAGATGCAACTGCTAGCTTTTTAGAAACGTTTAACAACCTTTTCGACATACTAAATTCAAGACCGACCGATACGGGTTTAAACACGCTTTTTCAGTGGTAGAAAAAGAAAAACTACATGACGTTTTGGATCAAAGCGAAAAATATATTAAAGGTCTCTAAATCAATGTGCAGTCAAAAAAAACTCGAACAGTAAATGGACAAAGAGTAACAGTATATACTAACTCTTTGAAACCAGTGACCAAAACTCAGTCCAAAACTGGACTTCTAGGACTCCTCATATGTATTTCAAGTTTTAAATTACTTTTTGCACGGCTAGTAGAGTTACAAATATAGAAATTTATTCAACCATATTAAGCCAAGATCATATTGAGTTGTTTTTGGAGTGATCCGCAACCACGGCCGTTGCAACAATAACCCAAACGCCTGACAGTTTATGGAAATATATAAAAATAATTTACTGAACTTGAACCTCAGCTCTAAATTCACAGGCTGACAGGAGGACATTCCGTTTTAAATTTCTCAGAATCCGTCTTCACTACATTGCGAAGAAAGATTCTCTTTAATGTCTTCTGGACAAAAACTTAATAAATTAATTATATTTCGTGGGACAAAGAATTTAATGAATTGTAAAAAGTGAGCCAAAAAAAAAAAACATTGTACAGTAATATTGTTTTATTACTGACTTGGTCCGGTCCACTTATTGCATAACATCGTCCACGCCGCTATGACTCAGCTGTCATAGCAGACATTGCATTACGCGCGTGAATCAATCCCTGCTTTCGTTCTGAATTTAAACCAATCACCAAGTTTGTCTATTTGTAACCTCGGAAGTGATTCGTACTTTGAATCTTACGTCGTTTTGGTTTGACATTTGTTTTGACATTTTATTGTGACATTTGTTCTGAATTAGAGTTCCTGACTTATTATTTATTCGTAGCTTGCAGGTGCCGAAGCAGCGGTATGTACTTGGCGAGCGCGGCGCTCTCTCCCCCAATGCCGGTGCAGTAACAGTCACTCGTCTACCTGATGAAGGTGAGAGCGGCGGCGGCTTGCAGCTGCGGTATGTACTTGGCGAATGCGGCGAGCAGGTGCCGCAGCAGCGGTATATACTTGGGGAGCGCGGCGCTCTCCCCAACAGCCGGTGCAGTAACAGTCACTTGTCTACCTGGTGAAGGTGAGAGCGGCGGCGGCTTGCAGCTGCGGCGTGCACCGCGCCAGCGCGGCGTGCAGGTGCCGAAGCAGCGGTATGTACTTGGCGAGCGCGGCGCTCTCTCCCCCAATGCCGGTGCAGTAACAGTCACTCGTCTACCTGATGAAGGTGAGAGCGGCGGCGGCTTGCAGCTGCGGTATGTACTTTGCGAATGCGGCGAGCAGGTGCCGCAGCAGCGGTATGTACTTGGCGAGCGCGGCGCTCTCTCCCCCAATGCCGGTGCAGTAACAGTCACTCGTCTACCTGATGAAGGTGAGAGCGGCGGCGGCTTGCAGCTGCGGTATGTACTTGGCGAATGCGGCGAGCAGGTGCCGCAGCAGCGGTATGTACTTGCCGAGCGCGGCGCTCTCTCCCCCACAGCCGGTGCAGTAACAGTCACTTGTCTACCTGGTAAAGGTGAGAGCGGCGGCGGCTTGCAGCTGCGGCGTGCACCGCGCCGGCGCGGCGAGCAGGTGCCGCAGCAGCGGGATGTACTTGGCGAGCACGGCGCTCTCCCCCACGATGTCCCGCTCGCAGACCGCGCGCACGTACTCTGCGTCCGCGTCGTCCGCCACGGCGCCTTCCAGACCCGCTTCTTCTTCTGTCATTGTTGTATTCACCTGTTGTAGAGATCCGTGGAATCAATATCCTATCACTACATATTATAAAAGAAAGTCATTAAAATACTTTCGTCTTTCTGTCTGTGCATAAATATCTCAGAAAATAATTAATCGGTTTTTTTCATGTTTACCTAGGAGTAGTCTATGGTATAATTCATAAGTGTGTAGTCCACAAGACTAAACATCATGTCAAATGCCCATGTCGTACCCATGCCGGTTTATATTGGGAACGATATTATCGAAGCTGTTGATCACTATGTCTACTTGGGTCAGACGATACAAGGGTAGATCCAACTTCGACAAAGAGGACAACCGACGAATCCAACTCTGATGGGCAGCGTTCGGGAAATTACGCCACACCTTCTCGTCACAGATACCGCAGTGCCTCAAGACGAAAGTTAATAATCAGTGCGTGTTGCCAGTTATGACATACGGCACTGAGACGTGGTCGCTAACTATTGGTCTTATACATAAGCTCAAAGTCACGCAGCGTGCAATGGAGAGAGCTATGCTCGGAGTTTCACTACGTGATTGTTTGTTTGTGGTATGAGGTAGTGCTGGCCTCTGATGTCAGTTTGTCAAGCCGCCCGAGGGCCTCTGACATGGCTTAACGACTGCTATTAATCAATAATAGCCGGGACCGACAGCTTAACGTCCCTCTTAAGCCCTCCGAAGCACGGAGCGATGGAAAACCGCACATAACTTAGAAAAGTCATTGGTGCGGATAGGTTTTAAACCCGGTGTCGTTGGATTCTAAATTGCACTATAGAACAGTTAGGCCACCATCGCTCTCCGTAACGAGGAAATAAGTAGAAGAACCAAGTTTATCGACATAGCTCTCAGAATTTGCAAGTTGAAGTGGCAATGGGCAGGCCATATAGTTCGCAGAGCCGACAACCTTTGGGGAATAAAGGTTCTCGAATGGCAACCACGATCAAGCAAGCGAAGTGTAGGGAGTCCCCTCACACGATGGACGGACGACATTGTAGCCATCGCAGGGAGTCAGTGATGGAGGCGGCACAAGACCGTTCATCGTGGCGCTCTTTGGGGGAGGCCTATGTTCAGCAGTGGACTGCTAAAGGCTGAAATGATGATGACGAGTCCACAAGACGAATTTTCTCAACGAAATGGAATTAATCTGCTATCCGGGTAGTTGTTTTTCGTGTGTTGCGTATAGCAGTAGTCTTTCTCAACTCATGTAGATCAAGTTTCCTATTACACAAATACATTCATATTATATTTTTTAATTTAACGAGAATTTTTTGACGAGAAGTTTGAAAGTTATGACGATGTTTTTGAAAGAGCAGATTTTAATTAACTCTGACCTACCTTACATACGAACGAAACGTGGTGTATGAGCCCACTATCACGCGGAAGGGACACGAGTATTGTAATAACGCTAGTTGTGAAGCACTCACCGAGGGCCCCTTGTTAGAAGTGACGCTGGCCGAGCGCTGCGCCCGCGACGAGGCGCTCGACGTGCTGACGTTAACGAGCGTCTGCCGCCGAAGGTCCTCTACCCGCCCGCGCCGCGCCGGGGTTGCGAACGCACCGGCTTTCTTCTTCCTCTTCTCTTCTATTTTACGCTCTTCACGAACCTGATAAATCAAAACAAAGATCTGTTATGGGAATTCATTCCACGTGATATCCAAATGTTAATTAACGTTTGTAAGGGATATCACGTGGAATGAGAGCTACAATGTAGTTGTTTTACGTCCGGTAGAGGCACTTATCAAATCTCATACAAAATGCTTACGCTAACGATACGATCATCAAATATTCGTGATCGCCTCACAGATCAAACTCAAACTTCATATATAGTATAGGGCTGTGCCATATAAAATAAATTTTACATTTAAAATTACAGCATGCTGAAGTCTTCTGCACATTCACGGTCTGACTAGTCCACAAATTTAAGGTCGCTCAGCGAGCTATGGAGACAGCTATGCTTGGAGTTATTTGAAGGACAAGATTCGTAATGAAGATACCAAAGTAACCGACATAGTTCTAAGGATAAGCAAGCTAAAGTGGCAGTCGACTGGTCATTTCCAGAAGAACCGATAACCGTTGGGGTAGCTACAGTACACAACGTTTAGGCAAACTTAGTGTAGGACGGCCTGTGGTCAGGTGGAGTGACGACCTGTGAAAAGAGGCTGGAAGAAAATGGATGAGAGCTGAAGACGGAGCTCAGTGGCGTGCATTAGGAGATGCCTACGTCCAGCAGTGGACAAATATAGGCTAATGATGATGAAGTCTTCTGCACTGAAATCAAATACGAGGGCTGTTTGATAAGTCCTTTTAAAAACTATTTATAAAACCTTTTTTCGGGTAATCGAATCGAAGTCACTACTGAGGATGTTATTGAATAAGTCCATATTATTGAACTCGACGACCGCAGAGTGAAGGTGCGTGAAATAGCTGAGAACACAGGCATCTCCACTGAGCGAGTACATAAAATCCTGCATGAAGATTTGGGTATGACAAAGCTGTCTGCACGATGGGTGCCACGTTTGTTGACAATCGAACAAAAACGCGAACGAAAGCGAATTTCAAAACTGTGTTTGGATATGATGAAGCTTAATCCTCGGATTTTTTTGAGTCGATTTGTCACTGTGTACGAAACTTGGTTCCATCATTATACACCTGAATCAAAACAGCAATCAAAACAATGGATGGCGACTGGTGAACGTGCCCCAAAAAAGGCCAAGACTGTTTTGTCGGCTGGGAAGGTGATAGCGACAGTCTTCTGGGATGGCGAAGGAATCATTATGATTGATTACTTGGAAAAGGGAAAGACTATCACTGGCCGTTATTACGCAGAGTTATTGGACCGTTTTAATGCCGAATTGTTGGAAAAACGACCAAAATTGTCCCCCAAGAAAGTCCTCTTTCATCAAGACAATGCCCCAGTGCACACTTCAGCTATTGCAATGGCCAAAATCCACGAGTTGGGCTTCGAGCTGGTTCCGCATGCTCCGTATTGGCCGGACCTAGCTCCGTGCGATTATTACCTATTCCCAAATCTGAAAAGATGGCTTGGAGGGCAAAAATTTTTGACAAATGAGGACTGCATCGCAGGTGTAAACGGCTATTTTGAAAACGTATTTTTTGGAGGGGATAAAAAAATTGGAAACTCTCTGGAACAAGTGTTTGGCACTCAAAGGAGACTATGTTGAGAAATAAATGTAAATTGTTTAAAAAAAAAATATTTTTTTTTACTTTTAAAAACGTAGTACATCAAAATGACTAATATATAAGTAAACATGAAGAAAAGCTTATTTCTTACCTGATTTCGCCTCCTCAGCTCGCTGTAGACATTAATATCGAGATAGATCAGCTGCTGCAAAGCCACATGTCCCAAAATGAACACGAACCGCGTCAGCAACTCAATCGGCAAGCTGACTTCTTGCTCATTATCACCCTCTTTCACCATCACTTGCTCTATCCTCCTGTACATTTCCGCGAGAACATTCGCGGCGACGATCTCCGGCGTATCACAAATAGCGTAGATTAAATCTACCGAATTCGCAGCGAACGATGTGAAGAAACTGAGCTTCGAGAACGTTTCGAGCAAGCTCTCTTGTACGGAGGTGAATATGGTGTGGTCGGCGGGATATCTTTGCGTTTTTTTCGATAGCGGTAGGAGTAGTTGGGCGCTCAAGTTGCGAGTGTTGTAGTCGGCGGTGAGCCCGTGTTGCTGTATGACGTCGAGGTTGGCAAGCGCGACGGAAGGCTTCGCCTTGGAGATCATGACGAGGAGCGAGACCGCGGCGATGCTGTCGCTGTCCGTTGTGCCGTCGATTTTCTTTAGGAACATTTCCCAGAACACCTGTAAAGAAAAATATAAAGTTGCTAATTCAGGCATTGCAGTTTCGTAATCTTGTGAACAACGAAAATGTTCATAATAGGTACGTATTAAAACGAATATAATAAACGAAATTAGTTGAACAGACTTGGTACGTGCACACAGTGCAAAAATGGGCCTCGCGGGCGCCTGGAATATGTGTAAACATCGAATATGAACGAGCTGAGGCGGAAAGAACCGACGAGCCACGAGCGGCGCGGCGCGCTCGCGTCGCCGCTCCATGAGTCGGCGTTACCACTGTACCGCGTCATTAGATGTTTACACATCAAATAAGGCGCACGCAATATTAACCCTTCAAAGCGCAAATAGCTGAAATAGTAAGATTGAATATCGCGTGCGCGTTTTGACACATAATATAGAGCGCCCTTGTCCATACAAAAATAAAAAAACACTTATCCACCATTAGCTATTTTATCCGTTTACAAATATTTTTTTTGCATAAAGTTGATTCATGAATTAACTACATACAAACTGATTTTCCAAAACTTCTAAATTATAAGAATCTTTATTGGCAGATTTTTGTGCTCAATCAACAAATTGAAAATGCTCTGTTTCAAAAACAAAAAGCATTCAAAAAAATGATACCTATTACTTTCTTATTGGTGTGCAATGAAGAGTTGTTGTAATGAAGAGTTGTTGTATTGTATTGTATTGAATGACTAATAAGCGTAGATTATATTATATTCAAGCGATTGACATTAATAACAAATGATTTCACCACACTTAGGGGGTGGAAAGTGCTTTCCCCGAAAACTACAATTCTATCAAAAACTGTACTACTAAAACTCACTCTCTCTATTGCTGGTATAGGAGATCGAGGGAGGAGGTGAGATAGCAATACATTTACTCAATACCTATTGCTGGTATAGGAGATCGAGGGAGGAGGTGAGATAGCAATACATTTACTCAATACCTATTGCTGGTATAGGAGATCGAGGGAGGAGGTGAGATAGCAATACATTTACTCAATACCTATTTTGCGAAGATTACGTCAACAGACTATCCTCATAGCAAGATGTGAAAGTAGTTTTCGCTTCGCTTGTACAATATACAGCCAGCAACAAAAGTACAAAAACAAACAGAATCTGTAAAACTATGAGGTGGATATGTACCTGTATGATGGCCGGAGTGATGTCCCCCTTCTCGATCCACTTGGCGACGAGATGCTCCAGCGCCAGCGCGCTGCCCCGGTCGATGTGCTGCACGAGGGACACAAGCTTATTGGCGATGGCGAAGGCTCTGGCCCGGTCCGCCTTGCAGTCGCACTCGAGGTACATGTCGCGGTAGGCACGTTCTACTGCTTCGCGTTTGTCCTGTTCATGTATTGCTTTTTTAGCTTTGACGTAGCTGACCACTTCAGCTAAAGGAAAGTTAAGCTGGCAAAAATCAGTCAAAGATCGTTTGATTTTCCTATCTCTTTAGAAACAAAGTGGCTTCCCGCTGTCTGTTGGTCTGTATCGCATAATCTTTTAAACTACGCAACGGATTTTAATGCAGTTTTCACCAATAAATAGAGTGATTCAAGAGGAAGGTACGTAGGTATAGTTTGATATTGTTTTGTGTTAATTTGTTGAAATATGACGATAATTGTTCAAGATGTCGGAAGAAATCAAGCCGACTAAGAGCTTTTTATTTGGAAAGTTTCCTATGAAAACTCGCATAGATACGGGCATTGTAAAGAGAGTTTATTCGAAAACCGAAATGGCCAGCATAGGCACAAGAAAAAATAAAAGGCGCGATATCCCCGACTCTCCCGTCAAAGTCGAGGACTCTGTGGGCGCGATTGAAAAGAATGAGCAACCAAAGACGGTATTTTGTGTTATTTCAACAGTTCCGTATTTTATCATTTTCAACACAACACAAAAATATCATCAAAGTATTGTGACGATGTGAAACCTCTTTCATAAATTCTTAATTCTTTCATAATCCATTTCATTCCATTTTATAGTTTGTCATTACTTATTAATTCTAAATTCAAATAACCTGTCATTCCCATATTGTCATTGCATTAGCAAAAACTGCAATTTTACGAAATAAAATGTTTTAAAATATGTATGTACCTAAATAAGTTTATTATATCTGGAATCTTTTAAATATATATGATAATACCTTTGTTCGTGGTTGTTTTGATGTTGAAGCAAAAATTCTGTGATAATAACAATACTAGAGCCCCACGGGTACACTCTTACCAAATATATTAAACGATTTAACTGGAAGAAGACTGAATAGAATAGTCGAGTGCAAGATCTCTGTTTATGAACATCTCCTCCTGTTCCTGTGCTCCTAATTGTTCCTGACTTTTGTGTCCACTGATGTTTGGTCCCTGGGTTAGTGGAACAAACCCAAACCCAAGGATCAGCTCGTGACAGTATTATTCCCCGAAGCAGCGTGAAGGTCGAGTGTGCGAGAACTACATTTTTCACCTCTTTCTTTCTAAATTACACCTTTGCGAAGCCGAGGCGGGTCGCTAGTACTCAATAAAATCAATTCGCATTGCCACAGAAAATTATAGTCTTTAATGGAAATGTGTATGCATGGAATCAATAAAAAAAATAGGTATATTATCTACACTAAACATTTTTGTATTTTTGTATTGAATAAACTGAAAAAATACTGATTTGATTTTAAAAATTCTTCCACATAAAGAAAGCTACATTATCAGCGAAAAACATTGGTTGTACTTTATTTTTCAAAAAGTTAACGAAAATTGCAATAATGTATTCCAAGGTATCAAAAATGTGCCTATAAAAGTCATTACTTGGCGTGCGTTGCGAATTTTGTGAAAGTGCATGAAGAGAAAAAGAGACATCAAATAGGAAAAGCAATGAATTCAAGATGCTGAAATAGGAAATGTCATAAGCAGAATTATGTATTCACATGTTGCATAGATAAAAAACATTTTTATTGTGGTCAATGAAGAAATCTGAATCTGATGTCACAGAATAAATAATAGTACAAGTACTGATGTTCTATCGACATAATGCATGTGGTGGTAGTAATTTCAGAAAATCTTGAACAGCAACAGATTAATATCAAGTCGAACGCAGTTAAAATTATGGACTAGTTATTAAACTTTAATACAATTTCAAAGTTTCAAAGCTTCGAAAATCTCACCTGATCTGGAGACCAAACGAGTAGCAGCATGTTAGCAACGCCCGCCTTGGCCGAGTCTATGTTGAAGTGGTGCGCCGTGGTGAAGAAATCAATCGCCTCACTCACGTCGCCGGCTTGCTTCGACATCAGCAAGGCGTTTATCAGCGGCATGGCTTCTGACACCATCTTGCAGAAGTGGACTGACTCTTGTAGAAAGGCGACGATGTTCTCTTTCTCTTCCAGGCGTTTGTATAGCGCCATCTCGTTTTCGCATTGTTGTGTGAGTGAGACACCGTCGCCGCGGTCGGGTATGATGAATATGTTGCGAAGTAGGGCCACGAAATAGATGATCTGCAATATAAATAAAAAATACGAATTTAAAAAAATTAAACCTTCTTAAAATCGTATAAAACTTTAATGAAATAAATAAAATTATTGAGGTCTGTACTAAGCCCAAAACCGACTACAGTAAGTAAGTAGGCACCTGACACAAACCTCAATTTTTTTAAATTATTTATTTCTCTAAGTTTTATACGAAATGAAGTCATTTTTTTAATTACTTTTTATTTCATACTTTTTAGTTTTGTTCAAGTAAAGTTTAAAGAGAATGAAACTATTACAAAATTAATTATTGCAATCAAACTTGTATAGGTCGCGTCATGTAAAATGAACGCTGGCGGTTAGACTGCGCAATAACCATGCAGGCAATAACCATGATGGCAGGCGTGACTGCCAAAATCATAAAAGTTTATTAAAACCATATGATAGCTTATTTGAGTATGATCTTTAATAGACTTCACAAAAAAACGAGATTCTATGTTCGACTATATGTTTTTTTTATTTTATATATTTTCACCGATTATTTTCTCCGTCAATTGCGGACCGATTTTAATAATCCTTTTTTATTTTAATGAGGACTTCTAGGTTGGCCCCATATAAGTTGGATCAGTAATTTTTTTAGTTATTAGTTAATCCATTTGAAGTCGAAGTTTTTGTACCAAGGTATTTCGAACAGCACATGGTATTTTCATCAATAATATCTCAGTAAATCAAATCATACACTACAACATGCATGCATGTTGCATGTTGTCCTCACTTATGATTACAATAGCACTGGACTATATTTTTATTAAAATTGAATTATTTTATGAATGTGTTATTATCACTGATGTACTTTGGTTCCGTGGACGCTCACTACTGCCAAACTACAGCTAACAGCACCAAAATGGCGATAATCAAGTGCGCTCATTTTTGGGGTATTAGTTTGGGAGCTACGATGCCACAGACACACGGATACACTTATACATAAACACACTAATACACACCTTAAGCTTATAATATCACTCTCTTTTGGAGTTCAGGGGTTAAAAAAAAGGATATGGTTTTAATATAATTACCTGATCGCTCTTCTCCATATCACATCTCATCAGCTTAGCGTCAGGGTACTGTCTCTCTGTGTGTTTGACAATCAAATATGCTTTATGATAATTCTTCTCTTTTAAATGCTTTCGAATCGCGTCATACAAGTTATCCAACGAGGCTTGAGACAGTGCAGCTTCGTCCTGAGTGGCAACTTCTATGTTTTTCTGTATTGAACTAACAATTTCAGGTTCGATTTCTTCCCATTTCTTGACGAGATCCGCGTCGGGGCCAGGGTTGAGCTTTTTCTGCAGATCGTTCAGTATTTTTGTTTCCGATTCTAGTTGCTCCTCTAGTATGTCGAGCTTTAGTTGGGCGGAGAATGGATTGCATTCTAAAAACACCTGGAAATGTAGTGAAGGAGTGTTATTGTGATGGTTCAATGGTTCTAGATCCACACAGTGTAAGGGATATGTGGTAGGTAATTTACTTTTTCATACAATCGTAGTTACGTTTTTATTCATAAACTAGCTGTGCTCGCGGCTTTACCCGCGTGGTTAATTCATTTAAAAGTAGCCCATGCGTGTTATTTCAGGACCAAAAGTACCTATAAAGTACTAAAAAAAAAAAAGTACAAGTAGTAAGTAGTTAATGTACAATATGCATTTCTTCAAAATTCGTTCAGCCGTCAAATAGTTTTTCAATTCGGCATCTAATCATCGGTTTAAGATACCAAGTACCCCAGTTTTTAAGTCAAACCCTAAGGCTATCCAACAGTGAAAACCGCACCGCAATCGGTCCAGTAGTTTTTACATGATGCGCGAACAAACAGACAGAAACGAATTTTTAAAATGTTATATTTTTGATTTAAGCTTATTTTAAGTACCCTAGACCATTTATTTTTTTAATTATCTTCTTTGTACAGACTTTTTCGTTCTTATTGCTTTATTATAAAGTATAGATATATATAGATTAGCTACTTTAAGTTTAGCACAGAAAACTAAAACTTGGTCTAATTTAGTAATTACTAGCTGCGCCCCGGGGTTACAAGAGCGTGGATTATTATTATGATGGATGATGATGATGATGATGAAAATAAGCCTATGTGTAAATCCAGGATATAAGCTACTCTAGTACCAAATTTCCAAATCCGAATCCGTTTGAGCGTGAAGAAGTAACAAGCATACAGAATAAAATATAAACATAGATATCGCTAATCAGTTTTTATGCATTTTATGACGTTTTGTATCGTTGGACGGTCAGTTCTAATGTATAGAGTTCTGCATCGCGCATACGAAGTTTTCCGCTCGATAAGTAGTATATATATCTATACTCTTTGAAGAGGGTGTTCATTTTCAAAACTAAGCTCTGATTGGCCTGTTTACGACATATATACAACGCTCTTAAGAGGATCCGATACCGAACACAGTTTCCGTTGTTGATTCCTTTGAGATTTGCCACCCGTTAGATTATTAGGTACATTTTTGATAGAATTTACGTTCCGCGGCAAACCTCTTTCCACCACTTAAATTGTAGCAAAATGTTTTGTTAGCGATGTACGAGTATTTTAGGCTTATACGTTATTTATATTCAAAAAAGTTTTTGGATTCTGAAAAATAAGTCAATAGTTACAGCACTAAATTATGCCTGATTCAGATGCTTGTTGTTGTTGTTTCTGA
The DNA here is from genome assembly GCA_946251855.1 of Alsophila aescularia. NCBI lineage: Eukaryota > Metazoa > Arthropoda > Insecta > Lepidoptera > Geometridae > Alsophila > Alsophila aescularia. The sequence continues at coordinate 47,003,393 of OX276378.1, forward strand.
CGTTAAGGCCGAGATATATGTGAATTGGGCTCAATTTGGGGATATTAAAACCTTTTTTCTCCGTAATCTTTATAGAAAAAACTTCAAATAAAATATATGTTAATTTACATCATACAGAGCATCTCCTCTTCAGCTTAAAAAATTGAAAATACAATTTTAAATATCAATAATAAATACGCAAAGTACCCTCTGTTTTTGTAGTTATTACCGTTTTTCTTATAAACTAACAATCACATATTTTTTTAATTTCCTTTAGCATATTCAATAATGAAACGCTGAGGGAACCTTGGAATTAGTTTTGCAAATATCTTTCCTAATTATTTTTATCATTTTTTTTTACGTATTTTTCTATACTCGCAAATCGCATGGGCAACCCCTCTGTCGCCCAATAAATCAGTGCGGGACGAGACGTTGTGCTGAACGTACCTGCGACACTTTTCTCCACAAAAGGCACATGTTATTAATCTGTGGCTTGTCTTGCGCATAACCAATTTGGAAATCATATATTATGTCGATTTTTAGTTGTAGGCGGGATCATTTGAGTGTGTAAATATAATAATAATGTTTTTTTTTTTAGTTTTTTGTTATAAGGCTGTACATAACAAAACGAGTATAGTCTTTTATTATAGTTATTAATTTACCTATTCATATTATAGTCATGATGATGATGATGATGATGATATTATAGTAATTATTATAGTCAATTACAGTCAGATTATAGTAATTATTATTTAATTAAGTATCAAATAATGTTTATAAATTATCTAAATAAATAGTACTGGTTCCTTATATATTATTTTTATTATTATAGTTAATTATACTCACATTATAGTAATTATTATTTAATTCTATGCGTGAGTTTCTAAAATATTTTATTTTTTTCCATAACTAGTTTTTGGGTTCTGTATGATATGGTAACAATTCTATTGTCCCAATCAGGGCTTGATATCGGTACGAATAATACTAGTATCATAGCGGTAAATACCGTTATTTTCCATTTCGGTACTTGAATACCTAAGAACCGGTATTTTCCCTTCAAGGTACTGGTAGATAATTCAGGTTCTTATGCTACAATGCTAGAATGCCACCATAAACTCGTGCTAACGCAGCGGATGTCTACGGATTGCGACGTTGTGCCTTCACACGAACTATTTGAGTCACACAGTCTCGTATCACAGTGATAAAACTAATAATACATCTTTGTTTGATTTGATAATTGATTTGATTAAAAAAAAATGATTAATTATATTTTCAGGTTTTCTCACACTTTATTGAAAAACTTCGTATAATGCATGTGCGTAACAGATTATTACAAACTCATTGACGGAAGGCAAGTCAGCTTGTGCTTACCAACGATTATTAATATTTTATTCACCCTGATGCAATGATCATCATCATCAGCTTATATCTGTGCCTATAGTTAGACCTAGGCCTCTACTAATGCACGCCACTGAGCTCAGTCTTCAGCTCTCCTCATCCACTTTCTTACAGATACTTTTCGCAGCTCGTTAGTCCACCTGACCACAGGGCGTCCTACACTAAGTTTGCCTAAACGTAGTCTCTACTTGAGGACTCGTCTACCCCAAAGTTTATCGGTTCTTTGGGAAATGTGACCAGCCCACTGCCACTTTAGCTTGCTTACCCTTAGAGCTATGGCTGTTACCTTGGTTCTCCGTCGGATATATTCATTACGAATCTTGTCCAGAGAATCTCTAAGCATAGCTTTCTCCATAGCTTGCTGATCAACCTTGAATTTGTGGACTAGTTTGACCGTGAGTGTCCACGTTTCGGCTCCGTAGGTTATGACTGGTAGGACGCACTGATTAAATACTTTTGTCTTTAGGCACTGTGGTACGGACGACGAGAAGACTTGACGGAGCTTGCCGCATGCTGCCCAACCTGGCTGAGTTTTTCTGTTGGATTCCTTCTCAAAGTTGTTTTTTTGGTAAATTATTGCAATTAACTTGGTAAACATATTGTCAATAGATACACCATTGACTGCAATCGGTTCCGGGTCAACAAGATAGGATAAACATGATCTTGGTCTTGTCTGTGTTCATTCCAAGACCGATGCGTCGAAAAGCGTCTACTGGGTTGAGCAGCATACTTTGCCAGTCTTGCAGCGACTCCGCCATTAGGACGATATCATCGTCAAATTGTAAGTGTGAGATATTCTCCCAATTGATATTAATAAGATATGTTTAAGATGCTGGATTGAAAAGGAATGGGCATTCCATTCCAATTCAGCATCTTAAACATATCTTCCAGGGCATTAGTGAACAGTTTTAGGGATATAACATCCCCCTGTCTCACACCCCTGTCAGTTGGATATGCTTAGACTGCTGGTTTTGCACTTGAACACTCATAGTTTCAGCGTCATACAGAAACCTCAGCATTTCGATGTATCTTTGCAGCGGTGTCAATCCAGAACCACCCAAGTTTCAATGGAGTCAAAGGCCTTCTCATAAGCCACAAAAGCAAGACACAGGGGCTGGTTATACTCTTCAGACTTCTGTATAACCTGCCTCCCTGAGTGTATGTGGTCTATGGTGCTAAATCCTCCGCGAAACCCGGCCTATTCAGGAGACTGGATCAAGTCTTCTAGCGAGACGATTTGAGATGTCCCTCAAAAACAACTTATAGACGTGGCTCAAGAGTGAAGCAGGTCATTAGTTCTTTAAAAGAGTTTTATACCCTGTTTTAAAGAATAGTACTACCAAACTCCTGCTCCACAACTCTGGAGTTCTCCCACTGTTAAGAACAGTGCTAAATAACCCCAGAAGCTCCCGAAGTACGGGCTTCCGCCCTGCTTTTAAAAGCTCCTAAGTTATACCATCCTCACCGTGGGCCTTTCGATTCTTAAGTTGTTTGAGCGCCATCTCAATCTGGTCTAGGCAGACCAACAACTGACGTTGGGCAGTTTGCCAGTGTAGTGGCGGGTCAGTATTGCGATGCCATAATATGTAAATGTATTTAGAAAATTTCTAGCCATAAGTTGGAGAGATGTATTGATATGATTTTTTGTTGTTGGCAATGATATTGCCTATCATGTGCTACAACAAAATTCTCAGCAATTTGTGTCTAGAAATTTTGAAAAAAAAATTTTTTTCTCCGTTTTCTAATTTTACTAATTATTGCATCGGGATAGAATATTGAGGACTGGTTGCTGCATTCACGGAAATGAGCCATCCAAATATTCTTCGAGAACGACTTGTTTTTTAATGTCTTCTTTCTTCCACGATTTAAAATTATCGTACTATAGCGAGAGAAAAAAAAACGATTTGCGCCTTATTAAAAATGACGGGTGATGTTAATTTTGAATTCACTACTTATGAAGCCCATCAAGTATCTACTCACTGCTTTATTATAAGTAAATATATAAACCTCCTTGCAAGTAAAGTTGGTTGGACATGCTGAAATAAAAAAAAACTGTAAATAAATCGCACTAGCAAGGTAAGATAAAGTTTCAAGACCACAATGCCTTAGCACACATTTCAAGCAACTTTATTGAAAATTTACTTTTTCATATTTACTTGAAATGCAAAAAGAAAATTTCGTAGACTTAAAGGCTCGCGTGTTACATGGAGCGAGACACTTGCGCTGTGCGCCTCTCTAATGGCATCATTCGCCTACTGTACTCTTTCGCTCACACTTATAAAAAGTAGGTACTACGGGAACCGGTTTTAGAACCTATATAAGATACCACTTTATTAAGTAAACCTATATGTTAGTTAAAATATCAACACAGTACCGGTACCGTCCCAAAGTCAGTGGAACCGATTTAAAAAAATAGCGGTATTTCAAGCCCTGATTCCAAGTTGACTAAAATAATTTATATCCAAGTCCATAAGTCTCAGGAATAGTGGAATGTAATAGTAGTAGATATAGTAAAAACTTATTGAGTCAATTACAATGCCAGAAATGTAAGAGATTGCGTGTTTTATATGTGTTTAGGCATAAGTATGTACGAAAGCATGATTCATATATGTAAAAGAAATACTACAAAACGCTATATATCGTAAACATAATAATTAGGTAGGTACTATTCGATAGAGTATGCTATCTACAAAAGCTATGGTAGAGAGCGCGCGGCTGGCGTAACTTTTGTCAGGGGACGCTGGGCCTGCGCGGGGCATTTTCATCGGTAACGCCCAATCGAGCAAGGTCAACGGCGTATATCCCCATCTTAAGGTAATTTAAATAATTTGGTAATTACATGAAAAAACCACCAAAATCGGAAAATACAAAAGGTAGAAAAGAGGTTTGTCTTTTTGTATGGACAAGGAGGCGGTAAATATTCCTCTTAAGATCTGCACTATTTCAACAAGTATTTATTAACTCTCTTGTTTGTCGTTCCGGGTGGAATCTTGCAACTCAAACTTCGAGCACTTCCCGATTAGCTATCCGGCTGAAACTTTCAGGGTAGCCCACAACCAGATAACAAAGCAATAAAAAAATACTTGTTTTTAGATTAGTTTTTGATTTACATTTGCTGCTTGTTACTAATTCACAAGATTTACATACCTTAACAAGCTGTATAGCAGCCTTCCTCACTAGCGCCGCCTTGTCCTTCAGGCGGCCGATGGCGCGCTCCATCACCACCTTCTGCCGGCTGACGGGCACGCAGTTCTCGCGCTGGAGCCGACACCAGAACTGTAGCACCTGACAAATATTTCATATTTAAATAGCAGTGAATATAACAACTTAACAACCAACGTCTCGGGGTGACGAGCGCAGTGCAGTGACACGCAAGATTTTGCAATTAAGGTTCTGGGTGGTTATGGACAGGCGTGACGCTTACCATCAGGCGAGCCACCCGACCTGCCCGTCTCGTCAATCAAAGTAATAAACAAAGAAAGTTATCTGTGCATGTCCTACATAATGTGGCACGATGCGATGGCTCCAAACAAACATTAAGCCCTGTAAAAACTTGCATGTTTGGTTAAAACAATTTTTATTGAGTTACACGGTTACAAGATTAGTTAACAAATGTTTGCATGTATGAGTTTTTTAAGCCTTCTCTCGTCACCCCGAGAAATTTGTTAAGTCTTATATAACTAGTAGTAACATTGGATACAGATCCCTTCAAACCGGAACACAGAGTACCCCCCTACTTGTACGAGCTTTTATAGTTTTCGAAAAAAGAAATGTAGGTTCCTTTATTTCCATACATTTACTGGCAGCGGAAACTTGCAGGGACTAGAATCGGTTGTATGAGTTTAGCAAATCGTAGTATTCGATAAGTTTTCGAGTATTCTTTGCATTGACAAGTTAGCGGTAGTAAAATTAGACGTATTCGAAAACAATCAAAGTATTATTACTCGTTAGATAAATTTCCCATTTTATTTAGTTAACGAGACGTTATCTTGCGTGGAGGTTAGCCTCGGAGGCTGTAGAAGCTGAATGTCGTGAAGGGGAGCGACAGGAGCTTTACGTAGGCGGAGATTATTTACACCCAGCCGCATCTCTGACACTCACTTTGTGCAACGGTATCGGCTCACCAAAAAAGGAAGGAAGGAGGGAAAATACAAATCTCAGAAGCTCTCAAAGAATCTCTCTAGAGAACAAGATAAGTTCATAGTAGACCGAGCGAGCGCGAAACGTCTTCGTTTCGAATTTCTCAACCGATCTAGAAGAAACTTGGTAGGTATACAGGTTAAACGGATTTTTACAATGAGATTTTACCAATAGAGACGTCATACCCCTTATAAAATACTAAAAACACGGCGAAATTGTACTATAGCTACTTACATAGAACTTAAGGAACTATATTTGCATTACTGAAGAGGCTACAAGATCACAGAGATATACAGAACCACTTCGTCAAAAAGAGATAAACATATGTTCTCAGTTACAGTGAGTTGCAGTGAACGGCCGATCGCCAATCACCGCCGACGACGGCCTGTGAAGTTACGTGCGTCGGCTAGCAGCTAGAGTAAACTGGGGCAAAATGGATAGAAGGGTTTATTCAAGATGAAAATAAAAAGTTTTTATTGAAAAACAAATACTTTCATAATAATAGTTCTATATATCCCGGAGAACACCCGTATGTTCACCGGACAATTGAGATACGCGCGTAAAACTTTTTTTTGTGAGTTGTTTATGTTACATACCATTAAATAAAATAAAATTACATAATGTTATATACCATTTTATACCTAAAACAATAAAGAACATCGAAAAAATACTATTAAACTATCAAAAATTTACTCACGTAAACATTTTCCCGCCAAAAGTGACGAAAGGCATTTTGAAACACTTTGTGACAATCGTCACTCGCGGGACACTATACATAAAATTATTTTAATATGTTACTTACAGTATTAATACACGAAATATCACAAAATACAAGCTATAAATTACTAAAAACAACACAAATAAACAATAACAATCACTCACTACGTGGTCGATGAACTCGCTCGGTCAAGTTTCATGTTCTAACTGCCTGAATTCACAAAAAAAAACATGATTGGGACCGAACTTTATTATCCAATAAAATCGCTCGTTTCAGGCTGTTTTCAAATATATCATCGCTCACGTTACATACAGGCGTATTTCATTTTCATCAACTTTTCAGTAGAGCCAAGAAAACATATTTTTTTGCCGGATTGATAAACATTTTAATTTTTACTTTGATTACCAACCAACATCATACGAACTAACAACGCTGCGCACCATTATCGCGTTCTCTCTGTCGCTCTTACAAGTACCAGCTACTTGTTTCGTTCGTGTAGGTGGCGAAGCGACAACATCGCAATAGTTGATTTAGAGTAAAATGAAATTTATTATTTTCCATTTTCAATACCGTAAACAGTACTTAAAATGAAAAGGCACATCCTTCCTGCCTTTCACAGTCGTCCCAGTGTATGTAGTGTGCTTTCTAAATTCACAAGATGGCATTTTTGATTACTTTTCATGTTTCGGAAGTCGCGTGTATTTACGTGTAGTGTCGTTGCCACTCTGTTTGGGACTAAATCGACACAAGCAGATTAGCTTGTGTTTGCTTTGCCACGCAGAGCGGAGTACAATTTGGTGAAGATCTGATGAGAATCTTCGGCATGATGAGCAGAATAGCTCCTCAAAATGCAGTAAATTGCTCACTTTTAGGTTTCTACCAATGGAATCACCCCAATAAAATCGCTCGTTTCAGGCTGTTTTCAAATATATCATCGCTCACGTTACATACAGGCGTATTTCATTTTCATCAACTTTTCAGTAGAGCCAAGAAAACATATTTTTTTGCCGGATTGATAAACATTTTAATTTTTACTTTGATTACCAAGCCATGTTGGTACGTAAAACGTGGTGTTCATTGTTGGTAATAGTCGGTGGCTTCATACTATTACAAAGTAACTAAAAAAATAGAAGGCTATATACCTAAAATAGGGCTTTGATTTCAGATACACCCCTTTGTTGTCTCAATTTTATAATATAGAAAAAAGTTATAGTTACGCCCAAGTATTTGTAAGAAAAACCTGAATAATAAAAGAAAATGGAGCACTATAATAATATCATAAAACATACATGAATAGAGAAAAGCTTATAAAATAAGGCATTACTAATGATAATAAATATAAATAACAAAGATATATGAACAGAGAAAAGACAATTTGAGCTGTGTGCCGAGACTCCTTAATTTTCACCATGGTTCGGTTCAAAGAACCTGAGAGATATATTTATGATATTTGTTTTTTTTTTTATGTTAATGAACCTCAATGCGGAGGCAACTATAGCGTTTTTATTTCTGCCTGCGCAGGCATAAGATATGTTTTTGTATATGTATTTTCTTTCTTTCTTTCTTTCTTTCTATATGCAGTTTCAACAAGGGTATCATCGCAATCTTTTACAAAAATCGTTAGGGCTGTGGCAATTTCTGAAGAGCCACGTTTGCTCTCTTTCTCAGGCCAAGTGAAGCTGTTTGTGCCGCCAAATCTTTTAAACAAATTAGCAATTGTTGGCAATTGGGCGTTACTCAATTTACGCCTATAATTCACGAATCTTTTCACTGCTGTTTGAGATAAATCTTAAGACTATTTTGAGAAAAAATAGAGTTAGAGTTTTGTGACGATATAAACTATAAAAAGATGAACATTTTGGTGAATTACATTCATTTTATACTTTTTATGAGATACGTTACGTGAGCGTCGATATGTAACACAAATACTCTATCCTAATCTTATACAAATAGGGTCGCAACTTCGCTAGACTCACCGACTGAAGATCGTCAGCCGTGGCCTTTACGGGTCGGAGCGCAGACTGGCGATCGTCAGCCGTTGGTAAGCCCCAACATCCCCTAGCATCATACGAACTAACAACGCTGCGCACTATTATCGCGTTCTCTCTGTCGCTCTTACAAGTACCAGCTACTTGTTTCGTTCGTGTAGGTGGCGAAGCGACAACATCGCAATAGTTGATTTAGAGTAAAATGAAATTTATTATTTTCCATTTTCAATACCGTAAACAGTACTTAAAATGAAAAGGCACATCCTTCCTGCCTTTCACAGTCGTCCCAGTAGTTGATAATGACAGAAGTCACAAGACTTCTGTCATTATCAACTCCTAGACCTGTGGAGTAGATAGCGCCACACACCTTGTGTCTCACATACGCAGAAAGATCGTGCATATGCTCGTACAGATCGTCTAGGAAGTCGTCTCGGAGCGCGCGCTGCGCATCCGTCAGACCCTCGCCTTTCAGCTCCACGTTTAACGCCTCGCACATCATGCCCAGCACGCTAATCCGGAGAGTGTAGGACTGTGGAGTAGAGAAAACTTCATTATGATGTCGATAATAATCGATATTAAGCCGTCCCGGTCGGTAACAATTCATAACAGTTGAGGTCCCTGGGTGGCGTGTTAAACTGTCACTAGAAGTCGGCACTACCTAATCCGACAAACATACATACTTACGTTATTTCGATAAATGATTCAGTCATAATGTTTTAGCGTTTTGCTATAGGTATGTGTTTACGGTACCACAAACATACAGCAAAAGGGCACAATTTAAGCTCATGTTCCTGCTGATGGTTGGTTATTCAGACAAATTATGAATGGATGACATAACAATTTAGTTTCATAAAATGATGTTCCCGAAATCATCTCTCAGCCGTATTTAAATCTACATTTAAATTCGTCAAACGGCTATAAACACACGGACATAATAATTGTCTGAAAAATATATGTGACCACATTTTATTAATATGATGTATAGACAAAATGACACCTCATCACTCTCCAAATAAGGCTGTAACGTAGTGATGGCGGTAGTCATCTCCTTGGGCAGTTCCTTGGTCAGCTCCAACAGGAACGCACCGCAGTTCTTCGTCCCCCCGAGCTCGGCGGCCGCGCCCGCTGCAGTATTCTCGTCGGTGGAAGCCAGTGCCTCAGCTATCTCACGTACCTGTTGGAATATATGCAATGCTAATTGTTCTGCCAATATACACCTGGTTAGTCCTTTAATTGGACGAGAGAGCAAGGCAACTTGGACGATTTGAGATTTGTTTTGTTCAACGATTTCTTTCGAACTGTTGATCCGAAAAAATACTATTAGAATTATTATATTTTATTGTTTAGGTTTGAGGGTTGTAGATATCACCAAAAGGGGGCAAAGAATTCATCATGAGGTCTCAGTTAACGTGTTAATAGCCTTTTATGCAGGAGTCCGCCTGTGGACCACCTTTTTGACAGAGGTTCGACTGCCACGCAGTGTGCACACATTTTTTTTGAAGGACACTGATTCCATTTAAATTTCTGGTGTTATGGGACACAGCTCACTGGATCTGGCTCGAAGGATTAAAATTAATATTGGATGCAGTTCAGAGGCATGCAAGATTGTGGCACTGAAACTCATATGTGTAGGTATGGCACTTGCCAATAGGAAACAAACTACTCCTCTCGCCACTCAACTAAATGCTATCCTATAAGAAATAATAATAAAACTGCTTACCATCTGTGGACCAAATGTTGCAAGACTGAATTCCTTGGTCAGCTGCACAACTCCCGCACATATCGGGGACACAGCATGCTCCACCATTTGCAGGATCTGTTAAGAAGAGTCAATAGCTAATAGCGCCTTTGTCGATACAAAAAGAAAAAACACTTATCTACCCCTAAAAAATAACCAAAATAAAAATATTTGTTTTGCCTAAATGTGTTTCATTAATTAACTAATTAATTAATACGTCATGATTACTCTAAAAAAAAACATCCTTTTGCGCTGAAACTATGACATATTTAAATGGTCTTTTTCAAAAACAAAAAGCTTCCTTTAAAAAAATTAAACGCATAAGCGTAGATTATATTCTACTCAAGCGATTGACACTAATAACAAAAGATTTCTAGGGGGGTGAAAACTGCTTTCCCCCAAAACACCCGTTCCATAAAAAAATGATATCATCATCATCATCATGTAAGCCTCTAGAAGTGCACTGCTGAACAGAGGCCTGCCCCACAGAGCGCCATGATGAGCGATCGTGTGCCACCTCCGTCCACCTACTTCCTGCGATGGCTACAATGTCGTCGGTCCATCGTGTGGGGGGTCTCCCTACAATTCGTTTGCTTGTTCGTGGTCGCCATTTGAGAACCTTTATTTCCCAGCGGTTGTCTGTTCTGCAAACAATATGGCCTGCCTATTGCCACTTCAACTTGCAAACTTTGAGGGCTATGTCGGTAACCTTGGTTCTTCTACGGATTTACTCGTTTCGGATTCTATCACGTAGTGAAACACCGAGCATAGCTCTCTCCATTGCACGCTGCGCGACTTTGAGTTTGTGTATGAGAACAATAGTTAGCGACCACGTAGACATAGTGGGCGATTATACTCTTCGGTCTTCTGTATAATCTGCCGCAGCGTATGGATGTGGTCTACTGTGCTAAAGCCTTTGCGGAATCCAGCTTGTTCGGGAGGCTGAAAGTCGTCAAACGAGACGGTTTGTAACTTCTCTCGAAAATAGTTTATAGACGTCACTCAGCAGCGAAATGGGCCTATAATTCTTCAAGAGGGTGTTATCACCTTTCATAAAGAACAAAGCCACTACGCTCCTGTGCCACGCCTCTGGCGTAGTACCCTCCAGGATGGTGGAGTTCAACAGCTTCTGAAGGATTTTAAGTACCGGTGTTCAGTAGCTCTGTCGTTATTCTATCCTCCCCTGGAACCTTGTTACTCTTAAGCTCTTTGAGAACAATTCTGACCTCGTCTAGGCTAACGTCCGGGATATCTTCGGTATAAAGTCGGGTCAAACGGGCTCTTGAATCGCTAGTCATGCAAAAAATGTACTTACTACTAAAACTCACGACCAGCAACTCTTTCTAACGCTCGTATAGGGGGTCAGGGGGAGGGAAGGAGATAGCTATAAATTTACTAAATACCTACTTTGCGAAGATCTCGTCAAGCGACTATCGTCTTAACACACAAATATTTATAGACCTTAGGCCAGTCTTTTCAAAGTAGGTAACTGATCTAATTAACAGTAAAAACCGATATTTACCTGCACTAGTTTAATGAGACATGAAGTTCCATGGTTGTACTTTTTTATCAAGACTCCAAGCACTTGGAACACTGTCTCCCTCACTGCCTTAGTCCTTATTACTTGTTCTTCTAAAGCCTTATAACAAGGGTCTGCTACCATTCTGAAATTAATTACAACTATGTAAGCGAGAGGAATTAATGTTAACACATTGTAACTTTAACGATTCGTACACGTTAGTTAGTTATTTAAACGGGACTTAATAGCGCTGAAAACATTATTTTTATTTACCTCGACGTTTCGGTCAAGTTGCATTGATCGTGGTTACGAGAAGACTAGAAAACGTTATTATCCGAAGCAAGGGAAGGGTAATGAGTTTAACAGCCTATGTATGTGTGTATGTATGTATGTATGTATATATGTGTGCTCCACTATAGCGTCGCCCATATTGGTCCCATTTTGACAAGCGAGGTATCAGTCGATTCGCCTTCATTTATAGTCATAGGCTTTCTTTTTTTTACCCGAATACAGCGAAACATAGGAGGGGTTATGTGTTCAAAGCAAAAACTTGGTCCGATTTTGACGATTGAGGGATCAATCGATTCGTCTTCATCGCAAGTGTCATTTTATAACCACCATAGTCGGGTTTTAGTTTTTGAACTTGTGTCTTGATTTTATTTAACTCGACGTTTCGATCAAGTTGCAGCTCGGCGGGCAGCGGTAATTATTTTAAATTTGGTTACATCAGTCATCATTTTACCACAAACTCAGGTGGTATTATTTACGCCGCTACCATAACTTAATAGTTATTCTGTGGAGCGAACGTAGCCGAGCTGTATACTAGTGCACGTTAGTATCCAACAATACCGGGTTTGATCCTCAGCTCCGCACCAATAAATCCTGTGCGAATATTCATCTCGCTTTGCTTCGGATGGCACGTTAAGAACGGTTACAAGGTTTCTGTCTCGGGTGGTATTGATTAATACGCTTAACGACGAGGTCAGAGGCCCTCGGGCGGCCTGACAAAATATGTCAACAGACAGAGTACCTACTACCAAATACAACAAGCAATCACAAGTAATCACAAGTTATTCTGTGTCATTGTTCTTCCCTGTCTTGATGAACTTGATATAAATATGATGTCCACAGTAGGGAAAAAAAACGAAATCCCGAACTAAGGCACTCAGCACACGTAGCAACCTGAGTTTAGGCAACATCACGTTTTTAAAGTTTTCATTAACGGTTGCAAATTGCAGTTACAAGGCCCAGTTTACGGATGCCGCGATTTTTAATAAACTTTCGAAATCCATGATCCAGTCAAGAATAACGCTGCGCTACGGGGGATGGTGAGGGGTTGAAGTTGCTATAAACGACCTTTAAAATTCTCTAATGTACCTTCGTTCGAAGTATATTGGAATACGCGTCACATGTGTGGAACCCTCGATATGACAAGTACATTGTACGAATTGAGTGGATTCAAAATAAATTCGTTGATACCTATACTACCGTTTAAAAATACCTTATAAATCTAATGATTATTTGCATTTGTGCAAAAAATGCACCTACTTCCGCTTTCTAAGAGAAGGGAAATAGCTGATGTCACATACTTACTTAAGATACTGTCTAACCTTGTTGATTGTCCCGAATTATTAAGTAAGCTTCAATTAAATGCTCCATCTAAACCTCTTAGATTTAACCCATTACTGAATGTACCGTCAGTGAATACAAACTATAGGCGGCACTCCTATCTAAGGAGAGCGAGTGAGAACTTCAACATATTGAGCAAGCGCTTTGATATCGATCTATTCTGTACAAGTATCGCATCGGCTAGACAGCGGTTGAGCAGAGTTTTTTTGACTAATATTTACGTTTTCTTTATCATTAATTGAATTATTGGTTGTTTGATACGTGAGTTTATATTGTTAATGTTATTTTATAAGCTATAGTGTCACTATCCGCGAAGGCCTGTAAATGGAATTCTGTTATTACTATTCTGCTATTCTGTATTTAAATGTTGTTGGTCTTCCAATAAAATGAATAAATACACGTTGCGGTTGCCAGTTGCGGATAACAGCAACTTGACAAAACTGGTACAAATTGGTCAGTTGCTAGTTGAAGCAGTTTAAAATTGATTTTGTCAGATTGCAGCAACCGAATTCTGTTGCGATGTTTTTACGATTTTCATATAGGGTCGGGCCACACCTGACGGAAGATGCGTCGAGGGTACTGAGAAATGTACCGCTCAGTAAGCAACGGATCATCGGTCAAGAGTGGCGTTTGTTCTGGCGTTACGCGACGCATCTTCCGTCAGATGTGGCCCAACTTATAATTATGAGAAACTGCGTAGACATAGCAACTCTAGTTGTGAGTTTCGCTGATCGCAACAATTTTCGGTTGCTGCAATCGGTGACAAAATCAATTATAAATTGCCACTGACAAATTTGTACCAGTTTTGTTAAGTTTCTTGTTTTCTGCAAACAGCAACCGCAACGCGTAAAGCGACTTCACCCCCTCACTATAAACTATACCCCCGCAGCTCCATAGATGACTGACTGATGATTATGGATTTAGAAAGTTTATTGAAAATCGCGGTAACCGTAAACTCGGCCTTTTGTTACTGCAATTGGCAATCGTTCATGAAAACTTGTAAAAAGTTGATAGTTGCCTAACCTCAAGTTGCTACGTTTGCTGAGCGCCTAAAAGAGCTCGAAGGACCAAACTAATGTAGGGGTTGTAAGGCTCACCACTAAGGGACGCTGGACCAAAATGAATAATTATGATCATGAAGGTTTTTTGAGAGTGGCTTTAAAATACCCGAGTCTGTTGTTACGATTGTCACCCTTCCCTCCCTCCCCCCCCCTTCCCTCCCTCCCTCCCTCCCCCCCCACCTCTACCCCATATAGCTAAGAACCATCTCGAGCACTTCAGCTTTCAAGCAGAAAAAAACGCATCAAAATAGGTCCTTTCGTTTGGGAGCAACAATGCCACACACACAGACACACACAGACACACACACACACTCACACACACACACACACACACACACACAGTGATACACACCCTAACCTTATAACACCGGCTAGTCACTTATATCTGTACATTAACCTAGGATGTTATAATTTTTATTGTATTCGGAGATATTAACTATAGAATTATTGATTGCATTGTATTCAAAAAGACGACATTTCACACCATGTAATTTAAAAGTAAGTGTGACTTACAACGAACTTGAATTCAGAACCGACTTTGTCAACAACGTGGTCTTGGTCTGTCCTACCTACCCCTAGAGTGATTTTTAGAGCCCATAGGCAGCCAGCGAGGGCAGCACTCGCCTGCTGTGACAAAGGCGCAGGCATCGCGCGACCCGTAGCGACTGAGGCTGTGACTTTGTTATGCAAAGGCGAAGGGGCTGCTATTCCGCCAGAGATAAGGCAGAAGTACTGGTTCTTACTCCCCTACCCTTTACTCCCTGAGAAATAGGGACAGTAAAAGTAAGGTTACTACATAAAAAAATAAGGTAACTCCGACCAAAACTATAGGGGGGTACTCCACTCTTCTTCCGCCCCCATAAGCAGGTGTCCCGTATGTATAAAATTACCGATTTTAAAGCTTTTATTAGTATTAACCAAAACTTCATATTTCCCTTTAAAGAAAATAACACAAAAAAAAATACCTATGCATTTATGTGCCAGATTTATTCTGTGCCAGAGATGAGTTTTTTAAAAGCTTTTATTGACTCCGTTTTAGCTTGGGCAAAAATGCTTTCGTATATCCGGCGGGTATCCGGATGTCCGGCTGTTCTCCTCTACAGGTCGCATTTCTTAACCGATCTAAACTAAACTTGGTATACAGGTTTAACAAATTATTTTAAATTTTTTACCCGCTGGAGATTTTTGATTGGGGGGTACTTCCTCAAAAAGGGGCAAAAATAGGGCTACTGAACATCTCTGCCTTATTAGATCCGATATCAATGGCTCTTTTTTATTAGAAAGATACTTTAAGAAGGTCTTATAAAAAATTGGTGAAGATCTGATGACAATCTTTGGCGTGATGAGCAGAATAGCTACTCAAAATGCACTAAATTGCTCACTTTTAGGTTTCTACCAGTGGAATCAGCCTTTACCTACGAAGTAGGGATTGACTGCTAAGTAGGGATTGATGGAGAACCTTGGTTATTAATGTTAGTTTTACAATAAGGTAACTAGATGGAGCTGCTGTGCACCGCTAGATTGTTTGCAATAAAGTTTGTGCTCACGAGGTCTACAGCTCACAGAGCCACTAGTTTAACTTGCAATGTTTGTATGTATGTTTGATTCGGTCAAATCTTGCAAGCTGAATTAAAATCACTTCCTGTTATCCTACGGAGTTAAATTTTACATGTTGGTTCAGTGTCGATGGCAATGCATTTTTTTGGAAAGCATGACCTGCATCAACATTGTTCAGATAAATGAACTATTCAACAGTTAACAGCACAGAGATGAAATTTTGTGTATGCATTTTCTTATGATAGCCTGTTTTAAGTTTTACCATGACATGGTTGCTGCACTCAAGGTTTTGTTATGACTAGGGAACTTCTCAACGGTTAACAGCATAGACACGAAATGTTGTAAATGCATTTAATTGTGATAGCACAGGCTATCACTAATAAATGCGTGTACAACATTTCATCATGCTGTTAGTGGTAGAACCACTAGAGACCCCTTGAGATATTTTTGATACTACTCTGTTGTCAGTGCTCTATCTAAAACTTACACAACAAAACTATCATCAGCCAGCGGTGGGTCCCAGAGTCTGGGCAATGGTTGCTGCACTATCATGTGTAGAGCAACTAATGCAGCTTGTTTGTCTGCTTCTGACCAGCCACAGAATTCATTGTCATCTGTTGCTTTCTTCCTTTTACCCAGTGTCAGCTTCGAAGCATTCTGTCATTTACAAATAAACTTGTATTTGTTAGCTCTAATTATTTTAAAGTAATTTTTAATTATAACCTGTTATCTAGGTGATACAAGTTTTTTTTCAAAATGTACTAAAATATTAAGCTCATTTTTTTATGATTATTTCATTTTTAGTTTTTGCATATCACAAAATAAATAAAGTACATGCATTAGTGTATCTAGCAAGACATTGCTGCTGATTTTGGACTAAGTAAGGCAATGTCAGGATTTCTGTGATTACATATATGTTAATGACATAATTCCTACTTTTAACAAGATTCCTAAAGAGCAAAATCCTACAAAATCTCATTATCCCTTGACTTACATCAGAAGCTAATTTAGCATCCTTAGCTTTCATAATTTGGGTGAATAAATACATTGTCATTTTGACAATGTTTAAGTTCTTTGTTCTAAGGTCAACATCAATTTCTTTATCTTGGAATATCATCTCAAGGTGGTTACATAGATTTTTAGCAGCACGGATAATGTGATCAAATCCTGAAATGAATAAATAAATCTTTATTAGCGATGTACCTACCTAAAAGCTAAAAATAAACAAGTTTTTAACAAGTTTGCATTAAACTTTTTTTGCACATTGCATCACTGTTGTGATTAATTTTTTGCAATAACTTTGCTCTAGTTATTAGTGAAAATTACCTTTATTTATGACATTCCATTCTAGTTTATTCCCATGTATTATTATGGCGAAGTATGTATCAAAGTGCTCCAAAATGTACTCAACTCCTTCAGTGTTGTAGGCTCTTGCAGCATCTGGAATTGAGATCTCCAGAAATAAGTCCCTATAGGTAGGTTACAATGATAATTTTATTAGGTTAAATCATTTTAGCTATATGAAAGAGAGTGTTTTCTTAACTCTTTTGGCTTTTTATTGAAGTTATAGAAATTAAGAAAAATAGATTGAACTAACTGAATAATAATGAAATAAATGTATTGGATGATTTGCTTTGTATTTACCTTGTAAGTTGGATAGCAGTAATCGGGGCTGTACAATATCTTCGACGTGATACTGTCCTGCATGAGACTCCAACAGTTCATCCTTCTGCAGTGGTATGACGAATTTAAAGAGACTCATTTTGAAAAACTTGTATTTGAACTTGTGTTTTCCAAGAGCTACTATAAACTAAATAGCTTAGAAAAGCAGAGCAGAGCTTAGCAGAGCAGCTATAACTATTTTCAATTTATTTTCAAGTATAAACAACGATCGTAAGATTCGTCAGTTAGCGAATATTCAAAAATCTGTCAAACAATATTTGTCAACAATCAAAAGACCGAATAAATTGAACGACAGCGAACGTAAATGACATCGTTACAGGCTATACAAATCAGGCGAAATTCTCGACAACCTCAAAAATTAAGCTCCTTATTTAAAAACCGGTAATATCGAAAAGATTAGTTAAATTGTACAATGGCAATATTTTTGACACGTTGCTTACATGTCATTTGACGTTTCGCTTTCGCTCGCCAGCGCGTTCGCCAGCTGAGTCTGAATTTGAGAGAGCTTTTTGGAAAGTAATTTCAGTTACAAGTAATACCTACGTGTTTAGTTAGTGTACAATTAAACTTAGATAAATAACAACAATGTCGGCCAAAGCAAACAAGGCTTTTACGAAGGAGGAGGAGCTGTTGCTTCAGGACTTTAGCAGGAATGTTTCGACGAAGTCTTCAGCTCTGTTTTACGGGAACGCTTTCATCGTATCCGCTATTCCCATATGTGAGTATCTTCTCTGTATACTAGACTGTGCTTTTAATATCATAATACCCTCAGTTTTATACACAAAAGCCATTATATTCAACATATAAGTTGACACGAATTTAACCTACTTTATCATTTGTCAGGGTTGTTCTGGAGGGTGCACGCCCTGGAATTGTCGACCTCCCTCGCGTGGTTCGCGCTGGTGACAGCGGCAAGCACTTGGCTGTTGGCTCTGGCGTACCGCAACACTAAGTTCCACTTGAAGCATCGCATCGCCGTGCGCCGGGAGGACGCCGTGGCCCGGGAGATGACTAGAAAGCTCGCCGATGATAAGAAGATGAGCAGGAAGGAGAAGGATGAGAGGTCAGTTTGGTTACATACATGTTTTATAGATGTTTTGCTGCCATCGGGTATGAACAGCCTTCTGTTTAAAGGCCTTTACCATGACTAAATTGCCACACAGAAAATAGAATGACTTTTATTAGCTGATACTGTTGTGTTGTGTTTGTGAAAAAGAATATATGAAAGTCAAATTGTTGTGATGATATTTTTGATTGAGACATACAATCTTCAAAAGTAGCCTCTCGGTGATCTGTATTGCTTTTCATTTCAGTTTAAGTTTATTAGATATACTAATTCCAAACACAACATTCAAAGTCTTGATTATATTGAGAGTTGTAAAAGCCACCTGCTACCCTACTGCAACACTGCTTGTTACCCCTATCCCAAAGAAAAGAAGCAGCTGATCTCACTTTTTTGCATAATTATTTCCTTATGTTTAATAGACTACCTCTTTACTATAAGAAATCAAACTCATAGCTCCATCTAGAACAATTTGTTGCAGAAATTATCTTATAATCCACATCCTTTGTGTCTCAAACTACCATCATAATTCGTTTTTCTTACATGATGTCAATCTTTTCAACTCTGATTAGATCTGATTATGGCTAGCCAAAATATTTTCAAATTTATTATTATTAGGAAATCCTTTCCATAATGACTATGGACTCTATGGAGACTTATTTTGTTAAATTTATTGGCATGATTATGTGTACATATTGTAGTTGTTGTACTTATTTTGTTACTTAGCATTATTATGTTAACACAGGACACTTTAATGTAAATCTTTTATTATTCTATGAGTGAAAACTGTGGCTCTTTAATGCCCATTATCATCAAACTATGTAAACAATAAGCAGCTGTGTATTTTCCATCTAAATAAATAAATATGTACTTAGATCAACATTACTTGGTTCATCGGAGGGTAGTTAAAAACATGGTTAACTTTGCAGGATCCTATGGAAGAAGAATGAAGTGGCTGACTATGAGGCGACCACCTACTCCATTTTCTACAACAATGCCCTCTTCCTGACCATTGTAATCCTGAGCAGCTTCTACATACTGCGCTCACTCTCGCCGGCTGTGTATCCTTTTCAAATAGAAAGTTTTTAAAAGTAATCCCAACTACACTTGAAAATAAATATGAGGGTAATTCAACGTTCATTATGCTTTATTACTATGCCAAGTTTCAAGTTTCTACAATTATGCTTTTAGCAGTGAAGCCTGCTTTGTGAAATCATATCATACAATTTTTCTACAAGAAAAGTTTAATTTTCTCAGCCCTGGTGATTAGAAGGGTAACATATTTTCCATTTGAAGTATGCAACCCTAATTTAACTGAAGCCACATGCTAATGTATTATTTCGTCTTGTCAACCTTTTAGCAGCTGGTTAGCATTTAGTAACTTTTACTGGTATAACTAGGGTTAGACATACACAAGAGAGATAATTGGAAAATTGGGAGATTCCAGTATGCACTTGGAAAATGATATGAAAGATTCTGCTAGGGGTTATTAATAAATAGAGATTTTAAGCTTAAATATTATATTTGTTTATCACTGAGGTAATAAATATAACTACCATTATCATTTATCCCTTTTCTGGTAGAATGTGCAAAGGGGGCACAATTTCATTCTGTAAATATGCCTTTCTATGTGTCAAATCCATCAGCTCTACTTTTAACCACATTGAAGGTATTTTTCAAGCTTTGAAAATTAAATTGATAATTATTTTGTGAGGTCTGCAATTAATTGTTTTTATTAATTACTTTTTGTTTTCTGTTTCTGAGCTCTGAGGTTTATCTACCTAATACATCCTCTAAAAAGCCTCTAACCATTTTGACCCTAAAATGACTAGATTACTAGAATGTTTGCATGCTAGGATTTTGGTATGGCATCTAAATAAAAAGTAAGCAGGTAGCTTACATTATAAGGCACTAATTTCCGTTGTTAATATTTCTTAACTCATGTTTGTACAGTAACTACGTTATTTCTCTGTCTGTGGCCTCCGGACTCCTGGCGCTGCTGTCCACCGGAACCAAGTAAACCTTCCTGTTATTTATTTAAAGGTTGCCACAACTACAGACTACAGATAAATAGAAGAACCTGACTTTTCAAACATGTTATTGAACAAACTCTTGATCTTGAGATCGTCAGATAATCTAACTTATAAATGGCAATCAAGTTGTGATGTGAGCGGTGTATGTTTGAGATAAGTTAATTTTTAAAGTAATTTTATAAAATAATATAATTATAATAAAACACGCAAAAACAGTCTTTAGTTTTATTTACATTCTTGTCACAAGAAAAGACTTACACTATGGTTCATGTCATGTTACACTAAGTAGTATAGTACTTACTCTAAATACGTATGCTAAGTCGCTGTTGTTAAAATTGCCTTAGGGTGGGTTTAGTATTAAATCACAAACAGCTTTTATTTTCACTAATGTTTCATTTGAATTGCAATTATATGCTTCACTTTGTGTCGGATTTTACTGCTGCAGTATTCAGTAGGTTCGGTACAAATCGCGAACGATTTTTAAGTCCATTAATAGTAAAACTGTGCCATTACACTCGAAATTAACTGACGAGAAAGTCGATAGAGTAGTCGTATTCATTGCAACCAATGAGTTATTTATTTCGATGAAGATACCTTGAACCTTCTTGACGGGTGTCATGTAATTTGAGGAATTTACTTCATGCGGCAGCAGGAGCACGTTTGCACCGCGGTGGAAGCGTCGTCCTTAACGGATGCGCGTGCGAGCGGATGTTCAATGCGCACGGGCGCGGGGCTGCCAAATGCCACTGTTCCAGCGGAACGTTGGATTGTCAGGGCTCAGTACATCATGCCGGCGTGCAGGGGCTCCGTGCGCTGGAAGTACACGTTGGGGTTGCTGCTGAACGTGGGCTCCACGCTCGTGTACACGTGGCCTTCCTCGGGGCGCACCATCACGCCTGCACACATAAATAACAACTATTAGCTTACGCTCTCTTGCGAAAGGCACTTGGAAAAGTACCTACTTTTTAAATTGAAACATGAATCTCTGTGTTGGTTTGGATTTGAGATAGAGAATAATTTAACGTTTGCGTTAATTGTGCAATATAAAGCCTGATGTGTGAAACGATAGTTACCTGGCGGCAGAAAATAAGGATAAGGGGGATAGTTGTAGGGGTAGTGGAATGGGGAGTGCAGAGGGTAGTGCGGCGGAGAGTAGAGGACGCGTGAGTGCAGGTGCGGCGAGCCCGCGAACAGCGCTCCGTACGGATCTGCGAACAGAAGTGCGTTCAGAGGTGTGCGTGGAAGCGCTTCACTCACTACAGCGCGCGGCAGATACTTAACTAACCGGCTGGCTGAGCGGGCGGCTCCTTACGGTCGAGAGGCGGCGGCGCGGCTGCGGCCGCCACCATGCCGTACTTCACCGGCTTGAAGTGGAAGAAGGAGGGCGAGTAGCCCGAGCCGCCGGCGCCCAGCGAGCTCAGGCCCTCGTCGCGGTCCGCGTCCCAGCGGCCCTCGCGGCCTAGCGCCGCCAGCCGCCGCCCCTTGGGCGCGAACATGAGTGCGAATACCACCGCCACCGTGGCCAGCAGCCCCGCAGCCACGCACGCGTCACGGTGCCGCTCGGGCGCGCCCAGCGCCGCGGCCACCCAGCACGCCCACACGGCGGCCGTGGCGCCGCTCGCGCCTGCGATGTGCCACGCCTCGCGGTAGTTGTCGCGGATCCCGCGTGAGCGCAACGCCACTCCGCACACCACCGCCACCAGGAACGCAGCGTAGCACAGCGACAGCAGCAGTTCAGACAGCGCGCCCTCGCAGCGCCCGTCCGCCGCAACGCGCGGCGGCGCCCCGCCCAGCCACTGCGCGCCGATCGCCACTTGGATCATCACGGCGAAGAACAGCAGCAGCGCTTGGTACGCCGCCGGCAGGTATACGCCACCGTTCAGACTCAGCAGGAACACGCACTTGACCAGCAGCGACGCGAACACGATCGCGTACGAGACTCCGGTGCCGAACCGCACGGCGCCACACGAGAAGGCGGTCGGTGCGGTCGCGAACAACGCCGCGGTAGCCGCGCACGCGAACAGCCCGAATAGTAGCGTTTGCCCGAGCAACAGATGGCGGTGGCTCGGTGCCTGGCGGCTCGCGCCCCACACCACAAACACTTCGAACGCGCTGAGCGTGAGCATGCTGACGCACGCGAGCGCCAGGATCGGCACCGCCCACGGCTCGGCGCGCAACGCTCCCGCTGCCGCGGCCGCATGCGACGTGACCAACGGCGGTGAGGCAGAGGCGCGCGGCGCGGCCACAGTCGTGGAACGCGTCGGCGGTGGCGGTGGCGGCGGCGCGGAAGAGCGCTCCGGTATCACGAAGTACTCGGTGCTCATCTCGAGGCGGTGCGCCTCGGTGCGCACAGGGCGGAGTGGCGGGAGCTCCGTATCGGGCGCGTCCTCCTCCGCTGTGAGGTTTTGCTCCTCGTAGGCATCGTCGTACTCGGCCTCGGTGTAGTGGCGGGCGGCGGGCGCGAGGCGCGGCGCGCTGGCGCCGCGGGCGGGCACGCGCGGCGCGAGGCGGTCGCCGAAGCGCGGCGCGGAGGCGGCGCCGGCGGCGAGCGCGCACAGCGCCGCACTCGCCAGCAGCGCGCGCACCACCTCCGCCACCATGGGAGCGCCCTCACCGGCCCGGGCCACGCGCACCGCGCATCCACCCTGTTCGATCCAGCTCTGGAACGGTAAACGAGAGTCGTCAGTAGTCTCGCCGGAGGTGACCTGCCTGCCGCCATTCGACTCGCGACGTTTCGACGCACGCCGCGATACCCGAACGAAGAATCTCCCGGTCGAACCGGTTCGTCGGCCGCCTCCTAGGATCCCTAACTTAACCGATTCGGAATTCTTTGTTGTTTTATTTCGTGACGGCCGAATGAAAAAGTCGAGGTGGACTTGCAGTTTATAGTCCCGGCGAGCGAGTCCGATACGTGGGAAAGAATTTTTATGTATCTCGTTGATTATAGATAGACCCTTCAGTAATCCGAGTGTTATTTTCCTTCTGAGTGCGAATGTAGCTGAGTGATTACCTATATTTATCGATGTTCAGAATCACTAGAAAAAATTGGTTGATATAGGTACTCAGGTACCTAATTACTAACTTATTACCTAAATAATACATTTTGGATAAATAAATTTATACGACTACGAAGCACCAATTGGAACTAGATAGTTCATTTGGTTAGATCGGTAACATCGGGATCGATTAACAGTAATGCAATTAACGCGGTTCAGCTGCTTCGTATTTTCCTTTTCCAATATTTTATTTTTTACTTAGATACATGCACAAAAAAATATGAAAATAGGAAAATCTCGCGTTTTGGCATTGTTCTTAAAATGCATCGTAATAAAGAGTTGATGACCATCATGTTGATTTGACGGCGGGCCGCGCATGTTTACGCGGTGCATGACTGCCAGTGCCCCGGGCCGGGTGGCGCGGACGTCACGTCACCAGACAGGGCAACGAACGTATTAATTCACATCCCCAAGTCGCTCACACACGCACGCACGAACGTGTAGGTAAGCTACCTAGCCCTGCAATGGATACCTATGTCCTAGGTAGGAAGGTAGGTCCCTGCATACTCGTCTCAGCTTTTAATTAGCAAAGTATGATGAACTACGCAAAACATGTTTACACGCGAGCTACTTAACCCTCGACCCGTCGCCCGGGGTCTTTCAAAGCCTAACTTCTAAAGAATCACCTACAACATTTTCGCACTTTAAAATATCCGTGACTCACAGAACCTTATGTACCTTCCTAAAAGGGTTTATAGTTGATGAAATTGGTTCAACACCAGAATTCCGAATTTCCAGAACCAGCTGAAGAACAGCTTTTGTTGAAAAATAATTTAAGGGAAGTTCCACTTAAATCGCCAAAACTTGAAAAACTTAAATGTTTTTTTTATCATCGAAGCCTATTTGCATGTGATCTCATATAGCTAACTAGAAACTATAAAAAGAAAGAATATAAATAAACTATTTTTTACTTGTAGATAACATGTAAAAAGAAAGACTGTTTTGTTCCTAGTTTTGTAATAACTTATAAAACAATAAATAAATAAACAATTATGATTATTTTTGTCTTGTATTATTGTGATTCCATCTCAACTTATACACATGTTAAAATTATTGCTAGTAAAAAGTATCTTAAACACATTTTTAAACTGTTTTTATTCTGGGGTCTTCAGCAAACCGTGCGACGTCTCGCGTTATATAAAATGCGCGACACACCAAGCGTTAACTGCACGATCAATGACTTTTATTAAATACTTAGGTATAAATATAACCATAACAAACTTTCTGAACCCTCGAGCATGGATTTAAAATTTAGAAAAGACATCTTAGTCACACGAGTACATAAATACAAAATTAGATAGCGCGCTTTAGGAGTACGGAAATGTCATTCTCAGAGGTCTCTCTCTACCTAACAATAGTATCAGAAGCCCTTTTATAGCAATGATGGCAATGTAATAGTTAATTTTAATTTGGATTGTATCTAATAGGGAAGCTTATAGGCAAAATGTAAAGTCCTATTTGGGATACTTTAATAACGCCTATTTTCCCTATCTAGCTCCCATCTAACTCCAAGAGGGAATAAATTTACGTTGGCCGCATTTCGTCTTCACGATAGCTCCGATATAAAATATGCAACGTTTCCGTACAAGGAAACCTCTAATTTAGCGGGCAGATTACGTAGTAGACAGCTTCGCGGAACGTGATCGTGACTTTAAACTTATTATCCGTATCAAGGAAGGTACACAGCAGAACGTACCTATTGTAGGCAGATTTGGTGCGAAGTAACGGTCGGCGCGAGGTGCCGCGACCACTCACGGCAATCCAACAATCGTACAAGAAAACGATCTCAGCAACGGTACGTGTAATGCTATCTTATTCACATCCCAATCTTCGCGTTCACGGATACCATCGAAATCTAACCCCGGCAGACTCGCCGTCCGGCGCCGGCAGCTTTATATTTCATCTTTAGCGTAAGTATCGGTGATGTAATAGATGTTTAATACGATAAACCAAGTTGGTACTAAGTATTCGTTATTCTGTGGATAAACTTCGTGATAAAGGTAGGTTGTTTCATAATAAATAGTGCTCGTTTGGATAGTAAGTACTCGAATCGTACGGTTTTACGATTATTGAAGTTTTTTCTTTTGTATAAGAACTACGTATTATGCATCGATAGCGGTAGGTACTAGGCAGGTATACCTACTTACCTAGTGACGCTGGAATGGGTATCAAAATTTACGGTGGTTTTCGTTCTGGCACAGAATAAATAATAGTACAAGGTTCTGGTAGAGCGTCTTCATAAATTTGTTTACCTGTAAGTTCAACTTGAGAGAGGAAACACCAGACGTAGGAGGCTTTCTGGTTTGAGCACAAATCGTGTTTACCACGATTTACGATTATTTTCTCTCGCTACAAAGAGAAATAAATAAATAGATGCAGTCCATTTACAGGTCATGACATCATGACATCTGAAAATAAATTCTATTCGCTTTTATCTTTATAGCGCATAAAATCGTGCGCTATCCGGAGACATCGTGAGCCGCTCGCAAATAAAAGCCTCGTTGTATTCACTCCATCACGGAAAGCGAGATACCGCCTCCAGCGTCGAACAGCGGAGTATTAACAATCAACAGCATTGCGCCGCCCCATGAGTAGGTAAATGTTCTCTCGACACGCTTTTGGTGACACCGACGAATGGAAAGTCAAAAGTTTTCCTGTGTGGTGTATGTACACGCAGAACAATGAGACTAGGGAAACAGAGCGTTCGTGTGTGACAGTGCGTTGGAAAACTAACAGCACGAATACTCGGAGTGAAACTCGCCTGAACTGATTGTGCCTAGACGCTAACAGACTCGGACGCGCTGGAGCCAGCGCGTATCACATTCCTGCGTTACGGACAATTATTCAACCGATATTTTACTCACGTCATCGCACGCACTTACGAAAAATAAAGTTAACAAACAATGCGGTGCGGTACACTGTCTGCTCACTTCATATTCATCTTAATGAAATCATACCGATTGAGAGAGAAAGCATGAAACATGAACTGAATTACATGTCTATAGCTTTTGAAGATGTTGGAAAAGAATATTAACTATGTTACTATAAATAGTTCGGCGGCAAGTGATTGAAGACCTATCAGTATAATATGCCTAGGCAGGCAGGACGCAGTAACTTTTTAGTAATCTGTGTTATAGGTACTCAAAATGTGCTATTTCTACTTAGACATATGGAAGTCGGAAGGTAATGAAGTGAAATCGTTCTGCTTCAAGCAAACAATCGATGCAACAGGACATGAAAACCATCAGAAGTTACTTAAAATGATGAGTAGCAATTTCCTGTGAACTGTATATTTAATGCAACTTTGCGCCCCAGCATGTCAAAGACCAACGAGGCAACCGACTCAGCTCAAAGTATAAGCTAGCTAAAGTGGTCACATTTCCCGAAGAACAAATAACCGATGGGGTAGAAGAGTTTCGAGTGGAGACCATTCAGGTAAACGTAGCGTAGGACGCCCTGTGGCTAGGTGGAGTGACGACCTGCGAAAAGCGGCTGGAAGAGAATGGATGAGGAGAGCTGAAGATCGAGCTCAGTAGCGTGCATTAGGAGAGGCCTAAGTTTAGGCTGATGATGACGTCAAAGACAGAAATGACATCTATACCTAAAATAGAGCAATAAGAACGAAAAAGTCTGTACAAAGGAGATAATTGAAAAAAAATGTTCTAGGGTACATAAAATAAGATAGATAGATAAATTCTTTATTGTACACACCACAAAGAAAATTAACAAAATAAAGGAACAATAGTAGAAGAAGTGTCACAATGGGCGGCCTTATCGCTAAAAGCGATCTCTCCAGGCAACCTTTGGATGGAGAGGATTTGTTATAATCATGAGGGACGGGGTGCACTATAATATTAAATTACTAGAGGGAAACAATAAATCAAATTTCTAATTATACTAAAACTATGATATACAATATATTATAATATACACATAAAATATATATATATATATATATTTTTATATATATTTTATATATATCTATAAATATATACTATAATGAATACATAAATATATAAATATGATTACGAGATGATAAAAACACAAAAACAAAACTGACACTAATATAAGCAACGTGACAAACGTGCTAATAAACATAATATCATCTAGACTTCCAAGTAAAACCGCTTCACTTGACACTTAAAAACTTCCAAAGACGGCGCACGCCGTAAACAAACTGGCAACTTTTAAGCTCTGATCAAGAATATATAATTTTTTTACATTCGTGTCTGTCTGTTTGTTTGTGTGTGTGTATGTTTGTTCGCGCATCACGTAAAAACTACTGGACAGATTGCGATGTGGTTTTCACTGTTGGATAGCTTGGGGTTTGACTTGTGTACTTGGTATTTCAATCCGATGAGTAGAAGCCGAGCAATCGATAAAAACTTTTTGACGGCTGAAGGAATTTAATCAAATGTTGGTATATTGGTATTTTAGGTCTTGGAAGTACATAGAGTACTTTAACCTAGAGAAATGACCACGCGTGCGAAGCCGCGGGTGCAGCTAGTTATGAATAAAGTGGAAATCTTTTAGATTTGCGTAATAGGCAGTTAAATTAATAATGTTTATTTTACATAAGCACAGAATAAATTGTAGTACCTACACATAAGTATATGCACAAAACACTTTCAAGTCATCACTAAGTACTTACCTACTTTTATATTACATAATTTGGCCTGACCACGGAATAGAAAAAACAAGTGCAAAGTGTGCACAATCTGTGCCACAGGCCACAGTTAGGTATGCACAGGAAATCATATTACTTTCTTACAAATATTTCGTAGGTAAAAATAAAATTAACTAAAAGCAGTCGTTAACACATTATTTTCAAATTAACCTTACCTAACCTAACTTAAACCTTTTCAATAATACACACCCAATTACAAGTAGGGTTTGTTATTTGTGTGAGTTTGGCGCTGCCGTCCACTTGGCTCCCCTAACATGGATCCCCTAGGCCCCAGGGGATTCATTTGGATTTTTTTGTCCACATGTATGTCATGAACAGTCATGAACTATCATCTTCTTGAAGTTCGATAGTAGATTTAGTGTATTGTGTGTTGTTGTGTTTTGTGAGTGTGTGTGTTTGTGTGTGTGTGTGTGTGTGTGTTGCATTTAATAAGAGGCGATGGATATTATGCGATGGCATATTATTATTATTGTTTGGCGATGGTTATTGTTTAAGTTGAATTTTGTGGACAAAAATATTCCACTTATATAATATGAAATTATATAAGTGGGTTATAATATTATTATTATTTGCCTTTCATGTGCCAACAGAGTTAAATCTCACACAGGAAAAGAAAATACCCTTCTGACTCTACCGGTGCTTCGGAAATACGCCCGTTAGTGAAGAGAGCACCAAGAAACTACGGGGATGTATTTTTTCCATATTTGGTAATTCTTTATATTTTTTTCAAATGTCACAATTATAACAAAACTTGTAAACTAAGTACAAGTATAAAACATAAAAGTGACAATGAGATGTCCCACAAACATCAAACAATCAAACTGGAAAAAATAAGGTAAAAAATTCTAACTCGATAATTATGTTGTTTAAAACAACGTGATCTCATGGTATGTTTGAGACATCTCACAAAGTACTTGGAACATTTCATTCACTGAACGTTAACATCGAAGTTATCACTTATTATTATCATGGAGCTTGGAGACATCAGGCCATGCATTTCTGTCATTAATATAACCATTTACATTGTAATACGCTTTCTTTATGAGATTTACTTTAACAAAAGTTTTATACCTATGCATTGGTACTCGTAATTGATCAATGCCGTCAGGTAACTTATTAAAAAGGCGTATACAGTTCCCCATATATGAACCACAAACTTTCTTTAACCGAAATCCAGACACTTTTAGTTTATTTTTATTTATAGTATTAAAATTATGAACATCCCTATTTTTAACAAAGGTATTGATATTCTTCCGAACATACATTATATTTTCATATAAATATATATTGACAATATATGAAAATATATTACCTACTATTTCTGCTTGGCTTTCCCGAGCGTGGTGGTGTTTCTGTAAGTCACAGCTACAACTTCCGTTTTCTCAGAATGAGACAGTTTTAGCAGATTACACTTTATCAAGTCATCGTACCTAGCTTTATAAAACCAGAAATAAGTAAGTTAGGTATAGAACGAGTCAGTTTTGTGGTTTTGAAAGTAAACACTACATCACGTTGAATATTTTACAAAAAGCTTCTGCCTTGATACTATTACTTTTTGATTATATACCTGTCTCAAAGCTATTGCTATAGATTATTGAGTAGCTTCATGCTCTCCAGCTTACTTGTGGAATAAATGAGTTGTAGGACTGCTCTACAACTACCCGCATTTTGATAGCTGGTAGGTAGAGTGAAATTCGATTGTTTGACCTGGCTACAACTAGCGCTTCTTCGTAACCGGTATAGTAAGAGTCCTATTGTTTAAAAAATAAAATATTTTAATTGCTAGTTGACATTATATTATTATTAGTTGTTATTATTTTTATTATTAGAAGTGAAATAACATTAAAGATGCATCTTTTAAATACCTAACATTCTTGCATCCAACTGCATAGTTTGTAGAATAAATATTAAGCACGTTTTCATTATTAAATCGAATGTACCTACGTGTGATGATTCGCTGAAACACATGAAATGAAAACCTCGCAGTGTAAATAAAATGATACAAGTTTTAATTGAACGAATGCGCTTTGTAATACAACTTTTTATGCGGCGCGGCGTGTGGCGATAATCATTGACTTTTATTAACTTCGATCATTTTCTCTAACGTCTCGCTATAAACTTTCAGTTTAGTGCGATCAACTATTTATTATGTTACCTAAGTAGTAATTAATTCCTGCGCGCATCGGATTACTTATTTCACTTCGTAATACTACGCAATTTGCGGGAGCGTTGAATGAAACAAAGCATGGAGAAATTCAAGAGGGCATGATTACGCTTCTTACACATCTATTTAAAATATTCAAAAACGGTTCGTTAACTTTATAGCACATTGAATTTATTATATCGAGCTAAAAAATTGTTGAAATATTATAGTTGCGATTTATTTTGGTTGTTCAACTTCGATTGATTCAAAGCTTCGCGATTCTTGAGTGAGTTTTTTTTATTTAAGTTTCTATATATATATATATATATACATTGATGCGAGTTATAGTTAGTTGCGACTGCGTCATTTTTAATGATTTACAAGAGGGTTTGTTACAGTCGTTTTGAGTCTACTTTCACTGTTTCACTAATAAGTAGAAACCTACAAAGTAGTAGATTACCTATAAAGATTATGTATTTACCCTATTCATGCTTTATGCAATTTTGCTTTTAGATTATTACAATCGAGCTAAACACTGATGAAATTAATCATGCTAATTTTAAGAAGGGACTGATACTTAGAAATTAATTTGATTTGTTATAGTACCTACATACGGGCTCTGGAGTCTGAAGAAAGAGTGTAAATAATAACGTATGTAAATAACTAAAAACAACTTTTCGTAATGGAAACAACTTTCCTTTAGTTACTATGATAAGTGCAAGACATTTGTGCAATTCCTTGTTGCACCTCAGAGGCTTCAGACTAATCAACAGATTATGAGGGTCGCTGGTCGTAGAGGCGCAGTAAATTATCTGCGGCGATATTCTACTCACGTTGAGCGCCTCACCCCGTAAATTGCTATGATTTATTGTTGTGCATTATTTTTCGTAATAAGGCGTTGCGTCGCGGCCACAATATTCGCCATATTGCCTTCCCGCAGGATGTAAAACCCGCTCGTAAACACAAAGATTTATCGACTGGGTCGTTTGTGGTCGGACATCGATTTGAAGTTTTATGTCGTTAGATTGGCATCGTGAACCTCAGAAATAAGTAGTTATCCTATGTGACTTTTATTGAGGGTGTAACTCTTTGAAAAGCTAGCCTACAGAAATACTTAGATTAAATAATTTTTACTTACGTAGGTCTAGACTGTAGATCAGACTTACGTATGTTTGGTATCAACATGTAAACAAGATATTTTCTAAAAAAATAAGTTTATTTTGAACCTTATCATTTACCTACCATTTTTAATCGACTTCACAAAAGTTCGACTGTAAGTGAGTTTACCTTTGCTTGTTTTTTCTTTTATTTTTTGTGTAGGTATGTAGTTACACTAATTTCTCGATTATTAAAAATCTTTTTTTGTTTGAAAGGGAGAAGGAGTATAAATTGTATAAGTATAAGTCCCATATAAATTGTATCAAAATTGGTTTGTATAGTTTTTCGAGAATAAAATTAATTAGTTTTTCATTTGATTTTGTGTCTATATTGCCTCGAATCTCAAAGATTTCTAAACCGATTTGGATTGTTGTTGTTTTATTCAAAGAGTTTTCAGTGTAGTCCCATATAAACTTCATCAAAATTGGTTCAGTAATCAGTAGTTATTAATCCATTTGAAGTAGATTTTTTGTAACATGGTATTTTTTCAGCACTTGTTCACACAACTGAGTGTGTCTCGATGAGCCTGTCGATCGCCCGATGGTAAGCGCCACGCCTGCCGATAAAACTTACTGTGCCGCCCAGAACATTGCACGGCGCGGCACCAGAGAAAATATACAATACGAACTCACCCTGAGATGTTAGCATTGCCTCTTTTGCTCAGTAGATAGGTAATTTCGCTAGAAACATTGCCCTTCAATCAAACGGAACAGAACAATAATTGCCTAGCCGCTTAGTAGTAGTGTGCAATGTTTGCACACTTTGCACACTACTGATTGGCGGATGAATACAAAACCATCTGTACTGTAGGTGTACTCTTGCAGAAGAGGCTTGAACTTTATAAAAAACTCTATGCTTTCGACTAAATTACCGTCAAGTTAATTAAAAGGGCGATCATTATTTTGAATGTTTTGTTTTACCAGTAATAATGTAAAATACGACGCAGTGGTATTAGGCAGGCGGTAAATGAAAGCAAAATTGTTTAACTGGCAGGCCGGCGCAGCCGCAGTTAATGACCACGCTGGCTGTACCTGTCCTTCGGACCATGCCCATGTCAATTGCATACATAATTTAAAAGGCGGGTAATAGCTCCTCTTCCTTTGTATAATTCGACTTATTCGACGTTCGATGGGCTCTTTAAATTCTTTCGCGAATGGTGCAGCGTGCTTAAGCGAACGCATGCACATTATTTCTCAGAACAGTTTCTAAGGGCAGTGGTTGAAATTTTGTGGGATTGTGTTCGAGAATTTCAACGATTAGTGTTTTTCACAGTTGTACTATTTAAGTTATTATGAATGTTAGTAAAACGTAATAAATCCTCGAAAAGGTTGTGCGGCGGTGATCGTCAGGACTGGAGGGGTATATTAAACTATCTAAATTAAATAATTTCTCGAAAAATACATTAACGGGTCAATGAATAGTAATTTAAAAATATAGATTTGGGAGGTGTTTTCTTTCAGACACGAATTTAATCAATGTTAGCGGTGTTTAGTTGGTAGTTCGTAATACTACCAATAGATAGCGTTACCGTCCCCATAAGACGGGCGGGTTCAAAGAAGTTAGTGGAAAGATTTGGATGACGACGCATAGGTCTCGGTGGCCGAATTGGTAAAGGCATGTGCCGCGCTGAGGAAAAATTTGGATCACGGACGAGATTCGAATTCGCATACTGTGGAATTCGAATCTCGTCCGTGATCCAAATTTTTCCATTAGAAAATTATTAGATATATATAATTTAGGAAGGCTTGAAAGTAGGTAATTGAGCATCGACCCTTTTGTTAGTTGCATTGTAGTCAAAACTAGCTTTGCCCTAACTGGGCAATAAGTAACTTATGTGTTATTCCAGTACCAAAAGTGCCTATAAAGATTTAATAAAAACTTGTTTAGTAGTTTATTTTAAGTACTTACCCCTGTTTTTTTTATTATCTTCTTTGTACAGTCTTTTTGTTACATAGGTACTGCTTAATTATAAGTATTTAAATAAATAGAGTTTGAAAAATGGCCAGAATCATAAAATGATGTGTTTTATTAAATTATTTTATTCATGCCTATAAAACAGTAACGTGACATACCTACTGACCGTTCAAATCCCTAGGTCCACCGGCTCAGTCAGTAGGTATGTCACGGTACTGTTTTATAGGCATGATTAAAATAATTGAATAAAACACATCATTTTATTATTCTGAAAGTGAGTATAAACCGGAAACTCCAAATAAAATACCCCTATCCTACGGGAACCCTTTCATTTATCGGGATGAAAAGTATCCAATGTCCTACCTCGTAGTATGAACTCAAATCCATCCTAAGTTTAATTTGAATTCATTCAGTAGCTTCGGCGTGATGCTCGGCCAAGATACAGACAGACAAACATTAAAAATAAATACAGTTTTGGCTTCAGTAACGGATATAGGTCAGCCTCCCAAAATCTCCTCGCAATCGGTCGAGTAGTTTTTACGTGATGTGCGAACAAACAAACATACAGACAGACATGTTTTAAATAATGTTATATTCTTGTTCAGTAGCTTATTTTAAGTACCTTAGAGCCCTTTTTTATCTTCTTTGTACAGAATTTTTCGTACTTATTGCTTTATTATCAGTATAGATATTTATTACTTCAAAATTAACATAACTTTGGATCCCTATCCCGCAGGAACGCTTTATTTTCGGAATAAAAAGTATCGTCAATTTCACCTATCATATAAACTATCATTGTGAAAAGCTGCATCAAAACCCCTCCAGCAGTTTCAGCGTGATACGTGTTCTCATAAATAACTTTCAACCAATATCCTGCGGGAACCCTTAAATTTTTTGGGATGAGAAGTATCCAATATCCTACCTCGTAGTAAGAACTCAAATAATGCCAAGTTTGAATTCATTCAGTAGTTTCGGCGTGATTTACGGCCAAGATACAGACAGACAGCCAAAAATGAACAAAAATTCAGTTTCATTCAGCAGTCAGAAAAGCCTGCAAAAAAATTATTACAAAATATCTTCAATGTACAGAATTTGGTCCCCTATTCCGCAGGAACCCTTTATTTTTTTAGTATATAACGTATCTTCAATTGTTAGTTGTTACGCATCATCTAAACTATGACTGTGGCAAGTTTGCTCCGACCAGAGTTTCAGCGTGATACGTGTTCGTTTAAATAACTTTCAACCCCTATCCTGCGGAAAACGTTTGATTTTTCGGGATGAAAAGTATCCTATGTCCTACTTCGTAGTATGAACTCAAGTATTGCCAAGTTTCATTTGAATTCATTCAGTAGATTCGGCGTGATGCGCTGCCAAGATAAAGACAAAAAAGAAATGTTTCATGTGTCAATTTTTGCTTCAGAATCGAATATATAACAGCCCCCAAAAAAACATTTCAAAATTTCTTCAATTTACAGAATTGGACCTGTTCCAGTTTTTACACGAATGGCCAAAAAAATGAGTGTAATGTTTTTAGGATTCGTGTATGTTTGTATGTATGTGAGTTTCTTTATTCCACCATAACTTTTAAATGCCTAAACAGATTAAGGCTTATGGGGTATCGTTAGAATCCTTACATCCCCCCGAGTAACATCGACTATTTATTTTTTGATAAATATCTGTATGGATCGTTTTCAAAAAGGGAACAAATCTTCTTATCTATACTTATAATAAAACTGTAACGGTTGCAATTTTGTACATTGACGATATTTATAATAATTCTCTAAATTCGATACTGAAGCCAAAACTGTATTTTTTTCATTTTTGTCTGTCTGTCTGTACCTTGGCTAAGCATCACGCCGAAACTACGGCATGAATTTAAATAGAACTTGGTATGATTTGAGTTCATACTACGAGGTAGGACATAGGATACTTTTAATCCCAAAAAATTAAAAGGTTCCCGCAGGATAGGCGTTGAAAGTTATTTAAAAGAACACGTATCACGCTGAAACTACTGGACGGATTTTGTTGCAACTTGTCACAGTCATAGTTTAAAAAAGGGGTAAAAATTGAGAATACTTTTTAACCCGAAAAAATAAAGAGTTCCTGCGGAATAATGTCCCAAAATCTGTAAATTAAAGATATTTTGTAATTTTTTTTGGAGGGCGTTCTATATTCAATACTAAAGCCAAAACTGTATTTTTTAGATTTTTGTCTGTCTGTCCGTCTGTACTTTGGCAGCGCATCACGCCCAAAATACTCAATGAATTCAAATGAAATTTGGTATGATTTGGGTTCAATACTTTGAGGTAGGACATTGGATACTTTTCATCCCGAAAAAATAAAGAGTTCCTGCGGGATAATGTCCCAAATTCTGTAAATTAAAGGGTTCCTGCAGGAATGGGGGTGAAAATTTAACACGTAGTATGCTGAAACTATTGGACGGATGTTGATGCAACTTGGCACAGACATAGTTTATAAGATGGGTCAAAATTATGGATACTTTTTATCCCCAAAAAATAAAGGGTTTCTGCGGGATATGGGTCCAAATTCTGTACCTTAAAGATATTGTGAAATTATTTTTTGGAGGTTACTCTATATTCGATAATAAAGCCTAAACTGTATGTTTTTTCATTTTTGACTGTATGTCTGTCTGTCTGTATCTTGGCCGTGCATCACGGCGCCAGAACTACTACATAAATTCAAATGAAACTTGGTATGATTTGAGTTCATACTACGAGGTAGGACATAGGATACACGTACCATGCTGAAACTAATGGACGGGTTTTGATGCAACTTGGCACTTTCTTAAGTTATATGATGGGTTAAAATTGAGGACACGTTTTATCCCGAAAAAGTAAAGGGTTCCTGCGGGATATGGGTCCAAAGTTATGTTAATATTGAAGTAATAAGTAATATTTTTTGGATGGTTCTCTATATTCGATACTGAAGCCAAAACTGTTTTACTTTTTATTTTTGTCTGTCTGTTTGTCCATATCTTGACCGCGCATTGCACCGAAGCTACTGGATGAATTCAAATGAAACTTAGTATGATTTGAGTTCATACTACGAGGTAGGACATTGGATACTTTTCATCCCGAAAAAATAAAGAATTTCCGCAAGACAGGGGTTGAAAGTTATTAAAAAAAAACACGTGTCACGCTGAAACTACTGGACGGATTTTTTGATGCAATATAGATATACTCGTATGACTGCAACACAGTCATATATCATATATAGTCATATACTTATAATTAAAGCAATAGGTACAAAAAACTATACAAAGATGATAAATAAAAAAAAACTTGGGTGCTTAAAAAAGGTATTGAAAAAGTTTTTTTTTAATCATGTCTTTCTGTCCGTTTGTCTGTATGCATCACGTACAAACTACTGGACCGATTGCAATGCGGTTTTCATTGTTAGATAGCTTAGGGCTTGATTTAAAAACTGGTGTAATTGGTATCTCAATCCAGTGAGTTACAAGCCGAGCAATTGATAAAATAAATTTTGATGAAATGTTGGTATATTGGTCCTGGAAAAGCACATTATGGTACGTTGAACCTAAAGAAAAGATCTCGCGTGCGAAGCCGCGGGTACAGCTAGTTTTCAATATTTTGAGGAGCTATTCTGCTCATCACGCCGAAGATCCTACCTTTCAAATGTAAAAATAACCATCGAAACCGGATTTAATATGGCGGAGATATTCAGTAGCCTCAGTAGGAGATATTCAGATAATTTTTACCCTTTTTTGGGGGAAGTACCCCAAAATCAAAAATCCTCGACGAATAAAAAATTCGCTTAACCTGTATACCAAGTCTCATCTAGATCGGTTGAGAAATGCGACCTGTAGAGGAGAACAGCCGGATATCCTGACAGACATACGAAAGAATGTTTGCTGAAGCTGAAACAGAGACGCTTCGCTCGCGCTTTCCGCTCGCTCGGTCAATAATAGTACTACGTAACCAAACAGGTAAGAGAAGGTTGGAAAAAATAAACTTTATAAAAGAGACAATTGCTCTCTGCGCGCCTCAAGGCCTGGGTTCGAAACCAAATAACCGTGCAAAATAAGCGTGAGCATTCAGCGAAGGAAAACTCCGTTAGAAAACCATGGTGGTAGGCACACTGTGTCTGCCAGCTAGAGCTACCACCCGTACCATCCTCAGAAACTTGTTGCTTCCTGATGCAGTAGCTTTTTGGCTACTTAAGTGTAGTGCAGCAGTTAATTATCTAGCCCATATCTTTTAGGCTTGGTTTATGCATAGTGCATGTGCTTCTACCTTTTACTTAACACTAAGAGATAGTAATTAAAAGCTAGAATAAAGAGAACATGCATAGGTACCATGCTATTTTTACCCGACCTTGGGACAATCAAAGTCCACCTCAAAATATAAACTTGTGTGGAATACCTCACTAATTCACTATAGCAGACGTTATTAAATAAAGAACTGGAAGGGATGTCCTTCATTATAAGTTAACAGAACTCTGCTTAATTGCCTGACTGATTAGTTTGATTTCCCGTGAAGCCTCACAAACTAAACCAAATTAAACAATTGAAACGTTTAATAGGATCTGTTTTTTTTTCTGAAAATCCTTTTCACAAGTATTCGTAACTGAAAACAGATTGCGTAACAGTCTAAACTAAGCATCTAGATTCTAGACTGATATTCTATGGTGTCCAGCCCGGTCGATTTAAACTCGTAGAGCTAAAAGGAACGCTTATATTTCTCTAAGAAATAATGTTAAAGGCCAACCGACAAAAGGAAAAAACTAAAAGGTTCGCGAATCATTCCAGAAAAAAGAAGTTCGTCGATCCTCAGACAAGGTGAACAACAGGTTCGGTATAGATCGCCTTTGCATTTAGCCTGGAGCACTTGACGGCGACGGTCAAAGCCCACTGTATGTGCACTAACTAACGACCAAGATTAAAAATTCCCGCCAAACAAAAAAAAACACTTACCAATTTAAAATACTTAAACAATAATAAATAATTTGCAAGATACTGAAATTGCATCAAAATCGGCTCAGATATTGATTTACGAGCGCGAGTCCGGAGAAAATTCCTTGCGTTTTGAATTTCGATATGAGGAAAATACTTACGAAATTATTTCTTCAGAGCTGCGAACTTGCGTTTGACCGAGAACACAGCTGCTAGTCCCAAATCATTGATATCAGGTTGGTTTTTCATAGTCACTTGCGCGGGAAATTCGATGGGTCTCCATGCGTGCGGACAGCACGGAGAGTTGGGACAAACTGAGCGAATTTCTAGGTGTTCATGAATTCGTGATGCGTGACGAGTGCACGTGCGATGCGCCCGCGCATCTCGAGTAGAGGCTTGTGCACACTCGAGAGTCTTCACACAATAAAGATTTATACACTTTTTTCAAGCATGATACAGTCAAATTTTTGTAGCATTTCATGAACCTTCAAACTAGGAAGTAGGTACGTTACATAAATAGATTGAAGTAGGTACAGTTACTTTTATAAGAAATCCATAAAACGTATGTACCTGACAACCGACCATACGTTTACACAACAGCGAGCATCCGTGAATTGGTTGAAGGTGTCTTTGAATCTGTTACAAGTAGGTACAAGAACAGAATACCAGAAAGGTTTACTTCACATCTATGTATTATTTAGAATCTAAATGTAAAATATATGTTTTTTTTATTATATTTCATAGTTTGCACTAAATCTTGTTTGATTTCATCTGCATTAACTTGTTGGGTGGCTAAATAGAAATGCTCGCTTTTTAGTTAGAATTTGTTTCGATTTATGTACGTACAATGAACAAAACAGCTTCAAATCGTTATAGATTCTAAATGTTCTTGTTTGATTTCATCTGCATTAACTTGTTGGGTGGCTAAATAGAAATGCTCGCTTTTTAGTTAGAATTTGTTTCGATTTATGTACGTACAATGAACAAAACAGCTTCAAATCGTTATAGATCCTAAATGTTCTTGTTTGATTTCATCTGCATTAACTTGTTGGGTGGCTAAATAGAAATGCTCGCTTTTTAGTTAGAACTTGTTTAGATTTCTGTCGGTTAACAAGAAAATTTACGCACAATTAAAAAAAAACAGCTTCAAATCGTTATAGATCCTAAATGTTATTGTTTGATTTCATCTGTATTAACTTCTTGGGTGGCTAAATAGAAATGCTCGCTTTTTAGTTAGAATTTGTTTCGATTTATGTACGTACAATGAACAAAACAGCTTCAAATCGTTATAGATCCTAAATGTTCTTGTTTGATTTCATCTGCATTAACTTGTTGGGTGGCTAAATAGAAATGCTCGCTTTTTAGTTAGAATTTGTTTCGATTTATGTACGTACAATGAACAAAACAGCTTCAAATCGTTATAGATCCTAAATGTTCTTGTTTGATTTCATCTGCATTAACTTGTTGGGTGGCTAAATAGAAATGCTCGCTTTTTAGTTAGAACTTGTTTAGATTTCTGTACGCACAATGAAAAAATAGCTTCAAATCGTTATAGATCTTATATGTTCATTTGAAATGAAAAATGATAAGAGAAACCTAGAGATGATACCCCACTTCTAACATAGTTCGTCAACTTTCATTTATTTTGTCTGTTTGTCGCCATATCGAATTTTGATTAATGTCATGTCTATAATAGCACTCGCAAGATTATGACAAATCGATTGACGTAATCATCAAAATCGGTCCACGCGTTTGGTCTTTAAAGTGCCACAAAGGAACAGATATACTTACATACAGATATGCAGGCTGATAAACACAATACCCTCCGCAAAACATTATTACACAAAATAATAATTTGGAGTTGTTTTGTTACACAGATATCTATGGCAGCTATCTATATGGAATGATACCTACGCCCGACCGTTTAATGTAGGAAATTTTGTTCTTAAAAAACATATTTATTTAAACGTAAGTACTTCTAAACAGCATTGTTGATGCTTGAACAAACGTTTATTTTTTTGCTGCTTTATAATACAAATAAAAAAGATTTTTCGAAAATCCTTAGATTAAGTTTTAAATACGCTTGAAAAACTTGATACATTTCTGATATCTTTAACTCTTAAAATAGGTAGCTGCCATACATATTCTTATGTAAATAAACTCGAGCTTGTACCTTTAATTTCTACCTAGCTTATTTCTGATAGAAATATGAATATAAATTATTACTCAGCCAGTGTTACTAAACCAGTACTAAATTTTAATACCACACACGACCTCATTTATTGGTCTATAAACATCAGCATAGCATTTTGATCGTAAATCCTGGTTCAAAATGCCAGGCATGTGGATTGCCCCTAACGTAACTGCTTGTATAGATATGTGTAGTCTCACCACAGCGTATGCAGCAGATAGTACCGCTGCCATGATCGTCTCAACGGGTTTTAGTTTCGCTGGTAAGTTCTCTTGTTTTGATAAGCTTCTAAGTTGCGTCACGACTCACGATACGTAAGGTGGAATGAGTGAGGTGATTATGATGTGCGCAGTACGTTAGAATGATCTCACACGAGGGCAGATGGTACGAAGCGCAGGTTGGCTAATGGCCGATTCCTATATCTTAAAACGAAACTTTTTTGCTTACTGTCCGTCAGCTTTTGACATAAACGCCATACAAAAAACGTCAAAAGTAACGAGAGGTTGGAAAAACGACTCGTTTAATTTTTATAGGAATGGGGGATAAATCTGAAACTTGACTTTTTAGGTCTAACAAGGATCATCCAGTCCGTCTGTCCGTGCCAGTCTGTCACAGCACAGCATGAATCTCCAAATTGCATGACAAGGATAATAGAAGATATCAATAAAAAAAAATAGGTATGGCCATAGATCTAATTAAAAGAAGAAAGAATAAGTAACAAAAAACAAAAAGTAATAATTAATATTTGATTAAATTATCGGCATCGTCAATTGAGGGGATGTGACGAATTAACCACAAACATCAAATCAAAAAAAAAACAAAATAAATGAAAGTTGACGAACTATGTTAGAAGTGGGGTATCATCTCTAGGTTTCTCTTATCATTTTAAATGTTAAGAGAAACCTAGAGAAACCTTTATGAAAAACATTTTAATTGTTTTTCATAAAGGGATCTAACATTTTGCGGTGTCACACACGGTAAGAAGTGTGATACTATTGGGGTTCACAAAAGGAGACGGTTATATGTTCGGCTGTATGTATGTTTTTTTTATTTATGTCGTTCGATATCTCCGTCAATTGTGGACCGATTTTAAAAATTCTTTTTTTATTTGAAAGGGTATACTTTCCAAATGGTCCCATATAAATTGTATCGAAATTGGTTGGTGAATAGTTTTGTTGAGTAAATCCATTCGATTTTGTGTTTATATTGCTTTTATTTTGTGTTTATCTCTGAGATTTCTAAATCGATTTAGATGGTTGTTTTTTTATTCAAAAGGGTAATCTTTCTGTGTAGTCCCATACAATTTTCATCAAAATTGGTTCAGTAGTTTTATAATAAAATCAATTTATTTTATAGTTAATGTTCTCTAATATCTTGGGATTTCTGAACTGAATTATGATGATTGTTTTTAATTCAGTAAGAAGACTTCTAGTCTGGAACTGTATAAATTTCATCAAAATTGGTTTAGTAGCTTTAAACAAGCTTTAATTTAATTGTTTGTGTAATAATGTTTAGGACTGGATTGCAAGTCAATTTTGAACAATTTAAGGACGTCCAAAAATGCTGTAGTTTTGCATCTGGGTGTAGTTCTGACGACAATTAAAAACTATAGTAGTAGTAGTAGTAGTAGTAGTAGGCACAAGAACTCAACAACAAAATGATGTAACCCTTTCGAGTTTGTGCTCATTTGGTTTGTCTTGGTGAGTTATCTGGTTTTATGTGGTATCCAGGGATGATGGAGCTGGAAGGTACTCACAGGAACTCAACAACAAAATGATGGAACCCCTTCAAGTTTGGGCTCATTTGGTTTGTCTTGATGAGTTCTCTGGTGTTACGTGGTTTTCAGGGTCTGATGACGGAGCCGGAACGTAGTTACAGAAACGCAACAACAATATGATGGAAAATGGTCAAAACTAATTCAGTTGTTATATATGTAGGTTTTATTCACTAAAGTGAGTGAGTGTCTACCATTTTCTATGGCATATATTCCTTCCGATGTTTTCTTAGGCCACTAAAAATCGAAAAATAAAATATTTCCCCAAAAAAAATTAAATCGACTTCATAATAAAAATGTTATTTTGTAAACAACCACTAAAAAGAATGAAATAATTTACAATTGAGCCAGAACAGTATCACTTTTTCGAAATTACCAACGTAATAATAATGCATAAATACAACATATGATAAAAAAGAGTTTTTTGAAGGCAAGACAGATCTTGACTAACCAATGCTAGATCTAATAATGTTGCACGGTATTTAGCTGAATTTGGTACAGGCATGTTGCGCGCAGAGGCACGGAATGATGCGGGCTCGAACCCCGTCCGTGATTCAAATTATTCGTTTAGAAAATTATTAGATAATGTTCTCGCTAAGCAAGCGTTAATACTAAAATCATATAAACATTAGGTAGGTACCAGATCGTCGGGTGTAGACCGCATAAATTAGGTGCAAAGCACACAATTTGCCTTCTTTGGCCTTAGTCACAATCGGAGTGGCGTTTGTGTAGCATGTGTTAGCAGTGACTCTCATTCACTGCTAACGCTACAGTCTGCGTATGTCTTTCTATCTTTATTATTGTAACGAGGTCAAATTTCGTAATAATACTCATTTGATCTCTTAATTCTTTCATATTCCATTTGATAGTGTCATTATTAATTCTAAATTCAAATAACCTGTCTTTCTTAAACTGTCATGGATTCGCTCAAGTGTGTTATTTCACCGAACATTTAAAAAACAGAATACACACGTAATATATGCCTACCTAAATATATTTCATTTCAAAACTGTACGCACAGAGAATTTAATCACTACGTTTTAAGAGGCGGGACCTTCCTACTAGCCAATGAAAGCAATTTGGCAGAAATTTATTGGCATCAATGCATCCAACATTACTAACATTAAAGGTCAGACGTTAGCCTATCTTGACAATGCTACCAACCTAACGGATAGAGTAGTGCTTGCTTGCACATATTCTTGGTTTTATCGATATTGATAAAACATGCATGCCCTCGTCAAGGTTTCATATTAATGAAAGACGGTTCCAATAAGCACAACGTTGTTTCCTCACAATGCAACAACGTTGGGCTTATTGGATACCCATTGCAACAGGTAACTGTGGAGCCATGTAATAAAAAACGTAGAAATAAAACACTTTTGAACAACAGAACATTTTATTTATAATATATTTTACAAAGTAAATACGAATATTAATTTTGCAAGCGTAGGTAAGCTTACCTACTAGTGCTTCACTCTGAATTGAGATCTTGCGATGTACCTACTCTACCTTTATCTCACGCACTCACACTCATGTTACGACTGGTCTCTATAGGAATGTATGCTAGATCCTCATTTTCTGCATCTGGAAATAAACATGTTGATTAATGTTATGGAAATAAGTTCTAAGCAGCCTGACCTAGCCTACGATAGCTTTATCGATAGTTAATAGTTATTTGACCTTGTGCATCCCTAGTGTTCAAACAATATGAAAATACAAAATGAAAATCTTGTAAATTATCATTTATGGTCACGTTGATGGGAGGTGGCACTAAGCAATATCATATTAATGCTTACCGGGGCTGATCAAAAGGAAATCATGCCATAAATTTCCTTTTTGTTCTGGTTTTCGCGATTGGCGCGAACTCCACATAAAACACATCTGCTGTAGCTTTCTAAAGTTGGTGGCATTTTAAAATTATCATTTAAACTGGTTTAACACTATTAACTGATGATTCTTCAAAGAAAA
Source organism: Alsophila aescularia (assembly GCA_946251855.1). Classification (NCBI taxonomy): domain Eukaryota; kingdom Metazoa; phylum Arthropoda; class Insecta; order Lepidoptera; family Geometridae; genus Alsophila; species Alsophila aescularia. Next base: position 47,047,723 of record OX276378.1, read on the forward strand.
CACAAAACAGTACGTTAATAAGAAAATATGAACCACAATTGGCGCCAAGATAGTTTGTCATTATTAATTCTAAATTCAAATAACCGGTCATTCCGATATTGATTTTGAGCAAAACTGAATTTTACGAAACGACATGTTTTAAATATACGTAAATAAGTTGATTTTATCTTATATATATTGTGAAGTAAAATCGAGAGGATACTGGGTAACCAAGAGCAAGATCTTCAAGCTTCTCCAGCTGCGTACCTATAATTTTCTATGAGGAGGAAAGCTAAAAGGATGGCTCGCACCACTAAGTGTCCTTTGCACCTACTATGTACAATTAAATTATTGTGAGCAAGGAGTTCCTTTGAGCAGGGTAGACACCCTCGGGGGGGCTCCGGCCACATATCTTCTCCCTATAACTAGATATATGGCTATGGGGCTAAATTATTTTATAAGGTATTGTATTTTTAACCCCCGAACCAGGCATCTGTCACTCTACTTACCTTTTTTTTTTCTTTTTTTGACATGGTGAAATGCGTTTATGCATACCACTGAGCCCGGGGAAGGCCCAGTGGTTATGTGGGACTCACCGGGCAACTGCCCGTCCTACTCACTAAAACCCCATGGTGTACCTCCTCTGCCGCTCACAACGGGAACACGGGAACGCTTGCGCACACGACCGTGAACCCGCCGCCCCGCCGCGGCTGTCCGTTTCCGGACCCGCCTCTGGGGAATACCCCCCCTTGCGACGCACCAGTACACATGGTGCGCCGCAACCACCCGAAGACCAACCCGCAAATGAGCGCCAGACGAGATCCCCGCGTCTGGACACTCGAGGTCCCCCTGCGATGGGTCGGTTCAGTGGCCCCACCGCCAGCCACTTGGGCCGCAGAAGATAGGGAGAGCGGCGCACCGTTATACCGGCACTCCTCTTCCCCTGCGGCCCCACCGCGTCCACCATCAAACGGTGGCGGCCCCGCCGAGGCCGCGGAAGGTAGGAAGAGCGGCGCACCTTATAACCGACACTTCTCTCCCGCCGCGGTCTCTCTTCCCTCAGCCGCGGTGCTGCCCATACAACACCGCGGCCCGCCTCAGTTGCGATACCGCCCATACAGCACCGCAACCTATCGTGGCCACTTCAGCGTGGGCTTGAGGAGCAAAGCCTAGTGAAGCGGCCCCTCCATGGGGCCAGCCGGCGACACCCTGCCAGCGCGGCCCCGGGTTCCTCTTAGCTTCACCGTGGTGGGCGAAGCCGCGGTTACTAGAGCCCCCCTGCCACGACAAGGCGGGAACCCACGGGGGGATCTGTCACTCTACCTACTTTAACCTACAGCGCGCTACGCCCCGGCGCCACAAATCAGGCGAAGCCGCCGCGCGCTTGCATTCAGACGCTTATACCATCTTATACTGTGTCGCTTGTTTGAACTTTCGCTAGTAATGGCGAAAAGTAACAATAATTGTTGTGTGAACGGATAACTTCGTAGGCAAAAAAGACTCAAAGTTTTTTTGTTTTTGTTTCATTATCACACTAACATTTTAAAGTTATCACAGAACTGTCAACTGAACAGATTTAAAAAATTCTATAGTAACTACATATCTAAAGGTGTGCTATGTTTTGCCCGCGACTTTGCAATAATAAGTAATATTCATATAATTATGTTAGTCTTCCACTTGAGCATAAAAAGCGGTATTAACTGGTATCCCAGTAGAAGCTACGTTACTTTCGTGTAGTTTTATACGCAGGTGGTTATGAGTGTCTGAACAAATATTCAAAATTTCTCGAATGTATGTATGTATGTTTGTCCACGTATTTCTCGAAAACTATAAGTCCGACTGCAATAATTCTTTTGTAATAGTTTCAGTATCTTTCAACTTAGAGAATAGTTTCATTAAAATCCGTTCAATATTTTAAGAGATGATTGTTAACTGTTTTCAGTATAGCTATTTTCTTAGCGAACGGAATAAGTAAGTACTTTATTTTCTTAGGCCGACTTTAACGAAACTAAAAAGTAAGAAATAAAAATTAATTAAAAAAAAAAGACTTCAAATCGTATAAAACTTAAGAGGAAGAAATTGTATTAGTTTTTATGAGTTTATTTAGTTTCCGTACTAAATGTCTACTTTTTTTGAGAAAATGTTTTTGTGGCAAGTTGTTTATTCGGTCAAACCAATCGCAATCTCGCAAAGTAGCGCTCCTGCGACTCCGGCGTTTTTCCAGTGACACATGGATATACGAACGGACGTACGCGTAGGGGCGAAACTATCGCCCACACCTGAAGTCACAGTTTTAATTTATTAAATTTTAAAATACATTGTACGGTAATTCATTTTTCTATGTGATTATTGCTAAAAGCTAAAGAAGTAGTAATGTGTAGGTAAGTCTAAAGGTATCTCTTTGTTTATTTTAACTTCTCGACTCTTGATCTCGAAACTGTGAGAGCAACATAATGTAAGAAAGTATAACTATGAGTACTTTTAGCCCCACATCATCATCATCATCATCAGCCCGTGTTAGTCCACTACTGGACATAGCCCTCTTCCAATGATCACCACAGAGCCCGATCTTCGGCTCTTCTCATCCAGTTTCTGCCGGCCACCTTTCGCAGGTCGTCACTTTACCTGGCCGGAAAATGAAAAATTCCGGCATGAAAACGGGAAAAGCTGTGTAGCTTTTTCACTACAGTACCCCTAGTACGAGTTTTTATAGTTTTTGTAAACGAAATGTAGTATCGTTTAGTTTACTGGCAGCGCCTCTATCGGAAACTTGCAGGAACTAAAATCGGTAGGACGGGTTTTATCAAAACATAATATTCAAACTCGATAAAAGATTTCGAGTATTCCTTGCATTTTAGCACGATTTTAGCAGTACGAGTTGCCACTTTGACAAGTTAGTGGTAGTAATCTTTGACGAATTCGATCATTTTCAAAGTATTGTTACTCGTTAGATAAATTATCGTGAGAGCTTCATGAGATCTTGCTAATTTTTATTTCATTATGATAACGAGACTGTATCTTGCGTGGAGGTTAGCCTCGGAGGCTGTAGGACCTAACCGTCGTGAAGGGGAGCGACAGGAGCCTAACGTAGGCGGGGATTAATTACACCCAGCCGCATCTCTTACACTAACTTTGTGCAACGGTCCAACGGTATCGGCTCACGGGCTCACTAAAGGTTTTTTCTATCTCTGTAATACTCTGCGGGAAAATGCAAATCTCAGGACCTCTCAAAGAATCTCTCTAGAGACCAAGGTAAAATAATAGCTTGGTACTTACATACATAAGTACTCATACCTAGATACTTTATCTTATTTTGAACTTAAAATTTGTATTTTTGTAGCACTTATGTACCTACAACAATACTTCCAAAAAAATTACATGAATTGTAGTGCGAAACACTACCAATCTACCTACTTTACAATTTCAATGTCGTGAAGACGTCACATCGATTTCTATTTCGATGATAAAACAAACACTTAGTCCAGGATTCCTAACTAGTAATTATCAAAAATCAAGTATTAAATCGAAGCTATATGTCGTACTTGAGGCATAAACTAGGTTTTGTTGGATTACTTTGGTCAGTAACTTCACTATTACTGAACAAAATTAAAGACCAAAGGAACCGGAAGAATCAGAAAAATACGTTCTTTCCATTTATCGCATCAATTAAACGTAAATTGATAATCATATTTTCCCAATAAAACCACAGATATAAAAACGACATACCGAAAACAAAACTTCAAACACCAATACGGTGGACTATATTTTGTATATTTTTTTGCTTCTGGGGAAGAGAGATAGAAATATGTAGTATGAAGTTCGTTCAATCGAGCTCTTCGATTTTTTTATCGTGTGTACTTCATTTGAAAACATGAACTCGTCCTACCGATTACTCCCAAAATTGTTAGTTTAGCGAGCTCACGAAATAAATGAGCGAGCCCACGAAACTTTTTTCCGTTTTCATAATGTGCAAACTCAGGAGCTGCGAAGTCACTGGAAGTGGTATGGTTTCGTAGTTCTCGTACCCTAGTTGTAGGTACCAGCACGCAGCGATAGGTAAGAGCATTACCTGTTACATTCAGCGCATGTCGTCAGCCCGTCTCCGCTACTTTCCCGTTCCGCTCCGTCGGCGGGCCTGATGAGCGTTTTTTTGATGCGGCAATCGTGGGGGTGATTCTCGGTTCATGTGAGATTAGCTTTCATACGAGATGACGTCACGTCTAGCACACAGTTTTCGAAGTATGGAAGAATAACGTCATCTCGTATGAAAACATCACGCGTCCGAGAATCAACTTACGTGTGCGCCCGCAGTATCATCACATCTATACTTATAATAAAACTGTAACGGGTCCAATTCTGTACATTGAAGATATTTTGAAACTATGTTTTGGAATATACTGTATATTCGATACTAAAGCCAAATCTGTATTTTTTGCATTTTTGTCTGTCTGTCTGTATCTTGGCTTAAGCATCACGCCGAAACTACTGAATGAATTTAAAATTAAATGAAACTTAGTATGATTTGAGTTCATACTACGAGGTAGAACATAGGATACTTTTCATCCCGAAAAATTAAAGGATTCTTGCGGGATAATGTCCCAAATTCTGTAAATTAAAGATATTTTGTAATTTTTTTTGGAGGCCGTTATATGTTCAATACTAAAGCCAACACTGTATTTTTTTATTTATTGTCTTTATGCCTGTCTGTCCGTCTGACTGTCTGTACCTTGGCAGCGCATGACATGACGCCGAAAATACTCAATGAATTCAAATGAAATTTGGTATGATTTGAGTTCATGCTTCGAGGTAGGGCATTGGATACCTCGCCTAATACATAAGATCTGTGTTTATTTTATATGTACCATGTCTTTATGCAAATAAACTATTTGATTTGATTTTGATTTGATACTATTCGTCCTGAAAAATTAAAGGGTTCCTGCAGGAATGGGGGTGAAAATTTATTTAAAGGACCACGTAGTATGCTGAAACTATTGGACGGATGTTGATGCAACTTGGCACAGACATAGTTTATAAGATGGGTCAAAATTATGAATACTTTTTATCCCCAAAAAATAAAGGGTTTCTACGGGATATGGGTCCAAATTCTGTACCTTAAAGATATTGTGAAATAATTTTTTGGAGGTTACTCTATATTCGATAATGAAGCCTAAACTGTATGTTTTTTCATTTTTGTCTGTCTATCTGTCTGTCTGTATCTTGAACGCGCATCACGCCGAAACTACTGAATGAATTCAAATGAAACTTGGCATAATTTGAGTACATACTACGAGGTAGGGACATTGGATACTTTTCATATCGGTAATTTAAAGGGGAGAATAGGGGTATTTTTTTGGAGTTGTTATTCATGTTTTACGGTTTATAGTTACTTCCGTAGTTCACCTCTAGGATACTCAAGGAATATTCCTCCAAATTTCAAATACCTAGGTCCGCCTGTTTAGGTTGGGCGTTGTCTGTCAGTCAGTATGTAAGTAACGGTACCGTTTTATAGGCATGATTAAAATAATGTAATTAAACACATATTTAAATAATTCTGTCCAAAAGTGAAGGGCATCTATACTTTTATTAAAGCAGTAAGTATCAAAAAATGTTTAAAAGGAAGATATTTAAAAAAACAGATTTATGGTACTAAAAATAAGCTACTGAAAAATAATAAAACATCTTTAAAATTCGTGTCTGTCTGTTAGGCTGTTCTCGCATTACGTAAAACCAATTGCGATGTGGTTTTCACTTTTGGATAGCTAAGGGTTTGACTTAAAGACTGGTGTACTTATTATCTCAATCCGAATGAGTAAAAGCCGAGCAATAAATAAAAACTTTTTGACGTCTGAAGGAATTTTGTTTAGTTCTTGGAATGGTAATAGAGTACTTTTAACCTAGAGAAATGGGCACGCGTGCGAAGCCGCGGGTACAGCTAGTAATTAATGCTTATATTAGTACCTACTATGTACTATCATGCCACATTGGGTCTTATTTAAAACTCATTTTAGAAATTACGTCATTTTTATGGCAATGCCATAAGGGTCTTATTTTACCTCGCAGGACTATTTTTGTTCTGAATATAATTAATATTGTTTAATGCGTATCACCACACAAGCTGATTGCTCCTCTCACAATTAGCTGCAGAAGAAATAACTAAAGTACTCTCTCGCACTATAATCCGCCGTTTTTTGCGAGTCGAAATTGGTCTTATCTATATCTTATATAGTTTGCATTGCACCGTCCAATCGGGAGATGCTCTGGATGGCGTAGATATTTGTATTAAATAGATTATAATAATAATATGGTTACAAATTTTCGTAAAATGCGTGATCAAATTAATAAGATAATATATTCTGGAAAAAATAAGGCAAATTAGTAATTTTTTTCGATACCTGAGTACTAAGTTACACTCTTGTTGATTTTTAAATACTTACGTAACTAATAATCATAAATTCCAATGTTTTATTCAATTTGTTGTTCCTGTACATTAATCCGCCGATGGTTGGGATTTTGTAAAACCAGATCAGCGGAAAGTGACTGTAACTACTCTTTTTTCAATGTACGAACCTTTAGTAACATATACTATAAGGTACGAACTAACACCGTGTAACGGGGAAATTAACCACTTTCAGCATTACTAAGAAGTAGGTAACCTCATTCGCTCGAGCAGAACATTGGAAAATTGTAAACACATGAGTTTCATACGCAATGAGAGTAGAAAAGAACAACATTGATTTAAAATACTATCCGACAATAGTTTAACAACCTGCCCCCTTACTTATAAAAACTTATGAAATGATTAGTAATACTGCGCAGTACAATATTGTATTGCGCAGTATTACTAATCATTGCCTAATCATGTTTAAAAAAGTTAATTTGCAAAAGAAATAGGTAGGTTCTGACTTTTAGCTCCCACTGATAATTACCTTTTCATATAAATTACTAGCGACCCGACCCGGCTTCGCACGGGAAAAATTAAGAAAAAAAATGAGGTGAAAAATTTTGTTCTCACACACTTGATCTTTACTCTGCTTCGGGGGACTTGTTGACCTTTACTCCGCTTGTTATATACTATGTATGTATGTATTGATGTAGTGTTGACTGTGTTGCAAAAATAATATTAATGAATTAGAAAAAAAACACATACGCATTCTTACATGTTCTATTTAACGATTTGCTTAAGATAGTTATAAGAAAATAAATAGTTAAAATGTTTGCAATTAAATCACTTTGGACTGGCGAGATCATGACAAATCTAATTACAACTTTAAAAACAGTTAATTTTACATCTAGCTTGTAAATTAATATCTAACCGACTATTATCGACTAAGGACATATTATATATGTCACCGGCAGATAGCTTAATCCGCCATTTAATTATCTGCCTAGTCTTTTGACTAAACGGGGCCATTCAACTAACCGCCTGAATGATATTCAGCCATTCAATCAAACAGCTAGGCAAATAATTTGTATCGATCACGTTTAACTACTTGCCTAGGCAAGTTGGCTACTACTACGGCCTAGACTACTTGCCTAAATTTAGTTCCACATTCAATTAAGCTCCACTTTCTGCCACCTGGCCCTGAAGCCCATACAATGTCAATATACGTAGTATCGCTATCTAGTGTGTGGTCAACATGGCGTCGGCAAGCAACAATATTGTTGGTGTTTCTCACAGTTTGATTGCGTTTACGCAACAAAGTCTGTTTGCTAACTACTATGTTTAATAGAATAGCGCTTAAAAAACTAGGTAGGTTAGTTATGTTGGGCATGAAAACTACAATGTTTGATAAAATTGCCTGTTTTTCACTACTTCACCCTATTGTATGAATGGCCTAAGCAATCAGCCAGTCAGTTCATTAAATGTTCAGTTGAATGGCACCATTCAATCAAAAGCCTAGGCAGTTAATTAAATGGCGGTTTAAGCGATCTGCCTGCGACATATATAGGTACAATGTGTCTGGACACAAGACTCTGAGACTTAAACAGTGTGTTAAACAGTTAATTTTATCGATGAAACAAATAAGAGGGGGTGCACACTCACCCCGTACTATTGTATACACTCACCCTCTACCCTGCTATTTTAATTTATCAAGTGTAAAAAATATTTCATTGACTTTAATAGTTAATATCTACGGGAGTCCAGACATAAAAATACACTCTTACTAGTGAAAACTAAATACTTTTTGAAATAATAATTATTTTCTAACAAAAACGATTAAAAAAAAATGACGAAAAAATCAAAATAAATGAAAATTATTCTATAAATTAAGGTATTTTTTCAGATTTTCTACGCTACTGCAAAAACTAAACTATGAACACTAAATTACTTTGTGCTTAGCTTGTGATGTGATACCTATCGACACTTCATTTAAAGTTCTCAGAACGTTAGTTTAGGAGCTATTGTTGTCTGAACAAGACCCTTGCGCACGCGCACTCATAAAATACGTACATTTAAAATAATGAAAAATCTTATTTTAAAGATAGAAAAAATTTAGGTACGTTTATTTACATTTGTTTTCATTGTTCGTGTAGAAAGTAAAAGAGTCGCGTTCAAAAAAAAAATTGTTAAAAAAAAGTTCATATGGATTTACTAAAAACTACTAAGCTAAATTTGATGATATACCTTCATTTAGATCCGCACCGTTGGTCTATCTTTGTAAATTAAGAAAGAATTAGGTAAGTATTCAATTGGTTCTGATTCAGACTTGAGCTCGTAGAGATATGATAAAAAAAACTACTAGCCCAATTTTGATGAAATTTGATGTAAGACATAAGACTGCTATGAAGGTATAACATATCAAGTAAGAACTACTCAAAAAAAAAGCTTGAATAAAAAAAGTTTCCAAAAGTTTGCGCTCGCGAGCTCAGTAGACCCCTCACGAGCACAAACTTTTTGCAACAATCTAGCGGTGCACAGTAACGCCATCTAGTGACCTTATTGTAAAACTAATTATAACCCAGGTGATCTCCTATAGCGGAGATATAGCCCTTCCTTTTGGAGGAAGTAGGTATCCCCCTAATCAAAAATCCCCGACTACAAATAAAACTATAAAGACGCAAAAACTGACCAAGTTTCGGCCAGATCGGTTGTAAAATACGACCTGTAGAGGAGAACCAACAAACTAACTTGGTCAAAAAATACATCAAAATCTGTAAAGAAATCCTGGAGTTATGAAGGAGCATAAACAAAATAACATAAAGATACTAAAAATGGATTCATTAATAAAAAAATAATTAACTTATTTCGCTATTTTTTTATGAGATTACTATATATCTATTCCTTCGTATAAAACAATGATCATCTAAATAGGTTCATAAATACCGAGATATGAGGTAGCATACACACAATATTTTAAGTCTCAGAGTCTTGTGTCCAGACACATTGTCTAGCAGGAATAAAAATGAACAACCTACTTATATAAAACAGTCATTGTAAAAATATCACATAAAACAAAACTTAATACAAGTTTTCATTTATCTGAATTTTACGTTGCCAACCTTGCAAGTAGGAGTGGCGCAGACCAAACTATTATAATGCTAGAAGCGTAACTACAATTTGAAACTCCATCAGAGAACAGAAACATAACAAGTCGATAACTAATCTAACGGCAATTCTTAACTTCGAAATATCAAGACAAAGCAATCTACGAAATGTTCTACCATTACAACAGTTATTTACATACCTAACTTTAACGTAGACTATACAAATTTCCATTTTCAGCCTTTCTTTGGATTGCGCACGCCTCTCGCCTAAGACACGCGATGTACATGCGAAAGAACAAACTTCATTTTGATTTATTGAAATGTTTATTATCCTATCTAATAATCGCCACATTTAGACCTGTGTTTGCTCTATTCTTGCCCCGTACATTTGGATTCATTCTAATCAAGCTCCAATCCCATTAGCAATCGCCGTAATCCATCTTAGATCTGGCCCATACACCTAAACCAATCCTATCCCCATCCCAACCCAGTCTACAAGTCGAGCACAGTCTTATCCAAAACCTTTTGATACTCGTCCTAAGGCTAAGTCAGCAGTTTAAACTGACATGGTCAAACACTATAGTCAGTTTACAAAACGGGATATTTAACTACCATGTAATGATTTTATTTTGAGTTCCCGATATTTGAGTAAGTAGGTACTTACGGGCGCATAGCGTTTCGGCAAACCAAGAGGGGTTTTCCAAAATGCTTTGCGTTTGTTCAATAACCAATGAATAGGTACGTGCCAAAATGTTGAATCCACCGGCTGGTGTGACCTGCGCACTATTGAATAATGTAACAATTAGTTACATTTGGTAAGTAAGACCATGGAAGTTGAACTCAAAGGGGCGCATTGGAATAGTCCCAAGTGTTCGAAAATTGTTTTATCGACGGTCAGAGTAGCTAAACAGCTTTAATGAAAACAAGATCTCGGGAAAGAGAAAACAAAAGAACATACCTAAATATCCCGTTTCCAAGTGAACAGTAAATTTTAAAGCCTGACGAACTATATGTTAACATGGTGCGGGTGCGGGCGGTCGTCGTCATCGCTGTGTTCCTCCTGCAGAAGCAGGCTGTCGGGCGGGCCGCGCGGGGGCACGCGGGCGCTGGCCGACTTGCGCGGGCCGCCGCGGCTGAACATGCGCGACAGCTGTGCGAACTTCTTGCGGGATACTGTTGAATAAAGTTAAATTGGTTGGAGTCACTAAACATCTTGCGGGATACTGTTGGATAAAGTTACATTGGTTGGAGTCACTAAACTTCTTGCGGGATAGTGTTGGATAAAGTTACATTGGTTAGAGTCACTAAACTTCTTGTGGAATACTGCTGGATAAAATTACATTGGTTGGAGTCACTAAAATTCATGCGGGATAGGTACTGTTGGATAAAGTTACATTGGTTGAAGTCACTAAACTTCTTGCGGGATACTGTTGGATAATATTACATTGGTTGGAGGTTACCGACATAGCTCTGAGAATTAGCATGCTGAAGTGGCAATGGGCTGGCCATATTAGGCGCAGTACCGATAACCGTTGGGGTAAACGTGATCTCGAGTGGAGCCCGCGAATTGGCAAACGTAGTGTAGGACGCCTACCGGCTAGATGTAGAGACGATCTGCGCAAGATTGCTGGCAGAAAGTGGATGCGAAGAGCCGAAGATTGGGCCAAATGACGTGCCTTGTTAGAGGACCATGTCAAGCAGTGGACGTACACAGGCTGCTGATGATGATTTTGATGATGATGATGGTTAGAGTCACTAAACTTCTTGCGGGATACTGTTGGATAAAGTTACATTGGTTGGAGTCACTAAACTTCTTGCGGGATAAGAACTGTTGTGTAAACTTAAATTGGTTGGGTTAGCATTTAAACCTACACGGATACGCTGCAAAGGATGGTAAGAGATCAACTGCACTAGTCTTTTATTCGTACGATCTTCTTTAAAAAAGTTGATAAGCCTAGAAGATTTGCGACTAAGTGTAGATATAATCTCGTCTAACACCTCCCAATTAAAAATCCACAGTTCTGGTGTACGAATAAAATGGCAGTAAACATTTTAAATAAACCACCCAATATAATAAAAAAAAAAAAAACAAAATACTTTCCTTAGACGGATACTAAGTCCGGCCGTTGTACTTTGATTAAGTATAATAAGATTGTTCCTATGTACAATAAAGTATTAAGTATCTTACTTGGTTAACTTCAATGCTCTATAAAGTAAGTTAGTTCATAATGTTCTTTTATTGGAGTTATTATGAAGCTAATAATTGCATGTATATACACACTACCTCACCCTCCACTATTCGTGAGTCTGATGCATAGTAGCCGTTTACAAAACTATCGCTGAACGAGTTATTGTTGAGTATAACTTACGTTTTCCCATGTTCTTCAGCCGTTCCTTGAACGCTGCCTCGTCGTCGTGAGACTTGGTCTTCTGCCCCTGCTCGCTGTCCAGAGCCGCCATGAACTCCTGGTTCCAGCGCAGCTCCGCCATGAACTCCTCGTTTTGCAGCAGCGTGGCGATGCGGTCGTCATCCATCTCCAGGCTGAGGTCTATCCGCGCGTCCGTGCCCGGCGGGATCCGGAGGAACATGGGAGGGAGCGGTAACAGCATTCGCGGTACCCATTTCTTTCTAACTGCGAGTGGAATTGATTCGTCTTCTACGTCTCTGTAAGGTACATCATATGCTTTGATGCGGCGCGAAAACTGTTCGAACGTCGTATTTCTTAGTCTGTTTGCTGTTTGGAATCAGCAAACAGACTAAGAAATACGACCAAGAAATGGTCTGTTGTTGTTTGGTCTGTTTTTCATTCCAAATAGAAAAGTCCAGAAGTCAGTAAAGAATCTTAAATTTTAGCTGTAGTAGTACAGAAGGCCATTAAACCTGGTCATCGTTGATTGGATAATGAATCCAAATAGATCCCCCGCCAGCTAGTCTAACCTAGGTCTAGGCAGAACGCCGCGGTAAACATTGGTTTACACGTTACACGCTCCATCAAGCTCCAGTAGTTTTCTAGATGCGTAGGACGCTAGGACGCGTGGAATTAACTACCTATACGGTTTTGTTCTTTGAATTTATTTATTTATAATATTCACGTCTGCATTTTGACTAAACTATTAGACGAACTGAGAATTGACCAAACGATCTAGATGAACTACTACATTGTGGATTCCACATAGTCGCTTTTCAAGCCCATGTGTGGCCTTAAAGTACAAACTATTATTTATTCTGTGGTACAACCAAGTTTTGCAATGTTAACTAATTAGTTTTTTCGGCGACGTGTCTTGTGATCTCAATAATAAATTATAACAGTAGTGTACTTTCAGACTGATTTGCATGTATTTCAGCAAGTCATGCTAACCTGTTGCTTGCCGCATCGAGGCTTTTATGTAATAGAAAAGTTTAGTAGGCCATCGTGATTTTATCTAGATAGGGTCCCTAACTACTTTGTTTACAGTCCTCAATGAATCATTAAGTTTAGTCTGCTGAAGCTATGTTACGGAATTTGTAGGTATTAGGTACATGCGTCTTATGATATAGATTTATCACGTAGGTATGTTAGTAAGCAATATGATTTTTATTATTACACGACTAACAAAAAAATGAGTGTAATGTTTTCAGAGTTCATGTTTGTATGTGAGTTTCTTTATTCCACCATAACTTTTAAATGCCTGAACAGATTTGGATGTATGGAGTATCGTTAGAATCCTTACATCGTCCCGTTATTTTTTAATAAGTTGGTGTTTTTGGCAGGGCAGTCGTGTTTTTATCTTACTTTGATGACGTACTTGTTAAGATGCTGTACTTACACTAGCGCCATGGTATCGTTGTCTGCGTCGCCGGCCGCCCTGTGGCTGCGGCGCTCCTTGCGGCGCGACGGCGTGCAGCCCTCGACGCGCTCCATCTCGAGCCGCAGCCGCTCGTTCTGGTTGTCGGTGCTCATGGCGAGCAGCTGGTCGATGGTGGCGTCCACGGCGCCCTGGTTGGCGCGCAGCACCGCCTCTATCACGTCGTCGTCCATGTCGGGGAACATGGTCTTGAAGTCGGTCATCGCCTGCGTGAACTCGAGCTGCATGGTGGATGCCATCGCTGCGAGACGTCACGCGCGCCGGCCGCCCGCCGGCGCCACGGCCGATGCGCCGGGCAGAACTACCGCAGTGCCGGGGAGGGTCGCCGCGCGACTATCGCCCATCCTAGCGCCACAGCGGACGCCGCGCCCGAGCGCCGGTTAGCGCTCCGCGTGCGAGGACCCGGAGCGGTGCACCGCACCACACGACACCATCGTGTGCAATTTTCGCTTTCGTAGTTTTCAGGTGTGCGCAAGCGCGAGCCGAGGGGGAGGCGGGGTCGATATAAATAGAGCTTGCACAAGTGTCGCGCAGGTAGGCGGCGCGGCGCAGCCCCGCCACTGCAGGACGGCGGCGCCTCGTCTGCGCATGTTCACAGCATTGTTTGTAAATTGTTCCGCGTCGTCCCTCAATGTGACCTTTACCCGCATTGTATCACAATACGTCCGTGTATTGGAAGACAGACAAACGCAAGGACGCATTGTGGAGTTATAGTTTAATAGATTCATAACTACGTACACGTGTTTCATCAATCGTATAAAAACACAGATCAAAGAGAATTGACACATTTTAAGTAGTTTATTATTTATTTACCGAATAAGTAATGCTTACTTTATATAATAGTAAGTGTTTAATAGATATGCCTAGGTATATATACCTAATACTAGTGACTCGCCCCGGCTTCGCCCGGGCAGCTAAGGGTTTCTCTTTATTTGTACACGATTCGACCCGTGTTTTGATTCACTAATCTGAACAAAAAACTATTGGGACTAATAGATATATCAACTATTGTGATATAATAGTTAGACATTAGCCTCGCGGACTTTTTTGTGTTTAATGATGAGGACTTTAAACATGTAGTATATTATTTTATGTAACATATTTAAAATACCTATAAAACCAATGCAAAAATATAGCAGCATCACGCCAGTAAGAGTAACTCAAAATCTTTGGCAGCAACGTTCGTGGTTCTTTTTGACAGACTTGTCATTATTTCGTTTCCACGGAAACATATCATTCCGTTCCTTATAATGAGTAATCGACATTACTATAGGCAAATTGTTTGATACCTTGGGTTACATTACTGCAATTATCGTAGTCATACTTATGTTTTTGAAAAATAAAGTACTGCCCACATTGAATATATCAATGACTGCCCAAGTTACTCGCTGATAATGTAGCTTTGTGTTTATCCATTACAAACAAATATACAAAAAAAACAAACCTTTCCTCTTTATAATATTAGTGTACATTTAGATACCTAGGCATACCTACTAAACTCTTATTATTATATATATGTTCTGAGGTTATGATAGTTTCAGCTTAGGGTTCTTTTAAAATATATGATCAAACCGCCAAATTTAAATAAAAATTTCGTTTTAGTAGGTACGATTTATTTCAAGAATATCTTACATAAGGTAAAATTTAATAGTACTATAAATACACATCAATAAACCAAAGAAGGTGATTTAACTTTACTAGTACAAAGTAAGGTAATACCTACCACATAATATAAAAGTTATTTAAAAAAAAGCCTATTTTTAACAAACGATATAAGATAGAACTCAATTGGTTTTTTCGTGGCTCGATTTAAAAATGTAAGTACGTTTTATCAATGTGGACGAATAAGAATATTCAAGAATTATATCAAGGATTTGTGTATCGTTAGGCCGTTAGAATGCTATTCAGGATGGTCTTGTATCAGTTGACACTTTGATAACGAGTTAAACCGTTAGCGTTATTGTTACATTCATGTTAAAATGTGCGATGTACAAAGACACCTACTTTCAATACTAACATTTAGAGAAATGGATATACATATCTATGGTTAGATATACAGTAATACAGTTATTACAACATTCAGTTTTTTCTATAATACATTTTGAATTTATATTCTTCTGTATTTTTATTCTGAATCATTGTGATATAATAACATCAAATAGTGTATTACTTTTTATCACTGCCACATTCGTATTTCAGATATACTTGATTAGAAAGGTACTTTTTTTCATAGATATACAGATTATTATATTCTTAATTTTGTTTTATTTAACTGTTGCGAATTTTCTTTTTATTCCGTATAACGAATTTGTGGTTTGTATCTGAAGGTCCTACAATTTAGGTTAGTACCTTTTCCGCATTTTTTGTTTTCGTTACATTACATACCTATAGAGAACATAAATTATACACGATGGCACGAATAAATTACATACGCTCATGATTTTAACGAAGGATTCCTGATTTTTAAACACATTGAATAGAAGTAGAAAATATTCAAATATATAACTAAATAAGGAAAACTAAAGACAGCCGTGACTAATCTTCGCAAATTTCTTCAATAAATGAGCTTAAATACTTCTACATACAGATATATGTTCCACAAAGTTGGAATTATATAGTAAACACAAAACAGGAATGAAAAGCGAAATACAAGAAAAGTTAAAGATTTAATAATAAGATCAAGATAACTGAGAGCAACGAGGATTGTTAGTCGAAGAGTTAATAAGCAGCTTCATAGATAAATCATAGAAGACAGCTTTTAAATAAAGTTATTGGTTCACACCAATTAAATCTCATGCCTACACATCTAAATTTACAAAATAGAGGTTATGAATTGCCAAATATGATACTTAATTAGTAAATCTGTATTGCATATAGTCTGCCTGTGTAAGCCTGACCAGGAGAAAAGTATAGTAAATTAATAGTAAATTTTAAATTTACTTTTAGGTAAAGTTTATTTGAGTATAGTAAATTTATCAAAGACACTCAACGAGCTATGAAGAGAGCTATGATTGGAATCTCTGAGAGATAAAATCCGGCCTGTGGATTTCCGCAAAATAACTAAAGTTATTAGAATTAGCTAATTGAAATGGAAATGAGCAGGCCACATAGCTCGTAGAACAGTTGGGGAAGAAAAGTTCTCGAATGGCGTCCACGGAGCGGGAGACGAGAGTAGGTAGTTAAACGTTATCGATCCAAGTCATTTGCCTAGCTGTTTGATTGAATGGCTGAATATCATTCAGGCAGTTAATTGAACGGCACCGTGTAGTAAACGGACTAGGCAGTTAATTGAACGGCGAATTAAGGTAACATGCCTGCGACATCGACATCATGTTGTCATGTACAAAATGTCACTGTGCCGTCTCCTACTCGTCAATTCAACATGTACTGACGTCATGATATCATGTACAAATTGTCTCTGTGCCGTCTCCTACCCGTCAACTCAACATGTACTCACATCATGTTGTCATGTACAAAATGTCACTGCCGTCTCTACCCGTCAACTCAACATGTATTGACACCATGTTGTCAGGCATAAAATGTACCTGTACCGTCTCCTATCCGTCAACACAACATGTACTGACATCATGTTGTCATGTACAAAATGTCACTGTGCCGTCTCCTACCCGTCAACTTAACATTGATTGACACCATGTTGTCATGTACAAAATGTACCTGTGCCGTCTCCTACCCGTCAACTCAACATGTATTGACATCATGTTGTCATGACAACTAAGTCTACGATTTTCGGATTTCCCACAAAATGGCGAGGTTTTTAAAATCTTTTATTTAACTTGCAAATTTTTGTATGTTTGTATGTTTGTTTAGTTCAAATCTTGCAAGCTGAATTAGAACCACTTCATGTTATCCTACGGAGTTGAATTTTTCCATGTTGGTTTAGTTCCAATGACAATGCATTTTTATGGTAAGTATGACCTGAATCGACATCCAGGATTAACTCTAGATAAAATAACTCTTTAAAAGTTAACTAACAGCACAAACACGTAATTTTGTGAACATTTTATTATGATAACCGGTTTTAAAATTTAACATGACATGGTCTCCAGATACAGGAACTCTTTAAACGGCTAACAGCACAGACACGAAATATTGTATACGCATTTAATTGTGATAGCCCGTTCTAAGTTTCACCATGAAAAGACTGTGCTGTATTAAATCTTTTATTTTGTTTTTTAAATTAACTTATTATTTTCACGGTCAGGCTTAAACTGCATTATAAATTGAATTATCAATTGGATATCTATGGTGCTTGGTGAATCATATAACCTCAATTTTTCACAAAATGCGATAAGTTTCAACAGTGAGTTTTAGGATATATTTTTTTCCTTTACAACGCAATCTCTACAACCTGACTTTACTCGTATTTACAAACAGTTATCAACACTATTCTTACATTCTCCTTTACCATAAGCTCCAAAGAAACTGCGGACGGCTTTCCAACAATATACAAAAATATAAGTACAATTTTCTATAAAATTGAATGGTGCCTCTACAGTCCGCGTTTTTATAAATTATTTTTATACATTAGGATGTTAATGCATATTGCATATCATATAAATATAAGAAAAGTGGTTTAATGGTGGAACACGGTTAAATTGTACAAATTTAGTTAAGTAGTAGGTGTCCATTGGTGCGTATGAACGCACGCAGAAACGTGGCGCATTCTCGTCTAGATACGCACGGTAAAAATTTGTATTTACTCGGCCTATGCGTGTGGATTTTGCGTTTCTGCGCTGCGTATATACGCATCAAGGAATTCCTGCTTTTTGTATACATTGATCGATGAAATATTTTAATCAGACAATAATGAGCAAAGGGCCGAAGTAAGTACAATTTGTAAGGTGTTTAAATCCCCGGTGCTGTCAGAAGAGGTCGGTTAGAGATTCAGACTTGCGACTCGTTTCCGAGCTGCGGGAGCACCACCATAGTTTCGGAGGCGACAGGGGCTGTGTAGGCCGGGGGGCTGGTAGCCGGGGTGGTGACGGCCGAGGCAGTGGTGGCCGGGGCGGCGATGGCCGGGGCGGTGACGGGCGGCGGTGTCGCCGGCAGGCTCTGCTTCTCTTTTTCTGCCGTCTCCTGAAACGAATACGCCATGTTTATAGACTACTGACGGTAGACGAGCAGGAGATGGAACGAAGCGGCATTGTGGTGCTCTTTGCAAAAATGTGTGACGTCATCACGACAATTACCCAACGATTCCACGAAGATATTGTAACGCGACGCGTTACGTGTTTGCGTGGTCATAGAGAATAAGCGCCCAGGCTCGATCTCGGCCCGCACCAATGATTATGTGCCATTAAGCGGAATATGTACCGCCTCCTTGTCCATACAAAAAGAAAAACCTCTTTACTACCTCCTAATATTTTTCGATTTTGGTGTTTTATTTTTCATGTAATTAGGCTTATACGTCTTACGTTTTCCGTTTTTTTTAAATCACCTTAATGTTACAAGCATCTGAATCGGACATAATTTTGCGCTGAAACTATTGACTTATTTTTCAGAATCCAAAAACTTTTTTGTATATAATAAACCGTATAAGCCTAAAACACATCCTCTACGAGCGATTGACACCGCTAACGATACATTTTGCTACAATTTAAGGCCAGGCTCCAAGGTTACATTTTCCCACGCTTCACTCCCCTGCCACCTACCCTACACTCTGCCACCCGCTACCCGCAATAAGCACTGAAGTGCCTGCGTAACAAGGTTGAATATCGCGAGCGCTGTTTGAACACACAATTTAGCTCGGAACTAAATGACGTATGTCTCAATAGTTATTTATTTTATTGGCAGGCTAATAATTTAGTTAAGTAAATTTTGTCTTAGCCTTAGATAATAAACTATATTTTCTTGCTGTGAGATTTATTTTAGAGATAAAACTTAACCCGTTGAGTAGAAAAATGTAAACATTACCGAAAATAACGTAATTTTTGACAAGAAAATGTATCGAATGAAATTTTGTTGATCATGTTTTTGTCTTAGACTTAGAGAGATAAAGATCTCAAAAACATGTATGTTAAGTTTCACATTTATCAGGTTTGTGGTAGACCCATTTTATGCAAAAAAAACCCTTAAAAAGCAGAGCCTGATCTTAAGAGGTGGAAAGAGGTTTGCCGCGGTACGTAAATTCTATCAAAAATGTAGGTACCTAATAATCTAACGGGCTGCAAATCTCAACGGAAACAGTGTTCGGTATCGGATCCTCTTAATCGGAGGGTGAGGCGAGATAAATGTAGATCAGAGACACAAAATAAAGCAAGTTTAGTTACCAGGAAAGGCAGGAATTAATTGTAATGAGGGAATTTCCTTAGCAGCGCAAATCTGGCCGCAAAATACCGCGCAGTAACTTGTAATGACGTCATCAGAGTTTGTTACTGTGTATTTATTTAGTTGTTGAACACTTCTGAATTCAACAGGTGCGTTTTGTACGCGCTAAGGAATGACACGATTATTTGTCACATGTAGCATTGTTTGTTTAATTTTATTATGACGAATTGGAAATGCTCGATTGATAAATAAACGTTTCCTGTGCAACGGCGAGTGTACAAATTGGGCCAGTCGAATAAATATCTTAGAGAATAAATGAAAAAGAAAAAAAGTTATTTCTCTATCTTTCGAGATATAAAAAATGCAAGATATAAAAAAGAGAGGACATTATAGAGATAAATAAATATGCTAGTTGACTGTAGTAGAAAATCTATACCAGGTTGTTGTCAACCTAAAATATTACTCACTAAACTAGGCATTTATTTATTACTTTTGCATCATATTATGGAACTGTTGACGGTTAAATAGATCCTATTATGTTATTATGAGTTAAGTTGACCTTTAGCACCCTCTTTTTGATTACCTAATAGCATTATGACGTCATGAACGCCAACGTCCTGATGTTCGCCTTGTGGTGTCCGACACTCGACATTATATTAGGACCACACCCTCATCCAGCGGGCGCAGTGAGGATTGGCAGGTTTGTCAGGGTTGAATTCCTGTTCCTTCAACCCTGAGGCTGGTTTGGGTTTCAAGGTGGGGTTGGGATCGTAGCTCCCAAACAAATGGACCGATTTTGATGGGGTTTTTGTTCGGAAGCTGATGAGATCTAGATGCTTCTTAGCTATAATTGGGGCTCGGGTTTATAAACATTTTTAAATGATATTATTTAACTTCACTTGTACGTATGTATGTATCGATGTATGTATATATTTTGTCCTGGAATCTTGCAATTCAAATTTCGATCAGGGTAGCTCACAAACCGATGACAAAGAAAAAATATATAAAAATAACGTAAAAATGTAAAAAGTGAAAATGAAACAAATAAAAAATGTAAAAATGTAAAAAGCGAAAATGAAACAAAAAAAATAACGTACAAATGTAAAAAGCGAAATTAAAAAAAAGTAAAAAAAAAACATTGAAAAAAAAGGTCATATAAGCTTTATTTTTTAAATTATACTTATTTAATTTGTGTGCTTGTTGAAGATCTAGGTGGTATGTTTGGAGAACTTTGATGATTCCACGCCTAATACTCGGGGGAGAGAATTCCACGCAAAACGCGCGACAGGTGTTCATGTGCGCAACGGGGCTAAGCCCTGTGAGTAAGTGGACCGTTTTCGACACTGTCAAACATTGGTCTCGTTAGAAGGACCACATCTTCCATTGGCTCCATAAATTATGCTATGCTGGCTTTATGCTATTCGTTATAAGCATGAACGAATAGCATAAAGCTAGTACTGGCCGGTCGATCTGTAGCACAGAAGAAATAATAGTACTAACATACAGAAGGCTCACTCTGCTATGATAAATAAAAAGCGTCTTTTGCCGCCACTCAATAAAGTGCAATTCAGCTCACACAACCTTGATGCGTATCACTTTATATGCGTCTCTCTTTCTAACGCGTAAGTCTATCTCAGTCCATCTCGTGGCAAGCCACGGATAGAGTAACGCCGGCGTTCCAGAAATTAGCGCACGTACATCGAGTGAGACAGACCTGTCTGTAGCTACTCACAGTTTCGGTGGTCATGAGGGTGGCGGCGCGGTACGAGGGAGGGGGGAGCTGCTTGACAGCTTCCTCGTAGTCCGGCAGCAGCGAGGAGTAGTCCGGCGAGGGGGGCGGGAACGACACGTGCTGCGGCCCGCACGCGGACAGGCCCTCGCTGGAGATCACGAACGGCGTCAAGGTGTTCAGGATGGTCGCGCGCCACGTGCAGTACTTGTAGCAGCGCCACACCACGTTAATGCAGTAACCCTGGATTGAGAAGAAAGTGTATAGCGCCCTTGTCCGTTTAAAAAGAAAAAACACTTGTGTACACCGAAATATTATGTTTTTTATAAATTGTATTATTTTCATTATTAGCTACGCTTGTACGTCATCGTTTTTCTCAATAATTCAATAACTTGTAAGTTATATGCACCTTAACTGGCGGTTTTTAGCGCTGAAACTATAACAAATAGAAATTGCTTCTTTTTTTACATAAAAAAAATTAAGAAAAAAGTATAAGCGTAGATTGTATTCTATTCAAGCGATTGAAACTAATAACAAAAGATTCACCACAGCTTATAGGGTGGAAAGGGCTTTCTCCGAAAACAAAAAATCTATCAAAAATGTACTACTAAAACTCACGACCAGCAACTCTCTACCGCTCGTATAGGGGATCGAGAGGTGGGAAGGAGATAGCAATACATTTACTAAATATTTATCTACTTTGCGAAGATCTTGTCAAGCGACTATCCTCTTAACAGTGACCGTTACAGAAAAGGTCCAAGGTACACTACAGCTACGTTATTGTTAGATTCCATGATCTTCCCTTAATTTAAGATGCAATGTTTAAAATAAAAAAGATTTGATCCTTATAATTGATCTTATCGATTGGTGCTATAAAAATATAGGAAGTTATTTTTTCGCATTTGAGCCGGTTCGATTGCAACAACTTTGAAAAAAAAAGTTACTACTTAAAAACTAACTAACTTTACTTACTTTTAAAACTTTGTTTTTTTCTTATTAGCTTGCTTCAATATAGAGGGTACTTTCCCTCCAGGTCCCGTTCAAATTTTCCATCCTGTATACACTGGTACAGAGAATGCCATCGCAACTTTATACAGGCTGAATTTTTCAAGTGGGTGTGGATGGCTAAATCAGAAACTAAGAGGAATAGCGAAAAGTACTCAAAGGAGTCTCGGGCCCGATTTTGATGAAAACTAAAACTGAATCTTTGGATTTTTGAAAAATCAATATTCCTAGCCACGTTGTTTTCGAAAAAAAAATAGTGTACACCATTCGAGTGTCGCTAATAAGGATCGAATTATGGGAATAAATTACATACGGCAAACTTAAGGAAAATTTTGGATTTTGATAAACTGATTCATATTTTAAAGTAATGCTTTAATTTATACCTGCATTACCTGTACCTTGTCCAAAATGATGCTCAATTTTTTTCTCAGCACAGACCCGCAGTGCGGTCATCTTCACAGCATTTTGTTCTAATTTCAAATTTGTATCATCTCTTCGCGGTTAAAGACCACATAAAAGTAAAAAAATGTAAACAACACAATAATTCACCTGTATACATTTGAGCACAAACTCAGTTTTTAGTCAGTCGGAGTCTTGCCCATACAAAAAGCTGATTCGTACCTACTGCACGTACTAGCCTTCAGAAGTAAGAGAAATTGAGTGTATTCATGTACTGAACCAATCTGTGAGTGAGCGTCCCCTAGAACCCCTAGGGGAGTTTGCCACGCGGCCGAAAAATAAATGTTCGTACAAGTGTCTTTTCATGAACGTAAATTGCAATAACTTTTAGCTAGATAGTAGGTAAGTAATTAGTTGGAAACAATACTCGCACATCTCTGATTGCCAACCCGTATACTGTCTAGTAAACTTAGTCAGAAACATTCAAGCTAATTTCAACTCCCAACTACCGATTGTGCCGTCTCCTTCTTATTGAAAAGTACGGGTAGACGTTCTTCTCATAGGAGTATTAACAGTAATACCGATTGTGCCGTCTCCCTCTTATTGAAAAGTACGGGTAGACGTTCTTCTCATAGGAGTATTAACAGTAATACCGATTGTGCCGTCTCCCTCTTATTGAAAAGTACGGGTAGACGTTCTTCTCATAGGAGTATTAACAGTAATTATTTTCCTGTAGTACCTACATACACACGACATTTACCTTGAGCAGTACGGCGACGAGGAAGGCGGAGAGCACGACGAGCGCGAGCGCGGGCGCGGGCAGCTGCAGCAGCTCGGCGCGCCACGGCACGCGCCGCGTCTCCGCCACCAGCCGGTGGATGGAGCGCAGGTAGCACAGGTACCCGGTCGCAGTCAGTCTGTGCCGCAGTGAAATACTACATACTAACTACTGACACTACTGGGATACTTACTAAACATGGGGTCTGCGCAGACGCGCCACAACTACACCCACAGCGGCAAAATGCGACCAGACACACAAAATCGTATGAAAACGTTTAGTTGCATTCACTTGTACATACTGCTGTCGCGAACGCGTAATCGATACCGAAAACGGCATCGCGGCCACAAATGCAACAACTCTCGACAATAAGTGCTCACCGAAGTCCATGATTGCGATCGTTGAGCCACAAGCATAAACTATCTATTTGAAATACGATTGATGATGCAAAAACGCAAGTTAACGTAACCACACGATTATGTGGCTGCCACAAGTTGTGGCCCTCAACGCAACTTTAAGCAGCTGCAGTGATACCATTCACATAGCGACATCTTTCTTGCTGTGGTGTGGTAGTGGTTGGGGCGCGTCTGAAAAGGCCCTAACCTACTACTAGGGTGAACTACGAGTATTTATCTATAAAATTTGGTTTGGAGCCGACTTGTATTTTTATTATGAATAGGGAAGTAAGTCTGCATGAAAAACGGGAATTTCGCACCACTTAAGAAGAGAGTCTCTATCTATATATAGCTTGTCCATACAAAAAGAAGAAAACACTTATGTAATAAGCCCTAAATATTATCCGTGTTTTTTTGGCTTAATCTTCTTTTTAATTAACTACGCTTATACGTCTTCGTTTTTCTAATTTTTTCAATACTTTCAAAATTATAAAAACTTTTAAATTGCGTTTTTTTTTGCACTGAAACTATGACTAACTGAAAATGCTCTTTTTTATAAACAAAAAGATTTATTTAAAAAATATTTATGTAAAAGCATAGATTATAATTATATTTAAGCGATTGACACTAATAATAACATATTTTACCACAATTAAGGGGGTGGAAAATTCTTTCCCCCAAAACACCATATCTATCAAAAACTGTACTACTAAAACTGTCTAACACTCTCTCTCTCTCTCTCTACCGTTCGTATTGGGGATCAGGGGGAGGAGAAGTGAGATAGCAATACATTTTCTCAATACCTATTTTGCGAAAATTACGTCAAAGGACTCTCTTCGTTGCGTTCACAAATTGCTAAGTCACAGAGTAAATAATAGTACGGCTAAATAGCTTAGAGTGTAGGACGTAGGTGCTTATTGAGTGACACGAAGGACTGCCTCGTGATTGGCCGTCCCGATCCTGTCTTATGGTGGCCATACACCATGCTGCCTATCGTACAATAGCCATGACGCTGCAGGCTTGATCCAATCTGCAGTTCGTTCATATACACCACACACGATCAATTTAAACAGTCCAATGGGCAGCAACGTTCAGTTGAAGCCATGGAGTCACCAGTGACGGACGACAATGTTATAGCCGTATTGGGCATTTTACTCGTGATAAATAAACAAAAACAAAAAAAAAGATCGTGTGGCGTGGTGCAAACAGTGGTTAATGAAAAGGAATCAGTTTTCTCATATAAATTTAATAAAAGAATTGAGGATTACGCCAAAATATTATCACAATTATTTACGGATGAATGAAGAAACTAACATAAAACTTATATCATTAGTGACTCCTCTAAATCAGAAACAAGACACTGTTACGAGAAACGCTATAAAACGCTATATAACGCTATACACGAGAGGCTAACGGTTACTTTAAGATTTCTAGCAACAGTGAGCCCATATGAGTGTCTAAAATTTTCCGCGATAATATCGCTTCAAGCTATAGGGCGAAATATACCAGAAACCTGTGTTACCATGTCTACCACCGACAAAAATCTTGACTCAACTGAACTGAAAATCGCGACCGCCATACACGGACCAATCGGCATGATCCAATCGGCTTGATCAAGCCAAATGAATTGATTTTCGATTGTTCCGTCAAGTATAACTGTCATGCCAATTCACGCCCACACGGTCATTCTACTTGATACAATCGGTAGCGTCATGCCGATTGGACGATAAGCAGCATGGTGTATGGCCACCAATACACTTGGTAAAATACTTCACAATTTGTGAATTTGTTATTACTTTAGCGTCCACTGACGCAGGCGAGGGGTCTGTATTCAATTATCATGCACTACATTCAGAAATATGATATTGATAAAAAGCGCACAACTTATCTACATTTCAAACAACAGAAATAGCTCGCGCTAGAACGGAACTTTTTTACCCGGCTACAGCAAAGCAATAGTAATAGCAATAGTAATGAGTTTAACAGTCTATGTATGTATGTATTATCTATGTATGTGGGTATATGGATGTTCCCCCATAGCGTTGCCCCTATTGGTACGATTTTGACAAGCGATTCGTCTTCAGGTTTAGAGTGTTATAGGCAAAAAAAAACGACTACGGCAAGGAAAAGTTTGGTTTATGTGTTAAACTAAAGACTTGTACGATTTTAACCAGCGAGGTGCCATTCATCAACCGATTCGTCTTCATGTATAGTATCTTAGGCTA
Organism: Alsophila aescularia; assembly: GCA_946251855.1. Classification (NCBI taxonomy): domain Eukaryota; kingdom Metazoa; phylum Arthropoda; class Insecta; order Lepidoptera; family Geometridae; genus Alsophila; species Alsophila aescularia. The sequence goes on from OX276378.1 coordinate 47,073,853, forward strand.
TTTTTTTTACCCGACTACGGCAAGGCAAATGAAGGGTTATGTGTTTAAACCAAAAACTTGGTCCGATGTTGACAAGCGAGATAGCAATCGATTCGTCTTTATCGCAATGTAAATGCTATAGGTACATTAACTGTCTATCGAGAGAATCTCTCACTGGACAGTCAAGTGGGTGACCGAGTTATACGTCTAAAGTGAAAGTCTAATATATACATGAGACTAATGTTCTAATTAAAATATATTTTGTTCATGGTGAAATCCTGTATATACATATTTGTATGCTAAAAGAATTAAACTTGGTCATGGGATTTTTCAACTATTTAATACCATGTCTAATGTTTGAAACGGTTATCTAGCTACAGATTTAAAGCAAATAAATATGTTTTCTAGTACTTCTAAACTTCTGCAGAAACGCGCGAGTGACGCCAGCTAAAACCCATCCTGCTCAAATACTACTCACTGTATGATACTGAAATTAAAATAATTGATATGCGTGACCATTGTACAGAGTCCGAAACTCGAATGCAATTATTTGGCTCCATGATAAAAAATCCAAACACACCTCCCCTCACCTCTAAATACAAAATAGTATAAAGGTATGATACTTCACCGAAATATTGCTTTAACATTAAGAAATATTTTGACCGAGTTTTCTTAAATAAAAATAAGACTAATAATAATTTATATGTAGTTAAGAATTTTGACTCATTTTCGTGATGTTCTGACGGAACGATTGTAACAGCCACGTTGGCAAAGCACGCTCTGATATGGACGTTATTTTAATGGGATTTCGTTCGATATTTGTTTAACTCGAAGTTTCTGACCCTTAACCGATTCTTATGATACTTGGAACACGACTTTAATTAAATCCCCAATAACAATACAATATATCGACCTCAAATTCTGCTACAGATATGCCTACCTAAACCATAAGCCATGACCATCTACTGATCTAGCTATTATATCCTCATCTTTATATTATTGTATTAACTAAGAACTAAATAAATATTGAATGACTATATATTTAGACAAGAAGTACTTTTAATTAATAACTAAATAAATGTTGAATGACCATATACTTATTAAAAAATAAATATTGAATGACTATATATTTAGACAAAAGTACTTTAACTAACAACTAAATAAATATTGAATGACCATATATTTAGACAAGAAGTACTTTAACTAACAACTAAATAAATATTAAATGACTATATATTTAGACAAGAAGTACTTTTAATTAATAACTAAATAAATATTGAATGACCATATACTTATTAAAAAATAAATATTGAATGACTATATATTATGACAATAAGTACTTTAACTAACAACTAAATAAATATTGAATGACTATATATTAAGAAAATAAGTACTTTAACTAACAACTAAATAAATATTGAATGACTATATATTAAGAAAATAAGTACTTTAACTAACAACTAATTAAATATTGAATTACTATATATTTAGACAAGAAGTACTTTAACTAACAACTAAATAAATATTTAATGACTATATATTATGACAATAAGTACTTTAACTAACAACTAAATAAATATTGAATGACTATAAGTACTTTAACTAACAACTAAATAAATATTGAATGACTATATATTTAGACAAGAAGTACTTTAACTAACAACTAAATAAATATTAAATGACCATATATTTAGACAAGAAGTACTTTAACTAATAACTAAATAAATGTTGAATGACCATATACTTATTAAAAAATAAATATTGAATGACTATATATTAAGAAAATAAGTACTTTAACTAACAACTAATTAAATATTGAATTACTATATATTTAGACAAGAAGTACTTTAACTAACAACTAAATAAATATTGAATGACTATATATTATGACAATAAGTACTTTAACTAACAACTAAATAAATATTGAATGACTATATATTATGACAATAAGTACTTTAACTAACAACTAAATAAATATTGAATGACTATATATTAAGAAAATAAGTACTTTAACTAACAACTAAATAAATACTGAATGACTATATATTTAGACAAGAAGTACTTTAAATAACAACTAAATAAATATTGAATGACCATATATTTAGACAAGAAGTACTTTAATTAATAACTAAATAAATGTTGAATGACCATATACTTATTAAAAAATAAATATTGAATGACTACATATTTAGACAAGAAGTACTTTAACTTACATGTAAATAAATATTGAATGACTACATATGTAGACAAGAGGTACTTTAACTAATAACTAAATAAATATTGAATGACCATATATTTAGACAAGAAGTACTTTAACTAATATCTAAATAAATATTGCATGACCCTATATTTAGACAAGAAGTACTCTAACTAACAACTAAATAAATATTGAATGACCATGTACTTAGATAAGAAGTACTTTAACTAACTAAATAAAAGTTGCATGACCATATATTTAGACAAGAAGTACTCTAACAACTAAATAAATATTGAATGACCCTATATTTAGACAAGAAGTACTTGAACTAATAACTAAATAAATATTGAATGACCATATATTTAGAAAAGAAGTACTTTAATTAATAACTAAATAAATGTTGAATGATCATATACTTAGACAAGAAGTACTTTAACTAACAACTAAATAAATAACTAAATTGATAACTAAATAAATGTTGAATAACCATATACTTAGACAAGAAGTACTTTAATTAATAACTAAATAAATGTTGAATGACCATATATTTAGACAAGAAGTACTTTAACAACTAAATAAAAAATGACCATATATTTGAACAAGAAGTACTAGGCAGCCATAAACACAACAGAGGTAACTTACACAGTGATCGCAAAGTCGAATATCTGCAGGCAGAAGAAGGGCAGCAGATGGGCGGGCTTGCCGCGCGCCGCCCCGTACACCAGCATGAGCGTGACCGCCAGGGTGCACACTGTAACCAGTGCACCCACATCCACATCATCTAGTGCACATAATGTGTTAAATATACATCTTAAAAGTTCCAGCTCACAGAAAATATCACAAAGCATTATTTTACTAGAGTAGTCCATCATGCTGAAATAGTGTATTATTATGTAGTTTGGTGGTATTATTCAAATCTTGTGACGTCTTGTAAAAGAAGACGTCTATGTTAATCGGTTTAAAAATCTTCATGTCATCAGCACATAGTAGAACCCTAGAATGTTGAAAATAGGATAGGATGCCACATAATATGTGGTCAAAATATTTAGAAGCATATTATACCCCTAAATAGTTTGACCTGAGAACGTCTTTAAGCTCGGAATGTACAGTTGAATAATGTATGGAAGCAGGTACGGGCACAGAATAAACAACAGTACAAGGTACGGGATCCAGAATGTAATGCAAAAATATTACAAAATTGAACCCTTTTTACAGTTATTTTCTAACCAAAATCTTGCTAAAACTATGTCAATTTTCTCCTAAATAAAATATTTTTTTTAATCTAGAATTATACTAAGTTAAAGTTCAGTTTAGCCATCACGATAAAATATGGCCACTGATAATAAAAGAATACATCATAAGCTAAATATAAAAATACTATCAACGCCTTGCGCCCGCGAAAATAGCACAGCTTAGTTCACAGTTAGAACCGCGCGAACATGAAATGTGAGAGGGCCCTTAACAATTCCGTCGTATACGAAGAGCAACTATAATGAATAGCCGCAAAACGTATACTGGAAGAAAGGGAGCTTCAAGATTTATCAAAGTTATCTCTGGAATGAGTTTTAAGCTCACGCCCGAGATCGATATATCGAAGCAAATCATCATTCCTGTGGTAAAGAACAGACACAGACAAAAATACAACCCAAACACATAAACCTCCATGCAGTAGGGTAAAAATGTGAAAGTAAATAAGGTATGCATGCATGTGTGTTTGTTATCGCTCTGTTCCGTAACTTTTATTTTGTTAGGTGTACCTAGCGGCACGTAAGTCTATCGGTGAACGAAACGTGGCGGGGATCGTGGCACAGTCAAAGTTTATATAATTTGTTAAAATGTGGAATACTTTTTATCCCGATAACTGACTGTGCCAAGATCCCCGCCACGTTTCGTTCACCGCTAGACTTACGTGCCGCTAGCTATAAGAGTGGGCAACATGGGCACAATGACTGCCACACAATATTGACACACTTGTGTGGTAGTGTTTTTTTACAATTTACTATTTTCACTCAAAACAACGGCACTGTCTCCTAATGTGCCTCACCAATATTTTTTTGTCTTCGGTTAGCTGGTTTGCTTCCAAATGTTTATCGACCTTCACTATATTTTCGAGCAATGGTATTATAGTTCATATTACTCGTACGTAACGTGTCGGTATTTCAATTCGGATGCTACTGAGACACATATTGGTAAACAAAACAAACATAAATAGAAATAGGTCATTGCGTCCCACTAATCACAGATTCAATTGTTGGTTGCGTATGCTGACTCTATATTGAGTTAATGATCATATAACAGCAATTACAGAAAATGTCTGGCTGTGACAAAAATACCTTTCTGATATGAGGATGTTTTTAGTCTGTGTTTAATCAATACCGATTAACTTTACCATTCACACATAAATATGCAATAAAAGGCGTAATTTCTGATAATGTTTTTTTTCTACAGTTTATGCACAACATGTGAGGAAATACCCGCAGTTGATAATGTGTTTACTTCCTCTAATAGGTAGCGATTGTGCAATTTTACTGTGAGTCATTAGTTGGAAAATTGGAGCCTCAAACCAATTGAAAAACAAAAATTCGTTTATAAAGTTCTGTTCATGTTTTGTTTCTTTCATGTATGGATTCTATGTTTGTTGCTTCTTTTTTATGTATGTATCCATACTTATAATAAAGCAATATAAACGAAAAAGTCTGTACAAGGAAAATAATAAAAAAAAATAGTCTAGGGTACTTAAAATAAGCTACTGAACAAGTTTTTTTTATATTGTGTCCGTCTGTTTGTTCGCGCATCACGTAAAAACTACTGAACTAATTGCGATACGGTTTGATAGCTTAGGGTTTGTCTTAAAAACAGGGGTACTTGGTTTCTTAATCCGATGATTAGATGCCGAGCAATCGATAAAAACTATTTAACGGCTGAACGAATTTTGAAAATATGTAGTACTAGCTGTACCCTCGGCTTCGCACGCGTGGTCATTTCTCTTAGTTAAAATACTCTATGTGCTATTCCAAGACCTAAAATACCAATATACCGACATTTAATCATAATTCCTTCAGCCGTCAAAGTTTTTATCGATTTCTCGGCTTCTACTGATTCTACGGATTGAGATACCAAGTACACCAGTTTTTAAGTCAAATCCTAAGCTATCCAACAGTGGAAACCGCATCTCAATCGGTCCAGTAGTTTTTACGCAATGCGCTAACAAACATACCTATCCAACAGTGGAAACCGCATCGCAATCGGTCCAGTAGTTTTTACGTGATGCGCAAACAAACATACAGACAAACTAACAAACAAACAACAGACAGACACGAATTTAAACAATGTTCTATTCTTGTTCAGTAGCTTTTATTTTAAGTACCCTAGACTTTTTTTTTCTTAATTATCTTCATTGTACAGACTTTTTCGTTCTTATTGCTTTATTTTAAGTATAGATATTGTACTTAATAGGTACTTTTGGTCCTGGAGTAACACGTATGGCCTACTTTTAAACGAAATGACGACGCGGGCAAGGCCGCCGGCACAGCTAGTAATAACTAAGAAGCTTGATAATCATAATGAAGAAGAAAGCAATAAAAACATGACTCTGGCAGATACACAAGAAATGTGAAGCCATTTCCTTCAACGGAGTAAAGAAAAAATGTTCAAGCTCCATTCATGTTCTATTTCATGAATGAGGCCAAACACTTGACAATTTTGTCAAGTTCATAGTAATAGCACAGAATAAATAATAGTACGACGTAGTATTATTTTCTCATAACAAAACATGCTGTATTGTCTGAAAAATTGCTTTTCAGTCTTGTACTCTTCAAAGCTATCGCAAATAATATTTCAATGTTTGTAGAACTTTCTATGTTTTCATAGCTAGAGGACACGGCTACGCCAATCTAAATGCAATTTTAATCAAGTCCATAGCACAAGAATTAAACTGTATTGTTTTGCCGATCATTAACTCACATTGAAATATGTAAGATATTTTTACTTTAGTAATAATGTCTAATAAATAGAAGAACAAACAGTCTTGGAAAAGAACGACAAGTATGTCTAGGCTGATTTAGACTTTATTTTAGATGCATGTCTTTTTTAGTGAACAAGGGCTGAATTAACGGATCTAATCGGAACTAATCAGGATCTATGGTAGCAATTTCAACTTACGGTAAAGTAGTGCATGATCTCGCGGTTGCCCGTCGGCGCCGTGTTGTGGGTAGGGGCTGGACTGGCTCGCCGGAGTCAAGTCAATGTTGGACAGCGGGGTGGGCATCACGTTTGTGGGCTTGCCCACGTCGCTCCAGTCGGGGCCGGGCATGGAGTCTCGCTCCAGGTCCACCATCAGGCGGTTGTCACGCGCGATGGCTGCTAGGAACACTAGAGCCATCAGGTGCAGCATCTGAGAAACGGAAAACAAAATCAAATATATTTTTTAGTGAGTTTCGTGGATGTCTTTTGTATTTAAAGCAACTTAATCTTGCGTCATGCAAAGTTGAACTTTATTACATTGGGCTTTTGGCGTAAAGTGGTGCGCATTAACGTATGACGACAAGAAAACGACCGTGCACACAAATTCAGTTTATTTTTTGGTTTGCAACAATACTACAAATTGTGACTTTTATAAATTGTACTTTAAACTTTTGTGATTTTAAATGGAAATTTTGGTATGTGACAGCAGATCGGATAATTCAATTATTATAACACAAAACAGTTAACCCATATGCCAACACAGACCGTTAAGGCCCTTCCCGGTCCGTCTATCTAGTCTAGTCAACATGAGCATGGTCGAAAAGCTTGTTGTTTCATCCAGCGCAATGTTTGAAAAAGAGGCAAAGCGAAAAGAGCATTCGGTAACTTCCGCATTATAACAATAATAACAACATTGAACGAAAAATAGTGAGCGAAAATTCCATAAAACTTGTTCCAGGAAATACGTATATTTGAGTAATACTTATAAGTTTGTAAAATAAAGGTTGTTCATTTAGAATCTGCATTACAAGTGCGAGATTTCTAAGAAGATGTTTTCTTTACTTTTACAATTTATGAGTATATTATGAATGACCAAGGTACCATAAACGAGGCATGATAGATACATAAATAAAACTAGCTTAAAAGCTAAAAAAAACACGCCTGCCCTGCCAAAAACGAACTTATGCCAATAAATTATATACTGTTAGAATGTGCTTACCAAGACCTTCAATTTGATACCCATATTGTAAATTTAGAAGAAAATATATTTTTTTCGTGTTTGAAAATGGTGCCATACTGCCGCCATATTGAAAGTTTAAAAAAAAAAAACATAGCCTATGTTACTCGGGGGGATGTAAGGATTCTAACGATCTAAATCTGTTGAGGCATTTATAAGTTATGGTGGAATAAAGAAACACACATACAAACATACATAAATGCTAAAAACATAACACTCCTTTTTTTTGGGCAGTCGTGTAAAAAATTACTTTAAACAGTTTACGAGGGCTGTTTGATAAGTCGTTTTAAAAAGTAAAAAAATATATTTTTATTTAAACAATTTACATTTATTTCTCAACATAGTCTTCTTTGAGTGCCAAACACTTGTTCCAGCGAGTTTCCAATTTTTTTATCCGCTCCAAAAAATATGATGCAGTCCTCATTTGTCAAAATTTTTTGCCCTCCTAGCCATCTTTTCAGATTTGGGAATAGGTAATAATCGCACGGAGCTAGGTCCTTCGAATACGGAGCATGCGGAACTAGCTCGAAGCCCAACTCGTGGATTTTGGCCATTGCAGTAGCTGACGTGTGCACTGGAGCATGCACGTGTGTCTTGATGAAAGAGGACTTTCTTGGGGGACACTTTTGGTTGTTTTTCCAACAATTTGGCGATTGTCAACAAACGTGGCACCCATCGTGCAGACAGCTTTGTCATACCCAAGTCTTCATGCAGGATTTTATGTACTCGCTCAGTGGAGATGCCTGTGTTCTCAGCTATTTCACACACCTTCACTTGGCGGTTGTTGAGTACTATATTATGGACTTCTTCAACAACATCCTCAGTAGTGACTTCGATTGGGTGACCAGATCGTGGAGCATCAGATGTGCTTGACTTGAATTTTAGACAGTCTTCAATTGAAAGATTGTGCCTGCCAGTGTTAATGCCATTTACCAGAAAAAAGGTTTTATAAATTGTTTATAAAGGACTTATCATACAGCCCTCGTAGTTATTGTTTTTAATCACCCCCTTGATGTCTATACACCCCATTTTACGGTAGTTTTTGTTATGAAGCAGAAAACTGGAAAACAGAGATTTGAGGTATAACATTGTTTTCTATGGGCATGACTTTGTATTCATATGATCATTGATAACAATTTGTACATTTAAGCATTTTAAATGTTTCATGCAAATGTTGCTGAGAAATGAATTGAAGTACATTTATGGCTTTATTACAGATTATTAAGGAAAGGAATTTCCAATATTTGTAAGATGTAGAAAGGTTACAGAGGGGGGCAGGGGGAGCCGGGCTCCCCCATGGAAGATGAGATGGCGATAATAAATAAAAAAATGAGGATACATTTGGAAAAAAATGTAAAGAATTGACACTGGGAGGGGTGGGGGAGGTTGAAAAAGGAATGAAAATTTGTCTCCGGTATGGGCTCTTGCCAGGTCTCCGTTGAGCGTCGCTTCGCCAACTAGACCTACGGTCCGCTATGGATGTCGCTGGCTAGATACGCTCGCCACCTCCCCCCTTCGCTCCACTTCGGCCTCACGATCTTGCTCCACTCAGGACCTCCCATGCAAGCTTCTGGCTCCACGCTTTTTATATACACTCTAGGGGTGGGGCCACAAGACCAGGTGGCATCCGGGTGCTGTGTTGGTTCTGTGACTCATTTAGAACCTAACCTACTCATATTGGAGTGCCCCATGTCGGTGTCGGTCCGCTGCTGCTGCCAGACACATGCGGATGGTTTCCATTGGCTTTATAAACGATTTTAATGTGTTTTTTGTGGTATGGCAACTCCACAAATGCCATAAATCAAAAAGGAAAGTGAGGTGCGATACTTATGGAAAATTCAAATATATTTTTCTCTAAAAGTATTGCTACAGTGTAAGTATTAAAGTGTCGCCATATGCCATTTCAGATTAAGGCTTTCTATGTGAACCTACCTTAGAAAAAAATAACAAAATAAATAGCTACTTACAAATATAGGAAAGTTGAGCCCTATTAAGTCTCTCTTGTAAAAGAGGTCAAGATCTGTATTCAACGAACAATTCCAGTTTGTAAACTTACAAGATGCCATGTTCCAATGAGGATGGTGCCAGTACGAACATGCAGGCAGAAGCAGCAGCGCCATTCGGAGTCGCGCTCACTGCCCAACTTGGGGCGCAATCTCATCATGGTTCGAATAGATACGTCGTCGTCTAGAACAACAAAGTATGTCAACATTGACTCCACATACCTAGATACTTTTTACACAAATAAAACCTCGATCGAGACTAAATTCTGACAATATATTACTAGCGTAATACTCTCTGTAAATATATTACTAGCGGACATGAACTAGAATGAAGAAAAGGAAGGAAATAAAGGTAATACAGAATAATTACAGATTGCATTTTATGGTACAATAAACAAATGTTAACTTCGGAGCAAAGATTTAGAATTACGCTTACTGGCTTCAGAGATAGTGTAATTCTATCACACAGAGGACAACTACGCTACAAGTATTTTGTACAACGCAAAATGTTCAAATCAACTTTATATACAACTTTTACTGATTTTGACAATGATGGCTATAAATTGGAATATTTTATTAAACAAATACGAAATAGTTTCTTGAATTCATATAGCATACCTGAATAAGACGCTCTTTTAAAAATAATCATAAAATGTAGAACAAATCGATAGAATAACACAAATTCGCAATAATTAATTTCTCTTGAGAAGACGGTTTCTCTGTCTACGACAGACACCAATATTGTGACCACAGATTATGTAGTGAATGTTGACCACAGAGGTGACAGAGGGGAGACGATAATACACGACCAAAATAATGTAAGACCAGTGGCCCAATTACAGAACTTGGCTTCAATCGAATTCTCAATATCGCAACCACTAATGCCTTGCGATAGAGTCGAAATTGCTATGAAAAAAGTGATAATCCGATTGTATAATTGGGTCACAGTATTGTATTGTATTACGTGTACATTGATTCGTAATATTTGGACGTCTAATACTGGCCATCTATTATTGCCCCGTAGATAGAGAAACCAATAGACACTTGGTTGTCGTGCCACTTGTGAGATAGAACGATAGGTGTGCTGCCATATCAAAACTTTTACCCAGATTTTTAGCAATCCCAGATTCAAGATTATATTATAGATATAGACTATTGATGGGTTATAGAGACATTACAGATTTACAGAATATGTATAGTCAGAAATAAAAATTGAGATTTTGAATAATTCTAGGTGTTGTATAATCTCGTCCCACAAAAAGATCGAATATTTATGGGACTAATGTGGATAAAGGTAATAAAAACTTCAGAAAGCTTTTTTTTTACAATTTCTACAAATATTTTGTATTGAACATGCCTACCGTATAATAATATACCTTTGTCATTTTTGTTGTGTGTTTTGTTTGTTTGTTTGTTTTGGTGGGCCATCCTTAAAGTAAAATAAATAGATTCAATATGGTGTACCATGCATGAAAAATTGTACATACATACCGGTGACATGCACCATTATATACCATGGTCATCCATGATAAACCATGATGATACATAAAATATTTTTTCATTTTGTTGCAACATGGTCAATCATAGTGACCATGGTCTAAAATAGTGCATGTCAAGATAAGAATGCGATGTAACGCCCATAATGAAAATCATTAATTCCCGACCGACCAGCTCTCTTCCTGTCTAACTTCAATAAGTTAGACAGGAAGAGAGCTGGTCGGTCTCCTTGATTGTGATCATTTTTTCTTTCTACTATGTTTACTTGTCACACTTTGAATTTCTGCAATCTTTGTGTATCTACTCAAATGTATGGGAATAACCTTTCAATTCAATATTATTGAAATTTTCTAGTACCTACTCTAACCAATATTAATCTCGTACAGACTTTTGGTCCATAAAAGGAAAAGAAACGCTAATTTTTTGTTAATATTATCAATTTTGTTGCACATTTTTTCCAAAATCTTTATATTTTAATCAAACTGTCTCCAAAATCTACGGAAGGTCTTCTCACACAGTTTGTTTGTTTGTTTATCGTATGAGGTAATACTGGGCCTCTGGTGTTAAAGTTTGTCATGTTGCCCGAGGGCTTCTGGCATGGCTCACACAGTTTTTATGTGGTTAAGGCATTTAAGTAGTTGTAGGTGCCCTTGATCTCCCGAATAAACTTTCTATTTTGTAAACATAAGAACAATATCGTACGATATTACATTAAATTGAATTTACTATTGATACATATGAGAACCAATGCAATTAAATCATTTTATTAATAAAAAAAGTATAATTTGGGCACAGAATACTAAAAGGGTCTAGGAAACATTCATTTCGAATGCAGGCAACATACCAAGCTGTTTTTATTGCACAAACTATACGCAACTATGGCGAACTGTCAAAATTGTTTAGCGCAGAGGAGTGCTGACCTTGAAAAAACTGGCACGCAATAAGTAACAAATGAACATATCGTTCTGTCTCATTCCTTCACAAGACCTATGCATAAGTTGCTCTCTTTCATGTATGAGTGCAATGGAAGCTATCTAGTTGTCTATTGGTTTTTCTGTCTACGTATTGCCCGTACAAAATCAGTCCGGGTTGATAATGTACGGCCAGTATTACGTGTACAACTGGATGCGAAATATCAGCCCGGGCCGATTTTGTACAACCAATATTACAAAGCCAACCATGAACAAAGACAGAGATAGATTCACTCCTTGATGCCGTTAGTGTAGGCGAGTGTCAAGAAGAAAAAAACTGTCACAGAACCGAATCGGCCAACTCCGACTCTACGCGGTCTTGTCTGCCCTACACTAGAGTGTTTTTAAAAACTGGAGGCGCGGACGGAGTGTAGCCCCCGTCCGCTGTAACAAAGTGAAGGTACCAGGTTGAGCTGGAGCGGCGGAGGCGGAGGCGTTGGTACCTGTGAAGTGTTACGTAGGGGCAGCACTTCCTGCAATGCCAGAGCAATCGTGATTCATAATCTGTGGTAAATGGATATTGGAACGTGCAAACGAGGCTTTGACTATGACATTTCTATATTTTAGTCTGTGATGTACACGTATTATTGGCTGTACATTATCGCCCTTACAAAAATTGACGGAGTGATATTACATGGCCAATAATACGCGTCCAAATAATGTACACCCTGATATTACGAGGCCAATTCACGTAATATTGGTCACGCATTATTGGCTGTACATTATTTGGTCACGTATTATTGGCCGTGTAATATAGGGACTCACCACAGAATCCCTATCAGTGCTGCCACTCCGTACCAGATATTAAAAAAAGAAATAATATGAAATGTTCACAAAATTTACAAAAGTAATGAATCTTCTTCATAAAATTGTATGTTTTAATAATTATGATAGTGTATCTGATTTATATGATACACTATAAAACAATTATCCTACTGATATTACAAATGCGAAAGTGACTTTGTTTCCCTTCACAATACTCACCCAATCATTATGAAATACATGTTGTAAGGAGACAGAAAAGAACATATAGGGTTTCATCCAGATTTAGGAAAAAAATATACCGAAAAAGTCGAAATTGTTAATTTTGTAAGGGAATTGCCACTTCGATGTAAAGTGACAGGTGGCAAAGTGACCGTATAAATTTATTTATTATTTATTTTTTGCACTAACAGTTGAAAACCAAACTTCAAGTTAATAGTTTTTTCTTTTATTAATTAATTATTTATATCTAAACTGCCACAGTTATAGATGCAACAATGGACTCCAGGTAGTTGCTGGACACAGCTATGAATCTTGGTTCCGTGAGAAAGAAGATATCACCAGAGTAATTACGAGTGATTAAGTTTAGAAGAGTTAGGGCTCTGTACAGCGGCCTGTGTGCATCGACAGCAGCAGGAATGTGAAATAGGGGGAATCTGCGTCGTCGGAGATTATGTTTAAGTACCCGCGGAATATAGAAGGGAATCTGTGTGAGTAGAGATGAGTTGGACATATTACCACGCAACAGCCAGTAAAAGTATTTTATAAGGAAAATATTTCTCCTAACCTCAAGAGATCTGTATTCCACCATACCCAAGATAAAATAAGTAGGATATTGATACGGGTAGTATCCAAACACTACTTTATATAGGTGCCGAAGAAATGATTTTTGTATTTTTCTATCATAATAGTGTAGATTTTATGACGTGAGTTCAATACACATAGCGCGTCCCCCGCGGTAAATTGTTGCGTTTGACGCATTAACTTAATACTAATACTTTTCTGGCCTGTTTACATAGCTCAAATTTGTTGCGGGCACATGACAAGCCCGTATCAAACAAGTCCCTAAATCATCAATTATATGTACTCTGTCTATCGGCTCATTATTCACGTAGTACAGGGCATGTATTGTTTCTGTAGACCGGGTGTAGGACATAATTGTATATTTGGCCACATTAAGATCGAGGTTATTATTCCGACTCCAGAGGACAACTCTAGTAACATCACTCTCTGTAGTATTACGCAATCAGTCACGCTTCTTATCGGAAGGGCCAAGCGAACTACCCTGCCCGATGCAGGACGTGACGTTGAATGGGTTGGAACTGGAGTTTTTATATTGTATTGAACCTACTGTTTACGATTGGCAAGGTAAGATGCAAAAAAGTTTAAAAGATTGATAGAGAATCCAGCTTGTGGCATTTTAACCAAGAGTGTGTCATTAAATGCATAAGATTATTGTGTAATCCAGGAGATTTTCCTTTTTTCGCATTAAAATTGCTGTAGGTAATCATTTTTCATACGCTTAGTTAAATTTCGGTCCTTGGTCAGTCAACACTTCAATGGTATACCCCGTAGTTATCAATTTGTATCACGCTTTTACCAATTCTGAGAAATTAGAAGTTGGATGGGCCAGAACGCTTATTCCATGCCACGGCGCAGTATTGGTCCAAACCTTTAAACCACTTTACTTTTAGAGAGGTTTAAACCGTTGAACCGGGCAGAGGTTATCGACCGTACATAATCTTACAAAATCATTACGGGCTGATATTTCGCATCCAATAATAAAAAAAGCCTGTACATGAATTATTGGCTGTATAACATTGGCCGTGCACAAGAAGCTAATGGCTGTGTTCACATACACGCTCGAATCATCCGTGTGATTATCTCTCGATCATCCGGAGTTCGTGAACGACTTTGGACGTCCACATACAACCGTCAAGTGTCAGTTTCATACCATTCCTACTATTTTTCGGATGACCCAGGCGAACGCCCGGACGACGCCGTGAACGATTTCGAGTGTACGCGCGGGTGATCCGTGCGTCCTCGAACGTTTATGTGAACAGTGGCCCAATTACAGAACTTGGCTTCAATCAGATTGTCACTTTTTTCATAGCAAAATCGACTCTATCGCAAAGCATTATTGAATTTGACGGCTTGAAACCGTCATGATCAACATTACGTAATCGCACTGCGGGGCCTATAATTATAACTTAGCTTCTTGGCCGTGCATTATCGACATGTACCAATTTTGTACGGCCAATAAATACAATGCCCGGGTTCAGTACAATAATGCGTTCAGGGTGCTGCAGGGGCTGCCACGCTTTTGCAGTGCTTCTTGTATGTTCGCGGAGGCAGGTGTTGATGATTTTCATGCGATAATACGCAAGAGATGTGCCTGTTTACTAAATCGCGTGCGTACCAGCCTCTAACAGCATCCTGAGCACATTATCTGACAGATAGTACTGTCCTGTGCTGAGCCACTGGATATGTGTACACACAGCGCCAAATTAGTTGTTTTTATAATTTTGTGTGTTACTAATATTAGTTATACAAGAATAATCAAATTTGTACTAAAAATACTAGCAAAAATATGGACTAAGGTCTGAAATAAAAATATTGAATTTGAATAAAACGCGGGCTGTAAATGCTGGCCAAATATTTTGAATCCACGTACACGTCCATTTCAGTTGGTTGGAGTGGAACAAATTTAGAATTCCTATCGAACCAACCAAATAGTTATACAGTTGAGAAAGAAAATTAGTCGATCCGTTTCACTTGGTCAGTTTAGTTGGTTGGAGTGGCATGAGCATGACCGGTATTATCAGGCCGTGGTGGATACGATGGTAGCCTAACGTTTCAATAGTGCAACTTAGAATCCAACGATATCGGGTTCGGTCCTAGGCGGCCTATAATAGATGCTGCAACGCCAGTTGCTATTATACGATATCCTGAGGTTAGGTCCCTGTAAGTAAATAATAATATATATGCCTACGGTCCCTGTAGACCCTGTAGTGCTATTATCTATCTTGGTTTCAATCCGATTTTCAATATCACTAATGCGTTGCGATATACACATTTCTTACTGTCGTTGGTTGCGATAGTCTTTTTTTCTTTTTTTTTTACCCTCTTGTAGGCGACCAAACAGCCGTAAATTCAAGTTGGCTTGTCATGTGCCAATGTGTAGTCATGTTTTAACCTAACGTACCCTAGTCTTTGGGGCCATGCGTAACATCTTCAATTTATATTCTTGAGAAAACAAAATAAAAAAAAACAGCCCTAAACTCAAACTCAACAAAGGGTAAAAAACTTGCAAATAAAATATATGAAAAATCATATCTCAGAGGGTGGGGGGAGCGAGATCTAGCCGGCCCACTCTCAAGGGGGGTTGTACTCACTCACACCAACCCGCCCCCCCTACCCTGCCCCTAAAATCGTGGGTCATGCTTCCGAAGTTGTGCCGAAAATTGCCTTGCGATAGAGTCGAAATTGCTATGAAGAAAGTGACAATCTTTACTTTAAGGGTAAATATCAGGCATTTCCTTCGCCATTGGTAATATCAGCAGAGTATTGTCAAAAATGTCATTGTCAATCAAATATATACGTCAAAACGTCAATTAGTCAGTGACATAGAGACCGTTCGTTTTGTAACAATTGGCGAAAATAACTGTTAAAAACGCTAAATATGATCACAAATTGGCGTTCCCTTTGGCCATTTGTGGGCGAAATTAGCGTTCTGAACGTTTTCGATTACCATTTGTTTTACAAATTTCGTTGACATATTGACATAGGAAAATCGACTTTAAGGGGAAGGGGGGATGGCGATAACAAATAAAATAATAATAAAAAAAACAAGGATTTGGGCATTCCGATATGAGTAGGTTCGGTTCTAAATGAGTCATAGAACCGACATCAGTAGGTTAGATTCTAAAAGAGTCACAGAACCAACACAGAGCACCTCGACATGAGTAGTTTAGGTTCTAAATGAGTCACAGAACCGACACAGAGCACCCCGATGCCACCTGGTCTTGTGGTCCTTACCCCTAGAGTGTATATAAAAAGTGCGGAGCCAGAAGCTCGCGTGGGAGGTCCTGAGTGGAGCAAGACCGCAAGGCTGCACTGGACCGAAGGGGGAGGTGGCGAGCGTAGCGAGCCGGCGACATCCGTAGCGGAGCGTAGGTCGAGTGGTCGAAGCGACGCTCAGGGGCGAACTCGCGAGAGTTCTGGCGAGAGCCCATACCGAAGACAAATTTTTATTCCTTTTCCAACCTGCCCCACCCCTCCCAGTGTCAATTCTTTACATTTTTTTCGAAACATAACTTGTTTTTTTTTAATTATTTGTTATCGCCATCCCCCCTCCTCCTCCCACGCTCCTTAACCCTTCTACAACTTACAAATATTGGAAAGTCCTTCCAAAACGATCGTGGAGTTCCTCCGAGCGGAAGAAGTGAAACTTCGTAATGTGGAAATGAAAATAGGAAGGCCTCCATGGTAGCGTTAAACGTTTAACGCAACCTTGTTGGAAGTCGCATAAGAAGTTTCACTTCAAAATGTACATTTCAAAACTTCCCACAACGCCATCTCATCATCTCGAACGCAGGGATAGACTAATATTGTATTGTCTACCGTAGGTTTTATATTCTCTTTGATTGTATTGTATGAACAGTATGAATGAGTGTTGATATGTTCGTTCGTGTGAGGTAAAAATATTTTCTGCCTCTTTTGTGTGGTAAATGTTTTATTGAAATAGTTAATTTGTGTTATAATTTACAGTTATAATGGATAAAATACCAGATCAAATCGGTTACTTGGTTCTAACAGAGGACGGAGCTGTCCTTGAGTCCGGTGGCGAGTTGGAAAACGACGAACGCATCGCGACGATAATAACTGATCTCATCACTTTATCGAATAAGTGAGCATATATCTAGGTTTTGAATTGCAAAGAATAAATTCTTGTATATTTGTTCACCGAACTATACAGACACGGAATTGACCACCTATAAAGCAACGAAATTATTTCTAGTCATTGCTTAAACTCCTATTAGAATCTTGCATATCATTAGTCCTAAAGACTTGTATGTTTTTTATTAATTCCTAATCTGTTTCACAAGTATTTTGTCTTTTATATGCCAGAATAAAAAAATCCATAATTTTTGCAGGGTCGACCCTTTGGCTTTTGGTCCAAATGATCAGTTCAAGAAAATATCCATAACTTACGATGACCATTGGTTTGTTATATGCTTATCCAACAAGAAGATCTATGTGGTAAAGAGAAGCATACCAACACCAGGAAGTGAAGGAAACGCTGTTAATGTTTAAACATTTCCCGTTACATAATTAAAAATGGGGCGGAATCTACTAATGAGCAGCCTTGAGAATGCATCTTTTAACATATTATTCCAAATTTTATTCCGTTGTGTTACATTTATGATCAATGCATGGGTGATCAGAAATGTAGGACATGAAGTACTGGGCATTATGAATGTAAGGCTACTTCTCCTTGAGAGCACAATTTTGTTTTTGAGTAGAGAACCATTCAATAGAGCTTGTTTAGGTCAGAAAGATGAGGTCAGTTGGAGTCATCTTATCAACCAAATTTGGCTTTCAGTACCCTTAAGTTGTATGTTATCAGTGATTTTTGTGTATATTTGGTTGAACTGGTTACCTTTAGGTCATCCTGAGCATGCATTTCAATATGCGTTTGGCTGTTGGAGTGTGGCCTTATCCTGTATCCTGGAACTTTGCTCAGCAAATGTAGTTCTAACGGCTCAGCTATTCTGCTTCATAAAATTAAAAGTTGCACTCGACACATTACATATCTTTGTTAGGACTTTATTGTTCTTATCAATTATTATCTATGATAGGTCGCTGGCTCTCATAGCATTTTCAGTTGCACAACTTGGCAGTATAGGAACTATAGTTATAGCTTATTATGTGTTCTTTTATTGGTACATCAAAAATAAACCTTTATATGCAAAAGGTGCTCTTAAAAGTAAAATCGTTCCTGAGGTAGTTTTGCACAAATTATATGATAACATGGATGATTTCCATTTCAATTCTGTTACAGACTTCTTTCCTAAATATTTGGGATCAATTAACTCAACATTTAATAAAAAATTAAGTACTCTCACTGTCAGTTTTGCAAAACAAGGGGTAGTGAAACAACTCCTTACAGAAGGAGAAAAATATGTAATGTCTGTGAGCCCTGTAATGTCTTTCAAAGAACAAGCCACATATGATGTTGTCAATAATCTTGGCAGCCTAGCCGCTAGGTTTATTTTTAGACCAATTGAAGACAGTAGCTATTTCTATTTCACACAAATGGTGAGCAGAGATCTACCTCTACACAAACAAGACCAGAGTAAAATTCAAGAGTCATGTACTGTGTTGTCACAAGTGTGCAAAACTGTGAGCTCTATTGGTTTGATAGTTTTAGTTTTCGGACAGAGCTATGCTCGCACTTTACTGCTTCTCTATGGTGGAGAAGCTTTCATTGCAGGTGGTCTGCCTGTCCAGTTGCTTAGGAGCCATTGTTTAGCTATAGTGTTGTTAGCCATCAACGGAGTGACAGAATGCTACACATTCGCAACCATGACCAGTGCACAGCTGAATAGCTATAACTATCTCATGGTATTCTTTTCTATAAGTTTCCTGTTATTGTCTTACGTATTGACTTACATATTTGGACCTGTAGGATTTATTATATCTAATTGTATAAATATGTTTTCTAGGATTGTGCACAGTATACATTTTATAAATGATAAATATAGGAATACAGGATATAAGCCCCTAGAAGGGCTCCTTGTAGGTAAAATGTTTTTGTTGACATTATTTGTGGCAGGTTGCATTTGTAAGATTTCAGAGAATAACATTGCAAATGACTCTATTATCCTCCACATAACTGTGGGAGCGCTATGCTTGTTTTGCGTCCTTCTTTCGTGGGCGTACGAAAACCGACAACTTGTCATTCAAGTGTACAGAAAAGTTCTCAACAAAGGCGATAAAGTATCGCGCGACTAGCATTCGATTATTGTTAAGCTTATGTAAGCATTCATCAAAGTGTTTTTAGGTATGTTAAAGCTATTATAAAATTATAAACATGTTGTAAATTGTAACTGTTTTATTTTATATTTATAATAAAAGTATATGATATATTACATTACCTTATTAAGTAGATAAGTATAGTATTTACAATTTTATTAATAAATAGTTTAGATTATCATTACATTGGGTAAAAAAATATTCCCTTCATTTGTGCTTCACACACTCGCTTCACTTCATCTGTAAGAAATAAAAGTGTACATTAGAGTCAATTTAATTCACAGTTCACGGTCTGTGAATGATAAGTGATTAATTTCCCAAATGCAATTGTAAACAAAACAAAATAAAATCTCACCTGATACTTCTTTCAAATTGGCATTTTTTTCTTGGATTATGACATAGAATTCCCTATCATTAGATGATTTTCCGGTGATCCAATACTCATCAGGAGTTTTTATGATAATTTCTCCATAGTTTCCAAGACTAGAACAAGATAGAAAATTAATTTAAGTTTAAAAATCTTAATTAATGTACCTTTTCAAGTATTAATAAAAAAAAAGGGTTCTAAATAGGAACCATTGTAGGATCACTCTTGTCTGTCTGTCCATCTGTCTTAGCCAGTTTGCACCGAATCTACTGGACCGATTAAAAATATGAATTTATGTGACCAAAACATGAACATAACGTAAATAAATGAATTTTAAATATAGCCCTAAAGAAGCGGGACAAAATTTTAAAAGTAAAAAAAATATTGCAAACTGTAAGTATTGTGTGACACATCAAATGAAAGGGCTTGATGTGAGTGCCACAAATTTTATAGATGATATTTTAAAATAAATTGTTGGAAAGTTATGTCCTTTAATTAATATAGATTAAAGGAAAACCTTGAAGTCTATGGTATTTAAATAACATGGTAAATCTCAATATTGTGATATATATATATTTTCATAAGAACCCTCTCCACGCAAGTTCAACTTGCCCTTGTCCGGTTTTTAAGTGTTAATTACCTTTTCCTATCTCTGTGCATTTCTGCTAATATACTAAGCACTTCAGGCTCTATAGCTGTCATCGGAAGTAGTTTGTTTATCGGCGGCTGTAACAAGCACAATATTTTGGAATTTGTAGTAATGACATGTTCACGCATTGCAATGTAGACAGAAGCCAATATGACTTGTTGGCAAACAGATTTTCATAGCAATTGTGATAGTAATGATGAAAATCTGATCGAAACAAGATGGGTGGTGGACTCCTTGTACTATTCTTTATTCTGTGATGTAAACTTTGAAGTGGGTACTATGCATGAGGAGTAAGATTGGGACGGCAATCACAACTCAGTATCAATATTGCATCTCGCTCACTTAGCATCTGCACTTGCAACTATTAAACAATTAGGTATTACAAGTCTATTGATGAGAAATTACTTATTGCTTTTATGTAATTTTTTTTAGCATAGAGGATCCGAGGTAGTTGTACTTACAGAAGTTTTAAAAGCTAGATTGAGTCTATTGAAGTAAACAAACTTGTGTTCCGTGTTAGCCAACTGGGCTGTATGTAAAGCATGTATAGTACACTGCTCACTAATGGAAGATGCTATTGTAGACAACTGCGGACCCATGAACGCGTCTAGCGATTTGAATGTCTCCAGCTCTAAGGTTGTATTTACTGGAAAAGAAAAAAAAAACACCTTCAGTAATTATACTTTTTCACAAATGAATGTTTCAGAACTGAATGTTCACATTACTCAGTCTGTCTCAATGAAATGTCTGTTTTCTCAGGATTTTGATTACCTTTATTCTAAGTTATTGGAACATTTTTTACAAGTTTTCCTCAAATGAATGATTCAGAACTGAATGTAAACATTACTCAGCCCGTCTTAATGTAATGTCTCGTTTCCTCAGGATTTTGATTAGCTTTATTCTGATTTATTGCAACATTTTTACAAGTTTTTCTCAAATGAATGATTCAGAACTGAATGTAAACATTAATCAGCCCGTCTCAATCTAATGTCTGTTTCTTCCTAAGGATTTAGACTGGCTTTATTCAACTTTATTGCAACACTAGCTGTGCCCGTGGCTTTGCGCGGGTGGTCAAAATTCATGAGTTTTATTGATGTGTAATATCATTCCGCTCGTTTTCCTGCAATCTATGGCATTGATTTTGTGTAATTTGTAACAGTGTTAGCATCTTTCCTCTCGTTTTCCTGTAATCTATGGGAGTGATTACGTGAAAAGTGTAACAGTGTTAACAGATGTTAAACATCATAAGCGACTACTGTAAGGCTCGCTCGTTTTTGACGTGTAACATCTTTCCGCTCGCTTTCCTGCAATCTATGGGAGTGGTTTTGTGAAAAACGTAGTAAAAGTGTAGGAAACTTTAACTATGCAATCTATAGATCAGATGAAGTAGTTGCTGATTCACAGTTGACCAATGATCGCGCGCGGTGCTATAGTAGTTACCTTTGTTAATGTTGTTTATTACCGAGGTTAGATGTCAGGTGTTACACATAATTTGCGACTACTGTAAGGCTCGCTCCTTTTTTTTTTACGCGGTATCATTATTTTGAATGTAATAAGTACATACTCGTCATGGCGCTCTTTGGGGGAGGCCAATGTTGATCAGTGTACTTCTAAAGGCTGACTTGATGATGATGATGACATACCGTTTATACTTTCATAGGCATGAAGTAAAAGCTGTTATTTTGATATTAAAAACATACTCTTCAATTTTATTTATTTCCATTGATTTTTTACAAGTTTTTCTCAAATGAATGGAATGATTTTGAACTGAATGTACACATTACTCAGCCTGTCTCAATGTAATGTCTGTTTCCACCTAAGGACTTAAGACTGGCTTTATTGCAACATTTTTCCAATAAACAAATCCTTACCATCAACAGTAAAGCAAACAGTAGCACTCATAGTCCTATAAACAATCAAGTAGTACTCCTTCATCTCAGTCTCATCCTCGTGCATCAGGTGTACTTTGATAAGCCTCTGCAGGTCTTCCTTTGCCCTGATGCCTTCTGGAGGGCTGATGAACCGGCCGTGCCTTTGAGCCGCGGCGATCGCCCCGCCCTGTATCTCCAGTTCGACTTGCTGCGGCAGCAGTGTTTGTACTAGGTATTGGTAGAGTGTTAACATGTCGCTTGTGGATAAAGAGTTCCTGGGAATTAACAGTCATGAAATTAGATATTAATATTCACATGATATGATACAAAATAAAATAAGTTTATTTTTTATGTTAAACGGTTTTATTTGTACTAAAAACTAGAAAATAAAATCGTGGGGCAAGTCGAATTTCTATTACTCAGGTTACGCTACGATTCGACTCTCCCACGATTTTATTTCATTTATTAGTTATTAGTTCATATAAAACATTAAATAATATATACTTATTTTATTATCAATATTTTATTTTTTTATTTAATTACCAGTTTTCCCGTCCGTGACTTCGTACGCGTAGACTGTTTGTCGCTGACTATACTTCGTACTGTTTATCGCGAAAACAGCATCCTATTTTCTTCTTAGGATATTAAAAACTAACGCCAAAGTAGGTATAGCACAATACTCTTAATGTTTTCTGACAGTCTTGTTATTTTATTTCCATGGCAACCACAGACCATTCTGTGATGGCAACCGTTCCTTACAGTGTAAAGTAATCAACTTTTTCCAGTTTTCCCACGGAAACTTTCAATTTTCCGGGATAAAAGTATCCTATGTTTTATTCTAGGGTATAAGCTGTCTCCATTCTAAATTTCATGAAAATCCGTCCAGCTGTTATCGCGTGAAAGCTCCACAAACAAACAAACAGACAACGCTTCACTTTTATATACTGGTATGGATTTTTAAAAGTGTACTGTGTTCTACTTGTCAAGCCTTTTCATTTGGTACCCATATTGAGAGGATTGAAAAAATATATATAATCCGCCATTTTGTGGCGGCAGCCATCTTGGATTTACCATGTTACTGAATATACATAATTGTATTGTTAGCAGAACTAAAGGCGTGTACCAAATTTCAAATCAATCGGTCAACAGGAAGGGGGTACAATTTAATTTACTAGATTTGACCCAAACAAACAAACAAAAACAAACAGGTCAAGCTAAATAAAACCGTTTAAAACAGGTATAAAGCATCTGGTAGCCCGGCGCGGCCGCTAGAGCAATATAACCATGTTAGATTAGAACTACAGTTGTAGCTCATAACAGGGTAGGTTTCTGCGAGTGGAGCGGTGCAGGAGGGGTAATTCGGTAGTGGAGATTTACTACTCTACTAACACTGCTGAACCAATTATGACGAGATTTACGACCACTGACCACACTGACCAATCTCTGAATAACCAATCACCGATCAGCATTGTCGGTTTGTGCGCAGTGTATGACAGGTTATTTGTTGTATATGATATGTACCTCTAGTGTGGACCCATTATTAATCGTAGGGGATATTTAAGGTTCATATTGGTTCAGTAGCTTTATCATCCATTTAAAGTTATTTTTTTATTCAAGGAATCATACTAATATTATAAACTAGCTGTACCTGCGGCTTCGCACGCGTGGTCATTTCTTTAGATTAAAAGCACTCTATGTTCTATTCCAAGACCTAAAATACCAATAATATACCAACATTTGATCAAAATTCCTTCAGCCGTCAAAAAGATATTTATCGATTGCTCGGCTTCTACCCACCGGATTGAGATACCAAGTACCCCAGTTTTTAAGTCAATCCCTAAGCTATCCAACAGTGAAAACCGCATCGCAATCGGTCCAGTAGTTTTTACGTGATGCGCGAACAAACAGACAGACACGAATTTTTAAAATGTTATACTCGTATTCTTGTTCAGTAGCTTATTTTATGTACCATTTATTTTTTAATTATCTTCTTTGTACAGACTTTTTCATTCCTATTGCTTTATTATAAGTATAGATGCCAACATTTGATCAACATTCCTTTAGCCATCAATAAGTTTTTTATCGATTGCTCATCTTCTACCCATCGGATTGAGATACCAAGTACCCCAGTT
Source organism: Alsophila aescularia (assembly GCA_946251855.1). Taxonomy (NCBI): domain Eukaryota; kingdom Metazoa; phylum Arthropoda; class Insecta; order Lepidoptera; family Geometridae; genus Alsophila; species Alsophila aescularia. The sequence goes on from OX276378.1 coordinate 47,098,519, forward strand.
TTTAAGTCATGCCCTAAGCTATCCAACATTGAAACCGCATCGCAATTGGTCCAGTAGTTTTTACGTGATGCGCAAAAAAAACTTTTTCCTTAGTTTATTTTAGGTACCAAAGACTTTTTTTTAATTATCTTCTTGGTACAGACTTTTTCGTACTTATTGATTTATTATAAGTATAGATAACTCAGTCTCTCTGTTTGTTTGTTACCTTTTCACAACTAAACGGCCGAACCGATCATGCTGAAATTTGACAAGAAAATAATGTGCAACATGAGGGACAGGACGTAGACTTTTTTTTAAAGTTTTTATCCCGGAAAATGTCCACAGCAAGAAATTATAATATTGTTAAGTTAAAGTACCTAGTTTTAAAATTTTAGTTTCTTACCATATGAGCTGCTCATTGTAGACAAATGAAATGCATTTGAAGTCTGGATAGTTAACTTCCAATAGGTCTATGAAACACAATATTTTAAAGAAAGAGTTTTTGTCTAGTGGTAGATAGTTGATTCCTTGAATAACATCAGTTATATTGTTACTGATGTTCTTTGATGTGATGAACTGAAATAGATAAGGGCAACCAAGTGTGTAGTATTCTCAACAATTATGTTAGAGATGATCCAATCATAGAATGAACTGATTCTGTATTTCCTCTCTCACATTGATTGTTTCAATGTGAGAGAGGAATTACTTATTGCAACAGAGTGAGTGAGACAGAGCGAGCGTAAACACATTGGAGGGACGTTCAGTTGATATTTAAACTCGACAAACTCTACCTCTTTTAAGTATTAGTTAGTAACTACATCTAGCTGCTACTATTCAAAGCAATGGGTTACACAGTAATTAACCCTTAACCACCTCCCATCCGTCTCACAGACGCGGGAAAATTTCAATCGTTAATATTTTGGCGTCCGAAACTAGTTGCAACTTGTTCGTCCCTGTACCTTCCCTCCGCGTCCCTCAGTACCGCGCAAGCGCTTGTCGTGGTTTTACGTGCACGCGTTTGTCTCTGGTAAGTAAAAAACTGTCGTTGTGCGTCCGAGAGACGGGTGGTAGGTGGTAGCGTGACTTTTTTGAAATTGTCTTTTAGATAGAAATGGCTTCTAATTATGGTTTTATTGATTGTTGGTTGAAACAAGATCCATCTGATGAGAAAACCAACCAAACGATGAATGTAGCGATATGGATTTGAACATCGGAATACAGCACTCAATAGAGGATAGCTGCGAATCGAATTCTGAAAGCGAAGAATCAACTACTGTGGAGCATAACGATATTATTTTATCTCAATCTTCGGTTTCATCTGTAGAACAAGAATTTTCTATAATAAAACTAAAATTGGAGTGGATCTACTCGACTAAAGGTGCTCCAATTATGCCACAGGTCGTCGAACGCGTAGATGTCCATTATCAGTCTTTTACAGGTTGCTCGATATTTTGGCCTCGAATTTCTACGTCATCAGTTTATCCGCCTATACCCATGGACAAAAGATTGAGAGCCAATTCAAGTTTATAAAGAGGCTAGCTGAACAGCTCACCAGACCGCATATGGAGCGTCGAAAAAATAATGTGAAGAATTAGCGTGACATCAGAACCGTACTTCGACGCATCGTTCACTGCTACGATGACACCACTCCACCGCTCTACCAGGCGGCAGCAGTTTTGAAGAGAGATTAGCGGTTTGAAAAAACTGCTCAACATGCGACCCTAAAAAGAAACGCAGGTCACAATACATATGTTTTGAATGTAAAAAACCGATTTGTATTGTATGCTCCAACAAAATGTGCATTCACTGTCGCGAAAAACTCTAAGATTGATGGCCTGCAATTTTGTTGAATAATTGATTAAAATGACAAAACTTTGATATTATAGTACTTGTTGATTATTATATTTTTGGAAAAAGAAATTAAGAAGTGCCTATTTTATGCCATTATTTTTGTGGATCTCATTTTTTGAATAAGAATATTTTTAAGCTAGAATTAAGAGTTGTTTCAAACAAATTGAGATTTTAAGAAAAATTGTTGATTTCTATGTACGGTTTGCTTTAATAAATTGAAGTGTATTTTGAAGTGTCTTTAAATTGATTTTAATTCACATACAAATCTTTCTGCCTTAGATTTCACAAACGAAAGTCATTTCACTCCTGAGTCTCTGAGACGTATGGTAGGTGGTTGTGTGTCAAAAATAGGTGGTAGGTGGTAAAGGGTTAAAGCCCAATTCAAACTCTAGGCGCGAGGAGCTGTTTCTATTATTAATTCTATGGGTAGCAAATTATATTGTGTATTTGGTTGTTGAAGGTGTGAGACTGAGCAAAGCCGTGCTTGCAGCGCACTTCACAGCTGCTATTACGTAAGTTTCGATTGGGCTATAGGTACAGATAAACAATCCGACAAACGCTCCTTGTGTTATAAAAGAAATAAGTAAATTTTAAAAAAGCTTTCGTGCAATAGCCATGTCATGATGAAAATTAGAATGGGCTATCACAAATAAAAGCGTATACAAAATTTCGTGTCTATGTTGCTAACCGTTGAGGAGTTCCCTAATCAGGAGCCAATCCATAGAAAGGTCATGCTTACCATAAAAATGCATTGTCATCGGAACTGAACCAACATGCAAAAATTCAACTCCATAGGATAAGACGAAGTGGTTCTAATTCAACTTGCAAGATTTGACTTTTAAACCTCAAACCAGCACCACACACTCATGTACTAGTTGAATTCAACATGAATGTGATTTAGTACAAACATGACGTCATAACAATAGCAAATAAAATAGCGTGCTATAAATTTTTTGCATAGCTCACATAGCATGCACAAAACTAGCCGTTATTCATCTCTATTAGTAGCAGATGAAGTACAATAACAGTAGCAACTACAGTTTTAAAATTTAGTACTCACTGGTGTAAAGAACTGTTCGCACGTAGAGTAGATGTCTTCATTAGATATATCTTTAAAAGGGCCCCGGAACATGTGGAACATTTTGTATCCTGATACCAGCAAGTCATACATAACTGATGGATGTATCTGAAAATGTAGATTATTAATATTCCAATGTCAACTTCAACTTCTTTTTTAATGTCTTGTGAAATAATGATAAGTCATTATGACTGTAGCTATAAAGCTATGGAAACATGACTTTAAATATAAAGGGTACTCAGATATCTCAACATTATTTCAAACCAATTCAGTTTTAATAACCAAGCAACTTTTTTTTTCAGCAATTCTAAAACAGCTTCTATAAACTAGATGCACACTGCAACTCAATTTCACCCGTGGGCACAGTGATGAAAGTATCCTGTGAGTAATTCTAGGACCTAAAGCATATAGCTAGCGGCACGTAAGTCTAGCGGTGATCGAAACGTGGCGGGGATCTTGGCATAGTCAGTTTTCGGGATAAAAAGTAGGCACGTAAGTCTAGCGGTGAACGAAACGTGCCGGGGATCTTGGCACAGTCAGTTTTCGGGATAAAAAGTATATACTTTTTAGTTAAATATTTAAACGGGACTTAATCGCGCTGAAAACTTAATATTTATTTACCTCGACGTTTCGATCAAGTTGCATTGATCGTGGTCACGAGAAGACTGAAGTAGCGGGTGTCAGCATCGAGAAGGGCGAGCGTTGTCTCCAACTAACCGCAATTGGTTTTGTAAAAATTCAGAATTGTCACGACACACGACACTAACGACATCTGCAGATATCTTCTGACATAAACCGCGACGCGAACACTTGCTTATCACGGGATTCCAGGACGCAGCCAACTTGAAACCATCCTCTCGGTTAAAATTGGGATACTTTTTAATTTCAACCGCTTCACGTATTATCCTGGAGTAGTAGTGACGTTCCGTGGAGAGGATCTTAGGGTCATGGAGTTCAATCCAGTGATATATACTTTTTATCCCGAAAACTGACTGTGCCACGATCCCCGCCACGTTTCGTTCACCGATAGACTTACGTGCCGCTAGGTACACCTAACAAAATAAAAGTTACGGAACAGAGCGATAACAAACACACATGCATGCATGCATACCTTATTTACTTTCACATTTTTACCCTATTGCATGGAGGTTTATGTGTTTGGGTTGTATTTTTGTTTGTTTGTACATTTCTTAAGCGTGTCCTACAGCTTGTTGGAATTGACAAATGAGGTATCATTGGATTCGTCTTGATCACGAGAGTGCTATAGGATATAAGAAGTGGCTTACAGCTGCCATATTTATTTCTGATGGAACAAAAACTGACCAATACCTATTGTGAGAGAGGTATCAAAATGAAGATCTTCAAGACAATTTCAAAAATATATAATTACTTGACTGGCCAAAAAAAGGAGTGTAATGTTTTTAGCATTCATGTATGTTTGTATGTGTGTGAGTTTCTTTATTCCACCATAACTTTTAAATGCTTGAATAGATTTAGACATATGGTGTATTGTTAGAAACCTTACATCCCCCCCGAGTAACATAGGCCATTTTTTTATATAAATCCAATGTTGCTGCAGTATGGCTCCATTTAAAAAGGAGAATATAAATATTTTTCTTCAAATTTTACAATATGGGTATCAAATTGATAAGCATATTCCAAAATATATTAAATTTATTGGCATAAGTTCTTTTTTGGCAGAGCAGGCATGTTTTTTCAGTTTTTAAGCTAGTGTTCATAACTAAATAGTACCAATAATAATTATGTATTTCAATTTCTTATAAAATTTTCAATTTTATATTATTCAAGTTAATGTAAATTAATTAATTCATTTCAGCCTTGTAAAATATGTAAGTAAAAAATAAACATTAAAGTTATATAAATACTAGCTGCGCCCGGAGGTTTCACCCACAACCCTCAGGAACCGTGCATTTTTCCAGGATAAAATGCAGCCTATGTGTTAATCCAGGGTATATGCTACTTCCATACGAAATTTCATTTATTTCTGTTCAACCTTTTAAGTGTGAATAAGTAACAAACATACACATACACACACACACGCACCCTTACATCATTTATAATGTATATATAGTGTGATTATTTTTGCGGGCAGTTAGCTTGAATTCAATAAAAAAATGCAGTCAGGTTTTTTTGTATTTTTATAATAATTTTACTTGTATTATGTATCTACATTAGGTTCAGCCCAGTAGTAGAAGGTAAGTCCAGTAGTCACAGGACACACAGCTGTTCTATTCCACTATTCAACAGTACATGTTTAAATTACTTACAATATCATGACTTGGACTTTCACCTATTGCTGGTGTTGCTTTAGTTGTATACGGTATTCTAACAACCTGCAAACAAATGCGAAACCACCTTAATATTTAACCTTTGTTTTTTTCATTAAGTCCATGATGTAACAACCCCATATAATAGTGGGATAAGGGTAGGGAGATGTGGATATGTGATCAAGGGTTTGCTGCACATCTAAACTACTTTTAAGTGGCTTGTTAACCTTGATTACGCTGATACAGAAAAACTCATGCACAAGATTATTTAAGTGGGACGCAACACACCCACATTACATACCTTATATGTATACCACACCTTAACACTGACAGAGATAATAATAATACACATACAGCCTATTTGTTTTACGTTCCAGTGACTTTTAGAGGTAGTCGTACCTCCTCATACTCATGTTGTTAGAAATAAGATATTATAAAGGAAACATACTCATGCACACCAGTGTATTTTATTATTATTATTATTATTTTTGCATCCATAGTTCCAAATTAATAAACAAAACAACCTATAAGCATAAAAGCGATTGTTAAATAAATTCAATTTTATATGTAATACAAGGAATTTAATCATAATATATTATAAAATAAATTAACAATATTGGATTTTAAAAGTGGAACTAGTGATAAAATGTTAAATACTATGAGAAGGAAAATACTATACTTATCACTAACACGATACTACAAAACACTTCAAGATAAAATTTCAATTCAAAATGTCATCAACCTGTATGCCACTAGCCTAATTCATACCTTATATGTTCCTACACACACCACATTATTTTTAAAGCTCATGCATATACACTTACACCTCATCTACAGTCACTGTACGCACGCACACTACTAAGTAGTAACTACACCATATTTTTAAATTATTTTGTTCCTACCTCCGAATAGGAAAAAATATCTTCTTATTTTATTATTTTATTTTGTTCGTTTTATCTGTTATGTGCACATGGAAGAGACTAGTTCCCACAACACAGGGTATCCTAGTGTGGGAACTAGAAAGCTCAAATATCATAGCAGTAACAATTGTAAAACTAGTATAAGTTCCAAGTTTTAAGTGTAATTTAGCTGCTAATATATCTTGTTTTTTTTGGGAATAAATATTATTATTATTATTATTGTCTTTATTTATCTTTTTATCTTAAATTTAAAATTTTTACAATATTTATTATTATTATTATTAAAAGGTAAACTAGAACACTGGTAGAACACCACCAGTTCTACCAGTAGTAGTAGTAGTAGTATAAAACCAGAATTATCATTAGAAAGGAGATATCTATCATGTAATTTATTTGTTATAAGTTCTCTACATTACAGCTACATTGTAGGCACCATGATCCTGCGTCCAGGTAGTTGATAATTCTAATGTTAGTAACCACAATAGTTAAGTCTGGGGCCCAACCACAGAACTTGGCTTCAATCAGATTGTCACTTTTTTCATAGCAAAATCGACTCTATCGTAAAGCATTATTGAATTTGACGGCTTGAAACCGTCATGATCAACATTACGTAGTCACACTGCTGGTTAATGAACTGCTAGTTAAAATTCATTTTTTGCAAAGTTTTGCATTTGAATACTGGTGGAGAGTTATCATGTGTATTGACCATGTGGTGAGAACAACAATTAGGTAAGTATATACTTTCTTTTACAGCCATTATTCACAGTATGATTTTCTAAGCAGACATGCATTAGCATTGAAACTTTTGAACGCCAGTTGTCCATCATCAACAAGTAAACAAATGTTCACATTGCCAGCTGACTGCATTTGAGAATTATCTATTTAATAATATCATGTTTTCACTTACCAACACCATCCAGTACCCTTTCTCAGGTTGGTAAAAGATGTACCTTTTTGTTTGTGTTTGTAGAGCCTCGCATGGCTCAGGAGAAAATGTTCTACAACAAACACAACTTTTAGTACAGTCCCACAGATTGCTGAGGATTGCAGAAACTTAGGTTTATACTAAGTTTACTTACGTCATAAATTTAACAACAGCTTCGCATAGCCCCACCTGCATTTTACGAGCATCAGCGCTGATGTTATTGGGGTGGTAAAACAAAATTCTCTTCAATTCCTAGGAGCAGAAAAAACAATAATTGTAGCAAACACATCTATGTCAATTGACAAATACACAAAGTGAAGGTACCCCACTCCAAGCCACAAAAATACTCACATCCCCTTCTTTTGGTCCAAAGCTGGAGTTGAATATGAAGAATGCAATGATTTTGTTTTTCACATCCATCATTTTTAACCAAAACTCAGCAGGAGCGACGCGACTTTATCAAAGAGTATTCTCTTATTTAATTTTGACTGTACGTTTTAGTAATATTGTTTTCTATTTATTTGTAGGTACCTACTTTCTATGGCAGCGTAAATATTATATGTAATAAAAACATCAATATTTCATAATGTCGTTGAACTACATAGGAGCCGTTCGTTTTGTATAAATTGGCGAAAATAACTGTTAAAAACGCTATATATTATGATCACAATTGGCGTTCCATTTGGCCATTTGTGGGCGAAATTAGCTTGCCTAACGTTTTCGATCGCCGTTCGTTTTGCAAGTTTCGATGACAGGTTGACATAGGAAAATCGACTTTACATACCCTGCGTTCGTGATGACGAAATGGCGTAATGGCGTTGGTTGTGGTGGGCAGTTTCGAAATGTAAAGAACATAGGCGGAATTGTGTGCGATAAATCTTGCAGTGTCTTGACGTATCATTTCTACAGAACTTAAGTAATTATTTTTCTACGTTTTTTCAACATTGCCTGTAAGCTAGAAAAACCTGTTATCAAATCAATTTAAAAAATCATGAAATTGTAACTTCATTTCCTTCCTACAATGTTTAACCGGCCTTGTTGCCAACGGGTGAAAAAAATAATATAATACAATGGCTGTGTTCACTTACACGCTCGAATCATCCGTGCGATTATCGCTCGATCATCCGGAGATCGTGAACGACTTTGGACGTCCACATACAACTGACAACTGTCAAGTGTCAGTTTCATACAATTCCTCCCCTCCACTACTATTTTTCGGATGACCCAGGCGAACGCCCAGACGACGCCGTGAACGATTTCGAGTGTACGCGCGGGTGATCCGTGCGTCCTCGAACGTTTATGTGAACGGGCCCAATGACATTTCTAGTTTGGACGTCAAAATTGGCAACACAGTATACTTCCGACCCAGTTTTTTAAACCAAAGGAGGTTGAATTACGATTTCCTCCCACCCGGTTTTTTAAACCAAAGGAGGTTGAATTAAGCTTACTGGCGTTAAATCTTTTAACAGTAAGCGTAATTCAACCTCCTTGCGATAAACAGAATAATAATATAGACTGTGCTATAGAAAAAAAGGGTACGTCAATATAAAACCTCTATCCAAAACATTATACTCGTAGCAAAGGGAATACAATGCATTATAGTTTATGAAGAAAGTGTAAAGAATTGTTGTTATAATAGGGTATGTTAATTTATTTAATTGTTTTGCACAAAAATAGTGTAGGTACAAGGAAGGACTTAATGCTAAACAGCTTTATCTACCAGTCATCCAGGTTGTGAAATAAATAATAGTACATAGGGCGTGTTAGTTAAAGTATTGAACAATAAATACAAACGAAACAAAGGTTTGTGTAAGGAATTGTTGCAAAACATTTGTGCTAATATGGGACAACTTTTTCCTTGCACAGTGAAACAGCAGCAACATATCTAAATATTATTATTTTAATATTGTTTTGTAATCTCGGCAGGCAGTAACAGATTAAAAATAATTCTTATTCAAAAGCCTAGTCTGTTACACTAGGACAGGTAATTGAATAGGTCTAGGTACCTACAATATCATCTTAAAACATTATATTTATCACGCATAAGTACTTACTTGCCTACCTAACTAAGCGGATAAAATAATTAAAATCTCTAAGACTTGTTTCAAAGGTCATTAACAGTAACATAACCTACAAAACTTTGAAGCCTAAAAACAATTATACCTGGCCTCCCCCCAAAAAAAACTTAGACTATCAATTTCAGGAAATGATGCTGAATTACTAGCGATATTTTTTGTCTAAAGACGCCGAGAATTTGACTGACATAAACGTATGTATGGGAGTTCACCATTGTTCTTTTTAGCAAGCCGTTCTATTTGAACATTTTCAACACTTTTGTCATTTTTGCAACTTTTGACACTACCGATCCTTTCCGAACCAAATGAAAAAATACCCTATAGCTGACGGAATAAATTCGATTTTCCTATGTCAACATGTCATCTAAACATGCAAAACGAACGGTGATCGAAAACAGTTCAGGGTGCTTACTCTTGAATACAGTTCCAATCGCAATCAAATTCTAATCCGAATCAGTTTCAATCTCAATAAACAGTTATTTGGCACTCTCGAACAAAATCGAGATTGAAATTGATATTGGGAACGCGATCGACTTCACATTGTGACTCATAGAAGAACACCACTAAATAGGTGTGGACATACACAACGCAACAAAAGGTATAATTTGAAATTACCTTGCAATGTCCCTAATATTTCAACATTTTCAACTAATAATAATTATATCGCAAAAACTATCATGTTTTATAATTTTTAGTCATTATAAAAAAAGTAAATGAGTTAGTTTGCCTACGAATATACAGTAACAATGGCTGAATGTGTCTTAGAAAAAAGGACTGAAAAAAAACCCGCTTTTATGCTCAGATGTCTCAATTTTTCAAACAAACTTTGTAGTGGTTTGGCGTGGGTCTGAAGCGTGGGTTAGTCGGCCAACATTCCAACAACTTGAGGCTCTTGCTGATTTCCTGATGGAAAACCCAGGAATTGCCAAAGGTCTCTGCCCTTTCCGTGGGCAGAGCATAAGATACCTTGCAAGAAACGAATAAGAAATGGGACGAAATAGCAAGAAATATCTATGCGTTAGGCGGTGCACAAAAAGATAGAAAAGATTGGGCAAAGGTATCGTCGATGATATTAATTTCGTAAATAAATTATCATCGGGTGGCGCTATTTCTAACATTGCGCAGTACTGAGCGCATACATGCGCGTGCGCGCGTGGCAAGGAACTGGATAAGTAAAACTCTTATCAAAATATGAAATATAAGTTTAGGTACAAACCTTGCATCTCGTGGATATATCACTACGACGAGTAGGCTTTGCCATTAAAGGCTCCAAGTAGCTATATATGACCTCAAAAAGATCTTTATCGACTCTGTAGCATTTTTTGAACTCGACGTCGTTCATGGCAAAAGCTTTCTGACTAGCGTGCCATTCTTCTCATTATTCGCCTTTGCTAAGTCTTCTCTATAGATTTCAAACATAAAACGGTACTACTTTATTAGCATTGCCCAAAATACTAAAGATGAGAGCTAAACGTCCCATTTTTTCTTTGATAATCGCTAAAAACAACACAGTCGATCGCAAAAAAGTTAACTTCTAAAATCTTTTTAGATTCTATCACAAACTCTATTCCAGTTCAATCTGTTATTGTCAAAATCGCGTCAAGAGTACCGAAAAAGAGAATAGCGTCGAGATATGTCGATTTCATTTAGTTCCATAAAATTCCACCATTATCGATTCCAATCGTGCGCTAGTTAAAAGTTCAAGAGTACCAAATGGCATGATTTCGATCCCAATCCCAAATAACGATTGAAATCGAGTGTCAAGAGTAATGCACCCGCACTGCGATTACGTAATGTTGATCATGACGGTTTCAAGACGTGAAATTCAATAATGCTTTGCGATAGAGTCGATTGTCGAAGTCGAAGTTGGGGGAAGTGATGAAAAGACTAGTAGTTTATTTACAGTCATCGATATCTTCGTTTTGGATGACAGCTGTTAAATTTAAAAGCTAGAACAAGCCGTTCTCTTTGATCATTTCCAAACCGATTGAAAAACGACCCTATGGTAAAGGGAATAAAGTAGATTTTATACCAAGCCATTCGTTTTGTAGCATATGGCTAGAACTCTGAAACTATTGATCCTAGAGTAGTAGTTTGTTTACAGAAGTGATAGATGTCATCGAAATCTTCGTTTTGGATGACAGCTGTCAAACTTAAAATAGCTATTAATCGGAAACTATCGACCGTTGACTAGTAGTTTCTTTACAGAAGTGATAGAACTCATCGATATCTTTGTTTTGGATGACAGCTGTCAAACTTAAAATAGCTATTACTTGGAAACTATCGATCGTTGACTAGTAGTTTTTTTACAGAAACTTTTGCATTGGTTTTTAATATCGTAGATGAATATAGGAAGCTTTTTCCGCGATAAACTGTGGTCCGCGCGGACGAAGTCGTGGGCAAAAGCTATTAAGTAATATTGTTGCATTTTCAACAATTATACTCATATACCTACAGAATGGAAAGTTCGAACTTGGAAGGAAAGTACACTCAATATTGAAGTTAGCAAGTTTTAATCAAAGGAAACAAACGTGGGGGGTGGGGGGGTGGGGGGGGGGGGTATTTATTATTTGTTAATTTTTGACGGAGTTATCATTCCTTTTAGTGACACCATAAAGAATTTCGGCATAACAATTGAAAAAGCTTTACCTTGGAATGCTCAAATTGCTGCTACTAGACATAAAATGTTCGTATCCGCTGGTTCCTTGCGTCGACTACGCAATTTTTTACCTACTATTGTGACATGTTAAATCATGACTCCAAGTTAGATTTTTGTTATAGATCCCGATTAAATAGAATGTATTGGGTACAACGCCATCTGGCGAGGAGCAGCGTCTTTTCTATTAGATCAAGTTGTGTTTTCTCCGTATCTGAATTCAGAGGGCAGCGATTCATATGTCGAAAATAATTTACATCTAGAAATCACTTGCGATGGTCACACCATGGAAGGTTTTGACATAATGGCGAAATCACATGAAAGTTCCGGAGAGATGGTTTTTTCTATATGGAGTTTTGTGTAGTAAACACCGGATGCTGATTGAAATGTACCAGATCTGGCTGGAGGACAGTGACCAGTATTGCTAGGCCGACAAGGTCTGCTTTATGATGCAAATGGCAGAGTTAGTTCTGGACTGTTCGAGATAATCGGAAGTTCGAGGTCTGAGTAGAATGCTACTCGAAGTGCAAACCAAAGTTCGTATATATACAAGAGAGAAGCCTGTGGATTGGATTTTGATTTCGGACGTAAAACTGAATTTAGTTTACATAGTTGGCACGTAATTGAGATCGGCGCAGGCAGCAGAAAAACACGCAGTTCTCTTGTGTGAACAAAACTGAAAGGACCGTTGCCCGGCTAAGGAAACGGACCTCCTTCTCAGGTAAAGGCGAGGAATTAAAACAAGATGGTAAATTCAATAACAAAGGGCTTTATTACAAAAAATAGAAAAAGCACACATGAGTTATCGAATAATGGTACTCTCCTCTTTACTGAGGAATTCAAAAAGAAATATTTCACACTTAATTTAGTTTGTTCTGCATCAAAATAATTATAAACAACAAGATCTTATAATAGGAAATATTACTAACTTAATACTCAAAACTCAAAATTCTCAAATGTGATTACAATTTCCTCCAACATATAAATTCTAGTACTTAACTTCGGCCTGTATGTTATGAATTTACTATAGTACTGGAGAATCCTAGGCTAGTAAACTTAGAGAGTCTGTGCTCAGCAGATTAACATGTATTGGTCACAACGCAACTTTGGTCTTGTCTTTGCCATAGAATGTTCTAAATTAAAAGAGAACTTGTGCAAACAGAGTGTGTGTGTGTATGATTGTGTTTCCCAGAGGGAAATCAAACTCTAAAAACAGAAAGTAAAACAGAATCTAAGACAGAAAGTATACAGAAAGTATATAGAAAGTAAACAGAAAGTATCTAGGAAATAAACAGAAAGTATCTAGGAAATAAACAGAAAGTATCTAGGAAATAAACAGAAAGTATCTTTCAACAATATCTTTGCACGTTAGAAGGCGAAGGCTTCCCTTAACACTGTAGCTCGCTGTCTCAAAATGATTTGGAGTGGACCAACCTGGAAGCTTCCTGGGACGCCGTACCGTCGTCTCGCGTACCGCCGCGGAACGCCTCCTTACTCCACTCGATCAGCTCCTACTGCTTGACCACGAACGGTGGTGATATCTTCTACTGGACAGGTGGTGCGTTGGAGTCCTTCTGGAGTCCCTCGTAGACCGGCTTCTTCCACGAACGGTGGTGAGCCCCGGGTGATCGCGCACAGCAGCTCGCAGTGGTGACGACAATAGCCGACCGTAGATGCACGATATAACCTGAAACCCACGTTCCTTCGTGTTCAAATGTGTCTCGAGATGCCCGCCTTAGATAGACGCGGTGCAAAATCAAAACAGATATTTCGTTAGTAATATACTGAAATCACGGGAAATCACACTAACCTGGCTTTTGCACTCGTATACTTATTTCGCCTGTAACAGGGCAGCTTCGTTCTGGACAGCGTGCCTCGGTCGTTTTGTGACATGTTAAATCATGACTCCAAGTTAGATTTTTGTTATAGATCTTGATAATAGAATATATTGGGTACAACGCCATCTGACGAGGAGCAGCGTCTTTTCTATTAGATCAAGTTGTGTTTTCTCCGTATCTGAAAACCAGACGCCGAGTTTGTAAAAAACGCCGAACTCCACCGCGCGTGCGCCACTTTCTTCGTTAAAGGAATAATGAAAGCTTTTCTTGTTGAAGTTAAATATTTCTAATTGTTGATATTTTGTAACCTGTTTTTACAGTTAGTAGTAGTTTTTTTTTAGATAGGATGGAACTTTGTACATAAGTATATACATAGAGGACGATGTTCATTTGATCATATATTGTGAAATACACAATGATCATCTTTTTGTTGATACGGTTGGGTTCGGAAAACAGATAGTACAGATCCGAACACAACATATCTTCTTCCTTTCACGCCCTAGCGGTGTCGAAGTTTTGAGGCACATTTTTATGCGCCATTATGGTACCGGTGATGACTTGGAGAAGTTTTTTGAGCATGAATTGTGGACAACACATTGATCATCCTTTTGTGGATATTGTTGCGTTTGGGTAATGAATAAAGTTAATCCATACACAACATATCTTCTACTTTTCAGACCTTAGTGGTATTGGAGATGTCGGTAGATGGTATAAGAGCTGAGGACAGCTCCATATTTTCAGAGGAGGGGTAGGGCCGCATGTGCTCTCTCTCGCTCACCTCTCATTGTCAGCGTACGATACACATATTTTGCGTATATACATGAAGAATGACTAATCAGAGAGTTTTTTGTTTTGGTGATCGCATTTGATCGTATTTTTTTTAGATGCTGATGTGTTCGGGAGATCGGTAGAGTTGAGCCGGTCACAACAGGTCTAGTTTGATCGTATATTGTGGATTCATACTACGAGGTAGGACATTGGATACTACTTTTCATCCCGAAAAATTAAAGGGTTTTCGCAGGATATTGGTTGAAAAGAACACGTATCACGCTGAAACTAAAAAACTGATTTTAATGCAACTTGACACAGTCATAGATTATACGATGGTCTTTAATTGAGTATACTTTTTAAACCTTAAAAATGTAGTGTTCTTGCGGGATAGGGGTCCAAAATTATGTAAATTTTGAAGTAGTAAATATCTATACTTATAATAAAACAATAAGTACGAAAAAGTCTGTACAAAGAACATAATTTAAAAAAATGGTCTAGGGTACTTAAAATAAGGTAAAGAATTTTATTTTTTTTAAGTCATTTCTTACTTTGTGTATGTTTGTTTGTTCGCACATCACGTAAAAACTACTCGACCGAATGCAATGCAATTTTCATTGCTTGATAGCTTAGCGTTTTACTTAAAAACTGATGTATTTATTATTTATATCCGATGAGTAGAAGCCGTGCAATCGATAAAAATCTTAAAAACGGCTGAAAAAGTGTGGATCAAATGTATTGTTATTTTAGGTCTTGGAATAGCATATAGACTTTTAAAACCTGGAGAAATGACCACGCGTGCAAAGCCGCGGGTACAGCTAGTCTATCTTTACTATAATAAAACTGTAACTGGGCTAAATCAGTAAATTTTTTTTTTGAAAATTTTGATTGAGGTAAACTTCATTATCGATATGGAGTGCAAAACCGTTTTTTTTTGTCTGTCTGTCTGTCTGTCTGTCTGTATGTCTGTCTGTCTGTCTCTTTGAATACGCATCACGCTGAAACTACCAGATGGATTTTGATGCAACTTGGCACAATCATGTTATGGATTAACATTTAGAATACTTTTTATCCCGAAAAAAACATGAGTTCCCGCAGGATAGGGGTTAAAAGTTATTTAAAAGAACACATATTACGCTGAAACTACTGGTCAGAGTTTGATGTTACTTGGCACAGTCAAAGTACATATTATGTATTAAAATTATGTATTCTTTTTATCCCCAAAAAATACAGGGTTCCTGCGGGATAGGTATTCAAAGTTATGGTAATTTAAATGTAATATAAATAAAACATTAAAAGTGTATCATAATTTTGACCCTCTCGCCACTATACTGTCTGGTTTAGTGGGAGCATTTCTGCCTGCCTACCCAGACGTGCGTGGATCGAAATCACGTAATTATTGAAATGTTTTGTTCCATATTTTTATGCATTTACATATTTTATGCGTTATTTTTATAATTTCAATGCTTTTTCTTACCTGAATTAAACCGTCAAATTGTTACAACAAAATAGGTCACAATAATTCAAATTCAGATAATTTTGAAAAAACTCAAAAACAGAAATGAATTCTGTCAATTTACTTTGTAAATTTGTTAGTTTTACCTGAAGTGCATGTTTAAAAAAGAAATAAATTATCATACATAATTTACATTCCCTCATAAAAAAGCGACCTCTTGCGGCTGTTTTTATTGTTAACTAAACTGCTTACTGTTTTACATTTTTAACCCCCGAACAAAGAGACGGGTGTTATAATAATAATAATAATATAATATATATATATCTATCTATACTATAATAAAACTGTAACTGGGCTAAATCTGTACATTAAATATTTTTTGAAAATTTTAATTGAGATGAACTTCAAAATCGATGTGGAGTGCAAAAAGGTTTATTTTTTATTTTTTGTTTGTCTGTCTGTCTGTCTGTCTGTCTCTTTGAACACGCATCACGCTGAAACTACCCTATGGATTTTGATGCAACTTGGCACAATCATAGCTTATGTTATGGATTAACATATAGAATACTTTTTATCCCGAAAAATAACGGTTCCCGCAGGATAGGGGTTGAAAGTTATTTAAAAAAAAACACATATCACGCTGAAACTACCGTACGAATTTTGAAGTAACTTGGCACAGTCAAAGTTTATAGTATGTGTTAAAATGAATGATACTTTTAATCACGAATAAATACGGGATTCCTGCGGGATATGAGTCTAAAGTTATGTTAATTTGAAGG
The DNA here is from genome assembly GCA_946251855.1 of Alsophila aescularia. Taxonomy (NCBI): domain Eukaryota; kingdom Metazoa; phylum Arthropoda; class Insecta; order Lepidoptera; family Geometridae; genus Alsophila; species Alsophila aescularia. Next base: position 47,115,132 of record OX276378.1, read on the forward strand.
GAATAATAATTGCACATCCTTTTATAAAACGGTATCGTGAATTCGGCTCCTATGCCACAAGTCAGAGTGGCACAGTAGAAGCGGTGTCTGGCTTGCAACCCAGAGGCACATGGATCGAATCCACGCGCTGCTATGAATGTTTTGCCTCAATATTTATAAACATTTAAAAATTGCTTTTAAAAAGGCACAAAATATGTAAATGCTTATAAAAATTGACGATTTACTTCAGGAAATTACATAAACTTCAAAAAAAAACAAAGAAAATGTAATTCTTTGTTTTTTTTTAAAGTTTATGTAATTTCCTGAAGTAAACCGTCAATTTTTGTTTGAAAACAATATATATAATGGGATCTATCCAAACGAATGGTCCGACTTAGGTGCGGTTTTTTATGTTTGCAAGCTGAGGTAATCGAGATGGTATAGTACGAGTTTGGTACGAGTATAGATAGCACAATAGCATCAACAACTCAAGCGAATAAACCAAATGCATCAAAGTTCTCCCTCCAATTTAACTAGATGGCGCTGATTGACCTTAAAACACGCAATCATTTCATTCCTGCAACCAAGGGTCCCGCTAAATTCAAATTTTTCAGGTGTTTCGGATTCGGCTCACACTAGCGCTAGCACGACCTCCAGGGGCCTAATTCTCTAATTTTAAGACGCCAATTCCTCGCTGCCTGCGTGGAAATTGGAATCACGAACAAATTCCACGTAGGCATGGGTCATACTCGCAATATCAGGCACAAGGGCTTTCAAGTACGTCCATCTTCAAACACCAGGGCGAAAAAACAGGGTTCAAAATACTTTTTCTTACAGGGGATTTTTCATGAAGGTTTTTTGTGGAGAGTATAGGAAAAACCTGGACCGCATGAGGTTGCGTGAACATCTGCCCCGGGGAAGGCTCATTACAAGGAAATGATTACTAGAGAAATAGAGAAAGAAAGTTTTAATGGGTAGTCCAATAATATTTTGTACATATTTTCTTTGTTAGTTTTATTTTTCATGGCGAGCGGGGTCAGATAAACCCTGGACTGCATGAGGTTGCGTGAACATCTGTCCCGGGGAAGGCTCATTACTAGGAAATGATTACTAGAGAAATAGAGAAAGAAAGATTTAATGGGTAGTCCCATTATTATTTTTTTAGGTATATTTTGTGTGTGTGTGTTTTTTTTGTATTGTTATATCTGGCGAATTTTGCAGGATAAATTTGGTTTGGATTCTCAGGTTTTGGTTTCTTGTTCTAGGTTTAGCTCAGCCGACTTAGAATATATGTATTAGAATATAAGATTAGCCCGGACGAGACAGGAATTTTTTGGCGTGTCGAACATTGGTCCTGGCAGATGGAATAAAAAAGGAATGTCAATCTCGATAAGGTAAAAATGTTTAGAATTGGGGTAATCACTCATGTGACATTTACTAAACGATTTAAAGTACATTATTTGTGTCAATGTTTGGCATGTTACTTTGATCGAAATTTAACAGTAAACTTTAGAGACTGGCTAAATATCCAACTACCGGATATTTTATTCAGGCATATTATGTTATTTTATTTAGAAACATATTTGATCCTAGTCCAGCATGTTATATTTTTTTGTAGTTTTTATCAAACGAGCGCAGAGGCGGTTTAGACTGGTGACCTCTTTAAACTCAAGCCTAGAAACTAGTTATCCAAACAGAGGCGGTTTTTTCTGGTGACCTCTATAAATGAAAAGCCTAAAACCAGTAAAAGCGCGAAGAGGCGGATTTCCTGGTAACCTCTATAATAAAAAGCCTAATTACCAGTAACAGAAATTCTAAAGCGGGTTTTCCACTCTATACTTTTTTTTAAAAGGGGATATGGGTGTATGAATGTTTTACCAAATGTAGCCTAAGTCCCAACAGCTAAATGTTCGGTACTGTGTCTGAGGTTGTTTAAAAGGAAAGTGAATGCTCACAAGTTAGGTGTGTAGCAGGACTTATGCTATGAAAGAAGGATATATAACGACTTACTTACTGACGATACTAGATTTGTAGTGATTGTTTTTTTGTCAGGGATTTTGTAAATAAAAGGAGTGCAATGTAAATGTGTAAATTTTTAGTTTCCACAAATAGATTCACCCAAATAGATTGGCAATATATCAAAATTATTAGGAAATATGCTAAATTAGAGTTCTAGATAAATATATTGTACCCGGTTGAAATATCACATGAATGAGGGGGGACTTAGTGCATAGAATAATTTTTTATTTTTTTCATGTTTTTTTAGTTTTGAGAAATGTTTGTTGGTAAATTTTTAGTTCCAGGTTTGAAATTATTGTTAAATCTCGGCCTGCTCCTGCAGCAGTGAACTTTTAACTGCGATATTCTGTTGGGGAATTTGGTCATTTTTTTTTGTTTTCATTCTTCGTTAAAGTTTGCGTTTCGGAGTTCGTTTGATTCAATATATTTTGTTTGGGGATTTACAATATACCCAAAAGGTCCAGGAAGTTTATTTGGTTTCCACATTGTCAATGAGATGTTTTTTTTTAGTCTGGTTCTGTTTGTTTTTATTTCTTGTTTGAAATAGTTCCAGTGACTGTTATCGCTGAGGGCGGCAAGTGTTTCACATTGGCATGTGAAACTCTGGCAGGTTAGGGTGTATTGTGACATGTTAAATCATGACTCTAAGTTAGATTTTAGTTATAGATCCCGATTAAATAGAATGTATTGGGTACAACGCCATCTGGCGAGGAGCAGCGTCTTTTCTATTAGATCAAGTTGTGTTTTCTCCGTATCTGAAAGCCGGATGCCGAGTTTGTAAAAAACGCCGAACTCCACCACGCGCGCGCCACTTTCTTCGTTGAAGGAATAATGAAAGCTTTTCTTGTTGAAGACAGATTGATAATTTCGCCTATCTAAGAGTCAAGAAATAATGGTTGAATTTGCCTCTGCGAGTAAAAGGGAAAAGTTTTCATCTACTGTCTAAAAATAGATAAAATGGTTAGTCCACGCAGCGACAGCTAGCGACAAGAGGCGTGAACTGGAAGGAAGGTGTAAACAAAGCGGTGGCCTCTGACGGCAAGTAGCAGGGCTTCTGAGTGTTGCTATTATTAATTGACGTTCCAGGAATATTTCGGGCTCTGGATAACTTTGGACGAGGAACGGGTTGTTTAAAAATCCAGAATAGGTCGCATCTTTAAGTTGGCTAACAAATCATAAATTCAGAGGGCAGCGATTCATATGTCGAAAATAATTTACATCTAGAAATCGCTTGCGATGGTCACACCATGGAAGGTTTTGACATAATGGCGAAATCACATGAAAGTTCCGGAGAGATGGTTTTTTCTATATGGAGTTTTGTGAAGTAAACACCGGATGCTGATTGAAATGTACCAGATCTGGCTGGAGGACAGTGACCAGTATTGCTAGGCCGACAAGGTCTGCTTTATGATGCAAATGGCAGAGTTAGTTCTGGACTGTTCGAGATAATCGGAAGTTCGAGGTCTGAGTAGAATGCTACTCGAAGTGCAAACCAAAGTTCGTATATATACAAGAGAGAAGCCTGTGGATTGGATTTTGATTTCGGACGTAAAACTGAATTTAGTTTACATAGTTGGCACGTAATTGAGATCGGCGCAGGCAGCAGAAAAACACGCAGTTCTCTTGTGTGAACAAAACGACCGAGGCACGCTGTCCAGAACGAAGCTGCCCTGTTACAGGCGAAATAAGTATACGAGTGCAAAAGCCAGGTTAGTGTGATTTCCCGTGATTTCAGTATTGTACTAACGAAATATCTGTTTTGATTTTGCACCGCGTCTATCTAAGGCGGGCATCTCGAGACACATTTGAACACAAAGGAACGTGGGTTCCAGGTTAAAATCGTGCATCTACTATTGTCGGCTATTGTCGTCACCACTGCGAGCTGCTGTGCGCGATCACCCGGGGCTCACCACCGTTCGTGGAAGAAGCCGGTCTACGAGGGACTCCAGAAGGACTCCAACGCACCACCTGTCCAGTAGAAGATACCAGGCACCGTTCGTGGAGAAGAAGTAGGAGCTGATCGAGTGGAGTAAGGAGGCGTTCCGCGGCGGTACGCGAGACTACGGTACGGCGTCCCAGGAAGCTTCCAGGTTGGTCCACTCCAAATCATTTTGAGTCAGCGAGCTACGCTAGTGAGGGAAGCCTTCGCCTTCTAACGTGTTAATATACTGTTGAAAGATACTTTCTGTCTTACTTTCTGTTTACTTTCTGTTTCACTTTCTGTTTTAGAGTTTAATATCCCTAGGGGAAACACAATCTTACACACACACACTCTGTTTGCACAAGTTCTCTTTTAATTTAGAACATTCTATGGCAAAGACAAGATTATTCCGTTGCGTTGTGACCAATACATGTTAATCTGCTGAGCACAAACTCTCTAAGTTTTTACTAGCCTATTCTATTATAAATTCATATCATACAGGCCGAAGTTATGTACTATAGTTTATATGTTTGAGGAAATTGTAATCTTATTGGAGAATTTTGAGTTTTGAGTATTAAGTTAGTAGTATTTCCTATTATAAGATCTTGCTGTTTAGAATTATTTTGATGCAGAACAAACTAAATTAAGTGTAAAATATTTCTTTTTGAATTCCTCAGTATAGGGGAGAGTACCAATATTTGATAACTCTGTGTGCTTTTTCTATTTTTTGTAATAAAGCCCTTTGTTATTGAATTTACCATCTTGTTTTAATTCCTCGCCTTTACCTGAGAAGGAGGTCCGTTTTCCTTAGCCGGGCAACGGGTCTTTCACTACTACTACGACTAATATTCTTGATTATGCTAACGCCTGCTATCTTGACCTTACCGAGTACCAGAAAAACAAACTTAAGCGTCTCTAAAGTTTTTGCATCAGGTTCATATTTGGCATACGCAAGTATGACTATGTCTCCGAATTTCACACTAAGCTCAAGTGGCTTCCCATTCGTCGTCACCGAATGTCTTATATTGTCCCTCCTCTACAGTATTCTGTTCAACCTCTCTTCTCTACGCTATCTTCAGGATCGTTTCCATTTCCTCCACACTTCCAGCAATTGTAGACTAAGGTCATCAGATAACTTTATGTTAAAGGCTCCTGTCCACAGAATTACTTTCTACGATTGGTTATATTCAGTCGAGGCTAATCGATTATAAAATAATGGTATATATATCTAATGTTGTGTGGTTTATCTTTTATCACAAGTTACTATTGTGTTTTGTCGAATTAGGTTTCCATTATTATTTTGTAATTTTTAAGTGCTTATTTATGGTATTTATTTATTGCCAGAAGACCACCGTCTTTATTACCCCCGTTATTCTTTTCCGTGCTCGGTTGTCTGGAAGAGATCGCTCTAAGCGATAAGAACGCCAATTGTGACACTTTATAATGAAAATTTGTTTTCTACTTGTAAGTTTTGTGTGTGGTGTTCGATAAAGAGTTATCTATCTAGATGTCCAAGATGGCAATTCATTTTGATGCTCATCTGTGATCCACCATACGGTTTATCCACGTACACGTACTCGCGTCGTAATAACTTGTGTCGTTGCGGAAAAACTCCATCAAACTGCAAAACACCATAGAGTTTACATCCTAATTGGGCGGCAGATCAGAACTTTTTTGTTATCTATACGATCTATCAGATAAAGTACCTACAAGCCGACATTTTAGCTAAGGATCCTGTAAAATGAAATTAATATTTTTTAGTGAACTTGTTTGCTTGAGTTGCATGTTCCCCCTCTAACTACTAGTGGCTCTGTGAGCTGTAGACCTCGCCAGTACAAACTTTTTTGCAAACAATATAGCAGTGCACAGTAGCGCCATCTAGTTACCTTATTGTAAAACTAACATTAATAACCAAGGTGCTCCATCATTGTCTACCCAGTAGGTAAAGGGTTGATTCCACTGGTAGAAACCTAAAAGTGGGCAATTTACTGCATTTTGAGGAGCTTTTCTGCTCATCATACCTAAGATCCTCATCAGATCTTCATCAAACTTTGAGACCAAATTAAAGTTACTAGGTACCTTTCAAATAAAATAAGAAGCATTGAAATCTAATATAATAAGGTGGAGATATTCAGTAGCCCTTTTTTGACCTTTTATTGGGGAAGTGCCCCCCCATTTAAAAATCCCCGATGACTAAAAAATCAAAAAATTCGTTTAACCTGCATACTAAGTTTAATCTAGATTGGTTAATAAATGCGACCTGTAGAGGAGAACAGAGATCAGGACATCCGGACATACGAAAGCATTTTTGCCCAAGCTGAAGCTTCGAAGCTTCGCTCGCGCTTCGCGCTCGCACGTCCACCTACAGATTTATTCTGTGCCTAAAGTACGAAATATAAAAATAAAAAAGTTTCTAGCGCATAACGAATTTTCTAACATAGTTACGGAATAATTTTGAGTTTGAATGTTAAAATTCAGACAATGCTAAAATTACGACGGGGATTACGGGATATAAAGTATTCTATGTCCTACCTCATAGTATGAACTCAAATTATACCAATTTTCATTTGAATTCATCCAGTAGTTCCGGCGGCGTGATGCGCGGCCAAGATACAGACAGACAGACATACAGACAAAAATGAAAAAACATACAGTTTAGGCTTCATTATCGAATATAGAGTCACCTCCAAAAAAATATTTCACAATATCTTTAAAGTACAGAATTTGGACCCACATCCCGCAGGAACCTAAAAAAAAATTCGAGACAACCGGTATCCATAATTTTCACCATCTTATAAACGATGTCTGTGCCAAGTTGCATCAACATCCGTCCAATAGTTTCAGCGTGCTACGTGTTCTTTTAAATAATTTTCCATCCCTATCCTGCAGGAACCCTTTAATTTTTCGGGATGTAAAGTATCCAATGTCCTACTTCGAAGTATAAACTCAAATCATAACAAATTTCATTAGAATTCAGTAAGTATTTTCGGCATGATGAGCTGCCAAGGTACAGACAGACAGACGGACAGACAGACAGACGGACAAAAATTACAAAAATACAGTTTTGGCTTTAGACCGGCTTCCAAAAAAATAAAAATATATCTTCAATGTATAGTATTGGACCCGTTACATTTTTACTACAAGTATAGATAACATCTATTTATTAATCATTTGTGTTATTATTTTCTTGACCTTTGTTAATAAGAGTGTGAACCACTATTACAAAAAATACCTTCTTAATTTAGTCTGATTTTAGGCTGCTACATTTTGGCGGTCAACTTCACACGGGTTAAAACACGAAAATAAACACTGAAAAAACAAACACGTCCGCATATTCCGACGTTTCCTGCGCCTTTTTACGTCATTTAAGTTTTCTTGGATCATGCGTTGCTATAACAACCGGTCATAGATTCCAAAGCTATAAAAATACAAACTATTTTCAGCATAAATTATGAACTGTCGCTTAGCAACATTGGTACATATTTTTAGATAGTGTTTGTAATTTTGTAATGCTGTGCGCTTTTGAATAATTGTTACCGTATACACATAGTACTTTGTGATTATTATTATATATCTCTGTAGAGAATAGCATAATTATCCTTTGTTTCAGATAATTATACAAATACCAATCATGTCTGTACGAAATCCGAGATTACCACTATTACCCGGATATGGAACTAATCCTTTGGTATCGTATCACTTTAATTTGGTAAAATATGAAACACGTGCTTTATATCGCGTAGCTTGTTCAATATGAATAGGTATTTTTTTGTTTATAGATTGGAAAAACTAGTTTCGGCGTGCGACCACTTTTCACAACGATCGACAAAATTAACATGCTCGTGGACAAACCCGAAGGAGTGAACAGGGTTCCTTCGCTGTATTGCCGGAAGCAAGCACCGGATCTACCCACTTGGATCATGTATGACAAACATGTAAGAACTTCTTTTTTATGAAGTAGCTAACCAAAGGGGTAGCGCATCACTGAGTGGGTTCCTGTGGTAATGGAGCGGTGCGAGAGGGGTAGTTCACGTGACGATCAACATACCCTTTCCCCACCTCTCCACTACCGCAGGAATCAACTTTTATAAAGCCGCTAACCACAGGGATATCGCATCACTGAGTATGTTCCTGCAGTAATGGAGCGGTGCGAGAGGGGTAGTTCACGTGACAATCAACATACCCTTTCCCCACCGCTCTACTACCGCAGGAATCTACTTTTATAAAGTAGCTAACAACAGGGGTAGCGCATCACTGAGTAGTTTCTTTATTAGCAATTAACTTCTTTCCATCCTAAGGTTGTCTGGAACAGATCGCTATGAGCGATAAGACCGCCCATTGTACTTATTATTTATGTTATTTCTATTTTGTAATGTGTTTAACTGTGTGTCAATAAATAAAGTGTTATTGTATTGTATTGTATTGTTCCCGAGGTAATGGAGCGGTGCGAGAGGGGTAGTTCACGTGACAATCAACATACCCTTCCCCTACCGCTCCACTACGGCAGGAATCAACTTTTATAAAGTCGCTAACCATAGGTGTAGCGCATCACTGAGTAGGTTCTTGCGGTAATGGAGCGGTGTGAGAAGGGTAGTTCACGTGACAATCAAAATACCCTTCCCCCACCGCTCCACTACCGCAGGAATCAACTTTTATAAAGTAGCTAACCCTTCGAGCATATATCCAATGGAGATGCTAACGTTTTAATCCGCAAACATTATTTTCTGCCAATTTTTACGGGGGACGAGGTAAACACGCATTGCACACGCGCAAAATCAAAATCTTATTCATGTAAACGCACACTAAAACAATCTCACAAACCATAATAAAATACGCACACAGTTATAATATACAGCATAGTTACGCAGTGTTTAGACGCACACTATGATAATCTCTATTATATATCTCATTCACAAAGACCAGTAAACCTGAACTATAAATGAATGAATGAATGAAATGAACGTGGTTTTACAAAATACTTATGTCTACGTTCCCTTGAAGATGTAAAAGGGAAGGTTTTATGTTAAACGAGATGAAAATATATAGCTATTTATAATTTGAGTTTATTTAAAAATATTTTGTACCTTAAGTTTTTGTACTGAATTTTCGACAATCTGAGATAAATAAAAAATAAACGATAAGTATCTTTATTCATTCAAGCAGTATACCCTAAAATATCTATATTTTAGAGTTCCTTATTTTCAACGAAACCCTCGTGGAGCGAATTTTCGCTACTTGGTGAATTTATTAATTAATGCAAACCTTCACGTGAGCTTGAGAATCAGACAGGGGTCTGATACTCAAGAACTTTTATTCTATGACATTATATACTTCGGCGCTTATTACCTTGAAATCTATATCTATATACTTATGATAAAACTGTAACAGGTCCGATTCTGTACATTGAAGATATTTTGCAATTTTTTTTTGGAGGCTGTTCTATATTTGATACTGAAGCCAAAACTGTAAAAAATGAAACTTGGCATCATACATACTCATACTACGAGGTAGGACATAGGATACTTTTCATCCCGAAAAATTAAAGGGTTCCCGCAGGAAAGGGGTTGAAAGATTTTTATAAGAACACGTATCACGCTGAAACTACTGGATGGATTTTGATGCAACTTGGCACAGTTATAGTATATATGATGATTTAAAATTAAAAGTACTTTTATCCCGTAAATATAAAGAGTTCCTGTGGGATAGTGGACCCCTATCCCACATTACTAAATTTCTTTAATTCTGTAAATTAAAGAAATTTAGTAATTTTTTTGGAGTCTGTTTTATATTCGTTACTGAAGCCAGAACTGTTTTATTTTTATTTATTTTCTGTCGGTCTGTCTGTCCGTCTGTCTGTCTGTATCTTGGCATAGCATCACGCCGAAACAACTCAATTAATTCAAATGAAACTTGGTATGATTTGAGTTCAAATTTAAGGGTTCCCGCAGGATAGGCGTGGAAAGGTATTTAATAGAACACTTATCACGCTGAAACTACTGAACGGATTTTGATGCAACTTAGCACAGTCAAAGTTTATATGATGGGTGAAAATTAACGATACTTTTAATCCCAAAAATATAAAGTATTCCTGCGGGATAGGAGTTCAAATTCTGTACATAGATAATATTTAGTAAAAAAAAATTGTAGTCGGTTTTATATTCGGTACTGATGCCAAAACTGTTTTTTTTGTCTGTCTATCTGTGTGTCCGTCTGTTTGTCTGTATTTTGGCAGCATATTATGCCGAAACTCCTTAATGAATTCAAATAAAACTTGGTATGATTTTAGTTCATACTTTGAGGTAGGACATTGGATACTTTTCATCCCGAAAAATTAAAGGGTTCCTACAGGATAGGGTTTGTAAGTTATTTAAAAGAACATGTATCCCGCTGAAACTACTGCACGGATTTTGATGCAACTTGGCACAGTCATAGTTTATATGATAGGACATTATGGTACTTTTAATCTAATAAAATGACCACGCGTGTGAAGCCGTGGGTACAGCTAGTAAATAATAAAAAAATAACGGACACAGTATGGCTATAATTCTAGATCTTTGAGATAAAGAATAGGACAAAAGACCTTGAGGAAGCTCTAGCAACCCTCACCATTATATAAAAGTAACACGTTGTCTGCTTGTTTGTTTGGGGAGTTTTAAAGCGATAACGGCTAAATGGATTTTGATGAAATTTGGAATGGAGATAGCGTATACCCTGGAATAAAACATAGAATTCTTTTTATCCCGGAAAATAGTAAGTTTCTACGGGAATACTGGAAAATGTTGATAACTCACTGTAAGGAACGGTGGCCATAGAAACAAAATAATAACTCAAAAAGAATCAAGAGCGTTGGTTCCAAAGAGAATACAATACGTTGGTGCTATACTTTTACATTAGTTTTCAATATCCTAGAAGAACATAGGATGTTTTTTTACTAAATAAACTGTAATCCACGTGGACGAAGTCGCGGACTATTGCTATGATTTTATAATTTAAAAATACTTGGAAAATAATTTTAAATCGAATGGTTTAGAATTATCTAAACTATTAACTTAATACCAAACGCTGAGTTGTGTCCCTAACTTAAATAACATGAACTTTAATAGAAACTCGGAACTGATATTTCATCCTCTTCCGGCCCATTCGTAACATCCGTTCGTAATTATCGTCTGCAACCTATATGATACTAACAGGCAAAATTTCAGCGTTGTAAGTGTTTAATGAGTTAATGGCATATCGCTTTTTAAATGTAGATTAAAACACTTTTAACCCTAGAGTACTAATATAAATATGGTACTAATGATCGTCTGGCATTCTACTTTTGCAATAAAACGAAAAAAAAACTACTTATCTTTTATTAAACATTTTACAAACTTATATGAAAATTACAGGCAAACCTCTACCTTTTCTAAATAACTATACAACATAATAATTATACCTCTAATTCAGTCAAATAATCATCCTTAAATCAAATTATCTAATACTAATTATCACCTCCCAGACGATCGCAATCTCTATATCTCGGAAACGAAGAGTCTACGCTCGACGCGCGTTCTCTCCCCGCCGCGTCCGTCATCGGCTACACTAAGTTGGCGTGAACGCACGACTCAATACGTCCCTGCAATTACAAAATAATCGAAAAAGGTACTAACACTCTACATATAGAGGTAATTTAACGTTCATTCCATCATTCATTCAATAAATTTTAATCAACCTGTCCCCGCACTACGCCTTCTACCAAAACGATGGCATCGTAAAACTGTCGCTAATTTGTCGCGACTGGTACTTCATTTGAATCAAAATTATACAAAATTACAAGCACAATTCTTTTAAATAACAGTTACTTGTGATAGGAAATAGCGTTTCTCGTAAGTTTGATGTTGCTGATCGCCTTCTGCACAAAAATACCACATAATTCACCATTTTCACGGAGCTCTGCTTTGCGACACGAAACAATACCGAATGGCCGCGGTCGTGAGTGAAATAGTTTTATATAACGTGAATGGCCAAGTCGTGCCATATTATGGCCAGCAGAGGGGTAGGTACGCCTTGCATTAACATCTCCACTGGATATATGCTCAAAGAGCTAACCACAGGGGTAATGCATCACTGATTAGGTTCCTGCGGTAATGGAACGGTGCGAGAGGGGTAGTTCACGTGACAATCAACATACCCTTCCTCCACCGCTCTACTACCACAGGAATATACTTTTTTATCTGTATCTCAAAAGGAAAACGGTCTGTCCATTTTTCTCAAGAACGCGGGGAGGTATCAAATTATCTCAAATTATCAAGTCTGCAATCCCTTGGAGCTGTGAAAAAAACAACGCAATCAAAAGACACGGCTGTTTATGACGCATATTTTGACACTCTCAAGGGAATCAAATCTAGGGTAGGTACTTCCCGGTAGACCTAATAGAATAATGAAATTTAGCAAAATGCAATTTCTTTTAACAGTAGTAAAGAGAAAAATCAGAAAACCGTAAAGTAGTTTTTTCTATTTGTTTTTGGTTAACTGATCGCGATGACCGATGTCGACGTTTGAGGACTACAGTGGCCTAATTACAGAACTTGGCTACAATCGGATTATCACTTTTTTCATAGCAATTTCGACTCTATCGCAAGGCATTAGTGGTTGCGATACTGACAATCCGATTGAAGCTAAGTTATGTAATCGGGCTGCTGTTTTCCAAGCAAAGTTAAGTTTGTAAAGATGGGTTTAGACAGACTAACCGAGCAAATGCTCATTCTATCTCATTATCTAGCTCTGTATTCGTTTGGTCTAAACCCTCCTTTAGGAACCCTCGGTGCGCGAGTCCGACTTGCACTTGGACGTTTTTTATTATGTGCTACCCCTGTAGCGTAGTAGTAGTGTACCTATCATATTAGGTTTCAGTGTTTTTTGGTGGCATTGCTACGGAAGCCATCTATGCGTGTCTGACACGCACTTGACCGGTTTTTTTAGATCCTGCGGTTCCAAGCATACTTCCAGCAGTCTCTCCATGAGATGCGCGTCGGGTCGCGCATCCTGCGGAAGGTGGACATACTCTTCTACCTCGAGGACGGAACTATAAAGGTCATGGAGCCAAAAACCGAAAACAGCGGCCTTACACAAGGTAGGGAACACTTTTTAGATCCTGCGGTTCCAAGCTTACTTCCAGCAGTCTCTCTACGAGATGCACGTCGGGTCACGCATCCTGCGGAAGGTGGACATATTCTTATACCTCGAAGACGGAACTATCAAGGTCATGGAGCCGAAGACCGAAAACAGCGACCAGCAATCTGTAGAATACCGACAGGCTGGCGACCTCACGTCGATGCGCCAGACATTGAAGCTTACTCTTTACCAGAGTGTCATCCCCAATGATCCTAATAGCACGTCTCTCAATTGAATCCAAAGCCTCAAGCTGATAGTTGGCAGAACCGTCCCAGAGGTGGCAGCAGTACTCCGTACAAGATCGGACCTGTGCTTGATAAAGATTCAAAAGCTGTCCTGGCGTGAAATACCGCCTAACTTTAGGACAACAGACTATGTTTCTTTGCAGCTACCTTGGCTTTGGATTCAATGTAGACCCAAAATTTAGATTCAGTTCGATGCGAGTTCGACACCCAAAAGCTCCAGATGGTCGCCTATTGATATTGTTACACTACGGAAAGACGTAGATCGGTTTAGAGTACTCTTTTTAGCAGAGAACAAACATGCATGCGTTTTAGTAGCATTAAACTTAACCAGGTTAGCATCTCCCCAATCGAACACGGATCCTAAGGCTAAATTCAAATGGTCTACCATAGCCTCTCTCTGAAGCTGAACAGCTTCGCAGCTGGCTTGAGCATTGGAAATAAATCTGTCAACCACAGTAGTCATCTGCATACCCAAAGGTACCGGAATTCAGAAGGTCATTAATGTGCAGTAAAATCAGTGTAGCCGAGAAAACCGATCCCTGAGGTACACTGGCATTGATAGCCATTTGATCAGACGAGCAGCCCTCTAGGACTACTCGAATAAATCGTTCCCTTAAAAAACAGCTATCCAATTGCATAAGCCAACAGGTAATCCATATGAGGGAAGCTTGTTTAAAATGCCATCGTGGCAGAACCGATCAAAAGCCTTCGATATATCAAGGGAGATGGCAAGCGCCTCACCATTCATCTCAATGGCTTCGCTCGCTATGTGAGTGGCATACGCGAAAAGATCCCCAGTAGACCAGTTTCGGTGAAATTCGTATTGCCGCTTACTGAGGAGATCATTGTCCTCAAGGTATGCCAAGAGCCTAATGTTGATGACACGCTCCATACCCTTAAAGTAAGGAGGTTATCGAGATGGCGCGATTATTGTCTGCGATAACCCTGTTTAGTTACTGGTTGTACATTGGCAAGCTTCGAGCTCTTCGGAACTTCACCTGAGTGAAGAGAGAGGCCGTACATAGCGTTATTATGGGAGACAATTCGGGCGCACAGTTTTTCAACAGAATTGCTGGAATACCATCAGGACCACTGATCTTGTTCACATCTAGAGCTTGAAGCGTTCTGAGAACTTCCTCCTGGCGAATTCATATTTCGGGCATAAAAACCCCGCAATGAAGAAGGCAGGAATGTATCTTGGCGGTAGCGTCTAGATGCGAAGATTCTGCAAATAAATTCGCTTTCTCTCCAGCAGTGTGAGCCAGTGATCCATCAGGTTTCAGCAATGGTGGCAGTGAGGGGCGGCAGAAGTTCACTTCGACCGACTTGGCCAGGGACCAAAAACCCTTGCTGCCCTTTGCTGAAAAGAGGCTTAACACTGAATGAAATGAAATATTCCATTGCCTGGCATATTACCTCTGTAACAGCAGACGCGCAAGTCGACGGCTCCTGGGAAGTGAAACATGTTTGCCATTGCCGCATCTCGTCCCAATCTGCTGAGTAGTATTTCCACGCGTTTATTACTTTTAAGGCTAGGATCAGGTGGGGAATACACAGAGATAGACTTAACCAGACAGTGATCAGAGCTACCAAGAGGGGGCAATACTGTCACGGAGTATCGGTCTAGTTCAGTCGTCATCAACAGGTCAAGAAAGTTGGCAGTGTCACCGTCATGGTCGGGTACTCGTGTCGGCTCCTGTACCAGCTGAGCTAGATCTAACGCTAGAGCAAGTTTTAGCGTCTCTCTTCCAGCGTGGTCGGGTTTCTGGTATCGACGAGCCAATCTTTGTGGTGGGCGTTAAAGTCCCCTAAAAACACCAATAGAGCAGAAGGGTAACGCTGTTGGGCTACAACTGCTGCGTCACTGAGATAGTCTACCAATAAAGTCGTCCCCCGATCTCCGCTTTGAGAGCGGTACACACAGGCATAAATAGTTTTATCTATGCCCGTGTCCACCAGCACCCAAATCACCGAGAAGTTATGGTGGTCAAGATTTCGGAGACTTAGACAACATATGTCATCACGGGCGTATAAACAAACGTCGGCTTTTTGGTTAAAGGTGCTCCAAGACATAGCCTGGGTAATCCAAGTATGCTATATCAGCTGGACATCCTGTCTGCGTCTCCGACAAGAAGAACAAATGGGGCTTAGAGGTCTCCAGATGATAGTGGACCGTTTGGAGATTGGAGTGAATCCCACGAATATTCGCAAGATCCACTTTGAGTGTGAGGACGTGCATCGCGTAGTGATGAGTGTGCATAGGTTGGACGAGTAAATAGCAAACGAGATGTCGGAATGTCTAACCCACGGATGTCAAGGCATAACTACGACGTTGGAGAACTTGCATAAAACCTTCTGTTTTAACGACTTTTAATTAACTTACTCGTATGTTACCAAATTTTGCTTCACAGGAGTAATGATCAGTCGGCAGAGAATCCGTCTGCCTTTTAGTTACGACATGTACTTCGATGTGCTTGATCTCAACATCGGGAGAGAGGTCACATTCTACGGGAAGGTGTTCAAGGTAGGTTGGAATATTGCATGGGTTCGGCGAGATGAAGGCAGGTGGTTCGGATGCTTTTACTTTAAAATTGTTTGCTTTTTTTAATACTACATACCTGGTTACATATTTACCCGTAGCTTCCTGCACAGACTAGGAATGTGTTATCATTGTAGATACAAGATTATATGCTTTATGGCTCTAATTCAGATTAATAATATAATTTTTTTCTTTATCAGATTATAAACTGCGATAATTTCACGCGAGTGTTCCTCAATCGTCTTGGGATCAACGTGCCCGATCCGATAAACTGGCCAGATGCACCTGAGGTAATGTCCATCATTTTTAACAGAAGAGAGAACCTAAATGAAATTATTACCTTGCTTTTCTTGCGGCATTCATGTTTCTATGTTCTAACAACTAGAATTATGTACCGTCTGCGTACGCTTGTTACAGCAAACTTTGATCTTTTAATAATTCAAAGAATATACCTACTAAATACAAACATAAATAATATTATCAGTAAAATTATAGTACCTTCTACTAACTTAAATTATCCTAAAATTTTCAGAGAGCACCGAGTCGCGTAAAGCCTCCAAAACATAGACCATTTAAGCAATTCTTGGATTTCGATAGGCAGGTCTTGAGGTAAGAAAGTTTAAAAACATTTTAATACTAATGCAAATCCTCCGAAATCGAGATAGCCAAATTAACAATCAGCGAAGAAAGTGACTTCATGTTATTAATATTTCCATAGGTTTTACGGTTATTGGGATGATCGTGACTCTGAGTTCGGTGTGATCCATTACCTAGAGTTACACTACTACTTAGCAGATGACACCATTGAAATCAAAGAAGTGATGGCTCCTAATTCTGGCGTTGAAGCTGCACCTATGTTCTTAAAACGAATGCGTATACCAAGAGTGAGTATTGAGATGTTCTAATGGTAATTTTCATCGTATTCTCAAAGAGAAGAAGCAATAATTATCACAGAAAATCTTTAAGTGTAAATGTAACATTACTGATGCAACTATAGATCAGTGAACAGTTATAATTGGATCCCAATTTACTTTCAGAAAATCCCCCCTCACACGGAAATGACAGGCGGTCCCAAATCTCCATCATACACCCCGGCTGACTTGAGCATCGGTGCTATTATCAATGTGTATGGACGGAAACTAGTGCTGACAGATTGTGATCCATACACTAGAGAATATTATAGAGTTACTTTTGGTTTTGGTAAGTCTAGTCTAGAGCACACACTTCTGATAGGTTTGTACCTACTGTTAAATATTTGTCATGTATACGCTAAACTTATAATACGTTATCTACTGCCTAATACCGAGAGACTGCCGAGAGCGGGTAAAGAAGAACTGGTCGAGTATGAGTTTTATATACGAGACCTGTAATTACTTTTTCCTCTGAGTTATGAATGTAGGTTGTTTTCTTTTGGGAAAAAAGCTATAAAAATTAACAAAATGCCCTACGTTTATTTCGCCCTGTTCAGCCAAAATTGATAATATTACAGCCTCTATGATTACAGAACAATTATTTAATTTCTTCGTATTCTATAGTTAACTTGGCTATGTGAAATAATTTTAAATGAAATTGATAATTGTTATTTATTGAAAATGGCAACGCAATAAACTCAAGGGTTTTTTGTTAATTTTTATGTATTTTTTGTAATCTTAGCATTTAATTTTTTGTTTTAATCATGCCTCTTATTTTTGTAACACCTAATTCTTAATTACTCGACCGGAAATTGTTTCTTTTCCCGCTGTACATACTATAGTTTCCAGATACATTTACCCCCCTAACAATACCGAAGAAGGACGGTTCGGAAAGCGTGATTGTGAGTATCAAGGATAGGCAGCTTCCACCATGGAACGGCTACGGCTCGTACGAGGACTCTGCCGAGAACTGCCGCACGGTGCAGCCCAAGGCGCCGCATCGGGACTTCATCAAGTTCCTTCATAAGGACAGGTCTGGATAATATCGGTATACCTACGCGTTTATGGTCAGAGGAGGAGGTGGAGTGCAGTTAGCCTTAGCCTCTTCATGACGTTTATTGAAGAGGCTAAGGCGTCACGCCCATCATGACGAAGCCCTGTGTGAGCGACGATGGCAGCCCTATATTTACACGACTGCCCAAAAAAAGGAGTTTTATGTTTTTAGCATTCATTTATGTTTGTATGTATGTATGTGAGTTTCTTTATTCCACCATAATTTTTAAATGCCTGAACAGATTTAGACGTATGGGGTATCGTTGGAATCCTTACATCCCCCCGAATATTTTATTTTTATTTTTTAAATCCTTTTTTGCTACAGTATGTCTCCAAAACAATGGTGAAAAAAAAAACGTTCCAGTTTTACAATATGGGTATCACATAGAAGGCCTTGATAAGCACATTCCAACAGTATATAATTTATTGGCATAAGTTCTTTTTTGGCAGGGCAAGAGTGTTTTTTTAGCTTTTAAGCTAGTTATTTTATTTATTTTCGAATGTAGCTTGCAAACCCAGACATATTTATCGACTGCGCGGAGGTTAGCCTATTGTACGTGTGTTTGTTCTTTTGTGGCTCTATATAGACCAAACGCGTGGACCAATTTTGATGATTCTTACGTCAATCGATTTGACTTAATCTTGCGAGTGCTATAATTAAGACATGACAGTAATCAAAATTCAATAAGGTGACCACCAGTTGCCACATTGTCGAAAAAGAAATAAATTAAAAATGACGAACTATGCGAAGTGATTGAATATGTATTTGGGAATAATCTGTAGGTTTCTCTTATCTTTTTTCATTTCTAATGACTATTTAGGATCTATTACGATTTAAAGTTGCTTATCAACTATTCTCACTTAAATTTTTGCCTCTTTTTACACGACTGCCCAAAAAAGGAGTGTAATGTTTTCAGGGTTCGTGTATGTTTGTATGTATGTATGTATGTATGTATGTATGTACGCATGTTTTGTATTTATGTATGTATGTGAGTTTCTTTACTTCACCATAACTTGTAAATGCCTGAACACATATGGGTGTATCCCGAGTAACATGGCAATTTTTATTTGTGAAAAAAGTTATATTTCTTCAGTATGGCTCTATTTTGAAATGCAAAAAAAAACTTCAATTTTTTTAATACGGGTATCAAATTGCAGGCCTTGATCACATTTCATCAATATATAATTTATTGGCATAAGTTCTTTTTTGGCAGGCCAGGCGTGTTATTAAATTTTTAAAGGGGATATAACCTTTGTGGCACATCCACAGGCCACCATTTTGTTTTATTTTTAAAGTTGCTGCGCACGTTGAATGTAGTGTATATGGGTAGGGGACACTTTTACAAATAACAATATGTTAAGTTGTATTTTACCCTAAAGTGTATATTTTATCCTATATTTCGGGAATATATCCCGAAATATCGGACGTAAAAATTGCCATATGAGAACAATTATAATGATTAAAAATGCAATAATTACGTGTGTATACGCATTCCAATGTATGAATACCAGTTATGGTATAGAACTAGGTATGTACTTTGACACACAAAATAGCGTTCTTGGCGATGTGATGCGATTTAGTAAATTAAGTAACTAATTAAAATAGCTATCAGCATCCAAAACGAAGATATCGATTAAATCTTGTCAGCTGTTGACGTATGACTTTGAAGTTTGACATGTCACTTTGACATCTGTCACTTTAAAATTTCTTACTACCTAAGTAAAATACTTGTTGTTTTTTTTCTTCATAAATGTCGATTATTTTGACATCTGTCACTTTGACATCTGTCACTTTGACATCTGTCACTTTGACATCTGTCACTTTGACATCTGTCACTTTGACATCTGTCACTTTGACATCTGTCACTTTGACATCTGTCACTTTGACATCTGTCACTTTGACATCTGTCACTTTGACATCTGTCACATTAAAATGTCTTGTTACCTAGTTACAAAACATGTTGTTATTTTTTCTTCATAAATGTCGATTATTTCTTCATTAGTTTCCAACTCTAGTGCGGTGGGTAGACGGGTAAATGCGAATTACCCGTGCACCCACCAGTGGGTGAATCCAGTGGGTGCACGGGGCATGCCCCAAAAAAATATAGCTTTTGTTACTCGGGCGGGAGTATGTAAGGACCATACCTCATATGTCTAAATTTGTTCAGGCATTTAAAAGTTATGGTGCATTAAACAAACTCACATACATACATACATGAATGCTAAAATACACTAAAAACACTCAGTCACAAAATACACTCCTTTTATTGGGCAGTCGTGTAAAAAATAAAAAACTGGGAAAACGTGGGGAGATGTGGGGGAAGGTTTGGGGAAGTAAGAGAAGGTGGGGGAAAGTGAGGGGAGGGTAGGGGGAAGGGGCATCCCCCAACATTCCCCTTTTCTTTCAGTCTTTCCCACTTTACACACCTGCCCCACTTCCCGCACCCTTCCCCGATATCGCCCACCATTCGTCGACTTCCCTCTACCCTCCCCTCACTTTCCCCCACCTTCCCTCACTTCCTCAAACCTTTTTCCCCCCAATTTTTCCCCAGTTTATTATATTTTCTAAGTATGGCCATATCGAAAGGTAAAGATAGTGATAGTGCAGGTTAGGTTTTCTAGCTGAATAGGTGCGGCCCCTGTACGCCTTTCTTCCCTTTTGCTCGTCAAACTTGTCACTTGTATAACGTCAGCCGCCTCCCACTGTTCTGTAGTTAAGCCACAGAATAAATAATAGTACAAGTAGTTAAGCTACGTGCCGTGAGGTGACTTAAGCACGTCTCTCTAGCATAGGTACAGCACAGCACTACCACTAGAACGACGTCTTCATAGATTATTTTAGGCAGTCTGCAGTCTTCCACTACGCCCTTTCACAGCGCTTTCGTGCGCTGTCTATGAAAATATATAGGGGTATTTTTCGGACGCCTGAGACAACGACACGCAGACTTGACCGCAGCTCGGAGAATCTCGGAGGGCAGATACCTTTAGCAACAGCTAATGCTGCACCCAGCCTACGGCGTTGGTTTTTAGACCGAAGCTATTGGTGGTTTAGTTAATATAGGCCTGTCCAATTGTTCTCAGATATGAGGTACTTAATGTCCGTTCCGCATCTCTTTTTGTAGCGCCTACGTACATAACTAGATAGCAGTAAAGCTGGGTTGACATTTGCAGAGTAGTAGAGAAAGACATTAATACTAGAGTATTAATATAGAGTAAATACTAACCCAATGTAATTGGGATACTTAGTAGCTGGAGAGTACTTGAGTCTATTATTTATCTATGGTTGAGTAGAGTAGAGCAGATTTGCCCAATGGTGCGATAGTATACGCGATTTAAGTACTGGTCCCTACAGTCTACAACTCTCCACACACACCACTCTACACATTGTTGATATAAAGTGTAGAGTGTGCGTGAACAAACTTGTACCTATGGCATACTGAATGTATCTACAGAGTTTGTCTTCGACCTGACTTGTATATTTTGAATGAAACGGGAAATACTTTTTTACATAAAACTGAAATTCGGCATTACTCGGTTTCAACCGTGGTTCTACTTAAAACAATAGTAGAGATGACGTGAAGGTCATGGCCGTTAAGCAGTGGGTTCGATTGACCACCAGCAGAACGAAATGGATGGAGTTAGGGGAGGCATAGGTCCAATATTGGACGAATAGATATTGATTATGATGATGATGATGATTATGATGAGCAGTTAGATTACCTTTGTATTTCTAGGGTTGGATTTGACTCACACGTGCTACGTTTTGCGGCGAGACTTATTACTGAAAATCCTGAAGACATCAGACGATACTTCATAGTAAAGTATTTCTTGTGCGACGATACTGTGGGTATCTTTGAGTTGGGTGAACGCAACTCTGGATTCAAGGTTCGAGCCTATAAACTATTTGAACCATATATTTATCTGATATATTTTTATACTTTGTATTTAGGGGCTTTAGGGGTACCTATAATTAATATTGTAATATACAGGGCAAGGGCTCCAAAGTGTTCGCAAGGGATCTGTCTATTGGGTAAAGCCTGTTGACGAAGCTGAACACCGTCAGTGGCAGCATCGTTTCGTAGAAGCCAGAGATTTTGAGTGAGCTCGAGAAGTTCTATGGACAATTATACACCTCATCGCGTAGTCCTCCTAGCACGACTAGCGATGCAAGAGCCCGTTTGACCCGACAGAACCGTACCGAAGATATCCCGGACGTCAGCTTATATAAGATCAGAATGGCTCTCAAACAGCTTAAGAGCAACAAGGCACCAGGGGAAGACGGAATAACGACAGAGCTACTGAAAGCGGGTGGAACACCGGTACTAAAAGTCCTTCAGAAGCTGTTTAACTCCGTCATCCTCGAGGGTACTACGCCAAAGGCGTGGCACAGGAGCGTAGTGGTTTTGTTCTTTAAGAAAGGTGATAAAACCCTCTTGAAGAATTATAGGCCCATTTCGCTGCTGAGCCACGTCTATAAGCTATTTTCGAGAGTAGTTACAAACCATCTGGCTCGTAGGTTCGACGACTTTCAGCCTCCCGAACAAGCTAGATTCCGGAAAAGCTTTAGAACCGTAGACCACATCCATACGCTACGGCAGATTATACAGAAGACCGAAGAGTATAATCGGCCACTATGTCTATAGTTTGTGGATTACGATAAAGGCTTTGATTCAGTTGAGACCTGGGCAGTCCTACAGTCATTACAGCGGTGCCAGATTGACTATCGGTACATAGAAGTGTTGAAGTGTTTGAACAGCAAGGCCACCAAGACATTCCGTCTTCAGGATCAGAGCACGAGACGTTACTTCTCCGAAACTGTTCACCTCTGCTCTGGAAGATATATTCAAGCTTCTGAACTGGAACGGATTTGGTGTTAACATTGTCGGGGCTGGTTGTTATCTGGAATAATGTTCAGTCTATGTCTTCAAAATAATTGATCTAGCCCAATTAAAATAAAAACACTTGAGTTAAATCACATAGTAGTTTTAATCACGTTTGTATACAAAGACCTGGCGGAGACGACTGCCGACGGAGGGGGGCGCTCGGACAGCCGCTCTACAGTTTTGCTTAATGTGCTAAATATAATATGTCACTACACATTCCCCCTCTTTAATTAAAAATTTTTTTAATAATTAAGGGTAAACTCCAAAAACTTCCAAAATTACATTTTCATAACAATAAAATATATATTTTTGATTGAGGCTTAAAACATTCAACTTAACTTAAAACAATACGTATGCTTCTGAAATATGGGTGGCATCAGTTGTATATCATGTATTATACGGGATTTGCTGACGGTGTCGTTGCGTACGGCGGAGCGATCGCGGTGGGTGGCGGCGGCGCGCCGGCGCCGGCTATCTGCCCTCGCAACCACGCTGCTATCTGCCCTTTCAGCTTTCTCCAAATCAGTAGTAAAATAATAGTCGCGAACAAACTCAAAATCACTAGTAACATGATGTTTTGATTTGATAAATGCGATTCCATATTTACTGTTCCGTTTTGTGCGATAACGACCTCGCCTTTCTTCTCTTCTTTACTCTGCTCCTTTCCCATATTATCACGACGAAAAACAAACGTTCATATGGAATGCGACTGCACAAAATAATGAGTGGAAACGCGGTAACATGAATATGAATATGAATATGACCCATATTTCTGCACATACAACCATTTACTTAACATTAAATACGAGTAGTTACATGCTAGAATTACTAATTGCAAAAATGCTAACTAAAGGAGTTTATAAGTATGCGGCTTTGCAAAGATGCCGATTATACTTATAAATACTATGTAGTGTTCGTGCATCTTTTTACAACTAAACTAAATTACGATACATTTGCGATACATTTATACGTTATTCAATATACTACTCGAATTATACGTCATTTTGAAAACGGATCGGCGTTCGTACGGCTCGTCCAGATCTAGTTTTCCTGCTGGCTGCACCGGAGGCATCTGTGTTGGTACCGCCGGTAGTGTGGTTCTGTGATACCGGGCTCGACGAGTCTCTCTCTGCATTAGTTGATGCATTAGATCGTTCCTCCGTGCCTGGGATCTTTAGCGGCACGGGGCTCTGTGAGCCTCTCTGCGAAACGATCTGTTCGCCGTCGTCAGCTAGCAATAGATACGCTGGTTTTAATCTATCTATTGATATACGCGTGGTTTTGCCGTTGATGTTCAGTATGAAAACCTTTTCCCCTCTATTTATTACGGGATATGGGCCGTCATAAGTGGGTTGAAGAGGTTTCCTTACCGCATCATGCCTAACGAATACATAATTTGCCGTTCTTAAATCAGGATGCACGAAAACTGCACGAGAATTGCTATGACTTGACCTTGGAACCGGTTTGTATTTTCTAATCGAATCTCTAATGCGGTCGACTAAAGTCGCGGGATCGCTTACTTGTTTGGTGACGTCAAAAAATTCGCAGGGAATTCTTATTGATTGACCATATACCATTTCTGCTGCGCTTACCCCGCTGTCACGTCTGATAGCTGTTCGCAAACCTAGTAAAACCGTCGGTAACTCATCTACCCACGACGTACAGTCTAGGCGTGCAGTAAGGGCAACTTTGAGAGAGCGATGCCACCGTTCTATCATTCCATTACTTTGTGGGTGGTACGCGGTGGTGCGAAACTTCTCTACCCCCATGTACTGCATCAGACGAGTAAAAAGCGTACTTTCAAATTGACGACCTTGGTCGCTAGTGATGCGATGACATATACCAAACCGTGCTATCCAGCCGTCATATACTACCTTTGCGACTGTATTAGCAGTTATATCCTTGACCGGGAAAATCTCGGGCCATCTAGTACATCGGTCTATTATAGTGACTAAGTACTTGTAACCTTCCTTTGTTTCGGGTAATGGGCCTACTATGTCTAAATTGAGGTGTTCAAACCTGGCAGACGGTAGAAACTGTTGTAGGTCGGAAACCGTGTGCCGTTGCACCTTCGAACGTTGACATTGTACACAAGCTTTAGCCCATAAACCTATATTTCGATTCATTCCTGGCCAAAAGAATTTTTGAGTGATCATACTGCGTGTCGTCCGTATACCTGGGTGACTTAGATTATGTACAGCATTAAAGACAATCTTGCGAAATGACTCTGGTACATAAGGTCTGACGTTGCAAGTAGATACCTCGCAATATACCTGTGAATTGCATCCGGGCAAGCTGACACGTTTCAACTGAATGTTACCTGATATGTTATTCGAAGTAACATACTCGTCGTGGGACTGTGCTTCTGCCAATGCTGCATAATCGATGGCTGACGGGCAATATACTGTCTCTACCCTAGATAAGGCATCTGCATATTGGTTATCTGAACCGACTATGAACCTTATGTCCGTGGTAAACTCACTTATAAACATCAGCTGCCGTGTTCGCCGTGGCGTCTCTTTGTCTGTACCTATCTTTTTGAATGCATGTACTAGTGCTTGATGGTCGGTATACACAGTAAGGGTACGACCTTCATGCATGTTCCTAAAAAATTGAATGGCCATGTAAATAGCCAGCAACTCACGATCGTAAGCAGAGTACTTACGTTGAACTGCTGATAGCGCTTTGGAAAAGTATCCCAACGGCTTCCAAGTACCTTGATGCAGCTGCTGCAGTACTGCTCCCACACAGGTGTCAGATGCGTCGGTCATGAGCGCTAATGGGACCCCTGGTAAAGGATGGAACAACATACAAGCATTTTTCAAGCTCTCTTTACATTGTTGGAAAGCATTTTCCGCTAATTCAGTCCATTCAATTTTAGTACTATCATTTTTTTTAACTCCATGCAAATACGCATTTAATACCGACTGATAAGACGCGGCCTGTGGAAGATGAGCGCGGTAAAAATTTAACATTCCCAAAAAACGACGTAGTTGAGCTACCGTCTGTGGTTTCGGGTAATCTTCTATCGCCTGCACCTTATCTTCCAAAGGGCGTATCCCCTCAGTTGATACTTCGTAACCCAAAAAATCTAGTTTATTTTGGCCAAAACAACATTTAGATAGATTGATAGAGATTCCATACTGGGTAAATCGTTCTAAAACTTGAGCTAAGTGCCGTTCGTGGCTGATGACGTCAGAACTGGCTACTAACACATCGTCGATATAACAGTATATAAAATCTAACCCTTGCAGCACCGTGTCGTTCATAAAGCGTTGGAATGTTTGAGCCGCGTTCCTTAGACCAAAAGTCATGCGTGGGAACTCAAACAAACCAAACGGCGTTATGATAGCGGTTTTTTCTACATCATCAGGCCAGATCTCAATAAAATGATATGCACGATTTATGTCTAGACGCGAGTATATAGTCTTATTAGCAAGTACATAGGTAAAATCTTGCAGTCGCGGTATAGGGTAACGATCCGGTTTTGTGATCGCGTTGAGTCGCCGATAATCGCCGCAGGGTCTCAACTCACCATTCTTCTTGGGAACTACATGCAATGGACTGGCCCATGGACTTTTGGAGGGCCTGCAGATTCCCATCTCTTGCATGACGCGGAACTCTTCCTTCACCTTGGCATACCTGTCCGGGTGCAGTGGTCTCGCTCGAGCGTACACTGGTGGGCCGGTGGTCTCTATGTGGTGATATACAGAGTGCTTAGATGGTTCCCTGAAAGAAACTGGTTTGGTTACATCCGGATATTTTTGCAAAAGTTTGGCATACGGATGCGTAATGTCCACTGCGTATATCGGTGAATCACTGTAAGGCACTATTGGCGCGATAACACACAAATTAGTCGTTTTGTCCACTAACTTTTGTTCACTTATGTCTACCAATAGTTTATAGTGTTTTAGAAAATCAGCACCAAGAATAGGCTGTTTCACGTCCGCGATAATGAATGTCCAACGATAAGGTCGTCTCAGCTTGAAATTTAATACCAAAGTCCGAGTACCGTAAGTCCTTATCTCTGAGCCATTCGCTGCATATAGTTTATAGTCCGAAACTGCACTACTTGTAAAAAGTTTTTTTGTTACCGGAATTACCGAAACTTCCGCACCTGTGTCCACTAAAAATTTATGTCCACTAGTTAAGTCTGTTACACAAAGACGGTGACTCTCCGCTATTGTACAGATTACCGCCTCTATCTGTACACGTCCTAGTTTTCCTGGTTTTTCCAGGCGCAGGGCTGAATGCACTTCCTAGCGCGTGTCTTGAAACGGTAATGATAGAAACATAACCAATCCGGGCTCCTTGGATTGCGCGAGTTGCTGCGGGTTCTTGGAGACACACGTGAGGTCCCGCTGCTGTCCCTTTGTCTGGCTCGCCCTCGCTCCAAGTTATTTAGTCTTAGGTTGATTTTTGCAATCTCCGCTAAAACTTTATCTAGGCCATTATTGGAGGTATGCACAACCTCGGCAATTTGCACAGGCCGAGTTGTCTCCACGATCTTGTCGGCTATGACACTTAAATTCTCTAACTCCAAATTGTCCGTGACCGCCAGCACCGCTCTGGCTGCTTGAGGCATATGACCTTGCCACAATATGCGCAGGGTATCATCGGGTATTTTGCCTCGCGCGAGATCTCTCATCCGGCGTAGCAGTTGGGATGGTTTCTGGTCTCCCAACTCCATTTTTCCGATAAGCTTTTGTATCTGTCTATTCTCGCTCTCTTCATAAATCTGCAACAAGCGGTTTTTCAAAGCTTCGTACTTCCGATCGGGCGGGTTAACGATCAAATCTGTCACTTGAGTTATCGCGTCTTTTGTTAATTTGGATAGTATCACGTTGAATTTTGAGTCGTCCCCAATTTTTTGTGGTGCTAAAATCGCTTCGGTCCGTATAAACCACACTCTGGGCTGATCCTCCCAAAAATCTGGTATTTTCTGAGTAAGCGACAAAGCTGAACAGGTAGTCCCCGGCTGATCCATTTCGTCTACCTTCGGTTGCTGTGGGTCGACCGGTGTTTCGAGTGCTGGATTCATTTTGTAACAATTAAATATGAGTCATTGATTTCACAACAAAAATGTTCACTAAAATAAAAAATAAAAGTTTTCTGCGTATTCACTATAGTCTGGGGTCACCAATGTCGAGGTTGGTTGTTATCTGGAATAATGTTCAGTCTATGTCTTCAAAATAATTGATCTAGCCCAATTAAAATAAAAACACTTGAGTTAAATCACATAGTAGTTTTAATCACGTTTGTATACAAAGACCTGGCGGAGACGACTGCCGACGGAGGGGGGCGCTCGGACAGCCGCTCTACAGTTTTGCTTAATGTGCTAAATATAATATGTCACTACAACATCAATGGCGAATACATCACTCACCTTCGATTTGCCGATGATATAGTCATCATGGCAGAAACCCTGGAAGACCTAAGCACAATGCTCAGTGACCTCAATATTGTTTCCCAACAGGTGGGTCTTAAAATGAACATGGGTAAGACGAACATCATGTCAAAAGCCCATGTCGTACCCATGTCGGTTTATGCTGGGAACGATATTATCGAAACTGTTGATCACTACATCTACGTCAGACGATCCAACTGGGTAGATCCAACTTCGACGAAGAGGTCTCGAAGAGGAATCCAACTCGGATGGGCAGCATTCGGGAAATTACGCCATATCTTCTCGTCGCAGATACCGCAGAGCCTCAAGACGAAAGTTTATAATCAGTGCGTGTTCCCAGTGATAACATACGGCACTGAGAAGTGCTCGCTAACTATTGGTCGAATACACAAGCTCAGAGTTGCGCAGCGTGCAATGGAGAGAGCTATGCTCGGAGTTTCACTACGTGATAAGATCCGTAATCCGTGATGAACCAAGGTTGTCGACATACGAGTAGCTCTCAGAATTTGCAAGTTGAAGTGACAATGGGCAGGCCATATAGTCTGCAGAGCCGACAACCGATGGGGAATAAGGGTTCTCGAATGGCGACCAGGAACAAGCAAGTGAAGTGTAGGGAGAACCCCCACACGATGGACGGACGACATTGTAGCCATCGCAGGGAGTCGGTGGATAGAGGCGGCACAAGACCGTTCGTCGTGGTGCTCTTTGGGGGATGCTTATGTTCAGCAGTGGACTGCTAAAGGCTGAAATGATGGCAGGGCAAGGCTTTGCACCGATCTTCCTAAAAAGGAAAATCGATGCAGTCTTGATGGGGATATGTCGCCTCGTTACCTAATAATTATACCTAAGTCCAATATCTTTCAATTATATTTAATTATATTTACAAGTTTTTTGGAAAAAATACCTACTAATTCGATCTTAGTGTTCAAACAGACAGTTATCTGTCATCATCGTCATCAGCCTATATATGTCCATAACTGGACGTAGGTCTCTCCTAATGCACGCCACTGATCTCGGTCTTCAGCTCCTCTCATCCATTCTCTTCCGGCCGCCTTTCACAGGTCGTCACTCCGCCTGGCCACAGGGCGTTATACACTGCGGTTGCCTAAACGTGGTTTTCACTCATAGTAATTTTTAGGTAGGTACTAAACTTATTTTCCTCCTAGCTTAATGTGTATTCAATCGACAAAACTACAACCATCTGTATCTACACATTACACAACTAACTAAACGGGACGCGATGAATAATAAAACATATCACATAAACATATCACACTTATCACGTTATCAAGAAATTCAAAGACCCAATGTCTTTGAATTTCTCACTGAGGTAATCTAGCTTAGGTGGGTGCCAAACGAGGTGATATCTTCATTTGGCACCCATGAGGCTTTGCATCGATCTTCCTAACACGCTATATGTATTTATATATATCGTAAAGTATATATGTATATATATAGGGTGAGAGGAATAGTGTGTTAAGACTTCTCTGTCTACGATATCCGTGTACAGGGTGGCAAATTCTTCCGTCCTGACAAAATGTACCTCCCGGACGTGAATTTCTTCGTGCCCAAAGAGCCTCCGTCGTACACCGACCAGGACATGTGGATCGGAAACGAGCTGGTGATAAACAGTCACCGGTTCCGGCTGGTGGCTGCGGACGAATACGCGCTGCGGTACATGGAAGTGAATGCTGAACAGGTAGGTAATTAAGAGAGCTGAGAGAGCTTTTACACACGGCAATTTTCTAAAGCGCGGGAACTAAAGTATTTTACCAAATTTTATCAAAATGGAGCTAACTAATGACAAAATTGGTACATGGTTACAGAATAAATTACAATACACACAGATTTCGTTTATACAATACTATCTTTTGCCCGCGATTGCTATTGTCATCCGCGCGGACTACAGTTTATCGCCGTAATAATAGTTTAAACGATTCTTTTGAAATAAAACATTTTTTTCTTATTTACACTATTCAAATTTATTTTCTATTTTTTAGTTTAGTTTTCTATATAAAGCGTGTTTTTTAGTTTTTTTAAACTATTATTTATTTTCTACTTTCTTTTCTTTTTTTTTTTTTCTTTTTATTGCACTGTCATCGGTCTTTGTCAGGTGTGCAAAATTTTAATGAAATCTGACCGTTTAAAGTGGGTCAAAATAGCGTCCAAAGGAGTCGGTTACAAACATACAAAAATACAAGTGAAGCTAATATACAGCGTATAATAATAAAAAGTATCCTATGTCCATCCACAGGGCTCAAACTGTTTCCATATCAAATTTCATGAAGATCAGTTCAGCCGTTTAGTCTTAAAAAGGTAACAGACAGACAGACAGACAGACAGACAGACAGACATCGAGAAAGATTCAAGTATATAATATTAGTAAGGATGACTTCTTTATTGCAGTACCCAAAGGCGAACGTACCCCTAATTATGGATAAGATTCGGCGTACTCTTGCTGGAGTTGAAAACGGCTATAAGAATTTTGTAGCAAAGTACATGGAAGCAGTATCGCCAAATCAAAAACAGCTTATGACTGTAAGATGTTTCAAGTAAGCATAACTTTGCTACTACATTGTTAGTACCACGTTACCTACTTAATTAATCTAATATCAGTTTTCTTTCTTGTTTTATTTGTTTGTCGTATGAGATAGTCATGACCTCTGGTGTCAGAGTTTGTCAGGCCACGCGAGGACCTCTAACACGGCTTAACGACTGCTATTAACCAATCACAGCCGGGACCGACAGCTTAACGTGCCCTCCGAAGCACGGAGCGATGGGAAACCGCACATAACTTAGAAAAGTCATTGGTGCGGAGCCTAGGACCGAACCCGCTATGGTTGGATTCTAAGTTGCACTATTAAAACGTTAGACTACCATCGCTCTTTCTTTTTCTATCTCTCTTTCTTTCTTGTTAATCTTATTTTATTTGTAGACAAGCACTGAAAGAAATTATGTGCGAAAAGATGACGGAACACGAGTTCATAACGATTATTAGATATTTTCGAGGAGATCCTGGCAAGGAAAAAAGTCCGCGGAGAGAAATGATTCGGTAAGTTTTTCTTGCAAATTATAGGTTTTTTTTTGTATTTGTTTTTGAGGATAATTCGTGGATGTTTTAAGTTCGATAGTGTTGATAAAGGATTTCTTTAGAATTTCTTTCACTCGACAGGTCTCTAGTGTTCACTGATCTGACACGCGGTCTCTGGGACGATAGAACTCGGCTTCGCGAAGGTCTTATACACGCAGACGAGACAGGATCAGGAGTGCTGCCTGTGAAGCGATTGCGGCAACTCTTGAAAGCAAACCGATTGCCTTTAAACGATGATCTCTTGGACTGTCTACTTCAAGTGTGAGTACTTTAAACTATGATCTCTCGGACTATCTACTGCAAGTGTGAGTACTTTAAGCGATGATCTCTTGGGCTGTCTACTGCAAGTATGAGTACTTTAAGCAATGGTTTCTTGGACTGTCTACTGCAAGTGTGAGTATTTTAAACAATGATGCCCCACTGCCTGCACGGCGTAAGACCTAAATGAGGCAACCCAAAGAGCTGTAGTCCTGGCAACGTATCTAGCAGCTTTTATTTAATTAGAGTCGAACCATTGACACGATAAGAAGAAGAAGTGTGAGTAGCAGGGCCCGATCTAGCAATTTAGCCGCTCCGGGCAAAAATAATATCTGCCGCCATGTTTACAATGACGCCTTATTAAGTCATGAGCATGTTATTCCAGAGATTGGTTGGTGCAATTTTTAACCAACCGAAGACGTATGTGTGTATGTCTTTAGGCTCAGTAGTTTCGGAGATAAGGAGGAGGAATGGTAAATATTCATCTATTTTCTTAAATAAGTTTAAAACATACTTAATGCCAGGTTCTATTAATAATTTGTTTCACTCCCCTCTCCCCTCTACACTCTGCCACCCGCTACCCGCAATAAGCACTGAAGTGTCTGCTTAACAAGGTTGAATATCGCGAGCGCTGTTTGAACACAAAATTTAGTTTAGAAATAAATGACGTAAGTCTCAAAAGTTATATATTATTGGCAGGCTAATAATTTAGATAAGTAAATTTTGTCTTGACAGCGGATAATAAACCATATTTTCTTGCTGTGAGATTTATTTTACAGATAAAACTTAAGCCATTGAGTAGAAAAATAAAAATATTACTGATAATAACGTAATTTTTGATAAGAAGACGTATCGAATAAAATTCTGTTAATCACGTTTTTGTCTTGATCACGGACAGATAAAGATCTCAAAAACGTGTTTGGGTCAAGAAATCGGTTCAGTAGATTCGGAGCAAATTGGCTGTGACAGATGGACACACACATTCACACGAGTGACCCTAAAAAGTAAAGAGTGAAAAAAAGACCATACAAATGACTTGTTTTTTTTATGCATTAATTGGTTGACGAAATAATGACACTGTTAATACGGTCATAATAAGAAAGCGAAAGCAAAATTGAAACATTATTCAAAATAATATAAAAAGAATAGATTAGTAAATCGCTAGCGTAGAGAGCGCGTTTATACGTAGCCATTTATATGTGTAAAGCTAGCACATAATTCAAAATGATGTAAAAAGGATAGATCTAGACTAATATTATAAAGAGGAAAGATTTGATTGTTTGTATGTTTCTTTGTTTGTAATGGATAAATTAAATAAATAATGAACCAATTTAATAAAAAAAAAAGCTATCGAAAGATACATTATCAGCGAGTAACATGGGCAGTATTTTATATTTCAAAAAATTTGAGGTTGCTGCTTTAATTGCAATAATTTTTGATAACCCAAGGGTATTTGTATACTCTTTGACCCTATGCTTTCAAAGACCCAAGGTAACTAAAATACAGAACGGAATGACGTCACTATGGAAACGAAATAATAATATCACGTTGCCGTGGAAACGAAATAATAACAAATCTGTCACGTACGTGAGTAATAATGCAGTTGTTTGCAGTTTGTTTTACAGGTTTCTACCTTTTGAGATAATAAAAGAATAGAACAGTAATTTACCAGGCTTTTATTTGTCAGGCTACGAAAAGACGAACACTGCAACGTCCACTACGATGACTTGATGGACTTCTTGGACTTCCAAACACGACCAGTGTTCTCTCTCTCTGAAGATGAATACATGAAAGTTGTGCGACATGCTCCGCCAGTTAAAGATACCGAGGCAAGTGGAATTATTACTATACTGATTGTCTATTTAGATATGCCATGCTACTCACATTTTAGCCGAGGACGTCGAGAGATACAAAAGACCTTCGAAAGGGTATGTCATAGATCGATTCCAATAAGTAATCGTCGAAGGCTGTTCGTCTACTTTTTTTTTGTGCGTGATTTCTAGAATTTTTCCTACATCATATCTTATCCATCCAGATTAGTCTCGTATACATTTCAAGAATATTCAGTAGGACGCAAAAGAGTTCTGTGTATTAAGTCTTTGGGTGGGACATCTCATTGGCACTTTTATTTATTGTATTTGTCATTTGCATGTGTATTATTATAAATTCTGACATTTAAAACAATATTAAAAAATATTAAAAATTATATCCCGTAGAGTTTCTTGGTGCTCTCTTCTCTGACGGGCGTATTTCC
Organism: Alsophila aescularia; assembly: GCA_946251855.1. NCBI lineage: Eukaryota > Metazoa > Arthropoda > Insecta > Lepidoptera > Geometridae > Alsophila > Alsophila aescularia. The sequence goes on from OX276378.1 coordinate 47,148,845, forward strand.
GAAGCAACTGTAGAGTCAGAAGGAAACTCAAAGATTTATGTTACCTCATATTATTGGTTTGATCTATCTATTTATAATATTATATGTTTTCGCATATTCACAATAAAATACTTTGATTGTGACTTTGTCTGTTTGTAGCACCGTAGCTGCCAAACGGATGCACCGTTTTCAAGGTTTTTTTTTAATTTGAAAGCTTACAAAAGGAACTATCGTGCTTACGTTTGTGGAAGAAATGGTTTCCGTGTAAATTCCTGAATCGAAATACTGATCCCACTGTTCGTCAGTGGGATGAAGTTACTATAAAATGTAGTTTTAAGTAGGTACAATAATGATGTAAACTATGATTGGTCGGGGTATTTTGAATATAGATCAAAATTTACTTGTCAAATTGAAGTCGGTTTTTTGGTTCAAAGAATTATTACTAAATATATTATCTTCTATTCATATAATATAGCAGTAGGTAGCAAAAAAAACTGTACAATGAAGATATTAAAAAAAAATGGTCTAGGGTACATATAAATAAGCTACTAAACAAGAATATAAAATTTTATTAAATCGTGTCTGTCTGTATGTTTGTTCGCGCATTACGTAAAAACTACTGGACCGATTGCAATGCGGTTTTCTTTATTGGATAGCTTAGCGGTTGACTTAAAAACTGGTGTACTTGGTATCTCACTCTGATGAGTAGAATTCGAGCAGTCGATAAACAACCATTTGACCGAATTGATATTTTGGTACTTTTGGTTCTGGAATATCACAGGATCGTTATCCCAGAAGAATGACCACGCGGGCGTAGCCGCGGGCACTGCTAGTTACTAAATATATTACTAATAAATAAAATTATTTATATTGATTTATAATTTTTATTTTTATTTATATAAATTCATTCATTCATCATTCATGTCAGCCTTTAGAAGTCCTCTGCTGAACATAGGCCTCCCCCAAAGAGTGCTATGACGAGCGATCTTGTGCCACCTCCATCCACCGACTTCCTGGGATGGCTACAATATATATTATTAAGCAATTTTGTAACTTTTCAGTGTAAGCGGTGGTCTGAAGCAGAGACTATAATCCACGATGGCTACGTCAACTGGAATGCATTCCTTTGCCAACTTAACCTCGACCATCTTGTTAAAGATCAGAATTAATCAAAGAAGGTTCACTGCAATCAGTAGTTATTTTAAAGATCTCATTTTGATAAGATTTTAACTAAATTGTATGAAGTAAAATAAATAAATGCATGTCAGTTTTAAAGTTTGTATTTTTTTCTAGGTCACAATAAATACAATCCGTAACAGTCACTCGTATTCTCACTTTGGACCTCTGAACTTAGTGCAATGGGATACTCAATATCCTTAGCTAGGCATGTCACTGCACAATTTAGAGGTCTTACAAATACTTTAATAGGTATCAATATTGTACCTACCTATTCTGTAACACGGTACCTATCTTATAATTTTTCATAGGGAAGAATTTGGATTACGGACAGTACTCGAAACCGCAACGATGCAATGAGCGATGGCATACAATTCGCAAAGACATAATTCTTTCAGTGTATTTTATCTCGGGACGGCGGCGTCATATATTGGACGTACTTACATATTTATATTCGTTCCGATGAGCGACTCATTTTCGAGTGAGATCTGCTGTATCTTATTGATGGTCGTTATCTTATTAAAGGTCAGATGGGTCAGTGTTACAGAATAAGTACATAATTATATTAAATCGTAGGTAACAATACACATTCACTGTTGCAAACACATCTTCACAACATTGAACATGATCTGTGATGCCTTACAAAATTACAGCTAAAGTACCTAAATGACATAGATTACAATATTAAATTTGTGACAGTTTAGAACATCAATATCACATTTGCATTCGTACCTACACTCAAAACTTTACAAAATAAATAACTTAATCTAAATGACTTCTTTCTAGTATTATGATCTACGTTGGCTGAACCAAAGAGAATCGTCATTATTTTTCCTTCTAAAACACGTCTTCATCAGTATCGATAGTTAGAACGATTTTAGTTCAGAAAATTCTGGGAAGTCGCAAATTATCAACTTCTACAGAAATCAATTAGCGCATGGTTCGTGCTTATCGATCGATCATTATTTGATTTCAAAATCTTCCCAACCGTTGTTTCAGTCAATGTATTGGTCAGATATAAAGTTTTTTAAATAACATCAAAAAGACAAAGAGAAAAAGGTCTAGCTTAGGTATATACTTAATAGCCAATTTCTAGAGCGGGTACAAGTCTAGAATTGTTTGTTAATAGATAAAATCTAGAATGTGTCAATTTAATAGGTTTATTATGATTCTGTTACATACTTGTCGAACTTTTTATTATTACGTCATAACAAGTATCATGGCACAAAGCATTCACTTGTGTGTCGATTATTATGTTAAACAACTAGTTAAGATTTACATGAAAAACATAGTCAAACACAGATTTTATTTATATTACCCTCTATAGACAGTTACGTCTATTTTTTAACAATTATGACACTGGACGGATTCGTTACAGAGTAATCTAGAAAACTAACTAAATTCTATTATAATTTACATATTTACAGGTTTAATCAATTACAAGATAATTTATTATTAATTAGATGAAAAAGCATGGAATTTCATAATCTGTCTACGAGATCAACTATTTGAATACATGTCCAATCAAAGATTCGAAAACGCATATTTTCATCTTGCTATCACTTATTCACATTTTATTAGGATTTAGAGTTCTTAATCACCACATCTCTTTTACTCTTTCTGCTGCTGGTATTGTAGGTCGAAATCTGGAATAAAAGTTGCTAGTATCAGAATTCAGAATAATATAATGTTGCGGGAAAACATCTAACATTCGGGCTTTTCTATTTACAGCGCTTGCGCAGCGACCTTATCCGCACATGTCTAGTGGAATGTTTTAAAGTGCAGGTCAGAGGAACCTGCTAGTTTTCTTCTGCCTGTCTTGCCAGTGAGGTGTTCTAGTGAGGGTTCAGCTGAACTTACCTGTGCGGTGGTATGGCTGGAGAAGAGTCTGGCAAGCTGCTCGCCAATGGTGACATTTTAATGCCAGGGCTGTTGCCGTTTATGCTCGAACCTAAACTTGATGCAGAATCCACTCTGAAAAAAAGTAACACCCGGTAACTAAAATGAATTCTGTAAACTCATCAACGAACTGCAATTTTGTGGCTGATATGCTGATACTTACATGGTTACCTACGAGTATACCTAAATATTATGCTAACAACTAATACTTTTGCGTAGTAGGCTTCCTACAGAATATGAATGTATTATTTAATAAATGTTTAATTTTGCATTCATCGAGCAGAGGCCGTATTCAGCTAACAAAATCGCTACGCGGTCGTACTTAGAAGATATAAAAAACTGGGGAAATGTGTCTGGAAAGGGTGTGGGAAGTGGGGAAGGTGAGGCAGGTGGTGTGAAGTGGGGGAAGACTGAATGCCGACATCCCTTACCCGAAATGCCCGACCATTCGACCACTTCCCGCATTACCCTCCCTTCACTTTACCCCACCTTCCCTCACTTCCCTAAACCTTCATCCCCCAAATTTCCCAAGTTTTTTATTTTTTCTAAGTATGTCCACACCGAAAGGTAACGATCGCACTGCGATTTTGTTTGCTGATAAGGGCCGCAGAGTTTTTGATCATTCGCATTTTAGCATAATGTTCGTCATACCGATCGATCTGTCTCCTGAAGAGCGGGTACCTCCACGGCGAGTTGGGTTTCCTTTGCTCGTGCTGGAAGGCAGGGTTGTCTCTCCCCCGCTCGTTCTCGCTCACAACTGACATGGACACCTGACCCTCGGTTTCACGGGTTTTTGAAGATAGCCTCCTGAAAGAAAACAATTAAGAACTTAACGATTGCAACAGTTAGTGTATTGTCTTATAAGGAGATACCTAATTCAGAAATATAACCTAGTTTATAGATGATAATAAATAAAAACTGCTAACCAAGTACCTGTTCGCGCAATAAATGTACAATGACAGTGACAAAAGTCGCTGGCCATGCACACTTTTTCAAAACGCCTGAACAGCTATTTGTTCAAAAGTCTCTGATTTACCATCTATACTTATAATAAAGCAATAAGAACGAAAAAGTCTGTACAAAGAAGATAATTAAGAAAAAATGGTCTAAGGTACTTAAAATAAGCTACCGAACAAGAATAGAACATTTTTAAAATTCGTGTTGTCTGTTTGTTTGTTTGTTTGATAGTTTGTCTGTATGTTTGTTCGCGAATCAAGTAAAAACTACTAGACCGATTGCGATGTGTTGGATAGCTTAGGGTTTGACTTAAAAACTGGTGTACTTGGTATCTCAATCCGATGTGTAGAAGCCGAGCAATCGATAAAATTATTTTTGACGGCTGAAGGAATTTTGATCAAATGTTGGTATATTGGTATTTTAGGTCTTGGAACAGAGTACTTTTAATTTAGAGAAATGACCACTCGTGGGAAGCCGCGAGCACTGCTAGTTACAATATAATTCAATGATCATCGCATTTTTAGAAAAATCGGTGATCCTCATCGAAACAAAATTACTTGAACATATTTTGAAACAAAATTCGGTGAACATTTATAAATTGAGAAGATAGTAAGCGTTCATGGATTTATGGCAAAAGGTTTGTTCCGTATATTTTATTAATCACTGAGTATTGTCAAAATAGATTTGAACGCAGGTGGGTCTCTGTTTGGAGTAATTTTCTCTTCTAAAAATGTTGAAGTATCGCAAAATTACATGTCCTACCCTACCTCTTTAATGTTGTTTAGCTATTATTTGGTTGGAATCGATGTTGAGGTTATATTTTATATAAAACTGTTATATTATATTTATCCTATTAACTGTACTATCTTCAGTTTTTTCGGTAATTACAAATAAAATAAAACAAGTTTTAAATGTGTGTATGTGTGTTTTTGTATGCTATATTATACCTTTTGCGATAAAATCCAAGAACACTTACTATTTTCTCAATTTATAAATGTTCACCGAATTCTGTCTCAAAATTTAGCTGTTTCTAGCATTTTGAAAAAGTGGGCATGTTCAGCGACTTTTGTCTCTGACTGTACAAGCTAATGTAACAATAAAAATAAATTAAGTATGATATATATATATATAATATAAAATATATAAAAAAAGACAAAACCCGACTACAAACATAAAAAGAGGCGAACAAGCTTTAGATTCTTGATTCTGAAATATACGTTTATTCCCGTAGTCCCCCACTTTTTGTCCACCACTGGGGGACAATGGGAAAAAAAAGTAGCGATGTCCCCCAGTGGCAGACAATGCTACTAAAAGATGCAGCCGAAGGCATCATGCATTTCATTTCTCCTTTAAGGGAATCAGCTAGAACCTGGAGAGCTACTACTTACTACTCATGCCTGAGACTGCAACATACATTTCAAAATCAAGAAAGTAAGGCTTGGCAAACAAGTTTTAGATTCTTGATTCTTCTTTATAGTTTTTTTCGCAGTCGGGATATCTGTTTTTTATAATAATTTTCGTTTGTTCTCACTTGGTCGTATTCGCTAATGGTCGTATTCTCATTGCGCCGGATTCAGTACAGACAATAACTTTAACATATTATTAGTTAAGCGACGATCCGGCCTAAAAAGGGTTTGACCGAGGTTCACACAAAAATTACTGGATGGATTTTGATGCTGGTTTGTTTTCTGTGTAGTGGAACGGTAACCCCAGTTATCGCTCGTATTGAACAATCTCCTATTTCATGAGGGATTAAGTTTTGACTTGTTAATTTGATATATAAAGTTGCATTAGCAATAAAAATACTTTGACTTTATTAGATAAATCCGAGTCCAATATAAATAATATGAGAAGATCATTAAAATTTTCAGAAATAAGAATGTAACCCCTCGAGAATCCGACCAAGTGCTTATCAGCAACAAAAAACACAGGTTTTCTTCTTAACTGTATCCCATCGAAATGAGAATCCGAACGTGTAAGAACAAACGTTTATTTTTATTTAAACTCTTTATTTTCTACGTATTTTAATTAACGCCTGCTTAGCGTAAATATATAATAATTTTCGGATGGAAAAATTTAGGTCACGGACGAGATTCGAACTCGCATACTGTGCCTTTTTATTTTCTATTTATAAGAATTATATATTTTTGGGTTTGGTGTACCTTTATTTTGATACCTCACTCGATAGGCTTTGGTCTCTACCTCGGTAACCTAACCTAACCAACTTTAAATCATAATAGATCTTACATGGTCATTCGAAATATTTGTTTTTTGTTTTATCTCGTATTGTCGTATGAGGTAGTGCTGACCTCTGGTGTCAGAGTTTCTCAAACCGCCCGAAGGCCATGGCTTAAGGCACAGTACATATATTCGTATAGTCTCTGTAAAGACTATATAATTATGTACTGTGCTTAATTGGAGCATGTTTCCACAGTGTTATGATATTGTTCGGATTCGGATAGTGTTTATCTAGGTTCCCAACTGTATTTTGTTTTTAAAATAGAAGGTCTCGCTGATTTTGGTATTACGTTTGTATGGAAAGTTCACGCGTTCCCTCCGAAGTACGGAGCGCACATAACACTATTATTTATTCTGTGACATAACTTAGAAAGGTCATTAGTCGCGCAGTCAGGTAAAAACAGGGCTGTTCTAGTTTAAGTCCGGTGTTTCCGGTAAAATTTAACCCCGGTATGTTCAAGTCAAGAGTGAATAGGTATCTACTAGGCAAGCGTGCTACACCTTCGAACACATCATCGCTTTCCATCAGGTGAGAGCGTGGTCAAACGATTGCCAACTCCGTAATAAAAAAAACGGGATTGAAGTTATAACACAGACAATGGTAGGTATCAAGGGAAGCCCAGTTAGTCGCGCTGGTCTAGATCGATGGAGGACAGCTACTTCCCTTTCTCCCCACTGCAAAGTACATCAAGGATTGCTTAATGAGGGAGAAAGAGAATACTTTTCGATTATTACCTTTCTCTCCACTGTCAAATAATATATTCCATAGTGGGGAGAAAGGCCACACTTTTTTATTTTTTACTTTCTCTCCACTAGTGGGACAAAGCTGGTGGGGAGAAAGGGAATAACCCGAATGCGATGATGAATCTGACAGTAGAGGTACGTACGCACCTTAATATTCTAGTGGGTAAGGAAGCCGTGTTCTGCGGGCGAGCGCGCTGGCGGCTGTCCACGATGAGCACGTGTCGGTCGTAGGGCGTGTCGTAGTCCACCTCCAGCACGGTCGAGAACCGGTGTGGCCAGATCAGATCCAGCATGGACACAAGGAGGCCCACCACCACACAGGCGCAGCCTGGAACGTATACAAGGGTTGAAGCTTAGCGCAAGGATAAAAGGTAGGTTCCTAGTCAATTTAATAATATCAAATGAGACGGCAAAATAATTTAAGTTAACATATTTTTTATTCATAATAATTATGAATAAAAAATTAGCTCTAAAGACATGAAAGATGCTAATTAATGTATTACATAAGAATTTCAAAACAACAGCTGTCAAAAATTATTCCAGAAGTATATATAGCCTTCTTCAATAGACTGAAAAATCAGCATCTGAAGGTATCTACAATAATATTATAAAGAGGAAAGATTTGAATGTTTGTTTGTTTGTTTGTGTAATGGATAAACTTAAAAAATACAGACCGATTTTAAAAATTCTTTCACATAAAGAAAGCTAAACTATCAGCGAGCAGGATCAGGAGCAGGAGCAGGATCTATCTAGCAGGATTTTATTTTTCAAAAATTTAGAGTTTTCCTTCGAAAATTGCAATAATAAAATCCGAGGTATTAAATTTTGCAAAAAAACTCGTTTACTTTGTATCATAAACCAAAGGGTATATAGATACTACGTAAGATCACAAACTAAGAAGGAGATACGGGTCTTTGTATATGGAACGTTGCCATGGAAACGAAATCACAGAACATCTAATAATCATTGACGTAGGAAAAATAGTAACCGTAATAATACTATAGACGAAATGGTACGTGAGTCTAGAACCTATAAACATAAACCCGTATCTTCTTTATAGTTTGTGACATAAACATCTTGTGTATGAAATTGTTGTTGTTTTAATTGTCCAAATAAAGTACCTACTAATTTTATCTTTCTATATATCTACCCGGGGGGAAGCCGGGGCTGGTCGCTAGTGTTATATAAGTATCCACCTACTGAATTAAATACATTGTCAGGTGTGCAAACAAATTTAATTTAGGTACTTAATAGTTGTCAGTAGTTTGACAGCACAGCGAAAATAAGCCCCCCTCATACATAACCGAATGTGGGGATGTTTTCCGTCCGCGCCGCGGCAAACAATGTTGGTCAGATTTGTTGGATGAACTTTATTGTATTTCTCAAACCATGCCGCCTTAGTGTTCATCAAACATGTTGTGACAACTTCGTTGTCGTATTTCAGGTAGCAGGAGACTTGTCCTAAGACGTAAACCCTACTGGAAGCAGTTAACAGTATATATCTTCTAAACTACTGAACCGATTTTGATGAAAGTGCAAGTTTCTAAGTTGAAAGAATTGGACTTGTAGTTACGTGGACAAACATACATTCACGAAATTTGGTTCATTTGTTTAGATACACATATACTCGTAGTTAGACTATATGTAACATATACGAATATTACGCATTTCCAACAATATTACATACGCGTGAACTAGATAACGTTTTTTTTAAGTCTTTTAAAAAGTCAAAATCGTACCAGCAACAAGCACTAGCCAGAAGCACCAGCCCAGCGAGAAGTACAGCATGGCTCCATCGAGCTTTACGACCAGTGGCACGTGAGGCAGCGAGGCCCAGTAGCCGCCCGCAGCCGCGCACAGCGTCACGCCCACGGTGACCATCGCGTAGGCTCCGTACCGCGGCACCACGACCAACAAGAGGTTCATGAGAAGCCAGAGCGCCAATGCTGTCCTGAAACACATGACAGAAAGAGATGATTAGTCATACGATACACAAACCCCTTTCATGCTGAAACTCCTCTTCGAGTAAAATTTATCATTCGAAGGCATATCTATCTATTTATAATTCTATACTTATAATAATAAAAAAATAAGTCTAGAGGACTTAAAATGAGCTACTGAACAAGGATACTAGTGGCTCTGTGAGCTGTAGACCTCGCGAGTACACACTTTTATTGCAAACAATCTAGCGGTGCACAGGCGCTACTGTGCACCGCTAGATTGTTTGCAATAAAAGTGTTACCTTATTGTAAAACTAACATTAATAACCAAGGTGCACCATCAATCCCTACCTAGTAGGTAAAGAAAGGGCTGATTCCACTGGTAGAAATCTAAAAGTGAGCAATTTACTGCATTTTGAGGAGTTATTCTGATCATCACGCCGAAGATCATCCAGCCAAAGCCATCAGATTTTCACCATATTTTTTTATCACACCAAATTATAAAATGGTAGTACTTTCAAATAACATAAGAACCATTGAAATCGGATCTAATAAGGCGGAGATATTCAGTAGCCCGCTTTTTGCCCTTTTTTTACCTGTAGAGGAGAACAGAGATCCGGACGGACAGGCGGAAGGCGGACAGCCGGAAATACGAAAGCATTTTTGCCCAAGCTGAAACGGAGACGTTTCGCTCGCGCTTCGTGCTCGCTCGGTCAATAATATTTTTTAAATGGTGTGTCTGTTTTGTTTGTCCGCGCATCACGGAAAACTACTAGACGGATGGCGATGCGGTTTTCACTGTTAGATAGCTTAAAAACGGGTGTACTCATCTGATTGAGATACCAAATCTCAATCAGATGAGTAGAAGCCGAGCAATCGATAAAAAACTATAAGACAGCTGAACGAAATTTGTACTTTTGGTCCTGGAATAGCACTTTTAGATTCACGACCCTAACTTTTAAACATGAGAAATGACCACGCGGGCAAAGCCGCGGTTCACAGCTAGTGATCTATAGTTTCGTGAGATCGCGTAAACAAAATTTCTGGCTGGTTGCTTTTTACTCCATCTTGTGGTCTGTGGTCACATTGCATTACAAAAGCCTCAAAGCCTCAATAAATCATTCTGCATCAAATGGAAAAAAACATACCTACAAGCACCTACTTCTATTCAATGGTTTTTACTAAGACAAGTCGTTAATATTATTGTGGAAGTTTACGATCGTTCGTAACCCTGGCCTGGAATCAGGAAACCTGCACGCATAAACCTTGCAAGCGCTGCTGATAAACGATGCTGACAAGTAGACTTACCCACCTTACCAATGAACCTTGATCTTGATCAGAACTGGTTTTTACACAAGTACTTATCTTTAAATTTATCCTAGAATTCCTCAATTTTCATCAGAGCTGTCTCTGGTGCAGTACGAGCTCTTGCTTACCTGCTATTTACATTAAAACTGTCGGATATTTTTCATATTTTAGAGGAATTACTCGAACCTGTAGGTATGTCACGGCATATTTACCCGACTACGGTGAAGAAAGCGAAAATGTGGATGTTCTACCATAGAGTCGCTCCCATTGGTCCGCTTTTTACAAGCGAGTTATCCATCGATTCATCTTCAGGTAGGTAGGTATCTTCAGGGCAATTTTCTTTTAGCCGACTACTAGGAAGTGAGTTTTCAAAGTTAAAACTTGGTCCGATTATAACATGCAAGTATCAATCGATTCGTCTTAATTGCAAGAACTTAGGCTATTTTTACCCGACCGTAATCGGGTTTTATTTTTCGAACTTGTCTTGTTCATTAACAGTCATTTTTTAATAACTTTAAAAAATGACTGTTAACTTTTCTTGTATGTATGTGTCGATATATCTGTATATCTATGTATTTTGTCTGTCGTGGGATCATGCAATTCAATTTTCGAGCACTTCCCGATTAGCTAACCGACAGAAACTTTCAAGAAACTGATGACAAAGCAACAAAAAAACTTAAAAAGTTAAAAAGCAATTTAAAAAAAAACGTAAAAAAGAAGAAAAACATGAAAAGAATGCTCGTTTTTCTTTAAATTCTTATTAAGCTTCAACTGAATACACGGTACGTTAAGGGCGTGACGTCTACCTGTCATCACCGAATTGTGGCTGATACCGACAGGCTGGCCAGGAGAATTCTGTTTCCATATAGGGAGAATATAATAAACAAACTATAATAACATACCACAGTAGAGTAGAGGTGGTATATCCAGCAGCACGGTACTTAGCCCCCCATTCGAAGCCTTCATGCTGAACTGCAAAATGCTCCGCAACAGAAAGCACTGGGTAGGGAAGCCCCCGCGCCAACCCTGCTCGGTACCACTCCTGGATGGCCCCGGCTTCCTCCCAGTGGAACTGCTCGTTGTAGTCCACTCCTGGGTCGCCTATACTCGTGTTACCCCATGACAGAGCTGAAATTTAAAACGGTTCAACAAGCTCTGGTGATGAAGATGCTGTTCTGCTCAGCACTAAGAAGTCTTGCAAATTGTTTTTAGATGATTAAACCACAGTATAAATAATAGGATAATAGTATTTAGTTTAATTCTGTGTTGCGCTATAGTCTACTTTTTATATGACTGCCCAAGACACGAGTGTAATGTTTCAGGGTTCATGTATACATGTTTTTGTATGTAGATATGTATGTGAGTTTCTTTTTTCCACCATAGCTTTTAAATGCCTGAACAGATTTGGTATCGTTAGAATTTTATCATCCCGAGGCTTTTTTTAAGGTTTTTTTTAGTGGGCTGTGTTTTTTCTTCTTCTCTTACCTTGATGATTTACTTGTTATTACAACTGTTGTACTTATAACTACAAATGTATTGTTGTTTTTTCTGAATTTATCAAGTGCGTCTGGAAAGATTTCTGTCTAAAGTCAAAACGGCACACTTATAGCATTGCACGTGCAAAAGGCCTAACATTACAAGAAGCCTTTAGCAAACATTTACATTCACTAGGTACCATTGAACGTTGTAGAATGAGAGCTCACCAGTGAGCGTTACATTGACGTGGCCCAAGCCGACGTGCACGGCCAGCCAGCAGTCGACGCGGTCCGGGGAGAAGGCTCGGTAGGCGGCGCGGGCGATGCGTGCGCCTGCTACGTGCCATGAGGAGCCGTGCTTACAAACTGGAACAAGACGGTTCCTGGTAAGTCAACAATAGATGTTCGTATGCTAATCAGGAAAAAGCGGTATTTTCCTGGTTAGAATAGCTAAACAATATAAGGTATATATAAAAAGCTAAACAATATACCTACAATCTACAATCCAATTAATTCTTCCGTGTTGTTCACTTCTCTTTGTTCCCATTAATGGAGACAACGGGAACTATTTTAACATATTTATTCAATTCCCACTGTCCCCATTGATGGGGAAAACAGGAACTATTTTAATTATTTTATTCAATTCTTACTATCCCCATTGATGGGGAAACGGTCAATAGGGACAACGGGATTACACGGTTTTAAATAACACTTAAGTAGGGAATATTGGTGATGCATTATTTGTGTTGTTATTTGTGATTAGCCTTCTGTAATTTTATGTACTAGGCTTCGATGCTTTTTTAAATCGACATTAAACATAATGTATTTTTTATCGCCGTTGAGGCTGAATGTAAATTTGCCGTTCAATGTTAAGAGGCCAACATTCCTCTCGTATCCGATTTATAAATAGGTATTTGGAAGTAAGTAGAATATTGTAGCTCCAAAAAACAAAATTGCGGTCAATGGCAGAATGCAACTTGTTCATTTAATTTCGCCACTTGAGCGATCATCCGAAAACAACAGCAAACTAATTAATTAAACTGTGAAAAATTTACAAAATTACAGTTTCATTGTAGTAAAAAACTGTGAAATTCCGAGAATTGTGAGTGGAAGCGGCGAATCTATTTGTTTTTAAAAACTATCGCGAGTGTTATACATATTTATTTTTACCGGCTAAAACTCATGTAAATGTTTCGGACAATATCCCTTCTTCTTGCCCTCATCGCGGTGTCTCATGTCAAACTCCCAGAAGAAGGACCGAAATTGTATGTACCGCTTCTGTTGTTATTTTTAACCGTTTGATGATTGTGAGATGTCTCACTGGAACTTTTCTCTTTAGTATTTGACATTGAATTACAAGTTATTTTTTAGAATTTGTCATTAAACATTTATATTATATAAAAAACAAAATAATTAATAATAATATAATAATGATTTATTTATAATAATTTATGCTTTTTTCTTTGTTCATGAGATGTTGAGTTTTGACTTGTAAAAGTGCTAATTAGCCTATCCATACTAATATATAAAAGTGAAACGTTGTCTGTTTGTTTGTTTGTTTGTTTGGTTGGGGAGCTTTCACGAGATAACGGCTGGACGGATTTTGATGAAATTTAAAATGGAGATAGCTTATACCCTGGAATAAAACATAGGACATTTTATCAGTTTATAATAAATACATTGACTTTGTCCGAAATCTAATCGGATCAATTTACCAACTTTTTCATCATCAGCCTGTATCCACTGCTGGACACAGGCCTCTCCTAATGCATGCCACTGAGCTCGGTGCTCTCCTCATCCACTTTCTTCCAGACTTTTCGCAGGTCGATACTCCACCTGGCCACAGGGCATACTACACTACGTTTACGTTGCGCGGTCTCCGCTCCAGAACTCGTCTACCCCAACGGTTATCGGTGGTGTCGGTTTCTTTTTAAATGTGACCAGCCCAGAGCCACTTTAGCTTGCTTATCTTTTGAGCTATGTCGGTTACCTTGGTTCTCCGTCGGATATCTTCATTTCGAATCTTGTCCTTCAGAGAAACTCCAAGCATAGCTCTCTCCATAGCTCGCTGAGCGTCGTTAGCCGTAAGCAAACCAACGTCGTTAGCCGTAAGCAATAGCCGTTAGTCACAATTAAGCAACAGTAAATATATAATTTTTAATGACAAACCTCTTCTACAATTATAGGTCTATCGTTAACCGAAATTATAATAATGTCTTGGTTACATTTAAGTAACTAAACATGTAATTAAGTGTCCCGAATAAATAAGAGTAATTAACTAGTGAGTTCGCCTCCAAGGTCCCCATCGCAACTTTTGACAACCATTAGGGAGGCAGAACGGTTATTTTAATAACAGGACCAACAAAAAATGAAATACAAAAATGTAAGCACTTACCTAATATGACTGTGCCGACGAACAGGCTAAGTGTTACTATTGTGAAGGTTGAGAATCTCTGGAACAAAAAAAAACATACATACAGCCGAACATTATAACGGTCTCCTTTTCTGAAGTCGATTAAAAATTGCGATTCTTTAGATAGGTAGATAACTTTTAGTACTTTGTTCGTTCTACCTACCTTAAATCATATATATCTGTTTGAAGATATGATTTAAGGTGGGTGGTTCATGACATGAGTTTCATGAGTTTCACTAGATGGCGCTAATGACAATATTAGCTTAATTTATTTCTTTGGGCCTTAAATTGCAGTCAGGTTAGATTTAAAACTTTATTCGCGGTTAAAAAACTATACGATGTCAATGTTTGATCTATAGTTTTCATTCTCAAACTAATATTTTAAACGTATTCCATAAAAGTTTGGGTTCATGACTTGACTCAAGATCCGAACCCAAATTTATAAGGAATGAATGCGGTTAAAATATTAGATTTACAATTGAAACTTAAGATTAAATATAATCATTACACAGTAATATAGCCGCCAATAAAGTTTTGAATCGGATCTGATTTCAAATAAGAGCCAAAATATAATAGCACATATTCTCATTTAGCGACATCTAGTGAAACTCATGTCGTGGACCATCCACCTTTACATAATTTAATAGATGTAATATAATAATTATTCCAATAATTTAATAGATATTACTAGGTATACCTAGCGGCACGTAAGTCTAGCGGTGAACGAAACGTGGTGGGGATCTTGGAACAGTCAAAGTTTATATAATGTGTTAAAATGTTGAATACTTTTTATCCTGAAAACTGACTGTGTCAAGATCCCCGCCACGTTTCGTTCACCGCTAGACTTACGTGCCGCTAGCTATAGTCTAGGTGCTCGTACAAACTCGTACCTACTTGAATAATGTCTGTAATGTTTAAACTGCTCCCTATTTTGTAGTCGACTTACTTCCGTGTATATTATTAAGTCACTAGCTGTGCCCCGCGGTTTCACCCGCGTGCCTCAGGAACCCTGCATTTTTTTTTCGGGGTAAGAAGTAATCTATGTGTTAATCCAGGGTATAAGCTACCTCCATACCAAATTTCATGCAAATCCGTTCAGTAGTTTTTTGCGTGAAAGAGTAACAAACATCCATCCATATATCTATCCATCTAGCTGCGCCCCGCAGCTTCGCCCGCGGTCAATCTTTGCCACACCCACCACATTAGAAAACACATTTAATAAAATCTCTCCTTTTTGCATCCCTATGGTGTAACTTTGACACCCGTCACTTTGACACCCGTCACTTTGACACCCGTCACTTTGACACCCGTCACTTTGACACCCGTCACTTTGACACCCGTCACTTTGACACCCGTCACTTTGACACCCGTCACTTTGACACCCGTCACTTTGACACCCGTCACTTTGACACCCGTCACTTTGACACCCGTCACTTTGACACTTATCACTTTGAAAATTCCTTCAAAGCTTCCGTTTACTTCCTTATTTTGGTCCCATACTCCTCCCACTGGCCCCGTCCCTTTTAAAACCTCTACCAACAACACTCAACATCCACACCCGCCATGTCACTTAAAAAATTTGCAAAAATATATTAATGATGATAAAACTTCTGTTTCTGCTTTCTTGGTACTTTGAAATATTTTTTTTAAATATAATCAATGTTCATGGGGATCATCATCATCATCATCATCAGACCGTGTCAGTCCACTGCTCGACATAGGCCTCTCTCAAAGCACGCCACTGAGCCCGAACTTCGGCTACTACACTCTCGAGTACCACTTTTAATAACTTTATTTTTCAATTCTTCAGTTTTTTATTTCTGCTCTCCTGGTACTTTAAAATGTTTTTTTTTTAAATATAATCACAATAATTTAATGTTCACGGGGAGGTATACTCACTTCTAATAACCTTTATTAGTCAATGTAATATCTCCAACTTCTTAAGTGTTTCTACTCTCCTGGTACTTAGAAATATTTTTTTTTAAATAACACACACTATTTAATGTTCATGGGGATGTATACTCACTTTAAATTACTTTATTTTTCAATTTTGTATCTCCTACTTCTTAAGTGTTTATGCTCTCCTGGTACTTAGAAATATATTTTTTAATTATATTTTTCGTTTTTTTTTCAAGTCTTAAAGAAAACGATAATATTTTTTTCTCTTATTTCGGAATAAAAAGTAGCCTATGTGTTAATCCAGGATATAAGCTATCCTGGTACCAAATTTTAATATCCTGGTATAAAATTCCAAATCCGTCCAGCCGTTCGAGCGTGAAGGAGCAACAAACACACACACAGACACACAAACATACAAACTTTCGCATTTATAATATTAGTGTGATATCTACGGTTTTTTTTTTTCAGTGTTGTGTTAAATGGGGGAAGATACGTCACGCTTTAATATCACTATAACAAAAATTGAACTACAGACAGGCACACAGCTACACTCTAACCATCGTGCTTCACTGTAGTGCGAATGAGACACGTGCTACACAAACGCCACACCGATTGTGACAAAGGCCAAAAAAGGGCAATTGTGTGCGTTGCACATAATTTATGCACTCCACGCCCGACGTGCTGGTTTGTTTGTTTGTCGTATGAGGTAGTGCTGTCCTCTGATGTCAGAGTTTGTCAGGCCGACATGACTTAACAACTGCTATTAATCAATAACGGCCGGGACTAACGTACCCTCCGAAGCACGGTAATGGGAATGACGTGCTGATAATCTTCCCTCTTTTACGCAGTATTAATTTTTGTTTGTACCATAATTTGTTTTTTGTTTGTTTGTGATATTGTTTAATGTTGTGTGTTTTCATAAATAAATGTATTTTCTTTCAATTAGATATGTAGATCTATGGTTGTGTCATATAAATTTCATCTTAATCGGTTCAGGTGTTTTTCATCATCATCAGCCTTTACCTGTCCACTGCTGGACACAGGCCTCTCCTAATGCACGCCACTGAGCTCGGTCTTCAGCTCTCCTCACTCCACCTGGCCACAAGGCGCCTAAACGTGGTCTCCACTCGAGAACTCGTCTACCCCAACGGTTATCGGTTCTTCGGGAAATGTGACCAGCCCACTGCCACTTTAGCTTGCTTATCCTTTGAGCTAGGTCGGTTACCTCGGTTCTCCGTCGGATATCTTCATTACGAATCTTGTCCTTCAGAGAAACACCAAGCATAGCTCTCTCCATAGCTCGCTGAGCGAGCAGATTTGTGGACTAGTTTGACCGTGAGTGTGCACGTTTCACCTCCGTAGGTCATGACTGGTAGGACGCACTGATTGAAGACTTTTTTCTTCAGGCACTGCGGTATGGACGACGAGAAGACTTGACGAACCTTGCCGAATGCGCTGACCAACCCAGTTGAATTCTTCTGTTGGCTTCCTTCTCAAAGTTGTTTTTACCTACTCGTAATTGCAATATTTGCCCAAGGTAGGTAGGTATTTTTGGACAACTTCAAGAGGTGCACCATTGACTGCAATCGGTTCCGGGTCAATAAGATCGTTAAACATAATCTAGGTCTTATCTATGTTCATTACGATACCGATGCGTCGAGAAGCATCAACTAGGTTGGTCAGCATACTTTGCAAGTCTTGCAGCGACTCTCCTCCATTAGGACTATGTCATCGGCAAATCGTAAGTGTGAGATGTTTTCGTCATTGATATTAATGCCCATTACTTTCCAATCCAGTTAAATTTCCAATCCATCTTAAAAATATCTTCTAAGGCATTAGTGAACAGTTTCAGGGATATAGGGCCCCCTGTCTCACTCCCCTGGCAGTTGGATTTATTTAGACTGCTGGTTTTGTACTTGGACACTCATAGTCGCGGCGTCATACAGAAACCTGGTCTGGAAGAGATCGCTTTTAGCGATAAGGCCACCCATTGTGACACTTCTTCTACTATTGTTTCTTAATTTTTGTTATTTTTGTTTGTGGTGTGTTAAAGAATTTATCTATCTATCTATCTATCTATCTATCTATCTAAACCTCAGCACTTCGGTGTATCGCCAGTCCACTTGACAACGCTGCAAAGACTCCAGAACCGTCCAGGTTTCAACGGAGTTAAAGACCTTCTGATAGTTCACAAAAGCAAGAAACAGGGCTGGTTGTACTCTTCAGACTTCTGTACAATCTGCCTAGCTAAGTGTATGTGGTCTATGGTGCTAAATTCTCCGCGAAACCAGGCCTGTTCAGGAGGCTGGAAATCGTCAAGTCTTCTTGCGAAACAATTTGAGATGACCCTCGAAAACAACTTATAGACGTGACTCAAGAGTGAAATAGGTCGTTAGTTGTTTAAAAGGGTTTTATCCTCTTTTTTAACGAAGAGTACTACTAAACTCCTGCTCAACGCCTCTGGAGTTCTCCCACTCTTAAGGACGGTGCTAAATAACCCCTCAAGCTACTAAGCGAAGTACGGGTTTCCCCCCTGCCTTCAAGAGCTCCGAAGTTATACCATCCTCACCGGGGGCCTTCCCATTCTTAAGTTGTTTGAGCGTCATCTCAATCTCGTCTAGGCTGACGTCGGGCAGTTCATCAGTATAGTGGCGGGTCAGTATTGCGCGGGAATCCTCTGTGCTGGGTTCGGGTCTAAAAGCATGCGAGTCGTACAATCGGCCATAGAAGTCTTCGATCTAAGAAAGGATCTCCAGCTTAGAGACGACGGTGTGCCATTATTGGTTTGAGCTTCGTCAGATGGGATCTACTCAATTGCTGGACTAAGACTTTTGTTTTTACACACAGATGTTACTAGTAAATCTATTTTTAATAAGAACGATTCCTAAACTTCCTCGACTAAATATAATTAACTATTATTACTAACTGATTATGTTACTAACTAATGTTAGTCGTCACAATTTGCATCCGGTGCGCTAAGTACCGCTCGTAACCTACCGCATCTTTCTTCTATCGGCTTTGCCCGCATGGCGATTTATCTGGGTTAAAAGTAAGTTATTCCAGGAAAAAATAATTCAATTCCATTTCGATCAGTCCAGTAGTTTTTACGTGATGCGCGAACAGACAGACACCATTTATTTTCATGTTCAGAGCTTATTTTAAGACCCCTGGTCAATATTTTGTAATTTTTTTGTTCAGATTTTTTGTTTCTTAACTACTGCTTATTGTACGAACTGAGCATTTAACATCCGTTGATCGAATTGGGTATTGTACGAACTAGGAACTAATCTTTATTAAGTACTAGCTGTGCCCGCGGCGTTGCCCACGTGGTAATTTTACTGGGATATAAGGATTCTATGACAAAGAACACAAAATACCAATATCGTCAAACTTCATTCAGACGGAAAAACGTTTTTTATCGATTGCTCGGCTTATCATCGGATTGAGATAACAAATACGCCAGTTTTTAAGTCAAACCCTGAGCTATCCAAAAGAGAACACCACATTGCATACGGTTTAGTAGATTTTACGTGATGCGCGAACAAAAAAACAGACAGACAGACAAGATTTATAAAAAGTTTTATTATTGTTCAGTAGCTTATTTTAAGTACCTTCCCTAGACTGTTTTCTGTCTGTTTTTATTATTATCTGCGTTTTACAGACTTTTTGGAATTACTGTTTTATTATAAGTACTTATAGATAAGTAGTAGCTGTGCATATCTATTCACGCAGATAAAGATGAGCTTCAATGTGACTCATGCATAATGCACCAAGCAATGTATCAAAGTGTGGTACCAGTCTTGAGAAAAATTGATGATAATGACCAGTTGGTCGAGCCAGTTGTACGTCCGTAATATTCAGGTGATCAGCGCAGTAGGTACCTACACTTAATCACCGGTGTGGTACGAGCTGTGATGATGGCATTACCACAAGCAACGATTTGTATAATTTAACCAGGATGGAGTTAAACCACAACGATATTCGCTGTTTTCATTTGTTACGAGAGATTTAAATTGGTACTCGTAAATCAGATAGGATATGTCAACCGGAGACTAGATTAGAGTAGATTAATGACATAATTTACGGAAGCAAATGTGGAGGGAAAGAATCTTCAGCAACATTATGTAATGAGAAAATATCTTGAGAGATTAATTTGAAATTATATAACTGACTTTTAAATTTAAATGGGCCTTTTTGTGAAAAGGAGACACAAAGAATGAAAGTATAGTAATAATCTTTGTAAGTTTTATTTTTATTTGATTGAGTGACGAGATGAGCAGATGGTAAGTAAGCGTCACTGCCCATAACAGTTGCAGTGCCACCCAGAACTTTGGTTTCAAAATCTTGCGCGTCACTGCACTGTGCTCGTCACCCTGACACTAGTTTTTAAGTCTCATTGCCCTTCAAATCGAAAAAGAAAACGTTTACAAACTACTGCTTGGCGGCTGAAAATCTGACAAAGGCGTGGTACTGGTCCCCAGGTGGACTCTCGCGCAAGAGGCCTACCAAAACAAAACACAAAAGGTTCGAAACTGCCTTATTGCGATCAATATGACTAATTATATCGCTATGCTGCTTCAAAATTATTTCAACGAAACTATATTGAAACGCTCTAGTTTGTGGTCGTGATTGTATTAATTATATCCTTACGGAGGATACAATGTGTACTGTGGTATTATTTTGTTGTTGTAGGTAAGAAATTGTACAGTTGGGTTTTATCAGAACAGTGACAACCTTTGCCCTGCCTGGATTAGCATTTGAATGGTAACTACCTTTTTTTCCAAATGTAGATATTAGGGAAACTGATAATTAAGAGGATTTCTACAGCGGTTTCTACAGGTTTTGCTCTAGATTTTTCGTGAAAATTGTGTTTTGGGAGTAAACATTTCTACCATACTAAACCATAACCAAATCCAATAGTTCTGGTATTTTTATTTATCACAGTATAAACTACATACGTTTATAGATTTTCCTTTTTCTTAATTTATTATTATTTTTCATTTAAACTTGAGTGATATTTTACGAGAAAATAGGCTTTGCAAATTATAATAAAAATAAAAAGCTATAAACATGGTTTATTCTGTTCCATTACCGCAAAACTACAAGCAATAGGAAAACAATAATTTCAATTTTCAATTTCAATTTAGTTATTGCATAACATTTGTACATTATTAAAATCACAGGCATTATGGTGTTATTGGTGTTTTAATTGGTGTCAACATATGACCCTCACAGGGTATAGCAACAAGTAGCAAGCAGACCGAGCCATTACTTCTTATATCGATTAGGTGTTTATATATTATTTATCGTTTAAAAACTCGTCAAGGGTATAATAGCATTTATCAATAAGTTCCTTAGGTTATTATGGAATGTTGTTTGTCTTTCAGGAGGTAGAACGATTATCTCGTTCTATCTATACCTTTTCTCAAATCTTCTAGGCTGATCAACCTTTTTAGAAAATAATATTGGGGTTTCCATACGAAATTCCAAGTTTCCATTATGTAAATTGATATTAATGTCAAAAACTTATTATAATTTAAAGTGTGCTTTACAACTCTCGGGTACTTTTATATTTACTTGCATACAGACACTTTTTTTTTGTAAAATGAATAGGTCCGGCGCGTCAACACTATTGCCCCACAGGATGATGTCGTACGCAGACAAGGCAGTGTTGAGGTCAGTCGCTCTTTTCATTTCCCTTAGCGCATATGTGAAGCTCGACAGTTTAGCTTTATTCTTTTGGTTGTTATTTAAATAGATAGATGCCCGGATAGTTGGGAAAATGCCCAATATGGAAGGGCAATATGATAATAACTATTGAAAAAAAAACAGGTGTTAAAAAAATGCCCTTCACCAAATGGGCAGAATAATAAAAATATGTGTTTTATTAAATTATTTTAATCATGCTTATAAAAAATTATTGTTTTTCCTATTGCTTGTAGTTTTGCGGTAATGGAACAAAATAAAAAGCTATAAACTTGGTTTATTCTGTTCCATTACCGCAAAACTACAAGCAATAGGAAAAACAATAACGATTACTCCAATCGGAGGAAAGTACATTATTCCAGAACTATTGGATTTGTTTATGGTAGAAACGTTTTGTCCCAAATCACAAATTTCACGGAAAATCAAAAAGTCTTACTACACCACAAAAAACACCACCGAAACATAGAAAACATAGTCAGGAAACACCGGATACATAGAAAATATGCGAAGATCTGTCACTACTTGGTGACGGTACCTACTGAGGCAGAAGATTAGACCAGAGAGTTGTACATGTTTGATATTTACCTCTTTCCTGATGCCGGGGAAGATGGCGAGGAAGGCGAGGTAGAGCGTGAGCGCGGCGACCACCAGCGCCAGCGCCGGCACGTCTGCCGCGACGGCCGTGCGGTTGTGGTACGCATACAGGGTCGGCCCGCCTTCCTCGCGAAACGCGTCGAACCAGCCCTTCATCGCTCGCCCAGCCTGGAACACAACGAAACAAACGATTAATCAACTGGAAGGAACTAATCTGCGTGTTCAATATAACATAACGTTTGTTGAAACTACTGCGCTTCTGTAGCGCATCATGGATGTTCACACAGGCCCGAACAGTCGGCATCCACGCCATTACGAGAAAAAACTACATTCCTTGCTATGTTTCATGCTATTGTTGACAAACCTGACTGTCCAATTCTAAGATACTGGTACGCTTATAATGGCGTTATTAGTTGAAATTCTATGTAATTATTTTTATTTTGTCTGTGAGTGAACAAAACTTAACTACATACCTACCTAATTTCTAATGTGTATTATGAATCCTGACATGATGATATCTTTATCTATAATAAAACTGTAACATGTCCAAATGTATATTGAAGATATTTAGAATTACATTTTTTGGATGTTTCTCTATCTTCGATCCTTCAGGATCGAATATAGACAAAACATCACGACAAAACTTGGTATGATTTGAATTCATACTACTCGATAGGACATTGGATACTTTTCATCCCGAAAAAATAAATGAATCCCGCAGGATAGGGATTGAAAGTTATTTGAAAGAACAAATCACGCTGTAACTACTGGACGGATTTTGATGCAACTTAGCACAAACATATTATGATGGGTTAAAATTGAGGACACTTTTTATTCCAAAAAAATAAAGGGTTCCTGTGGGATAGGTGTCCAAAGTTATGTTAATTTTGAAGCTTGAAGTAATAAATATAAGATACTTATAATAAAGCAATATGAACGAAAATGTCTGTACAAAGGAGATAATTAAAAAAAGAAATGGTCTAGGGTACATAAATAAGATACTGACCAAGAAAATAACATTTTTTTAAATTCGTGTCTGTTTGTTTGTCTGTATGTTTGTTCGCGCATCACGTAAAAACTACTGGACCGATTGCAATGCGGTTTTCATTGTTAGATAGCTTGGGGTTCGACTTAATAACTGGTGTACTTGGTATCTCAATCCGATGAGTAGAAGCCGAGCAATCGATATAAACTTTTTGTCTGCTGAAGGAATTTTGATCAAGTATTGGTATATTGGTATTTTAGGTCTTGAAATAGTACATAGAGTACTTTTAACTTAGAGTAATGACCACGCGTGCGAAGCCGCGGGTACAGCTAGTAATAAAATAAAACAGCAGTAGCAAAAAAAATACGTAACTTTATTTCTGTCATAATAATATTATTATTATTATATGGGGCTGCCCGAAGAGCGCGTGATGGACTGCCTGCCACCACAGAATATATAATAGTTGGTAATGCGGCTGGCCGATAGACAGGCAGGCAAGGCACAGAGCACAGGCCAGGGAGCGGGTAATTTATCAAAGTCAAATTCAAAGTCAAAGTATTTTATTATAAATAGGCAAAATAATAGCACTTTTTTTTACAAGTCAAAATTAACATCTCATGAACAAGGACCTATCGAAAAGTATTTTAGGTTATTAATTATTTTCGTTGGTTTAGATTTGTTTGTTTGTTTTATTTGAAGTTCGTAGGTAGATATTAAGTAGGTATTATTAGAGTTTCCTGGTTGAGATAATAATAAGTAGGTAGGTAGTGAAAATAATCTTAGGATCTTAGTTCAGTTTTTTTTTGGATTGGTTACGTTTGTTTGAAATCGTTTGTGAGGAGTTGGTATTCAAGTTTTCCGGTTTATACTTACTTCCGTAGTGCACGTCCAGGATACTCAAGGAATATTTCCTCCAAATTACAAATTTCTGGTTCCATTGGTTAAGGCCGTGCGTTGTCTGTGAGTAAGTCAGTTAGTCAGTAGGTATGTCACGGTATTTTTTTATAAGCATGATTAAAATAATTTAATAAAACACATATTTTTATTATTCTGCCCATTTGGTGAAGGGCATTTTCGTAACACCTGTTTTTTTTCAGTAGTTATTATCATATTGCCCTTCCATATTGGGCATTTTCCCAACTATCCGGGCATCTATCTATTTAAATAACAACCAAAAGATTAAAGCTAAACTGCCGAGCTTCACATATGCGCTAAGGGAACTGAAAAGAGCGACTGACCTCAACACTGCCTTGTCTGCGTACGACATCATCCTGTGGGGCAATAGTGTTGACGCGCCGGACCTATTCATTTTACAAAAAAAAAGTGTCTGTATGCAAGTAAATATAAAAGTACCCGAGAGTTGTAAAGCACACTTTAAATTATAATAAGTTTTTGACATTAATATCAATTTACATAATGGAAACTTGGAATTTCGTATGGAAATACCCAATATTATTTTCTAAAAAGGTTGATCAGCCCAGAAGATTTGAGACAAGGTATAGATAGAACGAGATAATCGTTCTACCTCCTTTCAAATTAAAAATCCACTGTTCTGGTACGAATAAAACGGCAGTAAAAAATTATAACAAACTACCCGATCTAATAAAAAAATAAGAAAGACAAACAACATTCCATAATAACCTAAGGAACTTATTGATAAATGCTATTATACCCTTGACGAGTTTTTAAACGATTAATAATATATAAACACCTAATCGATATAAGAAGTAATGGCTCGGTCTGCTTGCTACTTGTTGCTATACCCTGTGAGGGTCATATGTTGACACTAACACCATAATGCCTGTGATTTTAATAATGTACAAATGTTATGCAATAACTAAATTGAAATTGAAAATTGAAATTAAATTTGTTTTCATAAAGCAGTAAATTAAGTAACGAAAAATCTGTATAGAGAAAATAATATAAAAAAATGGTCTAGACTACTTAAAATAAGCTACTGAACAAGTTCTTTTTTAAATCGTGATTTTGTTTGCATATCGCGTAAAACCTAGGTTTTGACTTAAAAACGGGTGTACTTCGTATCTCAATCCGATAAATAGAAGCCGATCAATCGATAAAAAACTATTTGAAGAATGAACAAATTTTGATTAAATGTACTTTATGGGCACTTTTGTTTCTGAATTAACACATAGGTTACTTTTTACCCGGTTAAATGACCACTCGGGCAAAGCCGTGGGATCAGCAAGTCTGAAATAAAGATTTAATTAATTTAATGAAATTTAGTTGAATGCCTAGAAATGAGAAGAACATTGTTGGAACGCTCCGATGAAACAATAGCAGAATGGAGGCCTCGGAAAGACGAATAGGCAAGCCAGATGACGAGAATAATAATAATAATATTCGGGACAATTCACACCAATTACCTAGCCCCAAACTAAGATACCCTGTACTATACAACGGATAAACTTACATAATTATTACATCCAGGACTCGGAAACACATTTCTGCTCATCACATAAATGATGGCACCGAGCGGGATTCGAACCCGCGACTGTTGGTTGACTAGTCAAGGTCACTAACCATTCGGCCAACCGGTCGTCAACATATACATTATAACATACGAGTAGTTTTATGTACTAGTTACGGTTATGATT
The DNA here is from genome assembly GCA_946251855.1 of Alsophila aescularia. Classification (NCBI taxonomy): domain Eukaryota; kingdom Metazoa; phylum Arthropoda; class Insecta; order Lepidoptera; family Geometridae; genus Alsophila; species Alsophila aescularia. The sequence continues at coordinate 47,174,773 of OX276378.1, forward strand.
ATGATGAACTAATTGTAAATTATGGATGGCATCATCAATATTAGTTATTATGTATATATCTATCTACAGGTACTACAGGCCTAAAGGGGTGGCCCTAATAGAGAATTGGAAATTTGCAGGTCTGTTTGTTTGTTTCGTTCGGGAGCTTTCACGCGATTACGGCTGGACGATTTTGATGAAATTTGGAATGGAGATAGCTTAACCCTGGAATAAAACATAGGATACTTTTTATCCCGGAAAATTGTAAGTTTCCACGGAAAAACTGAAAAAATGTTGATTACTCTCTGTAAGGAACGGTTGCCATGGAAACGAAATAACAAGTATGTCAAAAACAGCAAGTGCTTTGGTGATATACCTACTTTTGTATCGGTTTTTTTTAATCCCTTAAGAACATAGGATGCTTTTTTTCGCGATAAACAGTAGTAAACGTACTAAGTCACGGGCGGAAAAGCTAGTTTTTTAAAATTCCATAAATTTCTTTCAATTTGAACGGGACTGGCAAAACTTGCACTTGGGTAAAGCCACGAGGGGCAACTATTTTTTATTTAATAATTATAGAACAAAGAAGATTTTGTAAAATATTGCTGGAGTGTTAACATATCAACGGAAAACAATAAGACTCCGACGTGTATGTGTCAATCGGCACGTAGGTATATCGTATAAATTCTGTGTTAGAAAATGATCTAGTATAATTAGTCTAACACTCAGACCAAATATGACTATGCTCTGAGGTCTAACATCTTCCTAACATCGTACGGGAAAGGTACAATTCCGTCAAACGTTTGTTGCTAATGATGATAATATCTTTGAGACTGTGGGAATCAATGCTTTCATGCCGAGACGTTGATCTTATTTTTATGACAGTCCACATTTTTATGGAAAAGCAATCAAACGCGGAAAATAAATAGATAAAAACGTATTTATGATTAAATACTGATGCTACTGACATGTTATATAGGTTAAGGGTTTCTCATGATGCCGAAGTAACAGCTTTAAAATGCAAATTTAAATAATCTTTGTTCTTGACACGGATAGCCACTGTAATGGATTTATGAGGATTCCGTCGTAAACTTAATTACGTAGTTGATAGGTAAGTAGGTAGGTACGTAAAACATGTAAACTGCCACCTAAATACCGGAGTTCATACCAATATATAAAAGTGAAACAATGTCTGTTTGTTTAGGGAGCTTTCTTCTTAATTCTTATTCTTTTTATCTCGGAACATTTTATGTTTCCACGGAAAAACTGGAAAAATGTTGATTACTCGCTGTAAAGAACGGTTGCCATGGAAAACAAATAACAAATCTGTCAAAAAACATCAAGAGCATTGGTGCTATAGTTACTTTTGTATTGGTTTTTAATATCCTAGAAGAACCTAAGACGCTTTTTTTCGCGATAAACATTATTCCGCGCGGACGAAGTCTCGGGCGGGAAAGCTAGTTTATAATAATTATGTCGTAATTGCCAAGTTTGGCACGCAAAACTATAACCGAAATGCCTAGAATTCCCAGATAACCAGCGGCATTTTCGGTATCTTGATCTTGTAGGCGGAATGCACCGCGCGTTACGAAACTTCAGCGTACCGGCATTGGCGCGGCACCGACCTGCCGGGCGCGGCGGCAACGCATTCGGGAAACGGATATGCATGCAAGCAAAGCAGTTGCGGTCTATGGTGATTGGCGCTTGTCAATCTAAATAACCGGTTATTTGTACGAGTAACCGCCTCGGAAACCGAGATTGTCCGCTTTGCGCAAGTGAAATTGGAGCGAATTCGGTTTGTTCCATAAGTTCCAATCGGCAAGGATTTCTACAGCTGATCGATTATAAGGCGACGGCGCGCATGCGAGAATGTGGAATGACAGATTTGGGGCGAAGCTTAAAGGAACGCAATCATACAGGCTTGAATTTTGGACAGATCTTACAGGTTGCAGGCGAGTTGCAAGTGTTTCCCAAGAAAATTGTTTAATTAAAGTTCATATAAGTAACTAGGTATATATACTCGTATGTACCAACCTAACTATTTTTGTACAGTTTAATATGTGCAGTATAATAACATAGTAACTTATGCAGTTTTTATAATTACAGAATTTATTAAATTTCATCTTCGGGGAGGCGGTTCGGACCCTACGCACATGCATACCTATTATTGTAAATAATTAAGTATAAGCAGTATACGAGGGTAATATGGTCACGTTAATCTTGGAAGCTCAAACAGAAAAAAAGGAGGAGGTTAAATAATACACAATTATTAACTTCGATTATTATACTATGAAAAAAACCCACATACTATGGCAGTAAAAAATAACAATAAAAGGATTCTTCTTCGAAAACATGGATTGTGCAAATGTTGTGATAGGCTTTTAATTGTTTTGCGTTGTAGATTTGGAAACTTTTTCAGGGGTTTGAATCATGATGTCCCTATTTTCAAGTTGAGGTCTCTGTTTCTTGCACACGATCATTGTAAAATATGATAATCTGTCTACCTACCTACAATAGCAATCACAACACTTTGTAAATAAAATTTAGCCGGAAAGTCTTATGTATTTTAAACAAATTAGAAGCCAGAACGTTGTTTTTGATTTGTCAAAATGATGTCGGTAAAGCATTAGCGATGCGACTTGTAACATTTGCTAGGCTATCTATAGGCTACGTAGAAGGACTATCAAATATGAAAACAGCACCATCTATGAAAAATATACTGTACTTTTTGAGATATGAGGGATTGACCATATTAACCGGTTGACCATATTACCCTAATGTACCTTACTCTTCATAATAATGTAATTTCAGGTCAGGTAATTTATATTTTTCCTGCGCATACACTATTATTTATTCTGTGTCATAGGTTCTATGAGTACCTAAGTATTCAATGTTATATAATTTGTATAACAAAAAACTATAATACTCATAGTTTCTCAAGTAGTTATTGAACTCTAATGGCCGCATGCTAAGTTCTTGACATTATTCATCGTGAGTAGGACGCCGGAAGTAACTAGGTACCTATCTATATATACATATTTGTTCGTTGCAGTCAGTCCGTAGCAGGTATAGTGTACAACCGGAAGAATTATCCAATCGAAGAATTACGAGGTTATACGCTTCTTGTGTAAGTCCCATACAGACAACCTTCGTTGAGGCGAACTGGTTACTACGTATAAAGGCCCCAGTTGGAAAAATAAACATGTTAAACAAGATTTAGCTATTTTGATTTGTGATAGAGAAAAATAAACGAACACTCTTTTACAGTAAAGTAACATGATATAGACTTGGAAACAGATTTAAACAGGTAGATTTCATATACAACTGACGTTAATTATACCTACAGACATAGAATTTTATTCAGTTGTGTCAGAGAGAAATTAAAAACTAGGCGAGTAATTTATGGGCATTTTAAATGTCTTGGAAGCAGTGTTTCTAGACTCGCGGTTAGTTTTTGGAATCACTATTCAATTGTCCGCGAAAACAAGGACGTAGATACCAAATCTTACATCAAAATGTTGATAAGTAGCACAAGTGTACATTAAAATGTAGCCATGTAGCACAAGTGTAACCACATTTAAATGCTAATGCATTTGTTATCTATACTTATGGCGTAAGTCACTTTTCAATGCATTATTTTTACAAAAACTACAAGGAAAAGAACATGGAATGGTCTTTTTAATCGACATTTAAAAGGAGGAGGTTCTCAAGTCGTGTGTTTATGTTTCAACTTTAATACCATTTTGGTAAAGGCTGTTACAATAATGATGATGATATCAATTTTGTAGGTGTTTCGTCTATTAAAAGCTTTTCATTACAAAAGACTGCGCGATTATTATTTATTATACTAGCTTTCCCGCCCGCGGCTTCGTCCGCGCGGACTACTGCTTATCGCGAAAAAAGCATCTTATATTTTTCTAGGATATTAAAAACCAATGCAAAAGTAGGTATAGCACCAATTCTCTTGAATTTTTTTGACAGACTTGTTCTTTTTTTCAATGGCGACCGTTCCTTACAGCGAGTAATAAACATTTTCCAGTTTTCCCGTGGAAACTTACAACTGTCCGGGATAAAAAGTATCCTATGTTTTATTCTACGGTATAAGCTATCTCCATTCTAAATTTCAGACAGACAACGTTTCACTTTTATATATTGGTATGGATTGCTTGCTCGGCTGTGGTTCGGCTATCTTCTAATGAGGTTCCTAGTACTTCTATGTAATGAGGGTATTGAACTTGTGCAACTTAAAACAGCTACAAATTTTAAATCTCACCTAAACCTGTATTCATAAAAAGCTACAACTGTTGTATTAAGTACAGAAACTAATCTAATGAATAACTAACCAAAATAGTTAGCAATAGAACAGTTAAACATTAGATGCATAAAATATAGGTAACTCGAATGATAGTGGTCTACGAGCATTCTAGTATTTTGACAAGACATAAGTTCAAAATCGTTGGATAGAGGTGGCACAAGATCGCTCGTCATGGTGCTCTTTGGGGGAGGCCTACGTTCAGCAGTGGACTTCTAAAGGCTGAAATGATGATGATGAAGTTCAAAAACTAAAACCCGACTACACTTGCGATAAAGACGAATCGTTTGATACCTCGCTTATCAAAATCGACCAAGTTTTTGTATTTGAACCCATACCTTTCCTTTGCTTCGCCGTAGTCAGGTAAAAAATAATTCAAATATTTTTTTGCAAAATAATAAATATTCTATTATTTTTTATTGCCTAAGACACTCTATAAATGAAGACGAATCGATTGATACCTCGCTTTTCAAAATCGGACCAATAGGGGCGACGCCATGGTGGAACATCCACATAATATACATACATACATACATAGACTGTTAAACTCATTACCCTTCCCTTGCTTCGCCGTAGTCGGGTAAAAATAGCTGATCACGAGTTCACAATTAACTTAAAAGTTTTTACTTCCATTAAAAATATAAATAAACCTACTTAAATATAAATGGTATTGAATATAAAGGGCGGGCATTATTATTTATTAACAAATGTAGTATACTTACTCGGAAGCTTTAGTTCGGTCATTGAGCCCAAGAGAGGTCGTCGCTTGACCTTGGCTAGCCACAGGTGATAGCAAGGGCATACATAGTGTACCTACTCTTATAAAGTAACTCGCGAGCAGAACACAAAAAACAAAGGTACATGCACCTACATAATACTTAATTACATGGATTAGAATAATCGCTATAAATTGGATTATTCATATTTTTTGTAAGTAAGAAGGAAAAAATAAAGGAACACTAATGGGTCCTAGGTATGAAACAAGGTGTTGAGATGATGGGTAGGAATGGGTCGTGGACGGTGGTTATGAGAAAAAATGTTAACATTAATGGTGCTAGACGGTTTTTTAAAAACGACCAAATCCTCGAAAATCTAGCCAACCAAACCTGCCAAACCTTTTAGTAACATTATTTATTTCAGAACACCTCGTGCCGCTGGTGCATTGAAGTGAATTCAGGAAATAAGACAATAGCATTTTTCCAGAGTACTTAAGGTTAGTGGTAGGCATCTTCAGAAAGAGTCCATCTGAGGAATAAACATACCTTTATCAGGAGCCAAGCAAGATTTCTGATTTGAAGGGCAATGTTTTCAGAAAATATGCTTTACATGTTTCATGCGTAGTGCACGGACGCCCAAGATTTTGAATCAACGATCTGAATGACACTGTTATTAATAGTAGGCGTGATGCTTATCGTCAGAAGAGCTAATAACAGTCTAAAAAAAATGAAACAAAAAGTCTTAAAGTACAAACCGGATACGTAAAACTATATAAAAAGATCATCCGTTTCGCGAATCAATCACCAGTCACCACTAATAACATTATAGGTTACCGTCGTTAACGTGGCAACCATCACGTAACCACAACAGGCTAAGTGCCGGAACACGTCGACGGCAAACAATGCGCGCGTCACTAATATGGTATGCATCGGAATTCATTCAGAGCTGGCTTCCAGGAAAGTATACCTCGTACATTTTAGATGAGTCTCCAAGAGCTGTCATGGACCTCCTGTCACGGCCGGTCGAAGTCGAGGGCACTCAAATTAAGTGACTCTATGGTCTGGTCGAGGATGTAGGACGTCCGAAGCACCTTGCTTTACCTCTAGGTGAGTCAGCCTTGCCGCTTTGAACTCAACACATACATCTTATGTTGCTCGGATCACGTTCTTTGACTATTGTATCTCACCAAAATGACTGGCACGTAGATTTTTATTGTTTGTTTGTTTTTTTATTGAACATAATGTCAAGTCATAGCTAGTAATGACTAACTATCATAGATATATCACCAATACCGCTAAACTTCTAGGCCCACTTGCACAGCTGTATTAGCCCCGGGCTAGAGTCTAGTCTGGGCTAAAAATCTAAGAGTAGTAGGATAGAGAGACATACGCAGACAGAAGCGCAAAAGAGTTATTTTTTTTGGAATAACTAGATATGTAGTTTGTTTTCGTGCAAGTGAGCCTGAGTAACAAAACGAGTTATCGAGTTATGAGTTAACAATAATAGGTAGAAACTTTAAAAATAGAAATACCGGTCTCCGATCGTTAGGCTCAGCAACAATTAGGTAGGTAAACTAAAACTTAGCTCATCATGCTCTCAGAGCTGATATATTGACAAATGATAATAAACTAAGCAAAACAATAAGTTAGGCGGTGCGGTGACCTTAAAGATGACAACACTTTGTATTTGTATTTTTCGTTAATTTATTAGAGTTCGTCAATTAGTTGTTAGTTTTATTGCTTGTTTCATAGTTTGTGCAATTATTTTGTTTCGAAAATGTCATTATGTGTGGACGTGATAGTGTTTACTAGATACATTTTCATGATATAACCTGCGCTGATTTTGTTCAAGGCTATCTTTAATATGAGTAGCAGTTGGTGCAAATGTATTTTGTAAAGAAAGAAGATTAAACGGACCATCATGAAGTCTTTTGCTTGATACCTACCATAAAATAAAAATTATAATATCAAAGTAAACGCCCTATTATTGGAAGCGTCTCGAATGACGCCCGCCAGACAGAAAGCATTACATAACAAGAAGTGTGGTCCGAGCCGCCCAATTTGCTCGGAACTTGACCTTGCCACGGATAAAATATATTAGAAAATAGCCTCAACAACAACGGAATCTATTAAAGCTCTACAATGAAGAACAAAGCAAAATAAGTAACTTTATAGACAGGCGCGGCTGCGGGATGCACACATTAGCGGACCTTGAAAGATCTCGTTTGCACTACCTAGCACCGCAAATAATGGCCATCTTTGCAGTAGGCGTGTTTTCCTTATCAAATCTTTATTAGATTAGCCTATTTGTAATTAGACAAATAACGTAAGACTGAAATTAGCTAACGCTCGAGTATTTTACGTTACGAATGCAATCTTACAAGTTTTAACAATTTTTGCAGACAGAGACACTTAACTTAGAGTAACGTTTTGAATTGAATCGTTATTACACGTGATTAACATAATCTCCGAACTAGACACGATTTAGAAACTTCTGAGACGAAATCGTGAATAAACGCTTATATTAAACGTCCAAGTGAAAATTTATTCTGTTTGAGAGTGTGTCCTTTGTTTGGTCTGTTAAGCCAATATTTCATCTATTATAGTGTGTCCGCTCTATACAATACCAGTCAGGTTATTCTTAGTTCTTGTTGATAGATTATCTAGTCAGATGGACAGAACTTTAGAGATGTACCATGCCTTGTGTTGCGTGTGTCAAAAATAGATACTAAGTATAGTTAATGACTTACTTTAGCTGTTATAAATCTTACGCTTGCACGGAAAGTCGACAAGTTTGCATTGAGTGCACGGCACAACCTTCTCTAATGACAAGCTCTGTATAAAACAACGGACAGCTGGTATTCGAGCCAAGGTCCGGTAATGAGATATGTTGGTAAGATAGCTTTTAAGACAATTCCGTCGGTTTAGGCAGATAAAGTCTCAGCACCGGTAATTAATATTGTACGCTCTGTTATTAAGTAGTTGGAGGCAGCGTGAACTGATAGCCTGCTATCCACTAATATAGTAATTCGAGAATTTGGCTTGTGGCCTATGGGACTTCTCGCATAACTTGCATCTAGCATAGAAGAATAACCATAGTTGTCTATCTGTATACTTGTCACTTTAACTGCATAGATATTTATCGCGTATGGTCTTTGGCTACAATTTATAAACACCATTCAACATAAGAAAATGAAGTGATGCTTACGAACTTTGTAACAAATGTACATGATGGTTCGTCAGTTCAGAATACTGCCAATAGATGGCGATACCGTCCCTGTAAGACGTATTTACAAACTAAGCGAAAAATTTGAAGCATGTAGTTCCTGTCACGGTAGTCGAACTTGGTAAAGGCATGTGCCGCGCAGAGGCACGGAATGATGCAGGTTCGAATCCCGTCCGTGATTAGAATATTTCGTTCAGAAAATTATTAGAGAATTGTACATGAATTGAGAGAACCCGTAAGATTTTCCATAAGAATATAATAAAGCGTATTGCGGCTTGGTCTAACTTGCTTCTTGATCTCAGACAATAATATTACCACACAACAATTGCACACAATCAACGTGAGAAATTGAATATTTATCACCGTGGCTATCTCGCGGAGCCTAATCCAATGAAACTGAACGTTAATTCTTTTGTTATTACCTAATTTCATGTTGAGATTATGTCAGACTATTGTTAATGTTTATTACGGCCGTAGACAAGCTAAATGACGATATATGTATACTAATAATACTTGGGAAATATTTGTGTCTTATCTATACTTATAATAAAGCAGTAAGATGTCAAATAGTTTGTACAATGAAGATAATTTCAAAAGAAATGGTCTAGGGGACCTAAAATTAGATACTGAACAAGAAAATTTTGTTTGTCTGTCTGTCTATTCGCACATTTCATAAAAACTACTGGACCAATTGCGCTGCGGTTTTATTTATTGGATAGCTTAGGGTTTGTCTTAAAATCTGGTGGTCTCTGTAACATAAATCTTTTTCCTGTGCAAAAATAAGTAACATACTATGTGATATTCCAGGACGAAGCAAACGATAATAAACTATTTGGCGGCTGAACGAAATTCGTTGTATTGCACTTATTGCACTTTTCATCCAGGAATATCACATATGTTACTTATTTTTGCACAGGAAAATGGCCACGCGAGCAAAGTCACGGGCACAGATATTACTAAATATTTGCCAAACAATATATGTATTAGTCGTAACAGGTAAGAATCAAGGGTTGAATTCATCATCGTCATCATCATCAGCCCATATTTGTCCACTGCTGGACATAGCCCTCCTAATGCACGCCACTGAGCTCAGTCTACAGCTCTCAGGGCTGAAATGGCTGTTAAAAAAGTTGGGCCTCCTAAGTAAGGTGAGACAGTCCTTCATCCTGTACAGCAAAGTCAAAGTCAAAGTCAAAGTCAAAGTATTTTATTGTAAATAGGCAAAAATAATAGCACTTTACAAGTCAAAATTAACATCTCCTGAACAAAGAGATTTACATAAAATATTATAAAAAGATCAAATCAATCCAAATTTAGATAAACTAAGTATTCTTTGAGTTTGAAAAGGAAATTTCCCTTTCATGTGCCAACAGAGTTAAATCTCACACTGGAAAAGGAAATACCCTTCTGACTCTACCGGTGCTTCGGAAATACGCCCGTTAGAGAAGAGAGCACCAAGAAACTCTACGGGGATGTATTTTTTCCATATTTGTTCATTCTTTATATATTTTTCAAATGTCACAATTATAACAAAACATGTGAACTACAAATATAAAAGGTAAAAGTGACAATGAGATATCATATGATATATATGATATTATATGATCACTTATTATTATCATGGAGCTTGGAGACATCAGGCCATGCATTTCTGTCATTAATATAATCATTTACATTGTAATACGCTTTCTTTATGAGATTTACTTTAACAAAAGTTTTAAACCTATGCATTGGTAATTGATCAATGCCGTCAGGTAACTTATTAAAAAATCGTATACAGTTCCCCATATATGAACCACTAACTTTCTTTAACCGAAATCCAGACACTTTTAGTTTATTTTTATTTCTAGTATTAAAATTATGAACATCCCTATTTTTAACAAAGGTATTGATATTCTTCCGAACATACATTATATTTTCATATATATATATATTGACAAGCCACTGTAAGAATATTGATCTCTTTAAACGTTCCCTAAGAGAATCTCGGGATTTCATATTGTAAATGGAACGAATTGCTCTCTTCTGTAGCACAAATATTGATTGAATTTCCGCGGCCTTACCCCACAGCAAAATGCCATATGACATAATACTGTGAAAGTAACTAAAATATACTAATCTTGCAGTAGCTATATCGGTAAACTGTCTAATTTTACGTACTGCATAGGCTGCAGAGCTCAATCTACCAGCTAACAACGATATGTGAGGACCCCACTGTAATTTTGAATCTACAGTAATACCCAAAAATGTGGTTGACTGCACAAGGTCTACAGGCTCACTATTTATTAAAATACTTGAATTCGTAGGAACGCCTCTGACATTGGGTAGTGAAAATTTGATACATTTAGTTTTCTTAGGATTTAACATTAAATTGTTAGTTGTAAACCAACTAAGAACTAGCGCGATTGCCTTGTTAACGTCGTCAAAATTATTCAAGGTTCTGTCAATCTTAAAAATTAGAGAAGTATCATCTGCAAACAAAACAATATCACATAAGTTCTTTATGAAAAATGGAAGATCGTTAATGTAAACCAAGAACAAGAATGGCCCAAGTATTGAACCCTGTGGGACTCCCATTGTAATGAGAGATCCTGATAACCTCGCACCATTTACATCTACTTTTTGGATTCTATTGCTAAGATACGATGATAAAAGATCGAGAGCTTTCCCATTAACTCCGTAATGATTCAATTTAAAAATTAATGTTTCGTGGCAAACGCAGTCAAATGCTTTGGATAAATCACAGAAAACGCCAATTGCGTCCTGTGACTCCTTCCAAGCATTGAATATATGCTTTAAGAGCCCTGTGCCTGCGTCTGTCGTTGAACGGCCTTTAGTGAAGCCATATTGTTCATTATGAAACAGACCATTGAGATTGAAATGTGTTAATAACTGATTTAATATTACTTTCTCAAAATTTTTACTTAGAGCGGGAAGTATAGAAATGGGTCTGTAGTTAGTCGGATCATTTCAGCAGCAAAGCTAGTACGATTGTGTATGGAGTAGTACCTGGCACTGCTCTCAACTTTGCCAAGGTCCTGTTAAAGATCAGCTGGAGTCGTACATATACACTAAGATACTGTAAAATACGTTGTAGGTATATTGCGAATTGATCTCACACCTGGCACAGCTTACTGTACTTTTCCTAGAAATCTGTACTGTGAGTCTGGTCAAATACTAAGACAGCCATAGTTCCTAGGTCATAGAGAATTACGCGGGTCATGATTCCACTAGATACGAAAACTCATTACAACCACTACTGGTGGATTGTGAACAAATATTTTAGTATTCTTTCGATAGAACTATAATCCTAGAGAAAACTTCCCAGTAGTTCGATAAACATATGAGGGCAAGTTTTTATGTTTTTAATAATAATACTATATGACTGCCGACTACGGGAATATTCGTCTACGAGTTTAGACGTAGTACGAAGACATAGTATTAAGCTTAAATGTGTTGGCGTACCGTGAATGGCTTTGTTCTTTAGGTTGGCACATGTAGTTAAAAAAAAACAAATGCTCTTCGTTGGTAAACGCATCGTTTTTTTTTGACAGTTGCCAACTGTCAAAAAAAAAACTAATATTGGTGACAAATAATTCAGGTTCTAAAAAATTCGGTGTTCAATGTGTTAGCAATATTAGATAAGTAGGCATGATCAGGAATATTGATAGAGTAGGAAAAGTAGAAAACATGCAAAAACATATTTTTTTCGTGAATAATACAAATGTTAATGCTTTTTTGCACTTCTGTATCAAAACAGTTAAGTTGACGACCTTCTGAATTACGACGCTTCTCAAATAGGAAAATAGATGAGCTTCCTTGCTCTACACAATGGTAAGTCATTAAATTTTATGTTGCTACTGTACGTACAAGCACCGTGCCAAATTACGGAAATAATAAATAATGCATTTTGTACTAAAACAAGCTCATTTATGTTGTTATACCTAATGATGGCGAGCTACCGTGATCACTCGAGGCTGCTCTGAGGTCATTGAGTGCTACCACAATAAAACCATTCATATTTTCTTAAACATCTGTTTTTGTCGAGCCTAAACAAGATTAAGTTTTACGTTAAACATACCGAAAGTACTGTTCACTCGTTTCAAGGTAGCAGGTAACTTGAAGGAGTAGATTGTAATAGTAGAGAATTTAGAGATACATTATTTTTTATTTGTGTTCCCTGAGCTCGATTATGTACCAAGTTGTTTATAGGTAGATAGATAGATAGATAACTCTTTATTGAAACACACAAATAAAAATCTTACAACTAAAAAAACAAAATTAATAATAAAGTGTCACAATGGGCGGTCTTATCGCTCAGAGCGATCTCTTCCAGACAACCGTGCATGATAGGAATAACGGAGGTAATAGGGACGGTGGTTTATAGTTATTTTTAACCAAATTAGATTAATAATAAATAAATATATATAACGTTTTATTGACTTTTCTTAAACTGACATATATTTGACTTATTTTTTAATAATAATGCACGAGGTTTATGACAAGTATTATATTTTGTTGGATCGTTGGTGCCTGAATGTACTGTTATGGGAATACGTTTACATTCAGATCCTAAAACTCATAACCCTACAATAAAGAAGTAGCTTCTTAACAGATTTCTTTACAGTTACTGTAATCCGCGCATAATTTAATGTGAAACATTATATATGTCTATGGTAGGGGTGTCAAAGTTTAGTTGTCAGGCAGTCAAGGGTCTCTGGCGTGGCTGGACAACTGCTATCAGTTAGCCTCGGGATCTACGGCTTACTGGTTCACAGTCCACAGCCCATATAACAATAGGTAAGTTATTGTTATATGGGCTGTGGACTGTGAACAGGTTAACATGCCCTCAAAAGCACAGAGCGATGGATAATCCGTACATGGGTGAATCAACTTTTAAGGCACTCCTTTCGTGTCCTCGTCACATAGGTTGCAATAAACCAGTGTTTTATTATGTTTTTTTTTCTTTTTTAACTTATGCAGACAATAAGATAATTTGTTGACATGCCTGTTGAATCCTCCTTTTAATTTGAATCAAGATTTAGGTTTTTTTTTGGTAGCTCAGCAGAACAAAATCCTTCTTCATACTAAAAATATGTGTCCACAGGCCTAGGTGATAAAACAATATTTGAGGTTAACTAATTAAATTAAATTAAATTAAATAATTATATGACAGCATTGAATATTTAAATGGGGTTTAATTCAGAGTAAAATAAGCCTACGTTTGATGTACAAGATTGCAATAATTTTACTCAAATAGTATTTATTTTGTATATCTTAATGTTTGTCCCAAACATTGATTCGAAAACCGAGTATACTGAGTTACTATAAAAAGTTGATCTCGGTTAACCAAAGATGGCGTTTATTCAACGTCACTACGCGCGACTATCGTCTAATGGTTCGTTGATGCGGTTTGTCAAGGCCTACATCGCGCCACCCGCCCCTCAGTCCGCGGTAAGCTCTCGACTGGTGCGCGTGGGTTTATTGCTGTTCTACAGTGTTACGGCAGGAATCCCGGTAAGTTTTTGAAAAATAAATGTATTATTACGTCACATTGTTGCCAATGGTGTCCAAGAGCAACTCCTTCGCCAGAACCACAACCAAGAGCACCAGCTATTCTTCCATCCGCAGTTCGGTCACCATCACTTTCTGCTCCAATAAAAGCAGGACGAAAAAAAGTGAAAAAAGACAGGTCACGAGTGCATAGAGAAAACGCAAAACTGAGGCAAGATAATGAAAATTTGAGACGAAAATACGAGAAATTACAGAAAAGATATCAGAGACAAATTGAATTCGAAACAAACAAATCAGAAAACACTGAAAACTTACGGTACAGAATTTTGAGCGGAGCTATAAGGAAGACATTTAAAAAGACGAAATCTAGAAAAGAACGGGAGGTAATAAAAAAGATTTTTTCAACAGTAGACGTCAAAGACTCACGAATGAAGAAAAATATACTCATGGAGAATTTAGGCATCGACAAAATTGTTAAAAAGAAAGACTGCACATACAAAAGCACAATGTTGAAGAAGAAAATTAAAGAGTTTTATTTGAGAGATGACATATCACGTGCAACTGCTGGCAAAAAAGAAACTCTCACAAAGGCAGGGATCAAGGCACAAAAAAGGTTCATGCTGGATACGATGAAAAACTTGTTTAAAACCTTTAAGAAAGAGAACCCTGATCTTCGTTGCTCATACTTCTATTTTACCAGGAACAAGCCCTTCTATGTCGTAAGTGCTTCTATCGATGCTAGAGACATGTGTCTTTGCAAAACACACGCAAATTTTGTTCATAAGGCAAAGGCACTGAAAAAGAATGGCATAACTGGTACTGATGACTTAAACGTTCTGATTGAGTCAACTGTTTGCAGTGCAAACTCTAAAGATTGCATGTATGCCATATGCGATCAGTGTGTCGCGAAAAAAAATTATTATGTCATGGAAAACGTAAATGGTACAATTACATGGACAGAATGGGTAAGGAAGGAGGAAAAATACACAAAAGACGGAAAGAGCCTGAAAACTATCAAAAATATAAAAGAAGATAGAAATGAAGAAGCAGGGATATTTATAAAAAGATTTGAGAGTGACCTTGTAGCATTTAAAAAGCATGTGTTCAATATCAAGACGCAATTTCAAAACATTCGTCGTTGTCTAGAGCATATTTGTCCAAATGAATGCGTTCTGGTCGCAGATTTCAGTGAAAACTATAGCTGCAAATATAGCCAAGAAGTACAATCCCATCATTTTGGAGGATCACGCAAACAAGTTTCGCTTCATACGGTTGTGGTCTATACTTTTGACAATGATTCTGCAAGAGGCTATAAAGTCAATTCATTTTGCAGCATTTCCGCATCGAACTACCACCAACCTGCAGCAATTTGGAGTCACCTAGATCCAATCTTAAAATGGATAAAATCTAACAATGAAGTTGTCAGCACTGTGCATTTCTATTCGGACGGTCCAAGTACACAATACAGACAAAAGCAAATTTTTTTCTTGATGTGTACGAAATTTTTTGATTACGGGTTTGCGAATATGACGTGGTCATTTTTTGAAGCTGGCCATGGAAAAGGGCCAGCTGATGGCATTGGAGGTTATCTAAAAAGAACAGCAGACAAAATTGTTGCCAACGGTGAAGATATTGCTGACGTTCTGCAATTCTATGACAAGATGAAAAACGTCAGCAAAATAAAACTTTATATGATCAATGAAAACGATATTCAAGACCAACAGAAAGCCCTGCCAAACAATATTCCAAGGCTGTAGAACAAGTTGAACTGAGGGCTGATAATTCTATTGCTGATCTGATCTCAGCAGAGGAAATTGATCTCTTGGCTTCCAAATTGAACTTGGAGCAAACATCAAATAACCTCTATTTGGAAACTACGTCAGATGAAGATGAACCATTGCATAATTTAAAAATCGCCAAACAACTGCAGGATATAACGAATAGACACCAAAGAATATATGAAGAAATATACTGAGGTTCTTCATCGGAAGAAGAACTGCCATGTGGCAGTCATAACCCAAATTCGAAGATTGGATGTGGAGATTTTTTGTTAGTCAAGTTGTACACAGACGCGTCTAGGAAGAAATCATACATTTATGCATGCAAAACACTAACTGGTATTGAGGAAGACGGTGAAATTAAAGTAATGTTTTTACGAGTTGTGGACGAAAAAGCCAAACGTTTTCGATTGGATGATAAGGATATTTCTTACGTGGATTTCCAAGACATCATCCAAAAATTGCCGGTACCGGATGTTATCAAGAGAGGACATCGTTCCTATTACCAATTCAAAAATACGATAGATGACTTAGAAAAAAAATAAGACTTACTTATGTTAAACTCAGAGTCAATCATCACGTGATGGTTGATTTATTGATCTCTTTTAGTTTTAAGTTCTATTCTCATTAAGTTGTTATGTTTTTAGATTATTTCCTAAACAACTGTTTTGATTTTAGTATATAATCCGTTTTTGTTTCAACCTGTTGAAGCGATTACTTCAAAAGTAGATGATTGATAGTTCTCAGGTGTTACCATTTTTCTCTGGCGTTACCTGTGTGTCCCTTAATTTATGTTAGGTTTTTCGAAGATAGCTCCTAAAATAATTGTATTTGATTGTAAAAAACGTTTCATTAAAATACCTCACGGCTAGAGTCTTAACTTAGAAATGTATAATGTGTGACTGATTACTACCTAGAGATTTATCTTAAAGTTAAGCATTTATAAATGAACGAAGTAACGCAGTGGACTTTAAATTGCCTCTATTTCATATAAATGTTATTTTAAATTAAGACTGATTAACTAGAAAGATTGCGTTTAGGTTTCAATTAATGATTATTTGCTTATTTTGCTAGTTTTTTCGTTTTATTTCATAAACCAGTGTTCCTAAATTAGTAACGCAGGTGATATTTTTACAACACATTCGTCAGTTTTTCTTCAAAATCTTAATAATACTAGCTAAGATGTCGCGGCTAGCTACGAAACCATAGAATAGGATTGTTATTACATTTGATAACACTATATTTTCATTAAATTTCGTTAAATTTTTATTTATTTTTATTGCTGTAAATCTTTGTCAAAGGAGTGCTTTAAAAGTTGATTCACCCACATAACATAATTCAAGTCATTGGTGCGGACTGAGAATCGAACTTGGTGTTGTTAGATTGCAAAGCGTACATGTATACCGCTCGGCCATCATCGCTCTTATGGAACACAACATCAGTGGAATTCCTTAGAGCATTTTCAAAAGATAGTTTCGAATCCAAACTATGAAAAGAAATACCTTACAAAATTGTGAGCTAAATATTGAGAGCAGCTACCTATTTTTTATTAACTGCATTCAATATGGATAGATAGATAGATAGATAGATAGATAGATAACTCTTTATTGTATACCACTTAAAAGTAAATCATACATTGTACATCAAAAAACACAAAAAATATATAGATAATACGGTAACACAATCGGCGGTCTTATCGCTTATAGCAATCTCTTACAGACAACCTTTGGATGAACTAAAAAAGAAACATTAAAATATTCGCATATTTTTTTTTATTTAATTTACTTATATATATTCTTATATAATACTAGCTGTACCCGCGGCTTCACACACGTGTTCTCTTCTTTAGGATCAAAGTACCATAATGTGCTATTGCAGCACCAATATACATTTGAACAAAATTTCTTCAGCCGTCAAAAATACTTTATCAATTGCTATTCTAAATTCAAATAACCTATCATTCCTAGATTGTCATCCATGCATTGGCCCAACTCTATAGTGAGATTTCGTAATAATATAATAATAATTGTGCACCTGCATATAACTAATAATAACTATGTTTTTATTATTACCTCACGCCGATTCCTGAAATTACTTTAATTGGAAATACCATAGTACCAAAACTGTGGGTTCGAAGTGTACCTCAAAGTTATGTCAGCTCATCTATCGTGTTGATTTATAATGACCCTCTTCTAAAACACCATAATCATATAATAATACCTAATAAAAATAATAATAAGAAAATAACAGAATAACTTAAAATTTTGTTCAGAGCAAATGTAAATCTTCAAAGTATGGAGGACACTACTTTCCTGACTTAACCATCCTGGCTTCTTGCGAAGCCAGGGCGGGGCACTAGTTGAATGCATTGCCTAGCGATAAATAAATTTCAAGATACAGAATGTAAAAAAGATGTCCTTGGATTTTCAATTGATGTGTTGAGTTGTATCACTTGCTACAACCATCATTATAATGTTCCTTTTATAACGAAGCACGAGCATCGCAATGATTGATCAATTTCATCATTCAGTCGAGATCCGCTTGTCAAAACCTTACCCATTAGTTCAATGACTTTAATTTAATAAAGGTATTAAGAAGGCTTGATTCAATTACACCATACACATTATCCATACACCTACCTGTTCCTCGTCATAATAGGAGACAGATTAAGTTCATGTTGGTAATTCTTTTAACGAATGGCACTTATTAACAGGTTTGTTCAGTTCATAAGCAACTCTTATTATTAATCAAGGTATCTTTCTCATATACCTCTACGGACTTTAGAGCAACAACCTTATCATATTTCTAGTCGATTAGAGATCAGGTTTGTGTTTTTTTAGCAAGTCTGGTTTCACACCTCGTATGTCATGTGACTTTGCAAGGTAGGTGTGTTATTTTTACCAACTTTATCTTCTATTGTTATGATAATTGCCCTTATTGTATTTTTATTTACTTACTAGCTGTACCCGTGGTCATTTCTCTAGGTAACAAGTACTCTATGTGCTATTCCAGGACTTAAAATACCAATTTAACAACATTTGATCAAAATTTCTTCAACCGTCAAAAATATTTTTATCGATCGCTCGGCTTCATCGGATTGATATACCAGTTTTTAAGTCAAACCTACGCTATCCAACAGTGACAACTGCATCACAATCGATCCAGTAGTTTTACGTGATGCGCGAACAAACAAACCTACAGTCAAAGAGACAAACAGACACGATTTCAAAAAATTATATATTCAGGTTAAGTAGCTTATTTTAAGCACCCTAGACATTTTTTTTATTTATCTTCTTTGTACAAACTTTTTCTTACATAATGCTTTATTATAAGTATAGATGATACAGCATATTTCAAATAAAAAAGCATTTTAAACATATTTATCAACAGACGGCATATTAAAATGTTACAGCATCGCAGAAGGCGACGGACAGTGAAAATTTTGTTGTTGCACGTTTGAAGTTAATAAGCTCATTAACACCTCTTTGAGTTTTTATAATGAACATATGCTTATTACACTATTAATTCTTCACGAAGCAACATATTAAATATATTCATATGAAGACTTACAGAAGACATGTCATATTTACCATTTCAACTAACCGCTTCAACGGACGAACATTTCATTGTTCCGAAAAAACGGGCTTTTGCCAACTGTGGCGGCCTGCACAGGCGTAATAAAATAGGAATTATCTAATTATCTCGCTTTTTGATATATCAAGAGAAGGAAGATTGTTAGCTGAAATCTATTGATCTTAATAACCACGGAAGATACGATATTTTCGTAGCCTTTGCTAGCATGTTTGCCCTGTGACAAATTAGCTTATTTACTTTTAAGCTGTAACAATTACCTAAGAATATTGTATATTTTGTAGGTAAAAATTTAAAAATTACGAGTCCCGGGAATGTGAAGTCAAAGTTATGCATTATTACTCAACCTGACGTGATATGCAATTTCTACATTTCAAAGAAATTGGTCAATTTGGCCAATTAAAGTTTTTGGAGATTGATCTGTGGGAAACTCTCAATTAAGTAGGTAACTGAATAAGATGTGATCTATTGGAATTTTGTAACAAAAAAAGAAAATCAAACTGGAATTGTGGCTGGTGGTTATAAAGACGTGGACTTAATAGTTTTGTATCAGGTCGATTACAACACTTGATCAGATTGAGAGTCGTTCTTATTACCTATACCTATACCTAGCACCTACAATGACCTACATATACCTGTCTTACTTTTGGAATTTGTTTCAGTACCTATTTTTGAATAAACATAGTAAGAGGCGAAATTTAGTGCCTTTAAAAAATAATGTTTCTTTAGAATACCAGCATTTCATAATATTTAAGCATCGTAATCAGTTAATCATAGATTTATCCACGTACTTATACTTACTGTTGGGTTTTATTAAATTTCATTTTGAGTTTGGATGAACTGAATCAACAAAAAAGAGGAAAATCTTTTGTGACGTTAAAAATATATATACCTACCTACCTACTAAAATTTCGTAACATTATGAATAAACAAGTACGTAAAATAATTAATTCATGCTCAAATTATGAATCAGACTATTTCATATAGTGTAATGCAATCTATTTATGTCGTTCTTTAATATTTTGTATCTAGATGTATCATAAAACGTGCACCAAGTACGATGACTATTTCGATTAGATGGTTTGATCGCGGTTCTAAGAAGTCTATGATAAGAGATACATTTTCTCAGCATATGGAAAATATTGAGATATGATTTGTTTTTTACCTGACTACAGCAAAGCAAGGCAAGGGTAATGAGTTTAACTGTCTATGTATCTATGCATGTGGTTATGTGGATGTTGGATTACCATTGCGTTCGCCCCTATTGGCACACAATACCTAATAATACTACGTACTTTTGGTTCGATTTTGACAAGCGAGGTGTCAATCGATTCGTCTATATGTATAGAATGCCATAAGCATTCTATACATATAGACCCGTATAGATTTTTACCCGTTTACGGCAAGACAAAGGAAGGGTTATGTGTTCAAACTAAAAACTTGGTTGAATTTTGACAAGCGAGGTATCAATCGATTCGTCTTCATCGCAAGAGTGTAATAGGTTATTTTGAAGCCGAATGTAGTCGGTTTTTATTTTGTACTTATGTCTTGTCTACATCATACATAGTTTTGGTGCATCAAATCTATTAATTTTACAGTATTTACAAACACATGTCGTTAAGATCTAAAGCGCAAAGTTGACGCGGCAATGTCGTAAAGAATATAAAGAAGTCATTGATATTTATCTGTTTTCTACACCATTCGCATTATTATTTGAGGTTTAGGCAATTTGGACAAACTAATTTGAAAATCCACCAGTTTTACATTATCCACAAAAATATGTCGTGAAGATCTAAAGCTATTATTTATTCTTTGTCTAAAACAAGATGGGACATTAGATGACTAAAGAATATGAACCATTGACGAACCAACGTGAATTAGTTCTATTCACGTATTTCTACTAGTAAATTAGAGTCTGTCCATAGAATTTTATGATGATAGGTCATTGTATAAACTTTTAGAATCATTCAAAATAATATACTTATTATGTATTGTATTGTAATACTGCAAACTTGCAAACCAAGCTATTTTGATTTATAAGTAAAGAGATTCAGGAGCCGGAGCTCTATAAAGGTCACACGTAACAACATCCTGTTTCCAATGATGTTGATTGATTTAACGGTCTCTGTTTATACTGTACTAGCTATTGTCACTTCCATCGACATAATTGCTGAAACACTCTCTGCCGTTATATTCATGTTGCGGGGACGGACGGTAGTCCGACATACATATTATATTAATGAATGCGTAGATTTATGAGTGAGATGATCAGCGAAGATTGAAAATACGTAAGTGCTTAAAATATGTTCAGTCTACTTAGGTTGTTACTGGTTCCTGAAGTAATTTGAACCTGTGTTGTGAATACGATTGCTGCCTGTTGCCTACCAAGTTAATATATCTCTGAAGGTTCAATGTATAGCTTATGTTTGCATTTGTATGTAGTCTACGTATATCCATAGGAACTTCTAATCAGATGGGTGAACCCGAACTTAGTGGAAAGTAAATGAGGGTAGGTACACTTACTTATATAAGGCACTTGTAGATAATACAAAGATCTCCTAATGTGGCACAAGGAGTGTTAGCACAAAACATCACAATATACACCATCCGTATACTATAGTTTTGTGTCACTGCATATCACTGGGATGCGATTCAGTCGTGGGTCGTACGTGTCGGGAGCATAGTACGCACTCGCGTGTTAAGTTCGCGTTGTGACAAATATCGGTCGTGTTGAATCGTTAAAGGCTCGAACCGGACTGAGAGGTTTATTATTATATTGCGAGAAGGAGCGCGGTTGAAGCCAAGGTTCCGGCGCGGTCGAGCACGTACTACAGAGGCTTATCTGCGGACGAGTTTGTCGTGCGCGACTACGTCCGCTGCGAGATCTCGCTGCGTTAACTTCTACGCGCACGGAAATTGACAATGATTCACACTTTTGGGACTTTAGGCGCGCTAATTAAGTACAAAGTGGCACGAACTACTTGTCACATAAACACTAGACAAGTTGCTAGGACTTATCTCTTTATTAGGGAAACTAAAATCACGTAGGTAGTAATAAACTGTAATACTTAGTCACTGCTCATCAATGGGCGCTCACATACGGCGTTATCTCTTGGTAATTATTTTCAGTGACGTTCATGTTTTAAGTTGTGTTAGCAGCCGCCTAAGAATGCAGTTGATAATTTACTAACTACATACAATCATTTCTTTATCAACTCCACAAACCTACTTTATTAGACTCAATAGGTTTTTTCTTTCATTCTATATTTCTAACTTCCTTATATTTTCGAAAAAGTAACAGAATATTAGCAAGGCTAAAACGAACTGCGTTTAGTTTAGATATTTTAATGTTATTCATCACATGATATTCTATTGTCCTTGTATTGTCTCTGATCTATAACTTTGTCTATACCAACATAAACTACCTACTTACTTACCACTCACTCTGTCCTATTAGATTTCGTTCCGGCAGAGATTGACAGCTATGTCGGAACCAAATCTAACAAATTGGTATCTACCCTACCCCACATTGCATCACGTTGTAATGTCCTCATTGTTATGGTAATTAGCAGTATTGACAAATGCTCTAGCCGCAACAGACATACGAGGATGTGTTTTCAAACTCGCGGGCTGGGAACTCTGCGTTACGTGTGAAGGTGCACGCGTATCGCGAACATTACATGCAACACAACAAACAACAAGACAACGAGCATTTATAATGACATAATTTTACGTTATTGTCTACGTCTTGGATTTTGTTACCAGTTTTACCAACAAATAAGTCTGATAATTATACGTACTTTCAATAATTATGTAAGAAGGCAGTAACAGTCGGATCTACTCCTTAGCTTGCTTGAAGTAAAAGATAACTCTCTCTGTCGCCATGTTTGTTTCCTTTTCACGACTAAATGGCTGAAACGATCTTGATGAAATTTGACAAGGAAATAGTATGCATCGTGAGGAAGGACGTGTTTTTTTAATACTTTTTGATCAGGTAAAATGTCCACGCGGGCAAAGTTGCAGGCTGCTGCTAATATTAATATTTAGAAAGACAGTAGATACCTACATGATATGTATATCGCAGCTTTGACAATTTCTTGAATCGTGATGTTCTTAACGTCTTTTGAAATTTAAGCGTTCTATTATATTTGGCTACATTGTTCTACTTGGGCTTCAAAGAAATGTCACTAGATATCAATGGTTCAAATTGATGCGACATTGATTATTATTAACTAGCTGTGCCCGCGGTTTTGCACGCGCGGTTATTTCATTTATAAGTAGCCCATACGTGTTATTCCCGGAACAAAAGTACATATAAAGTACAATATACTACATTTCTTCAAAATTCGTTCAGCCATCAAATAGGTTTTTATTGATTACTCGGCAAAGTAATCTTTTTTTTTAATTATTATTTTTCGGACTAGGCAATCGTTTGACCACGATCTCAACTGATGGAAAGCGATGATGTGGTCGAAGGTGTAGCACGCTTTTCTAGTAGATACCTATTCACTCTTGAACACACCTGGGTTATAATTTACCGGAAACACTGACGAGGGCAGGGCATTCCACTCCTTTGCAGTTCTTATAATAAATGAAGAAGCGTAACGCTTCGTTCTTGTGCGAGGTATTTCAACCATAAAAGGGTGGCGCTTTTCTGATCCTCCAGCCGTAAGGTGATGTGGGAATCAGGTTGTGCAGTTCTTGTGCACACTCTCCATAGTGCAATCTGTAGAATACCGATAGGCTTGCTACCTCACGTCGATGCGCCAGACTTTAAAGCTTACTCTTTACTAGTGTCATCCCCAATGAGCCTGATAGCAGCTCTCTGAATTAAATCCAAAAGCTCATACTTGGCAGAACCGTCCCAGAAGTGGCAGCAGTACTCCATACAAGGCGGACCTGTGCTTGATAAAGATTTAAAAGCTGTCCTGGCGTGAAGTACCGCCTGAACTTAGACAAAATACCAAGTTTTTTTGCAGCTACCTTGGCTTTGGATTCTGTATAAGACCCAAAATTCAGGTTTGATGTGAGTTCGACACCCAAAAGCTCCCATTGGTCGCCTATTGGTATTGTTAAACTTTGGAAAGACGGAGATTGGTTTAGAGGACTCTTTTTAGCAGAAAACAAACACGCCTGCGTTTTAGTAGCATTAAACTTAACCAGGTTAGCATCGCCCCAATCGGACACGGCTTCTAAGGCTAAATTTAAACGGTCTACCATAGCTCCTTTCTGAAACTGGACAGCGTCACCGCTGGCTTGAGCATTGGAAGTGTATCTCTCAACTAAAGTACTGTCATCAGCATATCCAAAGGTGTAGCCGAGAGAACCGATCCTTGAGGTACACCGGCTTTGATAGCCATTTGATCAGACGAGCAGCCCTCTGGGACTACTCGTTCCCACAAGAAATCAACTATCCAATTGCATAAGCCAACAGGTAAACCATATATATAGGTATATGAGGGAAGCTTTTTTAAAAGACCATCGTGCCAGACCCGATCAAATGCCTTCGATATGTCAAGGGAGACGGCAAGCGCCTCACCATGCATCTCGATGGCTTCGCTAAGTACGTGAGTGGCATACGCGAGAAGATCCCCAGTAGGTCGGTTTCGGCGAAATCCGTATTGCCGGTATCTGAGGAGATCATTGTCCTCAAGTTATGCCAAGAGCCTAACGTTTATGACACGCTCCATACACTTACAGAGTAAGGAGGTTATTGAAATGGGACGATAATTGGCCAGATCTACGACCCCTTAACCCCCCCCCGTAAGGGTGTCGTAACCCTTGAGGACTACCCTTTTTTGGTACTGGTTGTACCAAAAAAGGGTACAACCAGGGTAGGGTTTTTTTCTTCGGAACTTTACCTGAGTGAAGAGAGAGGCGCTACAAACGCTTTAAGATGGGAGACAATTCGGGCGCACAGTTTTTCAACACAATCGCTGGAATGCTATCAGGAACACTGGCCTTATTCACATCCAGAACTCGAAGCGTTCTGAAAACTTCCTTCTGGCAAATGCCAATTTCGGGCATAAAAACCCCGCAATGAGCAAGGCAGGACGCAGACAGCAAATGTCAACACTGGCGTATACACAAACGCTGGCGTTTGGGATAAATAGGTGCTTCAAGACATAGCCTGGGTAATCCAAGTATGCCATATCAGCTGGACATCCTATCTCCATCCTCCAAGTGGGGTTTAGAGGTCTCCAGATGATAATGGACCGGTTGGAGATTGGAGTGAATCCCACAAATATTCACAAGATCCACTTTGAGTGTGAGGACGTGCATCTGCCGTTTGAACTTATTTCTCCTTTGTACTTTTTCCATGATAAGTAGTGGTGAATAGGTTGGATGAGTAATAGCTTACGAGATGTCGGAATGGCTAATCCACGGAAGTCGAGGCATAACTACGTTATTGGAGACTGCGTCATTGCGCGGAGACTGCGGGGATGCCCGAATCCCCCTGAAATAATTCACCAGTTCCTCAATACGGTCGCCAGCCGGCCCGATGGATCATTTCAGGATTTTTCACAAGCAGCGGGGCAGCCTTTCGTAGCTGGCTAAACTACTACTTGGGCCCCCTACAACTTGCGGTCGGCCAGCAAAGAACACCGTGCTTCAGATCCCGCTTCCTCCAAAGCAAGGCCTCCGACGCAGAAACACCATGATTCCGATCATGGTCCACCCTTCCAACATACTGTATCCTACAACTCATCCGGACGGCTTCCCTGAACTTAATGATGGAATTCGCGACAAGTAGTTTCGCATCAAGACTTTGACCAGAGAGTGGTAAAATAAAAAGCCAGCGGCCGAAGCCTACCACCAGGTGATTCCGTTGCTCTTTTGGCACCACCCGAGGTTCATGTGTAGGACATCGAGGGCTCAATCCTACGGACGCGAGCAAACAATAAACCCTTAAAAATCTTCTGATTAGGATACCAAGTACTCCAGTTTTTAAGTGAAACCCTAAGCTATCCAACAGTGAACCGCATCGCAATCGGTCCAGTAGTATTTACGTGACGCACGAAAAACATACAGACGAACAGACACCATTTAAAAAATTTGTTATATAGTTGTTCAGTAGCCTATTCTAAGTAAGCTAGAAGATTTAAAAATAAAAACTTTGTTCAAATTTCTTGGTACTTACTGCTATATTATAGGTATAGATTACATTGTAAATTACATTACTCTGTCTCATACGACAACGTAACAAAAGATAGATACGAGTACATACTCAGGCATATTTAGTTAGTGATGTTCAACTTCATATCAATTCAACTTCATATATCCACCCTCGTAATTTACAGATAACTCGGTTTTATCGTAGCTCAGCTCATCCCATACGTCTCATGAGTCATGACATGCTCCTATTTTTTTATTATTGTTGTTGTTGTTCTTGTCCACAAACTACAAAAGGATTGCACTAACAAGGGTTATACGTGGGCGATAAAGAGTATAGACCGATAAAACATTTATCAGAAACCAATGATAAGACTGCCTATGTTAGCCAGGTTACTTAAACATGACGTTTTTAAACATTAACTTATATAGTACACAAGTTCGTGTTAAATTAAAACTAGGTAATCAATTTCTAATGGAAGCTAAGTAAAAAACGAATACGAGGAATACGTTAAGTTTTATTAAAATTATGACATGACATCGTAAATCCGATCTCGTCAACTCCATTTTATAAATGTGGCAAAAAAGGATTCGTATTCTGAATATAATATAAAGCTTATAAACTAGACCATCATTGGCTATTAAATATTAGTGAAATTATAAAGAAACTAGCTGTGCCCGCGCGTTCATTTCTCGAGTTTAAAAATACTCTATGTGCTATTTCAGGAACTAAAACCAACATTTAATCAAAATTCCTTCAGCCGTCAATTTTTTTTATCGATTGCTCGGCTTCTACCCATTATTTTGAGATATCAAGTACACTAGTTTTTAAGTCAAACCCTAAGCTATCCATTAGTTAAAATTGCATCACAATCGGTGCAGTAGTTTTTACGTGATGCACGAACAAACAAACAGCGATTTTTGTGACTAAATAATCATCATCATCATCATCAGCTTATACCAGTTCACTGTTGGACGTAGGCCTCTCCTAATGAACGCCACTGAGCCCGATTTTACGCTATTCTCATGCCAGCTGTCTTTCGCAGGTCGTCTCTCCACTTGGCCGGCGGGCGTCCCACACTACGTTGTGTTTGTGTCTACCGTGACCGTTAATCCTTTATGATAAAGTGCGAAGGCTAGATTAAGATGAGCCGTACAACCAAACGTTCATGTACATTTCGGGTTTCAAGTTATTTGGTTATTTTGACATTCCGGAAAGGTTGGGCTGTCTGTAATTTCTGATCTACAAACCCAACCTTGAAATATTTACATGCCAATATCTAAAGTAAGTACCTCCTTTCTAACAAAAAAATAATGAATGAAATCGGACTAAGCGTTCATGAATTACAACTAAGTAATATTTTGACTATCATCCCCTCTCCCAAGGATACCATGTTAAATATCGGGATGGAAGGTATCCAAAGTCATACCTCGTTGTATGAACTCAAATCAAACCAAGTTTCATTTCAATTCAAAAAAAGTTATTTTTTTAAAGAAGAGTTTTACCAAACTCCTGCACACCTCTGGAGTTCTCCCACTGTTAAGAACGGTGCTAAATAACCCCTGAAGCTCTCGAAATACGGGTGTCTCCCCTGCTTTCAAGAGCTCCGAAGTTATACCATCCTTGCCAGGGGCCTTTCCATTCTTAAGTTGTTTGAACGCCATCTCAATCTCGTCTAGGCTGACATCAGGCAGTTCGTCAGTGTAGTGGCTGGTCAGTATTACGCAGGAATCCTCTGTGCTGGTTTAGGGTCTAAAAGCATGTGAGTCGTACAATCGGCCATAGAAATCTTCAATCTCAGAAAGGATCTCCGGCTTAGAGACGGTGGGTGTGCCATTATTGGTCTTGAACTTCGTCAGATGGGATCTACTCAATCGCTGGGCGAAGACTTATGACCCCTGATTTTGCTCAATTGCTTTTTCTATTCGGCGTGTATTTGGGCATCGGAGGTCACGTCACATCATCTTACTGATTTTTCGATTGAGCTCCCTTTTTTCTGGTGTGGGTTGCTGCTGATCCCGTCGCTCGTCCATAAGTCGAAGAGCCTCATCCGAGATTTTAGACTTCGTGCCCGTACGCTACAGCTGACAACATCTAGCACCTTCCTCCCTAAGGATACCCACAACTTTTTGGAGTTCCTCATTCACGTCATTGGGGATTTCCGAGGCAGCGAATCGATTTTCCACCTTGAGTTGAAACTGTTCTGATCCAACAGCAGCCTGGTGCAGGTTGGATTGGAGCGTAGACTTCACCAGACGTCATCTTTCAAGCTTGTGGTTGATATTCAAGGAGCCTCGGACTAGTCGGTGATCACTACCGGTATTAAACCTTGCGATCACTGAGACATCCCTGAATATGTGCTTATTGTCCGTCATGATGAAGTCAATCTCATTTTTAGTCACTCCATCTGGGCTTTGCCAGGGCGGTCGCACTCCGCAACAAGTACAAATATTATACCTAAACTTCGGGGCCGTAATATTGGGGTTCATTCAGTAGAGTGTCAAGCGTGCGCTCGATGATTCGTGCGTCGTGTGTTTAACGATAAAGTACCTACTTACGTAAAGTTTTTGTCAAATTTTATTCTTTTCTTAATTATGAATACCAAGGAGAAACCTAGAAGGTATTGCATAGCATTCGGTCTGACAATCTTGTAAAATACCTACATACCGACATTTTATTACGTAGGTAGCCATTTCTTTTTCATTCATTATTAAGCATCGAAGTCAGACAGGCGCCTTTTATTCATCAAAGTGTAACTTATTATGAAATAATCAAATAATGAGATACTAGGTCTATTCTGATAAGAATGTCATTATAATGTAGTTAATAGAACTATCAACATTTATAACAATAAGTAATAAAATAATTCATTTTTACATAATTGTTTATTCGTTTACAATATCTAAGTCATATTATATCACAGAATAATTACTAGTACAAGTACCTAGTCATATCTTGATACAACCCTACCGAGCGTAAAAGTGACAGAGCGATTCTGAAATGATTAGAGCAATGGAAGCTCTAGCGCGTTGTGATACGGTACATTCTAGCCTGCACGCAATGGGTGAGCGCCTTCTAGGTAAATATAATTAAAAGCTCGCTGCGCTGTGCGAGTTAAATTGCACTTTATTGCGTTGAAGCGAGAGTTGCTATGTATTTAAATGACTTTACTCAGTTATCCTTCTGTGCTTGTACTATTATTTATTCTGTGGCTTTGCCAAGTCCACTTCCTCTGGGGTTGCTTTTTGAAGAAAGAGTTCATCAAAAAGAAAACCCCCTTTTCCAAAAAGTTTACTAGCATTTGCCCCTGTGACTCCTGTCTCCATAGCCGTGACCTATTTTTGATTCACTGCAAGTCTGTACTCCTAGTTTGGCGTAAGTCTCCCAAGATAACGTTGTAGTGGGCCATTGTGGTGTTATGTAGGGCCGAAGATATATCATCAAACATATCTTCTACTTCATCATCCGAGTGTGCCGAGGTAGGTGCGTAAACTTGTACGATCCTAAGGCCTTTCTGTCAGCTTAAGAACCAGGTACGCTACCCTGGTCGATACACTGGATATTTCTACAACATTATCAATGAGGACTTTGTTGACGAGGAACCCCACGCCACCCTGAGAAATAATAATATGCAAATTGACAAATAATAATGCCTTTATTAAATGAGTTTCATGAATTTTAAGTGTTTAAAGTTCAATGAAAATTACATATTTTTTTAATCTTTGTTTGTAGTATAAAATATGTTGCAGGTACAAAAGATTACAATTAAGCTCATGTATGATCGTTATAGGATACTCAGTCATGTCGGAAATAGCATATTACCGACCGGTTGACCTTTCTATTTGGCATATCCAATAGAGCGCCAGTTATGAAGAAGTAAATAAGAAACACTTCACTTCCTGCTTCTGCAAGGTCAGCAAATGTTTCCTCTATGCATTAGTTTGAATTCATTAATTTTAGATTTGGGTTTTTGAAATATCAAATGTTGCAAGAAAAGGCTTTATTTTAGTTTTTATATGGTAAATAAATAGGTCAAATTATTTTTTATTTTAACGCCTACCTAGTTAACTTGTTAATCTATTCGTAAACATAGATTAACTACTTTTTGCGTCAACAATAGTTGATTATTAGAAGTAGTAGTTACATTGTTATTTATATCGAGATAAAATTCATGAATAAGATGATTTTAAAAGGCAAAAACGGGAGTTACTCACGTATTTAGTTCAATTATTCCAACTATAGTTTCTACCACATCCTGGTCTGGACTGGACGTAGTCTTTCTCAAGGGGAGTGCGGAACTCTCGCGAACGTGTCCAGCCTCGCACTCAATGATGATGATGTAGATCCTCAAGCCTCACATGGTTTAGGTTCTGCAGCACTAGGAATTTAGGATCGAACGTTTAAATTTTTGTAATGTTGTATTATACTTAATTCGTTTATTTCAAGTTAAGTTGGTTGAAAAACCCATCACAAGGTTTGAAGCAAGCCCACAATAATATACAAGCAAAGCATAGTTTCTATGACAAAGCTAAAAATTCTTGATTACCTACATATGAAATATAGAAACGAAAGACGAAATGCAGAATAATAAATATTTTATTAAAAGCTTGTCTTTACCACATACTATTCCTAAATTTAGAATAATAAATTGCAAGGGCCAAACGATTTATTGAATCTTGATGATAAGCCTACTTCCCGCCCGCGCACCATTTCCATAATTTAAATTATCATGTATCTACTTGGTATACAGGCACATGAGCATTACAGATTTAATCATAGTAGATTGCCGTTTTTCCATATAAGTATTTAGGTAGGCGAGTATCTAGATTTCGTTTTCGTAACTCATGTAATTTAAAAACCAGACCCTAATAATGTTAGTTTATGCATTATTGCCTAGTGTCTTTAAAAATAAGTCTCAATGCAATACAGTACTTACTCATACTATGTGGACAAAAGATTGCCAGATACTGGGCAGCTCTCCTAAATTTCCTAACACGTGCATAAAGAAAGATGATTGAAAAGCTTTATAGTTAAAAGTGTATTTGCATTATTGTTGGATAAGGAGGATAATACAAGTCGTACTATTATTTATTCTGTGAAAATACCTCTAGAAGTTAGCCTCAATGTAGTGTTAGCACATCAATGACATCGGTGTCGCCATTCTTGCAGAAATCGAAAGAATGGTAAAATGTCAGCGTATCGTTTTAAATACAATATGCCGATGAGTGTGCAACACCGAGATCTGTTCAATTTGTTGGCTGTTATGCGTGTGACAGGCGTGAAGACTTCGGGATGAGATACGTTTTTACATTTGCCATTGTGGAAGTGAAAACGTACCACCCGTGGTTTTACATTTTATAGTCGATTAAAAAGTTGCAGTCTCATAATTTTAGTTATAAAGCATACCAATATTAACGGAATATAATAATTGGTATCTTCTTAAACTAACGTGGTTTTGTATCTATTTGAATATCACTAATGGGATTACCCACGCATAAAAAGTTGGATTGTTCCAACTATAGTTTCATCCAATTTCTTCTTTCTTTGTGAGGCGAGATGAAAGTCAGACTGCTCCAACTATAGTTTCAACTACATCCGAATTTTGTACGAAGTTTTACATGCCGAGTAGCACCATCTAGTTACCTTATTGTAAAACTAACATTAATAACCTAGGTGCTCCATCAATCCCTACCTAGTAGGTAAAGTGCTGATTCCATTGTAGTTACCTAAAAGTGAGCAATTTACTGCATTTTGAGGAGCTATTCTGCTCATCACGCCGAAGATCCTCATCAGATCTTTACCAAATTTTTAGTTAAAGTTATTACCTTTCAAATAAAAAAAGTAACCATTGAAATCGGATCCAATAAGGCGGAGATATTCAGTAGCCCCCATTTTGCCACTTTTTGGGGAAGTAATCAAAAATCCCGAAGACAAATATTTTTTTAAATTCTTTTATTCTGTGTACCAAGTTTCGTCGAGATCAGTTGAGAAATGCGGAATGTAGAGGAGCTATTCGGCTTATGGACAAACGAAGGGAGTAACAGCAAGGCACACCGTCAGAAAAAAGGGAGCTCAATCAGAAGATGAGTAAGCTGGTGCGAGGCGACCTCCGGAATCCTCCAAATATACGCCACATAGAAAAGGCCATTGAGTAAAATCGGGGGTTAAAAATCATCGCCCAGGAATTAAGTAGGTCCCATCTGACGAAGCTCAAGACCAATAATGGCACAACCGTCGTCTCTAAGCTGGAGATACTTTCTGAGATCGAAGACTTATATGGCCCATTGTACGACTCGCATGCTTCTAGACCCAACTTAGTACAGAGGATTCCCGCGAAATATTGACCCGTCACTTCACTGACGAACTGCCCGACGTCAGCCTAGACGGATTGAGATGGCGCTCAACAACAGCTGCACAATAAGCACGGAAAAGCCCCCGGTGAGGATGGTATAACTTTGGAGCTCTTGAAAGCAAGGGGGAAACCGTACTTCGGGAGCTTCAGAGGCTATATAGCACCATTCTTAACAGTGGGAGAACTGAGGAGGTGTTTAGCAGGAGTTTGGTACTACTTTTCCTTAAAAAAAGGGGATAAAACCTATCACAAGGCGGTCCCAGGCTTTGGGCTTGCTCCACCAGCTCCGGGACTAAGCCTCAGTGGACAACACAAAAGGTCAGGATTCATGAACAATGACACAGGAACAGGAGATGATTATAAACAGCGGCTTACGAAGGTATTATTATATATATTTAAAATCTCCAGTTATAATGAACTTAATTAGGTATTATATAACATATTAATTTGTGAAATTCGGTTTGCTCAAAATCAATATCGGAATGACAATGTAAGAATGACAGGTTATTTGAATTTAGAATTAATAATGACAAACTATCAAATGGAATGAAATGGATTATGAAAGAATTAAGAGATCAAATGAGTATTATTACGAAAGAGGTTTGACCTCGTTACAAACCCTTTTAAAGAACTACCGACCGTGAAATAGGTCGTAACCACCTCTGTAAGTTATTTTCGAGGGTCATCTCAAATCATGTCGCAAGAAAACTTGATGGATTCCAGCCTCCTGAACAGGCCAGGTTTCACGGAGAATTTAGCACCGTAGACCTCATACACACAGTGAAGCAGGTTATACAGAAGTCTGAAGAGTATAACCAGCCCCTGTGTCTTGTTTTTATGGATTATGAGAAGGCTTTTGACTCCGTTGAAACCTGGGTGGTTCTGGAGTCTTTGCATCATTGTCAAGTGGACTGGCGATACATCGAAGTGCTGAGGTTTCTGTATGATGCCGCGAGTGTCCAAGTACAAAACTAGCAGTCTAAAAATATCCAACTGCGCTGGGGAGTGAGACAGGGGGATGTTATATCCCTGAAACTGTTCACTAATGTCCTGGTTTGGTAAGGAATGGGCATTAGTATCAATGGCGAGAAAATCTCTCACTTATGATTTGCCGATAATATAGTCCTAATGGCGGAGTCGTTGCAAGACTTGCAAATCGGGCTGATCAACCTATATGATGCTTCACGACGCATCGGTCTTGTAATGAACTAAGATAAGACCAAGATCATGTTTAACAATCTTGTTGACCCATAACCGATTGCAGTCAATGGTGTACCTCTTGAAGTTGTATGAAAATATGTTTACCTTGGCCAAATATTGCAACTAGGTAGGAATAACTTTGAGAAGGAAGCAAATAGAAGAATTCAGCTGGGTTGGGCAGCATTCGGCAAGCTTCGTCAAGTCTTCTCGTCGTCAAAACCATAGTGCCTGAAGACAAAACTCTTCAATCAGTGCGTCCTACGGAGCCGACACGTGGACACTCACGATTAAACTAGTCTACAAATTTAAGGTCGCTCAGCGAGCTATGGAGAGAGCTATGCTTGGAGTTTCTCTGAAGGACAGGATTCGTAATGAAGATATCCGACAGAGGACCAAGGTAACCGACATAGCCATAAGGATAAGCAAGCTGAAGTGGCAGTGGGCTGTTCACATTTCCCGAAGAGAATCGACGAGTTCTCGAGTGGAGACCACGTTTAGAACAAACAAACAGGCAAACGTAGTGAAGGACGCTTTGTGGCCAGGTGGTGTGAAAACCTGCGAAAAGCGGCTGGAAGAAAATGGATGAGGATAGCTGAAGACCGAGCTCGGTGGAGTGCATTAGGAGAGGCCTACGTCCAGCAGTGGACAGAGTGAAGTGAATGCTGCCCAACCCAGCTGAATTCTTCTATTGGCTTCCTTCTCAGTGAATAGGCTGATGATGTTGATGATGATGAATTGCAATATTTGCCCAAGGTAAACATAATTTTGGACATTTCACGAGGAGTTTTTTTAATCGCATCTATCTGTTTGTCTGTTCGCACATCACGTAAAACTACTGGAACGATTAGATTTTGACATAAAACTTGGAATCTCAATCCGATGAGTAGAAGCCGAGCAATCTATAGAACAAATTTTGATGAAATATTGTTTATTGTACTTTTGGTACTGGAAAAATGCCGCGAGCACAGCTTGTTTTAGAATAAAGTTTCATGTTTCCAAACATAATTTTACACAATAAACTGTAGCGGGGAACGAAATTGATTATAGTAAAGTATAAGCACGTACAGGCGAATCAGATTGTATGCGCCTGTACATACTTGCTTAAACTTGCGCATACCATCTGATCCGCCTGCCGAGCGCTCCCTCGCCGTGCAAGGTTGCTGTTGTGAAATATCCGTCCGGCTTGAGAGTTTACTTAGGATTTACTTTAAAATGTTACAAATTTGTATAAATCCAACTAGATAGAAAATCAGTTTTTGTCTATTACCGACGTTTCATTTTTATACATCGGTATCGTAGGTACTCGTATAATACTAAGTATCTATAATACAAGGTATAGTATGTAGAAGAGTATCTATCTATCTATACACTCAGCCCACATCCACCCACTGCGGCGTGTAGGCCTCCTCTCTTTCACGCTATTTATTCCGGTTCTGTGCAAGTCTCATCCAGTCTATTCCTGCGTGCCAAACAATGTCATCTGACCATCGGGCTGGTGGTCTGCCCCATGAACGCTGCGCTCCTCTAGGCCACCACTCCGTTATCGCCTTGGTCCACCTTTAATCATCCCGTCTTGCCAAGTGTCCTGCCCATCTCCATTTAAGCTTTGCTATCCGTATACCCAACCCACATCTTCGACTTTAGTACGACATCATTTCTAATAATCCACACCACTATATAAAAGTGAAACGTCTATTTGTTTGTTTGTTTGTTTAGGGAGCTTTCACGCGAAAACGGCTGGATTTTGTTGAAATTTTGAATGGAGATAGTTTATACACTGGAACAAAACATAGGATACTTTTTATCCCGGAAAATGGTGAGTTTCCACGGGAAAACTGGAAAATTTTGATTGTTCGCTGTAAGAAACTGTTGCCATGAAACGAAATAGTAACAAGTGTGTCAAAAAAACATCAAGAGCGTTGTTGTTATACTTTTGCATTGGTTTTTAATATCCTAGAAAAACATAGTGTGTCTTTTTTCGCTATAAACTGTAGTCCGCGCGGACGACGTCGGCGGTGTAAGCTAGTAATTTATAATAGCATAACACTACTTATATCGATGGTTTTATACTCGTATCTAGGTACATTACTGAATCCAACGGCATGACATAAAATTCACTTTAGCCTACCTTGTCAATGCAAACAAGGGTGGCCGCATAGAAATAACTCTTACAAATACATGTCTTTACATGGAAGGTTGGTCTTTAAGACCAAGTGGACAGGACTAGCACAAAGCGCAGAAAAATGCCGTATGAGGGGCATGTGTAAAGGAATGGGTGATTTTGTCGCTCGGTATTTTTTAACCCCCGTACTCCAAGAGACAGGGGTTTTATAAGTCTAGGGTGTGTATCTTTGTACGTATGTATCACTGTATGTAGCAATGTATGACTTTAAGTGTCAATATACCCGTATGTCTGTCAGTGGCATCGTAGCTCCCAAACGAATGGACCGATTTTGATGCGTTTTTTGCTGATGTGATCGAGATGGTTCTTAGCTAATGACTCATTTGGGAGCTATGATCTCCTCCTCCCGGCCGATTTTGACGCCATGCTCAGCTCATGTATTTCTTACAATAACAGTCATATATCTAATGAAATACATATATACATACATATATTACTTTCCAAAATTAAAAGCCCAAGTCACCAGTCGACAATAACAATGGTGCTTTCATAATCATTGTATGTATGTATTTGTTTTACAAATGATCACGACACAGCCACAATACATTATGTATTACCTACATTTAGGTACTATGAAATAGCACCGGTCACAGCAGAATGCGCCTTTCGTTTACATTAACTGTGAGCAATTTAATGGAAAGAACTATTGTCTCATGTTCTGCTGTCTTTCTCGCCGATTTACATAATACACTGCCTTCAAAGCTTAGTACCACTCTTTTAATGTCTGTCTGTTCGCGCATCACGTTAAAACTACTGAACCGATTGCGACGCGATTTTCACTGTTAGATAGCTTAGGTTTTAACTTAAAACTGTGTACTAGGTATCTCAATCCGATGAGTAGGAGCCAAGCAATTTAATAAACACTATTAATTTTAAAAGTGTGGTACTTAGTTTTGAAAAAACTACTAGAGCGATTGCAATGCGATTTTCACTGTTAGAAAGCTTAGATTTTGACTTAAAAACAATGTACTTGGTATCTCAATCCGATGAGTAGGAGCCAAGCAATTTAATAAAAACTATTAATTTTAAAAGTGTGGTACTTAGTTTTGAAAAAACTACTAGAGCGATTGCAATGCGATTGTCTCTGTTAGATAGCTTAGGTTTGACTTAAAAACTATGTACTTGGTATCTCAATCCGATGAGTAGGAGCCAAGCAATTTAATAAAAACTATTAATTTTAAAAGTGTGGTACTTAGTTTTGAAAAAACTACTAGAGCGATTGCAATGCGATTGTCTCTGTTAGATAGCTTAGGTTTGACTTAAAAACTATGTACTTGGTATCTCAATCCGATGAGTAGGAGCCAAGCAATTTAATAAACACTATTAATTTTAAAAGTATGGTACTTAGTTTTGAAAAAACTACTAGAGTGATTGTAATGCGATTTTTACTGTTAGAAAGCTTAGATTTTGACTTAAAAACAATGTACTTGGTATCTCAATCCGATGAGTAGGAGCCAAGCAATTTAATAAAAACTATTAATTTTAAAAGTGTGGTACTTAGTTTTGAAAAAACTACTAGAGCGATGGCAATGCGATTGTCTCTGTTAGATAGCTTAGGTTTGACTTAAAAACTATGTACTTGGTATCTCAATCCGATGAGTAGGAACCAAGCAATTTAATAAAAACTATTAATTTTAAAAGTGTGGTACTTAGTTTTGAAAAAACTACTAGAGCGATGGCAATGCGATTGTCTCTGTTAGATAGCTTAGGTTTGACTTAAAAACTATGTACTTGGTATCTCAATCCGATGAGTAGGAGCCAAGCAATTTAATAAAAACTATTAATTTTAAAAGTGTGGTACTTAGTTTTGAAAAAACTACTAGAGCGATTGCAATGCGATTTTCACTGTTAGATAGCTTAGATTTTGACTTAAAAACAACGTTCTTGGTATCTCAATCCGATGAGTAGGAGCCAAGCAATTTAATAAAAACTATTAATTTTAAAAGTGTGGTACTTAGTTTTGAAAAAACTACTAGAGCGATTGCAATGCGATTGTCTCTGTTAGATAGCTTAGGTTTGACTTAAAAACTATGTACTTGGTATCTCAATCCGATGAGTAGGAGCCAAGCAATTTAATAAAAACTATTAATTTTAAAAGTGTGGTACTTAGTTTTGAAAAAACTACTAGAGCGATTGCAATGCGATTTTCACTGTTAGATAGCTTAGATTTTGACTTAAAAACAACGTACTTGGTATCTCAATCCGATGAGTAGGAGCCAAGCAATTTAATAAAAACTATTAATTTTAAAAGTGTGGTACTTAGTTTTGAAAAAACTACTAGAGCGATTGCAATGCGATTGTCTCTGTTAGATAGCTTAGGTTTGACTTAAAAACTATGTACTTGGTATCTCAATCCGATGAGTAGGAGCCAAGCAATTTAATAAAAACTATTAATTTTAAAAGTGTGGTACTTAGTTTTGAAAAAACTACTAGAGTGATTGCAATGCGATTTTCACTGTTAGATAGCTTAGATTTTGACTTAAAAACAACGTACTTGGTATCTCAATCCGATGAGTAGGA
The DNA here is from genome assembly GCA_946251855.1 of Alsophila aescularia. Taxonomy (NCBI): domain Eukaryota; kingdom Metazoa; phylum Arthropoda; class Insecta; order Lepidoptera; family Geometridae; genus Alsophila; species Alsophila aescularia. The sequence continues at coordinate 47,213,257 of OX276378.1, forward strand.
GCCAAGCAATTTAATAAAAACTATTAATTTTAAAAGTGTGGTACTTAGTTTTGAAAAAACTACTAGAGCGATTGCAATGCGATTTTCACTGTTAGATAGCTTAGATTTTGACTTAAAAACTATGTACTTGGTATCTCAATCCGATGAGTAGGAGCCAAGCAATTTAATAAAAACTATTAATTTTAAAAGTGTGGTACTTAGTTTTGAAAAAACTACTAGAGCGATTGCAATGCGATTGTCTCTGTTAGATAGCTTAGATTTTGACTTAAAAACAACGTACTTGGTATCTCAATCCGATGAGTAGGAGCCAAGCAATTTAATAAAAACTATTAATTTTAAAAGTGTGGTACTTAGTTTTGAAAAAATTACTAGAGCGATTGCAATGCGATTTTCACTGTTAGATAGCTTAGATTTTGACTTAAAAACAACGTACTTGGTATCTCAATCCGATGAGTAGGAGCCAAGCAATTTAATAAAAACTATTAATTTTAAAAGTGTGGTACTTAGTTTTGAAAAAACTACTAGAGCGATTGCAATGCGATTGTCACTGTTAGATAGCTTAGGTTTGACTTAAAAACTATGTACTTGGTATCTCAATCCGATGAGTAGGAGCCAAGCAATTTAATAAACACTATTAATTTTAAAAGTGTGGTACTTAGTTTTGAAAAAACTACTAGAGCGATTGCAATGCGATTTTCACTGTTAGAAAGCTTAGATTTTGATTTAAAAACAACGTACTTGGTATCTCAATCCGATGAGTAGGAACCAAGCAATTTAATAAAAACTATTAATTTTAAAAGTGTGGTACTTAGTTTTGAAAAAACTACTAGAGCGATGGCAATGCGATTGTCTCTGTTAGATAGCTTAGGTTTGACTTAAAAACTATGTACTTGGTATCTCAATCCGATGAGTAGGAGCCAAGCAATTTAATAAAAACTATTAATTTTAAAAGTGTGGTACTTAGTTTTGAAAAAACTACTAGAGCGATTGCAATGCGATTTTCACTGTTAGATAGCTTAGATTTTGACTTAAAAACAACGTTCTTGGTATCTCAATCCGATGAGTAGGAGCCAAGCAATTTAATAAAAACTATTAATTTTAAAAGTGTGGTACTTAGTTTTGAAAAAACTACTAGAGCGATTGCAATGCGATTGTCTCTGTTAGATAGCTTAGGTTTGACTTAAAAACTATGTACTTGGTATCTCAATCCGATGAGTAGGAGCCAAGCAATTTAATAAAAACTATTAATTTTAAAAGTGTGGTACTTAGTTTTGAAAAAACTACTAGAGCGATTGCAATGCGATTTTCACTGTTAGATAGCTTAGATTTTGACTTAAAAACAACGTACTTGGTATCTCAATCCGATGAGTAGGAGCCAAGCAATTTAATAAAAACTATTAATTTTAAAAGTGTGGTACTTAGTTTTGAAAAAACTACTAGAGCGATTGCAATGCGATTGTCTCTGTTAGATAGCTTAGGTTTGACTTAAAAACTATGTACTTGGTATCTCAATCCGATGAGTAGGAGCCAAGCAATTTAATAAAAACTATTAATTTTAAAAGTGTGGTACTTAGTTTTGAAAAAACTACTAGAGCGATTGCAATGCGATTTTCACTGTTAGATAGCTTAGATTTTGACTTAAAAACAACGTACTTGGTATCTCAATCCGATGAGTAGGAGCCAAGCAATTTAATAAAAACTATTAATTTTAAAAGTGTGGTACTTAGTTTTGAAAAAACTACTAGAGCGATTGCAATGCGATTTTCACTGTTAGATAGCTTAGATTTTGACTTAAAAACAACGTACTTGGTATCTCAATCCGATGAGTAGGAGCCAAGCAATTTAATAAAAACTATTAATTTTAAAAGTGTGGTACTTAGTTTTGAAAAAACTACTAGAGCGATTGCAATGCGATTGTCTCTGTTAGATAGCTTAGATTTTGACTTAAAAACAACGTACTTGGTATCTCAATCCGATGAGTAGGAGCCAAGCAATTTAATAAAAACTATTAATTTTAAAAGTGTGGTACTTAGTTTTGAAAAAATTACTAGAGCGATTGCAATGCGATTTTCACTGTTAGATAGCTTAGATTTTGACTTAAAAACAACGTACTTGGTATCTCAATCCGATGAGTAGGAGCCAAGCAATTTAATAAAAACTATTAATTTTAAAAGTGTGGTACTTAGTTTTGAAAAAACTACTAGAGCGATTGCAATGCGATTTTCACTGTTAGATAGCTTAGATTTTGACTTAAAAACTATGTACTTGGTATCTCAATCCGATGAGTAGGAGCCAAGCAATTTAATAAAAACTATTAATTTTAAAAGTGTGGTACTTAGTTTTGAAAAAACTACTAGAGCGATTGCAATGCGATTGTCACTGTTAGATAGCTTAGGTTTGACTTAAAAACTATGTACTTGGTATCTCAATCCGATGAGTAGGAGCCAAGCAATTTAAAAAACAATTAATTTTAAAAGTGTGGTACTTAGTTTTGAAGGCCCATATACACATATTGCAAGAATCGTCATGTGATGTTTCTATCGATTTGAATAGAATACGCTGATTTCCAATTCAAATAAACTGCTGGCTTTTAAAGAGCTTACAGCATATTATTATTTTGCTGCGATACCATGCTGTTTTGTTAGTGTTTCTGTGTAATTCCAGCTTCATCTCTATCTTATGATTGTTAGATATCTATCTGTTGATAATATATTAGATATATTCCTTTGTCTAATGATTTGCCCATACTGGTCAAAGAGAATACGAATATGAATTATACGGTAATGATATACGTGCAGATATTATTATTAGTAGCATACCAGTAACAACGACAGTACAACGTACGAAAGTGTTTCAGGCAATTCGGTGTATATTCTAAGCAATATAGCAGAATAAATGATAGTTGATAATATTACAAAAACTCATGCTACCTACTCCTATGCAGGCATACTTACTTTACTACCAAAACTGTCTGGCTGAAAATCGTCTTTGCTGGCTGAATAACGTGTTTTTTTTTATATATACCTCCCTCGATAGATTATTATGTAATAATCGAGACTTCCTCAAATGAAGAGTCAGTTTTTTCGTCATTAATCTGGGAACATGATAACTTCTGTTTTTTATACTGTCACGTGTAAGTACATGCGGGAAGCCATGGGCCCACGGGCAATATTGATGCCTTTTTATAGAGATCAATAAGTGCAAATTATTCACGTGTATTCACTCAAATACACGACTCTACAAAAACGATATCCTACTAAACTAGTTTTTCGCCCCGAACAGACCGAGTAGGTTAGGTATTTATTACTCAACATTGTACTGAAATGTACAAATGACTATCATAATAATATGACACTCCATTTGACCTTTGAAATTTATAACCCGCCCTTTTGGTCTCCAATATCTCAAGAAACCTCAAACCGAAACTAAACTACCACAGACGGATAGTTGGCTAAGAGATTTTGCTAGAACTAAAGGAGATTAGAATAATCTCTATTTTATGCCAGTAAGTGTAATTCAACCTCTTTGATAGTTGGACAGACAGATGGACTGACTGATTTTTGGACTGCGGAACCCTAACGATACGGATTTACCACGTAATGACGGTGCACTTTACATAATAATTTAAATTTAATTCGACAAAAATGTTTTTTTAACTTAGTGGAGTAATGAATGTACTTGCCTTGCCATTTATCTTGCCAGATACATTCTAAGATGAGAAGTAGTAGCAAGTTTCTATTGGTAATGATAATGACATCCTAGTGAGGCTGCCTTGAGGCTAAACGTCATCGAGCGGCCTCAGTGTGACCTCATCTCACAATGAGCAGGAAAACAATACACTTCCTCGCACTAGAAACATTTTTTTTAATGACTGCTTCCTATCTGATACACATAACCTGCACTGGTTAACATGTGAACGGACGCAGCTTTGATTAAAATTCTAATTACGATTAAAATATGCTAGAAATTAAGAGATATTTCTTGATGATCAAACATATATTCTCGTTTTAAGATTTATTATCTTCAAGTTTTTGTTTGTGAGATCTTGATTACATTCTTAAATTCTCAGTGACTCGATTGTGGATTACCTTTGAAGATATGTTGAGTAATATTCCATTTTTGATTTGTGAGATATCGATAAATACCGCAATCCGCAGGTCATCGCAGGCGAGTCACGAACGATGACATCACTATTGACGCTGTTTTCGATGTTCACAGCGAGGCGAGGTTTCCCCTGCAATTATATTCTGATTTCTTACTTTGAATTTCCTGATGTAAATGTCACGCTAATGAAAAAAAATAACGCAAGCTTTCTGACCATTTAGAATGAAGATCCGGGATATTTTATTATTATCATACTTAGTTGCATCTCATTATAATATTTTATTATTTGTGTGGTTATTTCTCTGGGTTAGAAGTAACCTATGTGTTATTCCACGACCAAAAGTACCAAAAATACAAAATACTATATATCGTTCAGCCGTCAAATAGTTTTTTTATCACCGGATTAGGTATCAAGTATACCAGTTTTTAAGTCAAACCCTAAGCTCCAGTAGTTTTTGCGTAATGCACGAACAGAGAAAAAGGCGATTTAAAAAAGATAGTTCCTGTTTTATTAATTATCTTACTTGTACAGAGTTTTTGTTGCTTTCTGCTTTATTATAAGTATAAAATGAAGATATAATAGATAGATATATATATTAGCTATAATCATTAAGCTTTTGACACACAGATGGACTGTATGGAGATTTATCACTGTTTCTTATGTTTTTATTAACCTTTGAAGCATCTCGGAGCAAAGGGCGAAAAAATTACGAAATCTGTAATTACTAACGGATTTGAAATCAATTGATGGGCTGAGAACTATGGGATTTCTCAAATTAAAAGATTATTTCTCTGACTACTTAATGAATACTATTAATATACAAGTAGATACTATAGTATTAAGAAATTATCAATAATCATAACATCTTATTACATAATTTGAGTGTTTGTAGTTCTGTACTAAACTCACATTTCAACGTCTCTTCAAATACCTATGCACTTGCACAATATACGGCACGGTATTGGCTTTCTCGTCGACAAGTCCCTCGTCAACAACATTGTGAAGATCGAAAGCGTTTCGAGCAGGGTGGCATACCTTATACTCAGAAGTACCGAACAGTATTCGTTGAAGGTCATAAAGGGCCATTATTCTCTATAAACAGTCACACGCGTAACGCGTCGTGCTGTGGCATCGTTCAGAAAAGTACGGCAATTCTCGAACATGCACGAACAATTCCACGCAGATATCTTAACGCGGCGCGTTACGTGGCCGAGTGGCAATAGAGAATAACGGCCCAGGTGTAAGCCCCACACTCAAATCGCCTGGACGATAAAGTGGAGGCTATGTATGGCGACATTTCTAATGCCATACATGCCCCGAAAACACACTTCACAGTGGTGATGGGGGACTTCAACGCACGGCTGGGCATGAGGAATGGCGATGAACTGAGAATGGGGCAGTTTGGATTTGGACAGCGGAACCAAAGGGGTCAGTGATTGGCCGACTTCATGGAGAAAGAGGGACTTTTTATGAGGAACTCCTTTTTCACGAAGCACCCGTCCAGGAAATGGACGTGGCTGCACCCCGGCGGTCATAAGCACGAGATAGATTTCATTTTGACGACCAATAAGCATATATTCAATGATGTCTTTCTGATCAACAGGGTTAAGACCGGCAGTGATCACTGCATGGTAAGAGGTTCATTGAATATCAACATAAAGCTGGAAAGGTCTCGTTTGATGAGATCTACTCTTCGCCCAAGTCCTGCCCAAATCCAAAACCCCGAGAGCTTTCAGTTGGAGCTCCAAAATCGCTTCCAAATCCTTACTGAATGCGATACAGTGGATGAACTAAACAACGGGCTGCTGGAAATTGTTCACGCGGTCGGGTCGGAGTTCTTTAAGACCCCCCGCAAAAATAGAACACAAACTCTCTGAGCATACACTCAAAGTTATGGCAGAACGAGGCGAGATGAGGCTGCAGTCTTCAGTGGATATGTCGAGTTACAGCTTGCTTAATAAACAGATCTCCAAGTCAATGCGACACGATTTGCATTCCTAAAATACTACTTGTATTAAGAATTCAATACAGCGGAACAAGGGCTCCAAAGTGTTCGCAAGACATCTGTCTATTGGGCAAAGCCTGTTGACGAAGCTGAAAACCGGCAGTGGCAGCATCGTTTCGTCAGCCAGAGGTTTTGAGTGAGCTCGAGAAGTTCTATGTTTATACACCTCATCGCGTAGTCCTCCTAGTACGACTAACGATGCAAGAGCCCGTTTGTCCCGACATTATACCGAAGATATCCCGGACGTCAGCCTATATGAGATCAGAATAGCTCTCAAACAGCTTAAGAGCAACAAGGCACCAGGGGAGGACGGAATAACGACAGAGCTACTGAAAGTGGGTAGAACACCGGTGCTTAAAGTCTTTCAGAAGTTTGACTCCGTCATCCTCGAGGGTACTACGCTAGAGGCGTGAAACAGGAGCGTAGTGGTTTTGATTTTTAAGAAAAGTGATAAAACCTTCTTGAAGAATTATAGGCCCATTTTGCTGCTGAGCCACGTCTATAAGCTGTTCTCGAGAGTAGTTATAAACCGTTTCGCTCGTAGGTTTGATGACTTTCAGCCTCCCGAAAAAGCTGGATTCCAGAAAGGGTTAAGCACCGTAGACCACATCCATACGCTCCGACAGATTATACAGAAGACCGAAGAGTATAATCAGCCACTATGTCTAGCGTTTGTGAATTACGAGAAAGCCTTTTGATTCAGTCGAGACCTGGGCAGTGCTACAGTCATTACAGCGGTGCCAGATTGATTACCGGCACATCGAAGTGTTAAAGTGTTTGTACAGCAAAGCCACCATGACAGTCCGTCTTCAGGATCAGAGCACAAATTCTATCCAGTTGCAAAAAGGGTTGAGACAGGGAGACGTTATTTCTCCGAAACTGTTCACCTCTGCCCTGAAAGATATATTCAAGCTTCTGAACTGGAACGGATATGGTGTTAACATCAATGGCGAATACATCCCTCACCTTCGATTTGCTGATGATATAGTCATCATGGCAGAAACCCTGGAAGACCTAAGCACAGTGCTCAGTGACCTCAATATTCTTTCCCAACATTGGGTCTTAAAATGAACATGGGCAAGACAAACATCTTGTCAAATGCCCATGTCGTACCCATGCTGGTTTATGTTGGGAACGATATTATCGAAGCTGTTGATCACTATGTCTACATAGGTCAGACGATCCAACTGGGTAGATCCAACTTCGACAAAGAGGTCAACCGACGAATCCAACTTGGATGGGCAGCGTTCGGGAAATTACGCTATATCTTCTCGTCGCTGATACCGCAGAGCCTCAATACAAAAGTTTATAATCAGTGCGTGTTGCCAGTAATGACATACGGCACTGAGACGTGGTCGCTAACTATTGGTCTCATACAAAAGCTCAGAGTTGCGCAGCGTGCAATGGTGATAGAATCAGAAATGAGGAAATCCGTAGAAGAACGACGGTTACCGACATAGCTCTCAGAGTTTGCAAGTTGAAGTGGCACTGGGCAGGCCATATAGTTCGCAGAACCGAAAACCGCAGGGGAATAAAGGTTCTCGAATGGCGAGCCATCGCAGGAATTCGGTGGATGGAGGTGGCACAAGATCGCTCATCATGGCGCTCTTTGGAGGAGGCCTATGTTCATCAGTGGACTTCTAAAGACTGACATGATGATGACGATGAAAACATTAATATACCAACATTTAATCAAAATTCCTTTAGCCATCAAAATTTTTTTTATTGAATGCTCGGCTTCTGCTCTTCGGATTGAGATACCAAGCACCCCAGTCAAACCAACTAACTAAACTATCCAACAGTGAAAACCGCATTGCAATCGGTCTAGTAGTTTTTACGTGATGCGCAAACAAACATACAGACAACCAAACTAACAAACAAACAAACAGACAGAAACTAATATAAAAAAATGTTATATTATTGTTTTGTATCTATTATTAAGTACCCTAGACCATTTTTTTTAATTATCTTCTTTGTACAGACTTGTTCGTTCTTATTGCTTTATTATAAGTATAGATTTTGAGGGGCCTAAGCAAACATCGAAACGAATATACGCTACCTTAAATAGTTAAACTCACTTTAGGAAGACGTTTGCATATTAAAAAGATACATCGTACAAATATTTATTCTGTAACCTGCAGAACCTGCTAGTGTTGTGTGTCGTGACAACTGTTGTGCTGGAGTCAACGCTCGCCCTTCTCGACGCTGATACCCGCTTTGGCTTCGGCTTCATCATCAGATAACACATAAACCTAGAAAACTCATCAAGACAAACCAAATGAGCCCAAACTCGAAGGGGTTCCATCATTTGATTAAGGAGTTCCTGTGGTTACCTTCCGGCTCCATCATCAGACCCTGGATACCATATAAACCCAGAGAACTCATCAAGACAAACCAAATGAGCCCAAACTTGAAGGGGTTCCATCATTTTGTTGGCTCCATCAGTCTAGCTCACCATCATATTGTATTGTCATCAGAATTACACCCATTTGCAAAACTTCAGCTTATTTGGACGTCGTTAAATGGTTCAAAATAGACTTTCAAACTTGTCCCAAGTATTAATATAGAAGTTTGCTAAAAGCTGCTTAACCAATTTTGATGAAATTTATACAGAATCACACTGAAGGACAATTATGCTAGAAAAAAATACCATCTAATTCGGTACAGAAATCCCGAAGACTTGAGATAACATAAACATTAAAACAAATAGTTATTTTTAATCAAAATACTCCTGAACCAATTTTGATGATGTTTATATGGACTACACTGAATTTGAATAAAATATTAATCATCCAAATCGGTTTAGAAATCTTAGAGATATGAGGCAATGTAAACACAAAATCAAATGGAATTTCTAAAAAAAACTAGGTATTTTTTTCGAAAAACTACTGAACCATTCTTTATAAGTAAAAAATGGGGACTAATCTAGGGTCCTAAACTTACTTAAAAAAACCAAATCGGTTTAGTAGTTTTAGAGATATGAGGTAACAAACTGATTACTTGAGAACCTCCTCCTTTGCGCGATTTAGTCCCGTTTAAATATTTAACTACGAGTATGTGTTCGAATCGTGAAAGTTTAAAAGTTACAATATATACAGGGACCCAATTGAGCCAGAAAAAATATTGCTGGAATTATAAATAATTAATGGATTTCATATATAATATATAATACCACATCTACTATATATAGTAGATGTGGCATTATATATATATATATATATATATATTTATATATATAAATATAATGCCATATCTACTCGTACTTGGATTGGAATGAGGAAAGTCTGTAATCTCTCATACGAGCAGTAATAGTTGTTGTTGCTCCAACATGTTTTGTTTCATACGTCGGTAGGCAGCTGCATCGCGGAAGGTGAACCAGCTTATATGTAACTAGTTGTACCCGCGGCATTGCCGGCGTAGTCATTTCTGTGGGTTAAACGTAACCTATGTGTTATTCCAGGACCATAAGTACCTATAAAGTACATTATAAATTTTTTCAAAGTTCGTTCAGACGTCAAATCATTTTTTATCGATTGCTCGGCGTCTACTCATCGGCGGACTAAGATACCAAGTACACCAATTTGTAAGTCAAATCCTAAGCTATCCAACAGAGAAAACCACATCGCAATTTCCAGTAGTTTTTACGTGATGCGCGTACAAACATATAAACGGACAACACGAATAAAAAAATTAAAAAAAAACTAGTTCAGTTTTCAAAAATATTTTCGTTTTACAGACTTTTTGGTACGCACTGCGTTTGGTACGTAGTTATTTATTAAGTTTATTTTTAACGGACTTCCAAAGGTAGGATGTTTACTAAATATTCAACAGTGCGCTTGTCGCACAAACACAAAAAAAAAAACAAAAAACAACTAATTTGGAGTGGTTCCATATAAATTTCAACGAACTTGGTTCCGTTTCTTTTTTAGTAAATTATTTTGAAATCCTTTTTTTTTGGTTCGATTATTAGTTTGTATTGTCTTTTTATGTTAAACTAGCCGCGTCCGTAGCTTCGCTCGCGTGCAAATTTTGGCACCCCCGGCCGCGTAACCCCTTTAGGTATGAAAAAAAAAAAAAAAACTAGTTCAGTTCCCTCCTTATTACACCCCTAGGGTTGACATAACTAATTTCGCAACCTGTTGACACTTGTCACTTTGACAGCTGACACTTTGACACCTGTCACTTTGACACCTGTCACTTTGACACCCGTCACTTTGACACCCGTCACTTTGACACCCGCCACTTTGACACCTGCCACTTTGTCACCTGCCACATTGACACCTGCCACTTTGACACCTGTCACTTTGACACCTGCCACTTTGACACCAGTCATTTTGACATCTGTCACTTTGACACCTGCCACTTTATGTCTGTCTCTTTTACTCTGTCACTTTGACAGCTGTCACTTTGACACCTGTAACTTTGAAATCTGTCACTTTGACATCTGTCACTTTGACATCTGTCACTGTGACATCTGTCACTGTGACATCTGTCACTTTGACATTTGTCACTTTGCCACCTGTCACTTTATGTCTGTCACTTTTACTCTGTCACTTTGACATTTTCACCCGCGTGAGATGATGACGATGATCATGATGATGATGAAAAGTATCATATGTGTTATTCGGGTATAAGCTATCTCTATTCCAAATTTCATCAAAATCCGTTTAGCCGTTTGAGCGTGAAGGATAATGATGATTATGAAAAGTATCCTACGTGTTATTCCAGGGTAAAAGCTATCTCTATTCTAAATTTCATCAAAATCCGTATAGCTGTTTGAGCGTGAAGGAATAACAAACAAAACTTTCTCCTTTATAATATTTGTATTATTATTTTTATCCTTTATACATACCTAATTTCCCATACAAAGCAATCGCATTACGGGTGACGGACGCGAAGCCCGTGGGCGCATTGCTTATGTAATGAGTAATGCGGTATTTCACGAAGAAAGCGTCTCCAGTTGGCGACACAGCGCACGGCGCGAGCCTCGCTCACGTCCCGCTTCAACAATATATTGCGGCGACGAAGACACACATTAGACATTTGTCGTACGTGCGTACAGAAATGCCTTTAATGTTATGCAACACGCTGGCTGTCGCAAATGAGGAGTTTAAATGTGTTCTTTTAACTAGGATAGCGCTTGTGAGAAAATATTTTGCAAGAGAACCAAGCAGTTTCATACAAGATTATTTAATTGCTGTCCAAAACACGAGTCTGATTGATATTGTGAATACATTAAGTTGCTCAACATAAAATTTTCTAGACTATTCAAAAGGAAAATCGATTAACTCTACGTCGGGTCATCACTGGAATACTGATAGCTGCCCAGGATACTATCATAAAGCTATAGTCGGCAAAGGTCAGCCGCGGAAGCAGCGGCGCGGGTGCAGTTACGCATACCAGTTATTACGACCTCGAGCCATAAAGTAACTGCCTCTACCGAAGAAATATATGAGTACTACATTAGTCTATGCCACCGGCCATACATAATTATTTAACTATAATATTTACCTTCTAACTACAGAGTAGATGAACAATTTTTTATTATACTGGGATACGCAAGGTCTTCAAAAGTCGTTGCACCTAAGTAGTATACCACATTTTTGTTCCACTATTAATTAATCTATCAACAGCAACTGTTTACCATCTTTGTGTTAGCTTAGTGTTACTTAAATTCATAGGCTTTTAATTGAATACTTGTATATTTTTGGGACATAAATATATTTAAATGATTATTTCAGGGTTGGCTCTGAAAATACTTACTTCCAGTGTTTTAACTCCACGCATGTATGGGCTACGAAGACTATTTCATAATACTTGGTTCGCCTCTATTAGCCCACCTAACCAACCTACCTATCTAATAAGCTCTATAGGTACCGCCTTGGTATTCATTATTGTAATATATCGCAGTCCTTACTAACAAAGTACATATAAACAAACGGATACGATGGTGACAATTACCTCATCCGTAATGACAGATGAGGTTAATGCCACTATTACCTACAGTGGTAAAACTCCTCCATCTCTAGAATTTTTGAAACATTTACTTGATGACCGTTCACCTCCGATGACATCAGACCTCGAAATTAAGCATTACCACAGATGCATTCGATTCATGAGATAATAACGGGTAAACACAGGATGTTGTTGTTGTCGATGGCTCTCAGCACGTGCTGGTGGTTCCTTATGCCAGTAGAGAGCTCGATGATTATAGTGATTGCTTCCTGCGACGGCAAGCCAAGCGCGGAAGGTGAACAAGTGAGCATCTAGGTGAGGAGTATGTAAGCGGGTAAGGAGTGTGACATGGGTCAAGTTCTTATTGTCACGACGCAATGCCTTAATATTTTTATACCACATCTTTTTATATACAATTTAATATAAGTACCTAGGTATAAATATGTGTTTTCATTCAAGCTCGCGCTTTTAACCCTATTTTTGTTGTGTAATGTACTGGATGTTAATTCTCAGCGCCTCCGTTTTCTTTTGTGGTTTTAAGATCTGCTTCAGTAATTCGATTCGGTGTTTGTACCGCAGCACGACTGCTCATGTTTGTTCGTGGAACGGCAGCAGTTTTATAATGGCATTGAGAGTTGAGCGGCCACAGTGCGTTCCGCTGCGTGATCAAAACGGTCATGACTGACGATCCCGAAGTGAATGCGATTGTGCATTCACAACTTTTTAACTGTTGGAAATTTCCTAATATCTCAATTGCAAATGATTACAACAATTTTACGCTTCTTTTACTTTACGTTATGAGTTACTGCTGAAGATAACATTTAATTTGTAGTCGTGAACAGCCGAGACATATTTAAAAGAAAAATAAAACAACGGTGTAATCACGGTGGCTACTGCGGCCCCGCAACGTAAAAATTAAACAAAGGTGCGTCAACAATGACGACCTTGCGCCCGCAGCCGCGCCGGTTGAGTAATCGCCTTCTGTAGAAAGTACACTTTCCTCAGGAACGCTTCAAAAAGGACCTTATTTATTCCTCACGAAATCTATAATCGAGTAACTGCGCACTTTCCGACAAAGGTCGGTAAAGATTCAGAGAAGTTTCCCTGACATTAAACTTCCGTTTCTTTTCCATTACGACTGTCTCGTTATATTCAAACAACTTTTCGATGGAATTTTGGTCATGATCACCAACAAATGTGCGAGCAGGTTTAAATCGGTAGTGCCTTGTCCCAGATACTTCCAAAATTTTATGTTGTCCACAGCTGCAGCGTTGACGTAGAAGTGACCTAAAGCGTATAAGATTGGTTTGCTGTAGGTACGTTTCTAGTCGAACACAAAATGGAGTCCTTCAGCGTTTCGTCATTGTATGCGCTTGTAAACCGAGACCGAGACTGGTATCGGAGAGCAGGTCGGTCGGTGTCAGGGTTCCGAAGCTCGTCGCGTCTATTGACACTTTCACCTCACTCGTGCATTACCAGCGCTTACGTCACGCATCTAGTCGCAATTATATCATCACGAAATCAGCTGCTGGATAAGTGGCACGTTGGCACACTGCGCTTTGAACCGAAATCTCACTTTTTACTGTTTGTTCATTGTGTTTCTTTCCATTATTGTGCTCGTTATCGGTCATTAAATGGCGAAGTAGAGGCAATAGGAAAACTATTTGCTGTGCGATTATAGTTGCGTCTATTGACTCTTACATATGGTCAGTGTATTTGGTAAGGTTATGGAAATGACGCCATTTGCATAGAAATTATTATATTACTGAGGGTAAATATTTATTTCTTCGCTTAGAATTATTATCGGCAACTATATATTTAGGTTTGTTAGCTTTACGTAACGTTGGATTTCTAGACATGATTTGCCGTTTGTTGTTTATCGATGAGTCGTTGGATTACCACAAAATCTTATGGTGCTGTGAGAGATGATGCGTATATTTTGGTAGGTATTTCAGCGGTTTCTATTTATTGTCTCTTGAGCATTCTTATATGAACACGAGTTAACCATAGAGTGCCTTCTATAAGTGTTGTGCAAAGCAGAAGTACGAGTACCTATATAATATACACTGGAAAACAATAGACAATGTTGTAACTTTTCATTTCAAATACGCAAACAATATGTAAATAGTGTATGTATGATTCACATTATATTAAAAATGACGTAATTTCTTGTTACTAATGTTTGCTTTGTTTGCTTTTTGTAACCCCGAGTCTCTGATTTCCGGTGAACAAGTATACCAAAAGCAAAATATAAATAATAAGGCTTCTTGTTCTCAAATAGAGAATAAAGGTCTATTAGTTTTACATATTTACCTAAATTTAAAACAGTTTTGACTTACCCGTGTTCTGAGTAGAAGATCTTGTACTTTTCTCTTTTCATCTCCACGTGTTTACAAAAGTCCCAGGCCCGTGTCACTGTTCATTTCACAGTTATTATCACAAGTACCGACGATGCGCACAAAAGAGTCATTACATAAACACAAACTTATTATCAGCTGCTGCGATTCACAGAATACTCTAGTCTCATGACGTTACCAGCTACTGGACCTGCAACAAAGAAATATCCAAATTAGTAACGCATTTAGTAACTTATTACATACAATGATGTGTGGGAGCCAAATAATGGAGAATTGGAGAGAGCGTTGTAAAACGGATAGGTATTTGTGATGAAGTCATCTAATGTCTTCAGTTGTCTGTCATGTAATTAGAAACCTGCGTTTTGTTCCGCTTCGACGTATTTACTTTCATCCTTGTGCGGACAGTATCATCAAATTATTGTTATTAGAAGAGGGTTCGGAGATTGAATATAGCTACTTATATATTAACCTTGTGCTGTGTTACGAGTATTACGCAATTAAATATGACAATGTAGGAGAATAAATTTTGTCGAGTCTCGAAGTAAACATTTATATCATTGGTTTTAAGTCAAAGTTTGTTACTAAAACACCTTCTTATTAAGCTATTAATTTCGAGAAGTTTGCATGCATTTATAAATAATATTTTTGTTCCGGTAAATGTTTAAGTTCAGGGTCTGCAATCATATTCTTACAAAGACTGAGCACTGCCCGCGGCAGTATCGCTGTATTTAACATTACACAGGCGGGCATTTAAATTGTGTAGGTTTAAAAGGTACGAACTAAATTACCGCCCGATCTTTTCAAGCATCAATCATGGTACTTTGTTAACTATATTAATTTGTAAGCAATACTTGAATGAAGTCGTGTCTTTGCCGTCCGATGCATCGAGTCTTTAATCATAACTGAATGGTTTAAGTAGAATGGACAATACATAAACTAATGTTAGGAAACGTAATGCATGTTACTTTGTATTTCAAGGACTATGTGGAATAGATTAACCATCATCGGATATCAAAGTGTTGACATAAATATAACTCGCGACGGACAAAAAACTTAAGAATAAGGAGAACAACAAATATATGGTGGGTTTTTTATGTTGGTCAGACTCTGCGGCCACAAATGTTTGTGTGGCTTGGTCATCAACATCATCAAAAGCCTGTATTCATTCACTGCTAGACATAGGCCTCTCCCAAAGCGCGCCAGTGAGTGCGTTCTTCGGCTCTTCTCATCCAATGACATCCAGCAAGCTATCTTGCACAGACGTCGCTCCATCATACCACAAGGTTTCCTACACTACGTTTACCGATTTGCTGTTTCTACTATAGAACTCACCTACCCTTTCTGCTATCGGTTCTCGACAAAAGAGACCTGGGGCTTGTTGCCTAAAGAAATAAGAATTTTGGTGCTTCATATTGGATTAAGGACAATACTTCTAAAGGCTTTGCAACACGCATTTATTTTTTGGAGCCGCATTGACATGCGGCTCCTAAAAAGGTCTTCTTTCCAGGTTTATCCGTAGGTAACTTCACTATGAGACGTAACATTTCTGCGAATTTTCGTAGTTAGTATGTTGAAGTAGTGGCAATTTATAGCTGGATTTCTTTCGTCAATCATTCTAGATTACTAAGAGCAAAACATCGAGCTGTGAGCTCGAGAGTTGATCGTGAGAAACGTGTGTCTCTCCGCAATGCGGCGCTCTGTCGTCAGTGGGGATTAATATGTTACTACAATCGATGTGAAAGGGTTGGAATTCAAAAACGATACATGGTTCTAGAACTTTGGACAGAATTTATTATTTCTTGTTGAATAAACAGCTGAATTCAGCTGCACTTCTACTTCACTTTTCAGAGCGGCTATGTCCCATCCTGAGATAGAAGTGGAATCCGATTATTACGAATTACATCAACATTTAAGATAGGTATGTCATGAAATTAGGCAAGAAAGTTTGTCTACGGAGTTGTGCTCTCTTGATCACTCGTTTCTAAAATGCCTAGTACTTATTTCGTGAAACCGTCGCGTCGCTAGCATTTTGGAATACATCTTGGAGACGGTACAGTCCTTGGAGATACAGTTACAATTTAATCTCGGGCCATTAATCCTTAATCCTAATTACAATCTGTAGTATTAAACTTTATTTGCTGGGTTGTGAAACGCGACCTTCGCGTCGAGTCGGCGCAGGACCCGCAGCGCCTGCCCCTGCGCCCGCGCCTCTCGAAGGTATGTTTATTCATCACTCTAATGGATCTCCGATCATTGCTTGTAAGCACTTTATCACGAAACCATAACAACATGCACCACTTCTCGCCTGCCGGTATTCTACGACGTATTTGCTCTTTGTCTGTTCAGTACAATAATTATACACATATAGCGCGACGAGCGCTACGAACGTCGGCACGCAACACCCGCGGCGGCTTGTCGGCATAACACTCCCAGATGAAGGACTTCAAAATAGTCCGAAACTGGTCGGAGTATTTCAGATCTTCTTTTTCGTGAGTTTTTAGCCGTTTTATTTATATTTAATATGAATATCACTCGCGTTAGTTTTCAAAATCAAATGTATCATGATGTAGCCAACCATTTCATGAAATGATCAATTTTACGATATCGCCACGACATATTATGTCCTAACATCTGTGATACCAATCCAAGATTTTCGGATAAGCGAAAAGATTGTTACACTTATTTATTTGTAAACTTTAAATATGGTGTTCTTAAAAAGTTAATCTATCTATGTACAGATCAAGATAAAGTTGTGCCCAAATATTTCATTCAAGTTGCGTCCAGACGTAAAATCTTTAACTTAAGGTAAACGTTAGTTGACATTACCTATTCTATACCTGCAAACTTGCGAAACATTTGCAGTACTTGAACAGAAACACTTAGATTTTTCGATCGGATTATTCGAGTAGCACTAAACCACAGGTTAAATATAAGTCTTTCAGTAGAAGGACGATGACATTAACGCGTATCCAAAGTAAATACGAGGAAAATGTGAATGCAAATACGGTGACGATCGCATCTCGGAGCGAAGCTTGCGCAAGAGTGGCCGCTCTGCGCTCACGCATCGATCACACGTGCCCTTGCTCGAAATGCTTACACGAGCGCACCCCCACAGTACTGTCCTACTGCTATGGTGCTAATAAACAAAATCTAAAGACCTTGGCAGGTGACTTGCTGAATTTTACGATTGGTCCTAAATAGATAGAAATCGATTTTACGTGAGTCACATGATGTGAGATATTTAGTAAACCACGGTAGGTATCTGTACTTTTAGTGGCAGTTAATTTTTGACATGACAGCTAAGTTCGTTAACTGAATTCAGAAAGGGCGAGGTTCTCAATTCCATTGTATTTTAACTATTTATGTATGTTTCTGTGATTTCTTAACTGAACTGGGTGATAATTTTTTATTTGAAAAGATAGACCTCCAGGGCGGTCCCATATAAACATGAAAATAGATTCAGTTGATTTTTAGAAAATCCATTTCGATGTCTGATTATTGGTTCATAGAGTTATTAGGAAACGTAAAATTACGTGCTGGGCCCTGTTTCATAAAACTTACAATTATAGTTTACCATTACAATTTAGTGTACATTGATGCATATGTTAGAGTGTTACGTGTAAATATGAATTTTGCTAGAAGATAAACTTCAGTCTACACTAAATTGTAATAGTAAACTACAATTGTAAGTTTTATGAAACAGGGCCCAGGTCATTTTTACTGAGCGCAAGCACCTTTGGTATAGCCGCAGCTTCAACATGACACCTTTTCATATATTTTTTATACTTACGAGTACCTGTTATTTTTTGTTGAGTAGTGATTTGTGCCAATAAATGTTTTTTTTTCTTTTTTTTTGCTGCCCTTTTTTTCTATTCAGAGAATTTAGTAAAAATTGCATAACATCTTCTCTAGAATAATGATTTGCGGTTTCCAGATTTGCTGTCATCGAATACCTCGTTAATGTAAAACACACTGATGATATCATGTGCAATATTTTTTATGCATAGCGTAGTACTATTATTACTGCACTGTATCTTATTCCTTTGTTAATTTACTTACGAGGTGGAAACGGATCAATATGTGTAAACTAGTGAGCAGTATTTATGACAAAAGCTTTTTTCACATAGCGCCATGACTACAATTGATTTTCGTCATGATACGCAGATTAAATTCTGTGGATAAGCATGGTTATTTTATTAGCCACAGTGAACATAGCCGACGTGAGAAACTATATCACATTGTGTATGAAGCCAGCCCCGTGACTGACTGTGAGAGTACATAATAGAAGTGACAACAATAGGCAGCCAGTCAGCCACTCCTGCACATTCAAGCCTTCACTAAATCGACAAAAAAGCTATTGACTAGCCGTGCCTGTCTTTAATTTAATTAATGAATCACAAAGGCGATCTTTAGACAGTTTATCGACAGTCTCAGACATTGTTTTGCTTTTGCAATTATTGCAGTACCTACCATAGTCTATTACGAAATCACTAATGGATTTTTACTGCTAAATACCGTGTTAGCAATGTCGCAGATTAGTTGACAGTTAGTGCGTGTAATAAATAATACAAGTGTTGAGAACAAGATTTTAGATAATGACGGCAAGATGGAGACTTCGGACAAATGTCAAGAGCGCTGCCGCACCTGAGACTGTGTTGCAATTTAAGGACCTATTCGGTAATGTAAACAGGTAGTAATTAACCTCTCAATAATGTTGGTACCTACTGTGGAATGTTGGGAAGGCTTCAAGCACACAAGCAACTACTTTTAAAGTTGGTTGTGTGCTCGAAGTGGCGAGGGCATAAAGGTAAATTTAAATATTAAATTAAACTTGGATCGGAACGTCACTTCACTCCTTATCGTTATGAAGTAGTGCTGGCCACCGCCTATACGGCTTAACGACTGCTATCAATCAATTACGATTGAAACCCGCACATAACTTAAAAAAGTCATTGTTGCGGACGAGGACCGAACCCGGTATCAGTTGGCATCTAATTGCGCACT
Organism: Alsophila aescularia; assembly: GCA_946251855.1. Lineage (NCBI taxonomy): Eukaryota > Metazoa > Arthropoda > Insecta > Lepidoptera > Geometridae > Alsophila > Alsophila aescularia. The sequence goes on from OX276378.1 coordinate 47,232,683, forward strand.
AGTATAACGCTCGACCACCATCGCTGTTAGCGTCATTGCGTTTGAACGTTAAAAAGATTTAATAAACTACTCTATATTTTACAGCAGTTAACTATTGCATTAGCACAAAAAGTTTTAAATTAGTTTCAGGAAACATTAATTGCTTTAATTAAGAGATTAGATTTAGTTAATTATGTATCCTTTAACATTTCAACATGCTGTTGCACGCACGTTGCTTACTCTGATGCTTATCTAAGTACAACAATTAGTCACCCTTGGGGTATGTTGGGCAATAGTTCATAAGTTTTATACCTTTATGTAACCAGCTTGATTATTTCTATTCTTTATAAGCATGTGAACTGACCTCAGTAATTAGGCTAATATACGCAATATAATACAGAGCAGAGAGTTTTATGTACCGCAACCAAGCATGTGTTATTCGTCAGGTGTCAAAAATGCGAACCTATGGTGTTTGATATATTTTGTCATATTATTCAGCTCAATTGATTTGATTGTATCTTATAACAGAGTTCACTTTCTTGAGTTTACTCATGGGACTCATGAGAATAAAGTATTTTTTATTATTATTTTTGGCATAGATTATCTGTATGAATACCTGCAGTGCAATTTCAGAAAGCCGAATAAAGTAAGTTTAACGAAATTCTAAATCTGCGTAAATGTTAGAATGACTATATTTTCAATTAAAAATTTCTTAGTGCGCTTTTGGGGCCCAAGTTTGTTTGTTTGTCGTATGAAGTAGTGCTGGCCTTTGGTACCAGAGTTTGTCAGGCCGCCCGAAGGGCACTGGCATGGCTTAAAGACTGCTATTAATCAATAACAGCCAGGACTGACAGCTTAACGTGCCCTCCGAAGCACAGAACGATTAAAAACCACACATAACTTAGAAAAGTCGTTGGTGCGGAGCCTAGAATCAAACTCGGTATCGTAGGATTCTATATTCCACTATTGAATCGTTAGGCTACCATCACTCGTTGAGGCCCAAGTGGATAAATACATTATAATTAGAACATGATGTGGTAGAGAGCATCAGAATAATGCATACCTACAGATTCAGAAAGCAGAATTTAGAAAGTTTAATGACATTCTGAAACCATTTTCTTAAGTTTTTCAAAGCTTATCTATTCAATTTTAAATTTCTTATTGAACACTCCATGAATCGCGTAAGGCTATGCACAAGATTAGGGTAGCACACAAAGCGCGGCATCTGAGCATAAAACTTTAAGATAGAGTTCTAGTAGAGAACAAATAATGAAGAAGTTACAAGAAAATATATAAAAAGAGATCTCAAGCAAGCCCAATTGCCAGAACCAACAACAAAGGCAGACTAACCAGGCGCAGGAAAGTGAGGAAACCCGACCCCAAAGAACGGGACGGGACGGAAGAAGAAGACAAGTAAAGAACTGAGATGGAGTTTGACAGGACATCCTCTTAAATAACAGGAAACAAGGTGGGAAACAGATGCAGATGAGTCCAGATAACCTTCGTTGTTTGCCGAGGAAAACGATTGACATAAAAAGCCAGTACAATTAAGAATCAATTAAGAATTTATCATTTGTGTGCAGTTTTCCATCGTTCCGTCCTTCGGTGGGTACTTTACTGTCGGTCCCTGTTATTGATTAATAGCAGTCGTTAAACCATGTCAGAGGGCCTCGGGTAGCCTGCCAAACTCTGACACTAGAGGCCAGCACTACCTCATACGACAAACAAACAAACATTTGTGAAGTCGGTTAAAAGTGGCATGTGCTATAGTGGGACATAATGTGAACAATGATGGTGATGGTTACGAATGCTATTTATTCGGTTTCCATGATCCAACGACAAAAAATCAAAGGATGCTTGCTTGTCGTACGAAATAGGGCTGGCCTTTGGTGCTAGTTTGTCCTCTGTCAAGTCATGTCAGAGGCCATCCGATGGCCTCTGACATGATTTAATGACTCTATTATTCAATAACATCAGGGACTGGCAGCTTAACATGCCCTCCGAAGTTCGGAGCGATGGATATCGATGCGTTGACAGAAAGCACAGCGTACTCATTGAGTATTGAACTTATTTCAACAGAATTCATGGCATTCTTACAAAATGTGCTCTGAGTAAAGATTGACCCAAGCTTGAATCGCTGTGATGTTACAACATCATAATTTGCTTAAATCATATTAGTTTCAGTTGCGGTCAGTTTGTCTCAGCGCGCCGTTATATTTGGAGCAAATGATTTATAACTACAATATTATGGTCTCGGTTTTCCAGATGCAAATTCTATTGCTCTTCGCCAATTTAAAATGGATTCAAGATTGTGCAAAGACAGTTTGAGGAAACATCTACAAGTGGTCATAATGAATTGGATTGTGTAGGTACATGTTCACGAGGATATTGCCATTTTAGAAGTTGCGAGTTATGTGAACAGCTTTTTTTACTTTCCTAAATAAACCGGGGGACATGTTTGGTGTCGATAAAACAATAAACCGGGGGACATGTTTGGTGTCGATAAAACAACAAAAAAGGTAACTAAAGATAAACAAGTTTATTACCACGAGCCAGTGGCAAGATTTTGAAGTTGGGTACTCTAATTTGTACTTAAGCACCAAAATAGGTTCTGACCTCTTGCTCGTAGTTCTGCGAACTCTCTGTCGGTCGTTAATTTTAAGTTAAGTGCTACATCGCAACATAATTCGGATTCTAAAGGACTATTGTCTAGAGCTTGTTTTTGAACAAAAACTTCATTACTTATAATGTCAAAAGTAATGGATATATTATTCTACAAGGTTTAATAATATTTCAATACGCTGTACCTATTGAGTGGTCACACTTATTTGGCTTTTGAATACATTCATTAATCAGGCACCTGCGGAGCTGCCTTGACATCTACAAAATGATACTTTACGAGCGGACGAGAGCAATAAATAAAAATATACAGCTGACGTTTTTGCAAAGTACACACAGAACTTGTAGTTCATTTTATCTTATATTATACACAGAAATTGTAATTCAATACGAATGCAAGTTTATATAAGTACCGTTGAAAGTTGGGTCCTATTAAATTTTTGGAAATTCGAATTCACACTTCGATTGTATCGAATGATTGTCTTCATTTGATTCTGCCTAATACTTGATGATAGCCATTTGACTTTCGATTAATTGTGTTGAGTTTGAATAATTTAGCAAGAACAGCTGGACAAAATTATAAAGTTCAAACAAGAGCTGCAGTAAATTGTTTTAATTGAGGACAAGGATGTCGTGCTGCGGCCGTGTCTGCGAGCGCGCGGCGGTGTGGCCGCGGGCTGCATCCAGCGTTTTAATCGGTCGACTCACCCGCGCCCTTGCGACTGCCCTGCTGACGTCAGCGCCACTCAGCCGGACTTCCGCCGGATATGGCTCCGATTAGTTCAGCACATCACTACCACTAGGAAATGTACCGCGGTTGCGAAATTTCGGAGGTCGCCGGCAGAGAGCGCCGTCGCCGCGCGATCACTGAAAACTAAACCCGCGTTCACTCTCGCGGCCGCTACTCCGCCTGCGCCTGCGGCTGCACCTCCATCGAATGAAAGCGAGTTAGAAAGGGACAACTAGTCATTTCTTTCTTTTATTCGTAAAGCGAAACAGCAACAGCTGTCATGTCGATGACGGTCGATAGTTCAATAAGCAAGTTTGCAGTTTGTCATCTTAATTATTTTTTTGGTAAAGAAAGACCTAAGTTACTGCCGTACTCATAATTGTCAAGCTTTAAATCTCTTATTTTATATGGATTTGACAGCTTAATGTTCGATTAGCGTTAATTGATGATTATAAGTTAGGCAGTTAGTTTCTTTCATAAATTGTATAGCAACCTTCTCATATATTGAGATTTATTTTACTTTGCGTTTCATGCAATGGATATGAATATTTTCATACTGTTTGTCTAAGTATACCAACTGTCACACAATATGGTTATGCCTCTGCTTATTATATTTAAGCATATTGATCAAACACTGCGCTGTTAGCATTTATTCGAAATGCATAACTTCCGTAAAGGTGAACATGTAATGAGGAAGCAGTCGCGACGATTGGTGCGGCGAACGTGCGCGGAACAATACAATACAGTTCAACAATTTCATTTTATAATGAATTTGGCTTTGTAAAGACACTCTACTTACTTTACACTGATTAATGGGCTTAACAGAATCAGCAGTTTATGATTTTCTTAGATAGATCCTGTCAATCCACTGGTTATTATTGGTATATTCATCTGATACAATTTTGTGTATAAAAAACACCTGTTCAGCAGGTTCAATTAGAAATTATAACTTTAAAACACCCGTTTAAAACCATCAATCAAATACTTACTATTCTTCAGTCATGTTTGTATGGTTGTAGCTTATAGTATAGTATTCGGTCAGCCCATTCTAGGCTATGATATCTGTACTTATAATAAAACTGTATTTAACAGAAACGAATACGAGTATACGGGTACAGTATCATTGTTAGAATCGGCCCATGTTCCTATTGCTGCAACTAAGACCTCTTAGAGAAAACGAGCAGAGAGTATGAGGATATGAGGATTCCTTTACATGTACAAGATATCGATGGTACTAGAACTGTTTAGGTATTTCTACTAATGCAGCATCACACAATATTGAGGTATTTCCAAAAGGTCAATTTGCCTGCACAATCATGTCGATGAGATGGCTTAAAACCTATTTTTCATGTTAATATATTAAATTATATAATCTCGAGTTGAACCAAGGAAACAGAGCGTGCATAATGTGATGAGACACGGTTCGTTGATTTGTTTGTTCACTTAATAAATGGTATGCAGACTTAAAACCATTTACAGAAATGCTGATGACATAAGTGATTTATAAGATTAGTGTTTTATAGACTGGTTTATAGAAGCATTCGCTGGGACTTTTACGCTTATTTTGTAAGTATTAGAAGTCAAATACAATATAAATCAGTACCACTATCTATCTATTTCGTTTAACAACTAATATACAATTGAATTAGAACACTTTGGTATAGGTTAGGGATCATATCGCTTATTGTTAAAACTAAGAACCTTGTATCTGATTGGTTTTAAAACAATCTTTTGTGTTAGGCGCCTGTAGGCTGTGAAAGTGACTGAATTTAAAATTAATTGTGGTTCTAAGTGTCTCTATTTAACGAACAGTCCCTATAAGAAGTAGTTAATAGACAGACGAGGTTAACGAAACAATTAAGACAATAATTATAATTAAGATCGTCGAGATATAATGAGCCGTAGGAGTAGCGTCGTCAAATTTTTGCAGTCACTTAATCTAGCTTAAGTTAATTGGATAGGCTTTTTAATTCTTCGGCACTAATATAACTTATGATTCAGTTACAAACCAAGTAAGTATGCTACAAACCATTTATTTAGTATTTAGCTCTTGCCGGTTGCATAAATAGAATTATATTACAATTTATTTTTAAATACATATATATATATATGTAATAATATATATCTAGATATATAAAATATTTAAATAAATTATATTACCTATTTATTTTATTATTATTATTATTAGTACAATGTTATAAGTATGTATTTTTATAGATTATATATACATATATATTTTATTTTATATATTGTAATATGGTATTTATAAGTAATATTTTATCGTATTTATTTCCTAAAAATATAAATTTATTCATTTCAGTAAATGTACACTAGCACATGCACACTATCGTTCATACAATATTCATGTTCACGCTTTCTAATCTAAGGTTGCCTGGAAGAGATCGCTGCTTAGTGATAAGGCCTCCAATTGTACTATTTTAAAGTCAATGTTGATGTGCCATAAAGAGTTATCTATCTATCTAATTATGCACTATAAGCACGCGTTGAGGTCTTTTGTACCACGAAAGTACATAAGTACTTTTTAATAATGTAATGTCTTATGTTTAAATAATATTTAATTTAAAAATAATAAAGATTGATCTTTTAAAGTTACGAGTCCTCTGCTGACGTTATTATCCCGAGAGCCAAGGCTATGCGGGATCTTAGAGTTATTCTGAGCTACGCTACGATCTATCATTTCGTTTGCACATTAAGATCTGTGTCCAAGCGTTCAGAAGCCTTGGGTTTGTTATGCGTCAGGCTGTCATTTAACTGTCAACGCGTTTTTCCGGAGTAAGCTGGAGAAAAGTGCCCTATATGGAATGGATGAGGAATCCTTATGAAGCCAATACATTCAAATGGTGGAAATAAAAAATATATTGAGATAGCTCTATCTAAACAATAGGGTTAAAATCGATGGTCGGGAAATATAGCTTTGACGTGAAACGAACCGTGGCTATATATATCGTGTTTTTTATTTTTTGTTGGCAGTTGTATCATTCCACCTGTTCTGAAGAGTATACCGATAGCCATTCCTGATAACTATATTAGGGCTCGTCGGCATCAATTTTTGGTCATCCGTGCTACAGGACAGTCAGGGCAGGCCGGCGCCTATACCGCGGGCACTGTGCATGCTGTGTTGTTAAATGCTGTGTTGGCTCAGGGCTCGGGCCAGGATCTGGATTTATTGACATGTACACGAGTTTCCAGAGCGGCAATGGACTTAATAATGGAAAATCCAAAATAGGCAAGTGCCTAACTTTTGTCTGAGTTCCCATATTGATTTGTTAGTTTAAAATGTTTAATTGGGTATACTATTCTTGATCCTTGGGTGTACGAATCGGGAGACTACAATGCCCACCTACAGGAATGTTAGAGTAAATAAGTAAATTAAAATATTGACTGGTTGAAGGGAATTATCGAGTAGAGTAGATGTGGAGTTACCTCGAAAGCCGGATCTTGTTATTACTAGACCACTTAGTTCTAGACTGGTTGTAAGTATTGTGTTGCAATCCTGAATCATTTTGTACTAAAACGCGGTCTGCATTTGGTACAATTATGATAGGCGAACTAATAGTAATGCCTTGATTGTAAGACCTAAGTGGTCTCTTGGATAAACTGATCCCTACATTTAAGAAGCATACTGTCATGAATTTGACGGAGCTAAGAAGGTGATACTTGTTTAACTTAATATCGTTATATTGTTGTTTTGTTTGTCGTATGAGGTAGTAGTGCTGGCCTCTGTTGTCAGAGTTTCTCAAGCCGCCCAAGGGCCTCTGACATGGCTTAACGACTGCTATTAATTAATAACAGTCGTTAATAATAATCTTTATATTGACTTAATACTTTATTGATCGAAGACAAATAAAAACACACTTCGAATTATAAATGCGGAAGTGTTTGTTTTTTGGAAAGAGGACTTTCACGCAGAAACTACGAGTAAGTGATGGATTAACGTGTGTTTTTGCAAAGGAATACTCCAAGGAACTGAAAGTATAAAGGTTCATTATGATCATCATCCACGCTGCTGAAACCGCGGGGTTCATCTAGTAATATATAATTAAATAAAAACTGAAGTCATCATCATCAGCCCGTTTCAGTCCATTGCTGGACATAGGCCTCTCCCATAGAACACCACTGAGCCCGATCTTCGGCTTTTGTCTTCCAACTGCTAGCAGACACTTTGCGTATATCGTCGCTCCTGTAGTCGAGGATCAAGCTAGTTGAGATTAGTGGAGGTCTCTACTCAAGAACACGTCTACCCCAACGGTTATCAGTCCTTCAGCAGATATGACCAGCCCACTGCCACTTAAGCTTCCTAATTCTATACGGGCTATGTTGACAACATTGGTTCTATGCTGGATCACCTCATTCTGGATACGATCATTCAGAAAAACTCCCAGCATAGGCCTTTCCATAACCCGCTGAGCGACTTTAATTAGGTGGACTAGTCATACCGTGAGTGTCCACGACTCGGCTCCGTATGTCATAACAGGTAGGATGCACTGGTTGAAGACTTTTGTCTTCAAACTTTGCAGTATTGGTGAAGACTCGACGAAGTTCACGTAATGCTTTCCAGCCTAACTGTATTCTTCTGCGGGTCTCTCTCTCTCGAAGTTGGTTTTACCTAGTTGCAACGTTTGCCCCAGATAAACATACTCCTGAGCAACCTCAAGAGCAGTTCCGTAAACAGAAATTGGTTCCGTAATAACATGTTCGTTGAACAATGACCTTGGTTTTATCCAAGTTCATCCGGTGACCAATGCGTTGAGACGAATCAGCTAGGCTGTCCAACTACGTCCTCCAATGCAATTGAGATCAATTTCGGAGAAATAATGTCCCCTAGTCTCATACCTCGATGCAGGGCGATATTCTTAGTCTGCTGGTTCTGTATTTAGACGGTCATTATTGCGGCGTCATACAGACATCTCAACACTTGGATATACCGCCAGTTGACTTGGTATCGTTGCAGGGACTCCAAAATAGACTAAATCTCGATAGAGTCAAAGGCTTTCTCATAGTCCACAAACGCTAGGTACAGGTACCGATTATAATCTTCTGTATTCTGTATAATCTGTCACACTGTGTGGATGTGGTCTATCCTCCCCGGCCTGCTCAGTTGACTGGAATTCGTCGAATCTCCGCGCAAGACAATTCACGATGACTCTCGAAAACAGCTTGTAGACATGGCTCAGAAGGGAATGGGCCGATAGTTTTACAAAAGTATAAAAAAACTCAAGTTTATTATAATAATTTAGAAATTATGCGTATCGCACGCACTCGTATATGAAATACTAGTTTTCCCACCCACGATTTTGTACGCGCGGTATAATGTTTATCGCGAAAAAAAGCATCCTATTTTCTTCTAGAATATAAAAAACCAATGCAAATGTTGGTATAAATGATAAATGCTCAACCAACCAACCAATGCTAATACCAACCATCTCGATGTTTTTTAACAGACTTGTTATTTCGTTTCCATGGCAACCACATACCATTCTGTGATGGCAACCGTTCCTTACAGTGAGTAATCAACATTTTTCAGTTTTCCCGTGGAAACTTACAATTTTCTGGGATAAAAAGTATTGTATGTTTTATTCCAGGTTATAAGATATCAGCATTCGAAATTTCATTAAAATCCGTCCAGTCGTTACCGCGTGAAAGCTCCTCAAACAAACAAACAAACAGACAACGTTTCACTTTTATATATTGGTATGGATAGCTTGGTGTAGGGTTTGGTGGTAATAAGCCGCCTTTGAGCAAGCAACCAACTTCAAAAGGAGTTGTTTGTTTGCTCGAAGTAGGCCACGAATTGTTTTATTTTTTGTGTTTTGTTATTTGGTTTTTTACCCAAGTACGGCAAAGCAAGAAAAGGGTAATGAGTTTTACAGTCTATGTAAGAGTATGTGGGTATGTGGATGTTCCACCATAGTGTCGCCCCATTGGTCCGATTTTGAACAACGAGGTATCAATCGATTCGTCTTTAGGTATAGAATGTCACAGGTTATTTTTTTCACCCCGCTACGGCAAATCCAAGGAAGGGTTGTTCAAACTAAATGCCTGAACAGATTTATACGCATGGGGTATCGTTAGAATCCTTACATCCTCCCGAGTAACATGCTCTATTATTATTTTTATGGCTCCATTTTAAAATGCTAAAATGTATAATAAAATAAATATAATAGTAATAATATAATAGTATAATAGTAAATGTATTTTACAATATGGGTATCAAATTGAAGGCCATGATAAGCATATTCCAACAGTATATAATTTATTGGCATAAGTTATTTTCTGGCAGGCGTGTTTTTTTAGCTTTAAGGCTAGTTATTATCCGAGCGTAATCGGGTTTTAGTTTTTGAACGTATGCCTATCGCTCACATCTTGCTGTTTCTCTTTTATTTATAAAATACTTGAAGTATAATTCAATGCTTTAAGAGAATGATCAAGAATATTTATAACATGCTGCAGTGTGTTTTAAATCTTGTAAGTCACGACTACGATGCACTTTGTGCAATCAAATAGCTTGATGCATAAAAGCTACTGTCATACTGGTCGGCGCACTTAGCGAGCGTGTGTCACGAGCCAACAAGGCTGCCAGTACCTCTTACTTTGAATTAGGAGCGAGGAACCTCAAATTACAGACCATAAATAATCCAAGTGCGCGCTCACAGCTTGGGAATAATAACACAGTAGCCACAGTTCTTAGATGATGCTTAATTGCTCACACAATCGTTTGTGTGCCAATGTTAAATGTAGAAGGTTCTTTAATAAAAGTACTCTATAATTATTAAACACAATTTATATACATTTTACATTATTTACATTCATTTTAGAATACAACGCAATAAATAATTTTTGTATGTAAATTTCAATGAGTATTTTCTTATCGTTCTAAATATAACTTCACGGTTTGATTTGTACATTAAAATGCATTGACAATGATTTGTACTAAAATAATGCTTTAAGTGAATTATGATAAAAACATATTGTTGTTAAAAGAGTTTGGTTAAAATCTAAGGATTAAATTAAAATTATTCAATAAATAAGTTAGGTAACTTGGCGAGCATTCGCCTCCATATATAGCCATACAGTTTTATACTTATTTTCTAGTCTTTCTCAAGTGGAGATGGAATGATTGTTATTCATGTATGTTCGTAGTTGAACTACAGGGCAGTGTCTCAAGTTTCTATATTAAGTGGAAAAAATTATAGATATAAATAAAAATGGTAGTTTATCCAAAATTTTCGAAATGGTGTATGAAGTAGGGCAGCCTTCGGGTTCGGTTCACTTGTTCGCATGCTGACATCACGGACTTGGTGAGTGGGCGTGGCCCACAAGAGAATACGCCGATCTTGGATACCTGGACAAGAACATAATATTTTGATCGACATTACTTGATATGACGCGTGAATAAATTCTTGAACTTATTTGGCTCATCGGATTAGCATTGCAATTCGACGGGGCATTGCCACCAGAATGTTGGGTACGCTGCCGATTGGGAGTGGGCTTATATGGCCCAAAATTTTACGAATATTATGTATAATCTATACTTATAATAAAGCAATAAGAACGAAAAAGTCTGTACAATGAAGATAATTTAAAATAAGTATAATTTTTAAAATTACATTTATTAATAAAACTTTCACGACCTTTTCGTTTTTATTGAATGTCTTTTTTTGTATCATTTTCACTTTTTAGTAAAAATTGGTCTAGGGGCTTTCAAATACGCTATTGAACAAGAAAATAATGTATAATTTTTTTAATGGTGTCTGTCTCTTTGTCTGTTTCTTCGCGCATCACTTAAAACCAACTAAACCGGTTGAAATACTGTTTTAATTTATAGATAACTTAAATTTTGATTTAAAAATCTAGAATACTTTGTAACTCGATCCGACGAGTAGAAGCCGAGAAATCGATAAAACTATTTAACTGGTGAACAAATCGCGCGTTGAAGTCTTTTGTAAGGCAGAAAAGTTCACAACACTTTTGAACACTCTACTTACATAACTATGTTTCTTCTGAACGAATTTCAGGAAGGAGGACATGTCAGGCCTTCCAAAGTGGTTGACTGCCTTCAGCCCCGTAAACATCGACGTCCTTGATAGCCTCTGGAAGTGGTTCTCGCAGATGTACTGCGGATAAATAGCCTAGATCAAAACTAGACGAGCGCAGTGCGGCGCCGCGTTATATTTTACTATCTAAATAGCTAGCTGATACTATTATATTTATCATGCAGGGCGCTCACCATCAGAAAAACAACCTGCTTGTATAAAAATATATATGTTGTTAGTTTTGTAAAGATAACATAGTTTTTTTTTTCAATTGAATATAGTTTCGAAGTGCCAGCAAAATCAGCATAAAGTATGATTGATCTAATGCTATTTCAAACCAAATACTTGCTTATAATTTTAACGTATGAGTTATCAATAAGGCAGTAAATTAAGTGCGTGAAACTTATCTTAGATCTATTAAGCATTAACAAAGGTGCGGTACCGTAACCGTTAACTATAATTCTAATTTCTGATTAAGTCTTTGATAACCTTTGTTAGCCAGTCAACAGGCAAGATACATAATAATGTGCTATGCTTAAGTGATATAGTGCATATCCACAGGAAATATACCAGTATAGCGATGGTGCGAGTATAGTTACTAGCATAGTGATGAACTTTGAAATAACTGCATTATAATTAAATTTTGCAACTCGATCAAGTTGGATACATCCTTGCGCTCCACATTGCATAAGACGTCAATGAATCTCTTGAAGTTCTTGTTAGAAGGACATATCTAGTTAACCCGCAATAAAGACACCTGTGTTGAGATGGTAGGAGTAGGTATAGTTACCAGCATGGTCGTGCGCAGGTCGAACTTGTGAAAGAACTGCGTGATAAAGATGTGTATCTCGAGCACGTTGGTGACGTCCTTGCGCTCCACGTCACGCAACACGTCGATGAACCACTCGAAGTGTTTGTGGGAAGGGCATATCCATAAGAAATACACCTGAGGACGAACGTTCGTAAATATTGGCCTTGCTGTCTTGTTTTTCCACAACCGCTGTTTCAAAAGCAATCTAATAATTCCTTAAATATAAATAATCAAAGTAACCATCCTAGCATAAAAGGCTGTACTATTCAAGATAGTCCAGAAAAAAATATGCGACACAGTCATATATTGCACATGTCTCAGTCATGTAACTTGAGAAATATTGTACTCGTAGTAGGGTTATAGTATGTCAAACATACTAGTAAACTTTTTAATTTTTTCATGCATTAGAAATGTACGAGAACTTGATGGACCGATTTTTAGGCGAAAATATAAGTCAAACTACTAAAACAAATGCGTTTTTACTACTCACATGCCAGCTTTATTTATAACCTATATATTTATACTGGGCGTCATATTACGTAGCAGAGACATGAATTTGTAGGTACCTACTCCAAGCTAGTTTAAAAAGATCTTCAAATTTTGTACATATTTGTCCCTATCAAATGGAACATTTTGAACTTATTTGTCCCTATCCAAAGAAAGTTTTACAAGGCCATCACTCAAAGATACATTTCGAATACTGAAAGCTGGCACCATCACAAGTAGATTGTACAAAAGCGCAAAATAATAAAACAAGCCATTTCATCCAAGACATTTATCCGCCTGAGCCGAAGTAGATATTGAAATCAAGGATAACATGCCTTGTTTTATAAAAGAGTTAAACTCTTTGTTTTTCATTTTGATTGCGAGGAAATTAAATAATTATATTTTAAATAACCTAACATATAAATACTGCAAAGAAAAGACGAGAGCTTCTTTCCCGCCACATTTTTTTATTAAATTCAGTTTCAGTTCTGCTTTAAACATACTCGTAAAGCTAGGGTTGGATACCATGGATAATTAGAGAAGTTAAACACTTTTATGTACTAGAGCATCTAATAAATAAAATAAATTAATAAATATGTTCGGGACAATTCCACACCAATTAGGTACCTAGCCCCAAACTAGGATACCCTGTATTATGGGCACTAGATAACGGATAAACATACACAGTCACGAATGTAATATTCGTGACTCGGAAACAAACATTTCTGCTCATCACACAAATGATTGCACCTTGCAGGATTCGAACCCGCGACCGATTGATTTCGTACCTAAGGTTTCTAGCAACTAGACCAACCAGTCGTCTAATAAAATCTTATGTCACCTACTCTCAACATAATCAAGAACTTTACGAACATGAGAAGTGAAAATGCATTTAACTACTCAGATGGCGCCAGATTTCATTAATCGTCATGTACTAGATCGTGATTTTCATCAGAACCACTAGGACAAAAAATAATACATGGAATACTCACAAAAAAATAAAAATAAAGAAACGTACCTTCTTACAAGCCACTCCAGAGTATCTATTGGTAGAAGTTCCGAATACGAGATCGTTGAGAATAGACGCGTAGGGAGTTACTCCGATGCCTCCTCCGACCATCACAGCCACCTCAAATTTGTACCAGTCCTGGTTCCCGCCGCCAAATGGGCCTTGAATCCTAGACAAAAAGAAGTAGGCTAAGTACACAACTCACCAATACCGATAGAAGGACAAAAATAAATAAAATAAAGATAATCCATCGATCACATTACTCCGTCTACAGTATTCAGATGGCGTGGATACGAAACAAACTGTTTTTCTCAATTATTTGGACTCGAATACTTAACCTAGTATATAGTGTGGATTTTTGAGACGGGACAGTAAGGGCTGGTTGGTACCATAGTTACAGGAAAACTTTCTTAGGAGACCATCCATTACTTTGTGAGATATTCTGAACTGCATTCACAGATTTTGGAAAAAATGTGCAGTCAGCAAGATTATGGTCACTTTATACAAATGGATTAAAGTCTAAGTCTGGGACCGACAGAGCTTTGAGTACTAGAAATGTCAGAACATGCAAAAAACTATTTCGATGCATTTCGTAGAAAGTTACCTGAATAGTATTAGCTAGAGAAAAACGTTCAGAAGAGGCTGTCCTCAACTTTTGGAAATATTTTGACCTGCGTTCACAGACTTTGTTTAAAATGTTCAGTCATCGAGAAAATAGGCAATTTACACAACACTTTTTTTAAGCCAATTGATAATGTTTCTTATAAGGATCAAAAGACTACCAGATCAACTGAGGTTAGAGTACTAGAAACGTCAGAAATAGCAAAAAAAAATACAAAAAAAAAGGTTCCGCAATACCGGGTCGGTATGAGATTAACAAAGTATAAAAAAGATCAAAAAATATACGCTCAGTCGTGATGGGATCGATTATAAATAGGAAAAAATGGCAATTAATTTGAAAATACTTAACAGGCCAGCCAACCCGGACTTATGTAACGAACACCTAAGGAATGGGTAGGTATAAAAAGTAAAATGCTGATATAAAAAGTTGATGGTTTCGATGAACCATCCATTATCGATCAAACATATCATTACTAAGAAATTCTATTAATACTTAAGGTACATAACGAAATATCCAAAATTTGGTCATGATTATGAATATATAAATAGTAATTTGTCTGTTGCCCATGACATACCTTGTATGTAAATAACATTTACTTGTAGTGACGTAAGGACATGGCTTTCGTACACGAGTGTACATTGGCGAATGATCCATGTTTATGGAAGTCATTATTGGAAGGTTTATATTGGGTAAAAATACACACACATGTGAGTAACATATTTTATGGTATTACTATTGTGTTAATCCATAGTAAGAACGTTCCTTTTTTTTAATGTTACTTAATTGGTAATGTGTATTAAATTAATAAAAATCATAACCAAAAATTGCATACACCATACCAGCTTTAACGCTGCTTAAATCATCTTACACGGCAAAAACTTCTGATGATGACATATTAAAGATAAAAAAAGTAACGCCTCTACGATAAATTTTCTGTGTCGTGTACCTATTATCGATGGGAAGGTAAAATGGTACAATGTACACTTGGAATTCCTAAACGCATTACAAAAATGAGCACTCATACGTTAGGACAAGGTCAATGCTACGTTTAACCATTCGTTAAACATAGTGTATGAGTTGCCAGATTCTGTGTGGGCTTATGAGTTAAACAATTGTGAGTGTGAATAAGCACGGACAAGTTAAGCATCTATTTGGTCACAAGCAAGGTAAGCCGCTTTTCGTAGAGTTGTGTCTTGCATACAGATTTTTCTTTTGTGTTCTTAGCTGCATACGTTTGAGAAAAGTGATACGATACAAAACACTTTATCGTAATTACCAGTTAGAAAACATACACTTTTTTTTTGTGATGTGTGTTGGCTAAAAGTGATTTGAAAAGTTGCTTTTTAAGTGCTTTTTTATAAAAAACAAGATTCGTTTAACGATACCTATATCAGCATTTTTACTATTGAATTTCCGCATACGCTAAACCTTTGGTACTCTTTTAATTTAGCGACTAGAAAGTTGTCAATCAAGCGTTACAATGCTGCAATAAGTTCTAATAACGTGGTAACTAAAGATACCAGATCAGACCATCTAGGCCAGTCCAAGCTTTGCTAAAATAAAAAGGAACCGGCTCCCGCCTATGCTTCATTACTACTTTTGAGAAAATGCGATGAAAATGACACAGACTACACACAATCAGATGATATTATCGTTTATAGAATCTTGTGATAGAATAACAGGACTTAAGTCAGCGTCCACTGCTGGACGTAGGCCTCTCCTAATGAAAGCCACTGTGCCCGATCATCGACAATTTTATCCATAGTTCCTGTCAGCTGCTTTTCGCAAGTCGTCACTCCACCTGGCCGGCGGACGTCCTACACTTTGGTTTGCCTAAATGCGGTCTCCGCATCAGAACTCGTCTACCCCAGCGGTTATCAGTTCTTAGAGAGATGTGACCAGCCCATTGCCACTTCAGCTTACAATTTTTTTGAGCTGTCGGTAGTTTTGGTTCTCTGCCAGATGACCTTCTTTCAGATCTTGTCCCTAGGATAAAACCCGAGCTCTCTCCATAGCTCGCTGAGCGACCTTGAGCTTATAAATCACCGTGAGTGTACATTTCGGCACGTTAGGTCATGACTGGTAGAACGCACGTATTGAAGTCAGTCCATCTGCCATTGCTGCATAGACTCAATAACATACCAGGTCATAGGTCTCGATAGAGTCAAAGGTTTTCTCATAGTCCACAAAAGCAAGACACAAGGACTGCTTTATACTCTTCAGGCTTAAGTGTCTAGTATAAATAGGTAGGTAATTAAATTTATGAAAGAGAGATCTTACCTGATCCTCGGATGATCTTCCGGGTTGTAGTTACAAGGGTCGAAGTAATTCCTCAGTTTCCATGTCCAAGGGCCTTGCGCCTTGATATGGCAGGAGAGGAAGTTCTCGTGAGGCGCTGAGGTTAGTGTGAAGGAGTGGAACTCTTCCTTCTTGAAGGCCGTGCAGGAGAGCCGAACCCATTGACCTTGATTCAAAAAAACATGTGAAACTCGGATACTTACATACTGCAATTTATAATTGAAACACTGGAACGGACTGGAACTGTGAAACGGCTGGACTGATTTTAAAATAATGCGTTATTCTACCTGACATAGTATTTATGAACTAGCTGTCGACTTTGTCCACGTAGTCATTTCGCTGGGTTAAAAGTACCAGAACCAAAAGTACCTATAAAGTAAATTATACTACATTTCTTCGAACTTCGTTCTGACTTCAAGTCGTTGTTTATCGATTGCTCGGCTTCAACTCATCGGACTGAGATACCAAGTAAACTAGTTTGTACGTTAAACCTTATGTTATCCAACAGTGTAAACAGCTTCGCAATCTTTCTAGTAGTTTTATTACGTGCGCGAACAAACAAACAGACATACAAACAGACAGACAGACACCATTTAAAAATGTTATATATATTCAGTAGCTTATAGTCCCCTAGACAATATTTTTTATTATATTTGTACAGACTTATTGTTACTTACTGCTTTATTTTAAGAGGATAGGGCCCACACGCGGCTTGTACAGGTTTTGCCATACATAAGCGTTTAGAGAGAAAACGTTTCTGTATGGTAGAAACGTTTTCTCTCTAAAAGCAAATGTATGGCAAAACCTGTAGAAGCCGCGTGTGGGCTGTTCTGTATTCTGTGGTACATAAAAAGAGACCTTAATTATTGGATTTGTTTATGGTTAAGTATGGTAGTTTTTTTTTATCCCAAAACGTAAATTTCACGGATATGAAAGGCAAAACCTGTAGAAGCTGCGTGGGGGCCCTTCGGTCTAAAGTAGTTTAGATGTAGATGATTAGACAGAAGATAGATTAGTGATAGAACTTTTAAATTGGTTTCTAATGTGTGGTTACCTGATAAATATTTGAGATTGGGTGGTCGGTAAAACTTGATTTTAATGACATCGGATGGTAACATTTCAGTCTCGAGAACATCTAGCGCCAGATACTTGGTCCGTAAAGAAACCACCTGTAAATAATATTAACGGATAATAAATTTAAAAAAAATACATTTTTGATTTAGTCATCTTTAGGTCTGTGACTTAATTTTGGACAGCTACTAAACCTATTGTCAAAAATCTATTTATTCTTCTACTTATGACAGAAAATGGGAAATAGACTGCGCGCGCCAGAATCACGGATAAAGGTGCAAATTTTTACAAAGAATTTTTAATAGTACCTTATCCAATGTGTAGATGACAGCGGGTCCAAGGAAAAATATCCAAAACCGCGGCGCTCCGGTGAGCCTCGCGAGCCCGTGAATCAAGCACAAGCCGTACAGCAGCACGTGGAGCGAGTGCGCGCGCCAGAACCACGGATACGCGCGCTTGCGGATCGTCGGGTGCGCAAATATGAAGATTATGCACATTATTACGAAGAGAAGGACGCCGGTCACACCTGTACGATCATTTTTATCATTGTTATTTGGCTAGATGAACATTTACATAAAAAATGGAAAGGAATGTTCTGGAATAATTATATTACACGTGTTTTAAATTGTTCCTAACCACAGCCAATAAAACATGAGCATTATGAACGTCGCAGTTTATGTTGGTCTGCAATATCTACGAATTTCTAAACTTTACAATGACAGGATAACAGGAAACATTGCAAAGTTATTGAAGGAAAGTTTGTGCCATGATAATACCCTGCTAGATATTTTGATGAGAATTTTAGGTTGATATCAAAACATTCAATTAACTAGTAGTAAATGCAGATTAAAAAAGTAACTTAAAAACACATTTTTCCATTGCATTGTTATCTTGTTGTGAGCTTCCTGAAAGTTTCAGCCGGATAGCTATCCGGCTGGCTGGCTATTGGGAAGTGCTCGAAATTTGAGTTGCAGGATTCCACCTTCCACAAAACGACAGACAACAAGAAAGTGACTAAATAAAAACGTGGTAAAAATAAAGAAATATGTCACTCAACGTCGGGTCGGGATTTCGTTTTTTAGGGTTCCGAAGTCAAACAAGGAACCCTTATAATTTCGTCATGTCCGTTTTTTTCTTCTGTTCTTCTGTCCGTCTGTTCGTATGTCCGCCTGTCCGTCACAGCGGTGATATTTGGCACATGTATAGATATTTATAACTGATATGTAAATATATTTTTTTAGATTTGTTCCTTGAAAAGTGAAGAAGCAAACAATGTTTTTCTTGTACCCATTTTGTCTTTTAAAAATATGATTAGTTTTCTTTGGCAGTTTTTTCTGTTTCGTTTCGTTTTCGAGTTTTTCAGCTCTACAGTGACCATTGTGGAACACATAAAGTACTTTTTTTAAATCTGGTTAAAACTGGTCGGAGTATTATTCGATCTTTTTCTTTATCGTGACTTAAAAAAACTGTCACAGGAAACACATTATAATTTTAAAATACCTAGTCAACGATACCCACTTCAATTGGCCACAAACAAAAATGATTTTCATCTTCACTTTTAATGTATATGTATATAATGTGGCCGCTCAAAGAACATTTTATTTTAGTATTTTTTAATCACCTATGTAGTAGTTATATGTATATATCTATAAGTGTACCAGATTTCAACTTTGTAGTGTAAATAAAATGGCAGTGACATACAGACGGACCGATGATCCGACGCACATAGCGAAACTATCAGGGTTCCTTCTAAAAAATTGTAAGTCTTGGTCCTGTCATTCCTACTTACCGGTAACAGTCTGGAACACCCAGTATGTGATGCCAGGCCGGAAGTCAGACGTGAAGTGAACCTCCTTGGTTAAGCACCTCAGGTTCTCCACTGGCTGCGTGGACACGTGGTAGAAGTTCACCATATGACCTGCCGTGTGGAGCAGGGAGAAGAAGAGAGCGGTGCACGCTACTATCTTGTGGAACTGGATGCTGGAGTCTAGAGGGATGTATTGTTGGATGCTGAACTCCTGCAGGAATTAGTGGAACTGTTATGTATCATTTTATTGATTACTCTGGCAGAGTTGGCAGAGCTTAACACCTTCTAAGCTTAGTGTCCCAGCTCTTGGATACTTGTGTAGTGTGATGTGTGTCCATGACTTCCGCGATACAGGGAATCCTAGTGAAGGGTGTAGTAGGAGTGTTGAAACGTCAAAAAAACGTCAAACGTCGTTAAAAATACTACACGTCTTATAAAATACCAAGTTAGATCAAACTTCCTTCAGCCGCTGCCAACAAAAAGATTTTTAAACATTGCGATTTTAAGACTAAACCTAAGCCCAATAGTGAAATAGATAGACTATACATTCTTGCGCTGTAGCTCATTTTAATGCCACGAGTTTTTTTAATTATCTTCTTTGTAGAGACTTTTTGTCACTTATTGCTTTATTATAAGTATAGATAGACTAACGTTTGATCACTATCTCACCTGGTGTAAAGTGATCATGTGGTCGAAGGTGGCAGGCTTAGTGTGCTCGGCCTAGGATAGGACTGGCTCTCAAAACTACTGCTGGAACACCACGGAAAGGGCTTGGCAACATACTCTCTGATTGCGGGTGGTCAGGTCTAGCTAGTGTGCCCTACTACTAAGTCATTATGACGATGATGTTGTTATAATTTAGCACTAACGCCACCTGAGCGAGAACATATGTAATAATTTTCTAAAGGAAAATGTTGGATATTATATTAGCCGTATTCAGTTGGACTGGAACTACCGTCTCCGTAGACGATTTAGAAAGTGAAGGAAAAATTTGGATGATGATGCAGTGGTCACGGTAGCCGAAATGGTTAAAGGCAAGTGCGGCGCAGAGAACTATGCGTGTTCGAGTCCCGTCATTGAACCAAATTTTTCCTTAGGAAAATTAAAAGATATTATTTGTTTTCCTTTGCCAAAAGCTCATGCTCATTTTGCACGGTGGGTTGGTTTCGAACCCACGCCCTTGCTTGCATGTCGTATAAGGTAATGTTGGTACTGCTGGCCTCTGGTGTTAGTCTGTCAGGTCACCCGAGGGACTTTGACATGACTTAACGACTGCCATTAAGCAATAACAGCCAGAACCGACAGCTTAATGTGTCCTCCGAAACACGGAGCAAAGAAAAACTGTATTTAAACCAGAAAAATCATTGGTGCGGGCCTAGGACCGGACCCTGTATCCTTGGATTCTAAGTCGCACTAGTATACTACAAGGCTACCATCGCTTCCCACGCCCTCAGGCGTGGTGACACAATCAACTGAGAATCATACCTTGAACAAAAGTTTTGCTTGGTTTTACCGCTGATACGAGTATAAGGATTTTAATGTGCATTTAAGGCATGTTTGAGATTAAATGTTTGGTTCTAGAGCAAAACTGAGCAAGAAGAGCAATTATTTATTGGCCAGAATTAGTTATTGGCATTGGCAAGCAATACCTACTGAAACAATACATAAGTTCAAAAATAAAACCTGACCACGGTCGGGTAAAAAATAGCCAATATGAGACTCTTGCGATGAAGAACAATCGATTGATACCTTGCTTGTCAAAATCGGAACAAGTTTTTAGTTTGAACACATAACCCTTCCCTTGCTTCACCGTAGTCGGGTAAAGAAAGAAACCTATGCACTCTATACATGAAGGCGAATCGATTGATCCTCGCTTGTCAAAATCGGATCAAAAGACCGACCTTACCGTGGAACATCAATATATCTACATAGAACATACATAGACTGACTCTTCCCATGCTTCGCCGTAGCCGGGTAAAAAGGCGAGTCTGTTTCTCATGTATCTGGTATGATGGTCGGTGTAAAGTAGCAAGTAGTAGTTCTTTTTAATAGTGTTACATTCTCGGTAACTTCTGCGCTTTTTTTTTCAATTATTGATATAATTAAAAGAATTATATCGATAATTCAGGCGTGAGTTAAATGATCGTAGTGGAAAAAATGGTCAATTAGGATGGAAAAATTCTTATTGTCCACCCATTTCTAGATAGTCGCCAAAAAATTGTTATAGTTATTTGGGATAAACTCACCTTCAATTTGGTTAACAGATTCCTGGACATAGTCAACAACAGCAGACTGTAACAGAACGAGAGACTAGCAGCTGATCCTCTCGTTATAGCTATCCCGACTCCCATGATGTGCCTCAGGTCCAGATGTTCCGACATGAAGGAGTAGTGCGCGAATCTCTCCACGAACAGGCCGATGGTGACGACGTAGAACACGAAAAGGTAGAATATGTTCTGACGATTTTCTTCTAGGAAGGTCGTGAGGTAGTCCCATTTTAGGAGGAGCCAGTGTCTGAAAAGAATATTTTGTGAATTAGGAAGAAAAACAAGCAGCAAATTTAGATTTAAAACTAATCTGAAAACCACTTTTTGTTTGAATGCTTGTCATCGAGTTGAGCTACCATGAAAGTTTTAGCTGGATAGCTAAACGGGAAGTGCTCGGTATTTGAGGTACAAGATTTCACTCGGAACGACAGACAGGCAAACAAGAAAGTGATTTAATAAAAACGTGGTAATGTGTCCTAATGACAGTTTCGAAGTAATTTTCTACTAAAAATACCTACTAAGTTGGCAACAAGTGTAAAAGTCATCACCTACTAGATAATAACATAACATAAAAACAATAAAATAACAACAATAATGCAACCTCGCGTCCTATAATAATATTCTTAATGTTACCTATTTAGAAGATTTTTGGTTTACCTGGATTGTTCCATTGAAGGTTCAATATGGAAGCTGGTCATCCTTGCAACATTGGTAGAAGTATCTAAAAAGTTCTGTTTAGCTCCTTTACAGTCTAAGCCGATGGCGACAAACTCCCCCTTATATTCTTTCATCATCACCTTAAAGTCTGAGTAGGTGAGGTGGTCCTTGTGTTGCAAACCAGCGTCCTAAAGGAAAAAAAAACTGTTATTTGATGAAGTTCTTTAACTTTTTGTGTACGTTTCCCATAAACTAATCTTGCTTAATTGCTTGCTTAATCTAATTATTACTTTGAGATTTAAAGAGCTTCCTCGAAAGATATTTTCAGCCCTTGAACTCAACGAAAGAGGTGTTATATGTTAAGTCTGTCTGTAGCAGTTTTGTACCGGTTTTGTACCTATTTTGATGTGGTTTTATATGTTTGAAATCTGATATGATCGAGATGCTTTTTAGCTATAATGGGGGGTGGGAGGGTCGGGGTTATATATATATTTTTAATTTGTGCTTGTGTTTTAAATGTTACATCATCATCAGTCTAAATTCGTCCACTGCTGGATGTAGGCCTCTCCTTGTGATCACCACAGAGCCTGGTCTTTGGCTCTCCTCATGAGGAGCGACTGAGATGCATCCCAGTCGCTGCCAGTTGCATTCACAAGAATTGGAATAAAACGTTTTAAATGTTATCCTGCATAAAGTGTACCTGGGACTAGACTGCGGGAGGACGTTAGAGACGTAAGAGCAATAAGATATATTTTTGAGAAAAAATTGTGTATCCGACACAAAAACATGAATAAGGGTAAACACATAGTACAATAATAATACAAGACTTACTGAAAACATCCCGTCAATCAGCTCAGTGACATGTTCGTCCCTCAAAGACGTAGTTCTGGCGATTTCCACCAGAGAGCGCAACATTTCGCTCAGCTCTCCTTTGTCGATGACTCCGTTTCTGTCGTTGTCGCACATGTCGAATATTATGCGAAGTTTGTCTTCGGTGGCGCCGCGAGAGAACAGAACCACAGTGTCGAGGAACTCCTACAAATCAAGGTTAAGCATGATGTGCATGGGAGGATGTACAGTTTTGCACCGTCTCACAATGCTTTTAAAGAATAATTTAGTAGAGAACTCTTTATTGTACAACAAAAACCACAGATGAAACTACAATAATAGGAAAATTTTCAATTGGTGGTAATCGCTTGGAACGTTTTCTTCCAGCGAGTCTTTTGGAAGAAATGAATCGTTTTTATTAAAGACTTTCTGAATATCAACATACACAAAATAATCTTATTATATACCTATATATTAAGTACCTATACCTTGTTAGTCTTTACAAATAGGTACTAAAGTTAAAGTAGCTGAAGGAACAGAGAACAAGAAACTTACCTGGAAAGAGATCCTTCCATCTTGATCTTTATCCACAATGTTGAACATTTTCTTTACAAACACTGCATCTGCCTTCATCCCCAACGCGCTTGCAAATTCGCTCTTAGAAAGAGAAGTCCTCATCACTATCGACTGAAATCAAGGACATCAATACAATTAAAATCCGTGCCTAGACAAGTTTTGTACTTAGATAAAAGGTATAAATTGTAGACAGACTGACTGTATGTAACCACTGACTCGGGTTTAGTAACTCGACGCGAAACATGTAAAGCAAATTGTGTATAGCGCGGAAAGGAATTGAAAACAAACTTATTACTTAGGCATTACAGTGAAACCATGTTTTGGTATCAATACTAGTGGCTCTGTGAGCTGTAGACCTCGCGAGCACAAACTTTTTTGCAAACAATCTAGCGGTGCACAGCACAGTAGCGCCATCTAGTTACCTTATAGTACAACTTACATTAATAACCAAGCTTCATCAATCCATACCTAGTAAGTAAAGGTCTGATTCCACTGGTAGCAACCTAAAAGTGAGCAATTTACTGCATTTTGAGGAGCTATTCAGCTCATCACGCCGAAGATCCTCATCAAGTTTTCACCAAATTTTTATGAGTTAAACTTAAAGTCCTTAAATAAAAAGAGTTATTACCTTCAAATAAAAAAGAGCCATCGAAATCGGATCTAATAAGGAGGAGATATTCAGTAGCCCCCTCTTTGCCCTTTTTGGGGGAAGTACGGGGGGGGGGGGGGGGGTTTACTTCCATAAATAATGACAAATCAAACACCGAATAAAAATTTCAAAAAAATTGTTAAGCCTGTATACCGAGTTTCGTTTAGTATGGTTGAGAAATGCGATCTAGAGTACAACAGCCAGACATCCATACCAATATATAAAAGTGAACCGTTGTCTGTTTGTTTGTTTGGGGATCTTTCACGCGATAACCGCTGGACGTATTTTCATGAAATTTGGAATGGAGATAGCTTATACCCTAGAATAAAACTTATTATCCTGGAAAATTCCATGAATTTCGTGGAAGTTTTCACGGGAAAACTGGAACATGTTCAATACTAGCTGTAAGGAACGGTTGCCATGGAAACGAAATAACAAGTCTGTCAAAAATCATCAAGAGCTTTGGTGCCACAGAGTAAGTATTTGATGCTATACCACAGAATAAATAATAGGCTATACCAACAACAAGCCACAGAGGCCATAACCAAGAAGTCTAGCAGTAAAAGTCTACGACTTTTGCGTTGGTTTTTAATATCCTAGAAGAACGTAGGATGCTTTTTTCGCGATAAACTGTAGTCCGCGTGGACGAAGTCGCGGGCGGGTAAGCTAGTAAAAAATATTTTTTGCCCAAGCTGAAACGTAGACGCTTCGCTCAGGCTTCGCGCTCGCTCGGTCAATTACGCATTATGTATTCCTTACTTCTGGATCAGCATTCTCGTTCTTTCGCCGTTTCTCCCCGGGTGCCAAACCGAACGTAATGGCGTATGCTTCCCTGAAGAAATGTTCCAACTTGCGCTGTCTGCGCTCTCTCGTCTCCGCTGTTGCTAGGATCTGTTCACGGTGACCCTTGAAAAGATATTATTGACATGAATCTAATGAGTACTGAGCAGTTTTGAAGTGGAAAATAACACAAGGACACTTTAAAGAGGCTTAATCGTGTGTCGGAACCGATTGGAAATGTTGGAATACAGTACAAAAATTATGTAATTGGTAGGTGCTCGTAAAAATAAATATTTCAAATCAGGTAGAACCCGTAGCCTTGAAGTCAATGCCTATCAACTCGTAAACCTAGAGCCTATCGTTAAATTTGTTACAGTATAGGCTTAATCAAGCTTACCTGGCTATGGTTAAGGCCTTTCTTATGCTGTGCCAAGAAGGTATCCAATTTGACGAGGAACTTCCTTCTTGCCGCTACCGACTCCATCTCCAGCACGAGGTCATGTTCCCTGGGAGCTCGGATCAAGATCAGGGGACGCTTGTTGTGGCGACCTTCCTGAAAATACAGGCAATTCAAGTCCAGTTGCAGTCACATTTAAAAAATGCTTATCTAGTTCATTATGACATAAAAAGATACGACAATTTGGAGTGATTATTATCACTTACGTTAAACTAAATAACATATTGGGAATCAGAGGTAATATACTTTGAAACAGATTGGATTAATTTTGACTTTAACCAGTAAGCCAGTTTACATATTCTTCAGTTTAGTCTCTTGATTGCAAGTGGTTCCTTTTAACTTTACATGTATGTTTCAGAGTTTGGTAATAACTAACGTCTAAGGCGATCTAGGCTAATGCTATTGCAAATGGCTTGGCAATTGTCCAGTTGAATAAAATCCGCATTATCCTACTCACCTGACTTTCAATAACACTGAGCTGGTCCGTATGGTCTAGAGGCAGAGTTCGTAGCTTGTCTCCCTTCCTGTCGGTGACATGCAGCGCAGGCTCGGGCCCGAGGCGCAACTTCACGAGGCGCTTGTGAGTTGCGTGCACCCACTCGCGACACACCATCTTGTCTACAGACCCTGAAAATAAACAAGTTGCCATCATTATGTTTAACTAACAGAGAGCAAGAGATGTGTCTGCCGAGAGAGAGAGAGAGAGAGAGAGAGAGAGAGAGTGAGAGAGAGAGAGAGAGAGAGAGAACAAGAAAAGATTAAGGACAAAACTTTACAAACTATAGCTATAGCAGCATGTCGCAAAGTGCTATAATATCTACTAGCCAACTTCATTCATTTATTACCTGAAGCTGGTAAGCTGGTATTCTCACGATCTTCCTTTTACTTTAAGAAAGATGACATGACATTGTAATAAACACAAATTAAAACCAATTCTCTCGCTTCATTTATTATTTTCCTCTTACCTTTATGATGAGCGTTCTTGAGGTGTTCCTGTTGTATCTTCAACCGTCGCCGGCGGCTGTTCTGCAGCTTGACTACCCCATACCCGGCGCCAGCGCACAGTATCGGCACGAATCCAAGGATCAGGCACGTGTAGATATAAGCAAATTCGTTGCCCTGGAATGTATTACCTTATTTTATATTTCATTGAAGTTATGAATAGCGTCTGAAGATTTCGGGACATTTGTTAAAGCTTCAATATAGAATTTTCAAAGATCAATAATTACATGGCGTGTAGGTTATGTCTTCTTTGTCTATTTTATTGCTATTTCATTGTACGTAAATTTTGTCTAAATACGTCATTATTTTTCAAGATACGTCATTATTTTTCATCTCTTCCTATGTATCTGAACCGTTTGAAGGAACAATTTAACAAATGTGCTGTTAACAGCAATAGTTTAATTTTTGAGAGATTTGTAGAATGTTGTCAATCCATAGATGATAGAGACATGGAAGCACTAATAGGTACTGCAATTCTTCCAATGAGGGGTTTCCTTAATATGTGGCTTACCTCAAAATAGTCGTATCCCTTCAAGTACTTGCAAGGCGGAAGCTTGGAAGCGTTGAGCTGGTATGGCTGCGCGCAGGGGTCCCCGGCCTGCCAGTGGAACACGTCCCGTTGGATGTCGTTGGGGCCGACCGCTGTCGCGTTCACTATGATGTCCCACATCTTGATGTGGCGGAGCTCTTCAATTTCTTGAACTGTGAATACTCTGAAATAATCGTCAAAATAAATAATGTAATGTTGGTCTTTATTTGCAACAATTATTTTGTTGTTTATGACCCAAGCAATTTGTGTAAAGTTAATAAAGGTGAAACCGTTCAGGCTGTCAATGTCTAGCATCCTATAATGTCTAGTATACTTAAGAGTCTAATGTCCTATTACGTCCAGTCTTTCAATGTCCAGTGTCTCATAATGACTATTAGTGTCCAAACATGTCTTGTGTCTCATAATGACTAGTGTCCAAACATGTATTGTGTTTATTTTTCAATTAACACGTATACTCATTGCAGTGGCACCGTTGCCGCGTTCGACGTTTGTACTATACGTACGTGTATGTAATATTTAGATTTAACAATATTTATGGGTGAAATACAAAAAAGAATATATTAATCATCCAACTTCAAAAAAGGAGGGGGGTTTTCAATTCAGTACTTTTTTATGTACACCAATTTCTCCGAGATTAATTAGCCGATTTTGAAGATTACATTTTCATTCGAAAGGATAGATATAAGTAGATCCATAACATGACAATTGGTTCACTAGTTTACTAGTACATGAAAAACATTTAAAGCCAGTTTTATAGTTTAAAGACATGGATTATCAAAGTTCAAAGAAGACACTATTTGCACTAGAAACATTTTAAGTTGATGTTTACCCATTGTGTTCATTTTCGAACCAGAATCTGTCAGCATCTCTTATCCTGATAAACTGGTCCATAATTATCGCTCTGAATAGATCACCAGGATGTCCGGTAGATTCAAGCATTCCGCCTGTAGAAAAAAAGCGTTCAGTGAACCTTTATCCTTAAAGTTTATCCTATAGGTACATCTAAGGCTTAAAGACGAAAGTAGTCTCACCAATGTAAACATCGATGTTGTTAAGTTTGCCGTCGTAAATCTGAATGAGCTTATGCAGTAACTCAGGATTATCTTCGAATAGTTGAGGATTTATTTCATTGAAAGTTTTTATTTTCGGAAGTCCGAAGTATTCTCTGAAAGATAAACATTACTTTCTTGATATATTTGAGGATAAAAAAACATTTATTTTATCCATCACTCACTGACAGGAAACTAAAATCAATTATATTAATTAACGTGTGCTAAAAATACGAAGGATATACAAAAAAATCATAAGAACATTAAGAAAAAGCGGTGCTAAAAGGGCTTCAATTCAACATTACGCTGACTGCCGAAAAAAATCAGCAAAGCCTAGAGAGTGCGAAAAGAGACGTTTGTATGAAGCGAGTTGGAAGTAATATAATTAATAATACTATTAATTTAATTATAATCATAATATTGAGCAAGTACAAAGTCGTGTTACCTTGCTGTATTGTAGTCTGGTAGACCGTTATCCCTCCCTCGCATAATATTCAAGGCTCCAAGATCCCTTCTCGAGAACTCCATGGGACCAAACAAGTTGTCTCTTACATCAGAACATAGCAGAGCATCTTCACGCTCCGACAGTTGTGAAGCCATGCCCATGAGGACCTCTTCTATTGGCACTTGGGACATGACTTCCTGGAATATGCAACATGTTATTCGTTAGTAATATTGATAGCAAAAACTAAATGCTGCTACCAATCGGATCGGAAGCAAATACAAATCGAGACGAGACCTAGAAGAAGATGGTAAGACATACTGATTTAAAATGTTACATTTGCAAGTCTTGGTAATTAGCTTTGAGTAATAAGAAGTCATGTTGATTATAAAGTAAAATCTGGCAAGTAGCCAAAGCAGCCGTATAGCATATAGTGTTTCCGTAACTTGACTTATAAGCAAAATCTATTTCATGGAAGGTACTTAAGATCATTTCAATACATTTTTTGCAACTTTTACTAGTATTAATGTAAAATCAGCAGCCTGTACTGTACATACCACCTTTCCTATTTACATTTATCTAATTTTCCTAAAGCCAATAAATACATGTTTAAGACATTTTACACCAACTCTAGCCTCAAACAAAAAAATACTTACATTTCCATCCCACCAAGTTTGACACAGTCTGATAGCGTCATGCCCACCCGGTGCTCTCCCAAATTTACAGTTCCTATCTCTCAGTAATATCGCCGGTGGGACCAGAGTATGGCCGAAGCGGAAGGCCGCCGTGGCAAACGCGTGAGTAACTCCGGGTGCCACTTCGGCGCGGTAGCCTGAGTATGGTGGGATCGGTACTCCAAGGAACGCTGGCACGTATTCGTAGAGGATGACGTTCTAAAATTGGAAATATGTCTTAATGTCACGTAAAAATGTAAATGGCCTTAGAAGGATAAGTGATGGATCGGGCCTAACTCCAAACCTTGAGGAACACCCATTAAAATGTGTGAATAATATCGACATTTAAGAGAGTTTTTTGTCAGTATGTCATAATTGTGCAAAAATGTATTTGTATTTAGATTATTTATATTATTTCAACATTAATTTCCAACAAAAGAGGCCTGTAATTATGCCTTACATAATCACAAGCCTCTTTAGATTCTTACCTGCAAGCTTGCAATGACGATGCGTCTCGCTCTTTGAAAGAGTTGCTCGTCGCCCCAGTCCGGATGCTGACGGTGGACTCGTTCCGCCACCACGTTGTGCCATCGTAGTAGTAGCATCCCAAATGTCACCATCGCTGGATTTTGGTTCGTGCGTGGGTCTCCTAGTACTGAAAACATACAAAGTATTGGGTGAGCAATTTATTCAATTCGTGAGCCAAAAATAATTTGTTTTGAGAATAACCTAAATGGTCCTGAGAAAGGTTTTCTGTGAATTTCGTCGCTTTACCAAGGAATATTCTGTTCATTGAACAGTGACCATACCTGTGAAGTAAGTTTAATAGTTCTCAGGGAATCACAACCTCATATTTTTTTGAAATCTGCATCATCTTAATTTAAAGAAACATTCTTGCTGCATTTTGGTTAGAGAAAAGCTTACAGAATAATCTCTCAGGGCTAAGCATCCGCATATAATGCGGAACTGGATTGTTGAAGAGTGGCACACGCTTTGTATTCCGCAAGGGCATCCCTCCTTCACTGGCTAAACTTCCATTCTGCAAGGAAAATTATTATCCGCTTATTATAACTGAAGTGTATTGGAGAAAAAATAGAAAAAATGCAGAAGAGTAAACGAGAAGAGAAAAGGTCACTTGAACGGTGATAATAGAAACAGCAGCTTGTAGCATAAAAAAACAATCTCATTTGTAATGGTCATTGTGTAAATTCTGAAGAAAAGGGAGTCATAGTCAACGACATTATTTTGCGAAATAAGGATGAAGGGATTCGAAAATTAGAAGTTACTCGTATTTTTATGTCAATCTGAGTAAACATATGTAAAATGAAATTAGTAGGTGCGGGATATTCCTGCGCCTTTCTATACTTCATTTATTGAGTATTTACACTTTTTATTTTTGAAGCGGTTACTCAGTGTGGGTGAAATTGATAAGTAAAATTACAATAAGTAAATGTTTTATGATGACTCTGCCAAGATATAAATATACATAGATAGGATAGGATAGGAAAGTACGTAAAGAGGCAGGCGTGGCTGCTGGGTGGCACCTGAAATGACCTCATTGCATTCACCCACGCCTCGCTCGTGCTGTAAACGAAGCTGCCGTCGATCCAGGAAGTCATCTGATTGATCTGCAACAAGTTTTTTATATTACTTTCATGAAATGTCATATGAAGAACATGAAAAAGGGTTGATGCAGTACCCAGGTAGATCCATGGCTTCTTGTATTTTTATACACTGGAATTTTTGAGGTCTTGTATTATGTGCCCTAACAAAATGTAAACCTACCTGCCAACGTAGGTTTACCACGATAATTATGATTTTGGAGAAGTTCAACGAGAGAGTTCAAGAATGATGATAAACAGCGATGAAAATAGGTTGAAAACAAATGTGAGACCAAGAACAAAAACAAAATGTAAATTATGTTTCGAAAATATGTATTCAATTTTAGATTTTTACACCTTCGTGATGCCGCAGAATCAAATAGTGTAATTGCACCTCTTGTATTTTTTGTAAGGCAGCTAAGTTGAACTTGTTTGATCAAAGTCGGAGTAATTATAGGACGATTAACATTCCTAAAGTCCATCGCATCGATTTAAGGTAAGCTTCGATCAAAAGGACATATTGATACGATAGCTGCATTCATTTGATGGGTGTATCTAGGTTGCCACTATACAGTATTATTGCCTGGAATTTGACCTTCGGCAAGCTCGGACCGCAGTAGTTTGCTTCGGTTTACATAACGTTTAATGTGTGACTTGGTAATTATAGAAGCTATTAGGTAAATAGAGGAATTATAATCGATGTTTGCTTACATAAAGAATCGGAAACCGCAAGGATGTTTTGAAGGAAACCAGTCATGGTTTGTGTATTGAACTATTGATTATTGCTTATTATCGTCCGTTTTGGCGTTGTCGCTAACTGCGTTGCTGCAGGGTAGGCTTAAATTTGAAACATGCCCATCTCGTAATTAAATTTTTAAGTCTTTAAAAAAATATACATTTAAAATTACTATAAAGTAAATAAAGTTCACAGAACCTACAACTGCTGGAGAATAAAGGGCCATATAGTTCGCAGAACCGCTAACCTGGGGGATAAAGGTTCTCGATTGGCAAACACGAACAAGCAAGCGAAGTGTAGGGAGACAACACGATGGACCGACGACATTGTAGCCATCGCAGGAAGTTGGTGGATGGAGGTGGCACAAGATCGCTTGTCATGGCGCTCTTTGAGGGAGGCCTATGTTCAGCAGTGGACTTCTAAAGACTGACATGAAGATGATGGAAGTAAATAAAATGATTAAAAATATAGAGTAAACACGAATACTCCCGTTTAACTTGATACATGAAACGAAATAAAGCCCAGAGAAATGCTTCTTCGTTACTCACTGACTTCTTGGTTCCTATATATAAATAAATGGCTGTGTACCCATGTAACTGTTGAGCGCACTCTCATAAATTCTGCCAGAGCTGGGTAATACAAAATAGCTAATGAAACTATGGAATAATGAGTAATTGAGCATCAAGAGAAATTACAAGTGGAATACAATTTAACGTCTACAGCTATATCTCAAATCCGAGGTTCTTTAGAATAGATAGCTTGTTTGGAGATGTGGTCATTTCCAATGTAAGCACAGTTATTTTTTCCTTTCTTTGCAATAAAATGTTGTCATATGACTTTCAATTCAACATTTATGAGGATTATCTTGAAAAGACTTTGTAAAAATCCCAAAAGCTTTATCAGGGAAAATTCTTGTATTTTTGTTTCGTCCGTGTAATTACATACGTTACGACATGAGTTACTGTTTCTGTTAGTATGTATATGATCGAATTCACAGGAGCGCCCGGGCATTGCGCCTCATTAGCGCAAAGCTGCAACATCCACATTGAAAGTTGATGGTACCCACAACCACAGAATGCTAATGATGGCCGACAAATCCCGACAATCCTGACCGCATCGTTGCGCCAACAATCCGCTTTTACGAACCGCCACCGATACGGTCAGCGAATGCGCTTTATGGTTATTTTATACGAGACTCGTGAAGGTTTTTATGATAATAATCTGATTTTTTGTTAGTCGGTACTACCAAGGAGACCTTGTTGTTTACTAGGTACTATCAAAACTACCATACAAACGAATATAATAATATGTTTTACATACTCATAACCCCGCACGAGGAATTCTTGTGTCGCGGATAACTTGGACACTCATCACCTTACACATTCAAGACCTGAGAACTCATCCATCACACTAATGTTTTGCCTCGGCCAGGTTCGAACTTGGGACAACAAGTTTCAAAGGCAGAAACTCAACTAACTGCGCCAGAGTGTCATCAACTAAGACAAGCCAAGTTTATGAGCTCCGCCATAGATAGGTTGATTTATGATGACATCCATTAATACGAATATTCTTCTCGATTTCCATCAGGAAATTGTAATTTCCAAAATGTATTAAGCCTAACCTTTAACTTACTTGTTCTCTAGGAGTGTTAGGGCTCTGTCCAGTGCTCCGGTCATAGGCGGCCCTCAGAAACGGCATGTGCGTAGCTCCCTTGCACTCTGGGTCGTACATGTGGTCACACTTATCCACCGGGATGCGATGATGCTCAATAGGACAGCCGGACTCAGATGCCATGACTATCTCGCCTGTTACTATTTGTCCTGTAAAAGAAAAGACGAATTTATAATGATGCAATTGCCACTAATTGACTTCAAATCATCTTGACCAAAAACCTCGTCAACTATCAGGCTGACTTTATTTTAAAGACCGACATCAGATATAAAAGTTAACTTATGTTTGACCGCCATCTTGCCTGATCCTGGTCGTAAGCGATAAGTTTTGTTTGTTTGTATACTTCATCATCATCGTCATCATTTCAGCCTTTAGAAGTCCACTGCTGAACATAGGCCTCCCCTAAAGAGCGCCACGACGAACGGTCTTGTGCCGCCTCCATCCACCGACTCCCTACGTTGGCTACAATGTCGTCCGTCCATCGTGTGGGGGGTGTCCCTACACTTCGGTTGCTTGTTCGTGGTCGCCATTCCAGAACCTTTATTCCATAGTTAGCGACCAATAGGTAGCGACCAATAGTTAGCTGTATACTTATAGCTTGTATATAAACAATAAACAACGAAGAGCTGATAAAAGAGACAGAAAATCAGTGCTATACGTAAATTAAAGAAACTGATTAAAATACAGAAATCTTTCTAACCCTGTCCATGTTACAGGAAATTGATATTAGATCTAGCTGTAATATATTATTTACCGAAGAAAGCAAGCAGCGCTGTCCGATTCGCCAACGAGGGCAGTCCATCCTGACCGCGCATGAAAAGCTTTGACAGAGTCCTGGCTCCAGGCCGATCAGCGCCAGCCATCATGTAAACTCCATCCGCGTAGGATGCCGGCGTTTTACGTGTTAGTCGACTTCCTGTGGGCAGAGAGAAAAATGTTTATAGAGAAGTGTATTTATTTATACATATTTCCATTAAAAATTGCATATATTAATTACATATTTTCTTATATTTTATAGTTGGCAGTACTTGTTTCATACACATTTTATATCTGCATCCGTATTTTTATAACATTTCACTATCAGTTATGTTCAGCAACTTTTAATAAGAAAGTAATGGTGACCGAGCGGTATACGTGCGCGTTAGAATCCAAGGATACCGGGTTAGGCACTTGGCTCCGCTCCAATTATTTTTTCGTTCAGAACGGATTCCATCGTTCCGTGCTTCTGAACCTTATGTTATCAAACCTGGTTTTTATTTATTGATAGCCGCCGCGTTAAGCCATGTCAGAAGCCTTTGGGTGGCCTTACAAACTCTCATACCAGAGTCACAGAGTCTAGGACACCTCATATGACAAGCAGACAAGCAAATTTAAGTTTTATACATATCAAATGTAGGTTCCAACAGCTTATTAACAAACCAAACCGATGTTCTAATAGATTTGTTACACAAAAAAAGGTTTACTGTGTATCCAACTTTTTGCTTATCTAATTACAAGCTAATTTCCACCAAAGCCACGGTTTACATTACTTAAACATTTAATGTAATCGATCAGCGATTCTGTGCAAAAAGCGTGTGTCGTTCACCTTCACAAGTTCTAATCCATCAATACGTCATGCTTTATTCATTGTATATTTAACAACTTAATTCAACAGTAAAGATTCCCCACTCATACCGCAATATTCTGTTTTGGGTATTGATATCCATAAAAAGGACAAGACAAATCAACAACATATTACAAGACATTTACCATAACTGGAATGTCTCGCAATCGATATCCAGAGTAAAAGTAACCACTCACTTTTAAAGTAATAGTAATATTATGTTTTTGAGATAAAAGTATCGTATCAGATTGAGGAGGTGGAGAAAGAGTGATTGTTGATGTATCAGGATTATGTAATACTAGCTGCACCCCGCGTTTTCATCCGCGTGGATTGATGATGATGATGATGATAAAACAGCGTTCTAACAAATATCCTAACGTACATTAATTTTTCATTTATAATTTATATGCCACTCCCGTCACCACTTTAGGAAAGACAATTTAAGAAATCCCTCCTTGTTGCACCCCTAGGGTTGACACTTGTCACTTTGACACCTGTCACTTTGACATAGAAGTGGTAATTATAAAACAACATTATTATTTTTCTTAAATCGGAGTTAAAAGTAGCCTATATGTAATAAAGGATAGCTAATATGGTATCAAATTTCTTCCAAATCCATTCAAGCC
This sequence comes from Alsophila aescularia, assembly GCA_946251855.1. Lineage (NCBI taxonomy): Eukaryota > Metazoa > Arthropoda > Insecta > Lepidoptera > Geometridae > Alsophila > Alsophila aescularia. The sequence goes on from OX276378.1 coordinate 47,268,337, forward strand.
GTATAAGCGTGAAGGAGTAACAACATACACAAACACATATACACACATACATACCATTTATAATATTAGTGTGATAGTATAGTGAAAGGATCGATAAAGTCGACACTTTTATACCCTCTTTTTAACTTCCGACTCTAAAAATCAGGGAAGCGAGTGTGTTTTGATGTTTATTTACGGTCACGTACATCAAAATGAAAAATCGTGACCCTTATAAGACGTCCATTGTTATAATCCCCGCCTGGTTGTCTCCACTGGCCAGGATTAAGAAAATAAAAAAAAAACATCTTGTTTCCTTCTCTTGTGGTATGGTAGTTAAGGATTCTGATGAAGATCAGCAAGAAGAAGAGGGAAATTTTATGGTATTAGAAACCTAACTTCTGCTACGAGAGGACTAGAAAACTGAAACTTATACTACATACAGAACTTATAAACTAAAATAAAGTTCCAAGTTTCATATATGTTTCTATCTTTTCTAGTTTCTGGTTATGCAAATGCAAAATTTAAGGTACATAATATACACCGTGACATTGAATTCGATATTTTTCTGAAGAGTATGTACTCAGTCCATGCAACAGAATGTATCTGTAGCCCTTATGAAAAGTATATAATTAATAAAACATAAAACTAGGCATTATTAAATTAATCAAAATTCAAACTTGTTATCCCTACGACATGAGAAAACCAATGAGTGACGATCACGCGCCTGGCGGAGCACCCGCGCCGTGGCCGTGTAACGTGTTTAGTGAAATAGACATTTATTAAACTTAAGGCTAATTACTTTTTGGTTAGCTTTTTTCTTTTTTTTTTTAGTTGAACAATTCTAAATATTGGACTGAATACATAATATCTAACTCAATGTCACGGTGTACATATAATTTGAAAAAACTATGCTAGCCCGTGCGAATTGGTCACTAGTTAGTACTAAAACATGCCTTACTGCTTTGTAATAATCCAAGCGGTTAAAATAAAACAAATTGCATTATACAAGGAAAAGTGGTAATTAGTTCCGTTAAAACTTGCGCTTTTATCGTTGCTCTCGTTTACTGACTTGACAGTCACTGGTAAGAAAGTGTAAGTAACGTAAGTTTTCATAAATAAAAAAGTTTAATTGTGACAGGATATTATTTAATAATTACTATGTTCAGCGCTGCTCGTTTTTCGGCTATGATAATGATGACATAATACTTTTATTTTTCATTTTGGTAGTGAAATCTAAACATATGAGTATGTGTCTTGACTTACCTACATAGCGTTCCTTTCTATTTGATCCGCGGACCGCAGGAAATGCGTTCTTTGTCAATAAAAAGTGGTTATGCAAAAGTTGATTAGATCTATGCATGATAATTGATAACATGTCAAATATGAAATGATACTATCTGTTCAATTAATTAATATGAAGACGGTGTAAATGACACGCAAAATAATTAATCAGCTAAGCGTAAAATTAAAGTTCTCGTTAATTAGAACTTGTTTAACTTATTTCAAGAATCCTAAACATGGCAATGTAAAGTTGTCTTGTCACAAAAAGCTCACAATTTTGCTATTAAGGAAAACCAAGGGCGAACAGTACACCACATATGGAAATGCGATATATAGCTGTAGAAAAGTGGAAAAAATAAAAAGCAAGCGTGTTCTGTGCAAATCACATGTCAAATTAAAATTCATTGAATTTATTTATTGATTTACAAGTGAAACGCAAGTCGATCAGGCTGGCTTGACAGGACAAGGTTCAAGATTTATTGCTATTTATAAAACTGCTGCAATCACATTAGCAAAGGACCTATTAATCTAAAAAAGATAAATAGGTACAATCAAGCGAATCATATTTTTTGTTACTTTTGTTTATAGACTTTTAGTAGCTGCTAATCTAAGTTTTTTTCAGTTCAGTACTATAGATCGGTATTATATAAACCTTATATGTACCCTTTGTAAATTATCACAAAACTAAACTCAAAAAAAATAAACAAAAATGTTGATGAAGCGTTAATTAAACTCTTCAAGTAAGCTATTATAAGAGTATTATTTTGAACCTAGATTTTTAAATTGAGAAAGTATAAACTTAAACGACGACGGTTTTTAACGACCGGTTGATCTAGTGGCTAGAGATCCTAGGTACGAAATCGAAAGATCGCGGGTTCGAATGCTGCAAGGTGCAATCATTTGTGTGATGAGTAAAAATTTTGTTTCCGAGTCATGGATATAATATTATCTATGTATGTTTATCCGTTATCTAGTGCCCATAGTACAGGGTATCCTAGTTTGGGGCTTGGTAATTGGTGTGGAAATGTTCCGAATATATTTATTTATTTAAAATTGGAATGGAAGACACGCAGTAATCTCGTTATGTTCTTTTTATGCCACGAAATAATGACGTACAATCCCATCAAATTAACGCGGCAATTAAGAATTTGAGTGCTTAACGGTACCTCGCAATCATTCTCATACAAACTGCTCTTATACTTAAACGCAAGTTTATTGCATTATACTTCCACTTAATAGTTTTTTTTTAAATTCAAGCTTTGAAGTTGTACACATACATTTTCATAAAAAAAACAATAATGAATCATGTCGACTCAGAAAATATACTAAAAATGATTCGAAATCAGCTCCGACGAAGGGTCATATCGCATGGATTATATTAATTTAGTTTAGGCATCATTATTTAGGTGCCCATAATATTGTAATTTATTTTGTTTTTTTCCTAAATAAATGATTATTGATTAGTACTTTACTAGTGCTTACAGAGTAGACATGAAGAAGGAATAACATCTATATTTATAATAAATCAGGAAGTACCAGAAAGACACGATTAAAAAAATGTTATACTCTTATTAAGTAGCTTATTTTAAGTACCCTAGACCAATTTTTTCTTACATATATACATTGAACTGTTTTTGGCACTTACTGCTTTATTATAAGGTTTTTAGTAAATACTGCTATATCTAAATATAGCATCTAGCTATTTAGATATAGCAGTATGTACCAAAAAATTTGTAAGATGAAGATAATTAAAAATAGTCTAGAAAGAAGTCTAGTAAGTCTAGTTTTAAGTCTACAAATAGGCTACTGAACAGGTGTATAAGATTTTTATAAATCTGGTCTATCTGTCTGTTTATTTCTTCGCGCATCACGTAAAAACGAACCGATTGCAATGCAGTTTTCACTGTTGGATAGCTTAGTGTTTGATTTAAAAACTGGGATACTTGGTATCTTAATCCAATGATTAGATGCTGAGAAATCAATAAAAAAATATTAGACAGCAGAACGAATTTTCAAGAAATGTAGTATTTGTACTTTATATACTGTACTGGAATAACACGTATGGATTCTTTTAAATGAAATGACCATGCAAGCAAAGCTGAGGGTACAGATAGTTTAAATTCAGATGATAAAAAGTCTGATAACAGGGTAAAGGGAACATTGTTTGATTAATGATTGATTCTTGAATAATTGTGGCCAACAGAATAAATTTCGTGTCTGGAGTTAACATGACGATGCAGTGGCGCAACACTGTGCCCGCATGAACCACGAATTAAGTACGAGGAGGTTTCGCCTCTACCTCTATACACCTTTATATCGTACCTCCGCTTTGTCTATCGGTGATTATTAAGTACGAGGAGGTTTCGCCTCTACCTCTATACACCTTTATATCGTACCTCCGCTTTGTCTATCGGTGATTATTAAGTACGAGGAGGTTTCGCCTCTACCTCTATACACCTTTATATCGTACCTCCGCTTTGTCTATCGGTGATTATTAAGTACGAGGAGGTTTCGCCTCTACCTCTATACACCTTTATATCGTACCTCCGCTTTGTCTATCGGTGATTATTAAGTACGAGGAGGTTTCGCCTCTACCTCTATACACCTTTATATCGTACCTCCGCTTTGTCTATCGGTGATTATTATCAAATTATCGATGCCCAATAATACAAATTACGACTCGATTTAATCATAAGTTCCGAAGAAGTTAATATACTCTGCTGTGTAATATAAATCAACGAGCATTTATTTTGATGGCTCAAAATGTTTGCCTAATAGAAAAATGTGATGAAATTCGTCTATCCTTGGAATCATATTTAATTTTAGGACGATGCGGCTGTTTATTTGGATTGTTATCCGGTTTATGCTTTATAGTGTCCTCGACTACCTTTGTTATTAAGAGTAGGTAGGTGAGGTGTAGGTACTTATGAGTATTTGAAAATATAGTACAATCATCAAATTATTTGTATTACGTAAAGATAATAAAAGACAATTTGATACTTAAATTTAGAGGAAATATTCCTTGAGTAGGGTGCACTAAGCAGGGAATTCTAGAAATTCCATGTCTAAGAGGATGCAGGAATGGCAAAGTTAGCACGCCCTCAAAGCCTGGCTGGTAAAAAAATATCATAATTTAATTAAAATAAACAACTTTATAAATATTTATATTTTAACCTACTATAACAGTTATCTATATTTATAGGTACTTATAATAGAGCATAGGAACGAAAAAGTTTGTACTATGAAGATAATTAACAAAAAATGGTCTAGATTACTTTAAATAAGCTACTGAACAAGAATCAATTATTTTCAAAGATCGTGTCTGTCTGTTTGTTAGTTTGTCTGTATGTTTGTTCACGCATCACGTAAAACTACTGGACCGATTGCAATGCGGTTTTCATTGTTGAATAGTTTTAGTTGGGTTTGTCTTAAAAACTGGTGTACTTGGTATCTCAATCCGATCAGTAGAAGCCGAGCTATCGATAAAAACTCTTTGACAGCGGAAGGAATTTTGATCAATGTTGGTATATTGGTATTTTAGGTCTTGGAATAGTACACAGAGTACTTTTAACCTAGAGAAATGGCTAATACGCGTGTGCAGCCACGGGTAAAAAACTAGTATTAATATAAATTACATTATGTTAAAAAGTAGGTAGTCTGATCTATGCCAATTGTTGCATGTTTCCATGTCATTGCGCAGACACAATGTCGATAGTTATCAATTACATATACAACGCTTGCAACATAATGATCGATGACTAATTCATTAGAGGCCATCTAAACATGTTATCAAAAATAATTCCACGCACGACTAGAAAAGCAACATGTAGAAACAAACTATATTTATCTACTGTTAAACAACTTATTTAATTGTTTCTTTATGGCAAAAATAAGTTATTTTGTAGACGGGCGAGCGCGTTGATGTCTTTTATATGAGCATTTAATTTGTATAAAACAATGACACCACGCAAGTGTTAGGAAGTATGAGACTGTTGGGTGATGATGATGATGAAAAGTAGCCTATGTATTAATCCAGGTTATAAGCTATCCTTGTACCAAATTTCATCCAAATCCGTTCAGATCCGTTTGAGCGTAAATGAGTAACAAACATACACACACAATCACACTTCTAAAGATAGATGGCGCTAATCGGTTTTGATGCATTTTATGGCGTTTTGTATGGACTGTCTGTTCTAATGTATGGAGTTCTTGATCGCATACGAAGTTTTCGACTCAATAAGAGAGTATTCATTTTTAAAACTCTAAGCTCTCATTGCCCTATTTACGACAGTGGCTACGCTTCTCTGATTAATAATATTAGTGTGTTACTAGCAGAATCATAATTGTCATTAGAAACACGATATGTACCATCGAAACTATTTCTAAAATGCGGAAGAATTATTATTGTCTTAGTAATATTTAGTAATTAATGACTTGTTAGTAATCATTTTACTATCAACCATGTCTGTGTCCATGTCATATTCAAATTGACGATGGAAGCCACACATAGAAAGGACCAAAAAGATAAATGTTTCATGATACTCAATAAAATAAGTTTTTTGTAGTCTTACTTAGCAAATAAAACTGTTAATATTTGAATGTATCACTCGAGCCAGCTCGCAATCAAACCTTGATAACCCACCTTAGCGAGAAGCCGACATCTCATTTTAGCATATAAGGCAATAAATATTGAGAAACAGATCGAGTCATTACAATTATATTTCTTAGAATAATCAGTTACCTTATCAGTAACTTATGCTCCATTTGTTGATAAAGACAAAAACCTGTAATCTGATTGCGACTAAGAACGAAATCGAGCCTCAGAAATTGTAAAATCATCATTATCATATTATTATTATTATTTTGCAGCCCACCGTATTGTTTTATTAGATGAAATTGGATGCCTATCATTATTTTAAACGTTACCTGAATTTAGAAAATCAAAAGCTTTCAAGTGTGTAGTAAGATATATAATATAATAGCTGTGCCCTGCAGCTTTTCCCGCGTATTCAATGATAATAAATAAATAAAATAAATATATTCGGGACAATTCCACGTCAATTACCTAGCCCTAAACTAGGATACCCTGTACCTGTAATATGGGCACTAGATAACGGATAAACATACATAAATACGAATATATCATCCATGACTCGGAAACAAACATTTCTGCTCTTCACACAAATGATTGCACCTTGCAGGATTCGAACCCGTGACCGTTTGAATTCGTTCCTAGAGTCACTAGCCACTAGACCAACCGGCCGTAATGATAAAAGGTATCCCATAATGTTACTCCAAAATGTTTGGACGTGTTAGCGAGTACAACAAATCTACCAAGATTTTTCTGATTTTTGTTTTCAATTACCTTTTTTCGGGATGAATGTATTTTATGTTTACCTCTGTATTATACAGAAACTATGTTCAAAATTTCATCGACATCTGTTAAACCGTTTTGGATTTACGTTCTTCAGGCGGGTTTTTAAATTTTCCTGGATTAAAAGTATTCAATGTCAGTCTTTGTTGACTGAGCTAGCGCGAAGCGCGAAATAAGCGTCTCCGTGTCAGCTTCGGCAAAAATTCTTTCGTACGTCTATCCGGTTGTTCTCTTCTACAGGTTGCATTTCTCAACCGATATACACGAAACTTGGTTAACAGGTTAAACGAATTTTCAGAATATTTTAGGCGTTGGGAATTTTGGACTTTCTGCAAAAAGGGGCAAAAAGGGGGCTACTGAATATCTCCGCCTTGTTAGATCCGACTTCGATGGTTATTTTTATTTATAAGGTAGTAATTTTAAAATGGTCTCATAAAAAATTGGAGAAGATCTGATGAGGATCTTCAGCGCGATGAACAGAATAGCTCTTCAAAATGCAGTAAATTGCTTACTTTTAGGTTTCTACCAGTGGAATCAGCAATTATCTAGCACCTTGGAGATTAGTTTACAATAAAGTAACTATTGTAAACTAATCTCCAAGATGATGGCGCTACTGTGCACCAGTACATTGTTTGCGAAAAAGTTTGTGCCCGCGAGGTTTTTTCAGAGAGCCACTATCGTCCCGACCATTTTTTTTAAATAGAAATTGGTTCAACCAATCCACCAACATTTTTTGTATTCCCGTAATCTCTTTCCTTTTTCCGTGATAAATGTATTATTTGTATAGTTTATCTGTGTATTGATCGTACAGTACCTATAATACCTGTATGTTCAAAATTTCATCAACATAACGTAAGCCGTTTTGGACTTACAATTTTCTCACGTGTATTTTTTTCAGGGGTGATATTTTTAAACTGTGTAGAAAATGTCATATCAATAATTGGTTTAGCTATTTTAAAGTGAAAGCGATTAACGCAAATCTATTAAAAAAACCTATTTCTATTTTCCGGGATAATTATATTCATTATTGTAGGTTGACCTCTGTATTTTTCAGTAACTAGAGCTCCTACCTACCTACTCGTACATTTGAAACTCCATCATAACTGTTTGGTGTGAAAGCGAGGTATCGAAGTTTTCCCGTTTTCCCATGGCAATTTTCCTATTACCGGGTTAAAAAGTACCTTATGTTGGTTGTGTTGTACACAGTATCTAAATATACATTATCATCAAAATTGGTCCAGCATTTTTAGCGTGAAAACGCCCCCAACAAACAAACAGACTACGTTTCACTTTTATATATTTTAAGTGAGGATATCGGTATGTCAAAGTCATTTGGAAAGACCTTTCAAATATATTTTTCTATTGCTGTAGTTTGTACTTATTATCAGGTATATTTATCTAAATTATTCATATAAATAAACTAGGTTATGGCAATGAATCAAATGCAATATCAAAGTGGCTTGATTAACGGCACTTTTTGTAATGACAGCTGTCAGGGAGCTGGAAATTCGATAGATGGCTACTTGGAGTCTGGGCGATATTGTGTAATCAGATGAGCGGTTTCCGGTAGCACGCAAGCTCGACCATGTTGAGAAGATTCCCTTTCTCATTCAGTACTTATCAGTTATGTAAGTGAAATATTAAAACCTATCCAACGTACAGGTGCCTTTTGCAAAGAGCTATTCAGTTGGCCTGAAATTTTCTATTACCCTGTAGCATGACTGTAATATGCATTGAAACCTGTGAAACAAAAATTTTTTTTTTGCGTGCTTAAGTATTAGATTTTTGTAAGTGAAACTTACCCACTGATCCCCAGTCTGGATAAGCTCTGTTGTTAAACCAGCCATCGTAGCGCTGTTTCTCGTAGTAGACCTCTGAAAGAACAAAAACTTATTTAGAAGTTTCTTCAAATGCACTCAATTAATTAATTTATAATTGTTTTTTATGTGGGTCTGAATTGTGGCTTTACATCACATTTTCTGCCCTAGCCGAAGGCGATGGTAGATATTAAAGTCAAGGATGAAATGGCTTGTTTTATATACTTTTTTCTCGATTGCGAGGAAATTAAACAGTGATATCATATCTTGTATTATATAAATATAATAAAGAAAAGTCGAGAGCTCTTTACCCGTCACTTTTGTAAAAAACTTTCTACATGAAACATTAGGCTCGGACCGTAGAGAAATAGAGAAGTAAAACACTTTTATGAACTAGAGCATAAAATGCAGTTTTATGTTACCCACGCCCAGCAAGAACTTTGCGAGCATGAGAAGTGAAAAGGTATCATGAATTTAGTAAACGCAAGTCAACTAGATGACAACGTGGCACACTTGGCGCAATAAATAGCAAAGAATTTTTTATTGGCTTACATAGTTCATTATCATGCTTGTAGGTGCGCTGAGTAGAGTTGCCACCGGCAGACTATGCAAAGCAGGGTTGACTCGTTGTCGTACATCTCCATATTTATACGCATACTTTCTGTTATTTGTGAATTAAGTAATGTTGAATGAACTTACTCGTATAAGAATTGTAAAAATTTTAAAGAATTGTGTAATCTGGTGAATATCTCTTTTTTAATATATTTTTCGCTTGCCTTGTATGTCATTAAAAAAAGAAACCTTTTATTGTGTCGAAAAATGCTACTGTTTCTTAGCCGTCTTATCAGAATAACGGTAGTTTTAGTTGCACTAATTTATAGTTAAACCAACTGTGCCCGCGGTGTTGTCCGCGTATAAGGAATATAAGGATTCTATGAGTTCCTTTCCAGAACAAAAAGTACCAACATATGGTTTAATACTGACATGGTCACAAACGAACAGTTTCAACAATTACATAACCCTCAGATACTATCTACAGATTGCCACTACATACCAAGACTGGTTAGAGAAGCGATCGAAAATACCAAATTAAAAAATTTCAATCTTGTGTCTGGAAGTGTCTGGAATCCAGTGGTACGTCTATGTGAAAACCGAAGTAATGTCACAGTACATATATAGTCTTTACAGTCTCTCTACGGTCTTTACAGAATGTAGTGTATCGAGGAGTAAACGGCCGATTTTGATTTTGAGCGTGGTTTTGAAAAGAACGCTACGAGCTAGTTTCGCGCCTGAAGTATCTTCACGTAAAAATTCGAGAAAGAAAGATTGTTTTCTGCAAGTAGGATGCCAGTACCACAAATAGATTAGACCAAAGAGTATAGTAATATAAGTATATATCAAGATTGGACTCAAGTCCAATCTTTTCGACCCACTATTGGGACCTGAAAAAAATTTACTTCATTTATTACCCGACTGCGGAGGGTTATGTGTTTGAGTTGTATGTATGTATGTTTGTTTATTTTTACGTTTTTTTGGTACGTCCTACAGACTAAATGGCTAAATGGATTTTAATAAATGAGGTATCATTGGATTCGTCTTAGCCGTGAGAGTGCTATTGGAAATATGAAGTGTCCATTTTTTTTTCATTTTCGTTCAGTCGTCAAATATTATTTCATTGATTGGGCTTCTCTAATCATCGGATTGAGATACAAAGTAGAAAATTGAAATTGAGATACAAAGTAGTAACATTCGTTTAGATACCTACTCATAAAGACTAACATAATATGAATACTACTAATCATCATCATCATCATCATGTCAGCCTCCCAGCCAGGGAGGCCTATGTTCAGCAGTGGACTTCTAAAGTCCACTGCTGAACATAAGCCTCCCCCAAAGAGCGCCATGACGAGCGATCTTGTGCCACCTCCATCCACCGACTTCCTGCGATGGCTACAATGTCGTCGGTCCATCGTGTGGGGGTCTCCCCACACTTCGCTTGCTTGTTCGTAGTCGCCATTCGAGAACCTTTATTCCCCAACGGTTGTCGGTTCTGCGACGTATATGGCCTGCCCATTGCCACTTCAAATTGCAAACTCTGAGAGCTATGTCGGTAACCTTCGTTCTTCTACGGATTTCCTCCTTTCGGATTCTATCACGTAGTGAAACACCGAGCATAGCTCTCTCTATTGTGCGCTGCGTAACTTGAGCTTGCTTGTGTATGAGACCAATAGTTAGTGACCACGTCTTAGTGCCGTATGTCATCACTGGCAACACGCACTGATTATAAACTTTCGTCTTGAGGCTCTGCGGTATCTGCGACGAGAAGATATGGCGTAATTTCCCGAACGCTGCCCATCCGAGTTGGGTTCGTCGGTTGACCTCTTTATCGAAATTGGATCTACCCAGTTGAATCGTCTGACCCAAGTAGACATAGTGATCAACAGCTTCGATAATAACTAAAATAATGGGAACGACCAACATAAACCAGCATGGGTACGACATGGGCACTTGACATGAAGTTCGTCTTGCCCATGTTCCTTTTAAGACCCACCTGTTGGGAAACAATATTGAGGTTATTGAGCATTGTGCTTAGGTCTTCCAGGGTTTCTGCCATGATGACTATATCATCAGCAAATCAAAGGTGAGTGATGTATTCGCCATTGATGTTAATACGATATCCGTTCCAGTTCAGAAGCTTGAAAATATCTTCCAGTGCAGAGGTAAACAGTTTCGGAGAAATAAAGTCTCCTTGTCTCACCCCTTTTTGCACGTGGATAGAATTCTTGCTCTGATCCTGAAGACGGACTGTCATGGTGGCCTTGCTGTACAAACACTTCAACACTTTGATGTACCGGTAATCAATCTGGCACCGCTGTGATGGCTGTAGCACTGCCCAGGTCTCGACTGAATCAAAGGCTTTTTCGTAATCCACAAACGCTAGACATAGTGGCCAATTATACTCTTCGGTCTTCTGTATAATCTGCCGGAGCGTATGGATATGGTCTACGGTGCTAAAGCCTTACCGGAATCCAGCTTGTTCAGGGGGCTGAAAGTCGTCAAACCTAAGAGTGAGACGGTTTGTAACTACTCTCGAAAACAGCTTATACACGTGCCTTAGCAGCAAAATGGGCCTATGATTCTTCAAGAGGGTTTTATCACCTTTCTTAAAGAACAAAACCACTACGCTCCTGTGCCACGCCTCTGGCGTAGTACCCTCGAGGATGACGGATTTAAACAGCTTCTAAAAGACTTCAAGTACCGGTGTTCCATCCGCTTTTAGTAGCTCTGTCGTTATTCCGTCCTCCCTTGGTGCCTTGTTGCTCTTAAGCTTTTTGAGAGCCATTCTGATCTCGTATAGGCTGACGTCCGGGATATCTTCGGTATAATGTCGGGTCAAACGGGCTCTTGCATCGCTAGTCGTATTAGGAGGACTACGTGATGAGGTGTATAATTGTCCATAGAACTTCTCGAGCTCATTCAAAATCTCTGGCTTCGACGAAACGATGCTGCCATTGTCGGTTTTCAGCTTCGTCAACACGCTTTGCCCAATAGACAGATCTCTTGCGAACACTTTGGAACTTTTGTTCCGCTCTATTGCGTTCTTAATACAAGTAGTATTATAGGAACGCAAATCGTGTCGCATTGACTTGGAGATCTAAACTTAACTTAGTCCCATATAAACTTAATCAAAATTAGTTTAGCAGTTTTTTCAGCAAGGATTTTTGAATCAATTTGAATGATTCTTGGTTTATTTAAAACTATAGAGACTTTTATGAGACATATATGAGAATATATGGACCGATTTTGAAGCGGTTTTTTTATGTTTGAAAGGTCACTTATAGACCAACAGCACCATATCCTTTCCAAAAAAAATAAAAAAATTGGATACGAAGTCGTTTTATTTTTGGAAGAATATTTTTATTGATTCCTTGGGTTACAATATTGAAATTTTCGTAGGGATTTCTACTTTCTTGAAAAATAAAATAGTGCCCGTGTTACTCGCCGATAATACAGTTTTCTAATACGAGTATTTTATTTAATCCATTCAGTTTTTTTTTTTATTTGTCCATTACAAACAAAAATACAAACATACAAAAATCAAATCTTTCCTCTTCATAATATGAGTGCAGAAATATGCGTAAAATCGATAGCCTCCTTTTTTGTTAGTAAGTTTTTGTAAGTAGTTTAAAAGCTATGGTTTTACTAATAGAAGATTCCTACAAATTTTAAAGGTTCGCTGTAAATTGTGGTCATGTACAAACAGACGAACATACATACATACATACATTAATTCATGCATACATAGGTATTCTGATAAAATCATAACTCTTCTTTTTTGTAGCCGGGTAAAGACCCACAGGTGGCAACAATCGGTCTCCGACTGACAGTAGACATTAAACTCGAAAACAATGCTTCGATACACAACTGTCTGTAAAGACTATATATGTACTATATGTAGTCGTCCTAAATACGAGAGTTAATAGGTACTGTTAGTGTTGTATGTCATGATGGAGTTATTAATGAAAGTGTGAACAATGGTACTAGGTACGTTACGCGTAATAACAGTGTAAAAGAGGGTAGACCATTTTGCCTGTTCTTCTTTTCATCCACCCGCTGTTACTTCAGTGGCGCTTGCAACAGTGCCGAAATATCTGAATCTAAGTAAAAATAGTATCCATGGTAAATATCCCGTTTCACATGTTTATAAAAAGAACCAATATACTAAATTTCTCAAAACTTTGTTCAGACGTCAAATCGTATTTTATGGATTTCTCAGCTTTTACTCTTCGAGTAGAGATACCAAGTACACCAGTTTTTAAGTCCAACCCTAAGCTACCCAACAAAACTGAATTGCAATCGGTCCGGTAGTTTTTACGTGACGCGAGAACAACAAACAGACAGACAGACAGACAGACAAACAAACACACAGGGACAAGATTTTGATATAACTTTTTGGTAGCTTATTTTAGGTATCCTAGACCATTTTTTTATCATCTACATTGACTTTTTGGTACGAACTGCTTTATAGTATAGATAGCGCAAGCTGTTGAGTCTGTGTCACCCAAAGCTTTAGTGGCAACCCTAGTATAAAGACATGTTTTTGTGGGCACAGTTAAGTGTCCGCTCGCATAGAAACCTTGCTCTGTCCAAGCAGCCGAGATGCATCGCAAATGAGCACCTCATTACGCACCCATTCACCTAAATTAAACTCTAGTTACTATATATCAAAGTCGATGGCTTTATTTGGAAACTGGCTGCACCGCGGGCAAAGCCCGGGCTTTGCCCACGTGGATATTTTTCTGACATAAAAGTATTTTATCTGATACCTGTAAATAACCTTTATACATGTAGTACCAAATGTAGTATAAAGTAGAATAAACCAAATTTAATTAAAAATACCTTAAGCTGTCAAATAGTTTTATCGATTGCTCTGCTTCTCCTTGCATCGAGATTCTAAGTACACCAGATTTTGAGTAAAATGCTAGGCTATTCAACAATAACCGCATTTCAATTGGTTCAGTAGTTTTAATGTGTTGCGCGAACAAACATCCAGAAAGGCAGACAAACAAACACAATAAAAAAAGCCTTGTTCATATAAGTATAGCTCATTTTAAGTCCACGAGATTAAAACGGACTTTTTGTCACTTACTGCTTTAAATATCTTAAATTTCCTCGGTTTTTGTTTTCTTGCTATTTATTATAGTTCAGATGCTTTCATAGTACCTATTCACCACCCGCGGCATTTACAATCAGTAGCCAGATCACTTTTAGACAGAGCTCATGCCCTCTGTGACCCTGAACATTTGGATGCTGAAGTGTCTCATGTTCAGGAGGTACTCAAGCGAAACGGATATGTGGTGACCAGACGTTAGCGTCCTAGACGCAGATATAAAAAGAGTAGTTCTGATGTCGATAGACTGCCGGCTTTCATGCCTTATGTAAAAGGAGTAACGGATAAAGCTGGTGCTTTATTAAAGGACTTGTCTATCAAGACCGTTTATACTCCTTTATCCAAGTTAGCAAGGCATGCTGGCGTATATAAGATAGATTGCAGCTGCGGTAGTTCCTACATTGGACAAACCAAGCGTACTATAGCGGAAAGGGTCAAAGAACACATTGCAGCTGTAAAGAACCGCCAGATAAATAAATCTGCAATCGCTGAGCATTTGCTCGAATCGGGCCCTAATCACTGGATTGAAATCCATGACCCGAAGATCCTCTCCACGGAACGTCACTACTACTCCAGGATTGTACGTGAAGCGGTTGAAATTAAAAAGTATCCCAATTTCAACCGAGAGGATGGTTTCAAGTTGGCTGCGTCCTGGAATCCCGTGATAAGCAAGTGTTCGCGTCACGGTTTATGTCAGAAGATATCTGCAGATGTCGTTAGTGTAGTGTGTCGTGACAATTCTGAATTTTTACAAAACCAAATGCGGGTAGTTGGAGACAACGCTCGCCCTTCTCGACGCTGACACCCGCTACTTCAGTCTTCTCATGACCACGATCAATGCAACTTGATCGAGACGTCGAGGTAAATAAATATTAAGTTTTCAGCGCGATTAAGTCCCGTTTAAATATTTAACTATGTACCTTTTCTAATATGAAACCATGCACGTGTTAAGATAAACATATAATTAACAAATGTTATTTGTTTATGATACGGCACGCAATGTAATTTATCTATTACAAATTGAGACACACCAATTAATAGCATTGATGTCTATACAAAGGTATTAAGATGATAAGGTAAATTTTTTTTTGTCGTATCTGTAAATAAAATTAATCTATCTATACTTAAAAACAGTAACGTAACATAACAACGCACAGCCTAAACCAATAAACCCATAGATTTGAAATTTGGGAGAAATATTCCTT
Source organism: Alsophila aescularia (assembly GCA_946251855.1). Lineage (NCBI taxonomy): Eukaryota > Metazoa > Arthropoda > Insecta > Lepidoptera > Geometridae > Alsophila > Alsophila aescularia. The sequence continues at coordinate 47,283,664 of OX276378.1, forward strand.
GATTATCCGACAGGAGGAATAAGGAAGGATTTTTTTTAAATTCCATCCCTAAATGGGGGAACGAGGATGGCAAAGCACGCAGGCAAAACTGCGAAACACAGCAAGTTAAATATATTGTACTAGAACATGGCCATATAATAAATAATAGTATTACTACAGTAACTGTGTACAGTACTATACTTATATTATAAAGACTATACTTACTTTACTTGTTTTCTATACATGTTTTTTTATTGGTATATATATATATATATATATATATACTTATATACATTTAGCTTATTCGCATTTTTTGTATGCATTTTTGGTATGCATCGGCAAAAAATGGAACTAGCATACTAATTGTTGTATATCGATGTTTGAATTAACGTAGTGTAGGACGCCCTGTGGCCAAGTGGAGTGATGACTTGTGAAAAGCGTCTCGCAGAAACTTGATGCAGAGAGCTGAAGACTGAGCTCAGTGGCTTGCATTAGGAGAGGCATGAGAAAAATATAACACAATACTCGTAGTAACATATACATTATATCGATATCGATGACCATGTTGTAACAGCGGGAGCGATAATAATAATAAGTTATATATATAGTTATAAGTTGTATATACCATATAGTTATTTATGGATATTATTAGTGTTAGAAAAAAGTTCCAAACAGATATATTATATCAAAACGGATATAGCTTGTTGCTGGAACACCTGCGTGGACGTATTTCTGCCACATGTATGTTTCATGAGCCTTGAGCAATTAAAGTTGCAGCTATTAGAAATTGTTATAATATACAAACATAATTACTCTCATATTTTATTGTAGCTAATGTGATATTATAGGGTTTCAAAGTCAATTGTTAATTAAAATGAGTTATTAGTCTACAGTAGGTACAGATAAATTAATGTTGAAATTCTTGCTATGATCGTTAAAAGTGGTATTGAGTATGCCAGGGTCTATAAAGACCTATCGAAAAAGTACATGTAGGTACTTTATATATTGTTTTGCGCTTAAATAGATATAATATATATATATATATAATAGATATATATCTTAATATATATTAATAGATATAGTAATATAGATAGTCCGCCATTTGTACACTTTTAATTGTGCAATAAAGTATAAATAAATAAATAAATAAACAATAGAAGATCAGGCCAACAAAGTTATAGAAATAATAATGATCTTCTTATGATTATGTCTTGTGAATTTTTAATTTATAAACTGTGTTAAACAATTCCACACCAGTATTTAGCTACTTTTATCCCAAGAGAAGACGCCTCATAGATAATAACACCTTTAAAGTGCAGGTGTTGGGGCAATAAGGGCACGACAGCGAATTTTGTATTTTTGTATAGGTGTAGGTACCGCAGTCACATTATGTCCTGTCTGGTTTGATGAAACCCCACTTGCTCATGTTGCCCCCTGCAGCAGCGCACTTGGGTCCAGAGTTTGTTAAGCGACTTCCACGTGTGCCACGGGATTTCATGACCAGCGACTGATGATTAGCTAGCGTCGATCTGAAAAGTGGATGTCTGCTGTCGGACTCCTGTTTGCGTTTCTCAATTGAGCAAGCAACACTTCTGCGTACGTCCGGAGCTATTCCCTCTAATGGGTATAGCATATTAAGAGAGGTGGGTTTGAGATAGACTGTAATGGTCCTTCACGTCTCATTCAAGGCAACATCTACTTGCTTAGAGTGTATAGAACAATTTCACACTGGGCACAAGTATTCGCCAGCCGTGAAGCAGAGTGCCAGACCTGAAGTGCTGAGCACATGCGGAGAGGCGCCCCAAGATGTAGATGTGAGACAGGACAGCAAGTTGTTCCGTGAACCTACCTTTTGCTTGGCCTTAAAACAGTAAGACGTCTTACTACAGTAAGACGTCCTCGAGTGGCCCTGAAAATGATTTTGGTGTAAAAATACATACTTTTCCGTGTAACTGTAATGACATTCGTTCTCCTCAACGTTCCTGTGCAGCTTTTTCCCGTGTCGACTCTATTAAATATCTCGGAGTATTAATAGATGATAACACATAAACTTAGTCTTACTAGTATTCAGTGATAATAGACTGTTTTCGAGCCATTGTGTTACTTTAGCAAGGCAGTTCTCAGCCAGTTTCGCAACTCCTTGCCAAGTTTTATCATGTAAAAGCAGCACGGTGTCATCCGCGAACATCAACAAGTCAAGGCCAGGTAAAGTAGTGCTACATAGATCATTAATATAACTCAGAAAGAGTGTAGGTCCCAGCGTACTACCTTGCGGCACGCCGTAGTTACACACTGCGCCATCACTATCATAACCTTCAACCCTTACCCTTTTTTTTTTGACTCCTCCTCCCCTTTGACTCCTTCCAGATAAATAATCTGCGAACCAGGCACAGGCTATGCCTCTGATGCCAACGTTCTCTAACCGCGTCAACAAGATAGGAATAGAGACTGTATCAAAAGCCTTTTGGAGATCTAAAAATACTCCTAGACCCTTATCACCAACATCCATATATGACGTAATCAGAGAAGCTAACGTCAGAACCGCATCCTCTGTCGACCTCCCTTCTCTGAAACCGTATTGATTTTGATTAAGAAGTCCATTTTTCTCAAGGTTTTTCAAGGATTTTAGAAAGGGTTGAAAGTAGAGAAATCGGCCTATAGTTCGATGGATTTCTATTATCACCTGCTTTGAAAATCGGACAAACAACAGCTTTTTTAAAAATAGTTGGAAATATTCCTGTACCCAAGCTTAAATTGCATATAAACGCGATTGGTTCTGACAAAAACATTATAAACTGTTTTAGAAAGCTTGCAGTGATTTTGTCCCAGCCTGGCGCGCTATGAGATTTTAGTTCTAAAATCACACCCTTAACTTCAGTTGGGTCAGTGGGAAGTAGTGCCATAGAGTTGAGGGGCGGGTTTGGTGATTTTGCTAAAAGAGCCAGGTCACTTTCTGTTGTTTGCATGCTACTCAGCGTTTTATTAGCTAGCGTTCTACCAACAGAGGTAAAGTAGGCATTGACAGTATTAAGCGATTGTACTGGAGTATTCGTAATGTTCAATAACTCATGAGACTGTACTTTTGTTTGGTTAAAATTACACACTTCTTTAATTACTTTCCACGTCTCTTTAACATTTCCTTTACTTTGAATTAATTTATTTTTATAATACTCTCTCTTTAAATTTCCAATTATTCTATTGCATGTATTCCTCCTATACTTAATATATTTATTTTTTAGTTTATCGTCGTCTGGTGACTTTTTTACTTTCATATGTAGTTTATCTCTTTTTCTTATGGACCTGACTACTCCTCTAGTTATCCAAGGTTTAAGTGGTTGGTGTCTTTTTGTAATTGTTTTTATTTGTGTATTATCGTTAATTATTGTAATAATCCTATTAGTAAAAGGCTCTGTTGCTATATTAACATTAGTCATATCAAATAAATCTTGCCAGTGCTCTTCCATAAGTAAATCTTTAATGCCTTTATAATTAACTGTCACTTTATTAAACTTGATTGGGCTTTTAATTACTTTAGTATTATCAATATAAAGCAAAATGGGTGAATGATCTGTAAGCAGTTGTTCAAATACTATTGTTTTCCAAATATCTTGAGCTTTGACCATAAAATGGTCGATGCATGTTTTTATTCTAGTAGGACGATTGACTCCTTGTCTAAGTCCGTGCATTGCCATTAAATTAAGATAGTCATGTCATGCACATAACGTAGTACTAATCATTATGTCTAAATTAATATCTCCGGTGAATATTATATTTTTGGTAGTGATTCCGTTCAGAATTGTGTCCACTGAATCTAAATATTTACTAGCACTACGAAAACTTGGAGATTGATATGTACAAATTATTGTATAATCAGGTGAAATTGTAATTACTAATAAATTCCCTTCAACAACATTTGGTTCACATGGGGAGGATTTTATTTCATGTCGAACATAAGCAACAACTCCGTCATTTTGATTCAAACTGTTCTTCGTCCAGAACATATTATAGTTATCTAGGCTAGGTGGTGGATTTTGACGGCTAGTCTAGCATTCTGTCAGTACGAAAACGTCTATGGAGACATCAAGACTTGATACAAATGCCAAAAATAAATCAAAGTTGCAGTTAATACAACGAATGTTAACTTAAGTGAACCTTCGAGTTTTAAGTTGGAGGTACTAAACTTGCTGGTTGTATATTTCTTATTATACGACTTGACGGACCCAACGATTTTATCCCGCAGGATCACCGTCGAAAATATATCTGACTATGGGCTGGCTATTCTCATTTTTTGTATTTATTCGATAGATATCGCGAACCTCAGCCGGTTTTACTGGAACACTAAGTGAGTTTCCTACTTTCTGGATAATATTCAATAGATCTTCTTTTGTTTCATTAGTCTTCTTAGGGACATTACGAACTTCAATTTTAGAGTTTTTGAAGTTTCGATCGAACTGTTCCAGTTTGTCATCCAGAGAACGAATATATTTACGATCCATAGATTTTTCTTGCTCTAATGAGTTTATTCTTGAGACCATCTCTTCATACTTTTACTAAGAAAATCAATGGAAGTCGATATGTCTTTATTCAGTTCTGTATGTGCGTTGATTCCACCCTGCACCTTATTCATAAGCGCAGTAAATTTGGCATCCTGCTCTTTCTGGAGTTTGGAAAACATCTCTAAATATTTCTTCCCTGCTTACCTCGTCCCTCTTTTTCCGGATCCGCGATATGATGTTAGGAACACTCGATGCATGTTCTTTTGAAATCTTGGGCACGGCGATATTATCAGCACTCGCAGACGGAGGCGACTTTAGATCCGAGTCCGACTTACAATGAGTGAGCGGAGCGGGCGAAGATGGCGGCGGGGTGCGTCTCATCGACATAGTAGCGACGGAGACGGCAGCAGTGGCACGCTGAGCGCAGGCGAGCGGGCGATACCAGGCAAGCAGAACGCCAGAAGTGGTGTGCGTAAGCAACAGATTAGGTGGTCACAGATTACTTAATATTACGGTCGCGCTAAGCGCAGGCGAGCGGGTAGATACCAGGCAAACAGAACGCCACAAGTGGTGCACGCATGCAGCTGGTGGACGAAACACACGTAAATACCTTGTGTATGTGCGCGTGCGCAATAGGCTGTTGCAGGCAGTGCACACACACAATAGTACACAGCGACAAAAAGCGCGTATCCGTCGAGCTTCTCACAATTTACGCACTCCTATTATTTTAAACTATTTAACGTCGAACAATATTTGATAGAATTTTAAAATAAATTGATATGGAGACTTTTTGAACACGTCTGCTTAGTGCAGGGGTCCGGGGGAGAAGTTGCAGTGCCACCCAGAACTTTGGTTGCAGTCTTGCGCGTCACTGCACTGCCCTCGTCACCCTGAGGTATTGGTTGTTAAGTCTCATTGCCCAGTAATTTCGCTGGAAACATTGCCCTTCAAACCGATACACAGAGATGTTTACACACTACTGCTTGGCGGTTGAATATTATTTTATTATGTCTTTACCACAGTCTATTATTTGAACTATGTATACGCATGTAAAAGGTGTATGAAATGTAACTTTATGACTATGGTCATAAAATTGGCAAAATGTTATTGGCAAACTTTAATATGTACACTGTTGGCGTATCATAAATAAAATAAATAAAGTTGGTTATTTGTGTAAATGTTAATGAGGATGAGTGCTAGGACGCTGCCTTGCCGCAGGCCGTTCTTCTGGTACCAACCAATGTTTAAATAAGTGAAAGTCATCTAGCAATAAATCATATATACATATTTTATAACTACCTCACATTGCTTCAGAACAACTACATACCTTGCGTATATTCTCCTAGGAGAATGCTACGTGAATGGAGATCAAACGCCTCCTTATTGTTATTAATTGAGTGTCACTAAAGTACGCGAAGTAACAAATTGGCCATTTAAATAAATGAGACTATAAATCAGCCCTTTTACTTTTGCGAGAGGCCAGTGCCCGCGCCGATGTTCTATTGAAATGCTACTTCGTGTACAATTACTTGTAGTTTGTAATACAAGTAGGTATACGTACGATTCAGGTCGGTAATATTTTAAAACACATATGGAGTTGAGCTAGAAACTTTAGCATGATATCGAACAATTGATGTGGTCAGCTAATAAAATGGACAGGGAATAGACAGGTGAACAGCTTAGCGTAGCACACTGTAATCGATCTAACATAAATAAATGTGAAGCTAAAAATCTAATTTAATAAAAAACCGACTTAAAATCGTATCAAAATAAATAATTCCAATTTTTTGAGGTTCTTTTTAAGTTTAATATGATTTGAAGTCGGTTTTTTATTGTTTTTATTTGATACTTTTTAGTTTCGTTAAAGTAGGCCTAAACTGTTTATATATTTATTTATTATTTATACATCCGCGAAATTTTGTGTATTTGTTCAGAAACTCATACTAACAAATATGAATATTAAGTATTTTTGAAAATGTCATACATACATTTACATTACATGTCATTTTATTTACATGAAATTTGGTACATATATTTGCTTAGAAACCCAACACTCGCGATAAATCGACTCAGTTAGAGAAGTATTTTTTCTACGTTGTTATCATTTAATTTAAAAAGTTAATATTTTATGTAAAAGCTTCTTCCAAAATTATCAAGAAAATGAAAATATCTCTTGCATGTCTCATATGTCTCGTTACGGCAAGTTTTGCGCTACGAATGCCTATTAAAACTCCAAAACAGGGCAGTTTTTCTCATATCTTGCTTTCAATATGTACAAAATCTCATAAAATTTAATTGAATAATATGAAAAAAAAATGACTAAAATTATGTAACTTTATATGCGAGATTGTAAACTTCCAGTGTCTATAGTTTTTATTGTGTGTTACATATTTTCAAAATTATTATAAAATCCCGATTGCGCGAATAAGATTTTGGGTCAATTTTATTGCTCGCGAGTGTAGATTAACAATATACAAAACTGAAACGTTGTCTGTTTGTTTGCTTTCATGCCAAAACGGCAATCTGATTTTGACGAAACTTTTGAAATAGGTTCTGGTACAATTATTGAGAGCAACATATGATACTTTTTATCGCCTTAATTGTAAGTTGCCACGGGAAAACTGGTAAATGTCTATATTACTCGCTGTAAGTGTGTGCCAGTGCCTGTCGCTCAAATGCCTCCTCCTCTCTTCAATCACAGGCTTTATGATCTCATCCTCGTCGATACGACTATCCAAATCTCTGCGGTCGTTGAACGTTCGGCACAGTGAATGTGCCGAACGTTTACTTGTCTATGTGAGGCTTCGGCTCTATACTGTTCAGACCAACTGTGTGAAATGGCAAAAAAATAATGACAGCCCCACGAATGAGGTTCACATTTTCTGTTTTTTGATTGGTCTACTTATCGAATGACTGGATCACTCACGCCACCGTTCAGTTCACAGATAAGTTGGTGGTATTGTAGCACAAATTCAAGGTTAAGGGCGGTATTGTTTTTTCCCCAGCTGACTACCAGATAGAACTATTATTTATTCTGTGCTACTAGGGTTTCAAGTACAGTGTTCTTAGAGCAATCTAAATACATGAATGAAAAACTTCGAAATCTTAAAAGATGAAACTAACTTTGTTCGCCAAGCCGTGATGAATACCCCAACCCGATACTTAATAGGTAATTATGTTACTACTTATATATTATAATGCATTTAAAATGGTTACTGATATAGTCAGATAAAGTAGATACAATCTAGATATCTAAACTTCAATCAGATTGAGAAATGTTCGATTGCTATCGATTCGAAGTAATATAAAAGGTCAGGCCAAAACGAAAGGCAGATGCCGAGATAGTGCTGTTTGTCTGTCAGTAGCTTTTTACTGACAGCTCGTAGGCGTGATAGCACGTCTAGGGTTGTGTTTGCTCTGTGGGCGCTCCAGTTTCGAAATTTAAATTAGGAATGCAAACTGTCAGATGTTGACAATGTCGTTTATGTTGAAAGCTTAAAGAGAGAGCGCTGGCGCCAGTCAAGTGCAAACTAGGCGTGTTCGTTGACAATATGTAACAATGATGGTGAATAGACCGGTTCGTTTTATCGGTCATCAAATCTCTTGTCAAAGTCTAAAGACATCATGTAGTTTGTATAAAAAACTATGTAGGTGTAAACGAGTACGACACACCTGTCCACTCGTTGCTAGGAAAGAGAACACCAGCCAAATAAGAGAAGAATTAGAGAAGAAAAAAAAGAAGAAGAGAAGATTTGTTTAACAGTAAAAAAAACGAAACTAAACAAAACTAAAACTATGTAGGCCATTGAGTTATATGTATAAGTAAATCTCAATGATGTAGATACAACTTTTATTGGTCAATCAATCGATGCTTTGTTTAGTTGTCCTCCATAGCATAGATGGATTACATACATTTGCACGCCTTAATTTGCTTGCTCGCAGCTGGTAGCTTTTGTGTCATTCCAAGTACTCCGAAACCTGCTATAACGGTAAATTTAGCAAGCAAGCGGGTGGCAAAGATATCTAAAGTAAGCATCTAAATGAAAAGATAATAAATAAGGGGTCTTGCATCGCTGACAGGAGATATAAGTAGGTTAAACCAATATAATATAGAGATACAAGAAAGTGAAATGTTATATCATCGAAGGATTTGTACACACGCGCTTCACGCGTCGATGTAACACCTAAATATATCATCAATGCAAATTGTGCATTCATTACTGCAAATTCAAAATATGCTCTGTAAAGATGTACTGGGCTTTATCCATATAAATTTGCACCTGAGTAGATATGTCCGTACCACAGAATATCAAAGATTTGTTTGTGGTCCGTACTGTCTGTCCTGTCCTCTCAATTTTGCTGCAGATAGGCAATTCATTTTAATTTAACATGACCGCTCGATCATTTCATAATATCTAGGTTCATGATAAATGTCTGTATCGTTACACGTATGACCTTAGTATGTTACATAAACTTATTACCTACCCAAGCATGCTGCTGCGTTTATAAATTAAATGATTGTAGGTAAAATATTTTATCTAAGTATGTCTGTTTTATAAGCTCAGAGAATTGATCTAGATAAAATAAAATTGTGAGTTGCAGGGTTGCGTACCTACATTTGTGGCATTATATAGATTAAAATCCAATTTAAGCCGTATATATTATAATAATCAAGAAGGTTTACAAAAAGACGGAGTCTACATAGCCAAAAACCGAGTGGAGCATAGTAAATGGCGGCTGTGTGAGTGGATAACTTTTAGGTTTTTTGTGGTTGGTACATAATTTCACACTTTTTCATCACAAAATACTGTATTGTTTTTGCATGAGAACTTTACATGAGAACATAACCAACAAGGTCGAGATATTGCTGCAATGTGGCAGCCGGTTAGGCATAACAAGGTGTAAGTATGTGCGTGAGGCTTGCGCTTACTGTCACAATGCACATATTGCTGACCTAAGGGCGAACCCCAAATAACCATTCAATACACTGTCAGCAATAATATGCATAGGTATATAATTCGCAATCTCTAGTATTCGAGGTTTTTCCCTTAATTACTCTCTGAACCCACCTAAATACGAACCCGGTCTTAGACCTGCCGGTCAGCTTGGACTAAGCCAGTGAAGTGGCACCTCTGCCCAAATAGACAGAAGTGCAGCAACAATAAGATTATCGTAATTGTTGGGTTAGCTATTAAGACCTTGTTGAAGAAAATAAAAATAAATGTTAGTGTGTGTCCCAATTTTTTTATATATTTTTTCAGTCTAATATGCTCACACAACGGTACAAGCATATCGGCATGTCTTGGGTGCTTCACTTTCAATTTGGCGGTGTTGAATTCGTATTTTTTACACGACTGCCCAAAAAATGGAATGTAATGTTTTTAGGATTCATGTTTGTTTGTATGTAAGTTTGTAAGTATGTATGTATGTGGGTTTCTTTATTCCACCATAACTTTTAAATGCCTGAACAGATTTAGACGTATGGGGTATCGTTAGAATCCTTACATCCCCCCGAGTAACATAGGCTTCTTTTTTTAAAGGTCAAATATGGAGTGAAAAATAACGAGTTTTAAGTACAATATTGTTTTTTTTTACAATATGGTTATCAATTTGAAGGCCTTTCCAACAGTGTATAATTTATTAGCATAAGTTCTTTTTTGACAGGGTAGGCGTGTTTTATTAGCTTGAACATACTTGATAAAAAAAAACATCGTAATTATGCCCTTAGCATGTCGAAAGAATGTTTCAGCTCCACCCACAAACTTTTCTAACTCCTATGATTAACGAATTCATAATGTGTTGAGATTATGTAAGCGTACTACTAACCTACATCAATAAGAGGTAATAAGGTACCTCTACTTTAAAAAAAACCTGGCATGTGCGAATCGGAATCGCAAACTGAGGGTTCCGTACAAACATTTAGGTAATGTAAATAGTTAGTCCATCACGTGAAACAAGTCTCGAAGTATTTAAAAAAAAAAGTATTTTTATGTAACTACTAATTTACGGTTTTCGGATTTTTCTCTTTACTTTACAAATTTAATGATTCAACAAGAACAACAGGAACTACCCTATAGGTATTGATTCTCGTGCAAGTGTCAAAATCTGCAGCATAAATGGCCGCAAAGGGCGGATCCAGCCTTCGAGTCAGGGGGGGGGGGTCACACTGAACGGGTTCCAAAATTATACAGTACTACCTATTCCCCGTAGTATCAATCGCGTACGTAGCCTATGCCACTCGGGAATAGTTTAGCTTTGAATCAATTTTCAAAATCAGGCTATAGTTGTAATAATCTCATACAAACAAACAAATTTTGAGCCACTTAGGAACCTACCTACATTTTTATTGTGTTATGTAGTTATGTGAAAAAACGAACGTGTATGATTGCGAAACATGCTATAAAACCAAGAAAGCGCGAGCGAAGCAAGCGCGTAAATTTTGAGCTACTCATACATTTATTAGTGTAGTTATATAAAAAAAACTGAACGTTTATGATGAAACAGCATGTGTACAAAATATATTATATTATTAAGAAAACGCGAGCACAGCGAGCGTGAAAATTTTGAGCTATTTCCATTATATTATACGAATGTGGAAACATAATATACCATTTAACAAACGCAAGTGTAGCGTACGCGAAAATGTTCGGTAAAAATTAGACATTAATGGAATTCCTCAGCTTGCTAAAATAGGTAATATCACAAAGGCGCGAGCAAAGCTAGCGCAAACATTTTGAACTATTTGTGGTCGTGCGTATGACATAAGATAAAAATTACGATGGATCCACTGAGCAGATAGATATATGAACGCAGCCAATAATAACAAGGCGCGAACGTAGTTAGCGCAATAATTTTTAGTGATTCTTGAAATGTTTGTTAAAACTGAAGGAAAACAAGATGCGCTTTATCCTTCATTCAACAGGCAATAAAAGAACAAGGGCGCGAGTATAGAGAGCGCGAAAATTTGGAGTAATTTCTAGTAACTTTGTGTTTCATCAAAACATGATATTATTATAAAGGCGCGAGCGAAGCGAGCGCGGAAATTTTGAGATATTTCTATTAGTGGAACAAATAAACATGATTACAAAACATACGAAAATAACAAATGGAACTAAAAAACCTTTGGTTGAAATAAGCCCAGGGGGTGTCTTGACCCCCATGACCCCCCCCCCTAGATCCACGCTTGAATGGCCGTATCTTTTGATTGCGTTGACATAGAAGTTTGTTTGTTTCACAACTCCAAGGGATTGCAGACTTCGAGTATTTGATATTAATTTCAATTTGATACTTCCACGCGTTCCTGAGAAAAAGGGTCTTGTCAGATAGATGGACGGACAACAAAGTGATCATATAAAGGTTTCCTTTTTCCCTTTGGAGGCACGGAACCCAAAAATGACGTATAATATCCAACCAAACATAAAACAATTTTTATAAGTACACTTCGTGACTCAAAAACGTTATCACAGAATGAATTACTCAATTATATATTTTTTGTTCGGTGGTTTAAGTGTAAAACTGAACTTCACGTGAACGACTGTTAGGACTTCTTTTTGTTGGCAAAATGAAGATCCTGTATCATCAGCTCATATAATGGAGTTTTTGCACTAATGAAGGTTTTTGCCCCAGAATGAGATCACGACACGAATCGTGTGTTCATCGGGACTATATTTTTCATATGTTTTTTTTTTCTACTAATTGCCTCTTGTTCGTTAGTATTTGTTCATGTTACTAATGTGACCAAATTAGCTAAACATAATTATATGACTTACCAATTTAATTTTTAATCGACTTCACAAAATGAGGAGGTTCTTAAGTCATCTGTTTTTTTTTGTTTGTTTGTTACCTCATCTCTAAAATTTCTGGACCGATTTGAATAATTCTTTTTTATTTAGGTAAGGACTCCGATTAGATCCCATTTTTATTCAAAATTGTTGTATAAGTTGTTTTTATTGGGAGGACAAGTATGCAGGATTTCTTAACCGATTTGAATGTATCTTGGTTTATTTAAGAGGGTAGACTTTCATTCTAATCTCATATCAATTTCATCAAAAATGGTTTAGGTTATTTATAAGTAAATTTATTAGTTTTTGAGTTAATGCTCATCATATTTTCGGGATTATTGAACCGCATAAGATAACTTAAAAAATAATCTATTGTATAAAATTAATCAAAATTGGTTTAGTAATATATAACAAGCTTTTATTTACTGACTGTGTTTGGAACAAAACTTGCAAGTGAATTTTGAACCACTTAACGATGTCCTCTGAAGCTGAAATTTTGCACACTTGTGTAGTTCTGATGATAATATTATGGTAACTTGGAAAGAGCTGGAAGATAGTTACAGGAACTCAACAAACAAATTATGAAACCCCTTCAAGTTTGGGCTCATTTGATTTTTCTTTATAAGTTATCTGACGGTCTTAAGTGGTATACTGGTGATGAGATGTAAAAGATTGCATTTAAAAAAAACAAGCTAACTGATAACGGTTTCTTAAAGTGACTTCAAGTATTTTAGCTGGTGTATATACCTTCCGTTATTTGCTTAAGTCATTCAAAATCAAGAAATAAAAAGATATTTCTTAAAAATGTTTTTTTGTGAACAAACACTAAACAAAATAAAATTATTATAGTTCAGTTACAACAATATAATTTGAAAGTTAATAAAAACTAAGTTAAAAAAAATTAAACCAACTTCAAATCTTATAAATATTATAAGAAAGAAATAATTCATATTTTTTTAGGTCTGTGCTATGTCCAAACCAACTAAAGAATGTACACAGTGACACAGACCTCAAAAAATTTGTTTTCTTTTTTATTTCAAGTTTTATACTATTTGAAGACGGATTTTTTTTAAATTACTTTTTTGTTTCTTGGTTTTTAGTTTCGTCAAACTGTGCCTAAGAAAATGAAGTACTTATTCCGTTCGCTAAGAAAAAAAAGCCGAACAAAACAGTTAACAGTCTGTATATCTTAAACTACTCAACCGATTTTGATAAAACTTAAACTATTCCCTAAGTTGAAAGAAACTAAAACTTTTTTTTTATTACAATCTTATTTGTGGTTTCCGAGAAATACGTGGATAAACATACATACACAAATAATACATACTCGTACATTCGCGAAATTCGGTATATATCTTCAGATATTCACATTAACTAACATAATTATATGAATATTACGCATTTTCAACAATATTACATACATACACATCAACTTGAGAATCTACTTTTTTTAAGCGTACCTAATACCAATACAAAAATAAAAAATAGGACAAGAAAGTTTTTTTTTAAATCGGTGCATCTCGTATGAAAGCTAATCTCACGCGCCCGAGGCCCGATCACCCCCGGCAGGTGTCGTGGGGATTTACTCTTTCGCGCTAAACTCTTTAGCTTTCTCGTCTCGCTGTTAAAGGCGTTCTATAGAAGTCTTCCAGCTTATCCGCTGAATCCCCTTTGGCGCTGTAGCAACCAAGATCCAAAACCGCAAATCCCCCTTGGTCGCTAGAGCAACCAAAAAAAAACATGGAATTTAATTGTAACGGTTTGATCTACTAAAATCGAGTTAAATGTAATCTCGCATATATTATCGAATTAGTGTGTTTCTGTCTTTAAAAGGATATATATATTATACGTAAAAACACTATAAAAGTTTTTTTTTTTTTTAAATAAATCCACGGCCGTTCTCCGCGAGCCGTAAATTTTTGAAATATTTGTTGGTTTTCACGAAAATATTCTGGTCACTTTTTGTAAAATTAAAGTGGCAGTGGGCTGGACACATTTCCAGAAGAACCGACAACCATTTTGGTAGACGAGTTCTCGAGTGGAGACCACGTTTAGGCAAACGTATTGTAGGACAACCTGTGGCAAGGTGGAGTGACCCGCGAAAAGCGGCTGGAAGAGAGTGGATTAAGAGAAGACCGAGCTCAGTGGCGTGCATTAGGAGAGGCTTACGTCCAGCAGAAGACAGGTATGGGCTGATGATGAATAAGTCAAGCTCAAGACTACCCTTCCGTAGATACTAGGTACTAAAAGCGTGCCCTGCTCGACCGATCACATATCAGGCGTTGGCGTCATGGTCAAATTAATTAATGTCACGGGCAGCACCAAGAATGAGGAAGTGACCTACTGGGTGGTTACTCACATAGCTCGGAAAATTACACTTTCACTTATTTTTCGCTAAATCCGCAAAGTACAGGTTTGTGGTACATTTTCATTGTTAGAATATTTTATGAATATCTAAATAACTATCTATTTACATGCATGTATGACTTTTCATCATTGTCTGTTTAGTAATGATTCTGTCTATTTAGGTCCTAGTCTGTTCAAGGATCAACAAATTCTCACTTTACCCTGTCAGTTTATTCTGCAGGCGGCAAAATTTGTAAAAGAAAACCTTGAGCAGTTCCCGACGTGGGCTGACTCCCGTAACTACCCGACACGGAGAAGGCATCGCCTCAAACTACCTGCCGGGAGGCTTAAGAAGTCACAAAAACGACTTGAGTATGTCGGTGTTAAAATATATAACACTCTTCCTCAGAGTGTAACTCAGGTGTCTAGCTGCATCTCGTTCACACGCAAGGTCAAGACGCTACTGCTCAATAAAGCTTATTACAGCGTCGATGAATTTAAAAAAAATAAATTGATTGATGATTCAAACTTATTTACCAATAATTAAATTATATGTATAACTTAATAATATGACAATACTATAACAAAGTTATAATTTATTATTAATATAATGTTCATTTGACATGTAAGATTTTTGCCTTATTAATAAATATTGAATTGAATTGAATCGAGTCAATGGACACATGACATGTTTCACGTTTCATGGGTCAAGAAAGTTTAATGTGATAAATATCTCTACTATGGGGAATCCGATCCTTGTATCCCAAAACACCAGGATCCCGTAGTGATTTTGCGGGATTAATCCCACTTGTGAATTGCAAGATCTCGTGGACACAGCTAGGTTTTTATTTTTTTTAATATTTCCTTCTTTACATTGTTATCAATATTTAATTATGTATTACCGTGAAAAAGTCAATGTACCTATTAAACCAATTTAAAAAAAACTTTAGAAAGCTACATTGTTCCAAATCTAAACAGGCAGGTTGTATTTAATAAAAATGGGTTCCGTAAGATTTATGTGCCACTAAAGAATAACGCTTATTTTATAACTTATACTATTTGCGCCGATCATCGGGAGGTCCGCACAAATTTAAAAAAAACTTGTCTCAAACATTTGGCATTGCCCGGAAAGTTGCCAATCCCGGGATCCCAGACTTCTATCTCACTTTTTTTTTACGGGATTCCCTTTCTCGTTTTCTCCCGATGACAGAGCTTAAAAAATGAAACAAAACTAGCCAATTAATATTCCAGCGTTTCACTGTCTCTTTTTTCCATCTTTATCTATGAGTATAATTTTAGTATCTTCGTAGTTTAAGTGTGTGTGGTTTGTAAAGTTTTTAACATCGATCTAGTTATCCCCACAGCTTCTCATTCACATAATTCTAAGTCTCGAGTTCACCACAGTTAGAATAACAGAGAAAGCAAACAGAATACAGCGTAAACCACATCGGGAGTCCATTATCTAAATGGAGTCTGCTGGCAGAATCATCGTTACGTTACAAAAGGCCTTCAGCTTTCACTATCACGACATGTGCCGGCACGGACTACAGAATAACTAACAGTTCTAGTATAGCGGACATGCATTTTCTATACGCGTGCGTCGAGCCACGTATACTCGATACATACCTCGATGCGAAGGCATTTTTCTCCTTGTTTTTATAATAATCGAAAACAAACTGATCTATACTTAAGATTATTAGTAAGATTATTAAAAATAGAAAAGTTACATTGAACAAAATATTAAAATCGGCTCCTGAGACGCATCTCCTTTTTTGGTTAACCTTCAAGAGCAAGACATAAAATATGGCTATTTTTTTAAGGTTTGACTTAAAAACTGGGGTACTTGGTAATCCAATGATTAGATGCCGAGCAATCGATAAAAAACTATTTGACGGCTGAACGAATTTTGAAGAAATGAAGTATATTGTACTTTATATGTAGGTACTTTTGGTCCTGGTATATACATAAAGTAAAGTAACTAAATATAAAGTTTATTATACATATTATATTAAATATTATTTATAAAGTATATATATTGGGTTATTACACGTATGGGCTACTTTTAAATAAAATTACCAAGCGGGCAAAGCCGCGGGCACAGCTAGTTAAATATAAAAAAGAAAGTAAGTATAGTAACAGGTTCTAATCGTGGATGTTGATTTGGGTTACAAACCTTGAAGTTATTACAGTTGGCTCAATAAAATGACATAACACCTTTCAGAAATCACAGCCGGGGTTTCAAAGGAAGTAGATGCAGCATTGATCCTTGGCGCAATTGACATTTAAATGTCAATAAATGTCCCGGAATTAAAAGACTAACAACAACACCTAGGTAGCTGTTAGACAGGTAGTTGTTGAGACAACGTGAATTTTATACTTGCGATCTTTGTAGAAAAACTATTCTAGATAATTCTTACGGGGCGGCATTTCAGTGTCAGTTTTTCTAATTTTACAGGAAAACAAAGCAAAGATTAATGCCATAAATAGACAAACAAATATCCTTACGATGTAAATAAATAATTAAAATCCGGTTTTTAATGCATTCAAATTAAAGTGTGTAAGGAAACTATCTCAATTAACACTCTTGGCTTTATTCGCCATGTCATTTCGAACAAAACTAGGGCATATTGATAAAATAATATATGACGGAACACTTCAACCTTAAAATAAAGCAATATTTAACAGTAGAGTAGAGTAATATTATAAAATCAGCATTCAGTTTTATAATGTAACAGATTTAATATGACCCCGTATATAAAAAAGTATATACTGTGGTTTTTTATTTCAAGTTAGCAAAATCTCATCGTGTCCGAATGTAGCTTGAGTGTTGCTAATGCCAGGATCAGGAAATTGATAATCATGAACCATGCAATTTGTCATAAGATTCATTCGATGCCAAATTAGAGTATTTTATTAAGATTCCGGCGGAATTAAGATTGAGTTAATAGATGTTAAATAATTACATATTAATAGGCAGTTATTGAACCAAATTGAAATAAAATAACATGTGTTTCAGTCAATGTTTTTCTCGATAGTTATAACTGAAGAGTGTTCCATTTGCATGTGAATAAGTTTCTTCAAGGTACATCTACCGCATCGACAAAGGTCCAATGCAAGCCTTACCAGAGTTAAAGAAAGTCCGGTGCTTGTCTAGTAAAATTGTGCTCAATATCCACTCTTTATTTTTACACAATAATCATGCACACATCCATCCTCACACTTTTTGTCTTCCTTGTCGTCATTTACATTCATTTTAGTCGTCATTTACATACAAGTTTTTAATAAGTCACTTTCTAGTTTTTCTGTCTGTCTGTTTGTATGTCGTTCCACGTGGAATCTTTCAACTCAAATTTAGAGCACTTCCCGATTAGCTATCCGCCTGAAACTTTCAGGGTACCTCACAATACGATGACAATGCATTCTAAAAAAAATGTTTTTTAGATTAGTTTATTAACTTGATTTGCAGCTTGTTTAACAATTTTCTCGTCACATGACATAATTGCCCATACAAAGTTAACCTACTACTTCTCAACTTTTCAGTCACTGCAATCATTTCGGCGCTACTTTAAACTTCCTCTGACATACTCGTCTCGTCACTTCACACGTCCATCTCATCTTTCACTAACCCTTTTGTAGCCCAACACTCAGATCCATGCAAAACGGCAGTTCTTATGATGATTTTGTAGATTTCCCCTTTTAAGTTAGTATTAAATGTAACATTTGTATGTAAAGTCAAGGCATTCAATAGCAATTACCAAATTACATGCATGTAGCCTCAAGTGACCTCTATCTACATCATCGTGAGTTTAATTTATCAATAAAGAATGTTGAAAGAACAATATATCAACAGCTATTGTACATACATCTTGATAGTATCAATTATGTTTCGTTAATGAGTGGGTACAACATTTTATATATTTTATGAGTAGCTTAGATTTTTCTTCACAAATTGATTTAAATTCTATTAATTTACTGATCAAATTAAATCTAAATGAGAAGATTGTTACCTTTTCATTACAAAACCTTTGTTTTGTAAAGGCAACAGCTTTTTATCATTGTTTTTTTTTTTTGCAAAAGCCTTGAAGATATTATTGGATATTGAAAAATGCACGATGCAAGTGTATTTCATTTGGAATAAACTTGAAAGTGGAAAACAGGTACATATTAGGTAAAACATTACAAAGAGGCCAGTATTTTTGAGAACGTTGCCGGAAGTTAAACATGGAATGTAGACTAGGTAGATAGATGGATAGATAACTCTTTATTGTACACCTATTGTTTAAAATGTAAGTACATAAACAAATGAACCAAAACTAATACTTATGAAATACTAGCTGTACCCGCGGCTTCGCACGCGGGGTCTTTTCTCTGGATTAAAAGTACTCTATGTACTATTCCAAGACCTCAAATACCAATTTCCCAACATTTGATCCAAATTCCTTCAGCCGTCAAAAAGTTTTATCCATTGCTCGGCTTCTTACTCATAGGATTGAGATACCAAGTACTCCAGTTTTTAAGACAAACCTTATGTTATCCAACAGTGAAAACTGCATCGCGATCGGACCAGTAGTTTTTACGTGATGCGCGAACAAACATACAGACAAACAGACAGACACGATTTAAAAAAGGTTATATTCTAGTAGCTTAGTGTACCTTAAAGCATTTATTTTTAAATTTTCTTTGTATAGATTTTATCGTACTTATTGCTTTATTATAAGTATAGATTATTGTACAATGGGCGGTCTCATCGCTAAAAAGCGATCTTTTCCATACAACTTTTCGATGGAGAGGAAATCAATACAACAACAGACACGGTGGTGTACTCTTAAGTATCATAAAAATATGCTAATTAAAATAAAATGAATTATATAAATAATAAGAATGCATACCAATACAATAAAATATATATCTAATAATATATGATACAACATAAAATTTATAAAATACATATGGATCAATAATAAATACATATATAAAATATAGATGTAAAAAAAAACAAAAATAAATACATCAATATATATATAAATACATATATGATATATATATATATATATTATATATTCATAAAGTTCATTCAAAAGAAACAATGACAAGAAAAAAACAGGGGGAAGTGAAATCAGATTTCAAGATATTTTTTACTTTATCTACTTATGTAGGTTATGTACCTGTTTTACTTTTAGGTCATCTAAATATCAGCTGCCACGACTCACTGTGATCCGTTGACACCCCAAACGGATCGCGCGATCTGTTGGTACCAACCAGTCTAAGCGATCTCATTATGTGATTTGTAGCTTTTATTTTAGAGTTCAGTATTGATAGCTGATTAGCTGATGCAGTTATTTCTTTATATAAATATAATATAAAAATAAGTATACCTATAGTGATTAATTTGGAACATAACAAGTCAAACAAGTGCAAAGAACGGCCTTGACCTGTCGGAAACGGAAGCACAACCAGCCAAGGTCGCGGGGAAATGCTCCACGGTGGCGCCCGGGTTTCTCGTGACTTCACGACTGCGCGTGAGCATAAAATGTCAAGATCTTGACGTAGCACCAAGATTTAGCACTAATTGTTAAGATTACGCTGTGATTCCCTTCCAACCGTATTAGCTTGTTGGGATAACCTTGTTGCATGTAAGTTGGCACATAGATGGATCACGGATGTCGATTGTTAAGATTACGCTGTGATTCCCTTCCAACCGTATTAGCTTGTTGGGATAACCTTGTTGCATGTAATTTGGCACATAGATGGATCACGTATGTCGATTGTTAAGATTACGCTGTGATTCCCTTCCAACCGTATTAGCTTGTTGGGATAACCTTGTTGCATGTAAGTTGGCACATAGATGGATCACGGATGTCGATTGTTAAGATTACGATGTGATTCCCTTCCAACCGTATTAGCTTGTTGGGATAACCTTGTTGCATGTAAGTTGGCACATAGATGGATCACGGATGTCGATTGTTAAGATTACGCTGTGATTCCCTTCCAACCGTATTAGCTTGTTGGGATAACCTTGTTGCATGTAAGTTGGCACATATATGGATCACGGATGTCGATTGTTAAGATTACGCTGTGATTCCCTTCCAACCGTATTAGCTTGTTGGGATAACCTTGTTGCATGTAACTTAGCACATAGATGGATCACGGATGTCGATTGTTAAGATTACGCTGTGATTCCCTTCCAACCGTATTAGCTTGTTGGGATAACCTTGTTGCATGTAAGTTGGCACATAGATGGATCACGGATGTCAATTCAAGGAAGATCATATCTACCAATAAATATGAATATAGAACCTAAAGTATCTAAAAATAATATTTAAAAATACCGGTCAAGTGCAAGTTGAACTCGCAAGGAGAGGGTTTTGTACGATTAATATATTCTCCCCCAATATTGAGAGATTTACCATGTTGTTTTAAGACCATAGACTCCTGTAATCTATAAGTAAATAACTATTTTCTGTATATTCTTAAAAATGTTAGGCTCAGTAGTTACGGATATTTATGGGGGATGGTCAATTTTCTTCTCTTTTCCTAAATAACTATAAAACTATTTATTTTAATATTATATTAAACATACATTTGCCCTTTCATTTGATATGTGCATAGTTTGCAACTCATTTTTATTAATATTCTGATTTGCTCCAAAAGTGTCCCCTCAAAATAAATGATATATATATATACTAATATTGTTATCTGTGTTAAACAATATCGTAAAAAAATGTATAACAGCTGGTGTTACCGTGACAGTATGTGCTTATACTAATTTAGTAGTAAGCGCGTTACCATTTTTTTATTACCAGACCGCGCAGCGCATAGGCCCGGTAATGTGTTTATCAACCTATGTAGGTATGTTTGTTCCTTTGTGGCACTATATAGACCAAACGCGTGGACTGATTTTCATGATTCATACGTCAATCGGTTTGTCTTAATCTTGCGAGTGCTACTAAAGACATAACATCAATCAAAATTTAATAATTTTTTCATGTGTACTACGATGTAACACAGCTGTACCCATTATTGTAGCCTTAGCTCAGTTGCAATAGTTTATCGTTTAATCTACGTTACGTTGCTCAATATCGAATATGTAGTCCTGTTACACATTCAACCTATCTGCCAGTAACATACCTCCCTGCAGGAGCGAAGGTATTCGTGACTGAAGTGCTCGCTGTACTGTATGTATACTTATTGTGCTATGACAGTAAATACATGGCTACATCCACATCCTTGATACATGGCAAAAAAAAAACCTACCGTATAGATCAGAATATAATGTTTTCCATCAAGATCTGTCGATCAAAATATATCATTTAATTCACAATTTCAGTTTTGAAAAGAATGATTATTATATCCATCTTAAGATTGTCTGGAAGAGATTTCTGCCTAGTGATAAGACCGACCCATTATGTAAGTAATTATATATAATCTAAGGTATGGTGTACACTTCTTCACCTATAGGGATGGATGAAAAGCGATGCGATAGAACAAAGCTATCGGTTGCTTGAAATCAGCAGCCACCTACATCAATTAGATACAAAGTTCTGTTATCTATTGTAAATTAGATACAGATTCATGATATCCTGTTTTATTACATATTACATCACTTAGGAATTTTCATCCCTAAGAGTGCTCACATAAAAAAACCGTCATTTGCATGCATCAGCCCTGGATGCGAGAGAAAAAAGCTAGCGATTGCTAGAAATCAGCAGCCAACTACATACATTAGATAAAAAAAAACATGTTATCCTGTTCTACTACATACTTCATCAAGCAGGAATTCTCATCCCTAAGAGTGCACACAAGAAAAATCTGTCATTTGCATCAGTCCTGCATGCGAAAGAACAAAGCTATCCATTAGCTAAATCAGCAGCCACCTACATAAATTAGATACAGATTCATGATATCGTGTCTTACTACATCAAGTAGGAATTTTCATCCCTAAGAGTGCACACGAAAAAAACTGCATTTACATGCATCATTCCTGGATGTAAGAGAAAAAAGCGATCGATTGCCTGAAATCAGCAGCCACTTAGATAAATTAGATACAGATTAATGATATCCGGTCCTACTACATACTATATCATGTAGGACATTGTCATCGCTAAGAGTATATAAAAGAAAAATTTGTAATTAGCATGCATCAGCCCTGGATGCGAGAGAACAAAGCTATCGATTGCTTGAAATCAGTAGCCACCTACATAAATTAGATACAGATTCATGATATGATGTCCTACATCATGTACATCATGTGTCTACATCATGTAGTGTTCTATCAGTCATTTTTATTTATGATTTTCACTACCATTAGTTTTATAGGAAGATTTAGTACTGTAGGCTATTATAGGTATGCTGCGTGGTAGATTGTAAGCCGTGTTCAATACATCCGCTTGGATATCCTATACACGATTGTGTTGACGTGTCGCAGTGTAGGCAGGAGATTAATGTCCGCACATCGGGAAACCAGATCCGTCTTAATGCATGATATTCTGAAGGTCACTTGTAGAAATGAAGCTCATTATAGTTATGAAGAAGTTAGTGGCTTTTAGCTCCTAGTCCTTATTTTTTAGCCTGTCATACTAAATGAGCGTGTCACCACAATCTCACCACCATTATAGTGCCGAAGTTGTCGAAGTTAGTAGTTTATGAGGCTCATAGTTTCATATGTGACCTCACTGAGAAATTTGATTTTGAATTCGTAAATATAAATTGTAGCAACAAACCTGGGTCGCTCAGACATGTTGCCAAGGAGAGTGCAACCACCAGTAATATCTTGCGGGTACTCTCCGCCATGTTGATCGAGGCACCTGCAACAATACAATGAATATAACAGTGTGACGTGTAAACTGATTTTACTAAGTAAATGATTATGATTAACACTCAGCGTTCAGATGGTGATTGCTCTCCCCTGACTTTAGTTAGCCCAACTTTTATAGAACACATCAGCACTTTTGGTGTAGCAGGTGTCCTGCGGAAAGAACTGATCAGTCTATGTAGTCCTCTTATATGTATATATTATGAGGAAAAGTATCCTTTGTTTTATTCCAGGTTTGAATGACCTGCTAGATATTCCATATATAAACTTTCAATATTTTCTTAGTGGCCTGATACATAAAAAAAAAACAATAGAATTTCCTATTTTTTAAGTTTAAAAGCTACGTAAACTATGCTCACACTTAAAACAATAACTTGCCGCAGCGGTATTAAATTTTTCCTTCTCAGTAGGTACCAAGACTTACACCGGAGCCGTTGGGAAGTACCCGTCTATTCAACCACAACATGGAGTTCGAATTCTATGACAATCAGTGACAATCACCAATTTACCACGCATCATGACGGCTGTGCTCGACCTTGGCGAGCTTGCGGGACAAGTTTTGTGCGAAAAATGTTACGGTGGTATTTATGGAAACTTTGTGTTAGGAAAATTATTAAAAACTTTATCTACATACATATCGTAAAATCCGGATTATAAACACAAAAATGCACAACACTTACCTAACTAGAAAGAACCAATTATAACAACAATATAACTTTTCCCATTTAATCACCGATTTGGCTCCGTACTACGAGAGTTTGCACCATTTATTATCAATGGTGACGCATCTAAGCCCGTATGCACGCGAATTCACTGTGAACTCGATTTTGGCGCCATATTTTACTTTACTTAAATTAACCAATTTAATGTGTTTTTGTAGATAAAAAGTATCAATATAATAAACACAAAATAATGTTTTATAAGTAATGAAAATAAATGATGTAGTGAAACATACATATTGTGATGAAATGATGACAATGTTGGTGACTGGTTTATCATATATGTAACCTAAAATAGTTTCTATATTCAAAAAAATATACATTGTTTTAGACATAAAAACTCTTTATTGAAAAAATATTTGTAAAGTAAAAAGCACTAGCGTGTAATAAGCTGAATTATGAACCTAAATACGTTGCCGTAAGAGTCACTTTACGAGCAAGTGATGTTGAAAAAAGTGTTATCCTGATTAAAAATGTGTGACTCCACCTGACATCACGGAAACTGCTACGAACATGACGATTTTACCAGCAAAATCAAGAAAATATTACGACTAAGATTTTTTCATTAAAAATAAGTTCCTATTGTATGAGTGTAGATAAAGTAGTGTATGAAACGGCACATAACTAGTTATTAAAACACTCGAGTGATACTATTAAAAAACTTGCATGCGGCTCGTTTTTAATGTCACTCTCATGTTTTAATAGCCCTCATCATGCAACCGTTTCATAAACTACTATTATTCATTTATTTACAATTGCCTGCAGCTTCATCCGTTTAGGTTACACTAATTATGTATTTGCTTATATGGCCTCACTTTCGTGTTCCACGCGTGACATCTATCCTATTCTACTAATCTGAGGTTACACTTTACATACGACAAAAAACAGTTGAAACTAAAATAAATATCATACTGAAACTAAACAATTTGGTACGTAGGTTTAACTATGTACTGATTATTAGTTAAATATCCATATAGAGTCATCGCCTTGACGCCCACGAAGATACGTACAAAACGGCACTTTTATTACAAAACTAGCTGTGCCCCGCGGCTTTACCCGTGTGGTTATTTCGCTGGATTAAAAGTAATTTGAGTGCTGTTCCAGGATCAAAAGTATCTATAAATTACAATATACTAAATTTCACCAAAAATCGTTCAGCCGTCATATTGTTTTCATCGATTGCTCGGTTTTTACCTATCAGAAGTCAATACTACTATACAACAGTAATAACTGGCTTAAAAGCGGTTGCATAACGGGGATTACTAAAACACGAGTGTGAATTTAAAAAACGTGCGGCACGCGAGTTTTTTAATTGTATCACACGAGTGTTTTAATACCTAGTTATGTGCCGTTTCATACGTTACTTTATCTGCACTCATGCAATAGGAAAGTACATAATTTAATTTACAAAAAAAAAGTAATCTTTTCTTGATTTTGCTGGTAAAAGATCGTTGGTCATTTTAGTTGCGGTTTCAATTATGTCAAGTGGAGTCAAATTCTTCTCAATGTCACTGCTGTTAGACATTTTTCTCAAAATAAGGCTTTGACCAACAAAAACACAGTAAATAAACAATAATAAATAAATAATGTAAATAGTTGGTGCCGAAATCCAGTCCAGCAGTCTACCGCGAATGCGCGCAAGCACGCGCCGCTATAGAAAATAAACGCCCACACAGAATTAAAACCTCCTTGTTCAAGTCAAACCGTACTATTATGTAGAAAAATAAGCCAAAACCCTCGTCACTCGGGGCCAATTGGTGCTACAATTAAAAAATATTAAAGCATTGTTCAGATCAAAAAACTGTTATAATTTATTTTATCTACACTCATATCGTAAAATCCGGATTATGAACTCAAAAATGGTGGCATAATGATATACATTACGCACGGCAAATCCCTAATAAGAAAAAAATATGTAACACTGTTTTGTGACCTAAACGATGACATAACTATATACATATATATATCTTTACCATTAAAACACCGGTTCCGCACCTACGAGGGTTTTCGTCATGTATTATCTATGGCGGCGCGTGCTAGTCTAGTCGCTGTGGACTGATTTTTTTTCGCCATAATTTACTTTACATTAGTACCTAACCAACTGAATATGTTTTTGTTGATCTAAAGTTGTATCCTGATTACAAATGTCCGACAGCAGTGTTAGTAAGAAGAATTTGACTGACATCACCGAAACAGTAAAAAACATGACGAACGAGCTTTTACCAGCAAAATCCAGAACATATTACGACAAATATATTTTTCATTTAAAGTAAGTTCTATTGCATGAGTGTAGATAAAGTAGTGTACGAAACGGCAAATAAAGGTATTAAAACACTCGAAAGATACTATTAAAAAACTCGCCTGCGCCTCGTTTTTTAAACTCACTCTCGTGTTTTAATAGCCCTCGTTATGCAACAGTTTCATAAACTACTATTTTTTTCTTATTAGAGACGTGTGCCGTGCGTTAAGTATGTTATAATGCCACCATTTTTGAGTTCCTTATCCGGATTTTACGATATGAGTTTAGTTAAAGATGTATGTGAATGGGCGGAGCCCTAACACTACAACATGTGATTGCGGCGAAAGCTCGTGGGTAGTGGAGCTCCTGGGGAAGGCCACTATTAAATTTATAATAATAATAATATTAAAATACCTCCAATTTCGGAGAGAAAACGAAAGTAAAAATAATAATAATAATTAATACATTCTGTTCTTCTATTTTGCTGAACGACGCGACGCACGCAAACGCGGCGAGTTTATGTATACATTAGCGAGTATACATTATGCCGTAGTCGCGACTGACTGGCTTAGTATGTCACGAGGCGGTCCCAGGGTTTGGGTTGCTCCCACTAGCCCAGGACCCAAACCTCAGTGACACAGAATTACAGGAACTATTGGAAGCACAGGAACAGGAGATGATCAGACTTTTGTACTTTGACGATGCGGATTAAAATAACATCTTATGTAGGTATTATCGTTTATATATTTACAAGTGTAATTCAACTGGTTATAAACTTATTTATGTATTTTATATCATATTTCCCTTTTGCTCCAAAAATCAATGTAAAAAATGACAGGATATTTGTATTTAGAATGAATAATGGCCAAGTATCAAAATGAAAAGAAATGGATTATGAAAGAATTAAGAGATCAAAAGAGTATTATTATGAAAGAGGTTTTGACCTCGTCACAATTATATGTACTTATATACATATTTCACTCTGTTTTTTTTTGTAAAAGTTAACTATGGATGTTATTAAGGTTCCGTACCTCAAAAGGAAAAAAGAAACCCTTATAGGATCACTTCATTGTCCGTCCGTCCGTCCGTCCATCCGTCAGTCTGTCTGTCAAGACCCTTTTTCTCAGGAACGCCAATACTGAAGTGTGCAATCCCTTGTAGCTGTGAAAAAATCGAACTTCTAATCACCGCATTCAAAAGATACGGCCTTTTTTTTTATTTAATGAAGAGACGGGCAGTTCGCTCGCCTGATGGTAAGCGTCACGCCTGTCCATAACAGCTGCAGTGCCACCCAGAACTTTGGTTGCAAAGTCTTGCGTGTCACTGCACTGCGCTCGTGACCCTGAGACATAGGTTGTTAAGTCTCATTGCCCAGTAATTTCGCTGGAAACATTGCCCTTCAAACCGAAACACAGAAATGTTTACACACTACTGCTTGGCGGATGAATATCTGACAAAGGTGTGGTACTTCCCCAGGCGGACTCTTGCGTAAGAGGCCTATCACTACAAGTTATGCCGCATATTTCGACATTTTCGACACTCGCAAGGGAATCAACCCTATAGGTTACTACCCGTTTATCTAGAATCATGAAATTTAGCAAGAAGTATTAAAGGGAAAACTCCGAAAAGCGTACATATGTAACTGTAACTTTTAACTTTCGCAATTCGAACACATAATTATATATTTAAATGGGACTCAATCGCGCTGAAAACTTAATTTGTTTTGGTCTTTGAGCACGATCAATGCAACTTGATCGAAACGTCGAGGTAAATAAAAATTAAGTTTTCAGCGCGATTAAGTCCTGTTTAAATATATAAATATGCGTAAATATGTAGTTTAACAAAAATTAACTTTAAAAAAGTCTTCGATGCTTGGTTTCTGTGATGCATGAACTATTTACATACCTACAAGTTTGTACGGAACCCCTCAGTGCGCGAGTCCAACTCGCACTTGGAAATAAAAAATAAAAAATTGTATTGGGAATAGTTAATTCATAATTAGGTATACTTTGAATACCCATAGACCTACCTATAGCTCCAAGTAAGGGACGACAATGTTTATTAAAAAACATAACTCAGTACTTAAACTTATCCATTGTATAGTGTTTATAGTACAAGTACAAGCCATTGAATATTTAATCAGCTTCGTATAAATACAAGCCTCACTGCCTCATTAGCTTTATAATGATGAGATACAATAAGGGCGCCGGTAAGATGGTCTGTCGAGATGTCTGGCCTACATCAATGTGCTTGAGCAATATGTACCGTAGCATTAGCATTACCTACTGGCGCATAGTTACGTGTGGTTGTCATCTTATGCGGGCAACATTGTTGGCTGGTTGACATTTTAATGTAGATATTTTTTGTGATGGATATTTTAATATGTACACGTCATAACGTAGCTGACAGATTCATTGTTGATTTTGGGTTGGTTGGAAACGGAATTACTGAAGTTGACTGAAGCTACTCGTATATGACCTAGTTATTCCGTTATTGCGAGTTGGAAATACATAAATGACGTAAAGGACTACTTCTCTATTATTCTCTGATTGCACTCCACCTGCCCCCTATTTCTTTCAATATAAGGCCCAGAAAAAGGAAATAAGTTTTTTAATTCAAATGATGAAAGTCTGAACTTGAAAAAAGGTAACGTTATTTTTACTGGCAATTATAAAGTTCCACTGGCAGTGGTTAATTTTGCAACGGACAAGACTTTGAGCAAAACAAAATTTTACTTGAAATAGATTATTTATTTTGTAATTATATGCTTTTATATTATTACTCGTATTATAAATGGGCAGTTTCATCAATGTGCTCAATTCTATTCGCACCTCATCTATTCAATCGAACTTTAAATCTATCTATCTAATCATCAATCATAATGTTTGTGTGGATCAACTGGGGTCATCAGTTTATTAATAATTTGGGGTCATGTTTACTACTTCAAGGCAATTAAAGAACGCAACGCAATAGCGTCTGAGTAGGTGAGTATAGATAAGATAGAAGGTAAGTTATGTATTGTAGGTAGCTGTATCAAAGACTTGCTTAAAAGCTAAAAAAAAACACGCCTGCCCTGCCAATAAAGAGTAAATTCCAGTAAATTATACACTGTTAAAATGTGCTTATGTGCTTATCAAGGCCTTCAATTATGGTGGAATAAAGAAACTCACTTACATACAAACATACATGAATGCTCAAAATAATACACTCCTTTTTTCCGGCAGTCCTGTAAAAATATATCAAAGGAATTGTATTTTATAATTGTTATTGAGCAATTTTTTTGAATACTATAAATAATAATACTAATAAAATCGATGCTACTCTGAGATCTTTCTTAGGTACGTGTATGAGGCAGTGGACCACAGTTCTTCGTCAACCAGGTGGTGGAGACAGCCTTTCTGGTCCGCAGGACTTTATAAGTATAGAGCGAGGCATATTTCAGGGCGATAGTTTGAGTCCTTTGTGGTTTTGCCTAGCACTGAATCCTCTTAGCACTTTGTTGAAGGATTCAGGGTTAGGCTATCGACTCCGGAGAGAGGGTGAGATCATTTCTATCTGCTGTACATGGATGACCTCAAGTTGATTGCACCGAAGCGTCCAGACTTGATGGAGTTACTGAAAATCACAGAAGTTTTCAGTAAAGCCATCAACATGGAGTTCGGTGTCGTCAAATGTGCGGTCGTGCATGTGCAGCGGGGGAAAGTTGTAAATTCTATGAATTTGCAGCTTTCTGAGACAATGACGCTCTGATCTCTTTCTGAAGCTGAGCCCTACAAATACCTTGGTATGTCAGAATCGTTGGGTACCATGGATTAGGCAGTTGGTGAAGGAGCGCTTCTTCTGTCGCTTGACCAAAGTACTTAACAGTCTTTTGTCAGGTGGCAATAAGGCCTTCAACGGTTGGGTGATGCCCTTGCAAATATTATACTCCTTTAGCATACTAAGGTGGACTCAAACTGAGTTTGACTCCTTGGATTGGAGAGTATGTCAACGGAAGTGAGGGGGTCGTGGCTTTTTAAATGCCAAGAACCTCCACACCCGATGTGTGCAGTCTCAGGAAGTACTTCCTTAACACCGAGTGTGGGATTCTTCTTGATGTGGTGGCAGTTGATAAGAATCTCACGCCGCTCTCCTTGGCAAACGAGAATTGGCGCAAACCATCGGTTTTGAGTACCGAGGACCGCAGGGACATATGGAAGGGCAAGGAACTGCACGGGCGTTTCTATCGGGGCTTAACAGGACCTGATGTGAACTTGCTCGCGTATGTGAACTGGCTACGCTTTGGTGACCTCTTTGGGGAAACTGAGGGTTTTATCTGTGCAATCGCAGACGAAGTTATCAAGACGAATAACTACCGGAAATATTTATGAAGGACGGTACGGTCGACATTTGTCGGGAATGCCGTCGTCCCGGGGAGTCCCTCAGGCATATAATTTCTGGTTGTTCTCAATTTAATTTCAATTTCAATTTATTTATTGCAAAGACATATGTAAATAGTAAATAAAAAATACAGGCATTAAGGTGTAATTGTCAACATATGACCCTCAGCAAAAAATAGCAAGCAGACCGAGCCATTATCTATTATATCAATTAATTATATGTGTAGATTTATCATTTAAATACTCGTCAAGGGTATAATAGCATTTATTAATTAAAAAGTTATTTAGGTTACTTTGGAATGTTGTTTGTTTTTCTTCTTTTTTTATTATATCGGGTAGTTTATTATAAATTTTTACTGCCATTTTATTCGTTCTAGAACTGTGAATTTTTAATTTGAAAGGAGGTAGAACTAAATCATATACATACCTAGTTGCGAATCTTCTAGGCTGGTCTACTTTAAAAAAAATATATATTGGGTATTTCCGTACGAAATTGCAAATTTCCATTATATAAATTGATATTAATGTCAAAAGCTTATAATATTTAAAATTTGCTTTACAACTGTCGGTAACTTTTATATTTACAAGAATACGGACACATTTTTTTGTAAAATAAACAGGTCCGGTGCGTCAACACTGTTGCCCCACAGGATGATGCCGTACCTTAGCCACGAGTATGCATACGCATAATACGCAGATAAGGCAGTGTTAAGGGCCATTGTTCTCTATTGCCAATAAGACACGTTACGCGCCGCGTTAAGATATCTGCGTGGAATCGTACGGCAATTGCCGTACTGACGTCACACGTTTTCGGTAAGGAATTTCATGCGGCATAGTGAATAAGCGCCAAGGTCAGTCGCCCTTTTCAGTTCCCTTAGTGTGTATGTAAAACTCGACAGTTTAGCTTTAATATTTTGGACGTGATATTTCCAGATCTATTTCTAAGCCTAGCAAACTACACGCGTCAACACATTCCAAATTAGTATTATTATAAGAACAAATAATGTCATAGGGTTTTTTTTGATAAGGTAAATTGAATTATTTTTGATTTAGAAAAATTTATGTCAAGATTCCATAATCTTCCGTCATCCAGCTCATAATATTTGTGAGTATTTTATTGAGTTCAAAGTTTAAATTTAAATTATTACTACAAGGAGTCAAAAGGGAAATATCATCCGCGAACAGTACACAGGATTCGTCAATTGTTTTTGGAAGGTCATTTTATAAATTAAAAATAGAATTCACCCAAGGACACTTCCTTGAGGTATTGAATTATTAATCTGTACTGATTTTGATTTTACTTTACTTATAGAAAGAAATAAAGAAAAATATGATGCCAGTTCTATTGTTAAAGTTTTCTATTTCCACGAATTGGATTTCTATCTCATCTTGCTAACGGAGAGTACTTGCACAGACACAACCAAGTAGCCAGGATCATCAATCAGAAAATTGCCCCATCAGTACGACCTTGTCTAGTCTGAGGTGCCGTACTATAAGTACACACCAGCACCAGTTCTCGAAAGTAGTCGTGCATTGCTCTACTATTGGGACCGCTCTATCATCACGGACAGGACTATTGTTGCTACTAAGCCTGATATTAGCATCAATAGCCAAAGGGGCAAAAAGGGTGCTAAAAATTCATTAAACCTGTATACCAAGTTTTGTCTAGATCGGTTGAAAAATGCGACTTGTAGAGGAGAACAGCCGGAAAGCCGGAGTGACATCCGCACACACGAAATAATTTTTGCCCAAGCTGAAACGGAGACGCTTCGACCGCGCTCGGACAATTATGGCGCCATAAACCAATATACAGCGAATTCGCGCGCATACGGTCTAAAACGCACCGCCATTGATAATATATGGCGAAAACCCTCATTGTACGGAGTCAAACCGGTGCGTTTATGGGAAAAATATATATATATAAAAAAATATACACTGTTTAGATAAAAAAATAGTGTTATAATGTTCTATTTTTCTTATTAGAGACGTGCCATGCGTAAAGTATATCATTATGCTACCATTTTTGAGTTCATAATCCGGGTTTTACGATATGAGTGTAGATAAAAGCTTTTATTTAACTTGCAACGTATGAATGTTTGTTTAGGAGTTCAATTTTTAAATGTTGGTTCAGTTCCGATGACAATGCGTTTTTATGGTAAGCATGACCTGAATTCAGGATTAGCTCCAGATAAAGGAACTCTTCAACCATCAACAGCACAAACAAAATTTTTGTTTACACATTTTATTATGACAGCCGGTTTTAAGTTTTACCGTGACATGGTTGCTGCACTCAGGGTCGGGTCCTGACTAGGGAACTCCTCAGTTGTGAAATTTTACCATGCTATGATCTCCAGATAAAGGAACTCTTCAACAGCACAGACATGAAATGTTGTATACGTATTTAATTGTGATAGCCCGTTCTAAGTTTCACCATGTCATGGCTACTGCATAAAACCTTCTTTTTTTAACGTTTTTGATTTAACTTATTTATATGTTTTTTAATTACCTAACTTATTGTACTTTATAGGTACTTTTATTCCAGAAAACACATAGGTAACTTTAAAACTAAAGCCGTGGGCACAGCTACTAGGTAATAATAACGTATAGGTACATATAATATGTTTATCTAAGTAAGTGTGGTATAATATGTTTACCAAATCTATATATGAATGATCAAAAACATTGTAATTGCGACCATTTTTTATGTACCCAAAATCACTTCTGTAATTTACTTTTACTACATTATTATATTCAGAAAATTGCCAATAAGTGTACTTTGGCGAATGATAACTTTCGCCATCCAAGTAGCTAACGTGAGGCACTGATCTACATAATGCTAAACAGCGTAATAATGGGGCAATTAATCAACGCGTAACAGCTGATAACTTCTCATGATAGGCGTAAGCGTTTGAATTATAAAATAAAATAATTACTTTTCATGTATTTATAATTGCGCTCGGCTTGGGCAAGCGCGAGCATTTGACCCATTTGCTCGCGAGGTCAGCTTACCAAAGTTGAGTTGGATGCATTGTGCTCAGTATTGGCGTATCTGCAGCCTCATCAGCGGAGAGTAACTTGACTTTAGAGCTATGTGAGATGTACTTATTTACGTGTTACATACAATACAATACAATTAGGTACTTAGTCGTTATGTCGTGAAATATCTCTACGAAAATATTTTACCAAGGATCTACAGTTTTTTTGATGCTGAACGAAATTTTATTGTTTCTGATTGCGCAATTGATGAACTGTATAATAATATACCTTTAAACTATGTGATAATTTTCTGCGGGTTTTTGAGATAATATGCAACACAATCATTTTTTGAACTCTTCTATTTTACCTACTACATTACACTAATACTTCTCTTACACTATACACCATTATTTAGTCTGTGACTACACTAACTAGAACGGTTTTGTTCATTTGAGTTTTCTCACTGCCGTGAGTGATATCCAAAGAAAGATTTTGTTTTCGGTTTTATAGTTGTGTTCTAAAACATGTTACAATATCCTAAGTAAAACTTACAGTGTAAAGTCATAAAGTCGATATTTATCTCGATTTTAGAATCATATGAAAAACATGTAGGTATGCTTAATAGCTTTGAAAACTATTTTAAAATACGAGTCTGCTTTATCTTGATTTTAAAATGGTAAATAGAAAATGAGTAATTTTGATATTTTGGGTTAATATTATGGTATTAATATTAACCCAAAATTATTATTATTGGATGGTTTTTATTATTTTGAGTAAAAACTGGGTTGGAACAAAAGGGTCCAACTTTTAAGCCTTTGTTAAAATATTGTCTAAAACCATCTAGAAGTAGATACACCCTAGCAGACAAAAATAAGGGTAAATAATCACCACTAATAGATTGTATGACAAGGGAGCAAAATAATATTTTCACGGCGAGGGCGCTATGTTGAATCCAGAGTGGAGTGAAGGATTCTAGAATAGAATCCTGAACGTGGCTAGGGACTCAATATACGTTGCTTGAGGAAAAATTATTTTGCGTCCGTGCTACTATTTACACTGTACTTTTCATCACTGAGAAAAATAAATAAAAGGTGCTTTTAGATACTTTAAAACTCAGATTATTAATTTAAAAGGGGTTTAAATAAACAAAAAAGTAAGTAAAAAAAAGTAAACAAAAAAGTTTACTAAACCAACGAACAACCGTTTTGCATCGCGCGCTTTCATTGGGCAACTGTGAATCAGCAACCCTTTATCTGATCTATGCTAAATTTTCGGCCTAGTACCATAAGTCTGCATGGCTTGACGGAACATAGTTCGACTTGTGATCTTTAATTCCGGAGTTCAATTCCCAACTGGAGTGTTTATATTTTGTACTTAAAAAAATGTGATGACTTATAACTTGAATATGGCCGAGCTGAGGCGGAAAGAGCGAACGAACCACGAGTGGTTGCGTCGCGAAATCGATCGATAGCCACGACAACAGAAAACAGAAGAGTAAACAGACTAGCGTAAAAGTAAAAAAAACACGCCTGGCCTGCCAAAAAGGAGCTTTTGCCAATAAATTATATACAGTTAGAATGTGCTTATCGATACTCATATTGTAAATATCGAAGAAAAACCTTTTTTTCGAGTTTTGAAAATGGTGCCATACTGCCGCCATATTGAATGTTTAAAAAAAAATAGCTTATGTTACTCCGGGGGATTTAAGGATTCAAACAATACCCACACCTCAAGTTATAGTGGAAGAAAGAAACTCACATACAATCATACATACATACCTACATACATGAATGCTAAAACCAATACACTCCCTTTTTTAGGCAGTCGTGTAAAAAGGACCTACTTTGCTCCCACTTTTCGAGGAACCAATCAGGGTTTTTCGAGGAGAGGGGATGAAAAGGAGTTTACCCGGACTTTGACAAAAATCTAATTTTAGGGCTATCCTCCTCACCTTCAGTTTTGATAACAAAACAATTTTACTTAGATGTTACTCGGTACTTCCTCTAAGTTGTTTCAAGTATAGATTGTCTGCGATAATTGCGAAGGCTTAAATATTTTTAAGTAAACTAGGAAGTTGCAAAACAGAATGGTTTTGCTTTAAAACTTAAGAACATTATTATCGTTATATGTTTTGTGTCAGTTTTTGTTAAAGTCACGTTCTTATATTTAATCTTCAAGGCGTGAGTTTATTATAATTAGCAATTTATTTATATACTATACAAATAACTTTAATTTTTAACACAGAATAAGTAGGTTTAAAACAACAACACTTAACGATCAAAGCAAGTAGATCATCTTAAACTAACACACTATGCTACTAATTAATTCATTTTGTATTCCTATTCATTAGGCAATCCAGCCAAACTGGTCATATTTATGGTAAACGTAACTTTTTTTATTTGGTTCTCTAACGAGAAATCAATTAGCAACTGGCGAGTTTAAATTAAAAGGACATGGCGATAATTTTGTGTCTTGGAGAAATCAAAACAAAGGTAATAAAAAGTGCCGTTGATATATTAATTTTCGGAAATATGTACCGAGTAAGTAACTATAAAAAAATCCCACACATCGCGACGCTGTTTGTGCAACAATCAGATATTAAACTTTAAGTTAAACGTTTAATTATTAAAATCTATAAAAAAAGAAGTGAATTCTCATCAAAATTAGGTAGGTACATTGAAAAAAGCGAATGAACATCCTAATTCTACAGAGTGTTTGGTGCATCGTTTGCCAAATCAAAATGGCCAGTAGGAGGGTTTTTTTGCTATCTCCTCAGACCCCATAAAGCATTCTTGGCCTCACGGGTTTTTTATGCCTATTTTAGTTTTTTTTTATGTGAAATATCCCAAAAGTCAGCATTTAATTTGAATGTTTAAAAAAGATATTGGTGTAGCCTCCAGATTTATTTTTTATTTAACTATTAATTTTGTACGGTTCTGTCAAAATTATTTGCAAATATTATCTTGTCAATATTTTGACTCACCAAGGATTGGAAGAAGTAAAACAAAATCTAAAGCTCAACTTATCGTATGACAAGTATTTCAGTTTTACACATAAACATGAAAAAATAGAGATAATACAAACCAATTGGGCCAATAATGCTTTATAGAGGCTGAAGAGATACCAAAATACTCCTCCAAAATGGCATTTTGATTTGGCAAACGATGCACCAAACACTCTGTAGAATTAGGATGTTCATTCGCTTTTTTCAATGTACCTACCTAATTTCTATGAGAATTCACTTCTTTTTTTACAGATTTTAATAAGTAAACGTTTAACTTAAAGTTTAATATCTGATTGTTGCACAAACAGCGTCGCGATCGCGACGACACGACGCGACGTTTGAATAGGTTTGGATGGGATAGGTACGTACGAAATTCAGAATGGATACCTACAAATCCTTGATAGTGTAGACCAGCGATTCCTAAAGTAGGTTCCGTAGAAAAGTCAATAGGGTTCCGCGAAATTTTTTTTTTTTTAGCTGTTAAATAATAACACAGTTAAGTACACATATTATTTAGAAATAGCGCAAAATATGTGATGGGAAAAACGCATTACTTTTATTTAAGTAGGTAGGTAGTTAGTGAGAATTCAGCCGAACTTTGGCAAAGAAAACGTAGCCAGAGGCAACGCGCAAAGGCGGCGGGCAGCGCCGGACGGGGCCGCAGCAATGATAGCAAAGATAAAAGGCACGGTATCAAAAACCAAACATATTGCACCGGGATGTAAAAGCAGTCATTGCATTTCGCATCGTTATGCCCTTGTAGAAAAAACACAACAGATTTAAAGAAGGTTCTTGATTAAGCTGTAAAGATCGTTGATTACGTGAAAAGTCGTCCGCTCCAGTCAAGATTGTTCAAAAGGTGTGCGAAGAAATTGGTAGTCAATACGATTCACTCCTCTTGCAGACCAAAATCCGATGGCTTTGAAGAGGAAAGTTCTAGCCAGGTATATGAACTTCGTGATGAGCTGAATGTTTTCCATATGAAGAAATG
Organism: Alsophila aescularia; assembly: GCA_946251855.1. NCBI lineage: Eukaryota > Metazoa > Arthropoda > Insecta > Lepidoptera > Geometridae > Alsophila > Alsophila aescularia. The sequence goes on from OX276378.1 coordinate 47,321,386, forward strand.
AAGTCTGAGGTTCCAAGCATTTTCAGTGCATTGCATGATAAGCAATGGCTTATAAAATTAGCTTAAATTGCCGAAATTTTTGGAAAGTTCTATGAAATTACTACATTTTTGCAGGGAAAATCACATTTATGACGAGAGACAAATTATCAGATTTTAATAGAAAATTAAATTTGTTGATTGCCTTACAAAGGACAACATTGACTGTTTTCTGCTATTATACAACTTTCTTTTTCTAAAAACACACATTTGAGTCTGTATCTTTGAATTAATTTTGAGTTAAAGGAGACAATATTCCAAGTACAGGCTTTCTTAACATTACTCCCATTTGACACAAAGTATCGTTGTGAAACAGGTTTTTCAGCTTACACTTATACAAAAAACAAATTCAGCTCGAGATTGGATGCTTCCCCAGATATAAGCATTTACAACTGTCGGACATAAAACTGAACTATAAAGCAATTTTGATATAACAGTGAAACAATTTCATTCTTCACGTTAAAATTTAAAGGAAAGAATGTTTTTATTCTTAAATATTTCTAATACGTAAAAAAATATGATCGTATTTATATTAAAAAGTCTTCGATTTGTTATCATTTGATATGGGGCTCCATAAAATTAAAGGTATTTGGTGGGTGTTCCTTAATCTTAAAAGTTTAGGAACCCCTGGTGTAGACAGTTGAGAGTTGAGACTAATCCGAATAAAAGGTACCATATTACCTACCTGCAATTTAAGTCCTTTTCGCTTAATTATGTCATCGTTTAGTCACAAGTTGTACCTATTAAAACTGGGGCTTGATTCTTTGAACCTAACAATGAATGGACGCCTACATCATTAGAAGGAACCGCTATGTTATGATCTCGAGATATTTAAGTATGACATAACTGTAATATGCATAAAGTATTAAGCATTTATGTGAATAATGACGTCCGGCGTCGCATGTAACTCCATTATTGTTATAGGTCGTTGGCAGGATGTCCACTTTATACGCACTAAGTTGTATTGTTGCAAAACTGCACTTTGCAGCTCACGGAATTTTCATAGCATCACTGTAATCTTCACATTTGGCTCTAGCTTATTTACTAGCTTGGTTTCTATTGGTACAACATTACCTATTGCCCCTATTGTCATTTTAACAAATTATGTTTTATTACTTTATAGAGTAGAGGTTTCAAGAGTGTCTAATTCGTTAAAGGGTTATTGGGTCCTGAAAGGCAAAAGGTGGTAAATATCAAAATTTGGTATTCAGCCTAAATGGAGTCCGCCTGCTAGCACTCAAAGACTAAGTAGTGTTCCGATTTAACTTTATAACAATTAACAAAGAACAGCACACTTATCTGCTATGGGTGATATTACCAAGTAAGTATTTAAGTGAATAATCAAGTAAGTATTTATGTTATTATGTGAAATAGAAGCACAAAGTCAAATAAGATAAGTCTACAGTATAATATGAGCAAACTTAAATCTACATACAGGATATAAGATACAAAACCAAAATTATGAACATCCGCAGTTCGACAAAAAGTGGCCTTTCAATCGCCCCGTCTACAGCGGATTTAAGTGCGTACAGGTTTATCGAAGATCCTTAGTGAATCATGCGGATTTCCATCAATTGTACTCCGAAACCCAGAATTGAAGAAACTTCTTGCTAATTCGGCTCGATGAGTGAACTCATGCGGAAACTACGTGATGTTTGCGCCTCAATAAATTCACGTAATCCAATTATGCCAATAACTGTAGGTACTAGATCCGTATTTATGTAAAAAATATGACGGCTAAGTACATTAAAGTAATATAAACATTGCCCAGCTTAAAAAAATATCGTTTACATTAAGTTTTTGGGAAAAAACCATCGTAATTTCTGAAAACAGACCATAGGCATTACATTGTGAGCACGGAAAGTGCTAAAGAAGATAACGCAAATTTCAACAAGAATGGAAAAGATAGTAGACGAGGAAATCTTATGCCTTCGGCACAGATAAACAATAGTACTACGCCTTTGGTTACTTGCAACTGCTCAATTCAATATATCATGATAGGGTACCTATGTCGTCTGTTTAAAGTGGCCTTAGTTTTATGTAGTGGGTAGTAAAACAAGTTTTGATAGTGAAGACAGGCATAAAGTAGGTGCTTTAACATTTTCATTGTTTTTTTGTGGTCATTGTCTTTTCAACGATGCGGATCAGCTCATCTCCGTTCATACTAGACCGGTCCATGGTTAACTGTTGATTTAATGTAAGTAACTGTTATGCCAAAACTAGACTGGTGTCTGTGCGCTGTACGGTAGGCATGTATAGAGGTAGGCAATAGCAGTTTCTCAAGCTATTGTTTTACAATCAATATGCTAATCTGCACTTTTGTATGCGCAACTTGTAAAGCGCTGATGATAGAATTTTATTAAATTTGCAAAATCAACTATACCAAGGACAATGACCATTGCAGCCGATCGTCCAGTAGCTAGGCAAAGTGCGATCGCGTCCTTGCGTTCACTAGTCCACGAGACATATCGCTTGCGCCCACCTTATCATCGAATGTCATCGTCTAATATCGGACCGTGGCTAGTAGAAAGGGAAACTGAACTCACCTTTACTTGCGAGCGAACATCACTCCAGAACGTTGTGCAAACGTCCGATGATGGTCAGGCACGAACCAATTCACCGGTTGCAGTTCTTAATTTATTTGAAAACACGAGTCGTTCACACGTTACTGTTTACAGAGCGAAAGCGGAGATTTGTACGCGGAAGTGTAGACGTGTTACACGCGCCTGCGTCGAAGGCGGTCGACTCGCGCGCTGCAGCGTGTGCGACTCGCGGGACGATCGTTTCACCGGCGGAGGTGTCGCGAGGAGAAAGTCTCGGCCGTGGTACGCACGCTTCGGTTGGCCGAAGCTCTATGGAGGGGACGTGACGTATCTCGCGAAACCGACAGCCACCACAGCCTGCGAATGATGAACAACACTCGAGGCGTCTTCATCTTGCTTCATGGGCTCATGGATGCATTGATTAGATGAGTCTGCGTCACCGAGTCGATTATCCATGGAATTTAAGACTGCGACTTTAATTAGGGGCTTGATTTGCAGGTTAGTTTCAGTGTTGGCCGATTGTCTTAGTTCTAGGAATGTTAAGTACTAGTCGTTTGTTCGTCGTATGAAGAGGTGCTGACCTGTCATGTCATAGTTTGTCTAACCTCCCGGGGGCCTCTGACATGCTATTAATTAATAACAGCCGGGACCAACAGCTTAACTTGCCTTCCGAAGCGAGGAGCGATAGAAAACGGCACATAACTTAGAAAAGTTATTGGTGCGTAGCCTACTACCGAACCTGTGGTATCGTTGGATTCTAAGTCACACGAGTAAACCGCTACCGATTTGGATTTCATAACCAGCCCCCCGATTCAGATCCTTTCGATAGCGAACCGAATCGATTCAATTCGATATTGTGAATGAACAATGTATTGAATTGAACGATTACAAACTGAATCCACAGAATAACTGAATCGATCGACAACTGAGTTATCGAAGGGTTCTGAATCGGGAGGCAGGCAAGATTAATTTTCTAAAATCTTAGTCTTGGAGCGCGTGTATGGCATCTCAATGGCCTCTTCTGCATCTTGAATTCACATAATGCACATTTGTGGTTCAAGCCTCCTGTTTGAAATCGATTAGGTAACAAAAACAACGAAATTGGTAAGTTGAAAGACGTCTATGTAAGGAACGGCAACAATGTTGTATCAAGCACGTGATGTACATTATGTGACTTTTTGAATTCTACTAAACAGTGGAATATTTATACCAACATTAAAAGTAGTCAGCGACCACCAAATTATTCAATGATTAGTTTTGATTAGCTATGATAAATCGTCACACTTATATTTTTCTCAATTATCATACGAAATGCAAGTATTAAACGTATATGACTGGAACAAATCTTGAACCTTTTGCGAACTATTCAAGTACCCAATTGGGAACTATTGATGTACCCAAAACGTTCTAGAAAACATTCTGACAAAGGAAGTTGCATCAAAAGCCATTCCGTTATGAGCATACAAAATTGTCTGTGGAATGTTTACCACAATCATCACAACAATTTGTCGCACGGTCCCCATTGTTTTTTCATGTGAAGTTCATTACTGTTACAAATGAATACGAATGAGCCAGCGGTCGACAACTCGCATCGTTTAACCAATTAACGTGTTCCCACGGAACTATTCATCGAGTGGCGATGGAAGTATCCCTAGGGACGTGAGAGATGGGGCTAAGGAACTGTAGTGTTAGCCTAAATCTGTTTAAAGGTACTTGTGAAGCTGTAGGTACATCATTTACAAAGTTTACAATAACTGTGTGTAGCTACTTTCGATACGCATCTATCTGGGCATTTCCCTACTGTAAATAAGTAATCATCGATCAAAGACCACATACATAGATTGTGACCCTAATGACCCTAATCCATAATTTCCTGTTTAGGATCTCTTGATTTAATTAGAAAATCTGAATATACGAGGTTTGACCTCACAACATAAATATTACTTGCTTACACTCGTGGGGGCAGCATAAATAAATAGTAATATTTAGGCGCTAGCCTGAATCATATAGATAGGCGATACAATTATTTGGAAATTTATTAGATTCGGGAGCAATAAATTGGTACATTCGATTGACAAGACAATATTGTCCCACCCGAACAAAAAAGTTAGCAGTTTTTCGACAAAAATGTCCAGCAGCACAAAAATTCGTCTGCATGATTGATTAGATACGTCTGGATATGGTGAAGTCTTAGGCAAGCGCGTTGATTTCTGGAAACGACTGTTGACTAATCATCGGGGCCATTAAATTTATTTATTGCGATAGTTAGCTTGAACAAACAGACGAGCTCGGGGGAGCAAGCCGCGTTTTACATTCTCGATGACATGACACCACTTCGCCACAACAGGATCGGATTTAGGCAGGCCCTACATTCTTTAAATTAGATTGTTGATCTATTGGAATTCAGGACAGGATAACAGATCCTGATAAATAAATTGCCGTTGGAGTTTAATGCAGTGTGGATGTTCAATTCGACCAAAATTTTCAAAGAAACAAGTTTTTTATGAAAATTTGCTGAAACATACTCGCTCTTTAGTGACACACATCTTACGGAATCTTACACTTTTTGAAATAAAACGGATAATATCCATTTGAAAATTAGCTTTTTAATACATATTTTTTAGGAGTAGTTTTGTTTTTTTAATCGGTACCTACAAACGACCAAACTAAGCTTTGAGTTGGTTGAGCCCGTAGAAGTTCATCAAAAATATGGAAAACCGCTAGGTTTGTTGGTAGAAACCACGTACATACCAACCAAATATCTAGCCGATATTTCAAAATTATTTACCCGCGTACTAGACAGGACAATTGTTGTTCAGTTAAATGAGTATTTAACTGAACAACTATTTTAGGTATTTAAAAGTTAGATCTTAGCGTAATGACTAAAATTTACACTAAATAAGCTGTTAAACTCATTAGTGACCGTAAAAAACTTTGGTCATAATATAATAAGTAATACGTCCCTGAGACGTTCTGAGCCATCTGTTTATACAATTATCGGTTAAGAGCCAGTCAGTGGCGCGCGCTGTTCTTCCTAAATGAGTTCTTCATCAACCATTTCCATCGGGATGCTTATTAGTGTCCCGACAAACTTCCTTGGAATAGTACGCATTCCGCCTTGCCACCAGCTACAAAAATATAATTAAGAAAAAAATGACATATCAAAATTTCAAATATTTTTTTTTGCTTGATAGTACCATAACATTTTTTTAATTTATGTTTACGCCTTTGCACCGTTGTGCATTTAGCTAGTGGTGAAAAATTAAGGGATCCCATTTTTGCAATATAAATAAATAAAAATTAAATTGGCATAAAGTCCCTTTTTTAAGAAATATTTTCTCTGTGCTTATAAAATTGTTTAATAATAGCGGACTCGAATTTTAAAGTTAAAGATAAAACCATATTACACAAGTGAATTTATTTGCACGAAACAAATGGAGAACTTTTTTACCTACCAGTGTACTGAAAACTGGGAACAGCATGTCTTCACACCGCCCTGTCAGAACGGTGAAGTTATACCGGCGGCGAAGCAGAGGTGCCAAGCGAACGCTAGGGAGCGGGACCGGACGCAAAAGTTAGTATTAAATGCACATTTAATTTTATACAAATATTAATACTGTTTTTAGATTTTAACTCATTATATAGTTCCAGTTATTAGTATAAAAATAGTATAAAAATCACAATTGATGATGATGATGCAATACAATAACTAGCTTAAAAGCTAAAAAAACACACATGTCCTGCCAAAAGTGAGCTTTTGCCCGTAATTTATACTGTTGGAATGTGCTTATCAAGGCCTTTAATTTGATACCCATATTGTAAAATACGAAGTTTTTTTTTATTTTTCGAATTTATAAATGGAGCCATATTACCGCCACATTAAATCACATATAGCTTATGTTACTCGGGGGATGTAAGGATTCTAACGATACCCTGTACATCTAAATCTGTTCAGGCATTTAAAAGTTATGGTGAAATAAAGAATCACATACACACAAACATACAGGAATGCTAAAAACATAAAACTCCTTTTTTTGGGCAGTAGTGTAAAAAAACATTTTTTAAATTTATTTTCTTTAGGTTATTGAGTCATCTGTTTTTTAATTTCTCTTGATTTGACCAAAATAGTGCTCGTTTCACAAGCATCCCAAACCTTAGTTATTGTAGGTACTGCCTTCATTCAACTTCCTACTAGAATTGTTATCAAAATACCGTTTGTATCTCCAAGCAGTGTCAACCTGGCGTTCAACACGCTCCGGCTCCTCATCCCCACGGAGCCTCCGGACAGGAAGCTCAGCAAGATCGAGATCCTGAGACTGGCGGGCAGCTACATTACTCACTTGGACAATCAGCTTTATACTGGTGCATATAACGTTCAAAATACCGTTTGTATCTCCAAGTAGTGTCAACCTCGCGTTCAACTTGCTCCGGCTCCTCATCCCCACGGAGCCTCCACACAGGAAGATCAGCAAGAACGAGATCCTGAGACTGGCGGGCAGCTACATTACTCACTTGGACAATCAGCTTTATACTGGTGCATATAACGTTCAAAATACCGTTTGTATCTCCAAGTAGTGTCAACCTGGCGTTCAACTTGCTCCGGCTCCTCATCTTCACGGAGCCTCCACACAGGAAGATCAGCAAGAACGAGATCCTGAGACTAGCGGGCAGTTACAACACTCACTTGGACAATCAGCTCTATACTGGTGCGTATAACGTTCAAAATACCATTTGTATTTACAAGCCATGTCAATCTGACGTTCAACTCGCTCCAGATTCTCTTCCCGTGGAGCCTCCGGAAAGGAAGCTCAGCAAGATTGAGATCCTGAGACTGGCGGGCAGCTACATTACTCAATTGGACAGTCAGCTTTATACTGGTGCATATAACGTTCAAAATACCGTTTGTATCTCCAAGTAGTGTCAACCTCGCGTTCAACTTGCTCCGGCTCCTCATCCCCACGGAGCCTCCACACAGGAAGATCAGCAAGAACGAGATCCTGAGACTGGCGGGCAGCTACATTACTCACTTGGACAATCAGCTTTATACTGGTGCATATAACGTTCAAAATACCGTTTGTATCTCCAAGTAGTGTCAACCTGGCGTTCAACTTGCTCCGGCTCCTCATCTTCACGGAGCCTCCACACAGGAAGATCAGCAAGAACGAGATCCTGAGACTAGCGGGCAGTTACAACACTCACTTGGACAATCAGCTCTATACTGGTGCGTATAACGTTCAAAATACCATTTGTATTTACAAGCCATGTCAATCTGACGTTCAACTCGATCTAGTTTCTCTTCCCACGGAGCCTCCGGAAAGGAAGCTCAGCAAGATACAGATCCTGAGACTGGCGGGCAGCTACATTACTCACTTGGACAATCAGCTTTATACTGGTGCATATAACGTTCAAAATACCGTTTGTATCTCCAAGTAGTGTCAACCTGGCGTTCAACTTGCTCCGGCTCCTCATCCTCACGGAGCCTCCACACAGGAAGATCAGCAAGAACGAGATCCTGAGACTAGCGGGCAGTTACAACACTCACTTGGACAATCAGCTCTATACTGGTGCGTATAACGTTCAAAATACCATTTGTATTTACAAGCAATGTCAACCTGACGTTCAACTCGCTCTAGCTTCTCTTCTCGCGGAGCCTCCGGAAAGGAAACTCAGCAAGATCGAGATCCTGAGACTGGCGGGCAGCTACATTACTCACTTGGACAATCAGCTTTATACTGGTGCATATAACGTTCAAAATACCGTTTGTATCTCCAAGTAGTGTCAACCTTGCGTTCAACTTGCTCCGGCTCCTCATCCTCACGGAGCCTCCATACAGGAAGCTCAGCAAGAACGAGATCCTGAGACTAGCGGGCAGTTACAACACTCACTTGGACAATCAGCTCTATACTGGTGCGTATAACGTTCAAAATACCATTTGTATTTACAAGCAATATCTACCTGACGTTCAACTCGCTCTAGCTTCTCTTCCCACGGAGCCTCCGGAAAGAAAGCTCAGCAAGATCGAGATCCTGAGACTTGCGGGCAGCTACATTACTCACTTGGACAATCAGCTTTATACTGGTGCGTATAACGTTCAAAATACCGTTTGGATCTCCTAGCAGTGTCAACCTGGATTTCAAGTCGCTCCGGTTTGTCATCCCCACGAAGTCTCCGGGCAGTAAACTTCAGCAAAATTGAAATCCTGAGATAGCGGGTAGCTACATCACGTGGAATCCAGTTTTATACTGTTGAGAATAACGTTCAAATTAGGTACCGTTTGTATCTCCAAATACTTCAACTTGGCGTTTAATCGGCTCTTTTTTCCTCATGTAGACATGAGATAAGCTTAGCAATATTGAAATCCTGAGAGTGGCGAGGATACTCACGTAGACAACTAGTTGTAGGTACCTATACTTGGCAGTATAACAATCACTCATGAAGTTTAGAAGATCAGCATGACAAAACTGTTGGTCAAGTCCGTTGGCATTGTGAATAATAAAGGGAGAGAACAATAAGAGTATGGAAGATAGTTATAGTTTAAAGAAATTAAATGCGATGGCGTTAACAATTCTTACGTCAAAATAGCTGATAAAAAATTTAACCTCTGGTCTTACATTCAAAGTTAGATCGATAGATAAACGCTTTATTGCACACCAAAGAAAAATATACAATGGGCGGTATTATCGCTTAAAGCAAATCCTTCCAGACAACCGTTGAATGGAGGGAATCACATTTAGTTAAAATACAAATATAAAAAAGTTAAAAATAAGTAGTAGTAGTAGTAGTAAGTTCACATTGTTTAAATCTTTAGTCTCAAAAAACCACTCCCTATGGTGTTTGTGTTATGTGGAACTGCATAATTACCAACCCCCGGGGTTTTTGCATTTTGTAGAATATAACCTTATTAACTGAATACGGGGTGCGAGGGAAGTTTAACAGTCTATGTATGTATGTATGTATGTTTGTATGTGGATATTCCATCCACCATGCGTTGCACCTATTGGTCTGGTTTTGACAAGCGAGGTATCAATCGATTTCTCTGTAGGTTTTCGTCATGTCATAGCCATTTTTTTTACATGACTACGGCGAAGCAAAGGAAGTATTGTGTTCAAACTAAAAACTTGGTCTGGTCTTGATCTCTATCAATCGGTTCGTCTTCATCGCAAGAGTGTCATAGGCTAATTTTTACCCGATCGTAGTCGGGCTTTAGTATTTGAACTTATGTCACAGAATAAATAATATGCCTTGTTTTATTACGATTTCAGGTAACATGGAACAACCTTGCCTGCAGAATAATGACATCGACAACAAAAATAGTTCCTTATGCACATTTTGCTGGTCGGCTGTTAAAAAAGATGTGAGTTATTATATGTTTTCATACTTCTTAGAACCTTAACGATCATTAGCTAATTCTGTCAAAACGCCGAGGTTAGGCAAAATATGTAAGTATACGAGTATATCTGTTAACGAAATTATTTCAGGAAGTTAAGAAACGTTTACTCAAGCAAACTTGATCATGTGTTTAAAAGATTTTGTTTCAAATAGTTGGAAGTGCTAACGGGCAACAATTCTAACTAACATAGGCACTTCCTTAGACTAGTGTTAGAGTGTTAGTGTTGTACGCTAACGTGATACGAAAAAACACAGATCAGTAGCTTATTTTAAGTACTGATGACCATTTTTAGGGTACCGTACGTCCGAAAGAAAAAGGGAACCCTTTTACGAACACGTAATTCTTGAATTAAAAGTTCAGGGCGAACTGAGACTTCATCTCAGCACAGAATAAATAATAGTACAAGATCTCAGTTAGTTTGCCCCGAACTCAAGAATTACAAAGCCAAAAATTTATGTCAAAGAAATATGACACCCCACGTGACCACGTGTCTATTGATAATTTAGCCCCCCTTTCGAGATATCTCAGCAACCCCCAGACCGATCCAGCTCATATTAAAAATTACCTATGCTTACCAAAATAGTTGTACCTAAAAATTACCTATACTAAATTACATGAATAGCAATTCATTTGTTCGAAAGTTAACGTCAAACAAAATTTACTTAAAGTATAACTAACTAAAGTAAAGTATAACTAAAAGTAGGTACATACCTACATAAATACGAACGCCGAATCAGCCAACTTAACTAGAAGAAAGACCTCGCTTCGCTATGTCGTTTTACACAACTGCCCATAAAAGGAGTGTCATGTTTTTAGAGTTCATGTACCTACACCTACTTATGTGAGTTCTTTATTCCATCACTAGCGACCCGCCCCGGCTTCGCATGAGTAGATATATAGAAAGATAAAATTAGTAGGTACCTTATTTGGACAAATAGAACAACAACAATTTCTTACACAAAATGTTTATGTTCACAGGTTACTTACGTACCATTTCGTCTATAGTATTATTTATTGTGTTTAACGCAAGGAGGTTGAATTACGATTACTATTTCGTGTATTATGAGCAAAGATAATTTCCTGAGTCATTGATTATTAGATGTTCTGTGATTTCGTTTCCATGGCATCGTTCCATATACAAAGACCCGTATCTCCTTCTTAGTTTGTGATCTTATGTAGTATTTATATACTCTTTGGTTTGTGATACATAGTAATCGAGGTTTTTTGCAAAATTTAATACCTAGGGTTTCATTATTGCAATTTTCGAAAGGAACTCTAATTTTATTATAAATAAAATCCTGCTAGTGTTACTCGCTGATAATTTAACTTTCTTTATGTGATAGAATTTTAAAAATCGGGTCTGTATTTTTTGAGTTTATCCATTACAAACAAACAAACAATCAAATCTTTCCTCATTATAATATTAGTGTAGATATTAGTGTAGATAACTTTTACATGCCAGAACAGATTTGGACGTATGGATAGTCCTTACATCGTCCCGAGTGACATAGACTATTTCTTATTAAAGTTCATTTTTTTGGCAGGACAGTCGTGTTTTTTCTCTTACCTTGATTATTTATTAATTAGTGGCTCTGTGTGCTGTAGACTTCGCGAACACTAACTTTTTTGCAAACAATCTAGCAGTGCACAGTAGCGCGATCTAGTTACCATAGTAAAAAACTAATATTAATAACCAATGTGCTCCATCAATCCCTTCCTAGTAGGTAAAGGGTGATTCCAGGGTTGCTGTTAGAAACTTAAAAGTGAACAATTTACTGCATTTTGAGGAGTTATTCTGCTTATCACGCCGATGATCCTCAACGGATCTTCACCAATTTTTTATGAGACCAATTTGAAAGTACCTAACTTTCAAATAAAAAAGTTATCGAAATCGTATCTTATAAGGCGGAGATATTCAGTAGCCCCCTTTTTGCCCCTTTTTTGAGGAAGTACAAGTCCAAACCCAATCAAAAACCCCGACGATAAAAAAATTCTAAAACTGAGTTTAACCTGTATACCAAGTTTAGTCTAGTCTAGATCGGTTGAGAAATGCGTCCTCTATAGGAGAACAGCCGGATAGACTGACATACGAAGAATTTTTGCCCAAGCTGAAACGGAGACGCTTTGCTCGCGTTTCGCGCTCTCTGTCAGTAATAATTAGATAGATAATCTCCATCTATCCTGGTAATATCGACCTAATTGCGTTAATATCACTGCCACGCTCAGGAGATATTAAATTTTTATTGATGTGCAATAATGTGATGCTTGATTAGCGTTAATTTACTTCTCTGAGTGCGACAGGCGGCAATATGTCGAGACCCCATTAATTAATAACCTATGTCCAGGTTTCTTCTTTCTATCCTATGTCTTGTAGTATACATTTCAAATATAATATTTTTGTTTTTAGAAACCGCCTGCACCCGTCATATACTACAAACATCAGCATTAGATAGGAGTAATAGTCGTTTAGTATGGTATCGTATACAGGTGAATTTTTCGAGTGGGCGTGGTTGGCTAAATTAAGGATTGAATTCTGAGAAGAAATGACATACGGCAAACTTAAGGAAAGACCTAATTTTAACGAAAATAGTTAAACCATGACTGATTAATTGTTCAAAATGATGACTGTTGTTTTTAATACATAGCTGGATTCGACGTCTCAAGGATTGTACTGCATTCAGTATTAAAATATTATTAATTCCGCTTAGAATATTTTCCAAAGTTCGTTTCAAGTCATCAATTACATTATACGTGTCTTTGTAGATTTCGTTTTTTACATACCCCCAGAGAAAATAATCTAAGGGGGTAAGATCCGGTGACCTCGCTGGCCACGGCACAGGACCATAAATTGCAATAAAATGTTCACCAAACTGCTGAATCAACATCTCTTTTACTATACGACTATTAATACGAAACAGTACGCAAACAGTTAGTAATAATCAACGAAACGTGAAACAAAATCTAAATTATTGGCGCCAATTTACTCTGCGTTCTAATTTTAATTGTTTAATTTTTTTTCTTTTACTGTAGCCTTTAACCGCGAAGACATAATAAAAATTTGAAATTAGAACATAATGTTGTGAAGATGACCGCGCTGCGGGTCTGTATTGAGAAAAATATTGAGCATCATTTCGGACAAGATACAGGTAATGCAGGTATGAATTAAAACAGTAAGTACTTTAAAATATGAATCAGTTTATTAAAATACAACATTTTCCTTAAGTTTGCCATATGTAATTTCTTTCCAGAATTCAATCCTTATTAGCGACACTGTCGAATGGTGCAATAATACAGTGTGTGTTTTTTTTTCCAAAATCAACGTGTTCGATTCCTGCCTAGGAATATTGTTTTTTTCAAAAATAAAAAAAAACAGTTTTAGTTTTTATCAAAATTGGGCCCGAGACTCCTTTGAGTACTTTTCGCTATTCCTCATAGTTTCTGATTTAGCCATACACGCCCACTTGAAAAATTCACCCATATGAGTAAGTATATAATCATTAAATTGAATTAGTTCAGTTCTTTAATGTAAATATAATTATGTGTAATTAGTAATTTAACAAAATATATAATAAAACTAATTATCCTCATACTCACTTAATTTATTTCATCTTCAAGTGCAAATAGCTTAATCCTTACCTACCCTACAAACCTATACTCCAGCAGATTTGGAACATAACCTATTATATTACCTATTGTTGTATATTATGTATTATGAAAACAGTAATACGTTACCGAGGGTCTAAAGTTTTCGTGAATCAACTTGGTAAAAGTCTTCTTACAAAGCTTAAAACAGCTGATAGCGAAACCGCTGGTCAAAACTGGAGATTCCGGAGAAACCGGATTCACGCCAAAGATCGAGGATTTCTATTGCCGATTTTATGGCTTACATGCTCCTCGACCGGAAATCCCAAGATAGGATTCCACACTGACCCGCCACTACACCGATGAGCTGCTAGATTTCAGCCTAGACGTGGTGGAGATGTCCTTGAGACAACTGAAGAAAGCTGAAGAAAAGCACCTGGTGGTGAGCTCTTAAAGCTTCAGACTTTGTTTAATTCCGTTATCCACTGTGTGAGAACTGCAGAGGCGCGAAAGGGGATAAAACCTTGCTCAAGAATTATAGACCCATATCACTCCTGAGTCTCTTCTATAATCTGTTCTCAAGGGCATCTCCAATCGTGTCGCGAGTAAATTTGACGAATTCAGTCACCCGAACTTAAAAGTAGCTTCAAAGCCGGAGATCTTAGCTGAGATAGAAAACTTCTATGGCTGATTTTAAGCGTCGCATGCTTCACAACCCGGCCCTATTGCAGAGCATACCCGAGCCACTCTTACTCGCTACTACACGGAAGACCTGCCAGAAATCTGCCTAGATGATGATTGGGACGGCGCTCAAAAAGCTTAAAAATGGAAAAGCCCCAGGTGAGGACGGAGTCACTTCAGAGCTCATAAAGGCAGGAGGTAAACATGTACTTCAGGAGCTTCAGAAATTGTTTAACCCTGCTCTGAATACTGGGAGAACTCCAATGAGTGGAACAGGAGTATTGTAGTTTTATTTTTCAAAAAGGGTGATAAAACCCTCCTGAAAAACTACCGCGCCATCTCACTCTTGAGCCACGTCTATAAGCTGTTTTTGAGGTTCATTACAATCCATCTCGTAAGAATACTTGACGAGTTTCAGCCTCCAGAGCAGGCCGGGTTTCACGGAGGATTTGGTAACATAGACCACATACACACAAAGAAGCAGATTATAGAGAAGTCCGAAGAGTATAATAAGCACCAGTGTCATGCTTTTTACCAGACTGCGCAACGCATAGGCCCGGTAATGTGTTTATCAGCCTATGTATGTATGTATGTATGTATGTATGTATGTATGTATGTATGTATGTATGTATGTATGTATGTATGTATGTATGTATGTATGTATGTATGTATGTCTGTTCCTTTGTGGCACTATATAGATCAAACGTGTGGACCGATTTTGTTGATTCGTCAATCGTTTTGTCTAAATATTGCGAAACCTAATAAAGAAATGACATTAATCAAAACTCAATTTGGCGAAAACTAGACGCAATATTGTGAAAAATAAATATTAAAGTCTATGTCAAGTGGGGTCTATCATTAAATAGGTATTTGAAAATGATATTTAGGTTTCACATATCATTTATCATTTCGTATGACCATTTAGGATTTATAAGGATCTAAAGTTGGTTAGCAACCATTCTCACTAATTCTAATAAATATAAACTAAAAAGTTTAAAATAAAATAAATTATTATAAAACCAAAAAACCCGGCTGCGAACAAAACTATAAAAGAGGCAAACAAGCTTTAAATTTTTGTTTTTGAAATATAAGATGTAGTGGGAAGCATCATGCATAAATTTCATTTCTCCTTTGACGGGATCAGGTATACGTGCGTCCTACTTAGTTAACACATATGGAGCTGAGATGTGGATACTAACAGTGGGACTTGCGAGCTATGGAGAGATCTATGCTCGGGGTTTCTCTGAAGGATAAAATCTGAAACGAGATTATACGACAGAGAATCAAAGTCACCGACATATCTCAAAGGATTAGCAAGCTGAAGTGGCAAGAGGCTGGCCACATTTCTCAAAGGACGGACAACCGCTGGGGTAGTCGTATCTCGAGTGGAGACCGCGTCTTGGTAAACGTAGTGTACGCCCACCGCCCAGGTGGAGTGACGACCTGCGAAAGGCGGCCGGCAGAAACTGGATGAGAAGAGCCGAAGATCGGGCTCTGTGGCATTCATTGGGAGAGGCATATGTCCAGCAGTGGACAAACATTGTCTGATGATGATGATGATGATGATGACGATGATGATTATGATGATACTTATTTGACTATATACATTTATTTTTTGACTCGTACTTTGGAAGGTTGATTTGATACTTTGCATAACCTCATCATCAGATCATGAATTTATTTTGTTTTCCATAGAAGAAAAAACCTCTACCTACCACCTTCTTTTTAATTTTATGCCGAGTAGGTATTTCACATAAGTCTCTCCTGAAGGTAAGTGGTGACGCAGTAAACGATGGAAAGTTTCTGCCAAGAAAATACCCATTCACCCTTGGTTTAAATACTTCCAGATAACAGCTATCGGGAAATACGAACGCTGATGGAGAGTTCCATTCCTTCGCTGTTTGAATCAGAAATGCAAAGCTTAATTACTGTTACAATCAAGAAAGTATAAAAATTAACAATAAACGGATTCCACACCGCCAAGCAAACGAGTGAAGCATAGGAAATGGCGGCTGCGTATGTGAGCAAGTTAATAATTTGTGGTGTTTTGTGGTTTATATACAATTTCATCACAGGGACTGCGTTTTTAATATTTCTTGAGAATTTCACAGAATTAACACGAATAACAAGGACGAGATCTTGCTGTGATGTGGCGACCGATCAGCATAACATGGTTTAAATGTTTGCGTGAGGCTTGTGCTTACGAGCGGATAGGCATATCGCTTCATTCTCGATTTGGGGATGTGAAATCCGTCAAACATTGAGAAAAGAACAAAATCATCATTTTTTATTACAAAGTCGTCATCATTATCAGCTTGGTTGTTTTGTCGAAGTTATCAGCCCATTACGATACCACTGCTGGGACTCAGACCTTCTTTCGGATAGTGAATGAGATCTTTTATTTTGTAGTTCTTGCCTTCTTATTGGACTTCAGCAGGTCACCTCACGATTGTTAATTCAGTTTTCAAAGTAGCAGGAATTATAATAAAAAAGAAAATTAATGGCACAATTTATTCAAACTAAATGTACTATTTAAGTAGATTTCAATAGTTTTTAAGTTAACAGAAATGATCACAACCAGTGGTTAATAAGGTGGTCAAAAGTTATATAAAAAGTAGTTAAAATGGAAGTTAATTATCGTTGGCAGTGTAGATGTACAAAATAGATTTGTGTTATAAAAGTGTCTAATTGTGCAACTACAAAAAATGTAATATCATATAATTTCATATTTCCACGAGTTCTATTCTAGGCTTCAAATTTAAATAGATATGACAGTACCTAGGTAACAATAAAATTCTAAAAGCCAGTATTATTGAACATAGTATCTAATTATATGCCTCTTTATGCATATAATTAGATGCTATTTTATTAATTATGTTATTATTTCCGTATTATACATATATCTTTAAATAAAGTCGTAATATAAGTATGTAAAATAGAGTATGTACAGATTGCAAACACAAAGTCAAATCCATTTATTGTAAAATAGCAGAAATAACTACTTTTAAAAGTCAAAGAAGAAAAGAAAAAAATTGAATCGTAATACAATATAACGCACTGTAACTTTGTAAATATTGCAAGATAAGATATTTATGAAAGTAGGACAACATACGACAAGCAACTGACTGGGGCAGGACACTAATTATGTTCGTTTTATGATATGATGTTACACTTTTTGACGTAGCACCTTAAAGTTATGCCATAAATAAAGAACCAATGACAATGTATTAGTAAAAAAAACTTATTTATATGGAATCTACAATATTTACAACTCTTAATTTAACTTTAGGAAGTACACTATAAATTTCACAATACCTTCGTGTTTTATCTCTAATCGTATTTGCAATACATTACGTTTGAAAGTACCTCTGTCATATACTTATTAAGTACCTAGTATTCTCTCAATAATTGTGACTAATATTACCTCTTCGTGCACTTTGACCTTACATTAATAAAAATAATTATTACATTTTGTGACTAGTAAAAATTCTAGTCAATTTAAGTAGACACCTATACTACTCATAAATAAGGCAAGTACGTATTTACAGAAACATACCTATATATAAACAATCATAAACATTTTTACACATTCACTATAGAAATGCAAGAACAATTTAAAATTACTAAGGACTCGTGCTAAACATCAACAAAACATAAACCACTTTTTAACATCACATGCACACATTTTTCTCTAAGAAGACATCACAGTCAAGGATATTATTTTCTAAGTATCGCCTCGGAATTTCGTAATGCACCAACCTATAAATACCACCTATATGTACCTATATGTACAGTTTTACACTTCTATCCCATTTTTGACACACAAAGTTTTGTCCACAATGTATAAAGGCTTTAGCTATCGAATACTGTTCCGGTCACGGCCGATGAACGGACTGGATTCGTGGTTGTTTTTCTCGAGGTTTCCCGACAGAGTCGGGTCAGGTCGACTTCTCTTGAAGAAGCCGAGTTTCCAGAGGAGCAGGATGAGGAGAATGAGCACTAAGAGACCTATCAACACGGATAGGATGATGACCCACAGCGGCACTTCGGTTGGTTCGCTGATCTTCAAGTCTGGGTACGCGACCGTCTCCACCTGTAAATCAATGCGTAAGTTTATATTATCTTTGGTGTTAAGTATGAATTTGTGAATACGTATTTTTCACAAACATGATCGGAAATGATTGCTTTCCTGCTTCGACATTTTGAAGAAAATTGCCTACAATCAGTCATCATCATCAGCCTATATCTGTCCACTGCAGGATGTAGGCATCTCCTAATGCACGACAATGAGCTCGATCTTCAGCTCTCCTCATCCCTTTTCAGGTCGTCACTCCACCTGGCCATAGGGCGTCCTACACAACGTTTGCCTAAACATAGTCTACACTTGAGAATTCTTCTACCAACTGCCACTTTAGCTTGCTTATCCTTTGAGCTATGTCGGTTACCTTGGATCTCCGTCGGATATTTTCATTACAATCTTGTCCTTCAGAGAAACTCCAAGCATAGCTCTCTCTATAGCTCGCTGAGTGGTCTTAAATTTGTGGACTAATTTGACCGTGAGTGTCCACTTTTCGGCTTTTTATGTCAAGACTGTCACTGTGGTATGGATGATGAAAAGACTTGATGAAGCTTTCCGAATGCTGCCCGACCCAGCTGAATTCTTCTATTGTTGGACAACTTCAAAAGGTACATAACTGACTGCAATCGTTTCCGGGCCAACCAGAAACAAAACAAAACATAAACCACTTTTTAACATCACATGCACACATTTTTAATATGTACATGTGACACACAAAGCAAGACACACACACACTTTTTTCTCAAAGTCCACAAAAGCAAGACCAAGGGGTCGGTTATACTCCTCAGACTTCTGCGTAACCTGCCTCATCATGTGTATGTGGTCTATGGTGCTAAATCCTCTGCGAAACCCGGCCTGTTCAGGAGGCTGGAATTCATCAAGTCTTCTTGCGAGACGATTTGAAATGACCCTCGGAAACATTTGTAGACGTGGCTAAAGACTGAAATAGGTCGGTAGTTCTTTAAAATGGTTATATCCCCTATTTTAAAGACTAAAAGAGTACTACCAAACTCCTGCTCCATGCCTCTGAAGTTCTACCACTGTTAAGAATGGTGTTAAATAGCCCCTGAAGCTCCCGAAGTACTGGTTTTCTCCATACTTTTAAAAACTCCAAAGTTATAACATCCTCACGGGGGGCCTTTCTATGCTTAAGTTGTTTGAGCGCCATCTCAATCTCGTCTAAGCTGACGTCGGGCAGTTCGTCAGTGTAGTGACGGGTCAGTATTGCACGGGAATCCTCTGTGCTGGGTTCGGGTCTAGAATCATGCGAGTCGTACTATCGGCCATAGAAGTCTTCGATCTCATAAAGTATCTCCGGCTTAGAGACGACGTTTGTGCCATTATTGGTCTTGAGCTTCGTCAGATGCGACCTACTCAATTGCTGTGCGAAGAATTTTGACCCCTGATTTTGCACATTTGACTTTTCTATCCGGCGGGTATTAGAGCATCGGAGGTCACGACGCACCAGCTTGCTGTTTTTTTTATTGAGATCCCTTTTTTCTGACGCTTGTGTGGCTTGCTGTTTCTCCTGTCGTTTGTCCATAAGTCAAAGAGCGTAATCTGAGATTTTAGACTTTGTGCCCGTACGCTGCAGCTGACAAAATTTAGTGCTTTCTTCCCTAAGGATTCCTATAACTTTTTTGGAGTTTCTCATCCACGTCATTTGTGGTTTCTAAGGTATCGAATCGATATTCCAATTTTTACAACAATCAGTACTTGTAACAGTCAGTACTCGGCTGAACAATCATATACCGTATGAAAAATCATGTATCTCATTGTACTTGTGGTGTCCAATAAAAAGTTAATCTATCTATCTATCTATCTATACCTCTAACCAAACCATATACCACTGACAACAATATGACTCGTGTTTCGCTTCTGCACGAGGCATCCTCAGGAGATGTTGCAAATTTGGACAGTGGTACATTTGTTTTATTGTATATGTAGTTGGGTTTAATATATTGGTTAGAAAGTAAAATAGGTAGATAAGGCCTGTTGGCCATATCTTTTTATTTACCGTTAGTCGGTTTTGATAAAGGGTTGGTTAACGTGGGTAGTTATTTGGTGGGTAGGTATATTTTATTTTCTTATTATTTTTCCATTTATCATTAGTTTGACTTACAGTTTGGCGGAAGTAAGCTACATAGGTTTTCTTAGTTTATTTTGAAACCACTATAGTTGCATACCTCGGCGGAAAAGCCAGTAAAGGCCTCGTTTATTTTGAACTAGCTTTCCCACCCGCGATTTCGTCCGGCGGACTACTATTGCGAAAAAAAGCATCCTACGAGTATGTTTTTCTAAGATATTAAATGCCAATGCAAAAGTAGGTATAGCACCAATGCTCTTGATTTATCAGCTTTCCCGTGGAAACTCAAAAAAGTCCGTTATATCCTTTCCAAATTTCATCAAAATCCGTCCAGCCGTTATCGCGTGAAAGCTCCCCATACAAACAAACAAACAGATAACGTTTCACTTTTATATATTGGTATGATTAAAACTATATCAGGTAAGTATATACCAATTTAGTGTACTGTTCTTGATATAAGCAAATGCAACAATGGGATTTTCATTCTTGAATGGAGTGCAGGTACCTAAATATGGACCAAATGAAATTAGGCAAAAACTTACTGTAGTTGTATCATCAAGCTTATTCTGCTGAATATTGTAGTGGTCAGGGGGGAAATAAATAGACGCAGTTGACGCGATGTTCACGTGGCTCACACGAGGGTAGTCTTCCACCAGCGTGGAGTTCCACAGGCGGGCCTTCACCGTGATTGTGGTGGCCTGAGCGCGGGCTAGTCGATATATCACGCACTGGAACTGGATGCATTTCGCTGTTTTCTTTTCACAGTTCTGTAAAACACAATTTATAATTACAACATTTTTAGAAGAATACTAAGAGCAACTAATCTGCTAAGTTCTGGGTGCTATTATTATGGTGACTCTTACCATTAGGAGAGTGACCTGTTAGAATAGTAAATTATAAAAAGTTTGGTCTCTAGTCACCAACGGATAAATGTGTTCGACCTTGCCTCGTCGTCACTTTGAGGTGTCGTCAAACGTAGGTACCTTTTACTTGTTTACGTCTGTTATTATAAAACAATGTATATGTGTATGTTATGGCGATGAATGAAATGATCAATTCTATGAGAATTAATCATTTCATGAAATTATCAGTCACATCATAAAATGGTTTGGCCAGATGAATGAATAATCAGCATTTGACGATATGAACAGCTAAACACACGTCTGCTTCATGGAAGCCTGACTTGGCTGTGACAGTTAGAAAGCGAGGGCAGGAGCGAAGCGTAGCGAGCTCCCGCCATCGTGTTTTTTTAGCCTTTGTAAACCTATCTGGTTTAATCATGAAAACCCTACATTAATGGTATTTAATGATACGACCAAACGTGGATTGAAGTATCATTAAACGTTGATGTTTCAACACTATAGTCAGTGTTGATTGGCCGTTTCATGAAGTTAGCAATTGTATGATATGGCTAAGACATATAAAAAAAGTTCAGAAAAATCATAATATTTGAATGTTAGCAGTTATGCCTGCGTAGCGAAAACATATCCTATATTTTTAAAAGCTTTCATTTAACTTCACTTGTATGTATGTATCGATGTATCTATGGATTTTGTACTGGGACAAAAAACGTAAGAAAAACGTGAATATGAAAAAAAAGGAAGAAAAAACGTGAAAATGTAAAAATTTAAAAAGAAATAAAGGGCGTTAAAGGCTTTTTTAATTTTAATTTTTGAATTATACTTTTTTATAATGGAAATACGGTGGTTACTTTGGCTTAAATGGGCAAATTAGCATGTTCCGTGTAGAGGCACGCACGGACGATGCGGGTTCGAGTCAAGTCCCATCCGTACCTGATCACTAATAATAATAAAGACCTGGCCCTCGTGGCTCGTCTTTCACTCGCGCGAGAATTTAAATGGGCTATTAGAAAAAATATAAGAAAAACATAATTTGCGCTATAAAATCAACTCACCATGTTGACAACGTGTTTCCTCTGCCCGTCCTTATCCGTATACGCCTCAGCTTTCACGATGTCGTTCTCTCGTTTTCTTCTCACTTTGTTCTCGACAGCGCTGGAATATTCCGTGACCTTCCTCGTCTCGTTCTGTTGCTTCTGACTGGAAGTGACGCTGATCTTGCCTGTTGACATGAACGGGTCCATCTCCAGGTTTTCATGGTACGGTTCCGGCGCCCCGGGACGGTTGGAAAGCTTCAGAGTGTTGATAGTTTCCTTTCCGATGATAAAGCATTGGCCGTTCTGTTGATCTATAAATAATAATTTTGAAATTTATTATTGTTATGATAAACCTGCGATATTCCATACAAAAAGCTTTAGAATACCCGCAGGATATTTTTTTACTTTTTCTTATTAATATTAAAGAAATTGAGTACAAAAGTGCATCAATAACATCTTTAAAACAACAGAACTTTTCTTAGAGCTACATAGATATATTCTATACCGACATAGATACAAATACTGAATAAACATACCTGCTTCACCGTCAACAGTGGGTAAGTCTTCAGGATACAGGAGCCACTTGCCCTGCGAGTTGTCAGAAGCGACTTGATGCGGCCACTTTATTATCACTTGGACCGAAGATACTTTCCATGGCCCTTCGTTAAATACCTGGAAAACAACTTATTGTAAAGCACTGTGTTTTGCTGTTTCAAAATTATTTATTAAAACCCTTTAGTACTCTGTATACGATTATCTATTAAAAATCTAGACAATACCTATTAGAGGTGTTTACAAATGAGACATATATTTCGAGGGTAGGTTCTACAAATTTGGAATCAATTGTAGGGACGCTCCGTTCTTTGTGTGTATGGGCACTATTATTTATGTTGTGGAATGGGTGGTCTTATTGATTAAAGCGATTTTTTCCAGAGAAGTTTGCAATGTAATTCAATAAGTTTGTATATTTATTTCATAACTAGCTGTACCCGCGGCTTCGCACGCGTGGTCTTTTCTCTAGCTTAAAAGTACTCTATGTACTATTCCAAGACCTAAAATACCAATATATCAACATTGGATAAAAAATCCTTTAGCCTTCTTAAAATGTTTATCGATTGCTCGGCTTCTACTCATCGGATTGAGATACCAAGTACACCAGTTTTTAAGTTAAGCCCTAAGCTATAAAACAGAAACCGCATCGCAATCGATCTAGTAGTTTTACGTGATGCGCGAACAAACATACAGACAAACAGACTTACAGACAAACAAACAGGACACGAATTTCAAAAATGTTATATTCTTGTTCAGTAGCTTATTTTATGTACCCTAGACCATTTATTTTTAATTATCTCCTTTGTACAGACTTTGTCGTTCTTATTGCTTTATTATAAGTATAGACTAGTTTCGCACCGCGGCTAAGCCCACGTGGCCATTTTTCCGGTAAAAAAGTGAACAAAACAGAATTTGATAAAACGAAGACAGAGAGACAGCGTTGCGGAATTCCATTCATAATATATTACTCCATTTTTTACCTGGTATGTGTGCACTATTCTAGTGCCAATGTCGTCGAAGTAAGTCATTGCAGATTCTCCTTTTACTTCTCCGCCATAGAACACTTGTTCTGGTCTTGCAGCTCTGTCAACAAATATATGAAGGTCAAAACTAAAAATAAACATCTCAAAAAATTACCGGAAGTCCATGGATAACCTATATAGCTTTATATACAATATGTCATGTTAAGAATTATTTAATTTAGGCAGGTATCTACTTGGATTATATGCAAATTTTACTACACATAATTTATTAAAAACAAATACATGGATCGAAGTATAAATTCCTTGCTTGGATCTTGGCTTCCTTGCTAGAATACATAAATCAAAAAAAAAAAAAAAAGTAAACCTTGTCTGTTTGTTTGTTTGTGGAGCTTTCACGCGATAACGACTGGACACATTTTGATGAAATTTGGAATGGAGATATCTTTTACCCTGGAATAAAACATAGGACACTTTTTATCCCGGAAAATTGTAAGTTTCCATTGGAAAACTGGAAAATGTTGATTACTCGCTGTAAGGAACGGTTGCCGTGGAAACGAAATAACAAATCTGTTTAAAACCATCAAGAGCATTGGTGCTATACCTACTTTTGCATTGGTTTTTAATATCTTAGAAGAACATAGGATGCTTTTTTTCGCGATAAACTGTAGTCCGCGCGGACGAAGTCGCGGTCGGGAAAGCCAGTACCTAATAATACCTTGGAGAATCTTGGAGCAATACCACAGAATAGAGATATTTGGCAATACAATACAATTTGATTAGAAACTTTTAAAATTCCGCGCTGTTTTCTGACCGACCAATCGTGAGAAACAGTTTTTATGATTTACTAGCTTACCTGCCCACGACTTCGTCCGCGCGGACTACAGTTTATCGCGAAAAAACCATCCTGTGTTCTTCTAGGATATTAAAAACCAATGCAAAAATAGGTATAGCACCAATGCTCTTGATGTTTTTTGACATACTTGTTATTTCGTTTCCATGGCAACTGTTTCTTAGAGCGAGTAATAATTTTTTTTCCAGTTTTTCCCGTGGATTCTTACAATTTCCCGGGATAAAAAGTATCCCGTGATTTATTCCAGTCCAGCCAGGGTATAAGCTATACTATATCCATTCCAAATTTCGTGAAAGCTCAAAGCCCCTAAACAGACATCGTTTCACTTAGGGATGTGAAAAAATAATCGATTATGGAAATAATCGATTAAAATCGATTTAAAAAAAAAGAATAAATCGATTTTAATACGTGATTTTACTTTTATGAATAATCGATTAATAATCGTTTTTATTTATAATTTTCAATCAATTATTACCGATTATTCATCTGCAACCACCCGACATTAAGTTTGGTCTTCTGGCCCGGAGCCCGGAACGTGAACTGCCAAAGAATACTATCTCCATAATATTACATTAACGCCATCTGTGCATCTATGATGGCATTCCTTCTGTGCTTTTGACACAGTTTAGTTGATTCATTTAATCAAACATTCACTAGATGGAGTCAACGAACTGTACTATTTTACCGACATTTGGTTGATATGTCATTCATTATTCGTTGGTGAAACTTCATTATTCAAACGACAATTTCGAAACAGAGTTATTAAGTCTCGTTTTTAACAATGTCTACGACTAGAAGTACGACTAGTAGTTGGCGTCAATATTTTCATGTTGACAATAAATCTGGCAATGCTAAATGTAAATATTGCCCTAAAATTTGTTCCAAAAAAAATATTAAAAAATTTGTTAATATATAAAAAAGTGAAAGTTTCATCTATTGGTATGGAATATGAAATGGGTTATTTTTATTAGGCGTCGTTACATAACATGACAACTACCTTATTCAAAAACAAACACCGCTTTGCGGTGTGTCTATCGTTACTTGAAAGTGTTGTTTGAATAGCACTCCAAATATCTGCGACAAACGCTTGCGAGTTTTAAGGGTAGCCAGCGCCATCTGGTTCAATTTGTAATAAACATAAAATCTGTTTCTCATGATTGGTCGGTCAGAAAACAGCGCGGAATTTAAAAAGTTTCAAATGAAATTGTTTTGTATTGCTTAATATCTCTAATCTGTGGTATTGGTCCAAGATTCTCCAAGATATTATTAGGTACTAGCTTTCCCGCTCGCAACTTATTCCTCGAGGACTACAGTTTATCGCGAAAAAAGCATCCTATGATCTTCTAGGATATTAAAAACCAATGCAAAAGTAGGTATAGCACCAATGCTCTTGATGGTTTTTAACAGACTTGTCATTTCGTTTCCATGGCAACCGTTCCTTACAGCGAGTAATCAACATTTTCCAGTTTTCCAATGGAAACTTACAATTTTCCTGGATAAAAAGTACTCTATGTTTTATTCCAGAGTAAAATATATCTCCATTCCAAATTTCATCAAAATGCATCCAGTCGTTATCGCATGAAAGCTCCCCAAACTAACAAACAAAAAAACATACAGACAACGTTTCACTTTTATATTATTGTTATGGATTCCAAATTAAACTAGATGGCGCTGGCTACCCTTAAAACTCGCAAGCGTTTGTCGCAGATATTTGGAGTGCCATTCAATAAACACGCTCATGCCACGACAGACACCGCATATACGGTGTTTTTTTTGGAAAAGGTAGTTGTCATGTTAATTAATGACGCCTAATAAAAATAATCCGTATTCCCGTACTACTATATAAAAGTGAAAAGATTTCTGTTTGTTTGGGCCTTTGGGGAGCTTTAACAAAATTTGGAACGGATATATATAGCTAGCTTGCTTATTTATACCCTGGCTGGAATAAAACAAAGGATACTTTTATCCCGGGAAGCTGTAAGTATCTACGGGAAAAACTGGAAAAATGTTGATTACTCGCTGTAAGAAACGGTTGCCATGGAAACGAAATAACAAGTATGTCATAAAACATTAAGAGCATTGGTGCTATACCTATTTTTGCATTGGTTATTAATATCCTAGAAGAACACAGGATGCTTTTTTTCGCGATAAACTGTAGTCCGGGCGGGTAAGCTAGTTAAATATAAATCTTGCAAGCTGAAATTAGAACCACTTCCTCTTATCTTACTACACGGAGTTGAATTTTTACATTTTGGTTCAGTTCCGATGACAATGCATGCAATCGTTTTTATCGTTGTAAAAAAGAAGTAGAGATGGGTTATTAACAGTAGAGATGCGCAGATTAAATCTATAGAAGGAAAATATATAATATATAAATCTTTTTTGTTCCGAAGATTTGAATCACTCTTAATAATCTTTAAATCCCAAGTAACTCAGTAATCCAAAAATACACTTCATTCACTGCATCACTATATGTTCAATTCAATCTAATACACGATGCATTTTTTTACCTATTCTATGGACTAATTTACTATACCTACATACATAAAGGATACTACTGGTTTTCTTTCATATTTATCAGGTTTAGGACTCTAAACCTTGTTTTACAATATTTAACATACAATATAGTCTAGATTAGCGTATTTAAATATCAAAATCAAAAAGTAGGTATATTTTAAAACATTCGTTAACAAATCAACGGATTTCATAAACGGTCATAATTGATTTTGAACCTTGTTGCAAAGGCAATAGGTTTTTTTCCTATGCGGAGTCTAATGTATCATTGCCGTACGCATGCGCAAACTTTTGCAATCATTCTGTTTCTCTTTGATTCGTTTCTGCCTGCAACAGTTGTCTCAATCTATATCTTTTCCAGCTTCAATCAATCTGATATAAGCCGTAAAATCAAAAATTCAAAGATGTATTTGGGAAACGTATGATTTACTGATTTAATAACTCTTTAGGAGCGATTTATATCTTTTTTAACAATCACTCCGGAATTACACATGTCTAATTGACAGTTTTTGTGGCAATGTAATGTAACCGTTTTTTTCCGGTAAATAACTAGTTGAAAAAACAGTTATTTTCAACAGGTTTTAATAAAGTTCCATTCAGGTATCATTTTCGTTAATATTTATTACGTTTTTGCATTTAAAACAGTTTCGTTATAGTAAGAAAAAAACGTTCCTTGGAAATACGTGCTTTATGGAAATGGATATAAATAAAATAATCATTCCTCCATACTTTTTCCAGGCTTAGGACTACTGTAACTGTGTACTGTGAATAAACTCAGGAATTTTTCATTTTATATATATTATACCTATTATACAATGTTACAAAGGTAATCAAATATTTTTTTATTTCTTGGCTTGTATTTTCGTTTTGTTTATTTTATTTTATTTGTGCAATTTTTGGACTTGATGTAGCTATGAAACGAACGCGTGTCGTGTGAGCGAGCGAAAAACATAAACACTTCGTTCGTCATTCGTATTATTTCGTACTCAATCAGTAGAGTTAGGTAGTCGAGCGCAAACGTTTCCCAAAAAATACTGATTTTTACACGTTGAAATAGATTAAGTTGTTTTTTTTTTAAACAGTTTGTTCGTCAATGGCATACATTGCATTGGTTTTTTGAAACCAGTACTTTTTCGTTTTTTTTAGCAACCTAAAAACGTCAAGAAACACGATGAAAAACAGTTTTTTTCTTGTCTGAGTAAAGAACAGTTTTAAAAAACAGTTCGTTGAGTCAACGCCTACCTCTAGTAAGAAGCATGCCCATCCAGGATTAGCTCTAGCTAGATAAAGGAAAGGAACTCTTCAACGGTTTACAGCACAGACACCAAATTTTGTGTATGCATTTTATTATGATAGCCAGTTTTAAATTTTAATATGACATGGTTGCTGCACTCGAGTTTGGAACAACACAGACACGATAACAATTAACCCGTTCTAAGTTCCACCGTGACATAGCATGGCTACTGCATAAAAGTTTTTTTAAACGTATTTTTAAATAACCTGTACTTTGCAATCACTTCAAAAAAAAAAGAAACGCAATTTTATTCGATACAAATAGTAACTTACCCTTTTATCAACAACTCTGCATTCTTTATAACCAAAGCTTCGACCTGCATCGGTTTCTTCCCCGGATAAAGTTCCTTGGAGGTGGAATTAGCCCAAACAGTGAACACAACAGACGGTTCATTGTCCTCTAGTGCTCTTGCGTCAAAACGCATAGTGATTGGCGGTGTTCCATCAGGTTGCTTCTTAAAAGGGTTCTCGAGCGTGCAAGTTACTATGGTTTTGTTGAAACTAGTGCAGATTACGTGTTTGTCCTGAAAATATTAAAGCGCAAGGTTATATAGTCATCAAAATTACGAGGATAATGAAACAGACGGGAAAGAGGCAGAAAATAAGTTCAAATTATACATTTGTTACTATTTCCTTTCCTAATATTATGGAGAATAACTTCGCTAATACGGCAGTACTGTGGAATATTGATATCAGATAGTAGTAATTTTCAGTTCAATATATTAAATTTCCAGCTATGTATTATATTTACTACTAGCTTACCCGCTCGCGAAATCGTCCGCGCGGATACAGTTTATCGCGAAAAAATACATCCTGTGTTCTTCTAGGATATTAAAAACCAATGCAAAAATATGTATAGCACCAATGCTCTTCTTGTTTTTTTGACATACTTGTTATTTCGTTTCCATGGCAACCCTTTCTTACAGCGAGTAATCAACATTTTCCAGTTTTTCAGTTTTCGCGTGGATACTTACAATTTGCCGGGATAAAAGTATCCTATGTTTTATTCCAGGGTATAAGTTATCTCCATTCCAAATTTCATCAAAATCCTTCCAGCCATTATCGCGTGAAAGCTCCCCAAACAAACAATCAAACAAACAGACAACGTTTCACTTTTATGTATTGGTATGGATGGATTGATATTTTGGAACATAATTATATATTTATTAATAGCTTTTGCCCAAGATTTCGTTTGCGCATACATATAGTTTATCGCGATAAAAAGTATGTCCTTACCCAGGGCTCGAACTATCTCTATACCAAATTTCATCACGATCGGTTCAGCCGTTTAATCGTGAAAACTAACAAACAGACAGACAGAGAAACGTACACTTAACTTACTTTCGCTTTTATAATGTTACTATATTTTGCCCGCGGTTTCGCTCGCATTTTAATTTTTATTCTGGCGGTTTTCTAAGTAATACCATGTAATGAACTAACTCACAGTCAGTCAGAAGGCTAATGACAAACATAGCTGTTTAAATGGTTACTTGAACATAATATTTAGAATTTTTTGATATAAAAACTTTAATGCTTATAGAGTTTTTACATTATGCCGGTGAATGTGTTATAAGTTAGTATGTTTTGTGTTATAAGTAAGTAACGGTTACTTATTATATTTTGCTTCAGATACATTGTATTAAAGTAGCTATATTAATTTAGAGCCTTATAACATGTATGTAGTAAGTAGGTACTAATTTAAAAATAATAATAATTACGGTACGTCCATTCCGGATAAAACGGTTGCGACTCATATTATACCGAAGACCTTTATACCGAATGTATTCAGTTTATACACTATAAATGTATTCTATTCTAACCTATTGACTACTTAGGCAGACTAGGTTTTCCTCAGGCGCTACTAACGCGCGCTTAGACGCGTTGCAAACGCGACGCTGCGAATTGCCATCACCAAATGAACATCCAAATGGATCTACTTCCGACGTAGAGGAACTGCGTGAATAGAGAATGTCAAGAGAATGTCAAGATTGATTGATTTGACTGTCAAGACTGAAGAATTTTGGTGTAGGTACCAAGGTACCTACACCAAAATTCTTCAGCAGAGATAGCGTCTGGATTGGAATCTGATAACCTCTTCTCCCGGTCGCTCTTCATTGCAAAAGTGATATCGTTTTGCCAATTGTCTCGTTCATAATATAGCAACTCGCGCTCCGAGGGTTCCATACCACCCCACACATATTTTTTTATATATTTATTAAACACATTGTGCTTTCTTTCATTTTACGCTAGATTTTACGGGATCATTAGCGCAAGTCCGACTCGCATTTGGCCGGTTTTTATTGACCGAGCGAGCGCGAAGCGAAGTTCTTTGTAAAGTTGTAATATTAAAAAAAAAGTGATTAAAACCATGATAAAATACATGTTCTGTGAAAAGTTTAACCGGCTGCCTATTACGGGTAAACAGAATAATCCTTTCGTAGGCTTAATAATTTGGCTCCGTTTGGACCCTTTGGGAACGGAACATTACCCCTTTCTTTGTTTTGTCATAATTATAATGTTTCCTTTATAGTTTTGATCCTTATCGATCACACAATCGATTGGTTCAATGATACTGTTACAGAACTTTCAAACAATATACCACAAAACACTATATTTTTTTCGAGATAAAAAGTATCCTTAATTTTAACCTATAATATAAGCTATGATTGTGCCAAATTGCATTAAAATCCGTCCAATATTTTCAGCGTGACGCGTGTTCTTTTATATAAATTTCAATCCCTATCCTGCGGGAACCCTTTAGTTTTTCCGGATAAAAAGAAGCCTAAATATTAATCCATAACATCAGCTATAATTTTGCCAAGTAGTATCAAAAGCCGTCCAGTAGTATCAACGTGATGCGTGTTCAAAGGGACAGACAGAAAGACAAAAAAAAAACTGTTTCGGCCTCCATTTCGTTAATGAAATTTATCTCAATCAAAATTTTCACAAAAAAAAAGAAAGAGATTTTGCTCAGTCACCGTTTTATTACAGTATGATGGATGGATGTTGTATTTTGTGAACATGATATTTTGCGCCTGAACCGTGGTATACTGCAGTCCTGAAGCCGTGGCCCATCGAAAGGATATAAATAACAACAACCAAATTTGTAGTTATAAAGGCATACTCTATGTGTGTGTGTGAGTGTGTTTGTGTGTGTGTTTGTATGTATGTGTTTGATTGTGGCTGTGTGTGTGGGGGGGGGGGGGGATATACGTACACTTATATTTGTGGCAATGTAATGCAAACTGGAGGGATGGTGGACAATCAACTGCCCCTCGTACGCTGACTCTCCGTAGTTGTCCACTGAGATGGAAAGCTTGATCTCGTCCTCCTGCCCCAACGTTAGAGCATATGACTTCCCGTCCTCAGCTGGAAAACAGAAACATTACAGGTTATTTTTCACCATTTAGCTTTGTTAGGCCGTTACGTTCCACTGCTGGCCACCGGTCTTTTCTCAAAGACAGAGAGATATAAGATGATATCACGCTGAACAAGTGCGAGAGGTGGATGATATTGCGCTGAACCAGAGTTGATGAATGTCGCTTGAATTTTGAAATTCTTAGACAAGTCTTCCTTCACAGTGCTTTCAGGGCTCATATCAGAAAAAAGTATAGAATCATAGTCTATATCAATAACTAGCTTAAACCCTAAAAAACACACCACTGCCTGCCAAAAATTAACTGAAGAATTTTAATGCCTATTAATTATATACTGTTGGAATATGCTCATCAAGGACTTCAATTTATATACTATTGGAATGCGCTCATCAAGTACTTAAATTTATATACTGTTGGAATGTGCTTATCAAGGACTTCAATTTGATACCCATGTTGTAAAATTCGAAGGTTTTTTTTGCGTATTTGAAGATTTAACTATACCAGCCATACTGTTTTTTTTTTCAAAAAATATATGGCCTATTTTACTCGGGATGATGTAACGATTCTAACGATACCATATACATCTAACCTTATTCAGGTATTTAAAAGTTATGGTGGAATAAATAAACTCACATACATACAAACGTACGTACATACATACATAAACCCTGAAAACATTACACTCCCTTTTTGGGCAGTCGTGTAAAAAGTGAACAAGCACTCTACTATACCACGTTTTGTCTGACTTGCTATATCTTTCAGTTATAATCAAGCACATACATTATAATTGAGTTTGAAGTATGAGGAAAGACTGATACATACATAGTTAATGTAGATATAAACTCTACAACCCCAACCACAAGCTGCTTAAAATACATGAAAGCCTCTCGGTCACTTGACGCCAGTAAAGAGGAAAGGCTTAAATTTTTTACATGGCATTCATAAAGTACCCTTTTCATACAAATAAATAAATACATACCCTCCCATATTTTCTACGTCCTAGTTTTGTATTAAAATAAAATGTTAACTGACAACATGAGAGATCTTTTTGTGAACCAATGAGGTTGAATACAGACGAAGGTTCCAGAAAAACTTTTAGTCAAAGATTCCCAAGAATACGAATTTTCAGATCATTAAGTAAATCCGACAGTTTAGTATCTCAGAATTCACCTTTAGGCAGTTGAAGCACAGGATCCACAATGAGATCGCTGACGCAGACGGCATCTGTCCCGCAGTCGTTCAGGAAGTTGGCGGTGAACATCGAGGTGGCAGTCGCGTTCAGCACCGGGTAATCATCGACCCTGGGCAGCTCGCCCAATGTGGAGTAAAGCGGCTGTGCGTGCTCCAGCTTGTAAGTTACTTGGAACTGAAAATCAAAGACAATAAACTTTAATTTTAATAATGTTTAGTTTTTAAGTTCTCTTTGTTTAAACCATATTTTAAGTTTTTACTATACATTACTAACATTTTGAATATTGAATTTAATTCCTGCGAAATTAGCGTAGCATAACAAGATGGGGGATCGTGTTTCCAGTAGGGGTCACACAGAGTCCCGAAAATGGCTCGCGTGGCAATTTCCTCTCATAGAAAGTGCCTACCCAAATAGAATGTTCCTTGTCACAAACACTGGCCATGTAGAAGTGACATATTAAAAATGTATATAACCCCCGACCTCCCCCGCATTATAGCTAAGAACCATCTCGATCACATCCGCTTTCGAACAGAAAAACCGCATCAAAACATTGAATTAATGTACTACGCACTATAAGTATCTCAATGCATTAAAATCGGTCCATTCGTTTGGGAGCTAAGATGCCACAAACAGATAGATAAAAAGATACACACCCTAAACTTATAACACCCCTCTCTTTAAAAAGGTTTCCTGCCAAACTCTAAAAGAAGTTATGAAAAAATCCTTTCATTTAAAACAAAAGTTTAGGTACCTATATGCTAAAGTCCTTACCTTTATCGGCGTCTGGATATCCCTCGTGCTATTTTTCAAATAAACGATGTGTTCTCTGCAGTCTTCAGCATCCCTGCCTAATTGAATCGTTCTGTTAACTATATTAGTCTTTTCATTATCAAATAAGACTCTGGAGTATTTTCTTCCTCCGGGGAAGGTTTCAGCTTCAATTACGTAGTTTAGTTTGTGGGTGCTGGTTTGCGTGGATTTGACTAAGGACTTGATAATGCAGCAAGCTTGGAAGGTGAAGCAGGTGAAGTTGGATGCGGGGTCCTTGTCGCACCCTTGTATAGTAGGGTCAATTTTATTGATCGTGCTCGAAGGCTTTATTGAAGTCTTTATATCGATTATGGGTCGAGTTCGAATTAAGGCGACGCTGCTCTGTGAACCATAACAATGACAAAATGTAATGACGAAACTTTGAAAACTTTAGTTGGTCTGACTCAGAAACAACAAACTGATAATTAGCTTACACTTTCGTATGCGCCGACCAATAAATCTGGATATCCATTAGCATCCAAGTCTACTCCTCCAGACAAGGAGTATCCGAATGTCCTCAACACTACCGGCAAAAATTCCGCTGTGATCACTTGATCAGGTTTCGTGCTTAGCCCACTCTGCCTGTTTCCCATGTAAATGTAGACAACACCATTGCCTTCATAAGGACTTCCTATTGCGACATCCTGGCAACCATCTTTGTTCAAATCTCCGGCATTTGCGATGGAGATACCAAACTGGGACTCTTGCTTTCCAGTAAGCTTGAGGTTGTAGGTTTCTGGCAGGGTCTGGTCTTTATTAAGATACAAGTAGACAGCGCCACCAGCTTCTTTCGAGAAGAAGAATGGAGCACCCACTAAGAGATCAGGCATGCTGAAATGCATTATTAACTAATTCATATGTAATACAAGTTATAAAATAACAAATCACAAAAATAAGTCTGGTCAGAGATTCTTCCATAACATAAGTATTCTAGAAAAAAAACCTCTTCTAATTTCTGATTTAACTTACCCGTCACCATTGACATCAGCGGCAGCCACTTCGTATCCAAAACTGGAGCCAAACTGTTCTCCCTTCAGCAATAGTGTGAAGTTCAGTATATTCAAGTCTGTTCTGCCCCAGTCTGCAGTTGCTCTCTTGCTGAAGATAACGACTTGCCCGGTTCCATGAGCTCTTGGTGCTCCAGCGACGTAAGATGGCTGGCTGCCTCCGAAGAAAGTAGCTCCGGTCACTGACATTCCTGAAAATAGAGAAAAACATATATTATATAGTTAAAAAAACACGAAAAAATGAGATTAAAATGTAATAAGTAAGCAGAAAAATATTTTGAAAAACTCCTTACTCTATCATAGTTTGGATTCATTTTATGTTGATCTATATGTCCTTAAAAACATTTACAAAATGCCATTTAGTGATAAAATATATCAGTATCAAAAAAGCATGTTCCACATTTGAAGTCACAATAGCTTGGTGTCTGCATCCTACTCACCCAAATAACTGTACTTCTCAACAGGACTGGTTTTATCTTCCACTGGTCCCATGTAGACAACATTGTCTCTCTCCAGCATGTCGTCTCGAGCATCTTGAGCGAAGATAGTTCCTCTCCACGTGTAGGGACCTGGACTACCCAGGATTAGGGTATCGTCTTCTAGGAAGGAACTGCTAGTCCCGACTTGGCAGAAGCCGTATTCTTCGTGCTCTCTGTAAATCACAAGTCACAAGTAAGGTACAAGTCGAAGATCTGAAGAGTTGAATTACAATAGTTTCTGAACTAGTGGTGTTATTATGTTTAAATTCACAAATCTGACCTTGTGTGAGGCCTTCCTCTGCAGGGTTCCATAACGTCCACTAACTCTAGGCTGTTGCTGAGGGTATAACATAGCCCTTGTCCAAGTTGAAGTTCACCTGACTTGCGGATGTATCTGAAAATTATTTGTCGTATGGCTAACTTCGGGATTCTGAAACGTTTGTTAACGTTGACAACAGATTAAGTCTATTGCTGTCTTTGTCATTTGTTTAGTGCCTGATAAAAGCAGCATTTGAATGAATCTGTTGTGAAAGTTGACAAACGTATCGGAAACCCGAGGTAGGTCTGAATGTGGTTTTTAAATCAAATTATTTCAAGTCATGTGAAACACATTCGGTCAAAATTTACTTTAAAAGACACCCACCTGTGTGCGCAGACAACAGCCTTTTTCTCAGGACCTTGACTCCTTACTGATACTCCAAGCCACTGGCCTTCCTTGATCTCGTCAGGATATGGGCCAGATAGGTGATCAGAATCCACACCTACACAAAAAACCGACATTACCTATTCAGAATACTTCATTACCATTGCAAGCAGTTACAATTTAAGCGATTTTGTTGAATCATAGATAAATAAAAATATTATGATTCAATTTGTTTAATTACTCAGCAAAACTTGTTAATTCATGGGATACATATTGACTTGATGCTTAGTCATGGCTTTAAAGCTGAAATTAGACACAATTTGTTTAATAATAATCATTGTTATTGAAATCTCAACCCCAAACATTAATTATTACATTTAATTCAAATAGTGATAACGAACAAAGAGCGTTAGGTATTTCAAAAACAGTTTTGCAAAAGCAACTATGATTTGTAGTAGGCAAGTAGTTGCCCTTGCAGTAAAAGAAATAAATGTACAATCCCAAAACAAAGTAAATATCTGTGATAATGTCGGCAAATGCAAAGCATTGCAACCAGGCGTGAATATGAATATACGATGATCATAGTAAAATGCAAGGAAAAGTTCTTAACAGCAAAAATCATAAAAATCTTGCAAATATGCCAGAAACAGAATACAGTATCCATTTCTAAGTGCACAAACATCGTGCTCATAAATAACTTAGCATTTATATCATGCATCCCAAAGTTTCTAAAAGTGATTCTTAATATACAATTTGCTATAACAAAACGATAAGGTGACAAGTCCGTTAATGCGAAGGTAAATCCTGTGAACAAAATCAACCTGAAAGAAATCAACGTGAAGATATGGGTACAAACTTGTGGTCTCGGGTTAATCGAATTCTACTTTTTGTTAATTTTGAGCTAATTCTGGCCGATCGGTTAATAGGTATACCAGAGAGACACCACCGTTAAGTTTGTAAGTATGCCCACAGTGGGTGAGTTAATCGGCCCAACGTTACTATGCTGAAAGATTTTAATATGTTAGACGACATAGATGTGCAAAACCAGACATACATTGGTTTGGAACTTTATTATTATATTAATTCGATAGAATTTGTGCAAAAGCTTATTTGTTTTTGTCAACAGTCGTTATTAATTTTATCTAACCAGTCACCTTTATGTTACGTTTTGTTTTCGTATAAAAGAGTTTTTGAAAATGTGAAGAGTTTCTTATTACACACATTTCTTGTTTTACTGCAGTCTAGTGTTATAAATATAATTAATACTATATCTAGAAGCCTCTACATTAACTTTCTACTTCTATTTTAAAAGATAATTGTTGAAACTGTACAATTTTAATATAAGTAAACATTACATCCGAACATTTCAGGTTCGTTCTCGAATACAACATTTAGAAATAAAATTATACAAAACTTGCAAATGTGCTTCTGCTTAAGCGTGATTTGTGCTTTTACAGGCTGTTAGTGCATTTTCATTCTAGTGAATTCATGAATACATTTTCGTTCAAAGCTGTAAGTTATTCTAATGTAAAATCAGAAATTTTAACAAAAAAAAACAATTTGAAATGGAACGAAAATATATCCAATTAAGTATTTCGTATTGGTTACAACTAAAAATAATATCGACAACATGAATACAATGGTAGGCAAAGTAAAATTTGTCAAACCATTTAGTTAGTGATGCTCATGCGTTGCGAATATATGACTTCTCAGCTGGAACTTGCGCAAAATAATTGCAATTAGTAGAATCAAAGAAACAGCGATTAGTTAAATATTAGTCGAAGTTATGATTAAAAAGGAGGTTGAGACCACAGCTCACTTACTCAGATCTAGCTTGCCGTACTTCGCTGTTTTGGGGCACCACCGACAAAAGACAACATTGAAATTAAAACTTACGAACATTACAGGTCTTCTGTCCCAGCATTATTAATAAACGTTTGAAAAAAAAGTATTTCAAAATCTATAGGTACCTACTGGAACCGTAATCTATATATATCTTTATTTCTATAAACTACGTGAAATATTAATGACTACTTTAAATCTAATTCAAACAGTGCATTGTTTTGTCTAATTTTTGTTGTGGTGTCTATCTTATTTACTGTGTCACTAAAAACTAAGCTTTTCTTATGGAATCGTGGTTCTACTATTATGTACACTCGTGTGTTTTAATCCAAATCTAATAATAACACAATGTGCATCCTTCATCTACTTAATGAAAATACCTTTTCTTTCCACTATAAAGAATATCACAACTGTTCACTTAAAACACAAGCACCTTGTTTATGCTCATAATAAAAACAGTGCAGAAAGTAAGAATGAAAATCCATTCCATGTGTTTTTTTTTTGTTGATAAAATCATTGCGGTAACTATGTGTGGAAATCCATTCATCTCAGTTTTTATTAATTTTAGTTTGTATCAGTTTTTTTTTTTTTTTTAATTAGCAGTGGCTACAGAAAAGGTTTTATTAGTATCATTAAGAATGAATGCATTCGTCCAATAAAGATACAAATATAATGTACTGCTCGTAAATAAATTTTAAAATATGAGCGCAACGGAATTGGCGCAAATTCAAAAGTCAATGTGACTGAAAATTGTATTGCGGAAGCTTTGTGTAGAAGAAATTAATTTCATTCACGTTCTTTAAAAGATTTAACTTTTGTTGTTGTTTTGACTAAAGTTTTCGCTGTAGTGGAAAGAAAAGTAGATTATGACCCTCGCCTATGGGACTTCTTGCTGCACTTGTGTTTTTACAGCCCTAGCACGGGCTCCAATCTAACAATCGATCACTTTCCGCTCGATGCAACAATCTACTATTATTTAAATTTGTATGAAGACCGTGAAAATATGAAACATAGTTCATGAGTATCACATTGTATGCATATTGAAGTTTCTCAAGACTGGAGACGCGGTGACATGAGACTTGCAAATAGACCAAATGCATTAAATAGTTCCTAACGTAATATTCTATAATGCTAGAATTATAGAATGATGTACTCACTCCGCCTGCCGTCAGTGATGATTTGTTCGCAGTCGCTGACACCGCTGCTGATGCCGCATTTCCAAAGGGCTCCAGACTTGGTCGTGTTCGGCTGCAGGTTTTTACCCAGCGGCGCTCCGACTAGTAACCTGAAATGATAGAAAAATAAACGTCAAGGACAAAGAAGAACACCAAAAAAGGAACGCAAGGTATGCTTTAAAACTGTCTGTCTATCAGGGAAAATATTTACTTGATGCCTATTGTCAAAAATACAAAAATCATAATAATCAGCTTTTGCTATGCGGAAATTGGCAGGTAGATGCTGAAGTTGGACTTGCGTGATAAAATCAAGCTTATCTAGTAACATTTATAATTTTTTAGGGTTCCATACCTCAAAAGGAAAAAATAACCCTTATAAGGTCACTTCATTGTCCGTCTGTCTGTCTTTCTGTTTGTCTGTCAAAACCATTTTTCTTAAGGACGCGTATCAAGTTGAAATTAATATTAAATACTCAGGTCTGCAGTCCGTTGGAGCTTAGAAAAAATAAAACTTCTAAGTCAACGAAATAAAAAAATACGGCCGTTTCTTGCCGCAAATTTTGACACTGTTTTTTTATTACTGTCTAGGCAATCGGTTGACCACGATCTCACCTGATGGAAAGCGATGATGTGGTCGAAGGTGTAGCATGTTTGCCTAGTAGATACTTATTCACTCTTGACTTGAACACACCAGGGTTATATTTTACCGGAAACACTTTCGAGGGCAGGGCATTCCACTCCTTAGAAGTTCTTATAATAAATGAAGAAGCGTAACGCTTCGTTCTTGTGCGAGGTATTTCAACCATAATATATATACATATATATATATATATATATTGTAATTATACGTTTTGGGGACTTAATTTTTGGGAAACTTACACGGACAAAGCGGGAAAAATCTTTTAGACTTGATCCCCGTGATGGACCAACTATGTACATACGGAACCCCTCGGTGCGCGAGTCCGACTCGCATTTGGCTGTTTTTAATCAGTTATTGAAGGGCTTGCGTTTGACCTTACCTGGTGCGGTCTATTATATACGCTTGCCTAGAAGTAACCTTATATTTCCTCGTGACGTGAGCCAGATCCTGCTTTTTATATTTTCCGGATTTTTTGTTTGTTCGACTGGTTGTTATCATCAAATCAAACATTTTGAAAGTCATTTACTATATGAAACTATTCACCATTAGGTATAATATCCACACTAACACAATAATAACACATTGTATGTATGTATATGTATGAGTTAGTGACAACCTCTATTGACAGTTTGTCAGGCAGCCCAAGAGCCTCCTGCAAGTAGTTAGTTCTTATTAGTAGGGTTAGCTACTAATAAGTAGTAACTACTGCAATTATGCAACAGAGAATGATGCGTGCCCTCAGAAGCACGGGATGATGGCAAATCCGCACATAGTTTAAAAAGTTATTGGTGCGGTGCCGAGGATCGAACCCGGTGTTGGTTTGCAAAGTCAACGTATCGCTTGGCCACCAACATTCTAACACAACACATTCATGCTCATAAATTAAAAGGTACCTACCGTACGCAGTAATAAGCGACTACCGTCAGAAGCACGGGATATGATTGCGACCGCGATTATGTTGATAATGAGCATGTCCGGGCGCCCGCGCTGACGGTCCCGGTTACTCGTTACTACGTGGTTATTTACCGAGATCTCTGATTACCGAGTTAAACAAGATCTGTGATAACGCACTAACGTAACGTTAACGGACCGCAATGTCGTTCTGATGACGTTGTGCAGGATGCAACATTTTAAGTTTAGGACATTTTAACAGAATTATTGATGTTTTGTGCATTTATCTACAGAATTGAAATCATCATCAGTTTTTTTATTGTGTTTGTGTTTGTATGGTGGTCATAAAATATCGTATTTAATAATAAGTACTTATGTATTTTTGTTTTCCTTACGGGCATTTCGTAAATCATAGCACTACCGCTCAATCCATGTTACAGAAATTTTAGATGTAAGAAAAAGTTTATCAACATTATGTTCGCAATTCGCATATTATGTACTTGTATTTGTTTTGCTATAAAGAGCTTTAAATTTATATATTATTAAGATTGTTTTTCGCTAATATTCTACCATTTGCATTCTACGGTTTGGTTTCTATATTTTTTCTCAATCAGCACTATCTCGTCCAAATGCATTCGTTGAGCTTAACTATAAGTATAGGTAAGTATTATTCAAAAATTCTTTTTTGCAGCAAGCTTTTAAAAAGCCAAACTGGGCCTACAGTCTCGACTTAGAGGGTACCGATCGCTAAATAATAACGAAAACGATTGATTAGTTTACAACAAATGCAAGTCTCTACAACCGAGGTACTGAGCAAAATCGTCTCTTATCTATTAGTGATCATCGTGGGCGCCAGGAGGGGGATGCAAGGGCATAATTATTATTTTGTTACAAATACTTATCTTATGTAAAAATGGTTAGGTTGTGGAAAAAGTCATTGAATTAATAAAAAATTGAGCTCTAGGTTGTCGTCCAAAATGGATGACCTAATTGTCGATTGCTATCAGTGTCTTCCTTTACCCTTTCAGTTCCTTTCCCTTTGAACACTGAGCATGCACAGATCGTTCAGCCTCGTATATCATTTAATTTACTAAAATTATAGAAAGAAATAACTTAAACTATTTGCGTTGCTTCGATCGCGCTTTGATATTTAGTTGTAATAATTAAAATATTCTGATTTGAAATAATATTTTAATTCTACGCTGACAGAAATATATCGTGCCCATAATGTTTGCACCCCCCAGCTGGCAGTCTTAACATGGTCTCGACACAGACAGCTATGCCATCGCAAGCTACCGATCGCTAAGTTAACACCAATAACATTAGTACAGTATACAGTATAGGTAACGATGATAATCGTTAGCTTTCCGCAGTTAATGACACAAGCTATCGATTTTCATCGGTATCTGTACTTTGCGACCAATTTTGGTTTTAAGTTATTGCTATCGATATCGAGACTGTAGGCTCTGGGCAAAATTATTCCAATCACGGTATGGTACACTAGCACTTATTTTAATGACGAGGTGTTCATATGTCTCCTGACTGCATCATCAGGTGTCAAAATACTACATACTTATTACATTTTCATCGGGTCTCTACATAGTTAGCCATCAATTATTAGTTTGCAAGATTTGTACTAAATATATGAATATCTTGTAGCCTAATCATAATCATTAGGTTTATTTGAATACATTTAACAATTTATACCTATCAATCATCATAATATAGAAAACCGCAAAACATAATAAATACAGGAAATTCCTTCATGTTTATTAAAAGTAACAGTCTATCTATTCCATAAGCTTACTAGTTACAAACCCGACAAGTAAATTAACTTAAATTACCTTAGTTGCGATCCCTCCATTTATAGCTTAATTAGTACGTGCATGGTAACGCAGGAACAGCCATTGTTTCTCCGATAAGGCTTGTTAGCATCGCTGTGCAATGCACCCCAAGCAAGCTTATCGGAAGCTTATCGATGAAATGATGATTAAATTAATTTGTAGGATTATGGAGCTTTTTTAAATAGTTGACAGCCAGAAAGTCTTTAGCACAAACTTTCATTAGTAAATAGAATCTCTGTCTTTGTGGATTTTGTTACATTACATAATTTTAGAGTTCGTACCTCTATTTAAGGATAACAAAATGAGAGATGAGACGGTATAAGATTAATACTTGTCGTTTCGGTGCTACGAAACGACAAGTATTAATTCGCACTGGGTCACCCTGGTCTAGGGACCCTGATAAGCCCCATTTTTTTTTAACTTAAGCTTTTTACGTCTTTTCTGCGTCAAGATTGTTGTGAGAGACCTCTCTTATCATAAATTTACTTACTAATTTAAATAACAGTCAAACCATCGATCATCAGAGCAAAATCGATTACCGATACGTGCTCTATTCGATAGCAAATAACCCATACCGATATTCAATTTTCGATTGGTCACGGGTTACGGGTAGCGGTACCTATGATTGTGCATCATCCACTATTGCCCCTATGCATTTAAATCAACATTAATCATCTAACCACGCCACCCGTCGTTCTAATCTGACCGTAACAAATATACCGCGTGCGTTAAAAGGTTAAATGAATTGGTTGAGAGAGAGAATGAGTACCATTTCTTTGAATAAATCCCGTAGTACCATGAACCACATTTGGATCATCCATGCCTCATCTCAAAATACTTGTCATGTACCACCACTTGTATTATTCATTAATTTAATTATTCTTGAACCCCTTGGTTGGGGGACCAAATGTAATAGTGAGTATCCGTGGACCCCTCAGTGGTTACAAAGGGGGGGGGGGGGGGGGGGGGGTTTCGCAAGAACGCAACACTTCCGTTATAGGGCACTAATTTTAGAGTCGTGAAGTAACACTGAGTTTCTACTATGTACT
Organism: Alsophila aescularia; assembly: GCA_946251855.1. Taxonomy (NCBI): domain Eukaryota; kingdom Metazoa; phylum Arthropoda; class Insecta; order Lepidoptera; family Geometridae; genus Alsophila; species Alsophila aescularia. The sequence continues at coordinate 47,364,820 of OX276378.1, forward strand.
ATGTGAAGTGCTCGTATTATAATCGATGATAATTTAACAAGACATGAGTTCAAAATCTAAAACCCGAGTATGGTTGGGTGACAAGTAGCATAAGACACTCTTGCGATGAAGACGAATTGATTGATACATCGCTTGTCAAAATCGGACCAAATTTTTACTTTGATCACATAACCCTTCCATTGCCTTGCAGTAGTCGGCTAAAAAGCTTATGACACTCTATACCTGAAGACGAATCGATTGACACCTCGCTTGTCAAAATCGAACCAATAGGGGAGAAAGTTATGGTGGAATATCCACATACCCACATATATACCACATACATACATAGACATAGACTGTTAAACTCATTACCCTTCCCTTGCTATGCTGTAGTCGGGTAAAAACAAAAACTAGCGGAAATGAGAGTCGCTTCTAGAACATGATACACAATCGCCCCTCCGATAGTGACTGAGGCCACACAAGGACAATTGTGCGCGTTGTACCTAATTTATGCTATCCACGCCCGAGGAACTGGTACCTAATCTTCCCACTTTTAATTAGACCTATGCTATCTATCTATCAATTTCTGGTGCCTTTCGGTGCTTTTATCTATAAGTATAGGAAGTGACTTGGCAAAGTTATTGTTTACTATCCGAACTTATCATTAACACGCTGACATTGTTCGTGTCCGATTTCTGAATTAAGTATCCATTATTACGCCCACAGTCAGAGAGGTCGACAAACTTTTAAGAACAGAATTAAGACCTCATTGTTTTGGCTGAAGTTGCGACATTACCTTATCTAAACATTTTGTTGGCAGCGAGTCCCGAGAAAGCTTCGCGTCCTAAATAGAAGTTAAACAAACGGGTGAGCCCAACCCGACTAGCGTCACAATGTTGCGATACTATACTTCTATAACTTAGTAAAAGCTCTGTGATAAAACTAGTCTTTTTATAACATTTCTCCTCTTTGCATAACTGGCACTTCGATACAAAGGTATAGTATATTACAGTCTGCGAAAAGCGTAAGCTTCAGCAATAAGGATTATGTGTATTTAATGTATTATATTGTATCATAAATGACGTGTGAGTGATGTTGCAGGCAAATGCTAGTAATATTATACCAAATCCTAAATCTATTCATTATTCTTAACAAATCAAAATATTGGTATATATTTCTAAGGATGTATCACTTTTCAATGCGAGATATAACGTAAACTCTATTAAATGTTCATCGCCAGCAATGGCGAGGCCGGACCGTGGAGGCAACACATCGAGTATATACTCGTACGTAGTTATTCTTCAGTGTTTTCATTTATCCTGCCGTACCGTACACATACTGTACCATTTTTTTATAACTGCGAAAGGCAATCGGTGAAACCCTCATATTCAATTTACTGCACAAAGGGCTCGTTTACGGCGAGTGTAGGTACCGCGCCCACATCGTCCATCGATCGCGCCCTCATTGGAGTCGTTGGGCGACGTGCAGCATGCGCCTACGCTCCTGGTTATTACTTCATAGATTAACAAACGCCTTTTCACGGTTTAGCAATAGTATTGGTTGAAGCTGATGCAAAAGTTACTTTTTGCGTTCACACGAATTTATATCGAAGATGAGACGTCTCTTCACAAATGCATTTAATCCATCAAGGGAGCTGGTAATATTTAATACTAAGTAGCTGTGCCCCACGGTTTCAACCGCGTGAATGATGAAAAGTACCCTCCGTGTTAATCCAGGTTATAAGCTATCTTGGTACCAAATTTCATCCAAATCCGTTTATCCTCTAGAGCGTGAAGAAGTAACAAACTCACACACACTTCTAAAGATAAAAGATAGCGCTAATCGGTTTTTATGCATTTTATGACGTTTTGTATGGACTGTCAGTTTTAATGTATGAGTCCTGTATGACTTCTGCCTCGCGCATTAATTTTTTTTCCGCTCATTATAAGAGAAGTATTTTTTCACAACTGTAAGCTCTGATTGGCCTGTTTACGACAGTGGCTACACTTCTCAGATATTAGTGTGATGCGCTTAAAGGTCGTTGCAGAACACGCATTGCAACTGCTAGTATAGAGCTATGGATGTAAGCAGTTATAATAGGTAAATATGTAAATAGGTTGTATAGTTAGTCGTTTTGACATGAACATGGGATCGGTATAGGGTAGGAAAGTCTTCAAAATCAAAAGCTGTTTATCTGCAAACGCTGTTGGTGGTTGAAGATTGTAAGCTGTTCATCATTTAATTCCTTCTAACCATTAATTCGTAGCCCATAAAGCAGAAAACAAAATAAATCAGAGACATTTCACGTGCCGTAACGGAATCGGCATCCAAAGCAAACATTAAGACATTCTTAAAGAGACAAGAGCGGCCGTAAAGCGCCGATTGTAAGATTGATGACCACCCACGGCACCGAAGAAATGCATTTATATTGTAATAGCTATCTAAATGGTTGTGCAATAATGGCGGCTATCGCTAAGGTGAGCTAAGGATAGATATGGTTTGATGGGGATTTATCGCCCTACGGTGGGCGCGGCCGAGGATACGACACACAAGAATCGAGGAGTGCCGTTTGGAAAGGTGATGCTTGCAGTTTGACGGTTAATGGAAAATTTGTTTGAGTGCAAACAGATCGCTTACTCGTAACGAAGTGCTACGTACATTTTTGTTTGAAAATGTCGGCTGTTCATTTTCTTACTTAGGGTGTGTTTGTGTGGCTAGTGGCAAACCCTTTGATCGTCTATTTCCAACCAAATGCTAGCTTTTTGTTGTTCCAAGTATACCGTAAAATATACATTGTTCTCTGTGACTTCAAATAGTTAAAATGAAGATTTTATTGATACAATCTATTTTAAGAGAATTAATTAATTCCCAGATCTACCCTTCACAATCAATGTCTTTACAAACACATTTAGTATGATAACACTGATCTATTGTTAGGTCCATTCGATTAAGTCAATTGTGGGGATCAAAGAACGTCGGCCAGCGCCGACCGAATGAAGATGTAGCGATAGAGCTGAATGGGATGCCTACACGCATACCTACTACGTGCGCATACGCACGATACGTGTGTGTAAGCTATGCATCCATATATATATATGTATTTGTACCCACGCATTCATCACGTCAACTCAATGGATTTAATTCCGATTGTTACCAACGAATTACACGCACATTATACTTTTATAACGAAACGAAACAAAGAAATCGCTCTCTGAATAAAAAGTCATGGAAAATCCCGGGTGTTTTGGATTTAAATAATGTACATGTTGATAACTTGCGGATTCAAAATTATCTACATCTCCATTTCTATTCTATTGGTATAAAGAGGAAGGTTTTTTTGTATATTTGTTTGTAATGGATAAACTCAAAAAATACTGAACCGAGTTTAAAAATTCAGTCACTTATAGAAAACTGCAATATCAGCGAGTGACATGAGCAGCATTTTATTTTTCAAAAAATATAGTCTCTTTCGAAAATTGCAATAATGTAACCCAAGGTATCAAAAATGTGCAAATATGTCGATTACTCGCTGTAAGGAACGGAATGACATGTTGCCGTGGAAAAGAAATAATAACAAGTCTGTCAAGTACCTACGTGAGTAATACGTACGTGAGTGCAATTGCCTATGGTCAAAAATACCAAGATCGTTGCTGGCAAAGCGTCGCTTACTGGCGTATTTTTTTAGAAGTTACAACGTGTATAAGCATGTTAAAAGTAAGAAAAATCACGCTGTTTGAGCGCTTCCCCTGCGAAGCCGGTACGAGTCCCTGTTGAATATAATTTTCGATTTCAGCAGATGATGAATTTTTGGCTACGAATCCTTGTTACTAGCACGAATTGAAAAACTTGCGTTAAATGCAGCTATGTTAAAGTAGGACTTGCATTGGTCTCGACATAGTGATAGCTTTACAACCGAAATCGGTACATATACCGATGAAAATCGTTAGCTTTGAAAGTTATTGCCAAAAGCTATCGACTGTCATCGGTATCTGTACTGACATTGATCATGATTGACATAGATATTTGGTAGATACTACAAAATATCGTTTTGATGCAACCGATTTCGGTTGTAAAGTAATCTCTATCGATGTCAAGACTGCAGGCCCTGGTAAAAGCAGTATGTTACTTGATATCCTGGAGCTTTCCTCACAAATACGGCAGAAATAAACCAACCGCTCCGAAGAAAGGCAAGTGACAGGCTGTCGGGGCGGCGCGAATATTTAAACTGACAATTTAAATAAAGTTTAAATTGCATTTTATGAAAGAACCTTGTTTTATATGCGCAAGTCAGTGGTGAAGCTCTGAACGAGAAGTTGAATTTGCCATGCACATTATACCCGTGCCCATAAACTTGAATAAATATCGAGAGGTTTATGAATATTTCATTCAAATTCTACTTCTACTTTGCATACTACAAAGACAAGGGACCTCTCAAGAGACATATAAATGCAAAGAAATAGGGGAGCCTCTTGCCTTATGATGATTATGATTAGAATAAACAAAACATAGATAATCTCGGTTCTTCTGCTTCTGCTTTTAGCACGACCTGCAGTACTGATCAAATCAGTAGCCTATCACTTTATCTCCTAGCATGTTGTCACTGATAATGTGCCGGCAACGGGCCGAGCCGGGCGCGGCCGCGCGATCACCTCCGGTGGTCCGCCGCAAACACTCGGCGGCCATTGTCCAAACTTTACTGCGGTCTTTAGCTCAGGTCATAAGCTGGGGACAATTGACATGCGGGAGAAATTTTATTACCGTCGAGGTTTTTCGAGTAAGATTTGTTGATTTCTGTGCGGAACTTGAAATCTGTAATGTATGAAAAATAGTTAACCAAGAACAATTTAATTGTATCTATTCATATTACGGTATTTGGGGAGAAAAAATGTGGCAAAGGTACGGCGCTGGTGGTTCCTCAAGTACTTTTAAATTAACTATGGAAGTACAGAGAATAAAGCGTGCGGTTGCTCAAAAAAACCTCCCATACTCATTGTGCATGTACACATCATGTTAGACGCACATGAGTTAACTTATAGAATTTAAATTAAATTTAAAAAAATCGAGGAATTTAAATGAAGAGCGTCAAAATGAAGTCGCATTTAATAAAAGGTTTTCGCAGAACAGTGGCACGCGCTGCTACGTGTGTGGCGCAAATTGTATGGAAATAAGCCAAGCGCTCGGACTTGTCTCGGCTTAACAAACCCATTGGGCTGTTAGAAGTACTTGTTCAAATTGTTGTACAGCTCGCGAACTTTGTGGAATTAGTTGCTTTGATGTCGATGAAGGCAGGGGGAACAAATTCAGTACCTACTTACACTAAATGTGAACTGTCTCATTATTCACTTTTATTGATTTTTGCAGGGACATTGTTAAACCTGCTTAGCAAAATCATGTCTTATAATTTTTCTAAAGGAAAACATACCATTCATTTTTATCCCGCCCGTACTTAAACCAATTTTTCTATTAGAATAATTATTATATCTTTGCCATTTGCCATTGCTTTAGCCATTATTTGTAAAGAACTGAAAATCAGATGTCGTGAGAGTAAATAGTATGATAATCTCTCACATATGATACAAGGAGTGAGATTAACTCAAAATACGGTTAGAAACACTGTCCCTTCCAACATCCTTAATTTCAATAAAAACCACGCATAATCATAAAGAATGGCTAGTCGCTTTCTCTTATTTTGTCGTACGCTTGGACATTTAGACAGCCCTTCAAGTGAGTACCGAGAAGCCTCTCAATTAACAGCACTTAATTACTCCGAGTACAAAACAAACCCGTGACGTGACGTGAGTGCCCGTGAGTACTCGTGACCAAAGTTCTCCTGTCACCGAAGATCTGTTTACCATCCTCATGTCATATATCCTAGGTTGATTGTTATGAAATAGAGCTCTAAAGCCAAATCATAGGGTTGAAAACGCATTCCTTTTTCAAGATGACACCTTGAGGCACAGAATCCATTATGCATCATCTTTGTGACATTTAGAATTTATTATCTGTGTCTGAATGATGGAGGTGGCTGGTGTACCCGACTTTGTACCAACTTAAGCATCTATGTCGAAACAATAAGAAAGTACGAAAGTCTTTGTGTAGATTGCAGTATCACGAAGTCATAACTTCGAAGCCCGGAAGATTATAAGTTTGTTATAGAAGATAGGTGTAAATCAGGCACAAGCGTACAAAACGCTCAATAAAAATATCATCATCCATCTTTGAGTTTTTTCAGTCCTTTCCCTTATGCCACTTTCTGTAATCATGTGCTTCTTAAAATATTCAAAGAACTAAAGAAAATACCACAGCCTGATTTGAGTTATAAAAGAGATACTAATTTCAAATGGAAAGCCTAAGAACAGTAATAAACACGAGTGAATACGTTATTTGTCATGAACATTTATATAAAAAGCAGATTGTACAGGTTAAGTAGCAACAACAGGTAAGTTATACTTAGCTAGAGTCCCCTACTCACTACGCTGAAAAGTGCTGATATGTTCATTTGTTCGTGCGACTCCGGTCTCGGCGCGTTTTCCTATCACATGTCACGATCGCTCATTAGCTCTCGCCGATCGCTGCCTTGTTCGTGACTTGTGTCATGTTCCTCCTTATTTATGCATGTTTTACTACTTTTATTACGCTGCTACATTGTTATAAGCGTCTTTTTACTAAAAAGAGGTGATATCTTCATTCCTACCTATAATAACATGGATAGCAGCGCGCGCTATGCTGAAAATATATCTTTATATACATTGTTTATAACTTTTATACACATTCTGTAGCGATTTCCGGGCAAATTATTTTTCTGGTCTAGTGTGTTAACTTGCAACAATAATGTTTGTGTTAAATATTTTTTTAAGGCCATGAAAAAAAAAACTGTTTTTATTAAATCTCGCATCCAATATTAAGCTAAGAAACTAGTTTTATTAAATCGATTCATTTAATTTAAATAATGGACAAGTTAATCGATACTAGAGTTATGTAGACGCAGTAACACAGTATCGCTATCGAGTCACCGTATCGAGTTATCTACATTCGAGTAACGGCAACCAATTGATAGACCGTCGGGTCGACTCTACCATGACTCTACGACCATATTATTATCTCAAATAGAACTTTTTTATTACGGTCAATAATGAGATACAATTAACTTTTAACTAAATATTTTCTAACTGTTTCAAATCTTTGCGAAAGGAAAGCTATCAGGCGAAAAATTAACTGCAGTAGAATTGAAACCTTTAAATTTAGAATTTGCTTACAATCAAGTTTCGTTTCAAAATATAGAGGGAACTTAAGCAAAGGAAACGATGACTAAATACATCTCCACAACAATTTCTAGGATATAAGTATAAGCAGAGATCTCTCTGCTTATACTTATATCCTAGAAACTATATCCATACAAGTTAGTTACAAAAACAAACAAATTGAATTCTTGTTCGCAGTATTCAGTAGAAAGGGCAAGCCAAAGCAAAAAAACAGAATCAGCGAGGTGTTGACCGCTGACTGGATACTCTTCGATAAAGGAGAGTGGACATTTTGTACTGTTAGTCTGTGACATTGGTCAAAATGTTTGAATGCGGCTACAATATTAGTACTTACATATAATGTAATGTAAAAGTACAAGTTGTTATCAATTGTTCTTCTCTGTTAGTCACAAGAAGTTAAATATTATTAAATTTATACAAACAATATCTTATTTGAGATTACAAAACAAAATATAATGGTGCGTGGCTGTTCAGAAAGTTGTTTGAAATATCAAAAAAATGAAACCAAGTAAATGAGAAAAAATAATTTAAAAATACTTCTCTCCAGCCTCTATAGATTTATTCATTCGACAGTTTTTAAAAATTAAAAAACTTGACCTTGTGGAAGATTAAAAAACAATCGCATGAATTCATCAAAAAGCCTCATTAGAAGTCATAAATTTTCATCCACAGAGCTTTTTATAAAGGTTAAAATAAGCGCACTAGATCGTGCTAGATGTCTGTAAGGTACAAATCGGAGTAGTTATCGGATATCCGCGGTGAAAAAAAGAATGAACGAAGAAAATCTTCGCTAGTGCTTCACTCGGCTTGCTTTTTTCTTGTTTTCAAAAAAACAAGAAAAAAGATTTGGTTGAAAAAAATTGCATTGTTTTTTGAATTTAGGTACTTACATTTAATTATTTACATACGTCTCGATTTTTGTATATGCATTTTTTTTAAATTAAAAATCTTAGCTAAAAGCATTCGGAACAACCTATGCATGAGTAGTTTAAGTAGATAACCAATAGGTTATCTACTCAAACTACTCAGATACTTAGGATTTGTACGAATAAATATATTCGTACAAATTTCGATTTCATGACAAGTCAAACATGATTAATAGTATTGTAAATGCCTTTTTACTTAAATCAATCTAATCTAAAGTTTAGTAAGCTTTCCTACAGATGTACAAAATGATTTTAGGTAAGTAAGTACCTATCTAGTTTTACATACCTACTCATCTTCATCATCAACACATCATAAGCCCGAACACTTCCACTGCTGAACATGTGTTTCCCCCATTAAACTTAACAAAAGCTAAGCATATTAAGAGCGAGCTCTTGATAGCACGTAGGTCCCAACATCCTGTCGTCAATTATTAGGGAGGTTTTGTAAATCAGCAAGTGGATTGGTGATCGCAGTAGAGATTGAAAGTTACACAGGAAAATGATAAAGCCTATTTTCTGAATTCACTGTACTGTTTCTCACAGTACCCGCGGGCTGAGAAGTGGTGGACCTTTTATTAAGCCGGGCCCACACAGCCCCTACTCACGTCATACTGAATTATGTGAAAAGTTTAATGTTACCATAAACTTACCATTTTATTATATTTTTCCATGAGCACGCACTTCCCGAAAATTCGCAATTCTAATGATGAAGTGCACACCCAGCCATACCCGAGTTGTACTTTCACACGCAACCGGCCGCCGCTGACTCCCATTCGCTACTTTATTGTTTCTTCAAACATTTAGTTACGTTGAAGAGTTTATTTCTACTGCCTTTGCCTGACTAAATACAGAGAAATCTTTCGTAAACTCGACTTTCGTTCAGAATGTACATTGATAGAAATTAGTTGACTTAAGTATCATGTAGTGTTATTGTTGTTTTGCCAAGTTGTTGTGCATATTTGAGTATACTCGAGTCGTTTTATGATACGACTCATATGAATTTGGCTAGTTTCCAGATAAAGACCAAATTAGTACCTACTCTTTTACTAAATCATTTTTATGAAAAGTGTTTGTCTATTTACAGATGTTGCTCTATATTTCTTGTTATAATATTAGTAGTGAAATTTTATTGAAAACAACGACAGTAATTTTTAATGATGTGGATACACTAGTGGATGCGGTCGAGCGGCAGCATGTGTGTGCTGGGGTTCAAAATATATACGCGAATTTCGATGTCATCTCTCAAATATGGTAAACGCAAAAATCGTGAGGTAACTGGCACATAGAAGAACCTCAACATTCAAAGACATGGTGATATCCACCAACCCGCACTCGGCCAGCGTAGTGCGTTGTTACCCAACCTCTCTCACTGAGAGAAGCCCTGAGTCCCAGCCGTGGAAAGGTCAGGCTGATGATGATAAATGCACAAAGACCCAAAAGCAGAGTGTGCGCTAAGAGCAGAAAAACAAACATATAAGATACCATGGTAATGATTGTCTAAACAAAAAGTTTTTCTCAACAATGCAAGCATTTGTCCTGCTCCATAAAACTGAGCTTTCACGAATTACTCTTGCACTCAAACCAACGATCTCGTCGTTAGTGACACTGTGCTGTATATGCCCTCGTGGCTTGTCGACATTAAACTCCCAGACGAAGGCCTTCAAATAGTTCGATACCTGGGCGGAGCCGGTATATCCGTTTTTTTAATCGTGAGTTTTTAGCCATTTCGTCATTTTTTAATTCGCTCTATATGAGTTCAGTTATCATCGGCCTATAATTGACCACTAGGTTTGCAATTATGTAGGCACAACTTTGAGGAGGAAGCCAATAGAAGAATTCAGCTGGGTTGGGCAGCATTCGGCAAGCTTCGTCAAGTGTTTTTGTCGTCCATACCTCGGACAGTGCCTGAAGACAAAAGTCTTCAATCAGCGCGTCCTACCAGTCATGACCTAGAGAGCCGAAACGTTTACACCACGGTAAAACTAATCCACAACTATAAGGTCGCTCAGCCAGCTATGGAGAGAGCTATGCTTGGAGTTTCTCTGAAGGACAATTCGTAATGAATATATCCGACGGAGAACCAAGGTAACCGACATAGCCCAAAAGATAAGCAAGCTAAAGTGGCAGTTTTCCCGAAGAACCAATAACCGTAGAGGTAGAAGATTTCTCAAATGGAGACCACGTTTAGGCAAACGTAGTGTAGGTACTGAGCTCGGTCTTTAGCTCTCCTCATCCATTTTCTTCCAGCCGCTTTTCGCGTGGCGCAAAGGGCTCCAACCAGGTGGTTACTCCACCTGGCCACGAGGCGTTCTACACTACATACGAGTATGAGTGCAGTCAGACTACAGTACTCCGGCCGATTAGCGCTAGGGCTTACTTACCGGTCGCCCACACCGTATCTGACTAATGCACACCATCGGTTATTATTTACAGACGGAACAGGTTCCAGATAATCTGAAAGATGCCGATGGTCGGCCTCGAGCTGCGTGCGCGCTGGACCTAACCTATGATTTATGTTGCAGTTCATCTGGTCTAGAACTTTGCTGCGCTAGTTTGTTTTCGTCGATTGCAATAGAGTTTTTAGGACTCATGATTTACATACCATTGATTACAAACATATTAACATAGATATTTTTCTCCTTGACCAAACTACTGATCAATTTTGGATAAAATTCCGACTAAAATGGGCTTACATTATCTATTTTCTGTTATTAGCAGCAGTCATGTCGATGCCATTTTGAATCTTTTTTAAGGTATTATTCATTTTCATTCTCTACTTTTTTTTTGAAACTATATTTATTTTCTCCAGTTTTCCTTGCTTTGTTAAATTATTAGTTCATATTTTATTAGTGATATGTTAATTTAATTATCTCGCTCATACTTTTTGCATTTATCTAACTTCCTAAGTTTTCTAAGTTTCTATTTGATTTCTCTGATTTTGAACGTTGCCAACATACTTTGACATCATTAATCTTTATTTTTTAACGATTTATTTTGTTGTGACAAGTAGACGTAAAACAATAAATATAATGTCGTGAGACTTGTGGGTGTAGCGTGCGGCCACGCAGCATTATCGAACGAATTCACATTGTGTGGGACACCATCTCTATAAACATTAAAATAGGTCCAAACTCGTATCGCATGCCACGGGCCGATATTTACGTTTGTTCTGTAAGAGTTCTCTTTATTATCTCTTTTATACAATAAAACTTACACTAATGTTCTAATCCGATGTACCTACCTACATACATTACGAATCGAGAAAGTTGCCGAAGGCGATAGTCGTTCGTAATTATAGAGATGGGCATCTTATTTTCGATTATTATTGCCTTATAATGTTTATGCTGTTCCGTCTGTTCGAACCTATTGAGCTTCGATTGTAATCTGTAACTTTCTTCAAACTTCATACTTAGCTGTTTCATATATAGAGTGGTTTAAATTTTTCGCTTATAATTTGAATCAGTGATATTGCTAGATCATTTTTATTTGAATCGCACATGTCAGCCGCCTCATGCTATTGTTTATTTTCTCTACTGCCATTATTTGGGTCATGCTCACGACAGTTTTATTGGACTTTTATGATTGACTCAAGTCTTCATACTGTTTTCGAATTGTTTTTATCTCTTACGTTTATTTTTGCACCAAATTCTGTACCTTGAGCGTGCAACAGCATTCATTAACATTACAAAAGTCAGTGTACTTCGGGTAATGAGCAGTACCGGTGCGGAAGCCGTCAGTAGCACAGCTTACCTGACAGTCTCTTTGACAGTCACAGAATAGCCGATAGTATGTGTAAAGGGGCGGCTAGTCTGGTATGCGCCTGCGCCGACTTTTACCAATATTTGCGTATGCCGAGCTTTTCTCACGAACCACTCCAGTGCGCGATCAGTAAGTGTCAATACGCTCTGTAATTATGACAATTAAATATTGAGGGTGTGATGACTGAGATTTTAGGAACTTTAAACATTGTAGGCTGTAACTGAGGAAACAAATTTAACTCTGCTGGATGAGTGATTGGTATTCGGTGGCGAAGTACCTTATTCTATTCGTATATGAACAAACAAACAACAACAACAACTATTCGTATTTGTTTTCTTCGTTGAGTTTGTTAATCCATTACTTTCCTCAATATATAAGTTACTGAAAATTGTACCTTGTATTTACGTAAGCAATTGAATGTCCGAACAATTACATCATTAGCTTCACTATTTTGGTTCACACGAGATACTGCGACAAAAATAATAATATCTCAAGACCAACGTCATCCCCTCGCGTCAAACGTAAAATTAGAACTGCGGCCAGTCGAAGTGAACTCGCGATTCGGGTCAACGCATTACAGCTCGGTACTGCACATAATCTGAGGTGGAACAGAAATAAACTGCTGAAGTCTGCTGCACTGCGTTAGCAACGAGTTACAGTTACCCAGTTTATATCGACTTATTGATTGACTCTCGCCACAACATTATTATAGATGTGAGGATCATTTTGCCACGTTTCCTGAAAGTAAATTTAGCACAGCATCTAATTTATTAAGGGACTAGCTGTACTCGCGGCTTTGCCCGCGTGGTCATTTCAATGTTATTCCAGTACCAAAATTGTCTATAAAGTACAATATATCTTCAAAATTTGTTCAGCCGTCAAAGAGTTTTTATCGATAGCTCGGCATCTAATCATCGGATTAAGATACTAAGTACCCTAGTTTTTAAGTCAAACCCTAAACTATCCAACAGTGCAAACCGCATCGCAACCAGTATTGTAGTTTTTTTACGTGATACGTGAACAAACATACAGACATATAAACAAACAGACAGACACGATTTAAAAAAATCTTACATTCTTGTTTAGTAGCTTATTTTAAGTACATATTATGTTTATAAAATAATATTATATAAATTATTATGTTTGTACAATCTTTTTCGTTCTTATAAGAAGATATAGATAGAAGATACATAACACACAGAAGTAAATATGAAATCATGATAATACTTGACCATGAAGTACAACTCTCTCAAGTTTGTCAACAAGAAAATAAATAGAAAAGTTATCTACAAGCTTTGCGATTTCCAAGCGTGACTGCGTGGAATTTAGCATCATTGGAGCATGGGTTTATTTCCGTCCACAAAAAATATCGGTCAAGACCACGCAGATCTAGAAATAGCCGTTGTTAATAATAATAATTATAATAATTTATCTCATTTCCAGGCAATAATAGGTACATTAGATAATTAAAATTAATACTTATTGAGCTATTACCAATTAATCTTAATAATAATTATATCTTAAGTTTGCTACGGGCCCCAAACTAGGCTATGCCTGTATCTTGGGTACCCATAATGTTGTCGCTAAAGATTCGGCCTTGCAGCCGGCTAGCAACATTGTCACGGTGGCAGGAAGCGACAATTGTCGGCGAGCGCAGATCTATCGTCCAATGCTCGGATCATGTGAACTGGGGCACTGTGCTATGTCAACGACCTCTGTTGACGCCGAGGATAAAGCTTGGGGGACGGATGAGATAAATCTGACGGCATTGTCGTCTGTTTGCAAATGTGTCCAATATTATACAAAATATCCGAGATATCTTTGCTCAATATCTGATTAGATGGATGAAAAAATAAATTGGATAAAACTGTCGGTGTTATCAAATTCCTCAGACTTCCTCTTCCATCGGCTTTAATATATCTCAGAATGAATACATGTATGAAATCTAAAGCCGGCCAAGTGGAGGGTTTCATTAATCATCTACAATATGATATGACATTATATAGCCAATTAGCGCATGTTTTGTGCGCTCCGCCGAGCTCAATAATACAAGACGTCTCCTAATAAGGAAACTCCATATCGGGAGAAATTTAAACTGATTGGCTGCAGACGTGACTGAACAATACAGGCTTCTTCTGCCTGAAAGCCAATGAAATCCATAGACTGAGTTTCTGCCTCTAATTGGGCCCTAACTTGGATATTCGCTATCGGGATACCGGCGGGACACTTTCTTGTATTTATTTTACTTTGCTTTGGGTAGGGGTATCAGAAAGGCTAAACATAGATCACCTAATGGTTTCCTTAAAAACCTTATCCTATAGTTGGCTCGGTTTGATAAGCATATTTTCATTCGCTTGGCGGTTTACGTTTACATTTCCGTTAGCGATTTATGCATTTTTTACCCGACTACGGCGAAGCAAGGGAAAGGTAATGAGTTTAATAGTGTGTATGTATTTAGGTGGATGTTCCACCATAGCGTCGCTCTATATTGGTCTAATTTTGACAAGCAAGAAATCAATCGATTTGTCTTCATATAAAGAGTGTCATATGATACTTTTCCCCGACTACGGCGAAGCAAATTAAGGGGTATGTGTTCAAACTAAAAAAAATGGTCCGATTTTGACAAGTGAGGTATCAATCGATTCGACTTCATCGCAAGTGTGTCATAGTCTATTTTTCACCCGACCGAAGTTGGGTTTTATTTTTGTAAATTATGTCTTGTTTAAGAGTTATGGTTGACCTCAGTTTCACATGCTTCCGAGCATTGTCTAGAATCCATCAACTTTGGTAAGGAACAGAAAAAGTGTTGTCGGTCAAAATCTACCGCAGAGCTGGTTTGTCACGTCCTGCTTACCATAACAATGGCAGGTACAATCTCTTACCGTAGTTTACCATACCCTCGACACGACGACGGTGCCATCCTCTATAATTTATGGAAATGACCGCAAACAAAAACACATGACAAAGGTGTCTACTCGAAATTAAGTAGATGGGCCGTGTCCCTTGTTCCCCACTGTTAGGGTATTGTTAGACAAGTTTTGTAATCGTAAATATCATCCCCTGATACTTTTCTGTCTTTTATGGCTAATAAAACTTTAAGGGCTCAAAGTGTGGCTATTTCGTTCATTTCGTTCGGAGTTTTATATCGTTCAAGTAAAAATTGCTTTCGCGAAAATGCACGAATGGTGTCAATGATGTAACTCAAATAGACAAATACACCGACCTCGCCGGCAAGGTCGAAGGTCCCGTAATTAAAGTCGTTTTTATGCGCCTTCGAGTTTCTTGCCGATTCTTCTCGAAGGTGTATTCCGAATCGGTGGTTCAGCTATCCAAATAATTCAAAGGGCTCCAGCCATTTCACCAGGGCCCCCTCGATCACTACTAAAACTAGCGATCCAGGAGTATTTAGTCAGACCCCGGTAATCAATAGCAATTGTCCAAGCCGAGGTTCTTACCTCCTGGGTGCCCTTGAGCAAGTGGCCAAAATTTAACTTTGGCGTGCGCCTTCTGCGTTACGCATTGTGGCGGAGCTCTTTCGCGCCCCACCGTCCGGTAACGCTGTAGAGGTCAGTTATACAACAGACTATATACATCCTAAAAAAAAACAATCATTTAAATTGAATAATCGTATTATTTAATTCTTAATTGTATAATACGACATTTAATTCTTAATTGTATAATACGACATTTATGGGAGTAGGAAGGATTTTATTAATTACTCCAGCTATCTCTGTATACTGTATCGATAGAGTTACTTGAATTTTTATCAACGCGGTTGAGTAAACAAAGCGACTGAAAAGTATTTTTTATTCTATTATACATATACGTTTATTATGTTTACTAGATTGAAACTCAAACTATTTCTTGCGTGGCCATTAGTTAAAACTCAAAACATCTCACAAGAAAACCTATTGCTTAGCCTCACACTATACTTGTAAGGTACCTTTGGAGTTTTCCCGGGTTAGGGAGCTACAAAGATTTCGCATTCTCGCCTTTGTAGCTAATTAGAAAGTACGTAGTCAGAGTTACATCTGAGGGAGTCAACGTCTAGTGGAAAGAAATCAACGCATCTCCGGAGAGGATTTGATTAGTTACTTAAATTACATTAATATGTAACACCAACCAACGAGTTTTTTTTTTTATTTAATGACCACACTAGGCAATGACTAGCGGCCATGAGATTGTCGGAAGTTAAGAGGAAGACCTGTATCTCGATGGTCACAAGACATCGTCAAAGGGCAGGAACCTTTGGCACTGGACCGGTAAAAGTGGCGTGTACATGATAAGGCACCTAGCAGTGGATTGATGTAGGCTGATATGAGTATAGATAGATAAATGGATGTTTTATGGCAGACGTCCAGGAACAACCTGCCCCACCCGCCGAAGCCCGCCTAAGTACGGAGGTATCCCATGAAGGGCGGTATGCTAAGTGCGGTTTTGCTTTGTTCTCTGTCAGATAGTGCCCGGCGCTGCTCGCTAATTAGCCAAGATTTATTACCCCGCGCCACTGTTACCAGATAGTATGCACGACTGCGCGTACGCATCTGTTATCAGACCATGGTTTAGCTAAATGCGCGTGTTTTAAGGGCTTTAGCCGCTTTGTTTTACTGATTTATCTTGTAATTTGAAAGTTAAATTTATAGTTATTTTACTTTTTTAGATATACCTACTTATGTATGTGGACATTATTTGGTAATAATATTATTGTACAATATTTTACTACGATGATAACTTTCTCTACCAATATGAGAGAATCACAGATATACCAAAATGTACAGAAACCTCACAATAAAATCATACAAAAGCATTTATTTCTTTCATTTCTAATATAAATGGAGTGTAAACTTACTTTTTAGACATTTTGAGTACCTATACCCATACGCAATCCATTCAAGATATTTCCATGTTTCCATCTATAGAAGTTTTTATCGCGCTTTCTGTTCGTTACGAAAGGCGATCGCCCACGACCGAAACTCTGAGTTTCTTCAAGACACATCTGAGCGATTAGCGCGACTGAGAAGTGGGCGCGAGACGCGACTATCGAGCAACACGACACGCGCCAACCGACCGACGACGCCCGCTGCACCGCGGCCGCGCCGCTCAGTCGTGCAGTTGCATCTTCGAGCAAAAAACATCGGAGTTTGTTACTTTCAAATGGTTGCATGGTCGTAATGTACTCGTACTATGCCTACTTGCGTTTGTTTTGACCTGACAAAGCGTTTCAAATTTTCTGTCGAAATTGTTCGTACCATGTTCGATGAAAACCAATACAGTACCTACCATATTATATAGTTATTAGCATACAACCAAAATACTTGCACACTTAACACCGTTTATATTTTTACAATGACTCGCACCCTTAGTGTATAATATATAAGTTCGCACCACTATCAACGAAGCATTGTGATGGGGCGGTATCTGCGATGCAATGCAACTCGTGTGTGTGCAACGTATAATTATGTAAAGTTCATCTGTGACAATGTACCACCGATGCCTTATACCAGAGAATTACGAAAAAACAAGAGAGCTTGGCCGTGCTGTAACTACACTGAAGTACCTACGGTTTCGCATTACAGTTCAATTGCTTCCGTTTTCACGTTGTTGGTCAATTAGGTTAGGTATGTCCAGAGCATATTGAGTACCCACCTACCGAAATTTGTTTGGTTCGCTATCGAAAAATAGAAAGTAATAAATAACCGAAGGGCCGCTTTCCCGATTGTATCTAGGTTAACGCGCTCGGGAAAATACGCTGAATGGGACTCGGACTGTGTTTCTGAAACATATATTTATAGATTTGCTGGGCAGTACAAACAATCTGTAGTAGTACTGTGATATTAACCAGAAGCTTTGACTAAAACTTCCTAAGCCTAGCCTTTTCCTTTCCTTCCTTGCTAAGTTGTTCCAATCTGGGTTTTTGCCCGACTACGGCGAAGCAAAAGAAGGGTTATGAGTTTAACAGTCTATGTATGCTTATATGTATGTGGGTATGTGGATGTGTTCAAACTTAAAACTTAGACAAGCGAGGTATCAAATATCAATCGATTCGTCTTCATCGCAAGAATGTCATCTAGGCTATTTTTATTACCCGGCCGTAGTCGGCTTTTAGTTTTTGAACTTATGTCTGGTCACAGAATAAATAATAGTACAAGGTCTGGTTTAGTTCTGAATAGTGTAAAGTCATAAATAGTTGGAAAGCTCCAAACTCTACGCGACTCTTTTAGTTACGCGTATTTTGGCAATAAAATTGTATTTTCTATAGAGCATTTCAAATGTTAATACCATTAGCATATACATTTTCACGTGTTAGGTTATATGGATTTGGCAGCTTTTAAGTCATACTAT
Organism: Alsophila aescularia; assembly: GCA_946251855.1. Taxonomy (NCBI): domain Eukaryota; kingdom Metazoa; phylum Arthropoda; class Insecta; order Lepidoptera; family Geometridae; genus Alsophila; species Alsophila aescularia. Next base: position 47,383,088 of record OX276378.1, read on the forward strand.
CAGTGCTAAAAAGACAACTCCATCACATGCATTTGCATACAATTGCAACACCTTATGGAGTCTTCTCAGAATCGTGACAAAGAAACTACCCTTTAAATTCTGATCCCAAATGATCAGATAACCCATCGATAAAATTGACAGAACATAAATAATATTTTTTTGCATTTGTGTGAAAAATTGTATATTGTTCGTTTGATGAGTGCTGGTTTTTCAGTCCACCCGAGGGCGTCTGACATGGCTTAATGACTGCTATTGATTAATATCAGCCGGGACCGACAGCTTAACGTGCCATCCGAAGCACGACTACGAAAAGATAGATTGAAATTTAATTAATGTACGAACGAAATAGAAAAAAAACACATATATTTAAAAACTTGTGCAAATGGTGGTGGTTGGTAAAAGGCAGCGATAACTTCTTTAAAAGGGACATGATTACAATTTCTATGATATTGTCTGTGCTTCGGAAGAATAGGTATATAACAAGGTAATATAATAGGTAATCTTATTATATTTAAATTAACATTATAAGGTTGTGTTTGTAGAAGGTAACTTATCTCTGATCCGATTCCGAAAAATCTTTCATTGATAGAAAGCTATATTTCAGACAAACATAGGCTACTTTACCCCGGGAAAACGTAAATATTCCGTGGTATAGCGGGTAAACCACGAACAGAGCCGTAAGACATCAGCTAGTATAGAAATAAATAACATTACTTGTGTAGACAAGGGAGAACTTCTCGGTCAACGCCCCAATGATTGAATGTCCAAAAGGCAAATACCACCTTGGTATTTTGGCAGCCAACAATGCAAATGTCAACACGCTAGACGATTTACTGCAGTTACTTCCCCCAAACTTGAATAACTACCATTTGTCTCTATATTTAGAGCTAAAGCGTACAAATAAAGTAACTATAGGTTGAAATGTAAAGATTTTTTGAAGATATGAGTCAGATATACGCAATTTAAGGATCTGTTAAATGAATCAAGAAATGACGCACTAATCTAGAAATAATGATGAGATCTTGGTACCACTTCATGTTTATATTGTATATGTTATTTGTAGTCTAAGAATTAAAAAAATGTTCGCTGGTTGATATTATTAATTATTTCATGCGAGTCATACTTGGCATGATAGTTCTTGTTTTTTGGCATCATTTTGTAGAACAACTGTCTCAGAGACTAATCTATCATTCGTGAAAAAAACAAGATTTTTGCAATAATAGAATCTTTATTACTACTTCATATACCTACTTTACTTACCTACATAAACTTATACAAATTAGAGGTAGTGGGTCTGGCACTAAACTCGTTATTTTATGATGGTTGAGTGCGACATAATCAAACGTAGAAATCAAAAATTAACAATTTGGCATTGTAATCCTAATACGAACATCAACCAACTTGTAAAAAGCTTCAACAAAAACACCCTAGTGAAGAAGCAATTCAAAATAATGACATTCACACCTCTAATCGAGCAACAAAACGAAATCGATTGGACATTTGAATTGTAAAACTGTCCGGGTGCTGTCAGTAATGCTGTCGGTTGTGTGACCTCTGACCCCAGCCTTATTCCTCTCTTTAGGTGTAGGACCAGGGACCTAAGTATAGCTAGCGGCACGTAAGTCTAGCGGTGAACGAAACGTGGCGGGGATCTTGGCACACCATTTCGTTCACCGCTAGTCTTACGTGCCGCTAGGTATAGTAGGTATACCGTGCGTAAATGCGGCAGATTACGACGAACGTTCATCTGCTACACAGATGTTAATCGCATGCCTTCATCTCTTTACGGTCACCCGCCGGCGAACATTGTTTTGATGTCATATAAATAGCTTATTACGACTCGCATTACATGTAAACTTATGCACAAAATCGGTGTCAGTTCCGTGTTAAAATTCATGAGTTATAGCCGCATGATGCAACGTATATCTTACGGTATTTCACGGTTTATTTTAACCGCATTAAAGAACGGATTTGGTATGTTTTTAAATCTCTCAATTAATCAAACGTGCGCCGGGTGTTGCTCATCATTCGTTTCAATTAAAAAGAGTAAAACACAAATAAAGTTAAGTGCGTCGGATATCATTCCTTTAATAATGAATCACGATGTGAGAAAAGAGGCAATTACTCTCATTATGGCCCTCCATTTGTGAGTCACGGAGGAGAAGGAAACACATGGGGCACATGGGGTGCGTGCAGCGTGTTTAACACTATGTTTTATGGTAACGAATTCCTGGGAAATTAGCGTCTCCCTACGCTTATTTATAGAAAGCGGATTAGTCTTTTGTTAATGAGGGCATTCTTTACTTTTTCATGAGGAGAATCATTAATTATCTAGTTAAACAATTTAGCCCAATAAGTAAATAGGAATTAATGTGTATTTAGCTAAATTCAGCATCAGAAGAGTTGCATTATATGTTAATAAACTTCTAAAGAATTTTAGTTACATAGTTAAATATATAAACGGGACTTAATCGCGCTGAAAACTTAATTTTTATTTACTTTGACGTTTCGATCAAGTTGCATTGATTGTGGTCACGAGAAGACTGAAGTAGCGGGTGTCAGCGTCGAGAGGGGCTAGCGTTGTCTCCAACTACCCGCATTTGGTATTGTAAAAATTCAGAATTGTCACGACACACAACACTAACGACATCTGCAGATTTCTTCTGACATAAACCGTGACGCGAACACTTGCTCATCACGGGATTCCACGATGCAGCCAACTTGAAACCATCCTCCCGGTTGAAATTGGGATACTTTTTAATTTCATCCCCTTCATATACAATCCTGGAGTAGTAGTGACGGTCCGTGGAGAGGATCTTCAAGTCGTGGAGTTAAATAAAGTGACTAATCACTGGATTTAACTTAGGTCCTGATTCGAGCAAATGCTCAGCGAATGCAGATTTATTTATCTGGTGGTTCTTTATATTTGGCTATGTGATCGAATCGCGAAAGTTTAAAAGTTACACTATTAGTTACGTACAACTTTGTTACTAAATAGTTTTGTCTTAACTTTTTGTGTGATCATCTGTAATCTGGTACCTCATAATACTACTTCATACTTCGTTTAGTTCCTACCTAATTATGGCCTACTATAATTCTAATCTTTCAAACTTATTACACTTTCGAACGGATATGAATAGTGACGAACAGCCAAACATACGGTTCTAATCACAACAGCACACAATCGATCTGTTTATTTCGAATCGTACACGGAAACCGATCTCGATACCAAAGTGGGTGGTCGTTAACTACCTACTATACCTACCTTCTTAGATATCTGGAATAATACATACTAGTAGACCTCTCGGATAATCCTAAACATTAAATAAAGGAAGACATAAAACTGTGTTGTATGAAATTATGCGCTTTTGAAGCGTTGAAGGAAATTTTGAGCCGTGAAATTGGATTAGATAAAAATATTACTGAATAAAATTAACATCAAAATAATTGCCTTGGATAAGTAATTGTTATAATTATAGGTAAAAAAAGCTTCGCAGAAGGACAAGAAACAAAAACGACGTGTGGGATCGTCAGTTGTAACTTTTGGTGGACTACGCCTTCCAAATAATAGTTTAAAAAAACTAAAAAACACGCTTTATATAGAAAACCAAACTAGAAAATAGAAAATAAATTTTAATAATTTTGAATTAAGAATAGTGTAAAAAATTCTAATAGTGGAATATAGTGTAAATAAGAAAAAAATGTTTGATTTAAAATTATTAAAATTTATTTTCTATTGTTTAGTTTGGTTATCTATATAAAGCGTGTTTTTTTAGTTTTTTTAAACTATTATTTATTTTCTACTTTTTAGTTTGGTTTATTTATAAGAGCGTTTTTTTTCTTCGAATTATTGCGTTGTCATCGGTCTTTGACAGGTGTGCAAAATTAGAATGAAATCTGACCGCATAGTCTGACCGATTAAAGTGGGTCAAAATAGCGTCCAAAGGAGTCGGTTACAAACATACAAACAAACATAATATAAAGCTAATATAAAGCGTATAAAAAATGAAAGTGTAATTATTGTAAAAAAAAGGCTCTGCTCTCTCTTTTTATCTGTACTCAAAGTGATTCATGCAGCATCAGCAAATCTGGCTTTCAAGTCTATGAGTTTGTTTACTGTATAAAAATAACATTAATTTCTAGCCGGCACTTGACCGGAAGCGCTTGAACTCTGGTAGCTAAACCATGCTCCACTCGCACCACTTGAGATTACAGTAACACCTTAAACAGTTCTAATCTTAGAGGCTTTTAAGTTATTTGATCTTACCACTTGAAAAACCATAGAACCGCATGTTACAGTAACTAGTAAGTTAAGATAACGGTAGCCCAGAAGAGCATCATAAAAACGGAACTGTGGCACCAGTGGTTTTATGTACCTTTATGATAGTAAAAATATCATTCACTCATTAATTTATTCATGCATTCAAAATCATCATAAATAACTCTATCAAAAACGAGTGTTAAAGACCTAGTTTTTTAAACCAATGCCATAGTCTCAGTGAAATTAATGGGTTGCACGCTCGATGACCCAACCCGACAAACTGTAAATTATTTGCGGAACTCATTAAAACTACACAACAGCTTGATTTCTTCTTCTTATTATTATTGCTTGTACTGTACTTAATTTGATTATGTATAAATAATTCTAATAATTTGATTATAATAATCAATACATAGTATAAAATAAAGTTGCTTCCCGCCGTCTGTACCTGTAACGCATAATCTTTTAAACTACGCAACGGATTTTAATGCCGTTTTCATCAATAGATAGAGTTATTCAAGAGGAAGGTTTATACGTATGGTATAATATTGTTTTGTGTTAATTTCTCGAAATATTACGATAAATGTTCAAGATGTCGGAAGAAATCAATACATATTGATAAAACAAATTTGCTTCTCGTCGTGAAGGTAGAGACCTTGACTCCGCTTCGGGGGTACAGACTAGTGCGCGAGAACTACATTTTCATCTGCCGGAGTAATTTAGAGAGCTTAATAAGTTGTTATTTTTCATTTATTTATTATATTTTGGTAGTCTTCAAGACAATTATTAATAGGTATCTAGGCATACGAGCCCCGTCGTCTACTGGTCAATTTTGATTCATAGTTCGAGGAAGTTGTTTCAAACATTTCATAGTTATAATTTCTCGAATAGATGTTTCATCGATTATAATAGATCAAAAGACGCATAAAATTCATTGACCTTCAAAAGTCACTGATGATTCTAATTTCTATGCAGACGAAGTCCCAGCCGATCGTTTGTTAACATGTAAATTAACGTCTGCTTTAAATCAGTGCTTTAAGTAGCCTTTGTTTTTCTTACAAAAGTCGTTCACATCATGGACATAATTATTATGTATAGCAGAAGCTTAATATAAGCTTTGACGTGTTTTTGTCGATATAATTTTAGTTTATACAAAAATAGTAACATGACAATTTTTGTATATTATCAGAACATATTCTAGTTTCTCGTTTAAAAATTCGAAGAAATACATTTCGAAGGCTTCGTTAAGACTCTTTTTTAATAAGTATTTGATATGTTTGATACCGATTTATTCCGCACAATGCTAAATAGTGAATTGTTAACTTCTTCTAAACACCGTGCTTTCATATGAAGCTTTAAAGTGTCTGATGCCTGTAACTTTTACAGTTTATTTAATTTTGTCAAATTTATAAATACAGTAAAATGCCTAATTTCGTTAATTTTAGGAGGTTATCTGGAGAATTTATTTTAGAAATTCTATTTATTTTATTTTGTTAGGTTTGAGTGCAGTTTTCAGTACGTATGTGATGTCTGATACCAATTAATTATGCAAATTGCTAAATAGAGAAGTTGTTTGCACTTGTTTGCTGATATGTTCAAAGCAGAAGCTTGATGAAGCTTTATCATATTTGGTTACGGTATCTCTACAAAGTTCGCTTTGTTTTTGACTTATTTTTTAATTATACAGTACAAAGGTCTAATTTTATACATTACCACAGTCTAAAGCTTCTCTTTTAAAATACTTACCAATTTATTCCACAAATTTCTATATGAGTAGAGAAACTATAAACTGGTACCTAAGCGGTGAAATACGAAACTACCAGGATGTACTTTATTTTGCGTCAGCAACGTATACGGATCATTGCAAAACCACAACCGTCCTGAAACCCTGGTAGAAGCCTGGTAGCGACGGCCTTAAATAACAAGAAGTCGTAAAACTCGTAAACTGCACCAACGTTTATGGGTTCGTTCGTTCTTAGTTCTCACACTACTCCAGTATTAGGTTCTTTTGCAGAATTTCAATAAGACAAGCCATCAGGCATGTAAGTACCAAAATGTTCTTCTTTACATTTTATGTACATACTTTTTTTTTCTTTTTAAATTATATCTGTTTTGTTTCTTTCATCAATTTCATCATAGCTTGCCTGCACCAATTCCGTTTCTATAATAATAGATTCCAATAAAATAACTAATGAATAACTGATACTTCATGTTAGACCGGAGAACATGGATTGGCTTGTCCATTCTGCAGTTACACGAGATGGCCGGTAATATGACATTGTTCGCAGCGGGCCGTCATGCTCTCATGCTGTCAACATATCCCAATACTTTACTGGTGTGAAGTTAGCGGCCAAAACTTAGCGCCCTATTAAAAGACGACCGAAGTTCGCAATTTAATTCAACACATCAAATAAATCTTCTAATTTTGAGAAAAACAACTTTATGAAATGATGACCGGAATTATTATGTAGATATAAAGGTTGGGAATAAATGTTACCTAAACACCATTAAGGTTATACTACATTTGACGGTTTTGAACATCTGTAAATCGACTTTAATATAAACATTATAATGAATAAAAATATGTTTTATTCAATTTGAACATACACTTTAGAAATTGGTGAAGATAGAAACATGATTAACCGATTTATTCCCCCTGTTTATACTCACTCTGTTTCTACTTTATTGCCCTAGCTCGCGGCTGATAAAAGTACTGTTGGAAAGAAAAGTGTATTTTAGTGATATTACTCGTACACCTTATATAGTTCATGATTGCCTGGTAAAACTGGGCCGTGAAAGTGAGTTTTCCACTCACGTGCGTCGGTATAAAAAAGGATCTCTCAAGTGTGTCAAGCCTCGATGGTTGCTAGTTTTGTTTTCCTCGAGTGCAACATACAGTACATTTGTAGTGTACATTTTATGATTTATTTGAACTGTATCGGTACGGTACTAGTAATATCATGTAGCAACGCAATAAAATGCCATATGTAACCATCGAGGCGCGACACACTTGAGCCGCTTGAGTGGTCGATTCAAGCGCTCGCTGCGCTGGCATCGGTTACTTCTTAGTGTCCGCCTAGGCTTCTCCAAGGAAGGACGTGCGTCGTTTGTTCTGCTCCGCAAACACCCCCCCCCCCCCCCCCCACTCTCGCACTTACGCTTTAGGTACAGCTAAGATCATTGTAGCATAGGGCTGTAAATAAATAGTTGGCGTACAGTAAGTTATCGTATAGGTTAAAATTGTAAAATGGTTATTGTGACGTCATTTTATTTAATGATGTTGTTCTATCTTTTCCAAAATGGGTAATAAAAGTAATAAAATAATTAATTTGATTGGAAACGAACATAAAAATTATATAGTAATTAAATATAATATTATCGTACGTACCTATTTCTATCTAAAATAGGTACCTACTTACTTGAAACATTGCAACTAATGAATAATTATTTTTATAAATAAGTAGTAGGTAAGTATTATGGGTTTTAATTATGTAGATAAAAAGTGTGTTACTAAATAACAAAATACAGAATCTATTACCTTACTCATTAAATTACGGTAAATTATTTCCGTTGACGACCTCATCAATTATTTAATTATTACTCAAACTAATACTTAGATCAGTATAATTTACGCTCGAAATATTTGCGGGGAGTGAGGTAACGTTTTCATACCTACACACTGCAATAAAAGATCGCATTCGATGGGAAAATCTTTTCTCATTATAATAGTTAAGGTTTAACGCCAGTAAGCGTATTCAACCTCCTTTGGTATAAAAAAACTTGGTGGGGCTGTGTCAGGGCATACGGCCTTTTATTTATCGTGAAACGTCTGCGCCACCTCTTGAATTTTGAAAATTGGTTAAGTATTTATCGGTGTAGTTTATCGGTAGCGCTCACACCGCGGCAGTTTACTTACTTTTAGCATTTTTATACCAGTCGTAACTTTTAAAAAAATATGCCAGTAAGCGTAATTCAAAATCATTGAGAGCAGTACTTTTTGACCGTAGAGAACTGCATTATTACTCACTTACTTCACAAACTTGTTATTTCGTTTCCATGGTAACGTTCCTTATAGGTACAAAGTAGCCGGAATTTTTGCAAATTTTTGATACCTCGGATTACATTATTACAATTTTTGTAGGGAACTCAAATTTTTTGAAAAATAATTTACTTCCCATGTTACTCGTTCATAATTTTGCTTTCTTTATGTGAAAGATTTTTTATAATTGGTTCAGTTTTTTTGAGTTTATCCATTACAAGCAAACAAACATACACACATACAAACAAACATACAAACATACAAATCTTTCATCTATATGATATTAGTGTAGATATTATTATATACTTAGCACCGGTTTAATAGCCCACGCAAAGAGCGTTTATGTGTATATTTCTAAACTCTCTTCCGTAGTTTCTGAAAGAAGAAAATCCTTGAGATTTTCTTCTTCAGGATTTTCGCTTTAGGATTTGAACTTGACAATGTAAGATTATTGTCTTAATTTGGTCGGCTGCTAAGTTTGGCCCGCTAACTTCACATTGGTCATTACTTTGACATCGCCCGACAGGTAAGTTACGGTCACAGATTAAATACATGTTATTTCGTGCACGGCGCCAATGATTCGGTTGTATCGAATTTAAGGCTGAAGTAGCGGTTTTGAACATTGTTTTTCTTTGTTTATTCCGTGGTCTACATTTAGTGGTGTTCTGTTTAACAAAATTTGATTATTATTTACTTAATCAACGGCTGGTATGCATTTTCAGTTAACTGTTTTAACCACCGGTAAAATATTGATTAAATTGTGTCTTATACAATTTATTAACAGTTTGTTTGCGTGATGCATGCTGGCATTAATGTTATTCATGACTTTAAACTCAAAACCTGTACTATTTTGCCGAAATACATCAGTTTATAATTCTATACCTACCATAGAGAAAACGTGGTTGTTTGCTTGAAGATACCATGTAGAAGCCCAGTAAATATTCCTGACGTTGCTGGTCTTATCAGATTAACAGAAGTCTACGAATATCGCAAAACAAGTATAAGTTTCCGGCAGGAAAGTGAAAAATAATGCTTCCCTTGTTTGTGTTAGATGAAGTTTTCAAATTACTTCGGGCACTTATACAATTTCAATACTATAACGTAGACTTTGATAGCAGTAACAACAGTGATATCTCTTCGTGCTTACAATAAATTCGTAATAAATAACATCATTGGTAGCCAACTTACCAGACATGCAATATGAAAGTGTCAATGTGAATAAAATATAAGTCTATAAAATTCGTAATGAAACCTGACCCGTGTTAATCCAATGACAGAAACTAACGCATTGAAAGGTCATAACGCCATTGAATTTATAAATTGTAATTTGAAATAATTTGTCAGCATAACCAATCTTCTAAATTAGATATTCAAAGCCAACCGAGTCTCAACTTGACTCGAAAGGGCTAGAGAACTTCTCAACATAAGGCCCGTTAAACTTTTAATGCGGGCCACGAAATATTAAAATTCAAAAATTGTATCTGGCATGCTTTTGATTTTGATCTTACATGTGGATTCAAAAAGTAGCAGTACAACTAGCGGTCAGCGAAATGCCTCAAACGGAGGAAGAACGCATCTATCGAAAATGGTTACATTGCATAATATATCCTCCACTTCGGGTTCAAATTGAAACTATGGAAAAAAAAGAGGTAGCAATACCTCGGTCTACTAATCAGCATGTGTGTGCATTCAACGAGGTAACGTGGTCAGCATTTTGGGTACAGACTGCGGCCTTACTGATTTTTAAAAGCTTTTTGCAGCAACTTGCAATTTTTTTATGTAAGTATGTTTGTGTTCGTTTAGGTCAAATATTGCAATCTAAGAACCACTTTCTCTTATTATACGGGGTTGAATTTTTACATGTTGGTTCAGTTCCAATGACAATGCATTTGTATGGTAAGCATAACCTGAATCGACATCCAGGATTAGCTCCAGATAAAGGAACTCTTCAATGTTTTTCGTATGTGTGCTATACTAAATTTGTGAACGCATTTTATTATGAAAGCCGGATTTAAAATTTAACATGACATGGCCTTCAGATAAAGGAACTCCTCAACAGTCAAAAGCACAGACACGAAATTTTGTGAATGTATTTTATTATGAGAGCTGGATTTAAAATTTACCATGACATGGCCTTCAGATTAAGGAGCTCCTCAACGGCCAAAAGCACAGACACGAAATTTTGTGAAAGCATTTTATTATGAGAGCCGGATTTAAAATTTACCATGACATGGCCTTCATATAAAGAAACTCCTCAACGGTCAAAAGCACAGACACGAAATTTTGTGTACGCATTTTATTATGATAGCCGGTTTTAAGTTTCACCTTGTCATGGCACGGTTGCTGCACTCAGGGTTGGGTCCTGACTAGGGAATTCTTCTACGGTTAACAGCACAGACACGAAATGTTGTATTCGTATTTAATTGTGATAGTACGTTTTAAGTTTCACTATGACAGTAGTATTATAGCAAGTTTCACTATGACAGTAGTAGTAAGATTTTCTTTTTTAAATGTTTTTAAGTTAACTCATTTTTATTTGTAATTAGTTTTTTTAGTATAAGTACAGAAGCAATTGTAATAATTTACTTTGTTTTTGTTTGAAAACCTAACAAATTTATTATAATATAATTCTTAACTTAATTTTGATGTGTGTGTAAGTAATTATATACTTTTTTATATATATAGTTCTACTACCCTAAGAAAACAACCATCTTATGTCCTGAATCAATACTTTACCAATTTGCTCAGGAATAAAACAGTTGAGTATACCTGGACTAACAACGCGTTCTACCACCAGATACATAAACATGTAGAAAACTGCGCCTACGCACATTCTCCACATTATGAGCGACTCGTTTGTATTGACGAAACTTGCCTTTGACACGTTGATGAAAGCAGAATAGCTCGTAAATGTTGAACTTACCTGTAACAAACAAAATTAAGATCGTAAATATACGTGTCGTGTATCTCATTCATGTTGTTTTCTCAATTTCCTGGATTTTTTTACATTCATATGATTTTGAATACCTACTTAACATAGATAGATAGATAGATAGATAACTCTTTATTGTACACCACACAGAACAAAAATACAATAATATCTAAAACATTTATACAAAATATATATGGGACAATGAGCGGTCTTATCGCTAAAAAGCGATCTCTTCCAGACAACCTTTACAACCAACATAATAATTATCTCTAATCTAGGTTTTACTAGCATTTTCTTTGGAAATACTAAATACATTTTTCAGATTAACAGTCGTATAGGCAGAAAAAGTATGTAAACTATCAATAAAAGAACTATGAAAAACTGACCCCAAGCAATCTTGCTTGGGGTCAGTTTCAAAGTTTTGTACATACCTACATTATGTGTATATCTGTGATAAAAAATGCACACACTACGTTATTTATGTAACGTAAAAATGCAAGTTTAATGTAATGAAAATTAAGTATTAATTATGTACTCATCATATTAATCAAATTCAGGTCAAATGTCAGCCATTTTGGCAATAAATTAAAACCCAAGCGATAAATCGTCACCTTCCGCAATAATTTCCTAGTAATTTGAGAATGTGTGACCTCTTGCGGTTTTACTAACAATCATTTCACGCATAACTACTTGTTTACTCATAACGCGACTTGTTTACAAATTGCTGGCTCTCTGTTGTTACCGAGGGATAATTAATTTGGCCTTGATCAATAAATTATTCGGTAAACTCAAGCCAGAGTGATTTCAGGGTGTAAATCTGCAATTAAAATTTTCTGCTAGCACTAGTACGTCCGTACAGTATAAACAGTTATACTTTTGAAATAATACGTTCCGTATATTGGACCGCTTTAACTCTGCGGGTACCTTGTAGGTAGGTAGGCCATCTACCTATAAGGTAGAACCTACTATAACTAGTGGCTCTGTGAGCTGTAGACCTCACGAGCACAAACTTTTTTGTTAACTATCTAGCGGTGCACAGTAGCGCCATCTAGTTACCTTAATGTAAAACTAACATGATAATCACCAACGGAAATTCTGAAAATTCGTTTAACCTGTATACCAAGTTCCGTTTTGATCCGTTGAGAAATGCGACCTGTAGAGAAGAATAGACGGAGATCCGGACATACGAAAGCATTTTTGCCGAAGTTGAAATGGAGACGCTTCGCTCTCGCATCGCGCTCGCTCGGTCAATAATAGTACCTACTAGGACTAGGTAGTGTTATTTAATATATTATATGTATTTTATTTTTCGTTTTCCGACGCCCGTACCGCAACAGCGATGGCACGGCACCGGTGAACGGTGCGGCCAGTGTAAAAACACCCATACATATACCTACGTTATATTCAATGGAAGGTGAGGAACTTGAAATAAAATAAATTCAATAACAAAATTTATTTATAATCGGAAAGAGTCCATGATCTCAATGGAATCCCAGCGTAGGTGAACGAAACCATAATATTAATAAACAATATCCATTACGGCATCAACATTTAATATCAAAGTTTTGATTGACTACAAAGTGGGAGTAGGTGCGTATTATAGCGTTCATTGATATAAGCCCTTCTATTTTAATCTAAAGTGTTTTACCGCTTATCTAAGGGCCATTCATTATGCTCCAATGACTGACGCCTACGTGTGTACTATAACTTCTCAAATATAATTATTATAATTGATTTAAATTTACTAATAACAGGGCCATGAGATTTTATCGAGAGATCCGATCGTGTGTGTAAACAGCATAATTGAAGCAATCATTTTGACACACTGTATGTTATTTTAATATTTAATTAAAAATGAAAAAGCATTGTTGAACCTTAAACCTTAGTTCAGAAAGTCCATAGTCGAGTAACTGCTGCAGCTTTCAACTACACCCTATTTATTGCTTTAATATTCCATATCAGTAGTTGAGTAGTACACGATTCTGCATGATAACTATCCTAAGTCACTTATTATATTCATTTTCCTTAAACTTAACAACATGGAAAGTATACACTTCAGTTATGATAACATTAGTGGGCCAATAAAATTAAGAATAAACGACCTCTACAAGACCGTTTTTTAAAAACGGGCGTCGTGTATTCTCCTTTTTATTCGCGGACTTTCAGATTTATCGTCAGTTTTTGATACACGGTCGTAATGTATGAGATAAAGCGGCAGATACATAAATTATTCGAGCATGTTCTGGCTTCGATCATTGAACAGAATTAAAGTATCAAATTACGGTAGCTTATTTAATAGTTGCCCTCAAAACCCAGTCTCGTCCATACATCCGCTGTCGGATTACGCTTTTTTTTCAAACACCCATATCTTTATATACCACGAGCTTTATTATAAACTGTCTAATAAGCTAGGCGAGATGAAAGACAGCATTTATGAGTTTCCTTCGTCTAGAGTTACGAACAGCCACTCCAACGCGAGGGTTACTATTTGTTTATAGAGAAGGTAATTTAAATATTTACCCATTAGATTGAAGCAAATAGTTCAGGTTGTAAATCAAAAGAAGCGTGAGAAGTTTCGTCATCATGAACAAATAAACGATAGTACGCACACAAATTTTGTTTTAGGTGTCGTGTCTTTCACTTGGTTTACTAATAGAGCGCAACAAAGCTCTACAAACTTCTAAAAGTCCCGTATTGCATTTTGTTTTAGGTGTCGTGTCTTTCACTTGGTTTACTAATAGAGCGCAACAAAGCTCTACAAACTTCTAAAAGTCCTGTATTGCATTTTGTTTTAGGTGTCGTGTCTTTCACTTGGTTTACTAATAGAGCGCAACAAAGCTCTACAAACTTCTAAAAGTCCCGTATTGCATTTTGTTTTAGGTGTCGTGTCTTTCACTTGGTTTACTAATAGAGCGCAACAAAGCTCTACAAACTTCTAAAAGTCCCGTATTGCATTTTGTTTTAGGTGTCGTGTCTTTCACTTGGTTTACTAATAGAGCGCAACAAAGCTCTATAAACTTCTAAAAGTCCCGTATTGCATTTTGTTTTAGGTGTCGTGTCTTTCACTTGGTTTACTAATAGAGCGCAACAAAGCTCTACAAACTTCTAAAAGTCCCGTATTGCATTTGTTTTGCAGAATATGTTTTTGTTTAGCAATACGAGAGGTATTCCAATGTTTATTTTCCATCCTCATCATAGCAATAACATTTTACTGCACTACTTTCGTTTCATGAGAGTAGTTTAAATGTATAATGGTATAAATATCTACCTGAAACGAGATCTTCAGAGCTCTTTCAAAGAATGACGTCATCAGGGCAACGAACGCAGAGCGCTTGTAAACTTACGATCAGTAAATTTCGCAGACAAAACAAACTCCGAGAAAAATCGCAGGCAAAGAAAAAGAAACCGCACAAAATCTAAAATAAGGCTCTATTTCGTCTTGGATGGAAGAAAATTATTTTTGTATAGACGGCACTCCTCTTTTTCCTGTTAATACAAACTACGGAACTATTTGGAACTTCATTATTTACTACAGACTTGGCAAGCTTATCTGCATTCTCATTGTTGTGTCCGACTTGGATACTTGTAATGGATTCATTCATCTTCGAGATGTATCGCCCACTCGCTGCTTTAGTCATTTAGCAGCTGTCAGAGAAACTAACCCGCGGAGGTTCCAAGATTTCCAACCTTTTAATTTGTAAACATTTTTATGAGTTTTTTTTAAAGAAATATTGTTGATTACCTTTTTTTGCGGGTGAGAACAGACCATTCGTAACACCTTCGCTGGTAATTGAGTAATTTGTAATGATTGGCGGAACAGCCATACCTTGTCTGGGGGATCTTTACTTACAGTTATTATGGGCACATTAAACTCATGTGTTATGGTATAGGTGTGTTTTTAAAAGCTGTACCAACCAAATGTTCAGTTTTATTATTATTGTCTTTCCAAGAAGTACATTATTAAAATTCTTCAAGCATGTGAAATCCACTATTATAATACAGTGTGATAGTTGGCCCAAAGTCATTCTCTCCCTGGATGAAAATCGGAGTTTTAGCAATGGTCATTCCCATTACTTTAGTAAAGTAGAAAAGTGTGTCAAAATGTAATCTAAGCTGATAAAGTTTGCGAGGGGGTTCCCACAGCGAGGAAAACATCAAGTCCAAGAAGTATCAGCGCTTGTCAATAGACTTCAATGCTCAGATCATCAGATTACGGCAATGGGTTCTCAAACCGAATACGAATGCATTACCTATTGTTATTCAATGATAAATGTTCGGGACGTGAGATCAATATCCTTCTGAATGAGTTCATATCATGAGATTTCAATTTGATATCTTTAACGCATCTAGAATAAGTGCTATTTGATTTGCAAATAAATTGCTAGAGATTATTGAGTTTTATGTGACTTTGTAAATATTTGTATATCTAAAAAAAAGTATTAATAAATATCTGAAATTCGATTACTTGTTCTGCAGTTTTACTGACGGACGATAAAGAAATAAACCACTTAAAAGTTTTTTCTTTTTCACTACTCAACTGAAAACTGGCGGACCAACCTCCTGCGGGAGGCGCCTTTTACACGTGCACTTCGCATACTCAATGTAACTGCGGTTGAACTATTTTGTTGTACTCTGAGTGAATTTACAAAGGTAACTTTAAGAGTTCTATATTATGCCTAAATCATAGGTTATTTTTTAGCCGACTGAGGAGAGGAGGGTTATTTGTTAATTATTGCTGCACTATCGCATTAGGTGAATTCGTGTAATGGTAGTTGTAAGCGTTGTAAATAAATAAATAAATAAATATTTAATGAATAACATATTCATGAAATAAAATTACAACCTATACACTACTCATTAAATAAAATATTCCTGATTATTTCTGATTTCATCTCAAAAAAGAATCAATTAAAAATTTCTTCAATAATTATTAATTCATCTTCCTACCACCGGTAAAAAAATATGCTTAAACATAAGATTATTGTAAGTACATGTAATTACGAGTGAGGCGACCACACAGGTAGATCATTCCGTTTGGGCGGTCCCGAACAGCCCCAAGGCCCGCCTAGCCGCGCCCAGGCACATGACCGCTTGGAAGTCTTGGAACTGCTCTTAAAACAATAGCTGTTATGAGCTTGTAGAAATATTGTTTGCTAATATAATATATATTTTTAATCAACCCACTCAACTAAACAAGAATAAGAAATCTGTTCATTTTACTTACAATTAATTGAGATATACTAACAATGGCTGATTTGACAGAAATTTCTTTGAAAACTGATTAGTTAATAAATATTAGAGTAGACGAGTTCTTGAGTGGAGACCACGTTTAGGCAAACATAGAGTAGGACGCGTTGTGGCCAGCTGGAGTGACAACTGTGTGAAGAGCTGAATAGCGAGCTCAGTGGCGTGCATTAGGAGATACCTAATTCTTGTCAAGCAGTGGACAAGCTGATGAACAAATATTACAATGTGATATACACTTATAACATCGCACGATGTTCCTAAACCGAGACAAGAACCGTTTTTATTTTACACAATTTAGCAGGATAAGTACGAGTACAAACAGTGTAGCTGCAGAAACATATCCTAATGTATACAAATTTCAGCAACATGCAATGCAATATCAGAGGCGGATCATACAAAAAAAAACAGATTATTCAGGTTTTCAGGTCAGAGATACTGCACATACATCGATGTCATGATCATCATCATCATCATCATCTAATGATATATACAGGCTAATGCCTGTGTTCGTCCACTGCTGGACATAGGCCTGTCCCAATGAACGCCACAGAACCCGATATTTGGCACTTCTCATCCAGTTTCTGCCGATAGCCATCCACAGGTCCAACTCAACAGGGTCAACTCCAACTGGCTGATGGGCGTCCTTCACTATGTTTGCCATGACGCGGTCTCCACTCAAGGGCATGTCTACCCCAGCGGTTGTCTGTCCTTCAAGAAATTTGGTCAGCCCATTGCCACTTCAGCTTGTTAATCCTTTAAGCTATGTCGGTGACTTTGGTTATCTGGCGAATAATCTCGTTTCGGATTTTATCCTTCAGAGAAACCCTGAGCATAGTTCTCTCCATAACTCGCTGAGCGACTTTATATTTGTGGATTAGTCCCACTGTTCCCATACATAATTATATACATGTATTCTCTTGGATTCCCTATCGTAATACCATGCTATCGTTGTATTCATATGCCTTAATTGACCACCCAATTGTCCAATTTCACAGCTATTTGTAAAGCTGCTTGCGCCCGAGCGTGGCGCTATTGTAGCGCAGACGGCGCAGACGCAGGCGTCCAGGTCATTTCGCGGGTGACTGCTTGTGGTAATTGGCATGCGCGTGGAGTACGCCGATATACAGGATGTGTGCCGCAGCTGTGGTAAAACTTGGAAAATTGTGCATGTGTTCTAGTCCTGTGTCCGGCAGGTATAATGTGCGCAGACGCCGACGCCAGCGTCCAGTCACTTTCGCGGGACTGCTTGCGCTTTTAGTCAGCTACGAGTATGAATGAGTTACAGCCGTAACACTCTATAAAGCTGGAAATGCTGGAACATGCACAGAAAGTGCGAGCGGTGTTCAGACCATTTTTCTCATCACTGCTTATTTACTTAGCGGTATGATCACGTACTGAAATGTAGAGTTCCTATAGACTATAGCAAAAGTTTTACCAAAATAAAATTTCAATTCAGTTTAATGTAAATAGATGTAAATACATGTAGTTTGTTGTCTCATATACAGTACACGCTTTACCAGGCTTGGCATATTCATTCAGTTTAATGTAAATAGATGTAAATACATGTAGTTTGTTGTCTCATATACAGTACACGCTTTACCAGGCTTGGCATATTCATTCAGTTTAATGTAAATAGATGTAAATACATGTAGTTTGTTGTCTCATATACAGTACACGCTTTACCAGGCTTGGCATATTCATTCAGTTTAATGTAAATAGATGTAAATACATGTAGTTTGTTGTCTCATATACAGTACACGCTTTACCAGGCTTGGCATATTCATTCAGTTTAATGTAAATAGATGTAAATACATGTAGTTTGTTGTCTCATATACAGTACACGCTTTACCAGGCTTGGCATATTCATTCAGTTTAATGTAAATAGATGTAAATACATGTAGTTTGTGGTCTCATATACAGTACACGCTTTACCAGGCTTGGCATATTCATTCAGTTTAATGTAAATAGATGTAAATACATGTAGTTTGTTGTCTCATATACAGTACACGCTTTACCAGGCTTGGCATATTCATTCAGTTTAATGTAAATAGATGTAAATACATGTAGTTTGTTGTCTCATATACAGTACACGCTTTACCAGGCTTGGCATATTCATTCAGTTTAATGTAAATAGATGTAAATACATGTAGTTTGTTGTCTCATATACAGTACATGCTTTACCAGGCTTGGCATATTCATTCACCAATTTCAATAACTTTTTATTTTTGTACAACTTTCAGGGTTTCGTTTGACTACTAGTTTTTATTTGTTGTCACCACCACACGTCTACTCATTTTCAATATTTTTTAGTTCATCCAAAGGTTATCTGTAAGAGATTGCTGTAAGTGATAAGACCGCCGATTGTGTTACCGCTATTTCTATATTTTTGGTTATTATAAGTACAATATACGATTTACCTTTAAGTGGTATGCAATATAGAGTAATTTATCTATCTATCTACGATCTAACCAAATGGCATACGACGTTGTGGCCAAAAGTGCAGCACGCTTACATGTTTAATATTATCAAGCACCAAGTATTTTGGTCCTGTCTCATCCCTTTTACTCTGCCATGGAGTGTTTGAGCATCCTGTACCCATAATGGTAACCAACTCCGTACCATAGTCCCCGGGAATTGACGCATAACCTGTCGAATTGATGCGTTGCTGATGCATAATTTGTACAGTAATGATTTATTGTAATCGGATGTCACGGAGCTTTTAGGAACTTGATGACTCACTTGTATTTTGTTGGTGCGAACATCCGATTTTGAGTCAGATCTTGAAGCCATCAGCAACTTTCTTCTATTATTATAATATTACTATTCGGAATTGCAGCTAGCGTTCTTGGCACTATGCCTCATGAACTATTTTTAGTTGAATAATTAGTTTAGGTTTAATTATTTATTTAAACCTAAACTAATTCTTCTTAGTTATTATATTTTATTTCAAACTAGCTGTACCCGCGGCTTTTCCCGATTGGTCATTTCATTTAAAAGTAGCCCATTTTCGTTATTCCAGGACCAAAAGTACCCATAAAGTACGACATAAATCATTTCTTCAAAATTCGTTCAGCTGTCAAATATTTTTTTTATAGATTGCTCGGCATCTAATCATCGGATTTAGATACCAAGTATCCCAGTTTTTCAGTCAAACCCTAATTTATCCAACAGTGAATCCGCATCGCAATAGGTTCAGTAGTTTTTAATTGATGAGCGAACTAAGGTTAACAGACAAACAGAAAGACACGAATTTTAAAAATGTGTATTTAAGTACCCACAACCTTTCATTTTTAAATTTTTCTTTCAGAGTTCAAACCTGGTAAGCTTTTGCTTCATATTGCTTACCGGTTTAGTCTAATTTTAGGTATGTACGTACCTATTCAATTTCACTTAGAAAATAGTATATTTATACTTCTCCTTGCCAAACTCATAAAGAGAAAGATAAATTTTATAAAATTATCTAAGATGATCTTCGGATATATATATATGTTTCAAGGATATTTAATACTGTACACCAATATGATAAGCATTAAGATGATTATCAAAACCGAATTAATGGTAAAACTGTATTCAAAACCAATAAAAAATATTTTCTCAAAATAAATCATGTTCACAACTACAAAATTAGAAAATTGACGTAATTCCCATATAATCACATGTTGAAACTCAGTAAAACGTTTTTAGTCGTGACATTACGACTATCTAAAATCAGTATCGTGTACATACTCGTACGTGTACACACCCAACAGTTTGTGTTCCACATGTATTAATTATTCGAATTTTGTTTGTGGGCGTCTCTGTGAGAATGTTCACACTGGCGTTTATCATACGCTTAGAGAAGAGATATTGAAGGCATTGACTATGCGAAAGTTACTCAAAATCTTGTAACAAAGCCAAAATTTGTGTAAAAACTGCGTTCCTCTGTGCAATGTAGACGATCCTGAAAAGTAGAGACGCAATAGATTAACTTTTTATTGAAAAATAAATTATAAACATGCATAGTGCGTAAGTATAGCGACTATTTTCAGACGGAGTTTTTTCAGATTGTGATGAGAAATCCACACCAATATATAAAAGTGAAACGTTTTCATAGTTTGTTTGGAGAGTTTTGACGCGATAACGGCCGGACGGATTTTGATGAAATTTGGAATAGAGATAGCTTATAGCCCTGGAATAACATATAGGATACTTTTTATCCTGGAAAATAGTAAGATTTCACGGGAAACTGGAAAATATCGATTACTCGCGTTTAGGAACGGTTGCCATGGAAACGAAATAATAACAAGTCTGTCAAAAAGAATCATGAGCGTTGGTGGCCATAGATGAATATATTTACTTGTCTAATGGCCGGTTCCTAATTCTTAAAACGAACCGTTTTTGCTTACTGTCCGTCAGCGTTTGACATAAAAGCCATACAAAAAACGTCAAAAAGTAACGAGACGTTGGAAAAACGACTGGTTTAATTTTTATAGGAATGGGGCTAAGAGAATACAAAACGTATACACGTAAAACAAACGATACGATACAATGATACGTATATACGTTGGTTCTATACTTTTGCATTTGTTTTTAATATCCTAGATTTTTCTAATATCCTAGCTTGCCTCCTATCCTCCTATCCTAACTTGTTTTTAATATCCTAGATTTTTCTAATATCCTAGCTTGCCTCCTATCCTCCTATCCTAACTTGTTTTTAATATCCTAGATTTTTCTAATATCCTAGCTTGCCTCCTATCCTCCTATCCTAACTTGTTTTTAATATCCTAGATTTTTCTAGGATATTAAAAACAAATGCATGTACCCGCGGCTTTACTTTTTTTCGCGATAAACTGAGTCCGCACGGACGAAGTTGCGGGCGAAAGCTAGTGCAAAATAAAACAAGCTCTTGACTTTCATAACTTACTAGGCTAGTGTAAGGAATTTCTATAAGATGACGATACATTTTCCTGACAGTTGTTTCTATCTCCGCTAGATAGATGCTGGTGTAAAACGGCCCTTATCCATGAGACACAAATTTAATTAAATTACCCACTATTGTTCCAGAAAGACAATGGATGGAAGTATATTAAAGTGGAGTGGATACACGTCTTGTTGAATTTCACCGAAGACACCTGTGTACACAGACTAGAGAAGTAACTGGATAATCAACCTAGAAATTATGACTTTGATGTTTAATTTGTATCAACTTTGTGTGGCAGTATTTTGTAATTAAAAACAACGAGGTACGAAACTGTTAGCATTTAAAATATAAAATGTAAGCACGGTAAGAATTTTGATAACAGTGCACTTTTATTCCGCCTTTTATTTGGAAGATAACAATTTACAATTTCACAATTTCAAGGTAGGTCCCTTTTCGCGATTATAAATATTCAAATAGTTGGTATTTCAAGGTAGGTCCCTTTTCGCGATTATAAATATTCAAATAGTTGGTATTTCAAGGTAGGTCCCTTTTCGCGATTATAAATATTCAAATAGTTGGTATTTCAAGGTAGGTCCCTTTTCCCGATTATAAATATTCAAATAGTTGGTATTTCAAGGTAGGTCCCTTTTCGCGATTATAAATATTCAAATAGTTGGTATTTCAAGGTAGGTCCCTTTTCGCGATTATAAATATTCAAATAGTTGGTATTTCAAGGTAGGTCCCTTTTCGCGATTATAAATATTCAAATAATTGGTATTTCAAGGTAGGTCCCTTTTCGCGATTATAAATATTCAAATAGTTGGTATTTCAAGGTAGGTCCCTTTTCGCGATTATAAATATTCAAATAGTTGGTATTTTCATTCTTTCTTTCTTATTGAATTAAATTACTATAGGTACTTATGCTAAATTGGAGCAAAGTCTCAGCAATCGTGTGCTTAGTATAGTAACAAAATCAAACTATAGGTAGCAAGGATGAAGGGACTACAATAAAATTAAATAAATGAATGATACTTTATATATTTGATAATATGCACTGTAAATTCACTGGTTTGACATGCACCTAAAAATCATCACATAAAAAATAACATCAAAATCACCTTCTACCGGATTGTAATTTTCTTCAGAAGAATCTATATAATATAATAAAGCAGTAAGTACCAAAAAAACTGTAAAATGAAAATATTTATAAATTAATTGGTCTAGGGTACTAAGCTTCTTCTTAATCGCTACACTCTTGGCAGAGTGGTCGTGGTTGTCACGTCGGGGGTTGTAGCTCGCTTTACAATTCTACGCCACCCTTCTTCATAGCTGCCCTTCTGGTGCATTCGTGTAGAGGGCCATCCAGTGATGCCGTAACTTAGTCGGTCCATCGCATCGGCGATCTCCCTCGTGCCCGTGTGCCCTCGACCCTGCCCTGTACAACAAGGCGCTCGATGGACAGGTCTCCACGCCGTGACACGTGTCCGAAGAACGTGAGGATGCGAGATTGTACTAAAATGAGCTACTGAACAAGAACATATAAAAAAATACTTAGTTCGATACTCCCCGTAATCAATGGCAACTGTCCAAACAGAGGTTCGTACCCCCTGGGTGCCCTTGAGCAAGTGGCCAAAACTTAACTTTGGTGTGCGCCTTCTGCGTCACGCATTGCGGCGGAGCGTATTTCACCCACCCCACCTTTCGGTGACGCTGTAGAGGTCAGCTCAGCTATAGACCTTTGTATGTTAGTTCGTGCATCACGTAAAAACTACTGGACTGATTGAAATGCGGATTTCATTATTGTATAGCTTAGGGTTTGACTTAAAAACTGATGTACTTGATAATTATCTCAATATTATGAGTAGAATTCGAGAGATAAAAAAACATTTGACGCCTGAACGAAGTTTGATGATTTTGGTACTTTTGGTTGTGACATATATAAGCGAAAACTGAAAAAGGCCTATTTTTTCACTATCATCATTATCATCATCATTTTCAGCCCTTGATCGCCCACTGCTAGCCTATGCTCAGGCCTATGGCTCTCTTTGTACGCCACCCATCTCGACCCTGTGCTGTGCGCACCCATGTCCGACCCACGATCTTTACTGTCGTCGACCCATCTCGCCACTGGACGACCGACGCTTCTGCTGCCCGTTCTCGGCCACCACTTGGTCAACGTGTTGCTCCACCTGTTTTCACTCTGCCTAGCCACGTGTCCTGCCCAACACCATTTGGGTTTGAAAATTGACTCTCCGACGTCTTTGACCTTTGTACGGGGTCTTATTTCTGTGTTTCGAACTCGGTCTTGTAATTTGATGCCGAGCATGGCACGCTCCATGGCTCTTTGTGCAACTCTCATTTTATACACAGCTGCCTTCGTGAGCGTCCATGTCTTGTCATCATAAGTTACGGTGGGCAGGACACACTGGTTGTAAAGGGAGTCTTCAAAAATTGTGAATATTCGGTTAATTTTAGAATATCTTCGAGCTTGCCAAATGCAGCCGAGCTGAGCTGGATCCTCCTAGATATCTCTCTTTGTTGATGCTCTTTACCAAAAGAAATAGTATGTCCAAGATAGACGTATTTATCGACTGTCTCTAGCCTCTCGTGCCCTACAATGATGTTGTGTTTCGAGTTGCCAAAGACATTCACCATAACTTTCGTCTTGAACATATTAATTTTTAAGCCTGCGCTCAAAGAAGCATCATAAAGTTATTTGAGCAAAAAAGCAACTTTGAAGTTATCTGGAGTCTCTGCATAGTTTTCTTTATATCTAATTTAAACTTTTTTTTGGTTGTTTGTTTTCCATAAGTGTTTTTAGAGTAAATAAAATAATAATAAAACAGTTATTTTAACATTTTATTAATATGACTGTTACAGTCAATAGGAAGTAGTTAGTATTAGTTGTGAACAGTAATCCTCATACTAAGATTTCATGTACTACGGGGAATAGTTTCTCAAATTGATCAGCTGTTCTTAGAGTTAATGTGTGTTATAATTTGATTTTGACGATTCAGTTGTGTGATTGTGTACAAATTGACTGACTTAATTATAACATCAAAACTAATATATCATTTCTGCCGCAATAAATAAATAAAGAAAGCAACACAGACACAATTACAAGTCACTAAACAGCCTGCGTGAATCATTCATCACCAAAGGTCAACGTACTCGCTCTTGGATGATCCACAACACATGCTGATTGACACTAATCCAGTACATCTATTTCTTTTAGCTAACAAATGACTAAGTGCTGCTAAATAAAATGTAGCACCAAATTATCCAATTGAACTCGTCGGCAATTTACTTTTTTGTACTATTTGGTGAGTTTTAAATAGAACTACATAGTTCTCGTTGCTATGATGTTTGGTCCTAGTTTAGAATAGATACTTCCCTTCTAGTATAATTTAAGCACAGTAACAAGTTTGTATAACCACAAAAAACTACTGCTAAAGAAGTTGAAAACTTTACAGATTACAGATAAAAAATAAGCATAATACATAGCTCTAAGGATAAGCAAGCTAAAGTGGCTGTGGGCTGGTCACATTTCCAGAAGAACCGATTACCGTTGGGGTAGACGAGTTCTCGAGTGGAGACCACGTTTAGGCAAACGTAGAGTATGATGACATGTGGCCAGGTGGAGTGAAGACCTGCTAAAAGCAGCTGGAAGAAAATGGATGAGGAGAGCTGAAGACCGAGCTCAGTGTCATGAATTAGGAGATGCCTAAGTCCAGCAGTGGACAATTATAGGCTGATGATGATGATGATTATGAGGCCATCCACATGCAAAAAACTATCGCCGAACCCATTTTGCCAGAAGTCCTAGACAGCCAGACCCATTCTAGGCTTAGTAGGTATGTTTACCATCTGCGATCAATCGCCAGGAAAAAGTACAACAGGCCAGGCCGAAACTGATCAGGCCGAATCCCTCAAGCGGCACAAACATTCTTGACAGTGGTTACTTGTTAGTGCCCTTTGGGGTAGAGACTCAGGCCAAATTATTGGCTTGAGTCTGATATAACCACTGCTCTCTACGCTACTTAAACGGGTGTATTTTTTAATGATTTTGCTAGGAGGCTTGTGGAATCCACTCGTGACCGTAATGCTGATTTTAAAAGCAACTCATTTGGTCACTTGGCTGGAAATAAAGATTGTTGTTTTCTTTAGGTAGTCTAAGCGATATTTTATTTGTCCCCTCACATGTAACTGTATGAAATATGACCAATGTATGTACGTGCAGGTGTACAAGTAACATGATAGGGGCTAATTATTAAATTAGTGAAGTATACTTGTACTGTTTTTAGTGTTTTTTTTAAATAAAATTCTAGCTGCTGAAGATAAGATCACGTATAAAAGAATACAAAGCTCTCGGGCTTTCTGACATCAGAAGCAGAAGATTTGTATAGGTGTAAATTCTGAATTAAACGGCAAATCAAGACCCAGACATTCCTTCTCACAAATACTTGAACCCCACGCCACGACTCATTCATAACTCGGGTCCATTCTTCAGGTTAATGGAAACCACGAGATTTATTTACAGAAGCGCCATTTAAAATTATAATGATGTTATCTTCCATCATGGCAGCAGAACAGTGACATGTTTATTTACTACCGTTGAAAAAGAAGATACTGTTTCCTTCGGAGATAATATGCGGCTATATACTGGATTTTGAAAGAACTTTGATTAAGGTTTACGATTATATTCGCAACTAGCTGCGCCCTGCGTCTTAGCCCGCGTGGTCAATTTTATGAAAAAAAGATGGGTTTTTTTGCGTGGAACCCTAACTCTGTTTCTAAAATTAAAATGCTTTTAAAATCGGTCGAGCCGTTTCCGAGATTAGCCGGAACAAACATAGATAGACAAAACTTTAGTAAAAAGCAGTTATTTGGATATAAAAATAGACACTTGAATTTTATATATTTATGTGTATGTATTTATTTGTATAGAGCACCTATCTACATCTACTCTAATATTATAAAGACGAAAGATTTGATTGCTTACATGTTTGGTAGTAGATAGAAAGCTACATTATCAGCGATAAACATGGGCAGTATTTTATTTCTCAAAAAAATTTAGATTTCTACGAAAATTGCAATTATGTAACCCAATAATGCAATAAGGTATCAAAAGTACAGAACGGAATGACACGTTGCCATGGTAACAGAATAATAACTATATATAATACTTGCTTACCTACACTATTAAAATATTTAATTAAGCAAAACTACTCCCAGCAAATTTAAACGTATCACATTTTTGATTACACATTTCCTAGAATTACTTCCGCGCGCACAGTCATCCATCCATTCGGCAGCAGTGGCGTGCAGCCAAGCCTTCGTTCGCGACCGCTCCTTGCCGCGGAAGGACAAGCATCACTTTACAAGCTGTACATTCAATGGTAACATGCGAAATGGTGCTGCCAATGCTGTGGAGCTTTGGTTGGACACGCAATCTGTTTAGCCAGTGTGATAGATTTATTGGATTTATTCAAGTAATCAATGAAATCATTATATCATTACATCTATGGATCTAGAAGAGATAGTCGCCCGAGGAAAAGTTGACTAAAAAGTTGAAACAGATATTATAATTATCCTCCTGTATTCAAGTAATTTAATCACAAATAAAATGTACTATTTTTAAGTCTGTAAAAGCCGAATAACAGGAAACGGAATAACAGGAAAGATGATAATAAATAAATGAAGGTGCGCAAATTACAGACGCGGCTTATATTTAAAATGTGGCTACTTGGACAATAAATCAGATTTGTGATAGGCCGAGATGGGAACAACTCGTGTAAACAAAAAGAAATGCAAAAGAGATGGTATGTTCGCTGCTTGCCCCGTCTGATTTTGTCTACTCGTATTATTTGTAATCGTCCATTCTAATTGTAGGTGGCGCGATGGTGAAGTTAACTAATGATGAACAGAATTTTTAATTGAACCTTACAAACTTCGTAAAAGACTAAAACGGGTCTATGAATATAGACCCCACAAATTAATATCAAATTATCATTTTCGTAACGTCGAGGTTAAAGTCAAAATGGTATATAGATATTAATATGCGCGAATAGACCCGTTTTAGTATTTTAAACAAGAGTTTTAAATTTTGAGTACGTATTTTGATTTGATTAGTAAACCTTAACATTACGAGCTGCTTTTTTTGGTAACAGGATGGATAGATTTTAAAAAGTCACCGACCTGCAAACTCCTATATATTTAATATTAATAAACACAGATACTTAGAACTTAGGTAGAGTAAGTAGGTAGGTATCACAGT
The DNA here is from genome assembly GCA_946251855.1 of Alsophila aescularia. Lineage (NCBI taxonomy): Eukaryota > Metazoa > Arthropoda > Insecta > Lepidoptera > Geometridae > Alsophila > Alsophila aescularia. The sequence continues at coordinate 47,410,744 of OX276378.1, forward strand.
TAATTAACTATCGGATATTGAAACTAAGTATATATTTTCCAATCTGAATTTAGATTAGGAAGCATAATTAACGCGTTTCAAATTTCATTCGGGAGAAAAACTCATTTGATCTTCACCTACACCACCAGCCTAATTGAAAACAAATTACAAACAAAATTTACAACTTTTTCAGCAATAAAACCACTATGAAGTAATAAAAACGTATCTCATATTACTTTATGATAGCAATCCCATTTAGGGCCTTTTACTCCACCATACTTAACCTAAAATAAAATTCTTCTCGATTTATAATAATCAAAACACATTAACTGCCTACTCTGATTAAAAAAGTACGAAGTTTCGAACTCAACTCAATTTTAACTGTTCAGATTGACGCGAGCAGAACTACGAGTAGGCGCTCGTAAGCTAATCTTAGAAGGTTGTGACAATTTTGTAGAGTTAGTTTAACTACCTACTAGTATTTCATTTTCTTTTTTCATTTTATCGATACAATTTTGTTCGTATTATGCGCTAGTATATCTACTACAAAATAACACACATTTTAAAAAATGTACCTTACCTCGATATCGAGACATTTAAGTCTATATTAAAACAATGAAACTCGTAAGCAAAGGCGTAATATAAGAGTTCGAAAGGGGGTCCCTTTCGAACTCTTATATAATCGCATAAAGATCCATTTAGAGCCGGAATCAGTCGGAAATTTCATAAACAGAACCTTATAAAAAAACTGTCAAGCAAACCTCATAACAATTAGCCGGAACAGGCGAATATGCGATTTAAAAAACATAACCCGTATCCGAACAAGTTTTTCAAAATCCATCCCGTATTCATATCCGAAACTTCATATCCATTGTATATCCCTGGCATGTATTCAGTCGCTAATACGAAGCTGTAGAGTTCAAATGAGCCTGGTGGTTAGCCAGTGACATTAGCACGCCCATAACTGCCCTGTGACCTGGATACTGGCGCTAATTAATAATTCGACTCATTGTAACGCCCTATATAGGGAACTACACTTAGTGAACGAATAAGTAGTTATCCTCAGCTGAATTTACAAGCACGCCCTTTCGCGCGGGACAGGACGATCTGCATGTAATCACTCTAAAATAAAACATCAGAGCACTACTTGAGGGAATTTTGAGAAATCGAGCACATGTTTATGATTATGACTTACGCTTCTCATGCACGTGATTATGACTTATGCTTCAGATGTACGAGTATATGGGTAGACCGTTAAATATTTAGTGAAACAAAAGAAATAAAAAAAACAATGTAAGTTGTTTTATCGCTTTAATCGATTTGGTTGAACAAGGTAAAGATAGAAAAAATAGAGGTGGATTGGACGTACAACATCGTTTTTTTTTTTAAATAATAATAGCCACTGCAGAATCATTATAAAGGAAGAAAACATAACAGAATTGCTTCATTTTCCGCTGTTTCGAGATAAATTCCAGTCTCAATAGAGAGATACCACTCCTTAATACCACACAATCACTCAAGTAATTACGTTAAAGTACGTTTGACCAATTATTTTACTTTTGGTATACCTTCGACTTGAGCTATTAAGCTCTAGACTAGAGCAAGAGAAACAAAGATTATCCCTCGAGAAAGAGCGTGCGCCTACCGCAACCATTAGGATAATTTACTGACGTTCTAGCCCTCGCAACCAGCCAGTAACTGGTGATTGAAAGCTAATGCAAATTCTGGACTAATTTTAGATTTATGGTTTGCTAGTTCGTTATAGACAATTTGCTCATTGCTTATGGAATGAGAGGCGTGGCGCCTTTATAAAGTATCCGAGGCAAAAACAAGTAGAGCTATTTAGTATAATACTGTTTAATCACTAAGCAATCTAAATTGAAAGCTGCGAATGGGTCATAATAATTAAACGTGAGATCATTTTCGCACCTTACCTCGCAAGTAGCAAGCGTGAAGTATCCAATGAGATTCATAATTAAGTATGTGAATCATTTTATTGGTAATTTGCTCTATTGCTCTATGAAAGAAGAGGCGTGCTAATTTCTTCAACTAGGGCCACTGGCCAGAGCCTCGAGCTTTATGATTCAGAAATCGTAAAAGAGAGAGTGGCAATTCATTAACCTTCGTTAACTTAGGTACTTGGAATCAATGGTTGAACGTGGGAATGTCTTTCTAAAATACAGAGTTTTGAGAGACATATACCAAACCAACTAAGGATCGGACAGCGTGTTGGATTATCCTACTATAACATTATCCGAAAGCTTGTGTCTGTTGTTAGTATGTTTGTTACCACTTTGGACGCATTTTGATGTAAACTACAAAAAACTTACGTAAAATTAATGTCAACAAAACAATTTACTTGAAAAAAAAAGACCCAAAACTCAGGTGTCTTTTATATGGATTAACAAATACAATCGTACAGTTTACCGGGACAAAAATTAAGGTAAGGTAATACATACGTAAATATCCTGTGTAATACTTTTTATCCTGGAAAATAGTAGGTACAGTTCCGGGATGCAATGATTTAATGAGTAACAAAACATCACGATCATTTTTTCACACTGATGCAACCGTAAAGCAAACAGATACTCCATATAGGGGAAAACGTCCTTACATTGGCATAATATAGTCATCGTCGGAAATTAAGATTTTGAAGCTATATTTAGTACTTAGAATCAAGTGTTGATAATGAAAGTAAATAATCCTACCACATGTGAAAGTGATATGCCAATATTTGGGAGGCAGTTCCAATGCTTCATGTGTCATGAAACGGACATTAGTGATTTGAAAAAATTAATTAATATATCTTAAAATAAATTTAATTTCATTAAAATATGGTGTATTACTAATAGTATATTACCTCTGAATTCCCAGAGGACAGTTAACGAGTTTCTAAGTTTTTAACTACAGTATGCAATAATACTCCAAAGTTAAACGTCCGTTTCATAGCGTATCTCCCCTACCTTACCCTACTCTCTTTCTGAGAGAAAGCTGGTGTCCATGCAGCATCGGCAATGGGTGAAAACGATGATCATGAATGTCTCAAAACGACAGCGAATAATAACTAGCTTAAAAGCTAAAAAAAACAAGCCTGTCCTGCTAAAAAAGAGCTTTTGCCAATAAATTATATACTGTTGGAATGTGCCTAACAAAACCTTCAATTTGATACCTATATTGTAAATTTCGAAGAAACGTTTTTTTTTTCGAAGTTGAAAATGGTGCAATACAGCGCAATATTGTAATTTTTTTTTTTTCAAAAAAGATTTTGCCCCTGTTATTCGGGGGGATGTAAGTAGTCTAACGATACCCCATACATCTAAATCTGTTCCGGCATTTTAAAGTTATGGTGGAAAAAATAAACTCACATACACATACATTAATGCTAAATACAATACACTCCTTTGTTGGGCATTCATTTAAAAATACTACCCGTTACTTCGCCAGGCTCTTATTTTTACATGGCCAAATTAAAACGAAGAAATCCTTATCTTTTCGACATCAGCATTATCCGGTCACGTCCTACACAAATAAGTATGCGTATAGAATATTAGCGCGCGTTATCACGAATATCAATCGCGTAAGTGATCATCACATAATGTCGATGGTTGAATTGCATGCAAATTTTGTTCAAAGGTTTTGGCAGTCGTGCGTGGCACAAAAAGGTATTAATACCGGGAAGTTGAAATCATAGCGTAGAACAAAGCTAGATAAAATTAATAATTGATGACTTTCATCATCATCCATTATCAAAACTACTACAATATTTTTTATATTGTATTTATTTGAGCTGAATCGGTCGCGAAAGAATTTCAAATTAAGACAGTACAGACCTCGTTGAGACGGTTCGGGATGAAAACATACATGTACGGACATGTACCTACTGAACATATAAATACAATAGGAACTTTTAAACTTTCTCGATTCGAACACATAGGTAAATGTTTAAACTGGACTTAAGACCAAGCTCTGCTTTTTAAGGGTGTTTTCTATAAATATGCTGGGTCAACCACAATCCTGATAAATGTGAAACTTAACATATATGTTTTTGAGATCTTTATCTCTCTAAGATTAAGACAAAAACATGATTAACAGAACTGCATTTGATACATTTTCTTATCAAAAATTACGTTGTTTTCAGTAATTTTTACATGTTTTTTCTCAACTGCCAATAAAATAAATAACTTTTGAGACATACGTCATTTAGTTCCGAGCTAAATTGTGTGTTCAAACAGCGCTCGCGATATTCAACCTTGTTACGCAGGCACTTCAGTGCTTATTGCGGGTAGCGGGTGGCAGACTGTAGGGGAGGTGGCAGGCAAGTGGGGAGTGGGAAAATGTAACCTTGGAGCCTGGCCTTAATCGCGCTGAAAACTTTTCTTTTAATTTATCTCGATGTTTCGATCAAGTTGCATTGATCGTGGTCACGAGAAGACTGAAGTAGCGGGTGTCAACGTCAAGAAGGGCGAGCGTTCTCTCCAACTACCCGCATTTGGTTTTGTAAAAATTCAGAATTGTCACGACACACAACACTAATGACATCTGCAGATTTCTTCTGACATAAACTAACATAACAACTAACAACTCATAAGTTTTCAGCGCGATTAATTCTCGTTTAAATATTTAACTAAATACAATAGTAATCATAAATTCATTTTTCATTAATTTGTAATCTTATGGTTCAACTTATTTTATTGGTACGTATTGTGTTGCTAATCTGATCTTAAATAAATATCTTTAGGCAATAGGCATACATTTTTCCCCCAAAGAATACTTAATATTACCAGTCTTCTGCGGTAATAGCATGTACCTATACTTTTCTTAAAAGAAATCACAAAATAATTTCTCTGTTCTTCTTCATATACCTACCAATGTAAATAAAAAATATAATCTAGGTAAGTAGCTCAAATGAAGATCCAAAAACGCTTATCTCTCTAATCTGTGATAGTAACCATACTTTACAGCAAGATGACCATATACAAACATAAATAATGTCTGTAATAAAATATCGTTTGGAATCTATATCCTGTCGTAAAAACGCAGTAAAGTTATACGCACTACTGGCGATACTAACATTAGATTTGTTCTTTGTACTAAAGTAGGATAATGCTTCGTAAAATTCGGCTTACCATAGAGCCTGTTTACAGTGCATACATGTTGGAAACTTTTGAATCAAGAACCGTATTCCCGAGCAACGCTCAGTCATGAATAATGACGTACTCATTTGAGTAATTTATAATGTTTTGATAAAAAAACACTATAAGTAGCGAAAATGTTAAAAATAGGCAAGGGGTTTATCGCCAAAAGCGATCTCTCTCAGACAACCTTTAGATGGACAGAAATTACGATATGAATAATGACGGTGATCCAAAAAAATACAATAAATCATACATGCGTTTACATCCATACCAATATATAAAAGTGAAACGTTGTCTGTTTGTTTGTTTGGGGAGCTTTCGGCTGGACGGATTTAGATGAAATTTAGAATGGAGACAACTTATGCCCTAGATTAAAACATGGGATACTTTTTATCCAGGAAAAGTTAAAAGTTTATATAACGCCGTCCTTGACAAAAACTAAATAGTTCTTGATGTTTATTGACAGACTTGTTATTTCGTTTCCATGGCAACCACAGACCATTCTGTGATGGCAACCGTTCCTTACAGTGAGTAATCAACATTTTCCAGTTTTCCCGTGAATACTTTCAATTTTCCGGGATAAAAAGTATCCTATGTTTGATTCCAGGGTAAAAGCCATTCCGAATTTCATCAAAATCCGTCCCGCCGTTATCGCGTGAAAGCTCCCCAAAAAAACAAACAAACAGACAACGTTTCACTTTTATATATTGGTATGGACACGACTAGAATACGTATTTCATAAAACTACACATATACATATACTTAAATATAATGTAATGCCTACTTTAAGTATAGAGAAAAAGTTATATCAATGAGCTTCAACAGAAAGGTAAAAGTTTTTGACAACAGCTTTAAAGCAATTCAGCGACTGAACGCGTCTAATAGTGATCGGAAGGGCATTCCAGAGTTGCACATCCTGGACAGTAAAAGATGAGCCGTAGAAAGAAAGCCTCTATTTATCTAATTTAGTAAAGATTATAGCCTGAATCATCATTGTGATCGAAGATAAACAATACTTGAATTTATTTTGTGTCAACATCGCACACAGAAAAACAAATGAAAGTTCCATACTATTTCCTAATTGTAAAACGTTTTCATTCATTTTCATTGTTTTCTATTTCAATCAAGGGCTCAAAACTGCTGAGTCAAGTAGATATCATAGAGCGGCGCAACACAAGGGAGCAGACAAAAGCGTATAAAACAATACGGGAACATGCAATCAAATTCGAAATTCGAACACAATTAGAGTGGCACGCCCCAGCGCTTGAAAGCTTGTACTAATTCAAATATTTTGCTTTAATGTTTTTCTTTCATATTTTGTTGATTGCCTGTATTTTTGATAGCAAGCATTTTTAAAGCTGCCCACACTGAACCATTATGTAGACAAAAGCTATGTCTCTCATGCAAAATACCATACATGCAGTTGTTTGCTTGAAGCTAACATCAAATAAATCAATATAATTATTATAACTTAACCTGTTTTTCAGTTTTTTCACCAGCAATCATACAAGATCTATGTTGATCGATGCATGTGTCTAGAAAGGAAACTGATGACATTCCTTGCTCATGTCAAAGATAGCCTTCTACTACAGACGTGTTTAGACCGCTTCGAAACATGTTAACACTTTAGTTGCATACCGCTTATAGAAAGTTTTACGCTTCTTGAAGTGAATCTTAGAATACTAACTGTGACAAAGTACTAAGCTGTTGACATTTTGTAGAGTCTATGCCTAGAAGACATTGAGTGAGTCATCTGAGCATGTTTACATTTACACATCTTGAGGTGTACCTCTTTGTACATAATATATCTCCGGAGAACAATTTGTGTAAGTGCTCTCGTGAGGGTGTAATTTAGCAAAATGATGTGAGCGGAATGCTATGATGAAGGAATAGTAACGAAAGTACCTTATTATGATAACTTAGAGAAGGTATAACTTGGGTATCACCAGACTAACTTCTATCTTATATCTTCTGTTATTACTAGTTTTCAGATTCTGCATATTAGTCAGGAATATGACTGAGCTTTTATGGTAGAAATACAACGCTTATGAACGAAGCACTACGCTTCTTCATTTATAATGAGAAAAACAAAGAAGTGGAATGCTCCGTACTCGTCAGTGTTTCTGGTAAATTTTAACCCAGTGTGTTCAAGTCTAGGGTAAATAGGTATTTACTAGGCAAGTGTGCTAAACCTTCGACCACATCTTTACTTTTTGAAATTGAAGAAATTGAAATTTTTCATTTACAGATTAGATTGCTTAATCTGTAAATGAAAAACATAGTTTTGATTCCCTGTGTAATAATAGGGACTCTACTCTTCTCATCCCGCGGTCGCTGTGGGAACCAGCAAAGGAAATGGCCAGGAATTGGCCTTTACCAACTACTACGAATCACCAAGACGCCTGCCAACCTCGGTGATAGTGGCAAAGCCCCTCTTATATGGAAAAAGCCTTCGCGGGGAGGCCTGAGGTCAGCTGTGAACTTCTTACGGCTTGTGATAAACCTTTTGTGAGTTGATCTAGTTAAAGGGGGAAGATCAACGTCTTAAATTCAGTCTTCCATGAAAGTTACGTTCGCTCCACACTACAAAGACACCGTTACAAGTCCGTGTAATGTGAACCGACAACAAGGCGCATTTCATCTAGCGGTCAATACGGTAGGCAAACACAATTATCGCGCGGGCGGTCCCACGGGCAAGAAACTCTATCGGGGTACATAATCGACCCACCTATCATATCAGTGTTGCCAGGCCCATATTTTTGTAAGGCTTCTGTATAGTTTCGTTATATTTAAAATATGGAGTGTACTTATTAAACCCGCAGCCCGCGGCAACATCCCGCCTGCTGGTTGTATCTACAGGGCTACTACGAAAAAAACTATGAGAAAATCCAATATTGATTTGGTGCACTCGTCAATTAACAGTTTCTTTTCTGAACCTGAATGAAGATAACAAAGCCAAGATTAAGTGAAGTTAAAATATATTTTCTTTTTTTTAGATTTGGAAATGTTCTAATCAGTAAATTCTTAATCAAGAAAAATAACTTAACTTATTTATTTAAAGACGTGCTAAAAGCTCATGAATGACACACTGGTCGAAAGAAGTAGTAGATAGTTTATCCTCTGAGCCTGAAATCTGAAACATCGACGTGAAGTCGCAAGCCTGTTGGTATTCTATAAAATACAGTACTTAGAGAATACACAACCTTATTCTCACATTATCATAAGAACATCAAAAGAGTAGAACGTATTGCTAACATCGGCGTTTGTGATAAAATACAAGCTGGGTGTATTAAAGGCGAGAAGCAAGTGGCAAAGTGACCACATCTTCACTTCCCATCTGATGAGATCGTTTTAATACGCGATAAGCCCAGTTAGCAAAAAAAAAACAGAATAAGCACAACATACACAAGTACCTATCTACTCACTCATAAACAGAATAATCTTCCAACGGCTGTAAAATACCACAAACCGCGGGAAAAATTTGGCGGGCCTTCTCTGGCAACTCAGTATCATATTATCGCTGGCATTTCCGCGCGTCACTTCGTCGTGTTTAATTTCACTTAGCCACAGATTATTATCAGTTGAGTTAGTACGTGCCACCATAGAATAAATAATAGTAATACAACACCATCTCTTGTTGTTGGCCTAGATACGGAGGAAAGCGGCCCTACCCATTATCTACTGAGACATGACAAACTTGAATTTGAATGCGGCAAGTTCATTCATAAACTATATTTATGTAGCTACATAATATCTACATAGTATCTTCGTGATAAGCAAATAAGTGCGTAATTTTTATCGGTGTTTGTATTCTATGAGTTTAATTTTAGAGACAAAATATTTGTTTAATAGTATCCCTTAATTGAATTGCTTAATATTCAATTAATGGTTAAATTGCATGGTTCTTGTTTCCGTTGTTTGTTTACGTGAATTGTTGCATTTTGTAAACTTAAACTAGAAGTTCGTCACATTTCTTCTCAATTAAATTCACTATTACAATGTAGCTACTGGTTTGCGCCAATTTTTACCACGTCACTTTCTCGTTTGTCTGTCATTCCGGTTGGAATCTTGCAACTCAATTTTTGGGAACTTCCCGATTAGCTATCCGGCTGAAACTTTCAGGGTAGCTCACAATTCGAAGACAATGAATAAAAAAATGTTTTTTTGATTAGTTTTTTAATCTACATTTGCTGCTTGCATCAAACATAAAAATCCCTTTCATCTTGTAAGTATCCCGGTCACCCATCCGTACAGTAAATACTCCGACACTTACTTTCGCAACATTCGACTCCTGCGCAACGTTTTTCTTAGCCCGTCGAAAGCTTGTTTATACATCTTGTTAAGAAGGGCGTAAATTGACTTGTCGAGATTACCCAAGATGTCTTGCGAGAACCATCAGGTTTGTTTCTGCTGATAAGTAGCGAATACAAAACTTCATGTCTCGATTACCGACTCGAATGGTAATGTGGTGTGACTGCTAAATGATAGACGTCATTACATGAGTGACTGGATTCACGAAAACCTAATGTGGATGTCTGTAGCGCTATTTTTAGCTCGTGAAAAATCAGGTATTTTTTTCGATAGTTACGTCAAGTTCCTTAACTTAATAGATGCACCAATCTCTCCAGTACCGGTCGTTTTTATAACAATAGAATAATAATGTAAGAGCTGGCGATAGTCAGGGTGCGTTTAAGTAAGACGGCGAAATTTTCACCGAATAAAAATTAATTTGCGAGGGTTCGCTGAACGGAGTCATAGGTTTAGCTGTCAAATTCAATTGTCAATTTGTCAAATCCTTGCTCAGTAGCTTATTATAAATCTTCTAGATATTTTTTTATTAAATTCGTTGTACAGATTTTATGTTAGTGCTCTATTATAAATATAGATAGTATTTACGAATAAAACATCAAACAAATTAAATCTAAACGCAAATTGAATGACAAACAGCTTTCAATCTGACAGCAGACTAAAATATAGCGGATTGAAGAGGTCGCTTAAATCTTACTTAATCAGGCGAAAACTTAAACCAGCGGACGCCCGTGAACGGGGCAGATTACATTTTAGTCGGATTAATTTTTCGCGTCCCGGTGTGCTTGAACGGGGTGTTTCACGTTTATTCAGTTTAAGTTTTATACTGGATAATTGACTTAAACTCACCCCAGTCGTGGTAAGGGACGGGTTGGGCTGAAGGCCTCTCAAAGAGAAAATTATTGAGTAGATTAGCTGTTACCGCGGCTTTGCTCGCGTGGTGATCTGGGTTAAAAATAACCTATGTATACCAGGACCTATAAAGTACAAAATACCAAATTTCGCTCAGCCGTCAGATAATTTTTATCGATTGCTCGGTTGCTATCATCGAATTAAGATACCAAGTACCCCAGTTTTACGTCAAAACCAGCTATCCAACAGCGAAACCCGCATCGCAATCGGTCCAGTAGTTTACAAAAATTATATTCTTCTTCAGTAGTTTTCTTTTAATTATGTTCTTTGTCAGACAGACTTTTTGTTACTTATAGCTTTCTTATAACTATAGATAGATGTTTATTGAGAAAAGAGAGATGGTGCAATATCCGCGTTATTCGGTCTCACGTAAATGAAAGTCATCTATTACGTACAACAATTTGATTTGACATACCTAACAAAAAACACAATGCTGGTTGTAGATTACTACGGCTTAGGACGGATCAGGTTGTCATAAGATCATGCCTAACTGTTAAATACCATCCTACTTGGTTTAGCATATTGCTTAGCAATATTCCGCGAATTAATCTCACACGGGAAGTGGCCTCTTATAAAGGCTTATGTACGTCCATACAGGTATGCAGTTGCTAATCTAGTTTATACAGAAAAGATAAGACACATTCATGGAGAAGTCACGTTTACAAAAAGGCGATTTTGGTGTACTTGAGAGTAAATAGGACAAACTTAAAAAAAAGGTTTGATGGGTTTCTTTCAATGCATTGTCACTTTTTATTTTTTATATATTTTATTTCTCCTTATTTTTATGCATTGTCTCTTTTTATATTTTTTAAACTTTTTTTTCTTTTTTTTTAATTGTCTTCTATTTGTGAGCTACCCTGAAAGTTTCAGCCGGATAGCTAATCGGGAAGTGCTTGAAATTTGAATTGCAAGATTCCAGTTAAATAAAAGCTTTTAAAAAGTGCCAAAGTTTTTTTTTATTGTTTCACTACTTGACATATACAACTTGAAATGTACTTGAATATTATATAATATTATACAAGCACGATGTAATTTCTAGTACTAGTGAATACAGCATAAAGTTCGCAGACATTGTTAAATTCGCAGTTTGCGAAAAACATTACAAATTATAAAAACATGGATAAACATTACTAAAAATCACCCAAATCAACAAAACAGCTACTTCTTGACGAGGCCAAAGAACCAGAAAATATGTCATATTTATTGCTGATTCTATTATAATATAAAAACATTAAACAATGGAGAATGTTGACCAATGTTTGTTCTACAGTGTGGCAACTTGAAACATCTATTTATCAACCGGCTATTTAGTAGATCGGAGAACTTCTTATTGGACATGCATGAGGATTTCTAGATAATCGATTAAGCCATGTAGTAGTTTACATATATTACTAGATGTGCCCGCGGCTTTGCCCGCGTGGTCAAAATTTATGGGTTTTTTTGCGCGGAACACTAAAAACAGTAGCACTTTATAAAAAAATATAGTGACCTATGTTACTCCTTATAACATCAGCTATCTTCCAGTGAAAGTCCCATCAAAATCGGTCTAGCCGTTTTGGAGATTAGCGGGAACAAACAGTCAGGCAGACAGACAGACAGACGACATAGAGACAAAATCTTTAAAAAATGCGTTTTTGTTCTATACTTTCATATGCATTTAGTAAAAAGCTGTTATTTTGACATTATAAACAGACACTTCAATTTTATTAATTTGTCTAGATGTCTAGACTAGACTAGATAGTTATTAAGTTCTAGAATTCTTCGAACTATATTATTGAGTTTAAAACTTATTGTTTGTCAAATAACTGCCCCAGGCATGAGGCACGCTGTTCAAAGACGTCCAATAGAGCAGCTACAACTAAATTTGTTCTCAGATATAAATCTACTTTAAAAACGTACCAAAACTGCATTTAATAGCTCGATATTCGATTCCCTAATTGTGCTGAAAATAGATACAATTAGGAACTTTCTATAAAAAAATATGTTAATTGAATCTAATTTTATAAAGTTACTACAACTTGAATAAAATCATCATTTTGATTTAAAATATTGAACCGATTTTCACGAATTGTTATACAATCCAGAAAAGCTACCTTTTGGAATAAAAAAAACAGTAGAATTGAGAACCACCTCTTTTTTTGAACCGATTTAGAGTGAGAATTACTCTTTTGCTTATAACGAGTGCAAGTAAAGAGTAAAATATACGCTTTTTCAAAAGCGAGTAAAAAAATAAACTCAACGTGATAAATTCAACATGCTAGATGTAAAAGATACTGATTTCAGATTTATCCGATAACCGATCAATGCAAATTACTACAATGGCAATGTATGTTAGTGTTTATTTGCTTCCTAACAAAAGGATGCGTAGGTACTACCTACTCGCTAACTTTTGTTGGATAGTTGACTTATTTTTGTTGTATTTTGGCTTTGAGCTATCTAATGACTCAAATATTAAGTATGTTTAGTATTGTAACGCTCAACTAAAGCTTGCATGTTTAGAAAATCCGTTTTTATAAGTAAACATTTGTCACAATTTTATTTTGTATACCTACATTGTTGAATTTTTATTTTTATAAGTTTAGATAAGCAATTTGTTAGCTTGATTAACAGTTAAACAGATATAATTGTGCGTTCTAGGATTAAATTAACACTGGAATTTGTAGGTTATAATTTAATAAGTAAATAAAGAACTTTTAAAATTGAATTGAAATTGATAACCGATCACTCACGAAACATATCCCATACAAATATCCTTATTATTTATGGCAATTAAACTAAATAATCATACATGCATCACCAGGGGCCGGGTGCGCGTGCGTGCATACCACGTGTTTCATAAAACGGGCACCGATGCGTTAAGTGGGCTACCGGTAGTGTGTATGCAGCTTTGGCACACGCCTGTAAGGTATTATGAGGATTGCTATGTATGATTATGTTGTGGATTCTTGAGCTTTTAACTTCTATGGATAAGTCTGAAAACATTCAAGAATATTGAAAGTTAAAGTTGTTGATTTCCATTAAGTACTATTATTTCATATATACAATTTAGTTCCTAGTGTCACAGGTAATGAATGGTAAGTCTATAGGTCAACAAAGATATTCACGGGAAATGCAATTTTTACCATGGCACTACCAGTAGTGTCACAAGAGAGAAAATTCCTATAGCACTACTTGTAGTGCCAAGCAGGAGTGTTACGGGGATAAGCATCTATAAAATCTAATATGGAATTTGAAGCTTTTTTCCATCTATCATGGTAAATATCCCGTTTCTAATGATCATACTAATGTTAGTAACCATGACACTTTAAAAAATCTTTTTCCCATCTGTATAGCACGATTGTCAATTTCTGTATTACGAGTTCGCGTAACTCTGTTTTATTTGAAGTTAGTTGGTAAAAACGTTGAGTATGTAGTTTGACAATTGTGACGTATGCTTAGAAGATCTAAGGACGTATGGTTGTTATGTTTGTTTATTTGCTAAGCAGCTAAGAATGCCTGGGAATAAATCGACCGAATTTATATATTTATTACAGAAAAACATTTTTTCTGCGATAAAACATAATGATGCAGAACTACCATTAACGGCGACAGCAGCAGCAGACCACGGCCAATATCTGATGTCTTACAAAAGCAAATCACCCATTAGTTCACACCCTATTTCACACAAGGAATACTGTGTCCGAAAGCTGCAAATCAAATTCCGCTTCACAAGCCCTCACTAACGCGATAAGTGAAGTGACGCGGAAGAGCATCTCGTTTAGATAATAGGTAACGAAGCATCACCATCAGATATAATGGCGAAGTATAATAGGTCATGTGAATGTGAGAGAAAGTGTCGAAACTCCGTACCCGATCGTGAAGCAAAGATTTGCAACTTTGTTCGTTACTTTCATTGTGCTTAATTTAATTTAATACATTGTTAATAATTATCGTCATTTACCAATCTTTAAGACCTTGTAGCTCCAGTGAAGATAAATTAATGTAATTGTTTACTTGGAAGTCGGGCGAATAGAAATGGTCTATGTAGAAATGCTCCAAAGTAAAATTCGATAAGACAGACGAATTCAGAAACCTATCAGAAAACTTACAGCTACGCAACGCGTCATAAAGATCAAAGTGTTAGAAGAACTGCAATATTTATCTAGGTACTGTTTGTTTATTTTCACTAGCACCGAAGCACAGCTAATTTATTACAAGTAGGGGCACTTATTTCCGCATTTTAAGTATATCCTCTCGACCTTGAATACGGCATTGTGAAGCTCACAATTTGAGCACAATCATGACAACAGTCAACGGTTGACTCTATAGAATGTCACTTTAGGCACAAAAAATTGTGAATCTTTTGTGTAATCCTCCTATTTACGAATATATTTTTAGAACCGGAAATTAATTTCTGTATAAGTGCTATCGGAAGCTGTATTTTTTCACTTATCATTTGCAGATTTATCTGTATAACAATAAGTAATTTTATAACTCAAATATGCGAAAATGATGGTAGTCCTTCCTTTGAGAATGGTAGTGAGTTCAAATAATACTTATCAAGGCCAACCTCTCTTTTGCCTTATGGGCATGGCTACACTGACTACTGGCGATCTTTTGTTAGTTTTTGTAGTGATAAGAATCTTCAACTAGGTGATTATCTTCTTAACACACCTTTGCAGGCAAGTAGTGTGCTAACATTGCTTTTTCGATTTGAAGACTTTACTAAGAAGAATTACTGTTTAAATGAGACTTAAAAATCAAATGTCTCAGGATGACTAAAGTAATGAAGTGCTGCGCAAGATTATGAGGCGGGTCGCTTACCATCAGTAAACAACGTGCTCATATCGTCAATAATTTTTAAAAAAAAAAGCGAACACTATTTGTGACGACGTATTAAATCAATCATTAGATGTTCCCGATCGAATACGGATCACTTTGGGAACGTTGGGAAGGAAACTGTGACAAAGTGTCAGTTTCTAGGGTGGATTTGTGATTTGAAACTTTCTCATACTGACACGCACTTATCGGTTAGATAAATAACGTGAAGATAAGTCTGTCAACGTGTTTACTCAAGTAATTCTCTTTCCTTTCCGGCGCGGGCGCCAGACAGCTGCAGCGAATGTGTAGTGCAACGGCGGCGTATTTCTGTTTTGGATATTATTTTAAAACTAATTCTAAAATTATCACTGACTAAATATTTGTAGTGTTCATTACATGGGTGATAATATAGGCTAGTAACTAAATGATTTACCACGTTATGTGGACCCCAAAAGAGTTCAATGAAAACTAAATGTCTCAGTTATTTTTGTTTAGTATTTTGTGTCATTAACGAGGTTAGGATAATTTTGCCACTGGAGCTGCTGTTCCGCAGTATCGGCAGTGCCAGCCTTACTCTACTCTGTGTCTCAGAACAATTTTATGGACCCAGAGTGTTGACACAAGTAGCGTCCCACGCAGTGGCCGTCCCATTAGAAAATACACTATTTGTATCTAGGTTTAGGTTATATGTCAATGCACTATCCATAGAAGGGAAATAGCATGTTTTACAGCAAGCATTATACCGTACATTATCTAAGTAAATGATGTGACAACCGAAAACTATTTTAAATATTGAAAACACAAAATCTTGCAAAATGCACCTCATATTTTAATTAAGTAGAAAAGTAAGTGAGTCCATGCTATTGGCCATAATTTCATTGAATTTAGGAATCGCCAAAATAATACAAAATATATCTTCGGAATAACGCCATTGTCGAAGGCCTTGTGTAATAATCCCATTTTAATAACATGATATGGATTATGAATATTTCCTATAAATACCGGTGGATAAGGTTATTCTGTGTAGTAACGTGAATATTCTCCGAAGTGTTCATATTTACAGAGAGAACAAATCAGAGCTTGTTCTTGTTCCCTATTGTTCGTGTCGGCACAGAGCGCGGCTTTGTCGAGATATGTAAGCGGCTCCACACCTGGCCCTCGTCAGGTCAACCAGCGGTCATTCTGTGGAGGCTTAGCGAGAACCGATGTACATGTTAAAAAGGGAATAATAAAGGCTTGTATTTCATTTATGCCATGCCTTTAAAACTATTTAATTAAAAATGGCATCCGTAAACCACTATACTTTCAGTGTATGGTTTCAGTGCAGTTTTTTGGATTGATATAAACGCACAACACAAACAAACAATAAGTCTAGCATAGGTGATACTGATTTTCAACATAGCTAGCATCAAACATAGCTAAGAACAATCCCGATAAAACTAGCTTTAAAATAAAAATAACGCAGTCAGTGCGGTATCTTTCCGATTTCAAGTCAGCTCATCACTTTTGGGAACTACGCTACCATAGACAGAGAGACCTCAATACTTTTAAAATCCTTCTTTTTGTGTGGGGAGGATTAATAACTCAATACGAATCGGCTGCTTTATAAACGTCGCTATATCTGTGCTTATTACCACATTGGTGGTTCAAGAAATCACGACGGCACCTAATCTAATCATTTTTGCCCAATCGCTCTGTATCTAACCATTGTGCATTGCAGTATCAAATGCTGCAATGCTGATTCCGTCATTATTCCGAGTAGATTAGGTACTCTGCCAACTGGTTTTGTGGGCTGAAGCTAGGGCTTCCAATCCCGCAATACCAAGATCCCAGTATTCTGGGATCCCGCGTCATTTTTCACACCCGCGTGTTGCGGGATCACGGGCGCGGGATCCCGCGAGATTTGCGGGACTGATGAGAAGCATGTACTCGTTCGCTAGCGCAATCACTTGAGTACTGACTGGCTGCGGGGTGCGGGCAGTGGTGTGCGAAGCGAGTGAATGTCATTTGTCAATCAATATGAAAGTAAACATATTCGGACGGATTTCCTCCGTAGAAGAACCAACAATGATTTTACGGATCTTATCACGTAGTGAAACACCAAGCATAGCTCTCTCCATTGCACGATACGCTACTTTGAGCTTGTGTATAAGACCAGTAGTTAGCGACAACGTCTCAGTGCCGTATGTCATCACTGGCAACACGCACTGACTATAAACTTTCGTCTTGAGGCACTGTGGTATCTGTGACGAGCAGATATGGAGTAAATTCTCGAATGCTGCCCATCCGAGTTGGATTCATCGGTTGACTTCTTTGTCGAAGTTGGATCTACCCAGTTGGATCGTCTAACCTAAGTAGACATAGTTATCAACAGCTTCGATAATATCGTTCCCAACATAAACCGGCATGGGTACGACAAGGGTGTTTGACGTGATGTTTGTCTTACCCATGTTCATTTTAGGACCCAAATGGTGGGAAACAGTATTGAGGTCACTGAGCATTGTGCTAAGGTTTTCCAGGTTTTCTGCCATGATGACTATATCATGAGCAAATCGAAGGTGAGTGATGCATTCGCCATTGATATTAACACCATATCCATTCCAGTTCAGAAGCTTGAATATATCTTCCAGTGCAGAGGTGAACAGTTTCTGAAAAATAACGTCTCCGTTTCTAACCCATTTTTTGCAGTTCGATAGAAATCATGCTCCGATCTTGGAGACGGACAGTCATGGTGGCCTTGCTATACAAACACTTCAACACTTTGATGTACCACTTTGTAACACTTTGTATGTGTTTTTTGTTTTTTGTAGTCAATCTGGCACCGCTGCAATGACTGTAACACTGCCCATGTCTCGATTGAATCAAAGTCTTTCTCGTAGTCCACAAACGCTAGACATAGTGGCGGTATTCTGCAGATTGCACTATGGAGATTGTGCACAAGAACTGCACAACCTGATTCCCCCATCACCTTTCCATCACCGTACGACTAGACAATCAGCAAAGCGCCACCCATGGTTGAAATACCTCGCACAAGAACGAAGCGTTACGCTTCTTCATTTATTATAAGAACTGCAAAGGAGTGGAATGCCCTGCTCTCGTCAGTGTTTCCGGTAAATTATAACCCCGGTGTGTTCAAGTCAAGAGTGAATAGGTATCTACTAGGCAAGCGTGCTACACCTTCGACCATATCATCGCTTTCTATCAGGTGAGATCGTGGTCAAACGATTGCCTAGTCCGTAATAAAAAAAAACTCTTCGGTCTTCTGTATAATCTGCCGGAGCGTATGGATGTGGTCTACAGTGCTAAATGCTTTCTGGAATCCAGCTTGTTTGGGAGGCTGAAAGTTGTCAAACCTACGAGCAAGACGGTTAGTAACTTCTCTCGAAACACAGCTTATAGACGTGACTCAGCAGCGAAATGGGCCTATAATTCTTTCACCTTTCATAAAGAACAACACCTCTACGCTCCACCACCACTGTGCCACGCCTCTGGCGTACTACCCTCGAGGATGACGGAGTTAAACAGCTTCTGAAGGACTTTAAGTACCGGTGTTCCACCCGCTTTCAGTAGCTCTCTCTTTTTCGTATATCCGTAAAATTTGTTGCTGTAGTTATGTTATAATTAAATATAAAATAGAAAAGTTCAATGCAATATAGTTGCTTTTCAAGGAATTCTTTCAAGGTTTTGAGAGCATTTTCTCAAATGTAATTAGGTATTAACTGCAAGATTTAAATTGTGCAAGACTATTGTCAAAACTACTGCTAGATCGAAGAAAGGGATACACGTGCATTTGAGAACTAAGCATCATATGGAATATGCGTTTATATGTATGCGGGATCCCGCAAATACCATAAAATTTCAGTCCCACAAATACCGAGATTGAAGAAGAGCCTGCGGGATTGGAAGCCCTAGCTGGAGCATTTGGGCTATCCATAAGCTTCGAACGGCAAGTAGATTATCGAACTGGTTTGTGGATTTTATAGAAATTAGGCGTAGTATTTATGTATTAGTTACTTAACCTCTGATAATCATAAAACATCAAGAATTATTTTGATACTTGTTATAAGTTATCTATAAACTTACGTATGCATTCAAGTTGGCCGCTATGTCAAGTCAATAAATTATTATAGTCATGAATATGTATTACCTGTGGCACGTGGGTCGAATTCAAGGATAAATAAGCATTGATGTGATTCAGAAGCTTTGGCACCACTTACCTAAAACAAAGGAAATAATCATGTTAGAAAAACAAGGTATATAAAGAAACTAGCTTCGCCTAGTGGTTTCACCCGCGTGAGGGATGATAATGATGATGAAAAGTATCCTATTTGTTACTCCAGGGTATAAGCTATATCCACTCCAAATTTCATCAACATCTGTTCAGACGTTTGAGCGTGAAGGATGATGATGATGGTGTTGAAAAGTATCCAATGGAATAATTGTATTCCAGTGTATAAGCTATCTCCATTCAAAATTTCATCAAAATCCGTTTAGCCGTTCTCGTGTGTAAGCTCCCCAAAAAACAAACAGGCAACATTTCACTTTTATACATATACTAGCTTTCCCGCCCGCGACTTCGTCCGCGCGAAAAAAAGCATCCTATGTTCTTCTAGGATATTAAAAACCAATGCGAAAGTAGGTACAGCACCAATGCTCTTGAAGTTTTTTGACAGACTTGTTATTTCGTGTCCATGGCAACCGTTCCTTACAGCGAGTAATCAACATTTTCCAGTTTTCCCGTGGAAACTTACAATTTTCCGGGATAAAAAGTATTCTATGTTTTATTCTATGGTATAAGCTATCTCCATTCCAGATTTCATCAAAATCCGTCCGGTTGTTATCGCATGGAAGCTCCCCAAACAAACAAACAAACAAACAAACAAACAAACAGACACAACGTTTCACTTTTAAATATTGGTATGAATTGGTGTGGATTATACAAGTAAAGACCACACTTTTTGCAATTTAGATAAAAGAACGGAGTGGTCAATTGACAGAACATTGACCAATATTTCTTTGACCCAAAAAACGCTATTTCATTAAGTAGTTCTAATAATTCAATCCGTCAATCAATATATCAATATTTTTATTCAAAAAAGAAGGTTACCTACTGGGTTTATGTTCGGAATACCAAAATTATTATGTTTTACGAATATGATAATAACAAGATAAGAACAATGCAGCAAGTTTTCCTAAACAGAGACACAGCACAAAGGAGTACATTTAGACTGTAAAAATCAGATTACAATTTGTTACCTCCACTGTAATTTGACAGGCCATAATTATAATAATAAATATTTAGAGTGGTGAACCTACATCCCTTTCGCAGTAAGTAAATTTAATTTATTGGAGACAACATCTGAAATTTCAATAAAATGAAACACGATACCGTACTTATTATCTTCAATAAAGGTTTCTAAATTCTGTTCAAATTCAATAGTCTACTTAATTGATTACATTTGACTCAAAACAGGGTATAGCGAAAGTAATTAAAGCACTCGCATGCTGTCACTCTTGGCCGGCAATTTATTTGACGTGACCACCCCGAGTCCCATTGTAGTGGTGCTTCATGCCAGTCACTCTGCGGACGTGACTGAGGGAAACCAATCTGGGATACATTGTCCATTTTGATTTAGTACTCTATTTGTTCAATTTTCCCTGACGTTTGGGGAAATTGTTTACATTGTGGCACATAATATGTTTTAACTGACTTTCTTTTGTTTTTATGTATTTAGCACTAGAGCACAGTACATATATAGTCCTTACGACTATATATGTACTGTGACTAGAGCCTGATTAGCGAGACAATTAATCCATACGACTTATGATAAAGCCTGCTAGGAAGTATGAAACGCATGAAGTACCAAAAAATATGTTTTTATTTTTTTTTAATGTCGTCTATTGTACTTAAAATAGGCTACTGAATAAGAATACATCATTTTTTAAATCGTGTTTTTCTGGTATCTCGTTAAAACTACTAGACCAAATGTTTTCACTGATGGATAGCGTAGGGTTTTACTTAAAAACTGTACTTGGTATCTTAATCCGATGATTTGAGCAATCGATAAAAAACTATTTGGTGGCTGGACGAATTTTGAATAAATGTAGCATATTGTACTTTATACCCAACCAACAAAAACTAGTGGCATAACGGCTTTAGAGCCAATTTGATTATGCCCAAAGGTGCTAAGACGTAAGTTCTAGAGCGTGCTCTGGAGGCCTAATGCAGCAGCTCTAGAACCATTTTGTCCACAATTTTATGTAGCCTTTAGTAATATTACAACTGCACAAGGGTAGTAAAATGGTGCCTCAAGAGCTGCAACGGATGATTAACACCACAATAACGCTTTTATGATGCTATTTTTGTGAACGAGTGAACGAATATGAATGAATGTATTGTTTGTCAAAATGGTGCAGTGTAATTAATGTTGTAATCATTAATATATTATTTTTTAAGTAAATAATTCATGTGCCTTATGATTTTGTTAAACACAAGCGGATAAAAACGCTTTCATGTTTACTGTGCATGTATGTGGTGTTTTTTCAATAATTTTAAGCGCTTTCGAAATAACATCAAACTGGAAGAAATATTTGCCACATAGTATTGACTTATCCAAATAAAATAATTTGTTATATAGAGCGTGCTCTGGAGGCCTAATGCAACAGCTCTAGAACCATTTTGGCCACAATTTTATGTAGCCTTAAGTAATATTACAACTGCACAAGGGTAGTAAAATGGTGCCTCAAGAGCTGCAACGGATGATTAACACCACACTAACGCTTTTATTATGCTATTTTTGTGAACGAGTGAACGAATATGAATGAATGTATTGTATGTCAAAATGGTGCAGTGTAATTAATGTTGTAATCATTAATATATTATTTTTAAGTAAATAATTCATGTGCCTTATGATTTTGTTAAACACAAGCGGATAAAAACGCTTTCATGTTTACTGTGCATGTATGTGGTATTTTTTCAATAATTTTAAGCGCTTTCGAAATAACATCAAACCGGAAGAAATATTTGCCACATAGTATTGACTTATCCAAATAAAATAATTTGTTATTTTTATTTTTATTATGTATGTTCTAGAATAAACTATTATAAAGACAAGGATGGTATTTGGTTCCGATACTGCCACTTTTGGTACATTTTGTACCTACAGACATTTGCGGAAGCTGTTATGCAACTTAAAACTGCTTCCTGTACTCTAATGCCGCTATTATACATCTTAAAGTTACAAAATAGGCTGCAATTTCCAATTGTGTGTTGGTTGGGTAGGTACTTTTGATTCTGGAATAAAACGTATGGGCTATTTTTAAATGAAATGACCACGCGGGCAAAGCCGTGAGCACAGCTAGGTATGTAATAATTATCTAAAGAAAAAAATGGATCTTGTCCGTCCCCATTAGACGGACTCAGAGACTGAGGGAAAAATTTGAATGGTGATGTAGTGGTCACGTTAGCCGAATTGGTTAAAGACACGTGCCGCGCAGAGGCACGGATGGTGCGGGTTCGAGTCCTGTCCGTGATCCACATTTTTCCTTCAGAAAATTATTAGATAATATTACATTATTTTGTTTAATTTAAGTCTTCTTGACTATGATTAAATGTGGATATTATATTATGATGCACATAACATTTCTGGAATTGTCAATTAGCTATGTATCTCACAATACGTTTTCATTCAAGTATGAGGCACGAGCGCAGCACTTAAAAAGTCCACCATTCAGTCCAATAAATCGCCTTATCTAAATGAAGCTCATAAAAGGGCTTCCAGTTGATAGCTTTTAAATTACTTTATTAAGAAGCTTTCATACTAATTAAAAGCGTTTAAACGCCGTACGTCTCTGTTTAGGAGATTGTTCGATCGCATCGAACAGAAATAGTCCTTGGTTGTAGACGCCATAGTAACAGGGGCACTGTCCGAGACGGGAACAATGAAATCACGGCAACACGCAGCCACGAAATCAGAAATACCACGAACAAAAAAAAAACAACGCCTTGTTTGAAAGAGGAATGCGTTTTGTTATGTGCCCCACAAAGGATTAGGACATTACGTGGTCTGTGAAAACTCTTGTTCAAAATTGCTTACATGAAGTTCCAGTGAAATAAAGCCGTCAATATTTTATATGACGGATCATTTGGAATTATAGATTCCACTAATCAATGGAATAGTAACTGTCAACAAGAAAGGAATTAATAGCTGGAATGAGAAAGTCATCGTAAAATACAAATAAAATTCTGATGAATTGCGCACTCGCTTGGATTTCTTGAAACATTTATAGTTTATTCGAGGGGTCGAACAAAAAGCGTAATAAAATTCATGTATTCTGCAATAAAAATATATCATAAAACTGTAGGTGTGTTGACATTAGGTTTACGCAATGTTTTCATTAGAACTGTGTATGAGCCATAAATAAATTTCCCCGGTATATCTATCATAATTTTATGAAATGTGTCAATATTCGTTTTTTTCTTGCAAAGTTTATTACTATTCAAGGTACATAGATTAAAAGACTGCCTGACGAGACTAATGATTGCTCATTTCTGATACCTAATACCATAAATAGCACAGATCTAATAATGATAGCACCATCAGTCAACGCTATATCAATCAATGCAAATCCAAGCGTTTTGCATTCAAAGCTTGCTACTTCTATGTTCATTGCACTTGATTCTGTTTCGTTCATTTATTTAGGGTCAGTGTATAAAATTTTATAGAAGACTTGCACAATTAACACCACTTATGTATGCCGATTGTACTATATTAAGTATTATATTATATTGTATTGTAAGTATTATATTATTATATTGTATTATTATATGTATAAGTATTATATTGTAAGTATTATATCGATTGTATTATATTAAGGTAAATTTTGACGTAGGTACTAAAATTTAAGATTTTGAGTGAAGCAAAGAGTTTTAAATCTATCTATTTATTTACAAAACGCTCTGCTGACACATTAATCATTGGAACAGCCAAGGAGTGTTTGATAATTACTCTATTAAGGAATCTTCAAAGATCTTCTAGGTCCTAGAGAATCACTCGTGATTTGAAGCTTCTAGAATCTAGTCAAACGTGTCACATGATCATCACAGCATCATCGCTTCATATTAGGTCAAAAACTATTCAATACAATCCTATATGATATATAAGAAACTGAATATGCTAACGGTTTAAAACAAAAAGTTAAGTTTTTTTGCAGACTTGTTATATCTTCAAAATAAAAATAGAGTCTGAATGTGTGTGCCCAAAATAAACACATCAAATAAACAACATTAATGGAGCCTCATGTTGCGGGTATTTCCGTCCAAGTTCAATTATTTCTTGTAGATAACTTCGACTTGAAACAGACGTTTGCCGAGTCATTTTTAATTAACATTTATGCCAGCTACTGCAGTTTTGGGTTACGTTAATAAACTAATGGAAATAAAATTACTGACTTCTTCGAATAGAAGTAGTTTGAATATTCATGCATTCGTAATTATTACAATAAGCGCATCATTTTATTGTTTTCCTTTCCCATTGAATGCCATAAAAAGGTCGTGGATTTTAATTAATAAATTGTTTACTTAAAATTCATTAATTACGTGTCATCCCACGGCTTTATCGATACTTTCATGTTCGCCTACATCTTGATTGCAATTTTTACAGCTTTTCGGTAATATGTAAAATTTTTGGACATCGTCTTTCTTGTAACCATTTTATAGGTAATAAATCCCTGTCGGCAGCTTATTATCGATGGTCATTCTGTAGTGTACGCCTTATAAGTGCATGATTAATTGTGCGTTATCGAATTGTGCACTGTTCATCGACAATCGATTATTATTTTTGCCACCATCTCTGGCCTCGAGGTGCTTCGTAATGGCTTTTCTTATATGGGACGCGTCAAATTTTATGAGGGGCGTTTAATTATGCCCGAGTAAGATAGGGTGTAATGTGGGATCATCAAAAGTTACTGGCGGAGCGGAAGCACTAATTTTGAGCTCGAGAAAGGATTGAAAACATCAATTCAAAAGGCAATTTTCCAAGAAAAGCGCCTTTAAGACAGGTTCGATTTACTTGCTCAAAAAGCATAAAAAAGGTAAGCAACTGAAAGCTCAATGGAAATAAGGTTTTTCGCATAATAATCTGCTAAGATTTTATGGTTTTGCGGCAAGGCGGATAACAAGGCATGTTGGAATTGATGGCAATTCCCGCAGACCACTGATGTATTCGATTTATGACACGTAATTACAGCATTTTGTAGAGACGAGTGTGTAGGTAGGGTATTACTTGCTAAATAAGGCGAAGGGCTGTCAATGTACAAGTTCGAACACCCATTGAATGTGGTTGGCATTAAGCACTGGTAGGTAGTATGTATTATTTGAAGCTAGACTAGCTGGCTTGTTTCTTGTCAATTTGATAAGACACTACATTAAATCTCAATACAATATTTAATTAGTTGACGACTAAACTCCTTATATTAGTCCTTATATTAGTAGTAGTACAATCATAAC
Organism: Alsophila aescularia; assembly: GCA_946251855.1. Lineage (NCBI taxonomy): Eukaryota > Metazoa > Arthropoda > Insecta > Lepidoptera > Geometridae > Alsophila > Alsophila aescularia. The sequence continues at coordinate 47,436,385 of OX276378.1, forward strand.
AACATGTCCCCTTTTCGCATAGACAGGAAGGAACATCTCTTTTTAACTCCTGAACTTGAAAAGAGAGAAGTGTTATAAGTTTAGGGTGTATATGTAGATATCATTGTTTCTGTCTGTCTGTGGCACCGTAGCTCCCAAACGAATGGACCGATTTTTATGCGTATTTTTCTGTTTGAAAGCTGATGTGATTGAGATGGTTCTTAGCTATATTATGAGGGGGAGGAGGCTCGTAGCTTCCAAATGAATGAACCCATTTTCATGCGGTTTTTTATGGTTGAAAGCTGATGTGGCCGAGATGCTTCTCAGCTATATAAATTTTAAATTTGTGCTTGTTTCTATCCTAGCGTGACTCTTTTAAGTAATCAGCAATGCCAATATTCTATTTCGAACAAAAAACTAAAATCGTAAAGTTACGGGGTACCAAATGTTTAATGAATTATCATTGATTGTTTCATGACCAAGGACTGTAACCAATCGCAAAAGAGAAATTCTCGCAACTTGTAGAATGCAGATAGCGCTGCACACAAACGTAGTTTGTGACAAACACAGACACAAGCAATCGTCGCGAAGAGAAAGAAAATAGCACGACTGCACGATAGCGGACTGGTCGGTGTCACCCACGCGAATTCCGCGCAGGGCGGCCTGAGGTGCCAACTGGTGCCACCAGTGCCAAGATGCATCTGAACGCCTCACCTGATTGATAACAGAGAACCGTTCAATTAAACTGTGCTTGATAAGTTTTGGGACGGCATAAAAATATATACTTTCATAGAAAACACTAGTTCAGTTTTAGTCTATGATGGCTGCTGCGATCCCGTCGTATAAGTATTTCGTCGTTGCGAAATTGCAAATACTTATCATATTAATTTTTGATTTCCTATGTACAGGGAAACCGATAGACAGAAACCGATAAGTACAGGGAATCCTAGGATATCGACATATACACGTATACAAAGCCCAACATCATATTTATATTTGACATTATAATATTCATCATGTATTTGTAACATTTTCTTGAAGCATACCTATAAATAATGTTTTTTAATACTGACATGGTCACGTACAATATAAGTATAATCATAAGAAACGGGATATTTACCATGGATACTATTTGTATTGAGTTCCCGACGTTTCGGCACTGTTGCAAGCGCCATGATCAAGAATAAATAAAGAAACTGCGGGTGTTATATTATATTAGTTATATTTATCCATGCTAAATATCCCGTTTCTTATGATTATACTTATAAATAATGTTTGAAGAATCAAACTAGCTCTTCTTTGAATTGTCCTTTGATTGTTCTCTAATATTTGCTTATTTTTGTATACATGAGACAATCTCCTCTTTAAATACATAGCGTACAATAAATCAACTTATATCTATATAATATACATATCGATCGCATATGCGGATCAACAAGTGTCAGATTTATAACATCAGCAAGTTGAATATCATCGTTAGATATGATGTTGAATATAGTCTCACATCTACATCGGAAGAGGCGGTCGTGAAGTCGATATTCAAATGATGTTTGCGTCAACTTGACTTGCAAGTTAATTGAAATGTAGTATGCTGATATATTTATGCACATATAAAATATCCTTTAGTTAGGAAGAGCGGTCGTTGAACTGTTGAATCACTACCGTTTTGGGGCAAACATTCGAACTTTCAGGATGTGTACATAATATATTTAAACGTACGCGAACTAAATTCAACAATGAACCTGTAATGAAGTAGATCTATTATGTATTTTTTTAGTAGTTATAATTTCTAGTTTATTAATGTTTTGTATTTTATTTTATTTATTACGCACTACCGACTGATGACTTTAATATCTAAGTAATCCTTTCCATCCAAAGGTTGCCTGGAAGAGATTGCTATATAGCAATAAGGCCGCCCATTGTACCTTTCATTTCATGAGATTATCCTACATATTAACTTCTTCTTGGTGTGCAACAAGAAGAAGAAGGTAATATAAAGGTAAGGTAATATAAAGTGTTGTTGTATTGTATTGTATTGTATCTATTTGTTGATTCACGTTTACTGTTTGGCATTCAATATACTATTACTATGATCAATGACACTGAAAATAGTATGAGAAGCACATGAATATATCGCCACATGACATACCAATAGCAATAAGATAATTTAAAAAAAGAATTACTTAAATAAAACTTTTATGCGGTATATAGCCATGTCATGGTGAAACCTAGATCGGGCTATCACAATTAAATGCGCATACAGCAGTTCGTGTCTGTGCTGTTAATTTTTGAGGATTTCCCTGATCAGGAGCCAACCCTGAGTGCAGCAACCATGTTATGGTTAAACAAAACCGGTTATAAACAATTCCATTATGTAGAGCTTATCCTGGATGTCAAGTCAGGTCATCCTTACCATTAAAATGCATTGTCATCGAAACTGATCCAACATGTAAAAATTCAACTCAGTAGGATAAGAGGAAGTGGTTCTAATTCAGCTTGCAAGGTTTTACCTAAACAAACATACATACAAACATTGCAAGTTAAATCATCATCATCATCATTTCAGCCTTTAGAACCACCACTGAACATAGGCCTGCCCCAAAGAGCGTCATGACGAGTGACCTTGTGCCACCTCCATCCACCGTTAAATAAAAAAAGCAAGTTAAATAAAATATACGGTGTTACATTGTTGAGAGAGTGGACCTTTAAAGGCTATTTGCAGCTGCATATGTAGCTGTACAACCCGTAGCTCCAGAAAAATATTCCTAAAAATAAGAGTTCTAACTTTTTGAGTTATTTCCAACTGCATTCACGAATAAAAAATTGGTACAGTCTGCAAGAAAAAATACAATTCTCACGTTTTCTTTTTATAGTGTCAATCGATTATGTTTCTTATAAGCATCTAAATACACTATGGGGCCAACTGGATGAATTTCTGGTACTCTATACCAGAAATTTCAAAAATTGACAGCATCAAAAATAAAAAAATAAAAACAAATTATTCGTTTCGTGCACATTGACACTAAACTGTAAGGTTTATCAAAATACTAGCTGATGCCTGCGGCTTCGCACGCGTGGTAGTAGGTTAAAGTAATCTTTGTGCTATTTCAGGACCTAAAATACCAATATACCAACATTTGATCAAAATTCCTTCAGCAGTCAAAAATATTTTTATCGAATGCTCGGCTTCTACTCATCGGAATGAGATATAAAGTACCCCAGTTTTTAAGTCAAAACATAAGCTATCCAACAGTGAAAACCGCATCGGTCCAGTAGTTAATACGTGATACGCGAACAAACATACAGACAGACAAACAGACAGACACGATTTTTTAAAATGTTATATTCTTGTTTAGTAGCTTATTTTATGTACCCTTGACCATTTTTTTTTAATTATCTTCTTTGTACAGACTTTTTCGTTCCTATTGCTTTATTATATGTATAGACTAGCTGTGCCCGCGAGGTCATTTATTACATTACTAGCTGTGCCCGCGCGGTCATTTATTATATTACTAGCTGTGCCCAGGAGGTCATTTTACTGGAAAATATGTAATTTCTAGTGATAGGTAATTTAATTCTTGTTTACGAGAATTATAAGGATTGACCACTGTTTTATATTAAGTTCTCGTCTCTATCGAACTTCTGTATTATGGAGCTTATATATTTATTTCACAACATTAGGTTAAAAACATGTAGTTTGATTATTTATTTATTAAGCAATAGGAAACCATCACGACAAACTGACTAATCTTCTGTAATAATTATACTATTAACTAGTTTAATAGTAATCTTGCATCAACATAATCAACAAGTATTATCGAGAACTCTCCCGTCTGAGTTGCTCTTTAAAACAACTTCTCCAAGATCAGTTTATCGACCGGAAGTCGTAAGGCCCTCTGTGATAAACAGATCAAGCGCAACCTTCGAGAACATATTTTACTTATAACTATCTATGCATGCAGATAGGGTATTTTTAGCTAGATCCAAATTTAAAATTACTCAATTATATAGTTGAACAGTTATTGCAGTGTCAATTTTAATAGCAACAAAATAAAAAGTTGGTATACAGGTACGTTTTGCAAGCTACGACGCTTTATTATTTTTTAAACTAGCTGTCGTCCAGCTTTGCCCGCGTGGTCATTTCTCTGGTTATGATGATAGCCCAATGTGCTATTCCAGGACCTAAAATACCAATACTCAAAATTCCTTCAGACGCCAAATAGTTTTATTATTGATTGCTCATCTTCTACTCATTGGATGCCAAGTAGGTGTATATCAGTTTTAAAATCTAAACCTTAGATATCCATCAGTGAAAATCTCATCACAATCTTTCCAGTAGTTTTTGCGTGATTGTGCACAAACAGACAGACACGATTTTAAAATACGTTATATTATTGTTTAGTATCTTATTTTAGACCATTTTTTTGTACTTTTGAATTTTTGGAACTTACTGCTGTATTGTAAGTAATAGGTACACACAATAAAAAAACAAGGTATAATTAGATGGTATTATGGATGTATAGTAATTACATTTTATAAATTAGGAATTTAATAAATAAGCAATCCAGGGCAGTAGATAAATAAATGCAAGAGCGATGGGCAGGTTCATTGTAATATGATAATTAACCGCACTTATTTTACCATTGAATAAACACTTCAGTATCTTGTCAAAATAAAAATGTAGTATATTACGATGTTTCAAATTAAATTTAAATAGGTAGGTGTGTTTAGTCACAAGGATCAAGGATCAAGGGCACTCGTGAAACTTAAATAGCGCAACTACCGAACCTGGATATAAAACCATCAAAAAGACTTACAACAATTTTCATCAGTATACCACAAGATGATTGAGCTTAGAAACCTTCATCTCTGTATTACATAATGTTACCTTTTTCTTTGGTTATATGTAATATCTATGGAGATAACTGTGTTAAACACAAGAAGAGATTTATGAACGCTTCGGATTGATTTATTGAATGAGAAGTTGTAATGAGCTTAATGTAGTTGTTAATATTGAATGTCTTGAAGGGACGATCACTCAAGTGAAGTTACTTTCATATAACTGGTAAGTTGTAAAGGACTGTAGATACAAAGTTTTCCCAAATTATTCTGCAGTAATGATAAGAGTATATAAGTATAGAAGACGGGTATTTATTTAATTACCATATGTTTTGTATATTGTTTTCATGATATTTGGAAATGTTTTGTGGTTACCAACCATGATTTCATACCATGAATTTCAGTGAATCATTTTCCCGATCGGTTGAAGACTACCTTTAATTCAGTCAGTTTATACGTGACTATTTTGAATGTTCTGTATAACTGTTACATTAACCGCAAACAAAACTTGACCATAATTATTATTGAATCATACACTAATTCAATTATAATAGTTGTGGTTTACACGGATTTAACAAATATTTAGAGTTATTTACTTCATCAAAGAAGAGTCATGACTTTGCTAATAATAAACCAAGTTCGTTCCAGTAAATGGCAGCAGATTTCCGCAAGTATGTGAGTCAACATCATCAAAAGTATTGAGTCTTGTTTTTGTGAGCTCATCCTTAATTCCAGTGAGCCATAATCTGTCTTCTGAGAATGATTCGAGAGCATCATCAACGGTTATAAATATCAACAACTTAACCCTCTCGAGTTTCATTGTACATAGAATGTCGTGACCATAAAGAGAAAGCTACTGTTCTAAATTGAAGAGAACAAGATAATAAAAAATAACACAAGTAAAAACAGTAACCTACTCGTAAACAAAATGAACAAAACAAAATAATTAATAATAGAAAACCTAAACTAAATAAACTTGACTAAAACTTTTGTATCAGGTTCATATTTGGATTACGCAAATAATAATAATATATTCGGGACAATTCCACACCAATTACCTAGCCCCAAACTATGATACCCTGTACTAAGGGCACTCGATAACGGATAAACATACATAGATACCAATATTACATCCATGACTCGGACACAAACATTTATGCTCATCACACAAATGATTGCACCTTGCAGGATTCGACCCGCGATTTTGTACCTAGGATCTCTAGGCACTAGACCAACCGGTCGTCCAACTAGATCATGACCATGTTTAAAACTTTTGCCATATGCTCAAGTGGCTATTCAGCTTCGTCAGAATACTCACATTATTTCCCTACTTTATGGTATACTTTTCAATCCTGCCTCCTCTCCCTACCTCAAAGGATGCCTTCATTTTCTTCACTCAGAGCATTCGCGGTTGTTGAGGTCTTCAGAGAATCTATAGTTGAAAATACCCTTGCAAGTTACTACATTCTATAATGCATCGTTTGCTGTACAAGCTGTTAGACTATGGAAAAGTCTACTAGTCCTGATACATCAGTCTCCATCGTTGAACGTCTTTAAGGAACGGATAAAAATAATTTACTTATCGCAAATTGGAATATATTAAGTTATTGTGTTCATTTATTTTGTTTTTTATATATTAAGTCTATGTAAATGTGTGTGTATTGTTTTGTAATATATTTGTATATGTGTAGTTTATTTAGTTTTTTTGGTGTTAATTATTGAGCACCACCATCTATGACGACTAAATGTGATCACCATTCAACGGTTTTCTGGGGGAAACCGCTGTAAGCGATAAGACCGCCCCATTGTACTCGATTTAAGTTAAATGTATATTCCTGTGTTTGTTTTCTTTGGTGTGCAATAAATCATCTTATCTATCTAACTAAACAAAAACAAAAATGCTTCCTGTTTAATGCGGATTGATCCTATTCAAGGACCTTCACATTTTTCATCATCATCATCATCATCATCATCATCATCATCATAATATTCGGCTCACTGGCTGCACTGCGTATATTATGCCTCCTTTCGCTTCTAGCGATCCTATGCTATCGCATATTTTTTAGATTGCTTTAAAATAGGCTCCAATTCCAGCTGAATATTACGACTAGTAAGTGCTATCAAACTAGATTATTCCTCTACTCTAGTTCCGCCACAGATAACTTAACAGTAACAAACGAATCCACACCAATATAAAAAAGTGAAACGTTGTCTGTTTGTTTATTTGGGGAGTTTTAACGCGATAACAGCTGGACGGATTTTGATGAAACTTTGTAAATAGGTACTGTACAATATAGAGACCAACCTAATATACTTTTTATCCTGGAAAATTGTAAGCTTCTACGGGAAAACTGTAAATCTACACAAATATATAAAAGTGAAACGTTGTCTGATTGTTTGGGGAGTATTAACGCGATAATGGGTTTCCGGATTTTGATGAAACTTTGTAAATAGGTACTGTACAAATAGAGACCAACATAGAATATTTTTTATCTCGACAAATGGTAAGCTTCCACGGGATAACTGGAAAATGTTGATTACTCGCTGTAAAGAATGGTTGCCATGGAAACGAAATAATAATAAGTCCGCCAAAAAAACCTCAGAGCGTTAGTGCTATACTTTTGCATTGGTTTTTAATATCCTAGAAGAACATAGAATGTTTTTTTGCGATAAACTGTAGTCCGCGCGGACGAAGTCGCGGGTGAAAGCTAGAGTTTAATTTATATAAATTGCCCCGATGCCTGCTATAGCTCTATATTTCACGTGGTCATTATAGTGCATGATAAATTATATGGCACGCTATTCAGACGGTAAAAGCATTAAAGCCTGCAATGGCACCTTTTGTCACGCATTGCTGGATATATGTGCTGGCAATGCTGCTATCATGACAATAAAGCGGAGGTGTAAACTGTGTCTATACGATTTACTGCATCTAGATTATACAGATTAAGTTAATCATCTCAACTTGTTAAGGTAGAGCCGTCAAAACTGTTAAAGCATTAAGACTTTCTTCGTGATATGTCTCAAATGAATACGTATTTTTTTCATCTACACTATCTACATCTACACTTATATTATAAAGAGGGAATATTAGATTTTTTGTATGTTTATTTGTATAATGGATAAACTCAAAAAATAATGAACCGATTTTCAAAATTCTTTCACGTATAGAAAGCACATTATCAGCGAGCAACATGGGTTGTATTTGATTTTGCAAAAAAAAAACGCTATCCCTACGAAAATTGCAATAATGTAATCCAAAATATGAAAAATTTACCTAAATATAAAAATGACGATTACTCGCTGTAAGGAACGGAATAACATGTTGCCGTGGAAACGAAATAAAAACAAGTATGTCAAAAAACACCACGAGCGTTGCTGTCAAAGATTTAAATTAAGGCTACTGGCGTTTTATTTAGAAGTTCCGATGGTTATTAGAATGCTAAAAGTAAGAAAAATGCCAGCGCTACCCCCATGTCACTAGTTGAAAAAAGACTAAAGGTTAGTGTTTCGATGATTTGGCCAATAGCGGACACTACTGTGTCCACAACCAAGGCATTTAACGATATTTCTTCATTCGATATTGTAACCTCTCATTAATACGAGTATTCTTGTTATTCAGCCTTTATATTATGAGATAATTCAAACGCAAAAGCCTCAAACATGTTGCATTAAACCAAATTAAGGTTCTGAAGCTCCGGAATACCAAAACCTAAATCATAACCAAATCATCTTCAACATCTGAAGCGCCTTTTCCCGTACGCGTTCCTTCCCTGTACTTACCTCATTAAGTCAGGCCTCGTGGTATGATATCATACGCGCATCATTACTTGTAACGAGCTTCTAACGCATAGCAATCTTATGGCAGCCTTGGTGAGTAATGATTTATTTTATACGGAGTAATAAATTGACTTAACATAATATTGATGTGTAGGATCATAAATATGTTTCATTATCGTATTGCTATTGGAGTATATAAATGGTTGAGAACTTGTTGAATCTGTACCCATTTTTGTGGATAGTATACACTATACAGAATGTCCCTCGGCTATACCACATGGAAAGGCAAGTCAAGTACTTTAAATATTGAAGTTTAACTTTAAATGGTTAGCTTGTTTAAGTTATTCAGATACAGAAAAATTATTAAAAGTTATATTATAACGATTCAGCTTAGTCCTCATTCCACAATTATTTATTTGTTTATTTTTCACTCAGTCGTTTTAAAATCACACATACCCACTCTCACACAGTAAACATGCTTTTAATTAACTAACTTACCTATTATATAATATAGTGTAGGTTCTGTGTACACTAAAATGTGAATCTTAACTTATACGTACTTTTTATTGTGAATCTTTAAGTGTTTATCACGAAATAAATAAATAAATTTGAAATTTGAATTTTAATGGAGACATCATTTTATTTTTAAAAGTAAATAATAATAATAATAAGTCTGACAAAGAAATATAATCTGACTTTAAGTTTTTTTTTTCTATATACACTGCCGTCTACAATTTAGGCGACAGTAACACACACTAAGCTCTATCAAAGCTTATTGACTTTTGCCTAAACCATGTCAACTAACAGCATGCAGCATCATCACAATATGAGATAACAGGACTAGAGATTAATAGTTGTTACGGTACATCTCACTAACAAGTAATCTCGCTTCATTTATACGTCGACTGATCAATTATAGACGTGCGACCGCGATACCGGCGCAGGAAAAACTGAGAGCCATTAGATGCACAGTTACGTAAAACGAATAAAGACTGCTTTACAGGATGCGACACATCTTATGATTGAATATACTTAACTCAGGTGAAAAAATAATAAATGTCCTTTGCAGATAATTTCGTTCACTGTTATGGCAAAACTTATATAGCGATGCTGATGGCAGAAGGATGGCTTCACTGCTCCTAAGAAAAATACCTCGACATAAGCCAAAGAACAAGTCACAATGATGCTAAGTTTTATGCAATGGGTGCCTAGCCGGCATTCAAAAAACATCGCAAGGTAACTCAAATCGTCCGCCAATTCGTACACTGGCGCAGGAAAAATTGAGAGCCATTAGAAGCACAGTTAGGTAAAACGAATAAAGACTGCTTTACAGGATGCGACACATCTTAAGATTGAATATACTTAATCAAACTGATAGGTTTAAAAAGAATAAAAGTCCTTTGCAGATAATTTCGTTCACTTTAATGGCAAAACTTATATTGCGATGCCGATGGCAGAAGGATGGCTTTACTGCTCCTAAGAAAAATACCTCGACCTAAGTAAAAGAACAAATCACAATGATGTTAAGTTTTATGCAATGGGTGCCTAGCCGGCATTCAAAAAACATCGCAACGAAAGGTAACTCCAATCGTCCGTCAATTCGTGTACGATGTAGCGATACCGCATCGCATCTTACGATTGTAGCCTTGCACAGATGTTAAAAAAGCTCAGAACTTGTTATAAGTGTGCAAGTAACGGTCGTATCTCCACGCCAGTCAATGGATTCTAAAAACTAGTCGAAGCTCCACATTACTTTAATGGGAGACGTTGATTGTATAGAGTCTGCGATGCATTTGACAGATGGCACGCTTGGTTTCTCATAATTTGGAATATCAATTAGCGCAAGTTTACTCTTTTATTAAGCTTTGACCGTGTGGCCGCCTGCTTAGCGTTACTATTTACATTACCTATATTAATTTGCAAAATTAATTAAAATAAATCTATTATTACCACACGATGATCCAATAAATATTATACTACGCTCCAAGCCAAACTTTAGTACGAACGTTTCTGCATCAAAAATCATACTTTGTGAATGACCTGTGGCCGTGGCTTTGCCCGCGTGGTTTGTTCTCTGGGTTCAAAGTAATATAATGTATGTTAACACATTGAATAGCAGCTTTTGGCAGGACCAAGAGTACTTATAAAGCACAATACTATACTAGCTGTGGCCGTGGCTTTGCCCGCGTGTTCATTTTTCTGGGACATGAGGATCCTATGTGTTATTCTAGAATCAAATGTATTAAATTTCATCAAACTATGTACAGACGTCAAATCTTTTTTTATCGATTGCTCGGCTTCTACTCATCTCATTGAGATACCAAGTACTACGCGTAAGTAGTGGCTTATTTGTCACAAACCATTTTTTGTTACTTACTGCTTAATTATTAGTATAGATAGAAAATACAAGATATATAAAGAAGATAGATAAAGTAGGCATGGACATGGAAAAGGTCTAAAAAAGGCTAGGGGGTGGAAGAAGGTTCTGAAATCGAATGTTTTTTTGTATACACTGAACCGATTTGGATGATCGTTTTTTATTTGAAGGTGTAGAAAGATAGTCCTTTCTAAACATTAAAATTGGTTCTGTAGTTTTTAGTATAACTATATATTTATTTTCAACTATAAATAAGTACAGCTTTACAAATAATTCTTTATTTAGTTCAGGCATCGTGTATAATAATTATTTTCTTTGGTTCAGTGACGATTCAATCGAGCAATTTTTTGAGATTGTTAAGTTAGAATTTGATACGTCTTCTTTTATCACTAGCAGAATACATTTTACACAGCCTCAGATCCGGTTGTGATGATCACACCAGCTTGATTGCGGATCTGTTAGCGTCACGTAGTCCTCGTCCGTAACTGTACATAATGGGTCTAGCATTCTCTACCATGTACTGTTTGATTCTAAATAGCTCCAGTAAATGTTTAACGTTTTAAAAGTTATATTACTGTTAGTGGCTCATGTCACTATGGATTTATATATATATATATATAACCTTATCGTTGAATTGTTTTAGTTTGGATGTAACAGAGTAGGTCGTTTGAATTTTCTTTACAAAATCGTATCAAAAAATTGATTCAGTAGTTTTATAGCAAATCCAGTAGTTTTTAACGATATTTTTGATTTAAATTAATATATATGTTGCCTAATAATATGTTTGTTCCTTGTTTCAAATATAAGTAGAATCATCTCTTTAGAAACAAGAATGTTTAAAAAAATAAGGATTCCACACCGCGAAATTGAAAGTGAAGCACCCAAGATATGCCGATCCGCTCGTACGCACAAACCTCACGCACACACACTATGTTATGCCGATCGACCGCCAAATCGCAGCAAGATCTCGACCTTGTTACTCGTGTTAATTTTGTCAGCTACTCAAGAAAAAGAAAAAACAATGCAGTATTTTGACTTATAATTTATGACGTGGTTGGTCTAGTGGCTAGAGATCGTAGGTACGAAATCGATCGGTCGCGGGTTTCGAATCCTGCAAGGTGCGATCATTTGTGTGATGAGCAGAAACGTTTGTTTCAGAGTCATGGATGTAATATTCTTATCTATGTATGTTTATCCGTTATCTAGTGCCCATTAGTACAGGGTATTCTAGGTTGTGGCTAGGCAATTGGTGTGTAATGTCCCGAATGTATTTATTTATTATATTTATTATTATTATTTTGTGAAGAATTGTGTACACAAATATCAACCACAAATTATCCACTCACGCATACTTACGCAGCCACTATTTGCTATGCTTCACTCGTTTGGTCTGGCGGAGTGTAAAAACTTATAAGTTAGAAAACATCGAACCCGATCTTCGCACGTCAACCAGCTGTAACTACCCTCTTTAACCTTATCGTCTCTATTGGCAACAGAAAGCCTATTTAGCTCCTGAACCAGTCTAGCCACTCAAGCGCTAAGTACCTGGCATGGCTTTATAGCGGTCCAACGGACAGGACAAGAGTGGCGCAGTGACATGCCACACGGCTACACGGCGCAGGCGCGGGCTCAGCAGGTGATCAGCTACCGTTCATAGCCTAGATAACGAAATGATACTATGGAAACCTACAGATTTTTGCTTAGAAAACTCGTTCCATTATGCAATGTTATGTTTCTATTAGTTTTCCAAAACTTTGTTCTAAACCTGTGGAGCTTTCTCTATTGCGTCGTAAGCTTATATTATGCCCAAAATATTGCAAGAAATTCAGCATTTCTTATAGTCTTGTAAGTACATGTTGTTGTATCGATAAAGAAAATTTCCATAGATATACCGTCCTTATATAACGTCCTTTTTACCGTACATAGTATTTTGTGCTGTGTGTACATACCTATACATGCTCCACACTTAAGCATCCAAAACGAATACTTTAAGGCTATCAGGAGCTTGGATGGGAGTCCAAGCAAGATTTTGTATTATCATATTATGGATATTAATATAAAATCTGACACTAGAACGAGATCGCTCTGAACTAACTTTTGGTTTTGTTGTACTTTATATGTACTATGGTGTTCATTTAAGAGTTTATCTCTCTATCTATCTAGTGCAGAAATGTAAAATGACACATCCAAATTAAACCTGGCCGATACGATTCTTATCAAACATAGTAAAATGAGCTAAACCAACGGGAAATGCGTCAACTTATACAAATATAGGATTATTCCCACTTACGTTTATTGCTCTTCCCCACCAAATGGCAGCGAGCTCATATCTAAATCAGTGCACCTCTTATCAGATAAGCTTAGTAGTTATACACTAACTACACAAGAGTCTCGCTAAACCTACTAATATTATAGATGCGAAAGTTTGTGAGTGTGTGTATGTATGTGCGTTACTCCTTCACGCTGAAACGGCTCAACAGACTTTGATTAAATTTGGTGTGTAGATAATTTAGGTCCTGTAATAACTAGGATACTTTTCATCATCATCATCACAGCGGGTGAAAACGCGGGGTGCAGCTAGTTATAAATATAAAAGTTTGTCAACGTTTAGATGTCTGTTCTACAATGTCGAAACTTTTTGGAAAAAAAAACGTTTGGCATGTGTCGCAAAAGTAGTTCTTTAGCGCAATTACAACCTTATTAACCGTGTCCTGTTTAAATGATGATACATATAGATAGATAGACAGAGAAACACTTAATGCACACAAAAGAAAATAAACATAATAAACCAAATGTGCAAAGGGCAGTCTTATCGTTTAAAACGATTTCATCGAGACAACCGTTTGCTTAGGTACTTATTTTATGCTGATATACAGTACATTTCGCCCATGCAACGTATTAATGCAATATTATTAGGAATACATAAAGAAATATATTCGGGACATATACAAAAAAGAATTTTAACTAAAACTAGTAAAGTCATGAATTTTTCTGGCACTTCAAAACTTAGTACCACACTTTCAATGTCTGTCTGTTCGCGCATCACGTTATAACTACTGGAGCGATTGCGATGCAATTTTGTAAGTTTTGTCTTAAAAACTGGTGTACTTGGTATCTCAATCCGATGAGTAGGAGCCAAGCAATTTTATAAAATCTCTATTAATTTTAAAAGTATGGAACGAAGTTTTGAATGCCAGTGTAAATGGTTATTTTTGCTGGGTATAATCATTTTCCGCGTCTTTATTTGTTATTTTTGCGCAATAATTAATTTTATACCCAATTAAAAAATGTTAACGTGCAGATTTGCGTTGATTATTGTTTATTATCAATGAACAGTAAATTCGTATTTAATGAGAATTAGCCAGCTATAGCATAAAATAACAATAATTGCATTATTATTCGTACGCACATTTTAGTAAATTAAATGTTACTAGCTTTCGCTCGCGACTTCTAGGATACTATGTTCTTCTAGGATATTAAAAACCAATGCAAAAGTAGGTATAGCACCAATGCTCTTGAAGTATTTTGACAGACTTGTTATTTCGTTTCCATGGCAACCGTTCCTTACAGCGAGTAATCAACATATTCCAGTTTTCCCGTGGAAACTTACCATTTTTCGGAATAAAGATAATCTTATGTTTTATTCCATTGTATAAGCTATCTCCATTCCAAATTTCATCAAAATCCGTCCTGCCGTTATCGCTTTAAAACTTCCCAAACTTTATAAATTGGTGTGGATGTCCATACCAATATATAAAAGTGAAACGTTGTCCGTTTGTTTGTTTGTTTGGTTGCTATGGAAACGAAATAACAAGTCTGTCAAAAATATCAAGAGCATTGGTGCTATACCTACTTTTGCAATGGTTTTTAATATCCTAGAAGAAAATAGGATGCTTTTTTTCGCGGTAAACAGTAGTCCGCGCGGACGATGTCGCGGGCGGGAAAGCTAGTATTAAATAAAACCATTGTACAATTTAAAATTCTAAAAGCGTTTTAATGAGTGGCGCCAGCAGCTAACAAAGAATTATTATTATTTTCGGCAACCAAGGACAGTCCCACATACAAGCATGGCAAAGAGCTCCCATTGTGATTCCTAATTCTGGGTCCATAGTTGGCTTGCATTAATGGAAAACAAATTAAAACAATACTCTCCATAGTGTTCGGCGGTTGGCGTCTATTGAAGGTTAAGTTTTTGACGTAACTAACCCATCATGGCGTAACTATAAGGGTCACTTGATAGTTATTAAAACGCTTTTAGAATTTTATATTGTACAATGATTTTATTTAATACTAGCTTTCCCGCCCGCGACGTCGTACGCGCAGACTACTGTTATCGTGTCCGTATGTCCGTCCGTCTTTCTGTCACAGCCATTTTATTCAAACACTATTAGCTCTACAAGATTGAAATTTAGCAACGCTACCTAGGTGTAAAAAAACTAATTTCTTTGTAATGTCTCCCTTACTTAAAATTAAAGAAGATAATGTTTTGCATGTTTTGGGTCTTATTGTATAGGTATTTTAATTATAATAAGGTTTCATTTTCAGTTTATTTCTATTTGGTTTCGTAGTCGAAATATTGTGCTATAAAGTTTCATTTTGCTTGCGTTACGTGGTGTCCATTGTCCTCTAAATCATAAGGCACCGTTTCAATTAATTTGAAAAAACATAAGGCACATAATACTAATTTAATAACAAAATTATCACGACTATCTAGAATTCATTAATTTACGAGATATAGCTGACCAAGTTAGACCAACTTTGTATAATACGTAGAAACTACTGAACCGACCGACCGGCTTCTAGAATTTTAGTGCACCGATTGCAATGCGGTTTTCATAATTGGTTAGCTTAGGAGTCAAGTCTGGTTGTTTGGTGTTGCTAGGTAAGGCTTATTTATGTGATTAGAAACATATTTCACCCAGACATCTCATTCCATGTCTGTCTAGACGTCGTTTCCTGTAAAAAATGACCTCATGTATATGTTTTTATTTAAATCATGAAGTAAATTTTCGATAACAAATATAACTATTAAGATGCGATGTCACTGTAACTGTGTACGTACAGTAATTACGATACGTTCTATTTAGTTTATGAACGAAAAAGGGTACCATATAACAAAACATAAGTTACTAGCTTTCCCGCCCGCGACTTCATCCACGCGGACTACTGTTTATCGCGAAAAAAGCATCCTACGACTATGTTCTTCTAGGATATATACCAATGCAAAAGTAGGTATAGCACCAATGCTCTTGAAGTTTTTTGACAGACTTGTTATTTCGTTTCAATGGCAACCGTTCCTTACAGCGAGTAATCAACATTTTCCAGTTTTCCCGAGGAAACTTACAATTTTCCGGGATAAAAAGTATTCTATGTTTTATTCCAGGGTATAAGCTATCTTCATTTAAAATTTCATCAAAATCCATCCAGCCGTTATCGCGCGAAAGCTCCCACAAACAAATAAACATACAAACAAACAGACAACGTTTCATTATTATATATTGGTATGGATCTAATATAAATCAAGTTCGAAAACAAAGGCTGCAATAATCTTCAAGAAATTTCCTTATCCATAAATTCCTTAATTCATGAAAGAAGACGAGCACTGTCTCTGTCCCGCTTTTATAGGCACGGGTAATTGAACGTAACCCATCACCGTGCGACCTTTAGTTCTGACTTATCATGGCGTAAACGGCTGACCCATGGAGCCAAGGTTTAACCTTTTGTGTCTATTTTGCCCTTGTATTCATTTGAAAATGCTTAAAGAGGTTTATTATGGTTCGTCGTGAACCGAGCACTCGTAAATTTAATAGTACCTGGAATTGGGTACCTATTTTATTTAACCTTCAATAATTATAGCCAAAAGTTTACGTAACTTTTAAAGTATGTATTTGAATAAAAATAACGTTCTGTTAATTTTAATAGTTATACACCGTTTATTATTATTAGACTGTAGGATTGCGGCTAAAATGGATGTCAGAAATTTTCAGAGACTATCTGAGAAATAAATAAGTTAAAACTTGGCACGCACTGTGCTTGTTGTATTCCAAATCCAGTTGTAGTCAGTTAACTTTCATGAGTACCCTCTGTTACCGATGTGTTTTTGTTTTCTTTGATTTTTATATGAAGAAAAACATATCCCTGTTTTTAAATATTGCTACCCTACTTCGCAGCTTCTGTATACATATTTCAATTAGTCAAAGTAAATTACTCTCCAAGGAGGGACACCGCTCGAAACTCTACCTGTATTACCATTGTGGCCGGTAGAGCATTGTGATTATTGTAAAACATTCTCAGAAGTCACGTACAGGCTCCTTACGATCACCTTTAGACGTGGTGTTTATTTTAATACATCTTTACGCCGTGGAAATATAACTCTAAATATATTTAGAATAAAGGCGTCAACGGTATTTTTTCAACAGAATTTAGTTTTTGGCGAGCAGTGGCCCATTTCTTATGCCGTGCCTTGTTGTGTCCACTTCGTGAACAAAACAAGCTTCCTTTGATGAAATGTATTTTATTACTGCTGAAAACCATAGTCGACTATCTTTGAGAAAATCTTGATACCGTTAACACAATGTGAGGATACCCAATTTTCAAATACTTCATTTTTCTACTAGTTCTCACATATGTGAATTTTTTGCTGAATTAACCTACTCATTGAATAACAAAGATTCAGCAACAAACATTTTTAAGAGCCTGCAACCGTAGAATGTTTCTATTGAAGCTCTGTATCGAATTGAGTGTGCCTATTCAAAAGCCCTTAGCTTGTACAGAGTGGCTACGGGCAATCTACTACCCACTGTCCAGGAAACTAACACCAAGTACTAACAAAAGGCAAAATTACCATTGTCAGAAGCGCGCATTACATATATCTACGAATTCGAAATGAACCCACATGAATGGAGTTAATGCAAACACACACGATAATACACTTCTGGGAATATACAAACACATGTTATTAAGTAGGTAGGTACCTAAGTACCTACAGATACTCAATTTATTTATCTTATGGAATATTACCCAACTTTATTTCACTATTCTATCTAACACTCGTTATCATCGTCTATGAAATCTTGAGGTCTCTTAATTTTGTTATAATAATTTTCTCATAGAATACATCTTGGAGTAAGATAAAAAGTCAGCTATGACAAGGCATATGATAAGTCCAATTATGCTATATTTACTCAGAACAACATTCATTAAAAAATACTACTAACTGATGCTTCACATCCCTGAACAATACAGCTCTTCAGCCCCAAGGCAGATATTTACCATAATAAGGGGTACAACGACGCCGCGCCGCCCGCCCCGCGCCGTTGCGCGGTGGTGTATGCTTAACAAGCTGTAAAACGACCTATTGCATATATTTGTTATCCAGAGGAACCACAGTAGAGAAGACAGAAGAATTCACTTCATGGCGTATATTGCTATACCCAAAAAAAAATGGATACTCGTACAAACGCGAAGTTGTTTTTTTTGGCGTTTTTGATGGAAAAGTAAAAAGTGATGCTGTTTATTTATCTAAATATTTAAAAAAGAAGTGTTGGTTTATATGTTTCGTCACAGTACCTACCTACCTATTAAAATTATGAAAAATACTTCAGTTATCCAATCAGAGGTTTAGATTCTTAATCTTTATTTTTCAGCCGGTTATTCAATTTACTATAATTTTTCCCTTACCAATATTACGTATTTAAAAAAAAAATGATGCAGAATCCGTGTCTTCTATCTATATTTTCAATCTATATACATTTTAAACTGCTGCAATTTAAAACACAATCGACCGAACAGACTGTTAAGGAGAACAAAACCGAAGTCACTGACTTATCTCTCACAACAACACCAACCTTGAACTAAGACAAGATTAGAGTCGGACACTCAACTAAGTATTGTATTGTAAGCAAACAACCACTTTGAACACGTACGTTACGCTATTTAAACATT
Source organism: Alsophila aescularia (assembly GCA_946251855.1). NCBI lineage: Eukaryota > Metazoa > Arthropoda > Insecta > Lepidoptera > Geometridae > Alsophila > Alsophila aescularia. The sequence goes on from OX276378.1 coordinate 47,455,304, forward strand.
TGAACATTAAACTTTACTACTCCTTTGAAATCTCCTTTATATTTAGAGATCGTTAATAATCACGGGGCTAAAAACAAAATGAAACTTGGAATGCAGTAAACTAATTTATCGACTTTGAGCCAATTCGAAGAATCCTGACATTCTAACAAAGCCCGCGTCTTCTAAAACAACCTTAGAGAAAATAACAGAGTTGTATGAATGTAATATATCATTTTCACATTTATTTTTATTATGCGGGGATTGCCTTTAAATTGTACATTCAAAATCTAAATCGTAAATTTATTACAGTAATAAAATTTATAATGTTGTCCTAATTTTTCCTTTCTATAAAACTTCATTAGTAACAACAACGTTAGTAGAGATGAAGCCATAATATTTTAATACAAAAGCCTTCGCAGAACTAACATAAAATATTTCAGTTTTATGTAAAAGTAAATAAGTTGCCAAGTGCGAGTCGTATCTCGCGTCTTCAGGGTTCGTACTTTAAAGATCGTATTTCGATAGCTGTATATCCGGAAGTTGATTGGTAATATAGTTAGTTCCAATTCCAGTCAACAACAATTTTGGCAAGGAATGCAAGTCAGTCAATATTCTAAAGTTATTTTATAATTTTCTAAAATTATATATTCATTATTCTAAATTTAGGTCACTAAACTGAAGGCGACATTTTTACTAGACTGCGAAACGCAAAGGACGGTAATGTGTATCAGCTTGTAGTTATATGTCTGTTCCTTTGTGGCGCTCTAGAGATCAAACGCGTGGACCAATTTTGATGATTCTGACGTCAATTATTTTTTCTTAATTTTGCGAATGTAATTAATTACATGAAAAAAAATGGTAGTCAAAATTCAATATGACGACAACCAGACGCCATAATGTGAAAAAGAAAAACATGAAAGTAGACTATGTCAATCTATCATTGAATAGGTATTTGAAAATTATCTTTAGATTTCTTTCATCATTTTTCATTTTGAATGATTATTTAGGATCTATAACGATTTAAAGTTGTCAGCAACCATTCTCACTTAAATTTTTGCCTCTTCTTAATTTTGTTCGAGGTTTTTTAGGACTTTCGATTATGTCTTATTACAAATATATATATATACCTATGCTCCAACTTTTACTATTCTTCACTCCAAAATACATCTTCTTGCGAGCTTCTGTAGAGCAGAGACGGACCACGTAGATGGAGTGCTTAGATTATTGTCACTGTGGTCTCTTACCAATCGGTTCAGGTCTTGACCATAACCTGGTTAAAGGTACTACTTTTCATTGAGGATCATTTACAAAAACACTTTTGACTTACATTTTCCAGTTAATATGTACCTATATTGTCCGATCTTTGTTACTGAATTGCCAGTCAAAAGTGCGTTGACCAGTACAGAGTTCTGACTGCAACAAATATAATTACATTAATTTGCAGTGGAGACCCGACACGAAGCGAAAGTGGTCGGTGTTGGACAGAGGTCCGCGCCATATCGGGTGGGCAGACATCCAATTAGAGGGAATGCGCCCCTCGAGACTACGGCCTTCACAGGCAGTTGCAATTTGTACAGCATTTACGTAACTGCCACCCTGGGCGATAACTCAAACTCTACTTTGAGGTATTAATACTTCGTAGGCAACATCGAGCTTGAGGATAAGTTGCCGGGTTCGATCCTAAGGCTCTGCACTGCTGAGTTTTTTTAAGTTATGTGCGGTTTGCCATCGCACCGTGCTTCGGAAGGCACGTTAAGCTTTCGGTCTTGCCTGTTATTGACTAATAGCAGTCGTTAAGCCATGTCAGAGGCCTGACAAACTCTGACACTAGAGGCCAGCAGTACCTCATACGACAAACAAACAAACATATAGTTGCGCAAAGATCATTTAAGGGGCTATCATCATCAGATCATTAAAAGTAATTCGGAAACGATATCGCGCAAACAGTTCCAATATTGCAATAATTTTATTCATAAATTTTATGTTTAAGAAATAATTTTCTATCTCGAATGCAGTTTCAACAGATTTTAATTAATTTATCAATATGAAGTGGAACGAACTCAATTCGCCTGCACAAGGTTTTATAAATAACGGGCCTGAGACCGAATTCGCTAATCTTTGAATCACGCACTTATGATTCGTGCGTGAATGGTGAATAACGACTCACTTAACTCACGATGTATGTGCAGTATAATCAATAAATCTGACACGAGGTAGAAACAGTAATAAATAACTTACATTATATCAGTATCCAGCAGAAAATCAGGATTAAAGTGACGTTTAAGTCCCTTTAAGTGTAGTTATGTCATTTTGTTAACATCCAACTTTGCTATACATTTCACCTCTAAGAGTATGCACTTTAAACTATAAGTCATAAGAGCAAATGAAGCTTAGGTAAATAGCAGATATATTGGGATGATGCGTAGGACTTTCGTCTCTACTCTTTTTTCAAAATGTTGATACTATTAATAAAGCAAATGTTCAAAATGTGGCCCCAGAATTGGTAATACTTTCTAAAAACAAACTTTTTATGCTGTGCACTGGAGGTAACTTTTAAAGTCAATTCCAGATTGCTTCCAATTGCTACAGCTACGACCTTACAAAGTAATTTTAAGTCCCAAAAACATCACCGACAATATAAATCGTCGAGCTTTATACGCAGATGTAACTGAGATCCGCCTGTACGCAGGCCGCCTTAAAAGGCTTGCGTCGACAATGGCCTGGGAACCCAGCTCATTTGAGAGAAATATCATGTCGTGTCGGGCTTGGCTCGCAAATCGCATTTTAAATGGAGCTGCGCGACTGGACAAATATGAAGGAGAGGAGACGCTCCCCGGTATGGCAGGCGCGTATTTTTTCTCTTTTAGCCTCAAGCGTGTAATTAAACACTTTTTCTGTGCCGCCAATCTACTTACTTTATTTTAAGCCACTGGTATGTATAATAAATTGGATGGGCTTGGACAGTTGGAAAGCGCATGTTGATTGTAGGCAAATATCGACCAATACCCAGTAGAAGGAAAGAAAAGGCTGATATGATGATATACGTAATCTATCTTCTTCTATATATGTTACTTATAATAAAGCATTAAGGACGAAAAATTCTGTACAAAGAAACTAATAAAAAAAAAGTCTATAGTCATAAGCTACTGAACAAAAATAGATCACTTTTTTAAATCATGTCTGTCTGTTTGTTTGTTAGTTTGTCTGTATATTTGTACGCGCATCACGTAAAAACTACTGGACCGATTGCAATGTGGTTTGTGACTGTTTGATAGCTTAGGGTTTGACTTACAAACTGGTGTACTTGGTATCTCAATCCGATCAGTAGAAGACAAGCAATCAATAAAAACTTTTTGACGGTTGAAGGAATTTTGATCAAATGTTTGGTATATTGGTATTTTAAGTCTTGGAATAGTATTTATATAGAGCACTTTTAACCTAGAAAAATGACCACGCATGCGAAGCTGCGGGAACAGCTAGTGTATAATAAATTGGATGGGCTTGGACAGTTGGATAGCGCATGTTGATTGTAGGCAAATATCGAGCTATACCCAGTAGAAGGAAAGAAAAGGCTGTTATGATGATATACGTAATCATTACATATTTTCATCGAAAAAATATATGTGTAGGTATTTGCGTATCGGTTTCACCTTGAGTAGTGAGTAAACAAGGGGACGTAGCGTGGACGATATTATCACTACTTATCACTAGGTTTATCTGTTTATCAGTCTGATAGAGGGTTACATTAATTTGAGTTCTGATGAGCATAAATAATATCATCAGTTACTGAGAATCCTTACTTTTTTATGTTTTTTATGATTCATTTATTTTGAGTAAATCGTAGTTATTATGGTCATTGAGTTATCATGCTCTGATTCAACTCTTTTTATGTATATAAAATCAAAATGAATATACTCTCAAAAAATAAAATTTTGCAGCTTCACCTTGACAAAATTATTTTATAGCATGCATTCCGTTACATAAAAAATATATTAAAAGAATGAGCCGTGCGGGACGCCTCGCCGATGTGTAAACATCTAATATGGCTGCGAGGCGGACAGAACCGAGAGCTACGAGCGGCGCGGCGATGCATCGTCACCAGCACAGCAATTCCATAACTTGGCTACAATCGGATTATCACTTTTTTCATAGCAAATTCGACTCTATCGCAAGGCATTAGTGGCTGCGATACTGAGAATTCGATTGAAGCCAAGTTATGAAATCGGGCTGCAGGCCTCTCCCGTCACCTCGCCAAGAGTCGGCGTTACCCCCGTACCGCGCCATGAGATGTGTATACATCAAAATTAAAAATTCTAACAATTAATAAAAATAGAATTCAAATTACACAGTTTAGGAAAAATAAAAACAAACCAAAAAATTTATCTAAACCAATTATATACATCAATGAATTTCGATCAATTGATTTAGGACATCTCTCTTTTCAAATAAAAAATATTAATCTAAATCAGTTCAGAAATCCCGGAGTTATAAGTAAGTGCCAAACCAAAGACTTTTGAATTACGCTTACTGGTAAGCCTCTACGTACACAAAAATAAACGGTCAAATTAGGATTCTCCTTCATTTGAAAGTCGATTCAAAATGTATAAAATGGGGATAAGAAACTTTAAAGCTGGCGTCAAATGAGAGAGGTTTTGCTATATTTTTTCTATCTTTGCCAGTGCTAAAAAACACCCGCGCGGGACCAATGAGAGAGCCCCAATGATCTTGCACGCGCTAACGAAGGCTGCACACCGCACAAGGCTGGCCAACAAAAAGAAATAAAATCCGGACACTGTATAGGTAACATAAACAGTAGACCAATTCTGGACCGCACTGACAAACCAAAGAGGTGGGTGTTTTTTAGTGGAATGTGGATGCTGGGTATCTGCAAACGTAGCAGGTAGTGGAAGTGGATGTGAACGTGATTAGTTTAACCTAGCTAGAATTTGGATTTGGAATTCAAGGCGTCCATATAAATATACAACAATACATAAGTTCATAAAGTAAAACCCGTCTACGGTCTGGTAAAAAATAGCCTATGACACTCTTGCAATGAAGACGAATCGATTGATACCTCGCTTGTCAAAATCGAGTCAAGTTTTTAGTTGAACACATAACCACTCCTTTGCTTCGCCATAGTCGGGTAAAAAAATATTACCCATGTCACTCTATACCTGAAGACCAATCGACAGATACCTCGTTTTTCAAAATCGAACCATCAGGGGCGACGCTAACAAATGTGGAACATCCACGTACATGTTGGCTACACGCTGCACTACAGTCTACAACGGCTATAATGTATATGTTGGAAGGTGGTTTACTGGTACTTTTCATAAGTTTACTGTGATCCGGCCGCGTAAAGACCTGCCACAAAAAATAAACTAATAAAAGAACCGACCAATGTTCGGAACGCGAGAGCGAGCGACCGAAATTTTGAATTTTATGTTTTTACTGCTCAGGGGATTCTTTGGTGTAATTTAACGAAGCAGACAGTCTTATATCAAAAGAGAACAATTCATTAGAAATTGTGTGGTTTGTACACGGTTTTGATCTGTGCTACTGCTACCAAGTAAAATATTTTATATACGTTAAAGTCTTGTAAGTACCTACCTATAGCATAGAATAATAGTACTACGAACATATAGCAGCTAATGTTTAAGAATAGTCCAAGGGTGCTTACGGTCTGCAAGTAACCGGATGCTTACGGTCAGGCGCTTACCATTAGGCCATCGAACTGCAGTCATAGTTATATAAAAAAGGATGGCGCTGAAATGATGCCAAAGCGGAAATAATTTTCAGGGATTAAGGCCTTTCACCAGAACTGAGTGAGTATAAACGGTAGATTCTACGAGTATATGTGACATTTCAGAATTTCGGAAGTCAAACGTTGTACACAATTACCAATGATAAAATATACCTACATTGAAACCTATTTACTACATATTGCAGACATTACAATACATATTTATTAACATAGTTATCTGTCAAAATAGGGGCAGATGTGCAAGAATTGGGTTACTCGCAGATAACCTTATCGCCGTATGAATAAACATGGCAAAACGTTTAGTTCAATGAAAAAGTGGTTCGATATATTAGATTCAGCTGTTTTTATTAGCATTAATGAAAATTTGGTCAAATAAAACCGATGCCAAAATTAGATTACCAATTTCAGAAAAAAAAACCTAATTCATTATGAATCCGAAAAATGTGAATAGGTTAACGAGAAATTTGTCTCTAACCATTTATAACTAAATCACAAACAAAATGGTATTTTTAATTAAGATGTAGAAGTTCATTTATAATTTTTAAAACATTCTGTCTTTATGATCCCGAACATGACATAATTACTCAGTATGTAAAAGTTAGTAGGTAAGTATCTAATTAAGATGTTTCATACTAATTTGTCTGCCAAATCTATCTTCTCATATACAATTTGCACTCCAAGCTACAGATTTTGCAATAGGGATTAGAGTTCAAGCATTAGCATTAATAATGACATAAATATGTTTAGCATTTAATTCGGTCGTAAATAGCGCCAGTATTTAACTATGTATTTTTACAATAAGATGAATAAGATAGAAAGTCACAGTTTAAAACATAGCGATAAAATTGTTGCATTTTGTGTGAAGGCGCTGTAGGTTCTCAAATATTTGTTCCGCTTCTTTGTGTGCAAGTTGCGGGAAGGGAAGCTGATACAGCTCATACAGCTCGGGAGTTTTTTTTTTATTATTGGTACACCATAAATGACAACTGACTATATGAGCTGGTCACATTTGCCGAAGGATGGGCAACCGCTGGGGTAGACATGGCCTCGAGTGGAGACCGCGACCAAACGTAGTGTAAGACGGCCAACCAGCCAGGCGGAGTGACGACTTCCGCAGTGACCGGCAGAAATCGTATGAGAAATGTGACGTTTGGTGGTCTGTGTGACGATCGGGCAATGAGAAGCCGATGTCTAGCAGTATACGAACACAGGCTGATGATAATGATGATGATGAACAGCATAAGGGTGTATCAAAAATAGTCTATGTAAGAAAACTAGATCAACTCCAAATAATCATACACAGCAAGTTTTGGGTCGGTATTATAATAGTTTTTAGAGATCAGGAAGGAAAGTAAAAAAAATATAGAAAAAAATGTGTCACGTTTTGTCTAGGAAAAAACTAGTTAAAACACTACACAAAAGTACATATAAAAATAACGCTGTAATTTATTTCGAAGCACATAGACAAATTTTCATCCCTAAATAGTTTTGTTTACTCGCCTACATACATTCACCTACATAATCATATTATTTGCTATTACATTATTGTTGCTGCAGTTGCTGTTATGTTATTGTTTCTGCTGCTACTGTAAGCTACTCGTATTGTTTTACCTTATTGTTATAAGCTGTTTTGCTGCGAAATTAACCAACATATGCAAATTATCTCGTTTTATTTTTATCATTGCATGTCTCTCTCTGTCTCTCTCTCACTCTCTGTAAGATAAAGCCTGTGTCCCAGCAGAAGGTAGAGCTCATAACTAGGGAGAGCTTTACAGCTTAACTGTTGTATGAATACATAAGACTACGGACAAATTACTAAGGACAAATTACTTATACATAATAAATTATGTATAAGTAATTTGTCCATTTATAAATGGCAACTTCGTGATAAATTCACAATAAAACTGATAAGATTAACGATTTATGATTCATTCCGAGACCAATCAGAAACTCCCATTCACATTACATTATATAGTTTCTGTAAGAACTTTGATACTCTTGAATATTGCGTGGATCTGTGCATTCGCAACACCCACACTGCGTTGGGAATAACTGTGCTAATTCGAAGTTCTGTCAGCATTGATATACGCTGACTCCTGCGCATTTCTTGGGCTTGGAACTGGATGTGAAAGTCGTAAATTAACGATATTTCATCTCTACCAAATAGATTTAACAAGCCTTGTTTTGTAGGGAAATATTAATGTATTTTTAATGTATATTTCAGTACAAAATGTTTTTACGAAAATAATATTACATAAATAGGTATTATCTGCAATTCTTTTGTACGCAATATTCACGAAAATATTGACCCCCCAAAAAAGAAAAAACTATTATCCACGTTTTCTTACTATACTCAATTTAACAACACTGTAGAACGTTGAAAATCACTATTGTTGAACAAAGTCACAGTTTGTTCAGTGTTCAATCAAATAAAACGTCATGTAAAGCTCAGTAAATGACGATTCATGACTAGTTTTTTTACAAATACACAATTGAACTGCATAACGGCACTTAAAGTAAATGATCGTGTAAAATACGGTTATGTTCTCGTCAAAAATGTCTCAACCTGCCTATTAGCGTCTGGCGTTAATGGCCATAAGAAGACTTAATTAAGACGACTTGCAACATTACCTTTATGTATAACGATTACGGTTACTCCACTTGTGACTACTGGTGACGATAATTTAAATAAATTGCTGGTGTTGAGTTACTAGTAACACCTTTATCTGTGAAGAGGTAACCATTTTTAACACACATTCTAAAGTTAACCGTATGACATTGACATATAGTTTAGTTTGTCATAATGCCTCTGTGCTCTAAGTTTAAGCTTGGTGCGTATCTTGAAAGCACGGTTGACTGCTTGACTGGTTGTTCGACCAGAAACCGCCCACGGAATCCGTGGGTAGAGGCGCTGAGTACAAGCTTGGTGTTGAACCATTTGGATTTGATTTCCATTGCATGTTTTACTTTGGCATTGCACTTTGATTTGTTATGTTGAGAGATAAAATAAATATATCTCGGTCAGTTCAATATTTGAGTAAGTTTTATGGAAGAATCTAAAGAAGATTTTCTAAAATAGTAGGTTCCAACCAAAAATTTGGGTTTATTTATGATCAAGTTACCTACAGATCCAAAATACATACACCTTGGCTTATGGGTGTAAGTAACAGTAAGTATCTTTTAAAACACAGGTTCAATAGAGAAACATTAGAATGTATAGAAAATCGGTACATACAAAGCGCCACCTAATATCTCAAATTACATCTGAATGCTATCACAAAATCTGCTATTAAACAATGGCAACCCAATAGATTTGCAACCAAGATAGGGTATCCATTCCATTCACCAGTACAATTGGAAGCTATCTACGTTCAGGACCTTTTAAAATACCAATCTTGATCGAAGATCACGAATATGGTCAATAATAGAATAGTGAGCAATTATATTGAAGTATTGGTGGTCAATTATACCCATCAGTGTTACGACATTACTTTGATTGCTCAATGATAAGACCAAATTGTTTTGAATAGATAATAATTTAACAACTCAAAATAGAGTTGTACGTAAATAGCTATTTTGCAGTAGATATTTAATTTATGATATCATTTGAACTGAGGTGAGGTAATAAATTGGTAATATATTGCATTATTTGTTTCCAATTAGTAGAAGCTTAGGTATTGTTTTATCCTAGCATAATAATGTAGCAGTTCCAGATCATAAACTATTTATTGGTACTTTAAAACTTTTGTTTTTAATTGATGAACAAAATCGAAAGTGATTATATTGATAAACATTGCTGATATTCCAACGGGCGCATCTTTTTTAATCGACTTCAGAAAAGGAGACGGTTATATGTTCGGCAGTATGTTTTTTTATTTTATTTATCGTCAATATATCTTACTGTTTACTCGGTAGATTGTAAGAATTATAAATATCGACGATAAATAAACCAGTTGTGTCTGTCATGACGATGTTCACTTTTATAAAGCGCGTCACAGACGACTAAGATACGATAATATTTTAACTTAAAATAAAATATCGCTCGGTATACAATTTATATGAACTATCACAAACGGCGAAGATAATATATATTTGCATCTTACAGTATCTTAAGATATCGAGCGATATGGAATTTATTAAAAGATGTCATCTTAAGATACGAAATATATCGTAAAAGATACAAAATATATATTAATATACTATCATAGGATACAAAATATATCGTAATATGTTTTACAGGTTGCTCTGTTTTGTATTCGTGACGGTTTTTTTTAACCCCTGAACAAAGAGTTGGGTGTTATAAGTTTAGGGTGTGTATCAGTGTGTGTGGGTGTGTGTGTGTGTGTGTGTGCGTTGTGTGTGCGTGTGTGTGTGTGTGTGTGTGTCTGTGGCAACGTAGCTCCCAAACGAATGGACCGATTTTGATGCGGTTTTTTCTGTTCGAAAGCTGATATGATCGAGATGGTTCTTAGATATATGGGGAGAGGGACGGGGGAGGTGAGAAAGAAAAGGGGGGTGAAAATCGTAGCTTCCAAACAAATGGACCTATTTAGCTGCGGTTTTTTATGTTTGAAAGCTGGGGTAAACGAGATGGTTCTTAGCAAACTGCAAGTCGTTGTTCTGTACTGTAATGTATGTAATGCTCTCGCGCATGTTCGTATTTTGTTTCACTAAATCTTCCTTAATCAAATTATGAATTTCGAGAAAAGTTTCCTTCGGCTTATTAAAATAAGTTTGTTTTTTTTTTGTAGAAACATCTGCGTGAAGATTAAATTAACCGCGGCTTTTTCTAAATTTAATGTGATTTTCTATCAAATTGATCACCTTTTACAGTGCGCTAATGCAATTTGCATATCAAATAAAAAATCAGAATCGTCGTCTGATGAGCTTTATAATAAATCTAATAGTGAAACCGTACTACTCATATTTTATATAGAAAGCGGTGAAGAAATACGTGCGGCACCTAGGACGGCCTGCGAGCGAATGAATAATTTCAATATATTATCGTATCTTAGCCGTGTGTGATACCCTAAGATGCTATAATATTTTATATGCAGATATCGTAACATCAAATATTATAGTATCTTAATCGTCTGTGACGCCTTTAAAGCTTGAAGAGCAAAGGAACCTCTACAAAACGCTCTTATTTGAGAAATGCTTTTTAAAGATTTCGAATGAAATGATTCAATTTTATGTTGATGATTAATAACATTATTCTTTACTCGCTAATCCTAATCCTTAGAAAAATATTTACAATGAGCTTAAATAGGTAGGTATTAATGTAATAGTACATACATAATTATAAATTGAAATCAATTACAATGACGTAGGTATACTTAGCATATATTTATATTATAATGTTAATCATAATACTTATGACCTATATGATAAAATATATTATAAATATTCCCTAAAAAAAATGAATAAAATATAATTATATATAGGTTTATTCATGTTTTGAACTACCAACTATTGTATTTTCATTTGTTGTGCACTTACACTAATATTTTAGCACACAAACTAAAAGAAATCTCTACGACTCTCGTGACTCCACAATCTCTGCATACAATATTTGGGTGGAAGTCAAACTAAAGCTCACCAGTTGTACACCTAAAAACTACATTCACAGAGTTGATAATTCCACAAACTGTTTATTATATTATTTTCTTTTACATTGCCACTTCAAACCGCAAACCAAACGTAAACATCCACCGAATTGAATACCAATTGATATTCATTGAAATCGTTTCCCCACATTGTGTGACTACCCTAATATATAACCACAGAATCGTTAGATCTGTTCGTCTGTGCACATCCCGCTGTGCATGACGTGTGAACATTTTAATTGGGAACTTATAATGGGGACAACAGGGGACAATCCATAAAAAGAAAGCGAGGATACCTACTTTAAGGAAACCTCACTATTGACAGCTTGAAAACGATTTTGATAATCACTACATTATTATTTTAGGTTCATATCGATTAGAGTGTTGCTGAAATAAGTGAAGAATCTGTAATCTCTACAGGTTGGACAAAATCCATACAGGGGACAACAGAGGACAATCTTTAAAGAGAAAGCGAGGATTACTTCAAGGAAAGCTCACTATTTACAGCTCGAAAACGATTTTGATAATCACTACATTATTATTTTAAGTTCAAAACGATTAGTGTTGCTGGAATAAGTGAAAAATCTGTAATCTCTACAGGATGGACCAAATTCATACAGGGGACAACAGGGGACAATCTTTAAAGAGAAAGCTAGGATTACTTTAAGGTAAGCTCACTATTGACAGTTTGAAAACGATTTTTATAATCACTACATTATTATTTTAGGTTCAAAACGATTAGTGTTGCTGAAATAAGTAAAGAATCTATAATCTCTACAGGTTGGACAAAATCCATACAGGGGACAACAGGGGACAATATTTAAAGAGAAAGCGAGGATTATTTTAAGGAAAGCTCACTATTGACAGTTTGAAAACGATTTTTATAATCACTACATTATTATTTTAGGTTCAAAACGATTAGTGTTGCTGAAATAAGTAAAGAATCTATAATCTCTACAGGTTGGACAAAATCCATACAGGGGACAACAGAGGACAATATTTAAAGAGAAAGCGAGGATTACTTTAAGGAAAGCTCACTATTGACAGCTTGAAAACGATTTTGATAATCACTACAATATTATTTTAGGTTCAAAACTATTAGAGTGTTGCTGAAATAAGTGAAGAATCTGTAATCTCTACATGATGGATAAAATTCCCAGTTTTGTGGTACTGCAGCTGTAGCCGTGGATAGCCGTTGCCAAGACTTATGTGTTTAACTTTCTCGCATATTTTTTTTTGTGTAGCCACTACACAAAAACACAATAAGAAGCATAAAGCCTTCGCTTCCATCTTCTAAAATGGTCCAAAATACCATTCCCATAAACAAACACGTTCCAATTTCGTGTGAAACGTAGAAAATGTCTTTATTTGTGGGCAAACTCCTAAATTCGAGGCTACATGTAACACCCACGCCTGTCTCAGGCTTTAGAACTTGGAACCCACGTGTGAGATAGGTAGTTAAAATTTACTATTCATAAAGCATTCAACTCCTGCGAAAATAGCACATTGCTTTTGGTAAATAGTGTATTTTACCGTTATAAATAATTACACTGGGTACACTGTTTGCTGCGGGCCGTTAAACATTATATTTTTATTTTTGTTTCAGCCCTTCATTAGACGAAAATTCCAGTACTTACCTATGGTCGAAATATTATCTTCCATAATCACGCCGCGCTGCAGTGACTGAATGGATTTTGATAAAATTTGGTAAAAAGTCGCAAAATGCACTGTTCCCACGGGAAACGAGAAAATTTTGCTAGTAAGCATCAATTACATTCTAGAGCGTATAATTAAATGTATGTTTGAAACTGCTTTGACGTGTACCGTACATAATCCAGGCATATTGATGAGTGTGAACCGGTGTGTTAAAATGATATGCAGGCTGTAAAATTACCGGTGTCTCTATTCCTAGACGCGACTAGAACTAACAACTTTAAATGTCACCAGTCATATAATGTAGCTTTTATAGATAGAAGGAATAAAATAAGAAATCTTATCTTATACGCCTGCTTTAAAAACACATCCACTTCATATAATAAATTTTATTGTTCTCTCAACGTAACAATGTTTAACTACTTTGCATTTTGAATAATTAGGTATGTACCGAATTTTAAAACAGGGATTTATTTAAAATAAACTTATCAGAATCGTCTTTTCTTTGATTATTTCACTTCACTCTCGAATATAAAATATGAATACAGAAATATCCTCTGCTGATCCGGAAGTAGGTAAATATTTCCCATTCAATTTATGTTCATAATTAAATATGGACGACTGGTTATTCCTCGATTAATTAAACAAGGTGACCTCAAAATTTACCAGCTCTCTGCCTATTCTCAGTAATCGCAGTTCTCATGTTATCGGTTGGCGACATATTTATGCAGCACATATATCTACTATTGACTAGTGAAGGATAACGCTTACAAGAAAAGGGTAGAATATAATATGTTTGTAAATAGTTAGGTAGGTTATATTATTGTACAGAAGGAGTTTTTAATGTAATGCATCTCGACGGAATCCCACTTAGAATTAAGTTTTGTATATTAAAAAAGTAAAATATGTGTGTAAGTTTTAAAATACATAACTTAGGCGTAAGGTATACTTACTTATAATGAAGCTGAAGTACTAAAAAATCTGTCTAAAAACAGGTTACTTAAAATAGGCTACAGAACAAGTTCTTTTTTTAAATCGTGTCTGTTTGTCTGTTTGTCTGTATGTTTGTTCATGTATTACGTAAAAACTACTGAAATGATTGCGATGCGGTTTTCATTTTTCGATAGCTTAGGGTTTGACTTAAAAAACTGGGTACTGGGAATTTTAATCCGATGATTAGATGCCGAGTAATCGTTAAAAAGCTATTTGACAGCTGAACGAATTTTTGAAGAAATGTATGGTTCTGGAATAACACGTATGGGCTACTTGTAAATGAAATGACCACGCTGGCAAAGCCGCGGGTACTGCTAGTTTAAGTGTAAATGATATATTTGAAGCTGTTTCCAAAACTGGGGTTTACTGCAACAACAGACAGTTGTTGCAGTAAATCCCAGTCCTGTCATATTATCACTTTGAGTTGTGAATAAATAAAACTGAAATAGGTCGAGGATGTGACGGAGTTTCTCGAAGTCTTTGGAAAGTTTCCAGCAAAGCTGTAACTACGATTCTTGAAGAGAAATGTAAGTCAACTAGTTTTCGCATTAGTGAGGGTGACTCACTGCAGTTTACAGAGCAACGTCTCCTAGAAGTCACACCAGCATAGCTTTGCTAGTTATTATGAATAGTTATTACGGTCACACATTTTGCTTTTATCGTGACTCACATTCATAGGTAGGTAGGATGTAGGTATGTACTTACCTTCCTACTACTGAATGACAATGTCAAGGAAACGCGTGATTATTGTGATTGTGACATTTTAATACGTATTTTTTTAGGTTCAAGCTTTCATTTTAGCAAAACAAAATGGCTAAATAAAAAAAAAGGATGTTTAAAAAATTTAGAGTCCACTTCGCCAAATCGAAAGTGAAGTTCAAGATATGTCGGTCCGCTTGTACGCACAAGCCTGACGCACACACTTACATCATGTTATGCCGATCAGCCGCCACATCTCAGCAAGATCTCGACCTTGTTAGTCATGTTAACTTGTCAAGCTCTCACTGAAAATCAAAAACAATGTAGTCTTTTGTGATAAAATTTAGTATCAACCACAAATTATCCATCACGCACTCATACGTTGCTGCTATTTGCTAAGCTTCACTCGTTTATGTGGCCGTGTGGGCTCTGTCTTATTTTAAACCTTCTTCTCTAGTTAGTTAGGTTGCTATAACTACTTTAATATAATAGCCTGCTTGTAATGAAAAATAGTATCAATGGTATATATACTTCTAGTGCTTGTAATGAATCTATAATTATTATTATGGTTCATTAATCTTAATTGGGCCTAGGTAATCAAACTTCTTTAGTATTTAGGTATTTTAGCCAAATTTTGAATAGGTTAATAAACCTAAATAAGTACGTAAATATACCTATCTGTTTTAGCACGCATATTTTGAACCTACGTACACATCTTAAGCTTCGTTTGCAAAACGAACATTTATCTCATGCCTTCATTTCATTTCGATTACATGACTAACAAATAGACTCACGGCCACTTCCTAGTAGATACTAAACTGCTGTCTATGAGTCTGCGGCGCTATCGATATCTTGGCGTCAGACACGACACGTTGTGATATATGAAGAGGTCTGAGAACTCCAAGCATTAATCTACTGCAAATTAAATGCTATAGTAACTATGTAAGAAGTGCTCTGCTCTGGCGCCAACGCTGTAGGTCACGACAAAACATTGCTCCGAGATGGCAAATGCGTATTGTTGTATGTCATCATTATATTGCCTCTACACTGCTACTGGGTCACTGGACTTCTTTTAGAGAAAGAGGCTGGCGTAATCCACCGTGACGCTCTCAGTATGTAAGTACTATTACTTAATCTGTGCTCACAGTCTCAGTGCAGGTTTTGTATATTTATTCTGTGGTGCGGGTTGGCGCGGATTTGATGGGAAGTCCTTGAACTGTGAGATTCGTTGCCAAGCTGGTTTCCTCGCAGTGTTTTCTTTACTGTCAAGTGTTTCATTATTAGCCTATTTCATTCCCACTGCTGGGATACAGACTTCTCTCTGAGATAGAGGCAGAGGGAGAGACAGTTCATAATCCACTACGATAACCCAGTGCGGTGGTGGCAGTGATGGATTTCGCATGTCCTTGAATTTTGAGTCCTTGGACATGCCGGTTGGCTCACGATATTTTATTTTGCTATTTTTGAGCCGGGCCGAGGTTCAATCTGCCGATTGCGATGGTGTAATTTTTCCGTTCAATTTATATTATTGAATTCTACTATTATCGTTAGGCTAAAAAAATGCTTTATACACGACTGCCCAAAAAAGGAGTGTAATGTTTTTAGGATACATATATGTTTCTATGTATGTTTGTATTTATGTATGTATGTATGTGAGTTTCTGTACTCCACCATAACTTTTAAATGCCTGAACAGATTTAGACGTATGGGGTATGGACGTTGGGTAGAATGCTTACAATACAAGTAACAAAAAGTATGTTTTTTTGAAGAAGAAAAATAATAGCGTCTTTATTGCTCCATTATCAAGTGCGTTCTCTTTTTCTTGTTTTATTCAATATGGGCATCAATTTGAAGGCCTTGATAAGCTCATTCTAACAGTATACAATTTATTGGCATAAGTTCATTTTTTGGTAGGAATACGTGTTTTTTTAGCCTTTAAGCTAGTTATTCACATTTTTATTATATGTAATATAGCTTGTATGATATTTTGATACATATTCGATGTGTCTGAAAGAACATGAGATGATTCCATGTAGTACGTACTTATCATAGTACTACGGTAATTTCGAATTGTCAAAGAGAACCGAGAATCCTAGGAACTGAGGTGATTCTGAGACAAATAGAGCCTCGACAGTTGAAAGCTAGTTAAATGCTTCAGAACTAAGACGTGAAAATTCACGTCTTAGTCCTCAGTGAGATGAGATTGGGGGATGCAATTACAATAAAAAAAAAAAACAGTGATATGCTTTGTAAAGGCATCACTGACGCGCCCACGCTCACTGACACACAAGTACCTAAATCATCAAATCATCAAGGTAAGAGAAAACTCCCCTGCCAAACTCACATACATACAAACATACAGATACATACATACATGAACCCTAAAAACATTATACTCATTTTTTGGGCAGTCTTGCAAAAATTCACACCGTTACTCGGGAGATAGGTCGCTCGCATCTCGCAGTCTGTCCTCTTGACACTCTCCACCACAAAAGAACAAATGCACTCTCCACTAAGCATGTTATAGAAGTAGTAGTAGGGGAAGTGCTATTTGAAAGTGCTCTCAGCTCTAAAGTTTTGTTTGAATATTGTAGTAGTTTCACTTATTTATCGTCCAAACTTGTTTAAGGTATAATCATTACCTATACAATGCCTGTGCTGGGAATAATAAGTCTAAATATATAAAACATAAAGTCGAGTTAATAACTCAAGAACGGCTGGACCGATTTTTATTCTTAGAATAGGAAAAATTCACGAAAAATATATATAAGAAGAAAATTCATATACATTTTCTATGGAACGGCTTTTTTGATGATTTCTCGAAAAATTAATGGAGGGAGGGTAGAGTCGAGGATTGTTGGTAGGGTTTTTACTGGGGACTAGGGTGGGGAGGGAAAGGGGCAAAATATGTACGCGTGCAAAGCCGCGGGGTGCAGCTAGTATAGGTGTAAATATTAAGGAAATACAAGTGTTTAACTAATTGTTTACTTGTTTGAAGTATAATACATATTTCGCTTAATAACTCTGGTACATAACACAAAATAATTAACAGTCTATACCTACATATAACGTGCCAGTTATTACAAAATCGTGTAGGTAGGTAGGTAATACAATAATTTTACTATCTATATGCACAATCAGCTAAAGAAGGTAGGTACTAGGTATTCTGTATTCTGTGGTATTACTAATGTCATTGTAATCATAATAATCATCACACCAAATCATAACACATGCAAAAGTGAAAGTCTTAAGTTTAAATACTGCTGTAGGTATGTACTTATATGTCTGCCGAATGAGGTAGCGCAGACCTCTGCTGTCAGAGTTTGACAGACCACCCAAGGGCCTCTATAACGACTGCTATCAATTATTAGCAACTGGCACGAAGGCATGGAAGAGCGAGGACCAATCCGAACATAGCTTATTATAAATTCAAGGCTGAGGATCAAACCCGGTGCCGTTGGATTGCAAATCAACATTTACCATTCGGCCACCATCTCACAAGTACTTGTCAAGTACATACTTAGGTATTTGTAACTGTGATTTGTTATTTAATCTACTTTACAAAAGGAGGTTCTATGTTCGACTGTATGTATTTTTTATTTATGTTCTCCGATTTCTCCGTGAATTGCGGACCGATTTTCGAAATTGGATGTGTTTTTTTAGTTATTAGTTAATCCATTTGAAGTTAATTTTTTGTACCATGCTACAATACTTGTTACAAGTTAAGGGTCGTATCCGTCGCCCCCACCAGTCTCCTTGCACCTTTACCTTTAAAATATCCCAAGAGGGTCCACAGGTAGATAATCTTTACATCCGGAGCTTCTACATTGTATTTTTTTAATGTTCTAGCCATTGTTCAAGCTCGAGAAAGAAAACAATATCGCGTTAAAGTGTCTATTGACAGCGATAAGTGCTCCTCGAGTCTCGAGTTGTTCTATTACTTATTCTGTAACCTCGACAGAATTCGAACACCCATTGTTAAAACAAGCTCTATCATTTTGAGCTATGTAGAGCCAGGCATTCTCTCAGTGATTACAGTGCCACCAACTTATCTGTGAACTGAATGGTGGCGTGAGTGTTCCAGTCAATCGATAAGTAGACAAAAAAAACCAGAAAAATACTCAAAATGTGATCTTCCTTTTTTGCCACTTCACAGATAAGTTAGTTGCACTGTAATAGCAAATCTGTAGTCAAAAGATTCAGAGGTGCTTGGCAATATTATTGAAAATCGTCTGCATTAAGGTTAGGGTAGGAAGAAGTGAGATTTTGTGATTGAATTTATAAAGATAACGAAAAGAAGAGGTGCTAACGCGCCACCTTTAGGTAAACCTGCGTTGAGGCAAAACTGCTTGAGCCTTCTGTTGACTGCCTTGTTAATAAAATTAGTATTAACATCTGACTATTGTACTTACAGTGCATGCAATATTTGAAAAATAAATAGTCGTCGACTTTCGGTTCGGTTGTATTCAGAATCAGGTGGTAGTCATTTAACTTTCCTTCTTAGGGGCCAAATTGTGAAAAAATATTATGATTTTCATTTGATTTGGGTACTCTATGTATTAGAGAGAGAAAGGAGACTCGAATCTCAGTCGTAATAACTTCCTAACATATTATATGAAAGTATTTGTGTAAGTAGGTATGTGTGTTTGTTTCCACTCAACTACGTAATGGCTGAACGGATTTTGATGTCATTTTTTGTTGTTTTGTTGACTTTAAGCCCTGGAATATTTTTATCATTTACACATAGGCTTTTTTTACTTTCCACGTTCTCTTTAGTTTACGATATTATCAAATATCTACATTGATATTGTACAAAATTGACTCACATTGTAAAGTGTCATACTTCCTAGCAGAGAAATGAATTTGTAAAGCCACAGAAGTTATAATTCATTCCAATATATAAAAGAGAAACGTTGTCTGTTTGTTTGGGAAGCTTTCACGCGATAACGCTGGACGGATTTTGATGAAATTTGGAATGGAGGTAGCTTATACCCTGGAATTAAACATTTGACACTTTTTATGCCGGAAAATTGTAAGTTTCCACGAGAAAACTGGAAAATGTTGATTACTCGCAGTTAGGAACGGTTGCCATGGAAACGAAATAACAAGTCTGATTGGTTTTTAATATCCTAGAAGAACATAGGATGTTTTTTTCGCGATAAACAGTAGTCCACGCAGGCGAAGTCGCGGGCGGATATGCTAGTTATAGATAAAATCTTAGAAAATAATAATCACGTTTTTTCCCTATAATTTAGAACTTCCAATGTAGATTCTCATAATATTGTATGGTTAATAATACCTACATGGTATATAGCCTTCGTAATAAAATGCGTTCGTTAGCACATTGTTGAATAACAAGCAACATTAAAGAGTAGGTACGCTTAACAATGACTTCATAAATTCTTGATAAGAACGCTTCTGATAATTCTGATACGCTATGAACAATGTTCCTATTAAATTCAAAGAAGCAAAAACAGCCGATCGAGCTAGTTGTGACCGACCTTCGCTCATGACATCACTTGGAGATTAGTTTTATTAACATTATATGGAGATTTACGTAAAGATTAGCAAGATTACTTCATTAGGACTCACCAGCTGGTTTTAGTTCCATCTCCGTTTAACGTGACGTGTTCGGCGACTGAAAATCCGAAATAAGATCCTGGCTCCCCGTACTTTATCACTGGAATCCTTGGTTCCAGGTTAAAACTATTGACACTGTATAAAACGCACAAAAATAAAACACACCTAATTTTCGCCATCGTGAGCACTGTTCGCTAACTTTTATAACATGTGAGATAATCGCGTTATCACTTTCGTGCACTGTTTTATATTTTTTGTATACTTGTAATTTGGTACATCGCGGTGTTCGTAAGATTAGTTCGAGGCACGAGAGGCGCAGAGACCCCCAGCGCGGTTGCCGATCGCCGGCAGAGTACGTGTTTTGTATTCCCGCTAACTTTACTCGACTCTACGGCCGCTCTACGGTACGGTGTCTACGCAGCTCTACCTAGACAAGCTTGTCTCACTTGTCTGACACGCGGTAGATTGCTCGTTTTTGTGGAGGCAACTGAACTCATAAAATTCGAGATTTTAGTTCAGCGCCATCTAGTGGAAATTTTGATATCACGTAGCAACGGCACTTTGTGATCCATGAAGTAGTGTGCTTTTCTCTCTAGCTAGCTTAATTTGTAGGTAGTACAGAGTGTAAGTGATAGGTGGCACTACTTAATGTGTTAACTTAGAATAGCCTTCCTTGCTAGCTGTTACAATCACTGTCACAGAGTACAAGCATATTATACCTAAGGAACAAGTCTATAATATTTTGATCAAGGAATCAACTCTCCGTTTTAAATGATTTTGTGGTTATAGATAGATAGATAACACTTTATTGCACCAAATGAAACACTTACAAACAAAAATAAACTTAAAAATATGGTACAATCGACGGCCTTATCGCTAAGCAGCGATCTCCCTTTTGGTTATTTTCTTATTATTACCCGGCTAAGGCGAAGCAAAGGAAGGGTAATGAGTTTAACGGTATGTATGTATGTAATATGTATACATGTGGGTATGTGGATGTTCCACCATAGCGTCGCCCCTATTGGTTCGATTCTGACAAGCGAGGTGTCAATCGATTCGTCTTCAGGTCTTTAAGTATAGAGAGTCTACGCTTTATATTTTTACTCGACTACGGCAAAGCAAAGGAAGGATTATGTTATCAATCTAAAAACTTGGTACGATTTTGACAAACGAGGTACCAATCGATTCGTCTTCATCCAAGAGTGCCATTGGCAAATTTTTACCCGACCATATTGGGTTTTAGTTTTTTTACGTCTGGTGAATGAAGTACTGTAGTTTTAATTCACTATGATTATTATTATTATTATTACCTAGCTGCGCCCCGCGGTTTCACCCGCGTGAAGGATGATGTTGATGATGATGATGAAAAGTATCCATGTGTTATTTCAGGGTATAAGCTATCTTCATTCCAAATTACATCAAAATCTATTCAGTCGTTTGAGAGTGAAGTGTGATGATGATGATGATGATGAATTCAGTTATTCCAGGGTATTACTGAATTCATCATCAGGCGCCGAGCCGCCTAAATTTTCCGGCGGCGGCGCGCCGGCTTGTAACATCAGGTGGCGGCGGCGCGCCGCGGCGGGACAATTTTTTTTAGGGGTTACATTTTGTATTAAATCAGAAGCAAAAACATTAAAATCAACTGAAAACTTTTA
The DNA here is from genome assembly GCA_946251855.1 of Alsophila aescularia. NCBI lineage: Eukaryota > Metazoa > Arthropoda > Insecta > Lepidoptera > Geometridae > Alsophila > Alsophila aescularia. The sequence continues at coordinate 47,477,236 of OX276378.1, forward strand.
AAATTAAAATTTAAAGTGCAAAGTTGCTTTCATTCAAGATCACGGTTTTCCTTGCATAACATGTAATTGTCGTGGATCAATATAATTTTGTTGACTCTCACAGGGCTCAGCCGAGACCTTTTCGCACTTGCAACATGGCCGGCGACTGAAAACACGCGCTCGCTGGGTGTGCTGGTAGACGGAATTGCCAGCAGAGCTCTAGCGAGCGCATTGAGCCACGGAAATGTTTCTTTTCCTTTCAATGTTATGGATATTTAACCGAACACAACAACATGTTTTTTTTTATAATTTTTTTTATTTTTTAGGCCGCCGATTGTTCTATGTTAAAACTTGATTATTGTATCATCAATTTCATTTCTTGTGCAATAAAGTGTTATCTATCTATCTATATATCTATCTATCTATATTTCCTTGGACAACATTTACATCTCCTGAACTGAAAGTAGCCAGGTACTTTTTTTTTTATTTTAGTTTTTTATTACGGACTAGGCAATCGTTTGACCACGATCTCACCTGATGGAAAGCGATGATGTGGTCGAAGGTGTAGCACGCTTGCCTAGTAGATACCTATTCACTCTTGACTTGAACACACCGGGGTTATAATTTACCGGAAACACTGACGAGGGCAGGGCATTCCACTCCTTTGCAGTTCTTATAATAAATGAAGAAGCGTAACGCTTTGTTCTTGTGCGAGGTATTTCAACCATGAAAGGGTGGCGCTTTGCTGATCGTCTAGTCGTACGGTGATGGAAAGGTGATGGGGGAATCAGGTTGTGCAGTTCTTGTGCACACTCTCCATAGAGCAATCTGTAGAATACCGCCAGGCTTGCTACCTCACGTCGATGCGCCAGACTTTGAAGCTTACTCTATACCAGAGTGTCATCCCCAATGAGCCTGATAGCACGTCTCTCAATTGAATCCAAAGACTCGAGCTGATGTTTGGCAGAACTGTCCCAGAGGTGACAGCAGTACTCCATACAAGATCGGACCTGTGCTTGATAAAGATTCAAAAGCTGTCCCGGCGTGAAGTACCGCCAAACCTTAGACAAAATACCAAGTTTTTTTGCTACCTGCTAGCTACCTTGGCTTTGGATTCAATATAAGACCCAAAATTCAGGTTTGATGTGAAAAACATTCAACATTCAACATTCTTGTGAAATTTCAGCATCCTCGGAGTCCAACTCTGTGATGTTGCTGCTGCTGTATTTCTTGGAGAGTTTGGATAGCAAGGGTTGTCCAGAAGATGTAGCAATGTTTTAAATATGGCCAAAAAAGATAAAAAAAGACTTAAAAGACTCGACAAACTTAATTTATGATCAAATTTTTAAAAGACCTAAATTTTTAACACCAGTCGGCGCGCCAAGTGGCTAGGCTCGGCGGCGGCGGCGTGGAACAACCACGGCGCGGGGCGGCTGCGCCGGCGCGGCGCGGGGCGGCTGCGCCGGCGCGGCGCGCATGTCTATTTGAGGGTGAGGTATGATGATGAAAAGTATCCTGTGTGTTATTCCAGGGTAGAAGCTATCTCCAATCCAAATTTCATCAAAATCCGTTCTGTCGTTTGAGCGTGAAGGATGATGATGATGATGATGCAAAGTATCTTATTATTCCAGGATATAAGCTATCTCCATTCTAAATTTCATCAAAATCCGTTTAGCTATTTGAGCGTGAAGGATGATGATGATTATGATGCAAAGTATGTTAATTATTACTAGATGATGCCGCGGAATCTCACGCGTGGTAATTTCTGTAGGTTAAAAATACTCTTTGTGCTATTCGAGGACCTAAAATACCAATATAACAACATCTGATCAAAATTCCTTCAGACGTCAAAAATATTTTTATCGATTGCTCGGCTTCTACTCATCGGATTGGGATATAAAGAACCCTGATTTTTAAGCAAAAACATAAGATATCCAACAGTGAAAACCGCATTGCAATCGGCCCAGTAGTTTTTACGTGATGCGCGAACAAACATACAGACACGAATTATTAAAATGTTATATTCTTGTTCAGTAGCTTATTTTACCCTAGACTATTTATTTTTTAATTATCTTCTTTGTACAGACTTTTTCGACCTATTGCTTTATTATAAGTACAGATTCCAGGATATAAGCTATCTCCATTCCAAATTTCATCAAAATAAATTCAGCCGTTTGAGAATGAATTATGATGATGATAATGATGAAAAGTATCCTATTTGTTATTTCAGGATATAAACTATCTCCTTTAAAAGTTTCATTAAAATCCGTTCCGCCGTTTGAGAGTGAAGTATGATGATGATGAAGTATTATATGTGTTATTCCAGGGCTATCTCCATTCCGAATTTCATCAAAATCCGTTAAGCCGTTTAAAAGTTAAGTATGATGATGACGATTATGATGATGATGATGATGATGAAAAGTATCCTATGTTTTATTCCAGGGTATAAGCTATCTCCATTCCAAATTTCATCAAAGTCCGTCCAGTCGTTATCGAGTGAAACCAAGCTGGGGCCGCGTAGGTAAGTCTGGATATACGTTTTGTAGATCCCCAGCTTGGTTTTCAGTTGCAGCTTAGAGCTCATTGTAAGCCTCAACATCGCCCTAGCCACTTTTGTAGTCTTGACTGCGTTTTCAACTTGAGCATTCATCGTTAGCCTCTTATCGATGAATATGCCCAGGTATTTGACTGCGCTCTGCCATTCCAGGGCTTGGTCCTTGAAGATGAGTACGTCAGGCATTACCCGTTTCCTGGTGACCGGTAGCGCTGCCGTCTTCCCCACATTGACCGCCATGCGCTACCGGTCCAACCAGTCTGGGAGTAGGTCCAGGACCCTCTGCATTCTCACGGCAGCATACCTCAGACTACTGGATGATCAGATGTACGCGCTGTCGCCTGCAAAGAATGCCAGTGTGACATCCCGCTCCCCGTCCCGTAGGTGGAGGGATCCAGGGTGAGTATGTCATCAGTGTACAGCGCGTACAGTGCAGGAGAGAGCTGCCCTGAGGAACTCCTGCTTTTCCTGTTTGAGTCATGTCGCTTGACCGTAACGTAGAATTAGCAATCAGCGAAGAATGCCACTATAATTTTGATGTACTGGGTAGGTATTGGTGTGTTCGCCAGCTTGTAGAGAAGGCCCTCGTGCCAGACTCTGTCGAAGGCCTTATCCACATCAAGGAATACTGCGATTGAATGGAAGCCTTTATTAGCTTGGTGGGCTAAGTAGTGAAGTACTCTTACCAGTTGAAGGGTAGTAGAGTGGCTGCTGCGGAACCCAAACTATTTCAATATTTTTCAAAACATACAACCATTCTACGCTCCTCTTTTATAATACATCGGACACTGAACGTCCATACCTTCGAGTAAATGTTGGAAATTTAACCCTAAATGGTTTACTGGGTAGTCGCAGTGCCATTACAATTTTAGGTAATAACTCACATAAGTTATTACTTGAACATGGTTTGGAACTACAACGTGACCAAATTATCAAAGTTTCTGTTGCTAATGGTCAAACAATCAATTCAATTGGTACTATTAAGCTTCCAACTTTATTTAAAAAGAAGTTTGCTATAATTACTGCCCATGTAATACCCACTATTACTCAACCTTTCATATTAGGTATAGACTTCTGGAAAACTTTTAAGCTGGCTCCAGACATACTTAATACGTTCAGTATGCATAAGAGTTCAGATACTCCCATGTTTATCATCAATACTAACGACACATACAGTCCTATGACAGACTTACAGACACGCAATTGATTCTTGCTAATGCAGTCGTAGAACAATTTCGTAATATTTCTACCGACGTACTTTTGGGGAGAACGAAACTTATTGAACACTGTATTGATACAGGTGACCACCCACCAATTCGTCAACGATGCTATCGATTATCACCTGAAAAACAGAAAGCTCTTCGAGCAGAAGTTGATAAAATGCTAGAACTTGATGTTATAGAGCCTTGTGAAAGCCCATTGCTAAATCCTGTAATTATTACCCCTAAGAAAGATGGTATTTAGAGATTCTGCGTCAACAGTCGTAAGCTTAACGACATAACTAGAAAATATGCTTATAAATTACCATTCATATCAGACATTATAGATAACCTTAAAGATTCTAAATACCTGAGTTCAATTGACATTGCTAAAGCCTTTTGGGAAGTGCCTTTACGTTTAGAAGACAGACCTAAGACTGCTTTTCACGTTCCAGGCCGTGGATCTTTTCAATTTAAGGTTATGCCTTTTGGTCTTACTAACGCACCAGCTACGCAACAAAGATTTATTGAAAATCTTCTTGCTGATGAGTCTAATAAGGCTTCTCTTTTTTATTATTTGGATAATATAATAATACCTACAAAAACGTTACGTTTAATTAACAAATTAAACGCAAAACTTTCAAAAGCAGGTATATCAGTAAATTTTCAAAAATGTGCATTTTTCCGAAATGAACTTAAATACCTAGGCTACGTAATTGATGATCAAGGTTTCTACACAGACCCTAATAAAGTCAAAGCAATCTTAGAAATACCAGCACCCAGGACTGCTCGCGAAGTGAAAAAGTTTCTCGGTACAGCTAGTTGGTATAGACGCTTTATACCCAATCTTAGCACATTAGCACTAAACTTACGTCTACCAGTAAGGGTAAGAAAACCCCCGCTTTCAAGTGGACTTCTGAAGCCGATAAAGCTTTTAATAAAATCAAGCAAGCTTTAATATCAACTCCTATTTTTAACTTGCCCTAACTTTTCTAAACCCTTGCTGTTTGTTGCGACGTATCCGCTTTTGGACTTGGAGCAATGATTACCCAAGACTTTGATGGAGTTGAAAAACCCATAGCTTACATGAGCAAATTACTTACAGGTCCCCAAAGTTGTTCAAAATTGATTTGCAATCCAGTCCTAAACTTTATTACACAAAAAAATAAATTAAAGCTTGTTTAAAGCTAATAAACAAATTTTGATGAAAATTATACAGTACCACACTAGAGATCTTCTTACTCAAGTAAAAACAATCATCTAATTCAGTTCAGAAATTCCAAGATATTAGAGTACATTAACTATAAAACAAATTGATTTCATAACAAAACTACTAAACCAATTTTGATTAAATTTGTATGGGACTACACAGAAAGAAGACCCTTTTGAATAAAAAAACAACCATTTAAATCGGTTGAGAAATCTCAGAGATAAACACAATATAAAGGCAATATAAACACAAAATCGAATGGATTTACTCAACAAAACTATTTATTCTCGAGAAACTGCTAAACTGATTCTGATACAATTTATATGGGACCATTTGGAAAGTATACCATTTCAAACAAAAAAAAAATTTTTAATATCGGTCCACAATTGACGGAGATATCGACCGACATACATAATAAAATAATAACACACATACAGCCAAACATATAACCGTCCCAAGAAGCAATATAAATGATGATAAAATATTTTAAGCCTCAGAAATATCTATAGTTGGTTTCTACTTAGACAAAATTGGCTACATCGGTTCTAGTAAAATTTCATTTGTTATTTAAGTCAACATATTTTTAAAATACCGCTACTTTAGTTTATTAAGTATATTACTTTAGTATATTAAGACCAATAGATATTAATATTTCTTTAAGTATATCCACGACTAATTCTTATTGCTCTGTACTTAGCATATTTGAAGACAGACATAAAACTTTATTGAATTTACTAGATTGCCCAAATCCCACTTAAGCAAAAAACAACTGAGTAGGCCAATTGGAAACCGCAATTACGTTAAATTGACTGAAGTATATCCACGACGAATTCTTATTGGTCTGTACTTTGCATATTTGAAGACAACATAAAACTTTATTGAATTTACTAGAACGCCCAAATTCCACTTAAGCAAAAAACATCTGAGTAGGCCAGTCGAAAACCACAATTACGTTAAATTGACTTAAGTATATCCATGACGAATTCTTATTGCTCTGTACTTAGCATATTTGAATCACAGATATAAAACTTTATTGAATTTACTAGAACGTCCAAATCCCACTTGAGCAAAAAACATCTGAGTAGGCCATTCGAAAATCACAATTACGTTAAATTGTCTTTCTCAGGTTGAAATAAGTTATTTTTGTTTCTATTTAAGAAGTTTTTAGCAAAAATAGAGTTGAAAGGATGACTGTCATTAAAATTCACCAAGATCATTAATAATATAATAAAAAAATATAATATAACATAAAAAACTTATAAATTAATAAAAATGGTTATTTTCGTTGCCGTGTCCAAATTTACAGAAAATCGCATTTTGTATCAAACAGTGCTAATACATGTAGTACAAGTGCAAGTATTTCGAGTGCTGTAAGTGATTTAGTGACCATTACTGACCCAGATTTTCAAAGCTCAACATGTTCCAGCATGACAACTGACAATGCAATATTTATTGAGACGGTTGTACACGAGGAAAATTTGGAAGAACCCGACATTGACACCGATTTTGATTTGGAAATAGGATCGAAAGATGACCGTGGTTATAATTTTAGAGAGGAATTAACGAATTGGTCGATTGCTTATAATACTCCACATAGTGCCCTCAATACCTTATTAAAGATGATAAACAAGCACCAACTAAATATTATACCCAAAGATGCCAGAACAATACTTAGTACTTTAAAATCTGTTGAGACCCTGTGGAAATGGAAAATACTGGAATAATGGATTTAAAACTACTATATTGCATATTTTTGAAAATTTAACTGAAAATATTCTTTTAAATTCAAATGTTAATATAGATGGTTTGCCTACATACAAAAGCTCCAAAGTTGAGTTTTGGCCCATTTTATGCAATGCCCATGAAATGAACACAGTTCCCGTGATGGTCATTGAAATAGAAATAGAAATAACTTTATTTGTGACAAACAACACAAAAAAATATAAAAAAATTGCATGAGTTAGTAAATCACAAATCGGCCCCAACTCAGCATAATGCTGGTTGTTAACCAGAGTTGATCTTCCGTTGGAGCCGTTAGATGATGTCACGGTCATACACACATGTACAACTGCATAAAAAAGAAAGACAATAACTAAATTAAACAAACTGCTATTAAAAATAATAATAAAATGACATTATACAAAACTAAGAAGTAAGGAGCTATAAATTAAAGATTCATAAGTTAAAAAGCAACATACTTGACAATAATACCACAGTAACAGATAACTACAGTACCACAAGATGACACAAAGGTAACTCGTGACGATAAAGGGAGTAAAAACAAAGTAAGGATAACAATAAATTTTATGGTTTGGCTTATTTATATTGCGCTCGTATTAAATTTAACAGTTTCCTCTCGCTGCATAGGTATTTACTATAGAATTGGAAAGCCAGATGTTATTTCATTTTTAGAACCATTTGTATCTTAAATGAAGGGAATTTTACAATATGGCATTGTTATAATTTTTTTTAAATTAAAAGTAACAATAAGATATAAATGATCTTGATGTGATTTACCAGCACGAGCATTCATAAAAGTAAGTAATCTATCCATCTATCTTCCACCTAATACTTATAATAAAGTCGTAAAAGTCGTAAATGTTTGTCTGTATGTTCTTGCATCCCGTAAAAAGTTTTGGGCCTATTGGAATGCGTTTTTTTGTTTGATTTGATTTAAATTCTGATTTAGGTACATTGCATTGTAACTAGTAGAAGCCAAGAAGCAATTGATAAAAAACTATTTGATGGCTGAACTAATTTTGATCAAATTTGGTATATACGAGTAGGTATTGTAGGTCTTGGAATATAGGATAATTTTAACCCAAAGAAATGACCACACGAGCAAAGCTGCAGGTGCATCTAGTACTATAAGTATAAAGAGTTATTTGCAAAACTCTAGAAAACTCTTAGACCTTAGTTCCTATCATTCAAACTAGGTAACAACTTTTTCTCTGCGACTTACATATTTTTTATTCATTTATTTTGTAATGTATGCAACATGTTTTAATTTGACTGCAGTAAAATTCACCACGTTTAAAATTACATCGTATTGTAACTTCTTTTAGATGTCCACTGTGTTTTCAAAACTGTAATTACTAAGCTTTTATTTATGTTAAACGGTGATATACCTACATTTGCTAGATACAACGTTCCCACATAACATTAGCTTGGTATTATTGAATAAATTAACCTGACCTACGAATAATTTAAAGAACATAGGCGGAACTGTATGCGATAAATCTTGCAGTGTCTTGACATATCATTTCTACAGAACTTAAGTAATTATTTTTCTATGTTGTTTCAACATTGGCTGTAAGCTAGAAAAACCCAGGTTAAGAAATCAATTTAAAAAATCATGAAATTGTAACTTCATTTCCTTCCTACAATGTTTAACCGGCCTTGTTGCCTGCCCAACGGGTGAAAATATAATATAATACAATGACATTTCCGGTTTGGACGTCAAAATTGTCAACACAGTATACTTCCGACCCAGTTTTTTAAACCAAAGGAGGTTGAATTAAGCTTTCTTCCCACCTTGTTTGCGCGCGAAAAAGCTACCAAGCGAACGACCACGCGCATACAGTGCATGCGCACTCGTAACAAGGTAGAAGATAATAAATATTGACTCCAACAAATTATAAGAAAAATAAACAAAAAACCCTTCTACGAACATAACTAATAAATTAATAAGTTATTATATAAACAAAAAAATACCTGACTTTATATACATATCAGGAATAATACCATATATTATTAGGTATGCAAAGAACTAAACATGAACATAAATAGTCAATAAGGTAGGTAAGGTTAAATTTAAAACTTTCTTATATACATATATATATATATATATATATACTAGCTGATGCCCACGGCTTCGCACACGTGGTCATTTTTCAATGTTAAAACTATTAAAAGTACTCTATGTGCTATTCCAGGACCTAAAATACCAATATACTAACATTTGATCAAAATTCCTTCTGACGTCAAAAAGTTTTTATCGATTGCTTAGCTTCTACTCATCGAATTGAGATACCAAGTACACCAGTTTTTAAGTCAAACCCCTTAAGGTATCTAACAGTGAAACCTGCATTGCAATTGGTCCAGTAGTTTTTACGTGATGCGTGAACAAACATACAGACAAACAGATAAACAGAAAAACACATAAACAGACAAACAAACAGATAGACACGAATTTTAAAAATGTTATATTCTTGTGAAAATGAAAAAAAAACTTGTGAAATGTTAGATTTATATATATATATATATATATATTTTTAAATAGATTTTGATAAATGAGGGGTCATTGGATCCGTCTTACAGGCTCATAATATATACGGATGTTATATATGATGAGCCTGTTTTTTGAATAACCTATAGGATAAGAACGAACAATAATGTTACGTTATTGATGACGACGTAATTAACCCTCGACTGAGAAACAAAAAAAATTACGAAAGTGGAAAAATGTTAGGTTTTGTTCCTAACCTCCTAAATTAATGTACTAGGCTCTAAGCTTCTATCTTCACGGTGACACAGAAAAAAAAACATGTCGAAGATTCCTTTTCTAAAGTGTGATACTTTCTAGTCAGCAAGGTGGATACGGTACCTACCTGATAATTAGTAGTACGAACAAAATAGTTACTTGTAGTACGAGCAAGAAGAATTACCTATGTAATAACAAAAGTAATTTTACTTCACGAGAAGTTTCCATAACACATCGCTCGGACACATTCGCTTGTCGTCCGAATGTGTCCGAGTCTAGTTCTTTGTCAACAATTTTGGTTAATTTCTTATTAAATTGGCTAACTGGATTATTTTTCTTCCTTCTTGAATAGTTGCATAAACCTTTTTGTTCCTACTAGCAAAATAGTATTGAAATAGGAGTCAAGGAAGCCTCAAGTGGGTAATGAGTATTGAGTAAATCAATGTTAAGAAAAGTTAAAACTGTTTTACAAAATGGTTCCGCGTAAATCAATTTTAAATCCAACTTCAGTATAATATCCCTTTAAAAGGAATATTGTTGATACTAACTCGTCCTAACTCTACTTTAGTACATAAATATTGTATAAATCCTTACTTCGATAAAACAAACTCGATTTAAAACGTACTATTATTTATTCTGTGCTTCAACGCCATATTGAACATGACCAAAAAAAAGGGAAGATTTTATACAATTATTTTAGCTGAAATTTAGATTAGATTTATATTTTTTGTGACTTAAATTGCTTACATATCCCATATACTAGAGTAAATTAAATGTGTTTATTGCAAATGATACAATCTTGTGTATGAACAATTTTAATTTCAAGTTTTTTCATATATTTGCTTTGCTATTATTAAGGCCCATCTATTTTATCGCAATATCTGTTCAATTTGTACGATAAACCATCATGCGTTTATAATTTCCACTAAAAGTATAGACTCATTACAACTTATTTCATGATAATAAATTTGTAACTTATTTCTTTGCCATTTTATTTGTAATACTTGACATTAATATTGCTATTTCTTTTACTAAATAATAACTTGAAAAACACCTATGGATGAAATAAGTTTTTTAAAGGTACAATACAATACAATACAATAACTCTTTATTGAACACATTACAATAAAAAAACAATATAACAGTAATTATATATAAAATCTGATGTTGTACAGTAGGCGGCCTTATTGCTATTTGCAATTTCTTACAGGCAACCTTTGGATGGACATGAATATAAAATAAACATTGCGGTCAGTGATGGAGACTTACTTTGGAAGAAAAAAGTTAATAGATAAATAACAACTATATAAACTATATAACTATATAACTTAATATTTGTATACATACTTACATAATGTGTTATCATAAATTTTGTTAAACACATAAATATATATACTATAATTAAATAATATAACATATATATTGGCATATTTATAATATAATATACATAAATAAATAGCATGTTCACAAAGGAATAGTGTATAAATTATGTATGAATAACATAGTATCCAGCTTTATGACAGGTAGTGCTTCTTCACCATGTCTTTGAAGACAGCTATCCACTTAGCTTTTCTAATGTTGATGGGCAAAGCATTCCACAGTCTTACAGCCCGTTTAGTAAAAGAGTTGTGATAACACATCGTAGATTGGTCAGGCACTTTCAACTACAGAGTATTGGTGGAACGAAGAATACGGGAATGGGAAAGATGAAGGAACTCAAATCGCTCTTTGAGATAGGGAGGGGTCGATGGATTAAATAGGACACTGTACAGAAGAGAGAGGGCATGAGTATCCCGGCGACGTCGGATTGGTAACCATTTGAGCTTTGTGCGAAAATCAGATTCATGGTCATACTTGTGTAAGCCAAAAACAAACCGAATGCAAAAGTTTTGTAAGCGCTCTAGCTTATTTAGCTGTTCTTCGGTTAAGTCCAAATAGCAGGCGTCGGCGTAGTCGAGTAAAGGCAGCAGAAGAGACTGTGCTAGAGCAAATTTGGTGGTAGTGGGAAGAAAATTGCGCAGTCTTCTAAGTGAACCCGCTGACGCATAAACTTTACGGCTTACCTCACTTAACTGAGGTCCCCAAGATAGTTGTCTATCAATAAGCACACCCAAGTTTTTAACAGTTTCACTTATTTTGATATGTGTGCCATCGAAAAGAACTTGTGGGAGATGAAACCACTCAATCTTAGATATTAGTCTTGAACTACCGATTACAATAACTTGGGTCTTTAAGGGATTTAAACTAAGGCCATATGATTTACTCCAGTCTGAAATACGTTTGAGGTCATAATTGATTGTTTCAATAGCTGTATGCAACTGGTCTAAAGGAGCTTGTGTATAAATTTGCAAATCATCTGCATAGAGATGGTAGGAAGAAGATATTTGGTGAGAAATTGAGTTTATGAAAATAGCAAAAAGTAAAGGAGATAATATGCTGCCCTGAGGAACGCCAGCAGATGTACAACACCAGGATGATAAGTTATCATCAATGCGAACACGTTGCCGGCGACCATACAGGTAACTACGAAACCAATCAATAGCCGTTGGAGATACGTTAAGATAGCGAAGAAGTCCAAGAAGAATGTCGAAATCAACGTTGTTAAAAGCGTTACTGAAGTCAAGTAGTGATAAAATAGACAGTTTTCCGTTACCCATGCCATATCGGATGTCGTCAGTAATTTTAACTAATGCGGAGACAGTGCTATGCCCAGGACGGAAACCAGATTGGAAATTATTAAGGAGAGAGTTTCTGTTAAGAAAGGAAGACATTTGCTGATAAACAAGGCGCTCGAGCACTTTTGATAAAAAAGAAAGAATGGAGATAGGGCGAAATTTTGAGAAAGAAGAAGGATTAGACTTTTTGGGGAGAGGAATTATTAGGGCATCTTTCAATAAAGATGGGAATGTACCACTGGATATAGAAAAATTGAGGATGTATCGGATAACAGGGATGACTTCATCAAGTATGGGTAGGATCATCTTACGACTAATGCTATCACTACCAACCGCGTTAGATGAAATAGAAGCAATACCTCTCTTAACGTCACAATCGGTAAATTGAATGAAAATAAAAGAAGGGTAGTCGGGAGGTGGAAAAGAAGAAAGATAGTTAAGCGTAACAAGTTTTGTAGGTCCATCAAAGTAGGAGGAAGAGGAAAAGTGTCTATTTAAGAGATCAATATTTAAGTTATAAGGAATATTATCTTGTCGTGACTTTCCAACTCCCATCGACCTAAGGAATTTCCAAACTTTAGCGGGGTCTTCATTTTCTACTGAGTCATGGAAATGTCGGCGCTGTGCATTCCTACAAACTCTGTTGCAGTGATTTCGCCGTTCAATGTATTTTTATTTATTGTACTCGGTTGGGCAACATCTAAGCTTGGCCTTGGCCACTAACTTTTTGTGCATTAAAGATCTTAACTCACTTGTAAGCCAAGGTGCAGGGAGATGCTTTAACTTGACAGGTCGGATAGGTGCATGTACATCATATAATTTTGTCAAAGTACGATTGAAACCCTCAACTTTGTCATCAATTGATACTTATTGATCAATATAAACTATTTTACTTTTTAATTTTGTCTGTCTGTTTGTCCGTATCTTGACCGCGAATTTGGGTACACCAAACTACTAAATGAATTCAAATGAAAAAAATGCTCTTGGATGCTTAAAAAAGGTATTGAACAATATTTTTTTTGTTAATCGTGTCTTTCTGTTTGTCTGTATGTTTGTTTGTTCACGCATCACGTAAAAACTACTGGACCAATTGCAATGCGGTTTTCATTGTTAGATAGCTTAGGGTTTGATTTAAATCTGGTTTAATTGGTATCTCAATCCGGTGAGTTTGAAGCCGAGCAATTGATAAAAGTATTTTTGACGGCTGAAGAAATTTTGTTCAAATGTTGGTATATTGGTCCTGGAATAGCACATTATGGTACTTTGAACCTAAAGAAAAGACCACGCGTGCGAAGCCGCGGGTACAGCTAGTCTGTTATATAATTGCTCTAGGAAGTTACTGAAGTTATAACTGTTACTGCCAGTTGACTCAAAACGAACGCCCTATCAGCTAGATTTGAATCTTGGCCGCGAAAAAACATTTATTGTATGCTCTCATGCTCTCTCGTCTGTGATTGCGGTAAAATATAACCCAAGTGTGATCACGACAAGAGTGAATAGGTTACTAGGCAAGCGGCCTTCACACATCTTCGGCCACATCCTCGCTTTCCAACAGGTGAGATCGTGGCCAAACGATGGCAGAGCCCGTCATAAAAAATATATAAGAAAAAAGAGGCATTTGAGCTTTAAATATAATTGGATCTTGAATGTTTGTGGTGTGTTGATTTGTATGACCATGCCACCGCACCCCGCGACACTGGAAATCTTAGTGCAAAGAAAATATAACTACGTATACTGCGGGTGTACGTTATGAGTGTATATTATTTACTAGCTTTCCCGCCCGCGACCTTGTCCGAGCGGACTACTGTTTATCGCAAAAAAAGCATCCTATGTTCTTCTAGGATATAAAAAACCAATGCAAAAATAGGTACATAGGTAGCACAATATATATATCTATGTATAGCACCAATACTCTTGAAGTTTTTTGACTGACTTGTTATTTCGTTTCCATGGCAACCATTCCTTACACCGAGTAATCAACATTTTCCAGTTTTCCCGTGGAAACTAACAATTTTCCGGGATAAAAAGTATCCTGTGCTTTATTCTAGGGTATAAGCTATCTCCATTCCAATTTTCATCAAAATCCGTCCAGCCGTTATCGCGTGAAAGCTCCCCAAACAAACAAACAAACAGACTACGTTTCACTTTTATGTATTGGTATGGATGTATGTCATAATTTGAATATTATGTTATGTCTGACATCCTTCCTACTACCCAACATTCCGCGACCGTTTTCATTTCCTCAAGCTTGCTAATTTGCACTTTGAATGTAGGTATTTAGGTAGCGTTCTAACTTAATATTACCTTGATTTTGATGTTGGAAATACACACCGGAAGGAATAAAATTTGTACGAAATCAGCTTTCTTTCAACTAGGTACCTGTTTAACTGCAAGTTTTATTTATTGTTAGTTAAGAAATATCTAAATAATTCTAAAATATGTTTAATTTTCGCAAGATTTAAACCAAACAAAGAGTAACAAAATACTTATACAGGATACAAGTGAACAAACAAAATAGTTTAATAATGTTATAGAAACAACAATATAATTAGTAAAGAAAACTGGCCAAGTGCGTGTCGGACACGTATAGACTTAGGGTTCCGTAGCCGTATGTTACCGCAGCAAAATGCTGTGGTTAAGAAGGATGAGATTCATCATCGTCATCATCAGCCTATATCGTCCACGGCTGGAAGTATGCCTCTCCTAATGCACGCCACTGAGCTCGGTCTTCAGCTCTCCTCATCAATTTTCTTCCAGCCGCTTTTCGCAGGTCGTCACTCCACCTGGCCACAGGGCGTCCTACACTACTCCACTCGAGAACTCGTCTATCCCAACGGTTATCGGTTATTCGGGATATGTGACCAGCCCACTGCCACTTTAGCTTGGTTATCCTTTGAGCTATGTCGTTAATCTTAGTTCTCTTGGTTCTCATCTTCATAACGAATCTTTTCCTTCAGAGAAACTCCAAGCATAGCTCTCTCCATAGCTCGCTGAGCTACCTTAAATTTGTGGACTAGTTTGATCGTGAGTGTCCGTGAGTGTCGTGTTTCAGCTTACGAGAGAATTACGATTACGGATTAGAATACGATATGCTAATAAAGTGTCGTGAGGAGTAATTATGCCCAAAAGCAAAACTTGTGCGTCTAGCACTTTCGGAAATAATTGTGACAACTGTTTATAAGCTAAAAAAAACACGCCTGCCCTGTCAATAAAGAACTTATGTCAATAAATTATATGCTGTTGGAATAAGCTTATCAAGGCCTTCAATTTGATACCCATATTGAAAAATTCAAAGAAAAAACTTTTTTTCAAATGGAGCCATGGAGCCACAATATTGTATTTTAAAAAAAAACACAGTCTTAGTTGAGGGGATGTAAGGATTCTAAAGATACACCACACGTCTAAATCAGTTCAGGCATTTAAAAGTTATGGTGGAATAAAGAAACTCACATACATACATGAATCCTAAAAACATTATACTCCTTTTGGGCAGTCGTATAAAAACAGAGATATATGTACCTTCTCTATGTAAAAGGTACTTGATATGCGTTGGTTTGGCGGTGTATAGTCCGTATTTTTTTAAACCATCTTGACTTGTAATTTCGTTTTGCATGATTTCCGAAACAAATGAATTACTTGGTTTTCGTCGAAAGATCAAAGAAAATAACAAGCACATAAATACACATCAATAAATGATTATATTACTGATATTTTTCTTGTGGCAAATCCCAAAACGTTGCCGCAGCAAAACCAATAACTCAAAAACCGTAAGTCGCACAAGTTACCTAAGTGGGTACATTTACTAAGCGAGGAAACTACCTATTCATGTATACGGTACCGGACAAAAGAAATTAAAAAAAAAAATGTTGTGGTAACGTTTCTAAGACCGCAGCAAAATCTGTTTTTCACGATTAATTCCGAAACTGGACGCACAAGATTTGCTATTTGGACACAATTACTCGTAACGACACTAATAGCCTATCATACTCTCATTCTAATAAACCACAACAATTTGCTGCGGTAATACACACTCCGTAGCCAGGATACCAGCGGTACAATCGGTCGAGTTTACGTGTTATGCCAACAGAGTTGGTCGCTTGATCACCTCTCTCTCTACCTAGTAATTTGTAGAGAGTCGTTATAATTTTGTTAGTAAATTCGTATTATGCGCTAGTAACCTAGGTACATTTGTTAGTAAATTCGTGTTATGCGCTAGTAACCCAGGTACATTTGTTAGTGAATTCGTATTATGCGCTAGTAACCTAGGTACATTTTTTTAAGCTGTAATTTCTCTGTATAGTTAGATCAAAGTGAAACTTATTACAAGCACCAGTACTACACAATTGGGATATGCTGAATGATATGGCGGAAGGGTCATCGACATTAACGAAATATTTATGTAATTTATTTATTGGATAATAAAGTAGGTACACAATATTCGAGACAAAATAAAATAAGAAAATACAGTCAAATAAAAATTAGATAACATTTGAATGATTTAAAACTAGTCTTTTACTACTCTCTCCGGAGTGAGATACTAAAAATATAATCGTTTTACCTAAGCATTGTTTAATGCATTGAAGTCATTATAATAAACATAAAAGTTATAATTATAAATTTAACAATACTGATCAAATAATTACATTTCAAAGTCAAAGATTGGAACAGAAAAAAACGAAACGTAACATTTACAGGATTACTTTGAAGATTACAAAAGTAAATGTTAAGCAACCATTTAGCCGCTAGCAGGACAAAATACGACAGCTAGCAGCCTTGCAGCGATGACGTATTCGAGTCACGTTGGTCACGCAGCCGAAACGAGTCTACAACCGATGTGCTAACAGTGACGGCGGCGGTTTGTAGCGGACGCCGACCGACCTCGGTTGTACACTCACCAATCGATTGGCATTTGACGGAGCCTCTGTCGCGCCAGTAGGTTGTTATGGTACCGCAGTCCACAGCACCGCGGCACCATTCGGGTCCCGGGAACACTTTAGGGCAGGGGATGGAAGGTGAGCTCGGTCTGTGAGTGCGCGAACAGCAAGTTGAGCTGCGAATCCAATCCCACGTTGAACACCTTCACGAGTTTAGCTGTAGCCAGTCCCGGCTCTTTACGCACGAGCGCGACTCCTGAAACCTTCATAAGATGCACCTCCGAGTCGACGGACCCGCCTCCAGTGGTAGCCAGCTTCACGTGACACGTCACGTCAACATGGATGTACTTCTCGACGGCTTTGCTGCGCTTTCCCGGAACGTCCACGTACTCCGTCTTCTCCTCCACTTGGGGCAAGTCGGCGCGAAATACGCTGGCTTCTCCCAACAAACCCTGAAAGGAAATAATTTCTATTAATAACCTAGAAATGCTCGCTGCCAAGATTTCTCAGTCATTGGCACGCAGCCAGACGAAATGCAGAAAGACATTCACGTCGTCATTCTGCCAGAACCAGCGCGAACTCTGACATTTACCGAAATAAATCCTAGAGTAAACAAATCAAAACGAAATCAAATGCGTACCGAAACGGCTCGTGGAGTCATGCTGGCGAATAGCCAAGAGACAGGATTAACAACATTCCAGATTACGTACCCCGTTTCCTGAGATAGAGAACTTCATTCCGGGATGGATGGCTCGCGTTTCCATTCCAAGGCCTTCAGGGTGTGAGTCCGACCAGAAGTAGTTCTCGGGAGCATTCAGCGTGTCAGGCTTGAAGGTGATACGTTTGCCGTAGCCCATCCCAACGGACTGGAGGAGCATGCTGCGACCCTCGAATAGGTGTCGCCTGCTGCCGGCCGGCCGCACGCGGTAGTTGAAACCGGGAACTATGCGAGGGTCAACGTATGTACCTGTAAGCATTATTCCATTAGAAAAGGATCCTTAAATCGCTCGTGTTGCAATATACATTTAGTTTCGTACAGGATTCTTACCAATAACTGGCAGCTCGTACTTTTCAAGACCAACCACGCAGTATTGGCACGGAATGTCTTTGATATCACCACCGTTGACTTTGATACGCCTGGAGGAAGACTCGATACCCGGTTTGAGTTCGTATCCCTTCTTCAGCTGCTTGATGCCGATGGCAACGTTGACCACTCTGGTCAGCAAAGCGTTTCCTCTGCCCTTCCTGAGAAGAGCCACGCCCGTGACTGGAACCAGTTTAATGGCGCCATCGTTTTCGTACCATTCCACCTTGCAGAGAGTGTTGATCTTAACTTTCTTTTCAATGGTTCCATCTTCGGATATTTTCTGCTCCAGCTCTATTTGGTTCTTCTGCAAAGTCAAAGTAGAAAGTTTGTTACATAATTATAATATAACTGCCATTTAGATGTTAAACAATTTTGATCGTAAAATGAACATACCTGTTGCTGGACCACTTCCAAAATCCCCTGAGGTTCATGATTAGCATCATAGATGGTAAACTTTTCTCCGATGGACACGGCCTCGATCTCAAACACAAATCCTTCGGGCCTCGAGTCGGTCCAGAAGTAATTGGCATTCTCATTGAGGGTGGAGCCGTAGGGCTCAAAGGTGAGGCGCCGAGCAAAGCCGCGGCCGACCGACTGTAGCGTCAGGGCCTTGCCTCCGAACAAGTATCTCGGCTTCACGGACAGCGGCGGAGCATCCACAGCCTGAAAACATCCGTACATTATATTCTTCCACTCAGAAAAAGGTAAAGTATAAACTCCGAAATAAATTACACATTTTAATTCACAATACTTAAGCTTTATCGTTTCGTTTTGAAAATTTAATAGCGTTTTTTATTTATTTTTTTCAAATTATTTCTTTACACTGATTTACGTAAACACAACGTGTTGGAATTCAAACAGATAAATACAAAAAAACTTGAAACATTGACTGCCAGATCTGCTATGATTATTTTTTGAATCACATTTGCTATTGAAATGACGCCCAAATGAATGTTTGACCGTGTGTAAATGGAAGCTAATGGAATTCGGAATTCGTGCACCCAAAATGTAAACATTCACGTTGATGATATGAAAAAATAATCATATCTAGAGCAGGGAGTACTTTACAAATTGATATGACTAAATTGGCAAAAAGCCCTTATGAATGATACTTATGGTTTACCTATTGTGGACATGTCATGCCGGCGGCCATGTCACTTTGACCTCTGGTCTCTGCGCATCTTGAAGATTGTATTGGGATCTCCGCTTTGGGCGGGGGTCTGAAAAACTGGACGATCCACAAACCATCGCCTACAACGGCAGTGCTCACAACCAGTCGCGAATGTACGCGAGTCAAGAGTGTTGGTCGTTGATGATATTTTCATTCTGGAAATTTCAGCAACGGACACCGCTACTCACGGAACTAGTACCCGGTAAAACTACGCACCAAATCGGACTGGACCGCTGAAACCGGCTGGCAGATATTTAGCCGTTCAATTTGGATTTATAAGTAGTACTCTTTTTCAGGGATACATTCTAACATAAACTTTAAACATCTACTGATAAGGTTGCCATTACAATAATTGTTACTCAATTAAGGTAAATTAGATTACAAAACTAGACTGTGATTAACTGTCATGTAAAAGGAAATTCAAGAAATAACATTAGCAAATACATATTTACGATGTCACTTGTTTAATGAAATTAATTCACTAGGCTCTGAATTTAATAAGATCCTTTTAACAAAACTATAAGTGTAAATCTACATGACAACCTTACTGACTACCGAGATCATTTGATTCATATTTCAATTACTGTAATACAAGTACGAAATACTCCATCGATTGTGGTTATGAGAAATGAAGCTTTACGAAAACTCTTCATGGGTTTTTTTTATATTTTTTTAATTTTATGCAGATAGGAGGAATCGAAGGTATGTAGTTATTTTATTAGTCAGAATTTTCGAATAGCCCATGAACATCTTTGTAAGATAAATAAACTCACCATCCAGGTTTCTGTAAAGGTCAACCTTGCAAAAATGTTCCGTGGTAACCACAAACGATTTTTTTACTACTCATTGATAAAAGTTTTATAGAAAAACTATTCTAAAGAAATATTAATCAACTTCAACCAGTTAAGAATCTAACATTAGCATTATAGAATGCTTAAAGTTGCTGTTAATCCAAACTCAATCAAATTGATTCGTTTTTAATTGCGCAGCCGTTTCTTTCGCAGTCCAGGAGATAAAATGTTGCCCCGAATTTACATGGATCTTCAAAGTTTTTCTAATTTTCCTTCAAGCTCCATTGATGATACAAAAGCATTTCCATTACGATTTTATGTTACATTTTCGAATGGTCAAGCAACATTCATATTGCGTGAGGGATCGTCGTTCATAAAATGTTGAAATGTGGAGGATTGCTTTTACTGAACCAGCATCAAATCGCAATCATCAACACTTATTCATGGTTATCAGAAGAGACGACGATCCAACACATAGCGACGTGAAACGATCATTAAGTTGATTCAATTGACTGTTCTCACCTGCATGGGTCTAACTTTGTATCTGAAACCGGTTCTGACGCGGGGATCGATGTACACCCCTATGACAGGCATCTGGTGTAGCGCCGGTTGGGGGACGCGGTAGACAGCTGGTACATCGCCTAAAAGGCTAGCATCCAGGATAACTTCTTGTCCATGTACGCTCTCAGACCAGAAACTCTTGTAAGGAACTTCTGGTTGCTCCTGAAAATAATATTTTAATTCACACTTCCGCTAGTTTTACAGTCCCTAATCTATACCTATAAATCAGTACCGTGAAAGGCAGACTGAAATACAAAGCACGGCCTAATCCGGTGGACTTATATTGCTTGGAGGAAATATTCCATTAGTACCCTAGAGATGAACTGAAGGATTTGTTGAAATACCCTCCCTAAGGAGGTGAACGTGGGTGCACGCGTGCAAAGCCGCGGGGCGCAGCTAGTTACCAATAATTAGGTATAATTAACTAAAATGAGTGAATTTTCTGTCTATGAAGAGTAATGAGCTTCTCATTAGGTAGTCATTTAGAAGGCATTTAATATGAATGGAACGAGAATACAAAGAATGGAATCATTTGAAAATATCGCGTGGTGTTCAACGCAACAAATTATGCAGCGAGAGTTCCTACTGACCGATTCGATGTCCTCTTCAATGAAAGCAAGTAGACTGTCACATTCGTCGCACGACACGAATAAACTATCACAATCTTCATGAATCAATCATCACATTGTTGAGGCACAGCTCGCAGACCCTCACATATATCTAAAGATAATTTAGCTTTATACAAGCTTTCGCACTCCTCTTGAGCTACATCACAAACTGGAGAAAGATGAATCAAACTCCCACAAATATCGTGATTTACTTCAAAGGCCATTTCGCTGTTAATTTAAATAGTAGGTACAATGACCGATCCACGAGACGCTATGACAAAGAATAAAGGAAGCTAAACTAGATCATTAATATGAAGGTAACGCCCATTTGGCAAAGAAAGCATCTCACATCTGTTGCCGAATTCTGTGCCAAGTGTGATGTAGTAAATATTACGTCACAAACGGCGCCGCTAAAATTTGAATAGACGATAGTACCTATGTCAATAAAAAGCTTGGCGCCACATATCGAAATGCATAAATAATATGTGCTGCAATCATTTGTAAGTCACTGCGGACTTGCGGCGACCAAGATTGCATTAGTACCCTCGTAACTCTGGCCGAGTTTATTACCCAATTATGATCTAATTATGAATAACATATTTTATCTAATAAACTCTTGAGTTATTTTGCTTCACCTGGTTGACGAAAGTAGTATCAACCTCATGAATAACAATAGAAATAAGACTTGAGTATCACAGAAGTTATAAAAGACCAATCATTCAGAATGACAAGTCATTACAACAATAACTGATTTATAAGAGGGATTGGATTGTTGTCTGTAATGCCTAAGTGAGCACAAGTCCTTAGCAAATTCAGCATCACATAAAGATTGGTTTATTTACCGCGGTACAAAGTCCAGCCGGGAGATGGATTGTACAGTCGGCTATTCTATTTCTTACGAGCTATTTCTAGCGTTCTTCGCGTTGCACGTTTCGTTTCGCCTACACTTTTTTTTTGGCGGAAACGGTCTCGTGTCTTGATGTCTTCAATCAAGGCTCTGACCTCTTATATTACCCTGAAGACTTACAAGTCTGAATTAATTAATGAAGCGTGATAAGTTCAACAATCAGAAAGTTCTAGACGGAGTCTTGGTGATATCAGTCTGGGATATTGCAAGCTTCATGAGCCTTGATTGTTATCAACACATGATTGTTTGCTGTTGTCTAGACACGGGGGGGCAGATGACGCAAGTCCGTTAATTCTTATGTTTTCTTGTCCTGGGATGTGACAGTCTACTTCAATTGGTAAACATCGCAGGGGGTATCGGATGACGAAACAGAAAACAACTATGTAAGTTGATTGTTTACGAAGGAAATAGACTCGCTTTTCGGAAGTAGATTGTGCGGGTAGTAGCAGGATAGTAAATTAATAAGTACTTCATTCAATATGTAGGTAAAAATGCGTCAGTGTTACAACTGACGCTTTTTTGCCTTGAAGTAAGAACTTCTCAACTTCTTGTAACTAAATAATGGTATATTTTATTTACGTTAACAAATAATGTATGTTACATACGATGAAATTATATTAGAAGTCAGAATACTTACATGTATTTCCAATTCCGGGAATGCCTCTTCGCCATCGCTCTCAATATCACTCGGAGCTGATATGAATGATTTCGGCGTTCCTTCAAGTTCCTGTAATATAACGTTCCTGTATTATGTTTGTGTAGTTTATTTAAATAGCTATAGTTATGTAAGGTTACGCTATTGTTATTGTTTTATTTTTACTGAGCACCACCGTGCATGAAATCTTCACCATCCAACGATTGTCTCGAAGAAATCGCTTTGAGCGATAAGGCCCTTTGTACTCTGTTTATATTAAGTATTGTATACTGTAACTTATAAGTATATCATTATTGTATATTTTTCTTTGGTTGCAATAAAGTGTTTATCATCTATCTATGTATCTATCTATCTAAAGCTACTAGTACATCAGTCCACCGTCATATTTAATGATGAGTAATATCAACTGTAAAGAGTTCCGAAGAAAATAAATCTGTACAACATGATAAGGAAAGGAGGCCACTGCGAATCGTAAATCAATCGAACAGTCCTTGACTTACTCGACCGACACAGAGTACCTATTTATAGTTATGTCAGTTCTGTAAGGCGTACTCATCAATTTGACCCGCTTGTCATATCTTGCCAAGAGATGGCGTTGTTTGTATTTCGAAAACTAACATTTTAATTTTTTACCCCTTTTTGCTGTTAAATTAACTCATATCGCGTATTTTTAGATACACCGTGGACACCCTTACACGTTGATATCTATTGTTCTCAATAAAAATCACCTAAAGAAGACGCTAAAAACGCCAGCAAGTCTGTTGAAATAACTTGTTTGGACTGGACAAATATTTAATCGCGTCACGTTTCAGTCACGTTTTTGAAAAATGAGGTCGTTTGTCTTTCACGTTTCTAATACAAAAAGGCAATGAAATTCAGTTCCAAGTATAAGAATTGAATTAGGTTGGTTGTTTGTATTTAAAAACTTGATGTTTTAATGATAAATTCACTTAAACAGTATGTAAAGGGTGGTTCTATTGCCAAATGAGATTTTAAAACTGTCGGGGGTTAATCATATTTAAAATGTCAGATCGTGTCAGTCTTGGAGTTTCGATTTTCTCTGAATTTATAGCTGTTTTACAATAAAATAACAACGATCCAAGTGATTACTGAAGTATAACATCGGTCTAGCATGAACACCTTTAGAAAAACGTATAGAACATCTCAATTAAAGCATCGAAAATAAGATACGAGTATGTCCACTAAAGTGTCCGAGCCTCTTCATCAGGGTATTTTAAGTCGCGCAATTAATTACCTGAGCATTAGGAAAAGTTTCCACGAGAGCTAGCTCCTCATCCAAAGCCGTAGAGGTACCAGCGAGGCGGGCTCTGGTCAGGTTCCAGAGACGCTGCAGCGCCAGCGGAGTCTCTTCAGCTTGCAGTTCCATGGTTTGACCGGCGAGCATGGTTTAGAAGATTGGGTTTTTTCTGAGAGGACAATATAAATAATAACTTTATTTATGGATATTTTTATAAACCTGACAGCAGCAAATTTTATTTTTATTCTATGTTTTTCAAGCCAGTTAAAATTTTATAAGTTAATTATAGGAAGACAGAAAAGGACAGAGATTGCTCTGAAATAGAAATGTCTAAAGACGGTGGTTATTTTTATTACCCATTTCATTAGTTCGCAAACTTGTCGACATCCCAACCCAACCCTTCCAACTAACGTACATTAATATAAAGTAAGCCAATGAATATGAAATAAACCCACACGTTTCGCCGCGGTAGTGTTTCCTATTCGGAGCCTTATCGGTTACAAAACAATAATTGTGTAGTCGGATAATTGAGTAACACACCAACTGTATTTCTATTTATACTAAAAACTGGCTTTTCCTTTTCACGCGGCTGCACGTGCGAGTCGCGTGAACAACCACACTTGAAGAAATAACATTGTTGACTTCATGTTCATCCTCTGTCCGTGTTCACGCTTGCTTACATGATATCCTACAATTTAACATTAGTTTTCCCATTTTATTTGTTAAAAGTTTCTGAAGTTAAATCACTGGCCTAGATATACCTAGGAAGGAAAATACTGAAATCCTATTTAATAATCCAATCATACCTACTTTAATTTAAAAAATGGAAAACGGCGACTGATTCGTCACTACAAATTCATTTATTCATATACTTACCTACTTTCTGTGTAAGAATTGTAATAAAATATAAATCTATAAACCTTTGCAAACCTTCCGCGCAATGACGTAGGTATTTGAACAGCTGAACTAACTTGACCGCTAAGGATAACCAGGTGCAAATCAAGTAGTGACCTACCTTCAATCTGTGGAGATTTTCCGTTCGCAAATTGACGTGAACTTATTTATGACTTAAAAGGAACCTTTGCAAAATAAAAGGTATTCCCGGCCTTGGACTATTGTGACTTAGGTACCTACTTAGGTACTTAAATTATGTTTAGTTGACCTAATTTATTTTCCTTAGTTGCAAATAACAATACATGTCCCGTGTTAATGTACCTATTTGTATTTATAGGAAAACCAAACAATTATTTGAAAATTTCTAGAATGTTCTGCAAAAGATGTTACGGATAATTGAACCAGGTACCTACTTTACGATGCTAAAGGAAAGGACAACTTACGAGAAAAAATAACAATGGTGTCTACAATTTTTTATTTCACACCATTGTGTGCTTGTGTTTGAAAAAGAGCAGGTAGGAAAGCCCATTTAAAAATCTCGACGAAAAATTGTATTCTGCCATCAACCCTGCTTAAAGTTTTTCTAAGCATGTTTCACCCTTCGTTCATGCTTTAGTAGATGTAATTTTAACATTAGAAACGTAGGTAATACTTATTTATTTTTATTTATCATAGGTACTATTTGGAATGAGTACCCCGATCATTTTGGATTTGGTGATGTTATTTATTGCAATATTTTTCATTCCAAGTATATAAATGTGTATTGAGTACCCGTCATGCCAATGCACATTCATTATTATTACCTTGGTAGAAAAAGTCAGGAAATGTTGTATTTTCTGAAAGGCTGCGTTAGGTACAAAAATATATCTATACTTAATTATAATTTAATCGTAATTTCAATTAATCATGCTGCTAATAAACAGTAGAAAGTGATTTGATTTAGAGTATCATCGAATCGAGAGAGAAAGCGCTTGATGCAGTGCGGTTAGTTAGTCGGCCATTTGCTTAAACGAAGACCATTAGCCTTTTAACATCTTCCAATTCATTATTCTCTCCTAATTCTTCATTTTCTTATTTTATTTCAATTGCATGCATACTTATTATAATAAAATTCGCATTTCCATCATTCCTTTCAACTTACCTCAGTCAAAAAATTAAAACAGCTGTGGTCACAAGTTTTTGTCTCAAGGTTTGCTCGAGCTGCACAAATCGACAATTCAAAAGTAGTCACAACAGCGGCCGTATCTTTGAGCAGGAGAGTAACTTTACTGGATCACAGCACGAACACCACTGAGGGTTGCCGGCACAATGAAGGTATTTTAAAGCTTCGTCGGAGCTCCCCGGTCGACTGGAGTAACGGAAGAGGATGAAGCTATCGGAGAAACAGAGAGGGGTATAGGGCACGCACCGGCCGCGTGCTCGCTAGACGTCCACTCACACAGCGATAAGAAGTTGCGCATGCGCCCGTACTATCGATGTCTACTGAATACGTAGAGGCCTACCTACGTCACTGCCCCATTTCTATCCAAAATACGGTGAGGGTGGACACCACACACCCTTCTAAACGTAACTAAACTTTTCGCACACATCACCCTTCCTATTTCACAACAGCTGTTTCTGAGAGGCCATCGATAAAATACAGAAAAGTCAATAAATTAATTAACAGATACCTACAGATGAATTCAAGAAATACCTACGTAATAACTTCTTGGTAATACGTAATGTATGAATATTAATAAAAGTAGAAATGTTTGAACTTCAATTGATCGACTCTCTGCGTCGTAAAGAGTCGATTACTTGTTTTCAATTGAATGATTTGAATGACGTAAAGGTTACGTCAAAACAATGTATATTCCAGACATACCGTGAAAATATTTTCTTAGCACTGAATGACCCAGTAAACGTATAACATAATGTTATTCTGAGATATCAAGACGTAGATGCGATGCACCCAGATGCATACAATGACACGATATTTAAATTTGACTCCCACTTATAATCCTTCGAAACACGCTCATTTTATATCCAACGCAGTAAACATTTTAAGGGACGATATAAATATTAAAAGAACGGAAAGGCAGCTAGCAATTGGAAAGGGAATCAATAAAAGCAATATCGTTGGCTTGAAATGCAATAATGTCAAACCTACTGAATAATTCAAATATGCTTCGTCGTATTTTACTGTTATTTCTACTAGTTCTAAGGCTTGCTTCAGATTTCATGATAAAAAGGAAATGTTTCTAAAACTAGAAAAATAGGTCGAGCGCAGTGCAGTGACGCGCAAGATTTTGCAACCAAAGTTCTGGGTGGCACTGCAACTGTTATGGGCAGGCGTGAAGCTTACCATCAGGCGAGCGACCAACCAGTGTCGACACAAAAATAAATTTAAAAAAAAACTCTTTGAGTCGCAAAATTCAATGAAAATCCTTATTTTAATATTCTTAATGGATATGATCAATTATTACTTGTACTAAGTATTGAAATTTCTGGAATTGAAAAAAATATATAAAGATTGTCGAGTTTCATGGTGCTCTCTTCTACGGGCGAATTTCTGAAGAACCGGTAGAGTCAAAAGGGTATTTCCTTTTCCTGTGTGAGATTCATTCATGAGTCTGCACATGTCAAGGAAATTTCGTTTTCAAACTAAAAGCATACTTAGTTAACCTGATTTTATTGATTTAATCTATTTATAATATTTTATGTTTGTCTACTTGTTCATCAGTGTTGACTTGTAAAAGTGTTATTATTTTGCCTATTTACAATAAATACTTTAACTTTGATATTATTATATTTTAATCTATGGTTTAAGATAGATGCATTTGTTTAAGCTATGAAAATATGCATTTGTTAATGCTATGAAAATATGCAACTGTTAAAGCTATGAAAATATGCATTTGTTAAAGCTATGGAAATATGCATTTGTTAAAGCTATGAAAATATGCATTTGTTAAAGCTATGGAAATATGCATTTGTTAAAGCTATGAAAATATGCATTTGTTAAAGCTATGAAAATATGCAGTTGTTAAAGCTATGAAAATATGCAGTTGTTAAAGCTATGAAAATATGCAGTTGTTAAAGCTATGGAAATATGCATTTGTTAAAGCTATGAAAATATGCAGTTGTTAAAGCTATGAAAATATGCATTTGTTAAAGCTATGAAAATATGCAGTTGTTAAAGCTATGAAAATATGCATTTGTTAAAGCTATGAAAATATGCATTTGTTTAAGCTATGAAAATATTATGCATTTCATGTTCCTATTAAAAACTATCAGAATCCCAATCAGTTTCATTATCACTTACCCTATAAGTGCTCTACAAGTGTGTACCTTAATTATTAATGATTCTACGAGAATTCTCATTTTGGATACATTTCTTAGTAGGAATTGTATTATTGAAATAAATTTAAACCTAACCAATTAAGAAATTACCCATTCAAAGTCCTATCTGTAAGTGCTTCCATTCCAATAAATGCATTAGCTATGACTTCCTAAATATATTAATGAACGAGTCATTCAATACAAAGCTTTCACGGAAACGATGCGAAAAGATAATTTCCAGTACTACGCTTTATCTACGAAATCCGTAGACACAGATAAAATTTATCAACCAAAACAAATAGAAGATAACAGTCACTATAATCTTAGGCCTTAGGCAAATCCAAGGCAAAGTTTTGCACTCGTCATACACGTGATTGGAGAGAGTATAACCTTTGAAATCTTAATCTTATTACAATTCCATGTTACTAGTAAAGATGTGTCAACAAAGATTAAAATTTAAATGACATTTGCTTTTTGCAGTATATAAATGTGATCATCATTTTATAATCAAGCAATCATACAAATTAGCAGAGATGGGTGTCTAAAGTCAACACTCTTCAAGCTTTATCAATATTTATATTGCTTAATATGCCTAGAATAATATAGGCACGAGTATCTTATTTCATTCTCATCATATCACAGGCATATCAATATTAAAACAATGCCAAATGCTAAGTCATCATTATCATTTTTAATTGAATTGTAACTTTAACACAGGACAATGATTCAGTGAAATGCAAGTGACGCTATACCTCGCAAAGATCAGAACATCAGAACTACAACTAGGGACCTGCGGCAAGCGGCTGGAAGAAAATGGATGAGGAGAGCTGAAGACCGAGCTCAATGGCGTGCATTAGGGAGGCCTACTTCCAGCAGTGGACAAATAAGGCTGATGATGATGATGATGATGACCTAATGATGTGGTAAGTCGACCACACAAAATTGATCGGTCCGTCTTATAGATATACTACCAAAATTCAATGGTCCATCTACACAACTTGTTTAGCATCGCCTTACCACATCGCGTATTGTGTATCACCATCCATTCTGAATTGACACCTAATCGTTCCTGGAAGTATGCGTTTTATAAACACGTCTCCCGAGTCTTGGCTGACAGAAACTGAATACTGTTGACAACTACTGTTCTTAGCCACTGTTGAAACGCTATTTTAACCAACTAACGGTTTAGTGTTTGTAAAACATCTGCTTATTTGAAGTGTTCTTTGGAGAAATTGCGATGATGTTGATACAAGGCCACCAACTTATAATATTGACTGGTATCAAACACTACAGCAGTTTTGTTATGGTACCAAGTCTTCAAATAATGAAATCGAACGTATTTTTAAAAAATAAAGCGTCACGCAATTATTCTTTTAACACACTTTAATATTGTGATTTATTATAGGTATTTATAAATTTTCTTTTGGATATGACGTTTGTTTTCCAGTTTAGTTTTTGGCAAACCGTTTCCATATATATGACAAGCCGAACAAGAATCCAGTGGGAGGAAGCACAAATGCAACAGGTTAACTAAATTCTTGTGCCAGTATTATGCGCCACTTTTCGAAAGGTCAGGTTTATTTGTATCTACTAGAGCTATTTATGTAGTTTTGCAACTCCAACAACACTAAACAATAAGGTAGGTATTTCAAAACGAATAGCATGTACAAATATCTTAGAGATCTCCAGACATACTATATTATGTACTTGACGCGAAAGTGGTATCCACAGACCAGAAAATTTGGAAGAGGCCAGAGGCCTTCGCTCACATACTTCGCTTATGGCTACAGTTCTACAAATTCAAGGACTCTGCTTTCAGCTTTTCAAAGGACTGGGCATACGAGTAGACCCGAGAAACAAAACAGCGTAACGCATAGCCGTGGCACGTTCTACGCCAATGTCTCAGCTCTGTTGGGACTGATATTTTCAACTCTTCGAGTCTCATCATGATGAAGAAGCATTTCCTATGTGAATAAGCCGCAAACGTGACTTTCACACCAATATATAAAAGTGAAACGTTGTCTGTTTGTTTGGGGACCTTTCACGCGATAATGGCTGGACGGATTTTGATGAAATTTGGAATGGAGATAGCTTATACCCTGGAATAAAACATAGGGTACTTTTTATCCTGCAAAATGGTAAGTTTCCACGGGAAAAGTGGAAAATGTTGATTACTCGCTGTTAGGAACGGTTGCCATGGAAACGAAACAATAACTAGTCTGTAAAAAAACATCAAGAGCGTTGGTGCTATACTTTTGCATTGGTTTTTAATATCATAGAAGAACATAGGATGCTTTTTTTCGCGATAAACTGTAGTACGCGCGGACGAAGTCGCGGGCGAAAGCTAGTACTTTATATGTAACGAGCCTGTAAGTTAATTATATCAATACTGTCACGTTGGAGTGACCACAACTCATTCACATGAGCCGCGAATGAGTCCAACCAAATGAAAAGGTACTCGTATATGTCGACATTGAAATAGATACAGTTTTATGTAAGTATAACACTGAGCAGAAGAAGTTTTATATTGATTAAACATCGTCAAGGTTAACTTAGATCACCTTATGAGTGTATATTCTATAGATTCACATACGAAAGCCAAAGTGAGATGCCAAGAGCGTAAGATGCTCCAAAGAGTAGAGAGATGATAATTAGCTTTGATGTATCTGTTGATAGTCAACCTCGAACTACGAATATGAAAACGAAGAATAGGAAATCGAGTTATTATTATAAAGGTCCTGTTTCAGAGCCTATAGTGCATCTGATCGAAATACTTGGGGTCTATTATATAAGAAGGTACCTACCTAATGTATGCACGCCACAGATAAATAAACGCAGTCCTTGAAAATTACAATTTCAGAGGCGCACTGAGTGCATGTTAGGTGCGAAAAAAGTATTTTTAATAATAAAATATGAGTATATAAATATGAGTGCTCTACTCAATACAGAATAGATATGGATTGAAGATGCGATTATCCAAGAATATTTTCTCATATGTAAATACACAAAATGTTTCTCAAAGCTTATAAATAACCCAGACGACAAATCATTGTTGCGATCTCTTACAGCAAAAAATGTGATAACAGATATCGTCTCGCCTTAAAGTTGCTAATCCTCTGCTAACGAGCGTCGTGAGATTTTACGGTAATATACACAAGTCATCTAAATATTTAAATGAGCTACATACACACGAGTTCGGTTTTAACCAGTATGTGGCGCATCAACCTTCGAAGACTTTACGGGGTAGGAAAAATCAGACACGAATTTATTGGTCTTTGGACTTATGTCTTCATCGACATCCTTCGTATTGTAAAATCTTGGGAACTGTGCTGTGCTTCATTGATTTTTAGGTTTCATTATGCCCACCAAATCTTGTTATACTGAAATTATAAATTTGTGACTAATTGATTGATTGATAAGTACTTATTCTTATTACCTACTGAGAGTATGCCGAGGTTTCGTTGTAAATACACATCAATTTTCCCAGAGATAAGTAAGATACCTACCTACTGACAGATCTGAAGAAAACCCTGATAATTACTTTATATTTTTAACCCCCGAACAAAGAGACGGGTTTTATAAGTTTAGGGTGCGTATGTGTCACTGTGTGTGTGCCTGTCTATGGCATCGTAGCTCCCAAACGAATGGACCAATTTTGATGTTTTTTTTTCTGTTTGTAAGCTGATGTGATCAAGATGGTTCTTAGCTATATGGGGGAGGAGTGGGAAGGTGAGAAAAGGGGGGGTGAGAATCGTAGCTTCCAAACGAATGGACCGATTTAGCTGCGGTTTTTTATGTTTGAAAACTGGGGTAAACGAGATGGATCTTAGCTATAACGGGGGGAAGGAGGGAAGGGGGTTATATAAATTTTCAATTTGATCTTGTTACACTCTTTTATAGGGAACTATTTGACAAAGCGAGAACATATAACTAGATCGTTCACCAAAACACTTGATGAGACAATAGCAAGCATAGCAATTAGCATTAATGATCAATAAATAGAAGTACATACCATAGCTACTTTATTTTAGAAAGCACTTCTAGCTCCTTTTTGTATTTTATGTCCCAGGTGGAAATGTAATGTTCTTCTTACCTATTGATAATTAAATCACACGTACGTCATACGTACGTTCGTGAGCCATTTGTTTTCATTCGTATAGTAAATAGACCACTTTAATTCGATGGTTTTTAAACGATTATCACGTCTCGTCTTCAAGAATTGCCCGTTTTGATCGGCTCCGAAGTCTTGAGTCCTATTTTTTAAAATAATTAGCTTAAAAGCTAAAAAAACACACATGCCCTGCCAAAAAATAACTTATGCCAATAAATTATATACTGTTGGAATGTGCTTATCAAGATTCAATTTGATATCTATATTATAAAATTTGAAGAAAATATATATTCATCGCATTTGAAAATGGAGCCATACTTGTCGAATTACTGAATTTCTTAAAAAAAAAAATAACCTGTGTAACTCGGGGGGATGTCAGAATTCTAACGATACCCCATACGACTAAATCTGTTCAGACATTTAAAAGAAAATTTATGGTGGAATAAATAAACTCACATTAATACATACAAACAAACAAACATGAATCTTTAAAACATTCACTTCTTTTTTTTTTGGGCAGTCGTGTACCTAATAAACGAGTTGTCGCAAGGAAAAGATGGAGAAACGACCAACCAGAACCTGTAACAAAAAAATCAATATGCAAGATTTTGAATGAAGGAGAAAATGAAAGGATAGTTTTCGAAACTTTTTTATCTTTCTGAACCGGTTTGGACGACTCTTTTTTATCTTTCTGAACCGTTTTGGACGACTCTTTATTATTCGAAAGGATTTTCCTTATTTCGGTTAGTACCTACATAGTTTTTAAATTCATTATATTTATATATATTTTCTGTAGCAATTAAAAACAATAGCTGTAACTAAAGATTTCATCCAACACTTATTCTAGTTTTAAACTGGCTTTCCGTGATAACTTTTTTATTTTGACTACTGATTGAGAATGGACTAAAAATAATTTGTTTACTATTCAATTCTGTCTCGATCGTGGCTCATATTTTTACGTTCGATAACCCCACTGGCCTGATGCCTGAAATATTCCGCTGTGCGCAAAACAACAACTTGGTGACGGTGGCCAATTTGTGATCTGAACAAAAAATATATATGTAAAACAACAGACCAGTATATACAATTTGTATATACTGGTCTGTGGTAAAACAGAACACTTACATTTAAAAGTAATTTTACAGCAAAGGTTTTTCTTTCCAAAAGAAGATTCTCAATTCGACAGAACTTATGTTTTTTAGTATATGTTCTCTCATATCTCCGAGATTTCTGAACCGGACCTAAGTATCTATATTCTAAACTATCTGTGCCCTCGGCTTTGCCCGCGTGGTCCAATTCCTGGGTTATATTTTTTGCGCGGAACCCTATTTCTTTTTCAAAAATAAATGTAGCTAAGTTTCTCCTCATAATATCAGCTATCATGCCATTGAAAGTCCCGTCAAAATCGATCTAGCCGTTTCGGAGATTTGCCGGAACAAACAGAAAGGCAAAATAGAAAAAGCGTTTAAACTATAAGTACCATATATACTTTCATGTGAATTTAGTAAAAAGCTGTTATTTTGACATTACAAACAGACACTTCAATTTTATTTATTTGAATGGATTAAATCAAAAGGTATTCATAGGGTGTGGGTAATGAACACACATTGCATACATGTATAATACTTTTCCATTTATTATATTACTAGCTGATGCCCGCGACTTCGCACGTATGGTCATTTATGTAGGTTAAAAGTACTCTTTGTGCTATTCCAGGACCAAAAATACCAATATACCAACATTAGATCAAAATTCCTTCAGCCGTCATATTTTTATCGATTGCTCGGCTTCTACTCATCGGATTGAGATATAAAGTACCCCAGTTTTAAAGTCAAAACATAAGTTATCCAACAGTGAAAACCGCATCGCTATCGATCCAGTAGTTTTTACAACATGCGCGAACAAACATACAGACAGACAAACAGACAGACACGAATTTTAAAAATGTTATATTCTTGTTCAGTAGCTTATTTTATGTACCCTAGACCATTTCTTTTTTAATTATCTTCTTTGTACAGACTTTTTCGTTCCTATTGCTTTATTATAAGTATAGACTAGCTGTGCCCGCGAGGTCACTAGCTGTGTCCGGGAGGTCATTTATTATGTTACTAGCTGTGCCCGGGAGGTCATTTATTACATTACTAGCTGTGTCCGGGAGGTCATTTATTATATTACTAGCTGTGCCCGCGAGATCATTTATTATATTTCTAGCTTTGCCCCGGAGGTCATTTATTATATTACTAGCTGTGTCCGGGAGGTCATTTATTATATTACTAGCTGTGGCCGCGAGGTCATTTATTATATTACTAGCTGTGCCCGCGAGGTCATTTATTACATTACTAGCAGTGCCCGCGAGGTCATTAATTATAATACTAGCTGTGCAAGCGAGGTCATTTATTATATTACTAGCTGTGCCCGCGAGGTCATTTATTACATTACTAGCAGTGCCCGCGAGGTCATTAATTATAATACTAGCTGTGCAAGCGAGGTCATTTATTATATTACTAGCTGTGCCCGCGAGGTCATTTATTACATTACTAGCAGTGCCCGCGAGGTCATTAATTATAATACTAGCTGTGCAAGCGAGGTCATTTATTATATTACTAGCTGTGCCCGGGAGATGATTTTTCTGAAATATATGTAACGATCCTATGTGTTATTCTAAAGCTAATAGTATCATTGTACCAAATTTACAGTGATAATATTACTAATTACTAAAAAAGCTTTCAGACTTCTAATAGTTTTCATCGATTGCTTAGCTTCTACTCAAAAGGATTCAGATACCAAGTACGCCAGTTTTTAAGTCAAAATTAAAGTTATCCAACAGTGAAAACAGCGTCGCAATCAGCCCAGTAGTTTTTACGAACAGACAGGAAGACGCCATTTAAAAAAAAAAATGTAAATTCTTGTTCAGTAGCTTATTTTAAGCCCAAATTTTTATTAATTACCTTCATTGTACCATAGACCTATAATGATTGTACGTACAGACTTTGTTACTTACTGCTTTATTATAAGTCTATACCTACTTAATATCAATATCAATAATCCTAAATACAATCTATATTGTGGTTAGGGTTATTTATATTAAAATACATAAGATCAACATCATTGGTTAGAATTTCAATAATTGAAACTAAGGAAAACGACAACCCAATTTTTATGGAATATGAAAGCAATAGCCCTTCCTGGGAACAACTTCTACCCTGAGGGAAGCCTGCGCCGGAATTCGTGAGCCTTCCTGAGGGAGATCGGGTGGTTGAACTAACTGACACCGCCCGTATCACGCAAAAGGGGCCGATGATCGGCCTAGTTACGGAAAAGAAGCCCGACCACCAAGTAAGTAAGTATCCCTTCGATTGAATTAAAAGCTCGCCACAACAAAACATCTTGTTATTAAAATTAAAGCGAGTACCGACCGACTAAAGCACAGGCACTTTCCTAATTAGGTGCATGATATATTATTACAAAAGTTCGCAGGTAACGCAACAATTTAGCTGAGGTGACTTACGACTCCCCGATAAGTGCCGTGCGTCAATGCCCCCTTGGAAACCGGAACTCATTTTGCTTCACACTTACATGATAACTAGGTCCAGTTTGCGACTTCTGTTACTAAAACAAGAGTATACACTACTTCTGAAAGTGTTCTCAAAAAGTAGGAAAAGAGATATTCATTGCGTTGTACCATTGATCGGTTAAAGTCCACTGAAGAATATCTGCGTCCCATAATAAAGCGCTACAAGGAGCGGTTGCTCGCTAGTTTGGACGCAAGACGACCGTCCAAGCCGAGGTTCGTGCCCCCTGTGTGCCCTTGTGCCGGTCGAAATTTAAAATTTGGGGTCAATTTTGGCGTTTTTTTAATTCTGCGTCAAGCATTGCAGCGGAGCGCTCCAGCAGGGTGAAGCTGTAGAGGCTGGTATAGCTGGTGGGTGCACCACAAAAAAACAAAGCAACGGAAGAGTAATGAGTTTAACAGTCTATGTATGTAATGTATGTATGTATGTGGATGTTCCACCATAGCGTCGCCCCTATTGGTCCGATTCTGACAAGCGAGGTATCAGTCGATTCGTCTACAGGTATAATGTCATAGGCTATATATTTTTACCCGACTACGGCAAAGCAAAGGAAGTGTTTACACTAAAAACTTGGTCCGATTTGGACAAGTAAGGTATCAATCGATTCGTCTTCATCGCAAGAATGTCATAGGTTATTTTTAACCGACTACGGCGAAGCAAAGGAAGGGGGTGAACACATCAAATTTAAAAATTGGTCCGATTTTGACAAGCGAAGTATCAATCGATTTTCCGTCCTTTAGAGGGTGTCAATTTTTACCCAACTACGGCGAAGTAAAGGAAGGAGGTGAACACAATATCAAACTAAAAACTTGGTCCGATTTTGACAAGCACGGTATCAATCGATTCGTCTTCATCGCAAGAATGTCATAGGCTATTTTTATCCGACTACGGCGAAGCAAAGGAAGGGGGTGAATACATATCAAACTAAAAACTTGGTCCGATTTTGACAAGCGAAGTATCAATCGATTTTCCGTCATTTAGAGGGTGTCAATTTTTACCCAACTACGGCGAAGTAAAGGAAGGAGGTGAACACAATATCAAACTAAAAACTTGGTCCGATTTTGACAAGCGAGGTATCAATCGATTCGTCTTCATCGCAAGAATGTCATAGGCTATTTTTATCCGACTACGGCGAAGCAAAGGAAGGGGGTGAATACATATCAAACTAAAAACTTGGTCCGATTTTGACAAGCGAGGTATCAAGCGATTTTCCGTCATTTAGAGAGTGTCATAGGCAATTTCTTACCCAACTACGGCGAAGTAAAGGAAGGAGGTGACCACAATATCAAACTAAAAACTTGGTCCGATTTTGACAAGCGAAGTATCAATCGATTTTCCGTCATTTAGAGGGTGTCAATTTTTTACCCAACTACGGCGAAGTAAAGGAAGGAGGTGAACACAATATCAAACTAAAAACTTGGTCCGATTTAGACAAGCGAGGTATCAATCGATTCGTCTTCATCGCAAGAATGTCATAGGCTAATTTTTATCCGACTACGGCGAAGCAAAGGAAGGGGGTGAATACATACCAAACTAAAAACTTGGTCCGATTTTGACAAGCGAGGTATCAATCGATATGCCGTCATTTATAGGGTGTCATAGGCAATTTTTTACCCAACTACGGCGAAGTAAGGGAAGGAGGTGACCACAATATCAAACTAAAAACTTGGTCCGATTTTGACAAGCGAGGTATCAATCGTTTCGTCTTCATCGCAAGAATGTCATAGGCTATATTTACCTGACTACGGCGAAGCAAAGGAAGGGGGTGAACACATATCAAACTAAATACTTGGTCCGATTTTGACAAGCGAGGTATCAGTCGATTCTTCTTCATCGCAAGAATGTCATAGGTAATTTTTACCCAACTACGGCGAAGTAAAGGAAGGAGGTGAACACAATATCAAACTAAAAACTTGTTCCAATTTTGAAAAGCGAGGTATCAATCGATTTGCCGTCATTTATAGGGCGTCATAGGTAATTTTTACCCAACTACGGCGAAGTAAAGGAAGGAGGTGAACACAATAACACACTAAAAACTTGGTCCAATTTTGACAATCGAGGTATCAATCAATTCGTCTTCATCGCAAGAATGTCATATGCTTATTTACCCGACTACGGCGAAGCAAAGGAAGGGGGTGAACACATATCAAACTAAAAACTTGGTCCGATTTTGACAAGGATTCGTCTTCATCGCAAGAATGTCATAGGCTATTTTTAACCGACTACGGCGAAGCAAAGAAAGGGGGTGAACACATATCAACTATAAACTTGTTCCGATTTTGAAAAGCGAGGTATCAACCGATTTGCCGTCATTTATAGGGTGTCATAGGCAATTTTTTACCCAACTACGGCGAAGTAAAGGAAGGAGGTGACCACAATATCAAACTAAAAACTAGGTCCGATTTTGACACGCGAGGTTTCAATCTATTCGTCTTCATCGCAAGAATGTCATAGGTTATTTTTACACGACTACGGCGAAGCAAAGGACGGGGGTGAACACATGTCAAACTGGGCCCGATTTTGAAAAACGAGGTATTAATCGATTCGTGTTCATCGCAAGAGTGTCACAGGCATAGGCAATGTAGTCGGATTTTAGTTTTTGAACTTATATCTTGTTTCATTGAAATGTTCTTCGAAGTTTCCAGATCATACCAGATTGGAAATCACGACCGGCCAGGCGGCCCAGTCTGATTGGTTCCCATTCAGCACCTCAATGGGGTCTCTAACGCAATTAAATTGAAACCCTATTCAGTGAAGTTATTTATATCGACAGAACGTTCTAGATAATAAATTAACAGACTCGTCTGAGGAAAGTAGATACATATTGAGGACGCGACGGATTAAAAAATGGTTACTGGCGAGACGCGAAAATTGTATATCTACTTAGTTGCTAAGCTGCTTATCTGTTAGAGACTGTTTTGAATAAGGACACATAATTGAATTTATCTATTAGGAACAATGTCATTTCACGCAAAGTAGGTATAGGTATCAATAATAATTGGGCTCGATGTTGAGCAAAACATAGGTACAGTTCGAGATGCGATACAAGATATTTTATCAGATGGCATCATTCCTTAGATGGCTTCAAATTAATGTGTTAGACATGAACTAGCACGATAACAACAAAGGTTCAATGACAAAGTAACGAATGTGATCAAATAATCATTGTGACTTTGATCAAAGTGCAAATCCTATGGAAAGTTTTCAGCGTTCCTATAAAGACGTCCGCTCGATTTTGGGGCATTTAGGTTGTCTATCCTTTCTTTTGTCTGCATTTGTGTTAGACAGAAAAATAATACTATTTTTATACTAGCTTGGTAATTTTTCCGGAATTTAAGGTTCCAGAACCAAAAGTACCAAAATCATCAAACTTCGTTCAGACGTCAAATGTTTTTTTATCGATTGCTCGAATTCTACTCATCAGATTGAGATACCAAGTATACCAGTTTTTAAGTAGAACCCTAAGCTATCCAACAATGAAAACTGCATATCAATCGGAATCGGTCCAGAAGTTTTTCGTGATTTGCGTATCAACATACAACGTACATGCGTACAAACAAACAGAGAGACAAGATTTAAAAAAAAAAAAAAACTTGTTCAGTAGCTATTTAAAAAATTATAGACCTTTTTTTAATATCTTCATTTTACAGGTTTTTTGTTACTTGCTGCTTTATTATATGTATAGATAGATTTCCGGCGATTAAAAATTAAAAGTTACTGCAGACGGTCTTAAAACTCAGGACGACACTTGGTTGGAGGTGCTGGCCCAAAAACGTACACGAAGGCATAATCGTACGAACAACTCGACACCACCCACACACTCGCAAAACCATACTTGCCAACGGTGCGGTCGCAGCTGTGGATCCCGTATTGGCCTATTTAGCCACCAAAAGAAGTGCCGTACTACAACCTCCTGACGCTGCTTTAATCATCATCTTATTATCTCTTGCAGATTTAAGAAGGCCTATGATGAGATTTCCGGCGACTATTTATTTTAACTATTTAACATTTACCGCCGACTAAATGTATTGATCACTGAATTGAGATTTAACAATCATGGGTAAAAAATTAACATGGAAAAATCAAAGTGCGGTTATTTTTCATTGTTAAACGCGCATTATTTTCCACAGTTCAGCCTGAGAGTTGTTAAAATGCTTATATTAAGTAGGTATAGGAAAAAACATTGTAATACCACATTATAAAAGAATATAAATATTTTATTTTCATAAATAACATTTATCGGTGTAGAATATATTACATAGATAACAGAGATAAATGATCCTAAGTTACATGCAGTGCATTACTTATGTGATAAAACTAGCTTAATATTTTGAATAAATTGCAAATGTATATGTGTATACAGTTATATATTTAAACGGGACTTAATCGCGCTGAAAACTAAATTTTTATTTACCTCGGCGTTTCGATCAAGTTGCACTGATCGTGGTCACGAGAAGACCTTAACTAAACAACTTATAGTGTAGTATATAACTTATAGTTATATGCCACATAGACACAGTTACCTACTTAATGTTACATGTAGATGCTGAAGTTTTACATAACAGTTCATAATATCAGTTGCCTTTTAGAATAACTATGTAATTAAATGCAATGATTTATTTTAAGCAATAGCATAGTATCATTGTAAAGCTTTATTCTAACTGGTGTGTGACTGGTTGATTGGTTAAGTATTTTTTGTCAAAATGTAAAAATCTTAAGCGGAGATCAATATACATAATATAAAACGTTACCGATTAAGCGATTAAGCGTTACCGTCACGGAAACGGCGGAAAGCGACTTTCCGCCGTTTTCGTGACGGTAACGCTTAATCTTTTAAACTACACAACGGATTTTAATGCGATTTTCATCATTAGATAGATTATTTTTCACGGAAGTTTTATATATATGATGTGCCCACGGTTTTGCCCGCTTAGTCATTATTAATGGGTTTCTTTTTTGCGAGGAAACCTAATTCATTTTTTTTAAAAGTAGCCTAAGTTACTCCTTATAACATCAGATATCTGCCAGTGAAAGGCCCGTCTCAAGCCGATTCGGAGATATTTATTATTATTGATATGGATAATACATTTTTCACCTCTTTTTTCCTTCTAAATTACACCTGTGCGAAGCCGTGGCGGGTGGCTTTCAAAACTTATATCTACCACACTTTTAAAACTAATAGATTTAGTTTTTTTTATTGAATTGCTTGGCTCCTACTCATCGGATTGAGATACCAAGTGCACCCGATTTTAAATCGAAAACTAAGCTATCTAGCAGTGAAAATCACATAGCAATAGGTCCAGTAGTTTTAACGTACAGACAGACATTAAAAGTGTGGTACTAAGTTTTTAAGGCCAGTGTCGTCTTATAATGTTCAATATTTCATTTTAAAGTTTCTTGATGATAGAGATCCCCTCGACTTCATATTCACCTACTCATAGTCCGACTCTCATACAAGGGTACAAGGATTGCTCAACAAAGAGTGATGAGAGCTGAATATCTTGGAAATCGCTGCACTGATTTGTTCTAAGCAAAGCTAAGCTAAGATGGTTGAAGCTGTTTCTTAAACCATCGACCGCACACTCATTTTCAATTTAAAAAACTGTATTGAAATCGTCGGCCCGTATAAGAGCTACAATGCCATAGACAAAAAAATATTTATAAATTACTGTGCTGCTGTGCCAGCGGCTTTGCCCGCGTGGTCATTTCTCTGGATTAAAAGTAACCTATGTGTTACTCCAGGACTAGAAGTACCCATAAAGTAAAACATACCAAATTTCGTTCAACAGTAAAATAGTTTTTTATCTATTGCTCGGCTTTTCCTCATCGGATTGAGATACTGACTACACCAGTTTTTAAGTCAAAAGCTAAGCTATCAAACAGTAAAATCCGCATCGCAATCGGTCAAGCAGTTTTTACGTGATGCGCAAACAAAAAGACAACACGATTTTAAAAATATATATATTTTTGTTCAGTAGCTTATTTTAAGAGCACTAGAACATTTTCTTTATTGTACAAACATTTTGGTGCTTACTGCTTTATTATAAGTATAAATAAAACCAAACTATTGCGTTCGTTATGCTGAAGCGTAATAATCGCCGCGTATATAGATCGGCCGTGTCGGAACCGATGACTAGTGAGGTTTTACTGAAGTGTTGATAGCTGATGGTACGCTGTGATTGTTTTACTGAAGTGTTGATAGCTGATGGTACGCTGTGATTGTTTTACTGAAGTGTTGATAGCTGATGGTACGCTGTGATTGTTTTACTGAAGTGTTGATAGCTGATGGTACGCTGTGATTGTTTTACTGAAGTGTTGATAGCTGATGGTACGCTGTGATTGTTTTACTGAAGTGTTGATAGCTGATGGTACGCTGTGATTGTTTTACTGAAGTGTTGATAGCTGATGGTACGCTGTGATTGTTTTACTGAAGTGTTGATAGCTGATGGTACGCTGTGATTGTTTTACTGAAGTGTTGATAGCTGATGGTACGCTGTGATTGTTTTCTTTGTAGATAATAATTTAATAAATAAGTTAAACGCACGCAAAGAGTTTTCGGGTTTTAGAGAGTCGTCAGTCAAAACTAAAGAAGTGGTTTTTGCTTGTAAATAAATAGAGGAACCGGCTTACTCAGGAAGCGTAAAAGGAGATTATTGTGATTAAAACAAGCAGGTTTCTAACCCTGTAAATTCTTTAACAAATACCTGGGCATCAATTATATTGTCCAATAGGTATAGGTTGTGTCGAATTTAAATTGAATCGTTTCTTATCTTATGCGAGTAATAAGGGGCATTGTTTGATAATTGGCTTTTATATTATTCTTTATGGTTTATCACACTTTTTGCGATGTACCAACAAAACCATAACGTATTTTGTAAACGCAATAAGATCGAATTAAATTTGAAAAAATATATATGTTAGACAGATATGTCAAAATCTTCAAACCCCTTAAATAACGATTTGGGGTGAAAATTGTTGATGAACAATATATTATTCTACAACACTGTGTTACATGTCCCAAATAAATATGTCCTGAAGCATACCCAACGCTTGAGTCTGCGTATCACTACAGCTAGTTAAGTCCACCGTCACATATTTGGCCGCCTGCAGTATCCTGAGACACGAGGCGTGCTCGGGCGGCAGGCGGCGGCAGACTTGCGTGAAGAGAGCCTTGGCAGAGTCGTGGTGGAACACGAGCTGGTCTAGTATGTCCGACAGGTCGCCTTGAGTGAGCAGGCAGCAGATGTGGGACAAGGTGACGCAAAGCTGCAACAAAAAACACAAATTAAAAACATATATATATCCCCCCACTCCGCCACCCCCCATTATGCTAAGACGCATCTCGATCACATCAGCTTTCAAACATCCATACCAATATATAAAAGTGAAACGTTGTCTGTTTGTTTGTTTAGGGAGCTTTCACACATAACGGTTGGATTGATTTTGATGAAATTTGGAATGAAGATAGCTTACACCCCCAGGAATAAAACAAGGGATACTTTTTATCCCGGGAAATTGAAAGATTCCACGGGAAAACTGGTAAAAACTGGAAAAATGTTGATTACTCGCTGTAAGAAACGGTTGCTATGGAAACGAATTAACAAGTATGTAAAAACATCAGAGGATTGGTGCTATACCTACTTTTGCATTGGTTTTTAATATCCTAAAATAACAAAGGATGATATTTTTCGCGATAAACAGTAGTCCACTAAGTCGCGGGCGGGACATCTAGTAATAAATACAGCAAGTGTTCGCGTCGCGGTTTATGTCAGAAGAAATCTGCAGATGTCGTTAGTGTTGTGTGTCGTATTCTGAATTTTTACAAAACCTAATGCGGGTTACGTGTGTGTGTGTGTTTGTCCGGTCTTCGCTCTGAAACGGCTCAACGGATTTACGACAGAGATCTTTATTGGTTCTATCGTAAACCAACGATCTAGTGAGAGTCACGGGGAGGCTGGAATGCTCACAGCTATCAACCGATCGTAGTGTTCTTTGGGTGACGCCTACGATCAACAGTGGTATTACGGCTAATGCAAATTACTACTAATCATGTAAATTTTCAAAATGTTGCCCAGTATTTGGTTTGTTTTTTTGTCGAATGAGGTAGTGCTGGCCTCTGGTGTCAGAGCTTGCAAGGCAAACAGTACAATAAAAAAACTTCAATAATCAAATAAGTATGCGTGTGTGTGTGTGTGTGAGTGTGTGTGTGTGTGTGTATGTTTGTACTTCTTCACGCTGAAACGGCTCAACGGATTATGATGAAATTTGGTATATGATTACCAAATTCAGGTACTCAATAGCACATAGGATACTTTTCATCGTCATCATCATGTCATCTCCGCGGGGCGCAGCTGCAACGAATGTTGGGAGCAATTACAGGAGTCAAAGTGATAGGTGTCAAAACCAATATAAATTTTTTGCTCGTCCTAAAAAGTGACAGGAGTCAAGTGTCCCATCGTCTCAATCGGGTTAGAAATCGTTATCGAAGGTTTCAGAAGTAAATGATTATAATTTTCAATCCACCATTTACAAGATGTATAGGATTTT
The DNA here is from genome assembly GCA_946251855.1 of Alsophila aescularia. Lineage (NCBI taxonomy): Eukaryota > Metazoa > Arthropoda > Insecta > Lepidoptera > Geometridae > Alsophila > Alsophila aescularia. The sequence goes on from OX276378.1 coordinate 47,521,690, forward strand.
CATTATCATCATCCATCATCATTGTACACACGGGTAATACCGCGGGGTGCAGCTAGTTTCACATAACTATATATTATTTTCAAAATTTTATCATTGTTTTTTTATTGTTTGTAGTCAAGTCCATTTGGATGATAAAATCGTATTAAAATGAAGCTCTCACCTGTTCAATAAGATTATCCTTATGCCTATACTCGGTGAAGTCGTCGACATTGGCGGCGGTTTCCATCGCTGACAGAATGCCTCTCCACACTACCGTGTAGTTGTCGCCGTAATGCGCGCGCACGCGCGGCGCACGCAACGCCACCGCTGCGTTTATACGCACTTTGAGATTCTTGCACTCTTGCGTTAGTGTGCACAGACTGGGGAACACTTGATTCTGAAAATATATGGAAAATTATTTACTAAGCTGAGTTTCTAATGGAAGTATACATGTGTCTAACTATCTATTATTTATAATAAATCAGTATGTAACAAAAACTCTGTACAAAGAAGATGATTAAAAAAAATGCTATTGAACATAAAATAAGCTACTGAACAAGAATATAACATTAAAAAATGGTGTCTGTCTGTATGTTTGCGTATCACCTAAAAGCCAATGGGCCGATTGAAATGCTGTTTTCACTGCTCGATAGCTTGGGTTTTGGCTTAAAAATTTGTGTATTTGGTATCTCAATCCGATGAGTAGAAGCCGAGCAATCGACAAAAAACTATTTGACGGCTGAAGGAATTTTGATTAAATGTAGTATAATATTGTACTTCATAGGTAATTTGGTCCAGGAATAACAGAGGATACTTTTTCCGCAGAAATATGACCACACGGGCAAGGCCGCGGATAGCACAGCTAGTCAGATCTAAAATTATGTCTGGGCTACAGCGAACAAAATTTGTAAGCATAATCAGACACCCACGGGCGGCCTGACATACTCTGACACCTGTGGCCAGTACTACCTCATAGAACAAACAAGCAAGTAAGCATTTAAGCCTAATAAGAGACTTTTTTTTTTTGGCAAAGTTGCGAATCGATCCTCGAGTATAGTGTAGTGTTCTGTACCTCAAAGAACTTATTTACCTATTTTACCGTGGACTCATTTTATGAACCGCAAAACTTTGTTGGTTTGTAAAAGAAATGTTGAAATTCTAAACAAATATAATATAGATAATACACATTTTCAGTACTCTATTGTGTACTTCAAAATAAAGTTTCAAAGACGAACCGTTTTTTTAGATAGAGCAGTAACAAAATTTATAATATATAATCATTATTATCAGTGCGTGTTGCCAGTGATGACATACGGGGCTGAGTCACGCATCGTGCAATGGAGAGAGCTATGCTCAGTGCTTCACTACATGATAGAATCCGAAACGAGGAAATCCGTAAAAGAACCGGGATTACCAACATAGCTCTCAGAGTTTGCAAGTTGAAGTGGCAATGGGCAGGCCATATAGTTCGCAGAGCCGACAACCACTGGGGAATAAAGGTTCTCGAATGGCGACCACGAACAAGCAACCGAAGTGTAGGGATACCTTCCGCACGATGAACCGACGACATTGTAGCCATCGCAGGGAGTCGGTGGATGGAGGTGGCACAAGATCGCTCGTCATGGCACTCTTTGGGGGAGGCCTATGTTCAGCAGTGGACTTCTAGAGGCTGACATGATGATGAGTAACAAAATTGGAGAAAAAATGTGACTTTGATAGGCGCTCACGTGTTTGTTTATTAACCCTTCGAGCACGCCTCACTCGATATCGCACACTAACGTAATGAGCGCTAGCAGTTGCAGTGCCCGAAGGATTAATGTTAAAATAAACAAAAAATACGTGTGTATTCTACTGAAAGAGTTTTGAGGACCCTAAAAAAAGACGCACTGCAAACTTATGGAAGTTGATTAAAAAAGGCTCTGGGTTTGTACTTGGACTTATTAATATCGATCTCTTACCTGCCAATCGTTGAAGCAAGTGAAAAGGTGTTCATTCTTCATAGCGTTTCCCAACGCGTAGCACGCGTTCCACCGCACCTTCATATTGCTGACTTTGCACGCACAATCCAAAAGCTTCCCTATCGCAGTCTCGCACAAGGTCTTGATTTGAGGGTTACGAAGGATAGTCTCGTTTTTTATCAGGCGAAGGAGATTGCCTAGGCCACGAGTTGCACTCATTTTGACCTGCAAATGTAACGAGACATAATTGAAAGTACTAAACGTATAAAACTAAAAAGAGGCAAAAATTTAAGTGAGAATGGTTGCTAACCAACTTTAAATCGTTATAGATCATAAATGGTCCTAAGAAATACAAAATTATAAGGGAAACCTAGAGATGATTTTCAAATACCTATTCAATGATACCCCACATATAGTTCATCGACTCTTTTTTACACTATATGGCGTCTAGTTGTCGCCATATTGAACTGCCATGTCTTTAGTAGCACTCGCAAGATTAAGACAAATCGATTGATGAAATCAAAATCTGTAATCGCGTTTGGACTATATAGTGCATAGACAAGTAATGCAAGTGATATAGTGCCACAAAGGAACAAACATACATAGGCTAAAATACATTAACCTCCGCGCAGTCGAGTAAAAAGTAAAAACTTTACCGTCATCTATAAAACTAATAAATTAGTTTGTGCAGTTCCTTTATCATCAACAGACTGCATTAGCCCACTGCTGGACATAGGTCTCTTCTAATGCGCGCCACTGAGCCCGATCTTCGGCTCTTCTCAAGTAATCGCTACTTTGCGTAGGTCGTCTCTATCCCCAACACTACGTTTACGCATACGTGATCTCCACTCAAGAACTCGCCTGTCATCGGTTCTCGGCTTATGTGTGTGACTTAAATTTCAATAACTACTACTATGTAAGATAGCTATCCCATTGTTTTGTAAACATGACTGGACTAGCCGTCAATGGCTAAAACCGCCTTAAACTGGAAATCTTTACTTTGATCTGTTTCTGGTGATCTTTGGCAGCCGTTGTTATCATTGAACGTTAATATAAACCGGTTTTAACAAGAATAAAGACGTTTAACTCTGTAGAGATGAAGTATGCCAATGTTTTGCAGCTTACTTTAAAATCAAATAGTATTGACAATTAGTTATGAAAACACTGGGCATACATTTATTGAGATACACCACGGCAGTCAGCGCTGTCTATTAAGGGTCATAGTATTGATCTGACAAGGGACATTATCTTACCGGATCTTTGTTGCAAATTATAAGCAGCTATTTTATCTCCCTGTATTACAAATTACGAAATAAGTTTTTTGACTGAGGCTAGGGACGCTTGGAAAATAGCCTGTCCAAATCAGTCCTTGCCCAAAGCGCCTCCTTCCCAGAAGTATTGGGGCGGGCCGCTCTGCGAAATTGAACGGAAAAATCTTCTTGATACATCTGTTTTTTCTATACAGAGCGTGCTCGCCTCCTTGCTGTTTCACGTTGGGAATCAGGCCTTTGGTTGCAAGCACTTCCATAAAAAAACATTGGCAATTTACTAGACAATCAGACATTCCGATTAGCCGTTTCTCTGCGTCTGGGCGTTTTTGCCAAGTCCCACATCGTTGCCTATGCGGCGATATGGTGGATCGGCTTGGCCATCACGGACTATTTTGCTACAGAAGCGCAGGGAGGATTCCCCAGTTTGAATGAAGTCATCTGTCGGGCCTTTGTCAGTGCCGGCGTTCCATCAATCTTAGAACCAAATGGCCTGATGCGGGACGACGGCAAGAGGCCTGATGGTATGACTTTAATTCCTTGGAAGATGGGACGGCCTTTAGTTTGGGATGCAACTTGTGTTGACCTTGGCGCCGTCTCATCTTCCAGAGACAACAATTCGGGCTGGCGGCGCTGCAACCAAAGCACAAACGGCGCAAATATGGGAACCTTGACAGGGGTTACATGTTTGTGCCGTTTGGGGTTGAAACTTTGGGTCCGTGGGGGCCAGGCGGCCACGAAATTTACAGGGACTTGGCAAAACCTTTGGTGGAGGTGACATGTGATCAGAATGCTGGCTCCCATTTAGGCCAAAAAATTAGTATTGCAATACAGCGTGGCAATGCAGCCAGCATTCTGGCACTTTCCCTTCCTCCGAAGGACTTTTAGATAGTTTTGTGTAAATAGTTAAGTTTTTTAATTTATATTTTAAAATAAACTTTTGTTTTTTTGTACATTTTATCCTGTAAATATATATTAAATCTATGTTTATTTTCTTAAGTCTATATAGAATATATGTATTTTTCTCTTCTAATTATGAGATATTTAAATTTTGACATGTAACAGTGCTGGAATGTTTCTTAGAGAATAAAACATTTTGAGTTTTAACCCAGCTCAAGATAACCCTCAATTAGTTCACTGAGATTATGTGACGATGGCCGCGAGGTAGCTTAGTGCGCGTCAGAATCTAACGAAAACGGGTTCGATCCGAGTTAATAGTACTACACATAAGTGTACTACTATTATTTATTCTGTGGTTATGTGCGGTGTTCCATCGCTCCGTGCTTCGTAGGGCACGTTAAGCTGTCGGTCCTGGCTGTTATTGATTGTCTTTAAGCCATGTCAGAGGCCTTCGGAGGCCTGACTAACTCTGACACTAGAGGCAACCACTACCTCGCACGACAAACACAATACTTTATTGCACCAAAAGAAACATTTACAAATAAGAAAAAGCTTAATAAATAGTACAATCGGCGGCTTTATCGCTAAGCAGACTAGGTTGATATTAAGACACATGACATTATAATAGAATATAGTTGTACTAGAAAAATATTTTAACCATTTTTTTATTAAAAATTATATATGTACTTCAAAAAATATAAATGGAAAGATACTGCTAGATACTAATAATACTAATGAGATAATCCGTATTCGGGATTTAGTTTTAGGATAAATTGATAACCTCCTTCTTTTTTGAAATCGGTTATAAACTAGTGGTACAAAACTAGCCAAGTCACTGCACATGTGCTCGTGCTCGTAGTTTAAGATACAAAGGTTCTTTACATTGGGCAAAGGTTCTTTACCGGTAGCTTGGGCATAGGTTCTTTACCGGTAGATTGAGCAAAGGTTCTTTACGGGTAGCTTGGGCAAAGGTTCTTTACCTTTAGCTTGGTCAAAGGTTCTTTACCAGTAGCTTGGGCAAAGGTTATTTACCGGTAGCTTGGGGTTGATGAGGCATGATTTCCCACAGATAAAATGACTAACGAGCGATTGTTTAAAGAGACACTTCTATAAAGCCTACCTTATCATAAATTTCGTCTTAAATGATGTAAGAGATGCGTATCATACTCCTATTTCACAACAATTACCACTGTATTTCATAATATTGGCGTCAACAAATAGTTCTTGAAGAAATTGTGCAACAAAGAGTTCGACTTCCGTCTCACCCCCATACATTCGCTCATGTAACCTTAAGGTCCTCAGAAACGGGCAAATTTTGAGCCAATTAATGCCTCATTTGTATAGCCATTGCAATAAGTTATGAAGAGTGTACCTCAACATTGTTGCTCTATGTTTCTGTAGCTTTTTGGCTAGGTGTACATTTGTCTAGCGCGATTCAGCGGAACTTCAGAAAAGTACTATATAGCTACCGCAAACACAAGGAATTAGCTAGCGAAACAATTAACCTGTATTGTTATGTAACGTTTACTTATAATTTGCAAAACATAACTATGTATCTAGACATAATATTTTGTTGGAGAAAGAAACAACTACAAATCATGTCGTCTGTTATTTCAACTGCTACGGAAAACTGTACCTTTTCTCGACGCCATAAAGCCCCTGTAAAAAGTAACCTACATGGAATGTTTCGTACCTTATCATTGTCGACAGCGCATTGGATGCTGACCTCAAGCAATCGGAACAAAAGGTCATCGTCAATTTGATCCAGATCCGGTTCGCCCCTGTAATAGTCAGATTCGTCAAAATGTTATGTCAGATAAAAAGTGTTTTGTGTGCAAGAGACAATGACTAGCAAAATTTGTAAGTGTCGTGTGAATGAATTGAGAGTCGTGTGAAGAATTATTTGTTAGACAAGTCATACAATATTGATAAGCTGTGTAGGAAGAGTTATCAAGTTATTTGATAGCTTTTTATCTAAATAACTGGATTTCACTGGTAAATAGATGACAATGTAAAATATGCTACCGTATGGAAAACTACCTACAAAACGGCTATCGATCTTTATTATGACGAATAGGAAATGTTCGCCGAGCGCTAGGTAGAGCGGCGGTTTGCCCAAGAGCTAGGTATCATCAGATAGCGCTAACGTTAATATTTGCGAAATTAATTTTTAGGTGATTGCAATTTGATAAGATTAAGTTAAGATAAGAAAAAGTATATTTGCTAGAAAAAAAATTTTTTTTTTTTAATTTTAACTGGTAGGTACATTAAAACTATAAATCAAACATAAACATTTGTAGCTGCAAATAAACTTTTAAATCATATCGAATTGCAAAGTACAGCCTAATAAATAAATTGTGCAAATACTAACACATGCACAATTTTTTGAATCTTTGCCCAACGTCCTTTTGGTGATCACACCTTTATGAGTTACTAGCTGCGCCGCACGGTTTCACCCGCGTTGATTATTATGATGAAAAGTAGCCTATGTGTTAATCCAGGATGTAAGCTATCCTGGTACCAAATTTCATACAAATCCGTTCAGCCGTTTGAATGTGAAGGTGTGACAAACATACACACACACACACTTCTAAAGATAGACGACGCTAATCGGTTTTTATGCATTTTATGAGGTTTTTCATGGAATTTCAGTTCTAATGTATGGCGTTCTGCATGGCGCATATAAAGTTTTCCGCTCGATAACAGAGTATTCATTTTTAAAACTGTAAGCTCCAATTGGCCTGTTTACGACAGTGGCTACACTTCTCTGATTTATAATATTAGTGTGATGAAGTGTAATTTTTATCAAAAGTTAAAGAAATAAGCTTTGCTAAAAATATATAGGAATATAGGTTTGCTAGTTTTGGCCGAATACATTCTTGTTAAAATATTGATTTCTATAAAAACCTATTTATACTACCTCTAGCACTTAACTGGTTTTATAGAAGACTCCACTTTAACCATGATAAATAAAATTATTTATAGAAATGTCCTTACATGTTTAGCACCAGAGCATCGCTAAGGTTCCCGAGCGCCCACGCCGCTTTGGTTCTCACAAGCAGGGTTGGCTCAGCGAGGGCTCTCAGTACATTTTCCCCGCAGTCGCTTACAAAATAAATATCCTGGAACAAGCACAAACTATAAATTTGTATAAATTCCGACCCACCGCCCATTGTACCTAAGAAGCATCTGGACCACATCAGCTTTCATACATAAAAACCGCTTCAAAATCGGTCGATTCGTTTGGGAGCTACGATCAATTATTATAGCTAAGAACCATCTCGATCACATTAACTTTCAAACAGAAAAAAAACTGCCAATCATAATCAGTCCATTCCTGTGACCTACGATGCCACAGACAGACACACGGATACATACAATGATACATACCCTAAACTTATAACATACTTACATTAAGGGTGTCAGTTAGTTTTTAAATGGTTGCGGAATTTCAAGTCAGTTAAGTCGTTTCATATAGCTTGACACTTATGAAAGAAAGAAAGAAAGAAAGGAATTAAATACATTTATTTATAACAACACGCAACATTATACGTAATGACAAACAAAATAAAACAAAGAAATATATATAATAATTGTTAAGGTTGCATCAATAAAACTGAATACAAAAAGTTTTTCTGTGTCTTGCAAAATATATTTAAATAGAATGTGGATGTAGTTTTGTTTATCCATCTTTGTGTGGCCCTCTAGGACGTCGTAATTCACTCAACTTCAAGTATAATAATAATGCTATGTGTTGTCACAAACAGGTCCCAACTCAGCAAACTCTAAGGCCATAAGGCCTTGGCACTGATTTTCTGCCGGGACCTGCACGGGCCTTGGCACTGATTTTGTGACATCACGAACGCAGAGTGACAACACCGTTTCAAACATATTTTTTTTAATTAATATTACATATTATATAAAATGAAACAAAAAAACACAACTTATATATAAAACATTAACGATAATTTCTGACGTAACCGAACGGCAAAGATGATTATTTATAGCGCCACCAACCGCTACCCTTGCCACCCGGCTCAAAACACATTGACACATTTACATTTATGAAAAAATATCACGCATTAGTCATTAATGTCAGCATGCTATCTTTGAGCGGTCCAATATCTCAGAAACGTTCTCATCATTATCAGCCCGCATCATTCCACTGCTGGACATAGGCTTCTCCCAAAGCACGCCACTGAGCCCGATCTTCAGCTCTTCTTTTCCAACCAACGGAACGGAATCGTTCTTTATATTTTTTATTTGTTTTTAAGTCCTGAGCGGTTTTTCGTTTTTTTTTTTTCACTATATCTGTATCATACAATAACTAGTAATGATATAACACTGTACCTTACCTCTCTTAGCGTTCTGAACATAACAGCCATAGCGAGAGCGCGCAAGGCGGCTGCCTTCTCCGCCGCCTCTTCGTCACAATAACTAGTAATGCTATAATTACCTCTCTTAACGTTCTGAACATAACAGCCATAGCAAGAGCGCGCACGGCGGCCGCCCTCTCCGCCGCCTCTTCGTCATAATAACTAGTAATGCTATAATTACCTCTCTTAACGTTTTGAACATAACAGCCATAGCGAGAGCGCGCACGGCGTCCGCCCTCACCGCCGCCTCTTCGTCACAATAACTAGTAATGCTATAATTACCTCTCTTAACGTTCTGAACATAACAGCCATAGCGAGAGCGCGCACGGCGGCCGCCCTCACCGCCGCCTCTTCGTCACAATAACTAGTAATGCTATAATTACCTCTCTTAACGTTCTGAACATAACAGCCATAGCGAGAGCGCGCACGGCGGCCGCCCTCACCGCCGCCTCTTCGTCACAATAACTAGTAATGCTATAATTACCTCTCTTAACGTTCTGAACATAACAGCCATAGCGAGAGCGCGCACGGCGGCCGCCCTCACCGCCGCCTCTTCGTCACAATAACTAGTAATGCTATAATTACCTCTCTTAACGTTTTGAACATAACAGCCATAGCGAGAGCGCGCACGGCGGCCGCCCTCATCGTCACAATAACTAGTAATGCTATAATTACCTCTCTTAACGTTCTGAACATAACAGCCATAGCGAAAGCGCGCACGGTGGCCGCCATCACCGCCGCCTCTTCGTCACAATAACTAGTAATGCTATAATTACCTCTCTTAACGTTCTGAACATAACAGCCATAGCGAGAGCGCGCACGGCAGCCTCCCTCTCCGCCGCCTCTTCGTCACAATAACTAGTAACGCTATAATTACCTCTCTTAACGTTCTGAACATAACAGCCATAGCGAGAGCGCGCACGGCGGCCGCCCTCACCGCCGCCTCTTCGTCACAATAACTAGTAATGCTATAATTACCTCTCTTAACGTTTTGAACATAACAGCCATAGCGAGAGCGCGCACGGCGGCCGCCCTCATCGTCACAATAACTAGTAATGCTATAATTACCTCTCTTAACGTTCTGAACATAACAGCCATAGCGAGAGCGCGCACGGCGGCCGCCCTCACCGCCGCCTCTTCGTCACAATAACTAGTAATGCTATAATTACCTCTCTTAACGTTTTGAACATAACAGCCATAGCGAGAGCGCGCACGGCGGCCGCCCTCATCGTCACAATAACTAGTAATGCTATAATTACCTCTCTTAACGTTCTGAACATAACAGCCATAGCGAAAGCGCGCACGGCGGCCGCCCTCACCGCCGCCTCTTCGTCACAATAACTAGTAATGCTATAATTACCTCTCTTAACGTTCTGAACATAACAGCCATAGCGAGAGCGCGCACGGCGGCCTCCCTCTCCGCCGCCTCTTCGTCACAATAACTAGTAATGCTATAATTACCTCTCTTAACGTTCTGAACATAACAGCCATAGCGAGAGCGTGCACGGCGGCCGCCCTCACCGCCGCCTCTTCGTCACAATAACTAGTAATGCTATAATTACCTCTCTTAACGTTCTGAACATAACAGCCATAGCGAGAGCGCGCACGGCGGCCGCCCTCACCGCCGCCTCTTCGTCGCTGCACGACCCCACCAGCAACGCGCAGCATAGCACTTGGAGCCGCCTCTGAAAATTCAGCTTAACTCGTGAGCACGTGTTTCAAGTGATTCGAGTCTAATTTAAAAGTCGATTGACGTAAAATTTAAATCCATTACGGACTCGGAATATAAATGAAATATTTGTGACTGGAATTCGAACCACATGAAATTGATAAAGATGTAAATAGCTTCTCTACGAAAGGGTACCTGAAGCGGTTTTAAATAAAATAACATATACAATACCCGGTAGTAAATATAACTTCAGTCCCTTATGCCTGTGACGGGCTGTCTTTTTCTAAAGCTCCATGTATATTTACCGGGTACTGTACTCATACGTCTGTCGTCAGCAGATGTGCGTTAACGAATAAAAATAAGTTTGTAAGCATGTACTTTTAACAGCTTTTATTTAACTTGCAATGTTTGTATGTATAATAGTTTGTTTAGATAAAATCTTGCAAACTGAATTTTATAGCAATTAACTTATTATAGCAGTAATGATAGCAGTAATACTTTTTCTAGTATATTTTAGCAAAAGCACTCAAACTTACCGGCAGCTCCTTGAAGGATCTCTCGCCAATGTTAGCGATACAATCACAGACGACCGCCTTGGCGGGCGAGTTTTCGTGGCACTGCAGCACCGCCGACAGTGGGGTCACGAGCTTCTCCCACATGTACACGCAGTGGTTCAGAGGCGGAGCCTGCTCGGTTTGTTCTAAAACAGAGTTTCTCATTTTTGGTCAGTTGTGTAAAAAGAGATAGATGCCTTGTAAGAAATCAATCAGTAAAACTTCCAGAAGTAACTTCTGTATTGAGTCACAGCCTCCAAGGATAAATGAAACACGATAGAGGATACAACTTGTAAAGATAAGGATTAACTTACCTAACTTCTGTCATAGATAAATAATAGCTTCTGTATAGCGTCACCGATAATACTGATCGTTCGTGCCGCTTGCTACACCACGTCTTCATGTTCGTGCTGTAGCATCTTGCTCAGTATGTCACCCAGTAATGTGTTGTGGGAGTGTAGGAGATCAGTGAGGTGATGAAACAAGCTGGCGGATACAACTCGTAGAGGTTAAGATTAACTTACCTAACTTTTGTATAGCGTCACCGATAATACTGATCGTTCGTGCCGCTTGCTACACCACGTCTTCATGTTCGTGCTGTAGCATCTTGCTCAGTATGTCACCCAGTAATGTGTTGTGGGAGTGTAAGAGATCAGTGAGGTGATAAAACGCGCTGGCAGATACAACTCGTAGAGATTAAGATTAACTTACCTAACTTTTGTATAGCGTCACCGATAATACTGATCGTTCGTGCCGCTTGCAACACCACGTCTTGATGTTCGTGTTGTAGCATCTTGCTCAGTATGTCACCCAGTAATGTGATGTGAGAGTGCAGGAGATCAGTGAGATGATGAAATGCGATGGTGGATACAACTCGTAGAGACTAAGATCAACTTACCTAACTTCTGTATAGCGTCACCGATAATACTGATCGTTCGTGCCGCTTGCAACACCACGTCTTGATGTTCATGTTGTAGCATCTCGCTCAATATGTCACCCAGTAATGTTATGTGGGAGTGTAGGAGATCAGTGAGGTGATGGAACGCGCTGGCGGTTACAACTTGCAGAGATTCCAGGATAATTGGGATAGCTGACGGTGTACATCTCTGCAAAAAAGAGTAAATAGGTGCTTATTCAAAAATATACTAATAATATCGGAAAGTGCAGGCCAGGTGTTGCGTCCTTATGTCAATCAGTAGTTCGTAACAATGTCTCATTATCTTATTCAGTAATGACCGGTAAAATAAGCGGGTTATTTATATGCAATCATTGAAGTACTTACATTTACTTCATTCCCTCTAAAAATCCATCCCATATTCTTGAAACAGATATCCAATATCCAACTCCTAAAGTAATGAGTATTCTCATTTTCTTTGCACATTTTGTTACTACCCTCGTTTGCTGTAAACATTTCATCGTCAGAATAACCTTCTTCGAAGTCGTCACATTCTTCAGAATCTGATTTGTTGGTGATACTGGTGATTGTAATATGTAAAGGGGTGGCATCTTTTTCTATGGCTTTGACAACGTCTTCTACTTTGGGGTCGACAGATAAAACACATCCCATAGTGATTAAAGCACCGACTTGAAGCGTCACATCTGAAAACATACAAAGTGACTGCTTAAATTAAAGCAAAACCTATTGTATATGAGAAAAAAATGTCGGCTATATATCTAAACGGGACTTAATCGCGCTGAAAACTTAATTTTTATTTACCTCGACGTTTCGATCAAGTTGCATTGATCGTGGTCACGAGAAGACTGAAGTAGCGGGTGTCAGCGTCGAGAAGGGCGAGCGTTGTCTCCAACTACCTGCATCTGGTTTTGTAAAAATTCAGAATTGTCACGACACACAACACTAACGACATCTGCAGATTTCTTCTGACATAAACCGCGACGCGAACACTTGCTTATCACGGGATTCCAGGACGCAGCCAAATTGAAACCATCCTCTTGGTTGAAATTGGGATACTTTTTAATTTCAACCGCTTCACGTACAATCCTGTAGTAGTGACGTTCCGTGGAGAGGATCTTCGGGTCATGGAGTCCAATCCGGTGATTAGGGCCCGATTCGAGCAAATGCTCAGCGATTGCAGATTTATTTATCTGGCGGTTCTTTACAGCTGCAATGTGTTCTTTGACTCTTTACTCTATAGTACGCTTGGTTTGTCCAATGTAGGAACTACCGCAGCAGCAATTTATCTTATATACAGGAGTTTGAATAGTAATGACATCTTTAGGTGTTCTGACATACCTTGCTACGTTGGATAAAGGAGGTCTTGATATAATAGTCCTTTAATAAAGCACCGTCTTTATCCGTCACTCCTTTTACATAAGGCATGAAAGCCGGCTGTCTATCGACATCAGTCCTTCTCTTTTTATATCTGCGTCTAGGACGCCAACTTCTGGTCACCTCATATCCGTTTCGCTTGAGTACCTCCTGAACATGCGACACTTCGGCATCCAAATGTCTGGGGTCACAGAGGGCATAAGCTCTGTCTAAGAGTGATCTGGCTACTGATTGTAAATGCCGCGGGTGGTGATGTGACAAGACGTTGAGGTAGCTGTCAGTATGTGTTGGCTACCTATAAACAGAATGAGATAACGAGCCATTAGGTCTCACTGACATCCAGGACAGCTAACGTTTTCTCCACCTCCAGTTCATAGGTAAACTTGATGTTGCCATGGACCGAGTTTAGATGGCCCAAGAATTGTTCCGCTGTCTGATTATTGCCTTTCATGGTACAGAAAACATCATCCACATAACGCTTCCTATCTTCACCGCAAACGATTGTAGATCTATGGCCTCCTCAAAACGTCGAGGTAAATAAAAATAAAGTTTTCAGCGCGATTAAGTCCCGTTTAAATATATAACTATGTGTTCTAATCGCGAAACTTTAAAAGTTACAAAAGTGTCGATGTTTTTATATTACGTGAAGCAAGAATAGTAGTTTATGAAACGGTTGCATAATGACGGGTATTAAAATACGAGTGAGTTAAAAAAACGAGCCGTAGGAAAATTTTTGTTAATAGTATCATTCGAGTGTTTTAATACCTAGTTATGTGCCGTTTCATACACTACTTTATCTCCACTCATGCAATAGGATATTGCATTTAGTGAAAAAAAAACGTAATATTTTCTTGATTTTGCTGGTGTCGGGTGGAGTCAAGTTTTCCTCACTAACACTGCTGTCGGACATTTTTAATCAGGATAAAACTTTTGATCAACAAAAACACATTAAATTGTCATTTAATTGTTAGGTTAGTCCTAATAGATGCCCGACGCTGCCGCCGCAGACGCGATGCATTGAGCCTCTAATTAAATGTAAAGTAAATTATGGCGCCAAAATCCAGTCCACAGTGAATTCACGCGCATACAGTCTAACACGCGCCGCCATAGATAATAAATGGCGAAAACTACGAGGGTTTTCGTAAGGAGCCAAACCGGCTCTTTAATGGGGAAATAATATTTTATAACATTGATTAGTTCAAAAAACAGTGTTATAATGTAAAAAAAACGTATTAGAGACGTGCCGTGCGGTAATGTATGTCATTATGCCACCATTTTTGAGTTCATAATTCGGATTTTACGATATGAGTATAAACAAAATAATGATCTTAATTTTTTTTTGTTGCTTTTCATGCTCAGATTTTCCTTGCAATTATCGTAATCCTACTTGCATGAAAAGTGTGCAAAACTGCAAAACTTTAGCACATTACAAACAATAAAAAAATACGAGAAGAAACGGCAAAAAAAAACTTCCTATCTTCAATAAAAATCTTACCTCTATGCACTAAGAACTTTCTAGTTGACCTCACCAGTTCACTAATGAGTCCTTCCTTCATCTTATGGTACGGCGTGGCTTGTACCAGGGCGGCGCAGCATTTCAATGTGACTATGATCACCGCGTGGCTTCTCTCGCTATCCAAAATGCTTGTTAGCACTCTGTGCATACATGTGATGACGTAGCCGAGAGAGACGGAGAATGGTATGAAGGAGGCATTGTCTCTTTTACTGTGGACAGATTTAAGAATTTTAGGTAAGTACACATAGCTACAAACTTTATGACCTATCTGAGTAGGCGCGCGCTTCACCCCTCTTGCTCTTGTACGGTCCCGCTGCGAACCTAAAACAAGCTACTTGAGCAAGACATGCACATGCGCTCGGTCCTTTATTCACACCAATGATAAAGTTGGGCACCACCTGTAACCGAGTCCTAAACTACTTGTTCGCGCCAAGAGATTCAATATTTTAGGCAATAGATTCGATTCCATAGACCAATGCTGGAAACTTTTTTTTATTCCATTCCATCCACAACAATTAACTTAGACTATGTCACATCCGTAAAATTCGTCTTATTACTATTATTATTTACTCGTATGTTGGTTCAAATCAGATACTAGAGAGCGCATGGGCGATTAGATCGCGGCTCATGCGTGTGTACGCGGCCTCTGGGATCGCTTACCTATGTTCAGCCTGTGACAAATAAATCCTAGAGCCAGACAACAGCGCCAATATAACGCTTAGAACGCTGGCACGACTGCTGGCGATTGGGTCTATTACAGCGCAGTAGGCAAGAGTCTTCTTGGATGCTTCTTCCGAAGACCAGTTGACGGTATCGGGAGAATCAGGGAGTAGAGCCCACCAGTACCCAAATATCTCTTTCTTTTCCCTGACCTGAAAATGTTTCACTTTTAATATGTCATGGCAATAACATGAAATTTTGCACATCTGCCTGTACTCTGGCAAACATAGGGGTGAAGTACAACACCCCTATGTCTGGGAACATAGGGGTGTGGATTATAACTTGGATTATAATTGGAGCCCCCCGAAAGGAGGAGGGGCGCGGCCGGCGGCGCATCGTCTTTTTGTTTAGATTGAGCTGTACAATAGTCGCAGCGGAAGTATGTGTCTCGGAAGTTGTCTGCTAGTCGCTGCGCAAACTGGTATTTTTCAGTCGCAATCCCAATGTTGAAGGTGAAGACAGCATTGTATAACTGCCTCGCTCACTCGCTTACGTTTTTCGCATGTTCTATCTCGCTCTTACTTTATGCTGTTTTATCCCCACAGCAGTACCTGCGCAATCGTTCACAGAGCCTAAATTCACAAACATATAGATTGGCTGCGAGTAGGATGACAGACCCAAATATCAGCACTTTAAGAGGTTGTCTTATTTCAAATTGATATTTTATATTAAAAACAAATTACATCAGCAAAATTATTGTGATTATAAGATGTCTCGTTTATTAATATTCATAGTTGTATAACTTTTTAAATGATAATGTATGCAGTTATAGTATAATGTATATATACTATAACTGCAGAACGACTCCTTTGAATCACTTTGCTGACGCCATTTTGAATGCTTTCTTATTAAAAATGTTACTATGGTAAAAAAGATAAATTCTGCCGTGTATTTTTTAACATGGCACCATAAACAGTTTATTTATGTTTTCAACTTTTTCGCCAAGGTGCTGTTATTTGGTGCAGTGCTGACGTTTGGGTACGAAATAGAATGAGGCTAAAGAAAAACGCGCGAAGCGTAGCATAGCGTAGAGAGCGTCGCATTTTGTTTTAGATTAATTCAGACCCTATTTATATAAGCGGTGAACATGAATTCATACAAAAATTCGCTACGCAGACTCTGCATCACCGCCGCGCCTCCACAGTGCCCGAGGCACCGCACCCTCGGCTCTGGTTTTAATCCCCCCCCCCCTTAGAACTAAGCCAAGCTCTCATAACAACAACACAGCTTTTCTATTATGAACCCTGTCGAATTAAGAGTATAACTACAACAAAAACTCTGCTGGCGTAATGATTACACAGAGTTCTGAAACTTAACATAAATTCTAATCAAACCTAAGCTAAGGTAAATACGATGATTAAATCTTACCTTCACCAAAACTAGCAACAAATTAGAAGCACTCTGTCTCACTCTAGACTTCAACGCTATCAACTTTGCCTCTCTGCTGTTCTCCACATCTGACATATCCGAGTCGCTGGTGAGCGCCCACACGTTTTTAGCCTTCTGCGGCTCCAAATAGTTCCTACTGACTGGTTTGTAAGCAGAGTTGTTTTCAAAGTTGTCCACATCTTTCATCAGACTCCGGTCCGAGACTGGTATCTCTTTTTTGAGACTCTCTATTGCATTGTTTCTTTGCTTTCTTAATCTTTGTTTCTGAAAAGTAATCAAATATGATTCAGCTAGATCATGATTTGTTTTTGAGATGTGATAGGCGACAGTTTGAAGAAATTCTGATTTAGAAAACTATTGCAAGTGTTAGACATATTCAAACACGTTTGTGTCGAGTGCCGACGCCCGTAGCGCACATCGTAAAGCCCTCATCATCATCATTCGTCCACTGCTGGACATAGGCCTATCCAATTGAATACCACTGAGCCCGATCTTTGGCTCTCCTCACCAAGTCCCTGACAGCCATTTTCCGCAAGTCGTTACTCCACCCGGTCGGCGGGCGTCTACCTACCGTTTACCTAAACGCTGTATCCACTCCAGAACTAATTTACCTCAACAGTTGTCGGTTCTTCGAAAGATTAAACATACACACCCATCTCGTCTAATAATTCTAATTGACGATCGAGCGCGAAGCGTCTCCGTTTCAGCTTGGGCTAAAATACTTTCGTATGTCCGGCTGTTCTCCTCTACAGGTCGCATTTCTCAACCGATTCTCGTGTAACTTTGTGTGCAGGTTCAATTATTACGACAGACTCTTGAGGTCTATAGCTCACAAAGCCACTAGTATCTAATAACTCCCAGGACATTAATGTTGTCTGAAACCTGGATGGAGCAATTTTCCAGCATTTTTATCCGTCAAGTTAAAAGAGAGATTACCTTTCCACCTTTAGTATTCTGGACAGAAGGAGTGACAGCAATGGTCTGCTGTGCAGGCATTATCTTCTCCGGTTTTGGTCCCTGGTTCATCAGGCCGTAGAGTAGAAAATGGCGACAAATACCCATTGTTTCAGGAAGAGGAATGTCCACACTCAGGTCATTGAAGTACAGTTGAGATAGGACTCTTAACGCTGATATTACTATCTGAAAACAGAAATGTTTTCATAGTTTCAAATATTGAGTGATATCTACAAATAGTCATACATATCTATTACTAGCTTTCCCGCCAGCGACTTCGCGGACTACTGAATATCGCAAAAAAAACCATCCTATATTCTTCTAGGATATTAAAAACCAATGCAAAGTTGGTATTAGCACCAATGCATGTTTTTTTGACAAACTTGTTATTTTGTTTCCATGGCAACCGTTCCTTACAGCGAGTAATCAACATTTTCCACTTTTCCCGTGGAAACATTCAATTTTCCGGGATAAAAAGTATCCTATGTTTTATTCCAGGGTATAAGCTATCTCCATTCCAAATTTCATCAAATGCCGTCCAGCCGTTATCGCGTGAATTCTCCCCAAACAAAAAAACAGACAATGTTTTTTTTTTTTACTTTTATATATTGGTATGGATTTTAATTTGTTAATTGATTGAATCCGCAGCAATCTACGCCTCCATGTATCATGCTCTTAAATGAATTATCAAGCTACCATAACCACTACGCTGCACTCCAAATTCTTCCCTCAGTTTTGTATTAACCAACTTACAGGGACACTAAAAATTATAAGTGTTTGATAAGCAGGTGTTAATACTAAATTCTAAATAGTAAGACAAAACAGAACAAGCATAAATAAATATATGTATATATATATATATATATATAAGTATAGAAGATATGGGTATATATATATATATATATATACCCATATCTTCTATACTTATAATAAAGCAATAAGAACGAAAAAGTCTGTACAAAGAAAATTAAAAAAGAAATGGTCTAGGGTTCATAAAATAAGCAACTGAACAAGAATATAAAATTTTAAAAATTCGTGTCTGTCTGTTTGTTCGCGCATCACGTAAAAACTACTGGACCGATTATGATGCGGTGTTCACTGTTGGATAGCTTATGTTTTGACTTAAAAACTAGGGTACTTTATATCTTAATCCGATGAGTAGAAACCGAGCAATTGATAAAAATATTTTTGAAGGCTGAAGGAATTTTGATCATATGTTGGTATATAGGTATTTTAGGTCCTGGAATAGCACAAAGAGTACTAGCTGACGCCCGCGGCACGGGGCTATATTATATTAAATTATAGCTAAGAAGCATCTCGATCACATCAGCTTTCAAACATTAAAAAACCGCATCAAAATCGGTCCTTTTGTTTGGGAGCTACAGTACCACAGAGAAACAGATTCAGTGATACAATACAATGATACACACCCTAATCTTATGACACCCCTCTCTTTGTAGTTTGGGGATTAATAAATAATAAGTACTACACAATAATAATGCATTTGTTAATTTAATTTTTAGCACCAATAGGTCTGTTTTTCCAGTTTATGGCTTACCTTACAATATAAAAACTCATCTTGTTTTTTTACAGGACCTTTCAGCAACAGCCTTACAACTATTTGTGAAATTTGATCCTTTGCTTCTGATGCTACAACATTGGCACTGTCAACGTTTTTGCTTTCTTCTGTTGTAGAGATCAAACAAACAATGCATTTTAAAACAATAAGGCAGATTTGTTGTGGGTTGTCTGAATTTAATATCTGAGTTCTGTCTGAACATATCAGATTTAGTAGTATTCCCTGTTTGCCAATAAGTTCTTCAGTAAACTGAAATAAGATAAATTATTAGATTAAAGCCAAACATAGTGATCTATATTTCTATCTTTGCTTAAAATAATAAAATAAAATATATAATAAAAAAAAAACCTTTCTTTGTAGGAATGTTAGAATAAATAAATAAATAAATAATAAACAGTAACATAAAGTCTGTACAATGAATGTATTTTTTTTTATAGGTGTAGATTTTACGTTATAGGACAACAAAGCTGCAGGTTATGTCTCTATACTATGGGATTTCTTCAGAGTTGGTGCAGGGATAGAATGAATTATCGTCATATGGCAAATTTCAATTTTGTAGTGTTTATTGTTTCTGAATAAAATGGCTGTGACAAACGGTCAGACAGACAGACAAGGTGAAAGTAAAGGGTTCTTTGTTTGACTATGGGACCCTAAAAATGGTCTAGGGTACTTCAAATAAGCGACTGAACTAGAATATAACATTTTAGAAATAGTATTTGTCTGTTTGTTCACACATCACGTAAAAACTACTGGACCGGTTACAATGCGGTTTTCAATGTTATATAGCTTAGGTTTTAAATTAAAATCTTGTATATTTTATATGTTAATCCGATAAGTACAGCAGATCTATCGATAAAAACCGATAAAAACCATTTGAAGGCTGATTGAAATTTAGTATATTGTACTTTATATGTACTTTTGTTCCTAGAATATCACATAGGATACATTTTCCACAGAAAATATCCCCTGGGCAAAGTTGCGAGCACTGTTAGCTTAAAAAAGGCTACCTCTATGGAGGCTTTTAAACGTTGGTTACGAGCACATTATATTAAAGAAGTCCAAAATGTTTGACAGGTTAATCTTTTATTATATTACATATATTTTCCGAGCTACTTTATTCCTCTGTATAATCTATGGTGATTCTTTCCATTCTTTTTTATTAAATTATATTATAATTTATTTATCATCATGTAATAATGGTTTATATGTTTCAGTTAGTATAAATATACTAACTGAAAATACAGTATATTATTTATTTTTCATTTAGTGATAATTAATATATGTATTTATTACCGCACCGCCACCATTTTTCTGACAAATCCAGGTTGACTGGTAGAACATGCTACTTAGCATTAAGTCCTCCTTGTACAAATCTTTTGTGCTGAAGTATAAATATTTAAATAAAAATAGTCTCATATTGAAATTAATCAAAAGAAATTATTGAACCAGTTCAGCATAATTATAGTATAGAGGTATGTTTCAATATTATTCCTGTCCTGTGGAATTAACTATTTTTTGATGGTTTTGGGTTTTGGTTGGATCTTGATGATCAAAGGCAACCGCCACATGCCTGTTCTGAACAGAGGGTGAACATATTGCAGGTTAAAATGAAAAATTGTGATTTTACAGTACTGTTACAAGAGGTTTGCTAGAACCCACTCTACATTTAGGCTTATTTTTATTCATATTGTGCTCTCTTATCCAGTTAGCCATTCTTGTGCAGTCTGATAGAGAACTTAATATATAAATAAATAAAAATGAAAGAGAAAAATAACACATTTAAGTTTATCTAATTTTCATGGTAAATAGTACACCTAAGACTTGACTGTGTTATCTGAAAAATACATTAAGCCCATAATTTGTTTATATATTTATTACTAGCTTTCGCCCGCGACTAAATCCGTGCGGACTACAGTTAATCGCAAAAAAACCATCCTATGTTATTCCAGGATATTAAAAACCAATGCAAAAGTATAGCACCACTGTAATGTCCATGGCAACCGTTCCTTACAGCGAGTCATCAACATTTTCCAGATTTTCCGTGGAAACTTACAATTTTATGGGATAAAAAGTATCCTGTTTTATTCCAGGGTATAAGCTGTCCAGCCTTCCGACAGAAACAGACAACTTTTCACTTTTATATATTGGTTTGGACTAAAATAACAGCTTACACAAACAATTAACCTAAACATGCAATTCATGCAAATAATGTACTTATATAATAACACCAACATCTAAATAGCACTTATAATATATAACACAAACCTTGAGGCCAGACTGAGGATTGCACTGCAGTATACATTGCAGATTATGAAGAATATCAGGTATAATAATATTGGAACATTTCTTCAAGCATTCTACATGCCATGACACAACCTTAGTTAAGGACTCAGCACCAAGTTGGAGACTTTGTTTTGTGATGATGCTCTTTATTAAATGTGACGTTTTTGCAGCTAGGAACTCATCCACGGCTTTAATGTGAAGACATAAAGCATTTACTAAGCTTTCTGCATCCTGTACAAACAGTTATTAATTATCCAGTAAATTCCTACCGAATCATTTTACACTGGTGGTAAACAGAGTTGAAAATAAAAATACCTCTAACGAACTTACATGTTTTCTTACAAACAACTCCGCTTTATAGGGCTTTGAATTTAGCTCATCGATAAGCGTGTTCACCTGAGCTTTATTATAATTCTTTAAAAAGAGTATATTACACAATTCACCAGTAATATGAGAAAAACTATGAGGCAAATTGGTATCCATATTTCGGACAACTACTATTGAATTGAAATTAATCGATGTAAAGACACATTTCACTGTTTTCCTAAATACTAACTTAGAAGACTGGACAAGCTACTTTCTCATCAAATTAATTAAATCTACTACATATGTATTAATACAAACAGACTTTTTCTCTGATGGTTTTCCAGTTTTTCCTTATTTTCTGTCTGTCAGTGATATAGACAGTGACACACACACCCAGTTTGGTTTAAATTGCACACACACCCAGTGTGGTTTAAATTGCACTAATGTGCGCTATGTGTACTGTCAGCACGCACAAAGTCGGATTAAAATGCGCATTTATTCTCCATTAAAATGCGATTAAAATGCGCATTAAAATGCATTAAAATGCGATTAAAATGCGCATTTATTCTCCACGTCGGACACATGACGTCAGGATTGACGTTATTTTTGTGTGCACACAACGCCCACAAAAAAGAGGTAGAGCAGCGTATGCGGTAACGTCAAATTCAATTGACATATGTCATTCTGTGTTGATTTATGTTGTTGGAACTCCCGCCAGACTGTCAGTACATATAATAATGATTATATTCTTTTAGCAGAAGCAAACGAATTCAACAGAAACAAGAGAGAAATGAGTAAACTAAAAACGAAACAAAACAACAGTAGGTAGATTCACAGAACAGCTGACTCAAATGACATAAGCATGCAATAGTCGGTTTAATTTGTTAGCGTGCACTGCTGACCAACAATATAAACCGATCGTTAGCAGTGTTTGCAGTCTCAGCACTGTCAATGTGGTTTAAATTGCACTCACAAGTTACTTTGTAGATCTGGCACTGATCTGGCATACTTAGTTCTTTGTCAATATCAATGTGCTCCAGTTATTTATCAAAGTACTCCTTGTATGCAGCAGACTGATACAAAGACCGAATTTAAATAAATACTAGTTTAAAAAAACTAAAAAACACGCTTTATATAGAAAACCAAACTAAAAAATTGAAAATAAATTTTAATAGTGTAAATAAGAAAAATAAAATATTTCAAAAAAATCGTGGGATGCATGGGTCAATAGTTATAAATATTTCATTGACAGATATGAGAAGAAGGATTATCATTTCGATAATATCTTAAAAAGCACCCCACACTTTTTTTTTAAGTAAAACTTTTTTTTCTTATTTACACTATAAAAAAATATTTTCTATTTTTTAGTTTGGTTTTCTGTATAAAGCGAGTTTTTTAGTTTTTTTTAACTATTATTTATTATCTACTTTTTAGTTTTTTTTTTCGAATTATTGCATTGTCATCGGTCTTTGACAGGTGTGCAAAATTTGAATGAAATCTGACCGTTTAAAGTGGGTCAAAATAGCGTCCAATGGAGTCGGTTACAAACATACAAGTGAAGCTAACATAAAGCGTATAATATGTTACAACTATTTTACCTTTCCTGATAAAGATGAAATTATTGACCGAGCCATTAGGTTTTAATGGCTTTGCTACATTTCTAGCCTTTAAATAATCGTATCTATGTGCCCCTAGCCCCCTACTCCTACATTGGAGAGAGTAATTGGCCATTTCTTACGTAGTAGGTTTTTGTATAATCTTTGATTTCAGCGGAACCTAGAAGGTAATGCAGCATGACATGCGTGACGTGAATGAGCACAAGCTCGGATCCAGGGGGTCATGGGAATGTTTAGAAATGTATTGATTTTTCGCTTCAATTTCTCTACTGTGAAATATTTACCGAAGGTTTTTTTTTCAAATTGTTTTAGAACGAACTGTTGTATGAAATGCCGATCACGAAAACGATCATGTATTCGTGATCGGCATATCATGCGTGATAGTTAATCGCGGCTTGCAGGATGAAAAAATTAAATGCCAGCACGTAGTTTAGGTACATGTCATTCGCATCAATCAATGCAATTAAACGATCACGCATGCTGCATACACATGCACCGTTTTATACACGGAAAGACTGGAAGCTCAATTTATAATGTTTTTTTACTGGTAAACGTGCAGTTAAAATTAAAAAAAAAAAAGAATGTAAACTGAAAACTACATGGAAAATTCTATTATATATATTCGTGTTTGGTGATTTTATTAAGAGAGAAAGTAAAATTTATATTTTATTTAGTTACCAAATAATGTTTTCAATTAAAACTAATGTCTATGTGAATAACACAAGTAGGTAAATAAAACCATCAAACATCGCAATGTATCTCCCTTTTTTATATTGTTAGTACCCATGAGCGAGAGTAGTTTATATCCAAGTTTGCAACACTGAGCTACCTACCTACTATCGTGGTAGGTAGGTTGAAATTCTGGCACTTGTTTCGTTTTTTTCGAAAAAAGAACTTTAGGGAAGCGTTTTCGGGTACTTATCTTTACTTTTAGTTACTAATTTGAAACTATGAGGCGTAGAGGCACCATTTAAAAGCTAATTAATTTATCAACAAATTCCTCTCTCATGACTTTTCTATTAAAATAGTTTAGCCAGTACTTATATTGGAAATGACCAAACCGATAATTATCCATTTTTTTAAAATAAATCCTGGTCCATTGGTTGTAAAGATACAGCCAGTCAAAGATGGGCACTTTGACTGGCTGTATCTCTACAACTAATGGACCAGAGTTCAAGTTGAGCTCAAAATTGTAGAAAATTTCCTGTACAAAAGTATAGATTAAGGATACACGAAAATTGCTCTATTAATGTAGTTTTTTTGTTGTTGAAAAAACTGAAATAAGTGCCACAATTTCGAGTACCACGGGAGTAGCACAATATTTTCAGTGTTCCAAACTTGGGTACCTACATATAAACACACAGGGGCCCTAAAACATTATAATAATAAACATTTAATAAAGTGTTTATTATTATTATAAAAAATACATTTTGGTGTCAATAGAAGGACAAATATAAAGGATATTATTTTAAAAATAGGCTTAATGGGCGGTCTTATCGCTAAAAGCGATCAACATATAAAGAAGATATACCTAAGTTCAAAACTAAAACTCGACTTAGTTTTGAACTTAGGCGACTCGTCCTTGATGTAAGTGCTTCGCTGTAGTCGTTTTTTTTTGCCTATGACACTCTATAAATGAAGGCGAATCGATGATACCTCGCTTGTCAAAATCGGACCAAGTTTTTAGTTTCAATACATAACCCTAGACGGGAGTATGTATTGGTATCCTCCTTCTAAGATACCAACAGATCTCTTTTACTTCCAAATTCCAATCCGATCTACTTATTTTATATATTTTTCCTCGTCATTATCCGTGACAATCCCTAATCAAATCTGAGAGGAAGGAAATCAAAGGAAATTAAGAAAATATACACATTCTACTCCAATATTACTTAATATTGAGTTAATATCTAAAATGAACAAAATATAAACAACTTTTTAGCCAAACCATGTCTCTTTTCAAGCCAAAACTCGACACTCCTGAAAAGTCATTTCCCGAACACCCCTGGGCTCAACGAATCAAAGACGTTTTCTCAAACAGATATAAACACGCACATAATTCCATCCGTAATCCAGTGTACACATATCCACAGAAAAAGGTCCGTCTCAAATCGAAACGAATGAAATTCACCATAATTGGAGATAGAGTCACAAAGGAATTTATTTACTGCGCTAATTTTGTAAAAGGATTGTACAAATACAAAAAGAAAAACTTTGAAGCCCCTGAAATTCGAGGTGAGGTCTGGTGAGATGCTTCCAACTGCTTCCACAGAAATATCTAAGCTACGCTCTGCTTTTTGTGGGTTTCGTAGTTAAACAAGGAACCTTTATAATATTTTCATGTCCGCCTGTCTGTATATCACAGCCAAGAAATAAACTATTTTTCTAATGATTTTCCGGTCACTAGAGGGGTTAAGCAGGGCTGTGTGATCAGATGTCTCCCACTGTATTTTCTATTTATTTCGCCGCCGTAATGAGGGATGCACTCAATTTTTGTTGTGGCCAGATTCAGTTAAATGTAAGGACAGACAGAGGTGTCTTTGAAATTTTTCGAGGTTTTGAGCCAAATCAAGGTCGTGTAGTGTAGGCTCTCGATTCTGGAAGTGTTATATGCTGATGATGTATGTCTTATGGCGAATAGTATGGCTAACCTTCAGAATTATCTCGATGCATTACATCGGCCATGTGCTAGATTTGTCATGGTGGTTTCCAAGACCCAACTATTGAAGCAACCACCACGAGGACACAAAGTCGATCACTCGCCTTTAATTTTAGATAGCTGCTCTCTAGTAGAGACGAAGTGTTTTAGGTACCTTGGAAGTCAAATCAGGACTGACAACACGTTAGCGTCAGAAATACCATCACGCATTTCTAGCACCGCATCTACATTTGGATGACTGAGGGACCATGTCTGGAAGTCATGACCTTAAACTCCAGAATAAGTTAGCAGTATACAAAGCACTGGTTCTTCCTATTCTGCTATATGCTTCTAAGGCCTGGTGCTTCTACAAGACTGACATACGGAAACTCGGCAGTTTCCATATGAGATGTCTTCGCTCTAAAGTGAGGATTGTTTGGCAAGATCGCGTGTCCAACACTGATGTTCTTCGTCGCTCGGGTATGGTTGGTGTTCAGGCGCTCTTAATGAGAGCCAGTTGAAATGGTGTGGCCACGTCTCCCGTATGAGAGAAACAAAGTCGTCTTGTATTCGGAGTTAGCGGATGGTAAACGTAGGTCAGGTGGACAGCACCTCCGATACAAAGATGTGCTTAAAGACATTTGAGCGCTTGTAGTTTTCACTCTGATTGTTGGAAGGCGCTTGCAGCTAATAGAGCTAAGTGGTGTTCTAGCATTAACAAGAGCGTTAAGGTTTTTGAGGATATGCGTCTAGAAGATCACGATGTAAGGCGCCTAAACCGTAAAGCTCGACCCAAGCCCTCCTACAATTACACATATAACAGCGCTGGTCAGCTCTACTGCAGTATGTGTGGTCGCATATTTAAAACTAAGTTTGGCCTGGCAAGTCATATCAGGGCGCACGCTAGGAAGTAAAACAAATAGGTCGCCGTTGCCAGATACGACATCATCATCATCATCATCATATTACAGCCATTTTATCCGGAAACTAATAGCACTATATTGAATAGTTTTTGAACTTATAACTTGTGTTTAACAGGTGTAACCACCGTCGAATGGCCATTAGTATGGAATGACTTGAAGCTCCGATTAGGAGGACTAGCCTTGTGCTTAAAATCGTCTGTAGCTGTACTGGTCAATGGCCATATTCTTGGAGGCGAAAAGGAACTCAAAGAATTGGTCGAATCTAAGTACACATACCATTTGATCTTGGATTATTCAAAAGAGAGTGTTGTGGAATTCGCGAAATATATTAATAGTTCTGGGGTAAGCTGCCAGATTTAACAAGCATGTTAATTATATAGGTACCTACTTAACTTTCTACTTTTTCAGAATATAGTTAAGTTTATTTAAATTAGTTTGTTGGCAGTCAATATTTTATCCTTCATCATCAGCATCGTCAGCTTATCTCCACCCATTACTGGGTATAAGTCTCCGCGCTCTCCCTTCCACTATTCGTCTCTGAACTGTTTGTTTGTCGTATGAGGTAAGGCTGGCCTTTGGTGTCAGAGTTTGTCAGGCTGCCGTCGAAAGCCTCTGACATGGCTTAACGGCTATTAATCAATAACAGCTGGGACCGACGGCTTAAAGTGCCCTTCGAAGCACGGAGTGATGGAAAACCGCACATAACTTTGAAAAGTCATTGGTACAGAGTCTAGAACCGAACTCGGTATCGTTGGATTCTAAGTCATACAAGTAAACCGCTAGATTGCCAACGTCTCTGAACTGTGCCGACCTCATCTAGGTCTTTCCTCAGACTATCACTGACCCACTTGGCAGCTGATCTACCAGCTCTTCTTTTAATCGCTCTCCTCTTGGCAACCTTTCCGTGAATGCTCTGCTTTATTCCTACTCGTTATTTTATTCTTACTCTTCTTAATAATCTTATTATCAGAAGCTTGAATGGCCCTCCCATACATTTTGATAAAATCTTAAACATGAAATTATTGCAGAGACCCTGTGCCTACATGAACATATCGATTGATAAGGAACATATTGGGACTTTAATATACATGGTAAGCTGTGTTTTGTTATATATATCTTCCTATCAATATTTTGTCAATTGGGTTGGAGTAACATGTGCAAATGGGGGTTCGCTCCTTTACCTGTAGGTACCTACTCCTGAAGACTTGGCGAAAACTTGAGACAGTATGATAAATGGGGCCACCTTAAAAAAAAAATTGTCTAAAGGCTGTATTACCGAAACTAAATAAGAAGTTTAGTTGTAGTTGTTGCTAGAGACGATTAACGTAACCTTATGAGCTAAATCTTTTCGTCCAAACCTGCCGTGAGCAACCACAGAATAAATAAAAACTAAATTCTTATTTCGTTGAGAATAGAATGAACACCTCTATATAAGATGCGAGTGGAGAGAGCCACAGGCTGTGGGGAGAACCGTAGGTATACCCGTAGAAAGCAGTAGGATTGTTTCACCAGCCATGAAGTAGGTGCATTACCTTAGTAAATGGGAGACTCCTTGAGATGCACTTCAAATAAAAAAGACATACGTAATTGCAAAAACAAAAATCTTACTACGGTCGGTTAAAAATAGCCTATGACATTTGCGATGAAGACATCGATTGATACCTCGCTTGTCAAAATCGGACCAAGGTTTTAGTTTGAACACATAACTCTTAATTTGCCTTGCCGTAGTCGGGTGAAAAAAAATGCCAGGACACTATACCTGAAGACGAATTAATTGACACCTCGCTTGTCAAATTCGAACCAATAGGAGCGACGCTATGGTGGAACATCCACATACATATATATACATACATAAATAGACTGTTAAACTCATTACCCTTCCCATGCTTTGCTGTAGTCGAAAGGCAAAAGGCAAAAGCAAAAAAAGGCAAATATGTATAACAAGCATTACATGGAGAGCCCTCATCACGTTCTATCTTTCCCAGCTTTATTCCGACATCGTGCCTTACACATGCGAGAATTTCTTGCGTCTCTGCAAGGAAACCAAAGGCGGTTACTCCGGGACGCCGATCCATCGCATCGTCAAGGATGGCTGGATCCAAGGCGGCGGGTTCGGCCTGAAGAGTACACCGTTGCCTTGTGAGAACTTTATAGTGCCATTTGATCGTCGAGGGGTACTTGGCATGGCAAATGCTGGAAGGTAAGGATGTGTTTTGGTTGAACTACGATCACGGTACCGATCAGTGATAGTCTTTCAACTTTGTTTGCGGTAGGTTTGCCTGAGCATCCTGGGGAATCCTAGTTTAAGAGCAATGCGAAGATTTTGAGCATTACGGGTTGGTTATAAGACGGGCTGCACTCTCAGCAGCAGGGAAAGTCACGATTGGTAAAGTAAGTAGGGACGCACGGTGCTTACGCACCAACCAAAAAGTTTGCAGCTGGCTGTTTTTCTGTTTTTTTTTTACCTAATATTACCTACTAGCTGTGCCCGCGGCTTTGCCCGC
This sequence comes from Alsophila aescularia, assembly GCA_946251855.1. NCBI lineage: Eukaryota > Metazoa > Arthropoda > Insecta > Lepidoptera > Geometridae > Alsophila > Alsophila aescularia. The sequence continues at coordinate 47,551,112 of OX276378.1, forward strand.
GTGTTCATTTAATTTAAGCCCATATTTACGTGTTATTCCAGGACCAAAATTATCTATACTATCTATTTCTATCTATTTTTTTTTTATCTATCTATTTCTTTATACTAGGGTACTTAAAATAAGCTACTGAAAAAGTTTTTTTTTTATCGATTGTTCGGCGTCTACTTATCGGATTGATATACCAAGTACCCCAGTTTTTAAGTCGAATCCTAAGCTATCCAACAATGAAAACCACATCGCAATCAGTCTAGTAATTTTTACGTGATGCGCGAACAAACATACAGACAAACTAACTAACAAACAGACATATATATATACACATATACTACTGCCTCAGCATTCCTCGTTGCTGCCCACATACTGCAGGTTTACCGCGAACAAAGTTGACAGATTATAATTTTTACGTATTTTTCCAACAATCGTTTTCATCACAATAGGTATACATATATTATATTGTAGTTTGTTTTCATTTGGTGTCTTCGAGATTATTAGTTTGGACCTTCCAAGAGTATGTCTCTTTGTGTTGTGATAGGTCCTGTACATTTTGTCTTTTGGACAGTAACTATTCGGTTTTTTTATGCGCGCTTACATCTCTTCTCATTTACCATTATGTGGATGACTGGTAGAAAATGCTTTAACTTTGCCTTTTATTACCTACTCTCTATGTGTAATAAAGTATTCAATAAGAATATATGCCGGTGATAGCCTTTACATTTTAAGAACATAATCGTCTAAAACTAGTCCATAAAATATACCTTTTCAATGATGAAAAGGTATGACTGTCTATTTCTTTTACATACAATTGCGATTCAAGCCTTTTCTCGGAGAATGAGATACAATGTGGGTGAAGTGAACTCCAACTCTTAAATCCTTTTTTTTATTGTAGACATGTGGAATGCTCCACCCAATTCTTCATCCTACTCCAGCCAGCTCCATGGATGGCCAACAGATTCGTAGCTTTTGGGCAACTGATAGAAGGTAAAGGAACTCTCGAGAAAATCGAAGCAGTTGCCACGTGGTACGAATCGCCAACTTCTGAGATCATCATCTCTAGAGCTGGTATCTTTAATATGGACTGCCATAAAGACGTCACGATTAACATAGGGACTCAAGAGTATCTTCATGGACATATTGAAGACTTGAATGCTTTGAAAGACCTACTGTGGGAGGTAAGTATTAGACTCCCTTTAAATAAAAGTCGCCTTTTCTCGCCGTAAAATGAAGCTACTCGTATCTATGCTGTAAAAAAGTGTGACTGTTTTAAATTCTTCTTTGTATTGGCTTTTGTTAAAATTTCCACAGCCTAGATAACATTCTTGCTCTAATATTTTAATAACAAAATAGTGTTTTTTACTAATATTTTCATAATTGTATATATTTTTAATTTTAATGGAGTAATCTTGTCCCCAACCTTTCGGAAATATTTCTCCTTCATTTCACTATTCACTTCATTCAAAACCTGTTTTGTTTTGGAGATATATTCTCCAAAAAATAATAGAATGGATGTAAATTTGTGATAGGATCTGTACAAAAATAATAGAATGGATGTAAATTTGTGATAGGATCACTATTCACTTCATTCAAAACCTGTTTTGTTTTGGAGATATATTCTCCAAAAAATAATAGAATGGATGTAAATTTGTGATAGGATCTGTACAAAAATAATAGAATGGATGTAAATTTGTGATAGGATCTGTAAAAAAAAACCACAAATAATCAAGGAACATTTTTATTTGTATTAATTACCATTTAAATCAGTCTCTTAATCATTTTCTTAACTCTAATAACATAAAAATCACACTTAAAACCTGAAAATACCTTCTAAATTTCTCTTAATGTAATTAATCAATCACACAATATTACTGATTATTTTTAACGATCTTGGATCCCTCAAATTTGGTGCGAGTGCGACGAGTGATGGTGCGATGAATGGCACTTTATTGAAAATGTATGGGAAAATGTTTATGAGTTTAAATTTTACTTTTTGCTTTACTTATTAGGTTACTTTGGAAAAAGATTTCCTGGCGGGAAATAGAGTTTATTGAGACCAAATTGTTTTAAATAATATGTAATGTTTTATGCTGACTGTACTTTTTGTTTATACCCAAAGATACTTTTTTTTTGTTAAAATCGACCTGTTGTTACCTATGAAAAAAAGCTTCTAGCTACAAAGGAACAAGTACCTACTATTTTGCCACAGCCTGTATATTTGTTACGCTCTGTGCCAAAAAAAAAACTTTTGCTTTTGTTACTGTCTAGGTAGCTATTATTATTCTGTAATGACGTGGATTATGAACGCAGTTACAGAATAACATAGTAGGTACATACGAGTAACATCATCTATACTTACCTATACTAAGGCAACAGGTACGAAAAAGTGTAGATAGATAATGAAAAACCGGTCTAGGGCAAGAACCTACTCAACAATAATAACAATAACATTTTAAAAAAATCGTGTCCGTCTGTCTGTTTGTTTGTTTGTGCATCACGTAAAACCTAATGGATCGATTGCGATGCGGTTGTTCACTGTTGAATAGCTTAGGGTTTGACTTATAATTGGTGTACTTGGTTTCTCAATCCGATGAGTAGAAGCCAAGCAATCAAAAACTTTTTTACGGCTGAAGGAATTTTGATCAAACGTTGTTACCTATATTGGTATGTTAGGTCTTCGAATAGTACACAGAGTGCGATAAGGCCACAACATTGTACAACATTGTATTTTATGTGTATGTACTGTTATTTTGTTTTTATTGTGGTGTTCAATAAAGAGTTGTTGTATTGTATAGAGTAGGTACTTTTAACCTAGAGAAACGACAAAGGGTGCGAAGCCGCGGCGCTAGTACTTAATATATATTTACATAATATCCCATTATTTATAAAATCACAAACAAATGCTTATAGTTCTGGTTCAACATAGAGCCAGCTGATACATTTTTGATGGGTTTTAGAATCTTCTAGAGAAAGTATTTTTAACTGCTGCACTGAGAGATATCGAAAAACTAAAAGAAGTAGATGGCGAAGGAGTCGAACACTCCGAAGATGGAGTTGGAAGTGTTCGGGAAACTAAGAGGTAAGCAATGTAAAATATCCTATGTGTTGTTCAGGATCTAAATATCCATAGGTTTATCAAGTTTCATCAAAATCTGTTCATCCGTCGGTGAGCTGAGCTGGGGCAACAACCTTAGGTACATACCTACTTGTATATAATAAATTATTAAATTTCGCATTTATACGAGTAGTATTTATTCCACAGAATAAATAATAGTCTTATACGCGCGCCCCTACTAGTAGCGCCCCTACTAGCGGCCCTACTAGCGGCGCCCCGCAGTTGTTCCCGCGTGGACAATACTGATGATGATGTGTTATTCGGAATAATCTATTTTACCAAATATCATCGAAATCCGTTCCGACGCACGTTTCAGCGCTGAGTGACAAACATACATCCACACCAATTTAAAAAAGTGAAACGTCTGCCTGTTTGTTGGTTTGGGGAGATTTCACGCGATAAGGGCTGGATTCTGATGAAATTTAGATTGGAGCTTATACCCTTGAATAACACATAGGATACTTTTCATCATCATAGTATAGTATAGTTAGTGCATATAATGTACATGTGTATGTGTATGTATTATAGATACACACAAACTTTCGCATTATAATGTTTATAATAGTAGGATACTAGCCTGGAGAGTCCCATTGTAGGGCAAAGGTTTTGAGGTTTCCTGCTATGACTTCCACGCGCCCTTCGTTATTTGTATTGATATTAAAAGCTCGTTGAACACAACACAGCCCACTATGTCACTGTGGTAGATTAAGTCAAGTTGCTGTTGACTCCGGTTTGCAGCGTGGACTTACACACGAGAGGAAACAAAAATCTCACTATGTATTACATGATATACTGGTCTACTTACTTAAATATATATACAGGACCCTCGCACAATTTGCCCAATCTACACATATAATAAAACAGTAAGTACCATAAGGTTTTACAATGAAGTTAATAAAAAAATGGTCTAGGGTACCTATAATAAGCTACTGAATAAGAAAATAACATTTAAAAAATCGAGTTTGTCTGCCTGTTTGTTTATTGACACATCACGAAAAAACTACTAAATAGATTGCAATGCGGCTTTCAGTGTTAGATAGCTCAGGTATTGACTTAAAACTTGTGTAATTTGTATCTCAATCTGATGAGTAGAAGCCGAGCAATCGATAAGAAACTATTTGACGGCTGAACGAAATTTGGTATTTTGTACTAATTTATAGATACTTTTGGTCCTGAAACAACACACTGCTAACCCAGAGGAATGACCACGCAGGCAAAGCCGCGGGCTCAGCTAGTATGTTCATAAACCAGCATCTTCTCATAATATTTGTAGATTCAAAAAGGAAGACATTGAAAAGCAGCTCGAGACAGGTAAATACGACAGTACGCGGGCATCTCCAGTAAGTCGCCCGCCCAGCCATCGACAAACCACGTCTCCCAGTGCCCACGAGAATAACGAGTTCGATGTGGAGTCTTACGACCTGGAAGAGGAAGCGAAGGAGCCAGCATATTTGCACCAATCATTGGCCGGCACTGCCAGTCTGACAGTCAAGCCTGAGATACCGTTTTATATAGAGCTAACTGATGTACCGTATCCTGGGGAGAAGGATTCCAATTTTGATTTGAGAAGGTAAGTTTTTGTTAATTACCTACAATACCACCCCCATCTCTACATAGTATAGAACAAAGTCGCTTTCCGCGTCTGTTTGTATATCCGCTAACTCCTCCTAAACCACGCAACGGATTTTGTTGCGGTTTTCACCATCTGTTAGATAATTTTTCATAATGGATATATTATAGAGTGAAAAATTATCACACTGTTCCAAGCCAACCTCACCTGCACGCGGTCATCCTGCTGGATAACGAACGAGCCTCTGGCGACTAACAGATGACAGTATCATCTTAAAAAAAAGCGTAGCCAAATGACACAGGCCGGTGATGGGCAGCAGCGTCACCGGTGCGAGAAGCTACGTCCTGCGATCGCCCACCCGCATGCCCAGCGTGGCGATTATGGGCAAACCCTCCTACATGTACGGCACATATTATATAAAATGGCCACCAGTTCCCGGTCGCCCTGCTATAGTTCTGACCAAGGTGGCGGTCAAGGAAATGGCAGGGCAGGGGGTGCGAAGAATCCCCGGGCTACCATAGGCCATCCAAAACAAAAACAAATGACCCTGGCTACGTACAACGGACGAACGATTATACTTGACGAGCACATGGCGTAACTCGAGAAGGAACTTACGAGTATCGAGGGAGAGAGGGGGAGAACACAATAACCCTGGAATCGGGCTATCTATTCTACTTCCGAGAGGGCGATCAGTAGTCTCAGGGTGGCGTGGGGTTCCTCAACAATAAAGTGGTGGTAAGTGGGTAACTGGGGTCAATAAAGACCTTATTCATAATGTTGTCGATATATCCAGTGTGTCAACCAGGGTAGCGTACCTGATTCTTAAGCTGACCGAAAGGTATAGCCTTAAGGTCGTACAGGTTTACGCACCGACCTCGGCATACTCGGATGATGAGGTAGAAGATATGTTTGATGACATTTCTTCGGCCCTACATAACACCACAAGGGCACATACAACGTTATCACGGGAGACTAACGCCAAAGTGGGAGTCAAACTTGCAGTGAATCGAAAATAGATTCACACGGTTATGAGACAGGAATCACAGGGGGCCAATGCCAGTTAACGTTTTGGAAAAAGATGGAATCTTTTTGATGAATTCATTCTTCAAAAAGCAGCCCCAGAGGAAGTAGACTTGGCAAAGCCTACACACTGTGACTAAAAATGAGATTGACATCATCATAACGGACAATAAGCACACATTCAGAATTTTTAAAATCGGTTTAGTCTTTTTTGAGTTTATCCATTACAAGCAAACAAACATACAAACAATCAAATCTTTCCTCTTTATAATATTAGTGTAGATGTAGATAAGTAGAGTAAAAGCCGCGCGACTGTCTCTATGACTGCAGGCTGCGCAAATATCGAGAACCAATGTATTGTCTATACAAAAAGAGGAATACTTATCTACCATTTAGGGGGCCTATTATTCGATTTGAAATATATTTTTTGCATTATGTTGTTTCATTAATTAACTAAGAAACTACGCTTACACTTCTTCAATTTTCTAAATTTTTCTATTCTTTACTTCATAGTTATTTAACGATGACAAATTGAAAATTCTGTTAAAAACTAAAAGCATTCTTTAAAAAATGAAACTTATAAATGCGTCGATTAAATTCTATTCAAGCGACTGACACTAATAACAAAATATTTCATCACAATTTATGGGTGGAAAGCTATAATGATATATATAAAATCTCATTGGTGGAAAATGCTTTCCCCAAAACACCAATTCTATCAAAAACTGTACTACTAAAATTCACGACCCTCTATCGCTCTCTCTATCGCTTGTTTAGGGGATCTGGGGGAGGGACAGAGATAGCAGTATATTTACTAAATACCTACTTTGCGAAGATCTTGTCAAGCGACTATCCTCTGATACGATTTTCACTATTATCTGCATTATATGTTTTTTTTTAAAGTTAGTAAATAAAACCAAAACATAATTTTTCGATTGACATTGACAGTGCGGGTTCGAGTCCCGTCCATGATCCACATTTTTTCCTTTAGAAATTTATTAGTTAGTTAAGCAATCATAAAATTAAAATTGCCTTGCTAATTACCACCTATGATTATTAGCGGCCCATGTTTTTTCCATGTCCTTTGTTTTTAACTAGGTATCTACCCGTTTTGTTCGCAAGTAGGTAGGTACTTAGTTTAGGATTTTGTTATTTAATTATTAGATCACCTACATTCAAATTATAAAAAAACATACAGAAGTGGATAAAAGACAAATGTTTCAATTATTACAGGTGAAGATAACATGATTTAATGAATCAATTATCAATTTTCGTATGATATAGGTAGGTACTTAATGTGAATGAAGAATTAGATTTTTATAAAAATATTCTCTAGCTAAGAAGTAAATACAATGAATATTTGTAATTAATAATATAAGAAATTGATTTTACACATTAAAATCGGTGTTAAATTTCTTTAGGTTCCTTCAAGGAGACTACTGTCTTGAGAGCGACTTACAAGAAGAGAGCGGTTTACAGAACAAGGAGAAACGTTTTGCTCAGAAGGAAGCATCAGTTACATCGAGTCATTTCGAGATAGATGACGTCTGCGAAGGTAAAATCATCCGAACATCACAATACCCCACCACCGTCTTCTTTTACCAAAAAGAGTTCCTAGTCTTTTCACAACAACAAACAATAAGGTGCAATCATAAATTTTGTATGAATATTGTCCGCGTATCGAAATAACTTTCTATGAAAGAATACATTCATAACTTACATTAACTTTCTGTGAAAATTGCCCGCGGGCCGAATGACTATAGTATATTTTTTTTCGTAAGGTCACCGAATAAATAATGGTAAGGTATACTCGGCCCGCAGTTCAACGTGGGCTCGGTTTACAGTAGTTTACACACGCCCGACCCAATTTTTAAACTTTGTGCCTACTATGGTTTGATTTGGTTAACTCCTCGGGAGGTTTACCTATTGTTACAATTACATCATCAGATAATTTTATGCTCTTTTTATTAAAGTACCTGCCATACAATCATTGCTGCTGGCAGAAACTGAAGCTGGAGCTGAATACTGAGCTCAGTGGCGTGCATTAGGCCTACGTCCAGCAGTGGACAAGTTAAGGCTGATGATGATGATGTTGATGACATTCATTGCGTATTTGTCAAGTGTTAATGTTGTTTTTTTTGCAGAGGATTCTGAGTACGAAAATGAAATTAGAAAATACATACAGTTAAGTATTTTTTTATGATATACCTACGTAAGTAGGTTCCTTCATATTAGATTTCTTTGATGCATTACTTATGTACCTAGGGGAGACCAGGGAAGAACGTAACAATTTTCAATTTTCTCGACCGTTGAAAGTGGGTCAAAATAGCGTCCAAAGGAGTCGGTTACAAACATACAAACATACAGGTGAAGCTAATATAAAGCGTATAAAAAACAAACACAGTTGAACAAAAAACGGTCAAAACTTACTTTGGAGGTATTTTTTGCGGCAACGACTCGATACGTCCACAACCTGATGGCACAGCGTTCGTGAGCACAACTGAGGCAAGGGGAGGTTCAAAATGGCGCATATCGGTGATACAGCCGAAGCGCAGCGAACATAACTTGTACTACTCATTTGTTGCGTTCATCCCGTGTTACTTTCGTACCTGGTCTCCCCTAACAATAAGTAACAAATGCTTTTATGTTTTTGCAAGGGCAAACGTGGAACGTTTAAGCTACGCTGGTGGTGTTATCAGAGCCATTGCTAAAGGCAGTCCAAAGATGAACATTTTTGACGACAGGCGAAGGTAAGATTCCATTCTGGCTATGTAGACAAGACCGAAAAAGGGTTATTTAAAAACATAAAACTGCTGTCATTTACGGGCTATTTAGGTTCAAAGAAGGATTGTCCTTTGAATTCCTTTCTTTACTCTTGTATTAATATCACTACGTGGATTAAGTTCTATTTATGATTATGCACCTACAGTTACTTTTAGTCTAGTAGGTAAGCACACGCACTTGTTATTGTTATATGGGTTCATTGTGTAAGGTCAACCGGCAAGGGCGTCGCCAAGGGGGGGGGGGGGGGGGGGCAAGGGGGAGGGGGGGGGCAGCTGCCCTCCCCTAGAGATTCAAAAAAATGTAGCCAAATGCAGAGAAGCCAATGTATGTCCTAAGCAAGTCGTTTGACTGATTCTTTTTTCATTTGACTTTCATTCCATTCCATGTGCCATCCGCGCTGCTACAGTCTATTGTTAAACCCTTGCAAGTCCAAGCCTACGCGCGCCTAAAACGTGTGTAACGGGTTAGCGGTAACCTGCAGTTATCCGGGTTGAAATGGGTTACCATGCTCTATTACGTATCTTCCTGCTGAAAGCTTACGCTTATAATGTTTTGAGTTTCTGTTCTAGAAAGCCATTGAAATTATCAATAAGGATAAGTGATCATAATATCACATAAATAGCTGCTTGATTTGAAAAAACCTTAAAAACTGTCATTTTTGGAAATAAATTACCTTTACTTTAAATAAACTCAATTTTTTCAATTTTGTTTTTTTCTCCTTTTTTTATAACATTTCCTCATAATAATTCTAATATCAGCACCCAAAAATATTGGCGGGAACTCGCCGAAAAAAACTTCTTTTTTGTGAATAGCTTATTACAATAAATGACTATATAGTTAAAAATATACTACGGACGAAAACATCTTCTCGCCAAAACGGCTCGCTCCGCACATCGTTTAAACAAGTTTTAGTTGTCAAGAGCTTTAATTGTGTTCTTTTATTATTATTAATATTTTACAGTTAAAAAGAGCTCTTCTTTTTAGCACTTTTTTAATTTCTATGCAGATATTGGTAGATCAACATTTTCGCGATCTCATAAGTACCTATTATAGTTTTTTTCATTAGTTTCTTAAGATTAGGCATTATGTTTCGTTTAGTAATTGAAAGAAATAAACAAATTTTTCGCAAATTTTCAAATCAATTTTTTGGAATCGGAACTATTTTTTAAATAAACTCGAAAGAAATAACTCAAATTTCGCGTTCGCTTCGCTCGTTCGTGCTTTATGTGCTTGTCCATACATTTAATTTTATGATTCTGTTAATTATCAGTTAATTGCAGCATTGATAGAAATAGCTCAAACATTTTGCGCTCGCTTCGCTCGGGTTCTTTACATTTTTCAATATGGTTCAATATTTACATTTCATTTTCCATACTAAGATAAATAGCTCTACATATTTGCGATCGCTCCGCTCTCGTCATTTAATTATTTCGATGTATCGATAGATTTGGAATTAAAGAAAATAGAGGGTGGCAAATTGTAACGCCATTGTAAAGCTTCACGTGTTCTTGACTGTGTACCTACAATTCATACTTTTTCCGACTTCCATATAAGATCAACTTGCCCGATTTTTTGAAATCGGTCCGCAATTGACGGAGGTATCGACAGACATACATAAAAAAAAACATACAGCCGAACATATAACCGTCTCCTTTTCTGAGGTCGATTAAAAATAACAAAAACCAAAAAAAATACTAGATCGGAAGTTTTTTTAATTTGAAGTATAATTTAACTGTTTTATCATTAAATATATATATATATATATAAATCGGCTAAAAACTCGCGAAATAGAAGATCGGAAATACTCCGACCAGTTTCGGACTATTTTGAAGTCCTTCATCTGGGAGTGTTAAGCCGCGACGAGCGCTACGAACGTCAGCACGCAACTGACGACGCGTGCGTGGCGTGGGTGGCCCAGTGGGCGGCGACTGCGGCGCTCAACTATGTTCGGCCTGTACAGTCACTTCGTTGTCTGTCCAGGAGTCATCACTGTCACTCACTTCCGTTAACTTTGATTGTTGGCACACTGCGCTCGTTGTGTCCGGCTTGTGACTCCACATAGTGGTCCCAGTGTCAGTCGCATCAAGAACTGGTCTCCACGCCGAAGGAATAATCCACCCACGATCCCGATTAAAGTTGGAATGGCGACTTATTTCGATAGCTCCCGCACCATTCGAGGAACAAAAAACTTCTCCCTCGCTAACACAGAAACCCTATCAAAACGCAAATAATGGCCAGAGTCCGGGATGTGGGCGTGTTCCGCGACCGCTGAACGATCGTTATCCATATTCTTGACGTTTCTGATGTGTTCAGCTATTCTGGTTGAAATTTTCCTTCTTGTCTCGCCAATGTAGCTTTCACCGCAACCGCAAGGAATCCTGTACACACCTGGTCCACTCAACAACTCCTTATCCTTAGGTGAACTCAGAAAACGTCGGAGTTGTGATGGTGATCGGAACCACATTCTTAAACCATACCTCCGCCGCAGGTGATGACCAATCTTGTCAGTAACCCCTGTAATGAAAGGCAGATAAATTGGAGATCTATCCACTGTGTCTGGTCTCTTACGTACAGTAGTACTGGCCCAGCGGCAACACTGACGCCAATGGTAGCCATTGTTTTTTGTCTCGTCATAAATGTTTGACATGCTCTAGTTCAGTGCTGACATGCTGAGGGTCACATATTTGCAAAGTCTTGTTAATCAGCGTCCTCGGTACGGAAGCCAGATGTGACGGATGATGGTGAGAATCCACCTGCAGGTAGGTACTTATCCGTGTGTCTCGACTTCCGATAAACGGTATGAGCCAACGTGCCATTTAGCTTTCTTATGACACGAACATCCAAAAAAAAGGCAAACTCCCATCCTTTTCTTCTTCCACGGTAAACTAGATTTTCTGGTGAACAGAGTTCAGAAACGAAGCCAAAGCATCCAGGGAATCCTTTGCGATAATAGCAAACACGTCATCCACATACATCCACCAGTATCGTGGTTTCACAGGAGCGTCTGTCAGAGCTATACTTTCGAACCACTCCATGAAAATATTTGCCACCACCGGAGCTATAGGTGAGCCCATGGCCACTCCATCCACCTGTAGGTAATATTCACCCCGCCACGAAAAATACCCGCTCCTTAGACAATACTCCGTCCATTCAATGTACACATTAGGTAAATTCGAAGTACTTATTAAATTGGCAATAATTGTCATAGTGTCTTCTACAGGTTCGAAGCGACGTCAAAACTGACCATAACCTCAGTTGGCAGAATGTTCACATCTGTTATCAGGCGGATAAAATGACTCGAGTCACTTACATGGCCTACTGGTTTTTCCGGCCAAAGGATGCAGAAAAACGGCAATATGTTTCGCCAACTTATATGTTGGAGCGTCAATTTGACTAAAAAGTGGTCGTAACGGCCAGTCCGGCTTATGATTTTTTGGTAGCCCATAGATCTTATCATTATAGTATTAATAACTAAATATAAAATTTTGTTACCACCTTTTTATTATTTATTTCTAAAAAAAAAACTTTTGAACTAATGTTGATGGTTTTCTTTATTGACTTAACAAGATGAAAAATAAAAAACATGCAATTAAATAAAACTAGAACTAGTCTATCAAGCCGCTTCCAGTGGGCAACGTTCCCAAAATGCTAGCAGCATTGCCACGTTGTATGGCAATGCTTAGTCTTTGGGCAAAGTAAAGGCCAGCATTTTAGTCACGTGTTGCTTCGATCAGATGCCCTGATAGATCTTTATATATTTTGTGTGTTCCTGGTCCCCACGGCCCTAGTGTCTCTACCCCAAAAGGCTCAAATATATATCTACTGTCGAGGGTACTAATAGCTTGATTTAATTTTGTCTTTGGTTCATAGTGCCATAGATTTTTGAGAAATTATCATTGGTTATTTTACTAAATTTGCTCTCACAAATAAAATGTTCAGAACATCTGGATTTCTCAAGGGGTAAATGCGTCTAGAAAAAGTAGTCCGTATTTTTCCCATTTCTATAAATTCCGCTCTGGTAGCCTGATTATTTAGTATTATTCAGATTTATTAAACGATTCATAACACAAAATTTGATTTACACCAAAATATATTTATTTCAGTCCTGGAAGCTAAACAGTTTAAAGTTTATTCAATAACTAGCTGTACCCGCGGCTTTTCCCGCGTGGTCATTTCATTTAAAAGTAATTTACGTGTTATTCCAGGACCATAAGTAACTACAAAGTACAATATACTCGTACTACATTCGTTCAAAAATTGTTTAGCCATGTAATAGTTTTTTTATCGATTGCTCGTCATCTAATCATCAGAATAAGATACCAAGTATTCCAATTTTTAATTTAAACCTTAAGCTATCCAATAGTGAAAATTGCATCGCAATCGATCTAGTAGTTTTTACTTGATGCGCGAACAAACTTACATAGAGACCTTCAGTAGCGACCCGACATGGCCGTGATAGGTTAGAAGACGAAGGCGGGAGCTCGCTTTTCTAACCTATCACGGCCATATGAGCGAACAAACTTACATACACACCTTCAGTAGCAACCCGACATGGCAGTGATAGGTTAGAAGACGAAGGCGGGAGCTCGCTCTTCTAACCTATCACGGCCATGTCGGGTCGCCACTGAAGTTTGTTGACAGAAATCTATCTGTGTTGCAATAGCGTTATATGGAGGTATATTTTCAAAATACGCCGCGCAAAATCTTAAATTCGAAACTACGTATACCCACCCGATCTCAGCTTTTCCAGTGACGTCATAAATGTTCGAATGTAATACCTCTACGGTATACTTTCGAAGAATACATTTTCGCTTTCTGGATTTGAAAACATACCCGATGCCAACACGGTCTCTGACGTCAAGAGCGTTGTGTAGGTAATGTATATTTTTGAACGACGCGACGTCTGCCCTCACATTAGAGCATCACGGAAGAACCCGTGGTTGCGATTGCAACCGCACAGCTGTGACAGTTCTGTTAGTACAACATGTAAAACAGTAAGCAGTTTGGTTAAAAATACAAACAGCCGCAAGAGGGCGCTTTTTATGAGGGATTGTAAATGAATCACTTTAAGTAAAACTAACAAATTTACAAAGTCAAATAATATTACAAAGTAAATTGTCAGAATTGTTTTCTGCTATATAGTTTTTTTTTTCTAAATAATACGAAGTGGAATTATTGTGACGACTGTGATGATTTAAAACATTGGCATCGTCAAGCATTTGATATTTCACGGTTTTCGCGTATAATGGCATAATGAGAATTTGGCATTAATCGTACCATTTTACGTCTTTGGTATTTTATGTTTTTGGTATATTGCGTCGAAAGGGTTATAAATTATCAATATCCCATGATATAACAAACACGCGGTCTTTGTATATGTTTATCTCCTTGTTTCCAAACAAAACTTGACGGTTTACTTCAGGAAATTAAACAAGCCTTAAAAATATCAAATAACGCATAAAACCATTTATAGGCGCGTGGATTCAATCCATAGGCCTCTGGGTTACAGAGCCGACACGCTTCCGCTGCGCCAAACAAACCAAACTTTTGTGCCAAGTTACATCAAAATCCGCCAGAAGTTTCAGCGTGATATGTGTTCTCGTAAATAAATTTCAACTTTTATCCTGCTACTTTTTAGGGGGGACCCTAGATTTTCTCGGGATAAAAAGTATTCTAAATGTTAATCCATAACATAAGCTATGATTGTGCCAAGTTGCATCAAAATCCGTCAGGTAATTTCAGCGTGATGCTTGTTCAAAGAGACAGACACACAGACAGACAGACAGACAGACAGACAGAGAGAAACAGACAAAAAATAAAAAATAACCTTTTTGCACTCCATATCGATTTTAAAGTTTAACTCAATTAAAATTTTCAAAATATATACGCTTTGGACGCTATTTTGACCCACTTTAAACGGTCAGATTTCATTCAAATTTTGCAAAAGACCGATGACAATGCAATAATTCGAAAAAAAAAGTAGAAAATAAATAATACTTTAAAAAAACTAAAAAACACGCTTTATATAGAAAACCAAACTAAAAAATAGAAAATAAATTTTAATAGTGTAAATAAGAAAAAAATGATTTATTTAAAAAAAAAAGCGTGGGGTGCTTTTTAAGATATTATCGAAATGATAATCCTTCTTCTCATATCTGTCAATGAAATATTTGTAACTATTGACCTATGCACCCCACGCTTTTTTTTATATAAATCATTTTTTTTCTTATTTACACTATTAAAATTTATTTTCTATTTTTTAGTTTGTTGTTCTATATAAAGCGTGTTTTTTAGTTTTTTTTAACTATAATTTTTATTTAACTCACAATGATGAGCTATCTATATATATAGCTAAAATTTGGCTTATTTTTCAAATTTTCAGGTCTGATTTAGTCTCTGACGACAATGAGAAAAAAATTGAGTGAGTAGCATATTTGAAGAATTTTTATTTCCTACAGGGCTAACTTTAATCAGCTGATAAAACCGCTAAGTAGGTACCTACCTACCTAGACCTAGTTTTTATTTGTCACTACAAAATCATCTTAATATCGTGTTAAGAGCTCTATCTACCGCCGCCGTCAATAACTATCCCTCTAGTACTAAATAAGTGTATGGTAGTATGTACTTAAGATTCATCAGTCCATAATTTATTATTCGTCAATTCATTTGATGTATATTATTGTTTTGTTGTATTCATTTTTAGTTTCATATTTACTTTATTGTTATATCCATTTAAGTTCCATCTTTAGAATGGATTATTATGTTGTTAGCACTGGCAACTATGAGTAGATAACGATGACAGGGGGCAACACCAGAGAGTTGTATTGGGGAATGACACTTCCACAGAGTATTTGAGGATACCGGACACTTCTTTGTAGAAAGGTGGAATAAAAACATGTCTTGAGATATTTGTGCGTTATTCTTCGTCATCACCAATATCACCATCATCCTCCTCGTTTCAATCGTGTTTATAAGGTTCCGCCAGCTTATTCAGAATAACCCGTAAAATTACTACTTAGGTTACTAATAGTTTCTTCCATTTGTTGCCCGTGGTCCAACCGCGGGTTCTACTAGCACCACGGACAAGGCGCATGTTCCGATAGTCCGACTAGTTGAACCATGGGCAATTAGATTTGCCGGTGGTCCTACTCATTAAAATATAGGTACATCCAATGATGTTATATATAAAATCTCATTGGGTACATCATGCTTATTTTTGTTGAAATGTACGTGAAATTTATAGATGCACGATTATTTCAGGACCATTTAACAAATATATTTTTGCTTTATTTTGCTTTTTTTATAAGCTTATGTGCCTTCGTTTTTCAAAATTTTTCAGTGACTTCAAAGTTAGAAACACCTTAACTGGTGGATTTTGTGCTGAAACTATGACAAATTAAAAATGCACTTTTTATAAAAGAAAAAGCATTATGTAAAAAAAAACGTATAAGCGTAGATTGCATTCAATTTAAGCGATTGACACTAATAAAAAAGACTTCACCACCAAAGATTTAGAGGATGGATAGTGCTTTCCCCCAAAAACTGTAGGTACCTACTACTAAAACTCACGACCAGCAACTCTCTCTATCGGCACAGAATAAATAATAGTACAAGTACTATCGGGTAGAGGGGATCGAGGGGAGGGAGATAACAATACATTTACTAAATACCTACTTTGCGAAGATCTCGTCAAACGACTATCGTTTTAAGATTCTCCAATGACATTGTCCTTACGGCGGAATGGCTGGAGGAACTCGAGTGAATGCTGAACGGCCTGGCTGAAGCTTCTCTACAAATTGGGGTCGGGATGAACTTACACCAGACCAAGATAATGTATAACAAACATATTACCCTTTAATGGTGAAGTTGTTAAGGAATGTATCTATCTCGGGCAGACTTTAAAATTTAGTATAAACAACTTGGATAGTGAAGCCAACAGTCGAATTCAGTTGGGCTGGGCGGCATTCGGAAAACTTCGTCAGTTCTTTTCGCCGTCCATTCCACAGTGCCTGAAGATGAAATGATTTATACTAAATTTTAAATCTCGGGCAGACTTTAAAATTTAGTATAAACAACTTGGATAGTGAAGCCAACAGTCGAATTCAGTTGGGCTGGGCGGCATTCGGAAAACTTCGTCAGTTATTTTCGCCGTCCATTCCACAGTGCCTGAAGATGAAATGATTTAATGCGTGCGTCCTACCTGTGATGACATATGGAGCCGAGACGTGGACACTAACATTGGGAGTTGTCCACAAATTTAAAGTCGCTCAGCGAGTTATGGAGACAGCCATGCGCGGGGTTTCTTTGAAGTATAAACTCCGAAATGAGGTTATCCGATAGAGAACCAAAATCACCAACGTAGCTCAAAGGATTAGCAAGCTGAAGTGGCAATGGGCTGGTCACATTTGTCAAAGGCATCTGTAAATAAAGTTTCGAGGACAATGCTAAAACCCGTTGCTGACGAAATGCTTTGTCGTTTTTCAGTGGTGAATAACGAAACTAACCATGCGTCATTGTCCCCCACTACTTAATTTTATATTATTGTTTTACTATCAGGATTATTAGGTGTATTTTAATATAAATACCTACCTATATTTTTTCACGATTTCTGATTGGCTATTTTCTAGAGACGCACCTGAAGGAAGACAACATGAGAAAGACAGTAAAAAAGACAAGTAAGTTGATTCGAAAGTTTATGCTAAGGCTGATCACAAACATTAGTATTACCTATAGCTACCATTTCTATACGCTGTAACTGTATTTTGGCTTACCTACTGTCATTAAGCAGCGATCAGTATAGTAGCTCATCAGTCATCACTCTTAGACTTACACTTGTAAATTGTACTTACGTAAGTTACCTTACGTAATTAACTTACGATAAATTTGCAAATGTAAACAATACAAATTTATCGTAAGTTACTTAAGTGAGCAAAACTTACAAGTGTAAGTCCGGCCTTATATTGCCTTATATTATACCTTCCAACATAGCAATGTTAGGCCTTTCCTTGAAACCAGCGAAGGCCCAAGATTATGCCCTTTGCGAATGATCTGATTGACTCACGCGGTTTCTTCGCCGCGAGTTGCGGCGAAGAAACGGCTTAGGCGCGGAATGGCCTACTCTCAAAATGGCATATGAGTCTTAAAGGACTAATTCTACAAAAGGCCAATCCCCCACCCCCCTAAACACCTCACGTAATTAACGGATGTCCCAAAGGAATGGACCGAATTGTTTTTTTTTTATTTGCGCTTGGTTTTGGTTGTTATATTGCAATGCACCGCATGCTCTTCCTCTGCCTCGCCATTACGCCCAACTCTAACTCTAGCCACAGAATAAATAACTCTAGCGCTCTACAGGCGGTCTTGGCAGTCGCTTAGTTCGCCTTGTTCAAGCCGGTCCGGCTTCAAAGTAATAACAAAGTTATACCTACACAATCATGTCGCGGTCATGTTTACACTACAAATTCATAAATCTTTTGATTCCACTCTGTTTTTGTATCTTTTTTATAGAAAGGTTATATTAGATCCAGCTGTGGAAGAGCACCATTCACAAATAAAGAGGCGCCCGACTGGTTTCATTCGACCTGGAGATTTGGCAAAGATTCTTAAAATGCGGGCACAAGCAGCTGATGATGATGATGATGATGATAACGACGATGATGATGATGATGATAATTATTACGATAATTATGATGACGGTATAGACGATGATGACGATAAAGCCAATGATAATGGTTCTAGGTGATTTCTTTATTTTTACTTAATAGTTATTTTTAATTATTTTTATGTAAGGTTGCTGAATTTCAAACGTAGTTTCGTTTTCATTCAAAAACCGTAAGGCGGATCAAAACTTTGTTTACAGCTTGAGCTTTGCTGTATTGATGTTCAAAATGCTTTTAAATATTTCTGGAAATAAGCAGAAAAAAGTTAGAGCTAATTTAAATATTATGCTGAAAACTAAAACGTACTAATTTTGAAAGTGCGAGTAAGTACCGTTGAAAAAAACATTAGAACAAGTTAGAAGCTTTTGAAGGAAAACGGAACATGTATAGGGGACCTTACGCACTAGCGGTTGGCCGCTAGGCGGTTAGACTCGAGCGGTCCAACCGCTTAACGCGGTTTCTTCGCGGTTAGCCGCCATAGCGGTCAGCCGCGATGAAACCGCGTTAAGCGGTTGGACCGCTCGAAGGCGCGTGGCTCATAAACAAAATGGACGCCGTCGAGATAGCTTGTGTTATTTATTTTTACTCCCGAAAACAACGAAAGAAAAATAAAAAAAGATACTGGATTCATCCTTTACTAGAAACACGCAACGAATTTGGCCAGTTCGCAAGTTGTTTTCAAGAACTGAAGAAGCACCAAGATAAATTTTTCGGCTATGTTAGAATGAGTGTTTCGTCATTTGAAGAACTACTAACAGTTTTATATGACAGCATCAAAGGACAAGATACTAAATTTCGTGACTGTATCCAACCCGAAGAGAAATTAGTAATAACATTAAGGTAAGTTTGATAAATAAAAAAGTTTTAGTAGTTAATATGTTTTAATTTTAATCGCAATGTGGGTTCATACGAGTAATTGAATAAAAAAAGTAGTAAACTATAACTATTACTGAGAATTATTATTATCATTAAAAAGATCTAGCTAATCAGATTCTTGAGATATCTGTGAATGTGTTGATTCAGGAGAGGTTACAGATTGTTCTTGATTACATGTTCCACGGTGTGTAGGTGGAACTGAGGGCGATGGTGGTGGGTAATTATTTCTAGCAAATGATGGTGTCTGATATCCTTGGGATGGCCCTTGGTTGTAGTTAAATGGTCGTACGTAATCCCAAGTAGAGTTACAGTAGCTGTATCCAGACGTTTGGGCTTCAGTAATGACTTGCATTATTTGAGATTTTGTACGTAGGCGTATATGTTCAGGCACTTTTTTTATTTCACTAACCAACGACAAAAAGAAAAGTCTATCTTCATCTTCTTCCGCCTTTTTCAACTCTACATTCTTATTTAAGACGTTAATCAATTCAACTCCTATATCATCTTCTTTGTTTTTCTTTTTTTTTAGTTTTGGCGGTGGTACTACGACTGGGTCAGCTACGTTTTCTGTTTCATTTCTTTCATTTTCTTGCCTTTGCATGCTTGAATCAGTTTCATTGATAGATACTGTGTCCTTCAAAAACATTAAATTATTGTAAAATATGTATTGAGTCTTTTTCTTAGCCGCTGACCCACTCCTGGTAACATTGTCCTTTAGAGCTTTCACGAAATTATCCCTAATGTTCTTCCATTTCTTTTGTAATTCTTTTCCTAGAACAATACAACAAACAAGTTAATGATTTAGTCATAAAGTAATAGATTTGTTGTAATTCGTGTGACATGTGCAATAAAGATAAAATAAAAAATAATAAAATAATAATAAAATGTTTGTTTCAGATATTTTGCAACAGGTTGTACATTCACGGAACTACATTATACATTCAAAATTGGAGTAAGCACTGTAGCAGAAATCGTACGAGAAGTTTGTTTTGCAATTTGGTTTTGTCTGAAAGATATTTGTTTGCCTGAACCAAACAAAGACGCTTGGAAAAAAATTGCCAATGATTTTTTTCAAAGAGCAAATTTTCCTAACTGCTTAGGTGCTGTTGACGGCAAGCACATACGATGCATTGCACCTAATAACAGTGGCTCGATGTGTTTTAATTATAAAAGTTTTTTCTCTTTGGTTTTATTAGCAATATGCGACAGTAATTATAAATTTGTTATGGTTGATATTGGAGCTTTTGGTAAATTCAGTGACTCGTCAATATTTCAAAATTCGGTTTTCTATGAAAAAATGCAAAAAAACCAATTGGATATTCCAGAGCCACAACCGATTTCACAAAGCAGCGAGACATGTATCCCATACGTTTTTGTAGGCGACGAGGCATTTGCGTTATCTACGAATTTAATGCGCCCATACGCAAAAAAAGATTTGGATGAAACCAAAAGAACGTTCAATTACAGGCTTTCTAGAGCAAGAAGATATGTAGAATGCAGTTTTGGAATTTATGCAAACAAGTGGCGTATATTTCATAGACCTCTAAATGTTCAATTCGCTCTAGCAAAAGATATCATAAAAGCTACTTGTGTCTTACATAATTTTGTAAGAGACCGAGATGGCTATTGTTTCGACGACAGTTGCCCTTTGCCAGAAAATGTAACACAGGAAGGATTAAGAAGGAACAATAAAACTGCGTTGAGATACAGAGAATTGTTTGCCGAATATTTTATGACTGATGGGAAATTAGAATGGCAAAGAAATATGATTTAACTGAAAATAGACGTATTACTATGTTCTAAGATGTTTAAAGTATGTTTAGTTTCGTTTAAATATATGTAATAATAATAAGAAATACTTACCAAGTTTTTTTTTTGCCTCTGTTGTCATCTCCTCTTTTCCAAAAATATCTACTAATTCTTCCCATTGTTTCCGTTTTAAATCTCTATTCTTATAAACTGCTCCTTCACAATTCCAAATAGCTTCTCGTTGTTGAATTTCAACAATGAATTTCTCTGTGTCGAAGTTCATGGCTGCGCAACTGAAAACACGTGCATACTTCACCGGCGGCTCGCCGCAAACTAACCGCCAGTGCGTATACACAAGATGGCGGCTAGCCGCGAAGCGGGCCGCGTCACTCCATTCAACCGCCGCGGTTGAAATTTTGTGGCGGTTTAGTGCGTACAATCATAAGCGGTTGCATATTAAACTGGAAAAGCGGCTAGCCGCGCGGTTAGCCGCCCCCGCGGTTAGCCGCTAGTGCGTAAGAGCGCTAGGACTTCACCGGTGAATATAATTTCCCTTTGGCACAACTGGTAGTGCCTAAGGGAATAGCAGTTACCCAATGTACAACTAGTAGTGCCACGCAAGCCACGGGTAAGTAATGACAAGAACATTGTTTGAAATCAATTTAGAGCAACAGTCACGCTTTTACCAAAATCTTTGATTTTTATATGTGATATTGTATTTATTATGTATTTTTTATATGTGATTTATATATGGGTACTATCGTACTACACAATTAGAACAGAACAACATTGCTATTTTGTTCACATTGTATACTATTTCTTTATGTTTATTTTTAGAAAAGTTTCCATAAGTGTTCCATACGACCGCGACGTTAGGGAAGATTTGCGCCTAAAAGGAGACACGCGCCAGGCTGGTTTGGTGCGACCAACTGATACAAAGAAGGTCCATGCGGGTGCTAAAGAGAGCGGGAAGGACGGTGAAGACAATGACGATTACGGCGACGGTGATGTTAATAGGTGTTTTTTTATTATTATTTTTCTGTTTTGTTTAATTAAGAAAACTCTTGATAGACGTCACCGTTGCTTTTTTCCATAGGCAATAAACGTTAAACAGTAGAATAAGAAACACGACTCATCATCATCAACCATCAGCATAATCCATTATTCAATCATCATCATCATCATCATCATTGTCCGATCATCATTGTCATCAATCATCGATTTATCTCGACTGTCAACCGCGCCACACCTAACTCGTTATTTTTTTAACCGTCTATCCGTGTCTTTCCTGCTTACCTCCCGCGGCACAGAATAAATAATAGTAGAAATACCCGCGGTGGGGCGTAACGGCCGGCGTAAGTAAGCGTAAACGTGACTTTATAACCAGCCTAAATGACGCAATATATTACATTCGTCATCTGGATTTTTATTTATTTATTTGGCGATCAAATTAATAGAAGTTTATGAAACGGTTGCATAACAAGGGCTATTAAAATACGAGTGTGAATTTTGTTGTGTAATCATTCTAATGGCATGGGCGGTACGGGGTAATGCCGACTCTTGGCGTGGCGATTAAGCGGCGTGGCGATTGAGCGGCGTGGCGATTGAGCAGCGCGTCGGCTCTTTGCGCCTCAGCTCGGCCATATTAATGTTATAAGCCATCACATAATGTTTTTAATGTGCAAAATGTATACACTCCAGTTGGGAATTGAACTCCGGTACTACAGACTGATAGTTGAACGGTCTCTCTTTGCACCAACCAGACTTATGGTATTAGCACAGAATAAATAGTACAAGTTTTGGCCGAAAATTAAGTATAATAGATCAGATATAGATCAGCAAAACGTTGGTCTATGTTTTTTGTTTTTTATTATGTTTACACATCTTCCAGGCATCCCGCTACGGCTCATTTTTTTAAATAGAATCACACAAGTGTTTTAATATCTAGTTAATACACTACTTTATCTACACTCATGCAATAGGATGACTACGCAATGGAAGGCGATTGTTTGGCCAAAAGCCCGCGAATACTGTTTTAAACACCTCGCAGTAACAATACAACTAACTATAAATGAAATACAACAGTAATAATTATTGTTTAAATCATTATTATCATTCTTAATGATAATAACGAGATAACAATAAACGAAATACAACAATATAGATGGTTCTAAGCAATTATTGTTATTATTAAAAATAAAGTAAATAATAATAATAATATTAAAAATAATACTAATTAGTTAGGTTAGGGTAGGTTGTCAAAAAGTTAGGGGAGGGTGGGATTAAGTGATGCGGGGAAGGAGAAAGTTTGGGGGAGGATGGGAGGATGTGAGGGAAGGTAGGAGAAGGTGAGGGCAGGTGGGGAAAGTAAAATGTGGAAGTCAAATGATGAATGTTACTAGTCTTATGTTACATTCTACCCCCTCCCATCATTTAATCCCACCCTCCCCTAACTTTTTGTCAAATTCCTCTATCCTCCCTTCACATCCCCCCACTTCTCCCATCACTTTTCCCTACTTACCGCACCCTCCCCTCACTTGCCTCACACTCCTATCACTTTTTCCCAACTTACTCCACCCTCCCCTCAATTTCACTATCACCAGCCACTTCGAGACCTAGAGGAACACACACACTGATGTCTATGGATTTGCTGTGCAGTACTTTAGTTTTTGCTGTTTAATTAAAGCGCCCCACCGAGCGTTCATGGAATTAAAATTATCATTGTTTCAACTCTTGACGTTAGTCACAGATTAAATAATAGTACAAAAACTTAGTTCCGTGGATGCTCACTACTGCCAAACTACTGCTATCAGCGGCAAAATGGCGATAATCAAATGCTCTCATTGCGACGTTCGTCAAGAGCCTGTGATATGCAATTATCTATGCACAGAACTCACTACATCTACACCAGTCACTTCCTTCACACCATGTCCACAAGTATTATGTACAAGTAAACGCGCGCGCTGCAAGCGGTGGCCCGCAGTTCTCCCGTATACAATATTACTCTATGGCCCGCAGTGCGAGGGCGAGACACGTTCGCGAGCGTTCCGCACTCCCCTTGAGAAAGACCACCGGATGTGGTTGAAACTAAAGATGGAATAATTAAACTGACATACAAGAGTAACTCCAGTTTTTGTCTTTTAAAATGTATAAAAACCACGTTAGTTTTCATAATAATAATATCTATACTATTAAATGGTGCCGCTTTATTAGGCACCCTTGCCGCGACGCGGCGGCGGCGGCGAGCGGTGCCGTAGTTCTCTACTAATGCACGACTTTAGTTGGTCGTTTTCGGCCGTGTCACTGGTTCTGCGATGACACGCCGCAGCACCTGCGGCACCGTGGCGCCGAAAAACGCTGCCGCTGCGGCACCATGTGTAAACGCTCGTATGTGTTGGGCCGCACAGGTGTATGGGAAAAAATAAAAACACATCGTGTGTGTATTGCCGAATTGGCGTCGTTCTTTAACAAACACAAACGTTGTGTCTTCAACAGTGAATGTGTAAGCAAGATAAGATAAGAACACCTTATAATTTTCAGACAAGCCCGCGTGTTAAAAACGACAGAACCAAAACTTGCAGCATCATCGAATAAGCGGACCGCTAAACGGCCCGCCTTCATACGGGGCATGCCTCCAGTTGATATCGACGAAGACGGGTCCAGAGAAGAACACAGGCATTCTGTCCTCGTCCGGCTGTTCGATAATTTAGCTGACGATGAAGAACCGCCAACCTTGAAGGATTACAAGTAATGAAAAAAGTAAAACAAAAAAAGTTAAAAAATAAATTAAAAAAAAGAACACACGTTAAACATAAAACTAAATAATTATAATGATTGATTCTTTGAATTTTGATGGCCTACTTTTTGTACATTTTTGTTTGTTTAACTATACGTACTTACCTACTTAGTAGTTATTAAAACTAGTATACAGGGCACGGATATGTGGAGTCTTGTGGCGAATCTGACAGGAATGTCAAACATTGGCTCAACCTATCCGTCAGATATATATCTATTAAAACTACATAATACCTAACATTAAGTGGCCCTGAACATAAAAAAAAAAACAAATCAAAAACATGAAAATCCTTTGCGCTGAACATAACTGCCACAGCAGAAATATAAAGAACCTAAGTAAAATGTTTATTCATTTTCAGGCCAATGTCGGAACATCATCCTAAGAATCTCCTCCTAACGTATTCTTCGAATTTTGGCATGAAAAGCGATGAGAATACTAGAGAAAAATATCTTCGTCATTCCTTTATTGCCAGCAAGAATACCTCTTTCGACCACGTACTAACCCTGCAGCACGGGAAGAAAGTTACCAGAAAAATTTCTTCCGACTACGTGAAGACCATTGACCACATCGAGCATAGACTGGAACTGGAGAACTCAATACGAACCATTGAGTTTGCTAAAAGACGGCCGACGATGACTGTGGCTGGTTACCAAGAGATGAATAAAAAGTACAACGATGAACACCAGAATCGTGCGCCAATTCAACCTACTGCCATTAAACCGCACGGTAACAACGCTTACGATTATTATGGCCTTAGGCTTTCTAACCTAAGGTCTAAGAGCCGGGCTCAGAGAAGTAAAAAAAAAAACTCTACAATTTTTAAATTTTCTGCTTGACATTTTTATAAATCGCCTCATCATCGGCATCGCCTGGGAAAGGGAAATTAATAGTATAGCAAGTGAAATTTTAGACGACATTTTGGGAAAGAGATTTTGTAACCAGGGGACATACACGGAAATCTTGGGACATAACGTATCCTGGGCTAACCACAATCCGGTGCGTTCCTAATATATATTTGCACTTTGTCTGTTGCAGATGTGCCTAAGTCTCGAGGTCTGCGTTTACCCGGCGATTCTCCGTTGTACTCCGATGTTGATGTAAGTTTTCATTAGTAGGTAAGTATTCTCTCTCACTGTTCTCAGGTCTCCTCGTTGCTCGGTGTCTGGATACGTGGATGTCGCTATTATTAATATTTATCATCAATTTGTAGACTATTATTTTCGCTGCTTGGTAACAAGAGTAGATAATTGTAATTATCTGTTACGATGTCCATGTCTCGTAGGCATCTACTTCCTTACATATGAATTATTCAAGACAATCAAATAAATAAAAGAAATAAGTGAAATACCTACCGTTAATTAATAACGGTAGGTATTTATGGGGTAATAAATATGGGGTGGGTGGGGGTTGCTGCCCTTTATTTTATTTCTTTATCGATAAAACATAATGTTAAATACTCCGAATCTCGTGTCTAGACACATTATATATTAAAGCGTTACCCGTGGCACCACTGCGTGGAGCTACAGTTGTGCCTTGGGGAACTGCTATTCCCTTATGCAAATTATTTCTGCTCCATTATTCCTTTATTATAATTATTCCTGTTGTGCCAAAGGGAAATATATAATACCAATGATAGAAAAAAACAATGCCAGTAGTGCCTTGGGGAAATTCTGTTCCCTTAAGCACTAGGAGAGACTGGTATAAAATGATCCCTAAAAAAAAAAAAATTTTGCAGCGAAACAACAAAAAATGATCATTTTATACCTGTGTTTAAAATGATACAATTCATGGGGGAAAATGATCCCTACAGTGTTTAATAAACTTGCACAACTATACTCATATTACAAAGTTCTTTATTTACAAAAACAATATTGCGAATCATACACAGCGTCATTTACACCATTCGCACTTGAATGGTTCCATGTCACTTTCATCTACGCCAGCGCACTCATCGTGGCCCCATCTCTTGCATACTGAGCAATGGATCCATCCTTCTCCTCTCTTATCTTTAGAATATTTTGAGGTACAATAAATGCATTCAGTTTCAATATGAGCTTCATCATCAGAGTCCAAAAGATCTTGTTTTTAATTGGTCCCCTTTGCTCTTCTTTTCAAAGCCATAACGGGTACTTCATATTTTCTTGCAGCGGTTTTGTAGGGAGTACCTTCTTTAACTTCCCTCAAAGTCGCTTCCATCGACCAATTTTGACGATCAGTCTTGCGTATATGCGTGGTATCAACAAAAAACAAAAAATAATTGAGGTAAAATGAACCCGGGATAATTTTGTACACACCACAAGTGATCGTTTTACCCAATGTCATTTTTGTCATTTAGGTCAAAACAAAAACTTTCAAGAAACAATACAAAAAAAATAACACAAATTCTAACACTTAAATGGCAACATTACACTCGTGTAATACAGCTATTACATAAAAAAAACTAATAAAAACGAACTACGGAGATGGAAAAATTTCCTTCATCATCATCATCATCATCATCATCATGTCAGCCTTTAGAAGTCCACTGCTGAACATAGGCCTCCCACAAAGAGCGCCATGACGAGCGAGCTTGTGCCACCTCCATCCATCGACTTCCTGCGATGGCTACAATGTCATCTGTCCATCGTGTGGGGGGTCTCCCTACACTTCCCTTGCTTGTTCGTGGTCACCATTCTAGAATCTTTATTCCCCAGCGGTTGTCGGTCCTGCGAACTATATGGCCTACCCATTGCCACTTCAACTTGCGAACTCTGAGAGCTATGTCGGTAACCTTGGCTCTTCTACGAATTTCCACGTTTCGGATTTTAAACACCGAGCATAACTCTCTCCATTGCACGCTGAGCGACTTTGAGCTTGTGTATGAGACCAATCGTTAGCAACCACGTCTCAGTTCTTTATGTCATCACTGGCAACACGCACTGATTATAAACTTTCGTCATGAGGCTCTGCGGTATCTGCGACGAGAAGATATGGCGCAATTTCCCGAACGCTGCCCATCCGAGTTGGATTCGTCGGTTGACCTCTTTGTCGGTTGACCTCTTCAGCTTCGATAATATCGTTCCCAACATAAACCGACATGGGCATTTGACATGATGTTCGTCTTACCTATGTTAATTTTAAGACGCACCTTCGGCATTGATGTTAATACCATATCCATTCCATAGTTTCATAGTTCAGAAGCTTGAATATATCTTCCAGTGCAGAGGTGAGCAGTTTCGGAGAAATAACGTCTCCCTGTCTCACCCCTTATATAATTCTTCAAGATGGTGTTATCACCATCCTTAAAGAACAACACCACTACGCTCCTGTTCCACGCCTCTGGCGTAGTACCCTCGAGGATGACGGAGTTAAACAGCCTCTGAAGGACTTAGGTACCGGTGTTCCACCCGCTTTCAGTAGCTCTGTCGTTACTCCGTCTTCCCCTCGGTATAATGTCGGGTCAAACTGGCTCTTGCATCGGTAGTCGTGCTAGGAGGACTACTCGATGAGATGTATAATTGTCCATAGAACTTCTCGAGCTCACTCAAAATCTCTGGCTTCGACGAAACGATGCTGCCACTGTCGGTTTTCAGCTTCGTCAACAGGCAGATAGACAATAGACAGATCTGTTGCGATCACTTTGTTTGGAGCCCTTGTTCCGCTCTATTGCGTCCATAATACAAGTAGTATTATAGGAACGCAAAATGTCCTTACCTTACAAAAAAACATTTTTTCTCCAATAAAATTATACCGGCACTTGTGCGCGTTCCGCTTTTGCTGTCAGAGCTAATAGATACCAATAACTGGTATCGATTAGGAAATTATTTTCATTCCTGGTAACAACTGGGAAATACATGTGGCGCTTGTCACCACTGGTAACGATCGGGAACTTCTTCTTCCCATTTATAGCCAGTGGCAATGTATGGGAACTTTTTTCCCATATGTCGCCAGTGGTGACGGAGTCAGTGGCAACAACTGGGAATATACGACTTCACTTATATTGAACGTTTTGCTAGTGTAGTTTCGTTGGCTGGTTCGTCAAAACTGAGAGGGATCGTTTTACTCTAAGGGATCATTTTATACTGGTCACCCCTACCTGTTGCGACTAATTGAACGCTGTAGAACATTAGTGTCCTTCCCACTATAGTTCCATCGTGTTGTCTGGTTGTGTCATTGGGATTATATATTTCCCTTCGGCACAACAGGTAGTGCTTAGGGGAATAGCAGTTCCCCAAGGCCATAGATAAATCTATTATGTATCTATGCCCAAGTACTGACTGGTAGCGTCACGCAGTTCTGCCATAGATGGATGTAACGAATTAAATATGTTTTAAATGTTGGTAAATTCCACCCTAATTGATTTACAGATTAAAGACGGAAGAAGCTCTAAAACCGGGAAAAGCATCAAGATCGTATCATCAAGAATGTAATTAGGACTACATATAGATTTATTTTTTTATTGGACTTTAATTGTATGTACCTACTTTAGTATCATTATTAATTTTGTTTATCTGTATTTGTTATCCCACGTTAAAATAAAATCTACTGTTATATTACTGCTTGTCATTGGGTGTTGTTAAAATAAAAAACGTGACTAAATAATAAAAAAACAGATTTAATAACACTGAAATAGCACAACAATTTCCCATCACATTAAAATATAATACTACTAAGGTACATCATAGTTACATCATCACAATGTCAACTTATGCACATTATTACAATTACGATATTATGCAAAAACGTACATGAATATTGATTATGCCAATGTATTTTCCTGCGGAGTGAGAAGGCGGAATGACTGCGATACTTAGGCTGGGTTGCACCGTCTTACTTTAGCAATAACAAACATCGACATTTCAGTTAAAGTAATTGTTAACCGTATGTAAAGTATAACAGTAACTTTAACTGGGATTATGGTGCAACCCAGCCTTAGACTTGAGCAACTTCTTAAGGATTATATAAAGTTTTCATCATTCACTGTGAGGCATTCTTTCATAAGGATATGTAGAATTTATTCATAATTTTAGACAGGCAAAATAAGGATAACGTATATTCATAAAAGTTTTCTATTTTTCATAATTGGACTGTGAGGCAACTTCACTTATAAATAGGATATTATTCATAAACGTTTCATCCTTTTCGTAATATGACTTACTGCCGCGGCCGAACTCAGAAACGTCAATTCGAACGACATCCCGGCGGTTTAGTGTCGGCGACATTTCTGAGAATCATGTCGGCGAATCATTAACAATGTTTTCCAGCTTGTGCGAGATGTGAAGCCGCCGTGCAGGCTGGTCGGCGACTTTGGTGTGTAGACTCCTTAAAAATGACTTTAGGGATATAAATCAACTTCAATGCGTACATTATTACGGATCGTTACTTAATTTAAATAAAACAAAGAGCCACGTATGTTTGGTCTCAAGTAAGCACTATTCCAAAACCAGTATTGATATGATAGTCATATTTCAGAGCTAGTATCAAAGGTAACAAACTACACTTTTTTTTTGTTTTTTATTCTATCTTTTTGTCTATGGCATTTTGTTACGTGCAATAAATTCACTCCACTTTTATGAAATGGCTTAGCATCAAAGGCATCTCTTATGAATGTCACCGATCAAGCAGCTATATCCTCCTGAATGACAATCAAATGTAACAAACTCCAAACACTAGTATCAAAATCAGCAATCTCCATCCTACTTATATGTATTATTTGTAAAGTTACGCTCATTTCATATAATTTTCCACCTTCCACCTTCCGTCCCCGCAGGGTCTAAATCCACTCGGTCCAAATGCTCGATCTCCGAACGATTTGTCATGTCCATTGCTTATAATTGTCACACTTATATATTATTGTTCGAATTGAATTGACCCAAAAAAATCAAATATCACTACACACTGATCCGCGAACCGTAAGCACCATGTCGCAGTTTAGGGCAATCTCTATCAATGAGCCGACTTGACACAAAAGCTAACAGCATTATTATGAATATCGTAAAAATGCTATTTTTTACTGTGGTTATACGTAATACAAGTAATGTGTACTACGCATTACTTGCTTTACATATAACCACAGTAAAGAAAACCAACGGCGTAAAATTTTAATAATTTCGGGGTGAGACTTAATCTTTAATCGCGATCTAATCACGGGAAGAACGAACCTTGTGCAATCAACATCACAATCGGCCTTTTTCATCTACGAAAGATGATTTAAACACAATTGAGTACAAAATCTAGACTCGCAGAGATTGCCCTTCCATTACCCCCCACTGTTAGTGGCCGTGTCCGTGGCCGAGCCCTGGCGCTTCGATACCATTCGGTGGGTCGTCCCTCCTCTGGACGGCGCCTTCACCGATGTTGTTGCCGTTGGTGCTGTTTCTGCTTTCTAGTTGTTGCTGCCACATCGAAGCGTAGAAACCGTCCTGAGCTAGGAGGGCTTCGTGGCTGAAATTAGAGTATTTTTAATCATAATTTGATCCCCTTAATTGGAATTATAAAATTAAAATGTCTAAATACCCAATCATATTAAGAAATAGCTGCGCCCCGCGTATTTACCCGCGTGAGGGATGATGATGATGATGATGATGAAAGTTGGACTGAGTTTAGAAGTATACTTGACAATAGCATGTTTTTGTTTGTTACACTGTTTAGAATTGATAATTCCACGTTTCATTGATGGCCGCGAGAAAATAGAAATGCGTCACTTGCCCTAGGAAAATTGACATTGTCTTTTCATCAAAATCCGTTCAGCCGTTTGAAAGTGAAGGAAGATGATGACGATGAAAAGTATCCTGTGTTGTTCCAGGATCCAATAAGGTTTTTAACAGGTCTAGTTTTAGTGTCAATCGATGTGGAGTTCCCCAAGGGAGCATTCTAGGACCGCTTCTATTTCTGATTTATATAAATGACATGCCTAATATTATTGAACATAAGTGTGTACTATACGCCGATGATACTACCCTTGTTATAAAGGGTAGAGATATAAGTACATTTGAGTCCGAAATTAATATAGCCCTTAATTCTATTATAAATTGGCTTACGTACAATAATTTACACGTATATATTAGCAAGACCAAGGTGATCCAATTTCAGACTTACAACAGCAATCCTATCAAATCAACTTTGTTTCTGGGAATAACAATTGATAAGCACTGCAACTGGAAAGAACATGTAGACAGTTTATGTGCAAAACTGGATAGATTTATGTATGTTCTTCATCGCTTAAGACATGTAGCCACCATGGAGCCTTTCATGGTTACGTATCCTCAGTTCTTCGCTACGGTGTTATAATGTGGGGTAATTCTGTGGATGCAGGAAGAACCCTCATAACACAGAAGAAATGTCTGAGAGCATTGTTCAAAGCAGAGCCCTTAGACAGCTGTAAACCATTGTTTATAGTTAAAAATATATTGCCCTTACCCTGTCTCTATATTTATTAAATATTTATCATTTTTTTATACAAACATGATAAATATTTTAGCAGACATAATGCAGTTGCATCCAGAGTTAATAATAGGAATAAATTTAAACTGTATGTACCTAATCAGAGATTAAAGGTATACAGCGACAATGTTTACTGCAAGGCAATACGTCTGTACAATAAATTGTCCAACTGTTACAAAGACTTGAATTATAATATGTTTAAACCCCAACTTGTTTTTTTTTATGTGGTCTGAAATTTTACCCAATTTTATTTCTAGCATTATTAATTCAATTTTATTAAATTATGTTATTTCATTTTCAATTGTATTTCTGACATTGTTTTTTTTTCTTTTTAATTGCATGTTTAAATTTAATTCCATATGTTTGTTATGTTAATAATAATTACTGCAAATATTAGTACGCCGGGAACGGTTGAATATTGAGCTAATAAATTATAAACACCTGTCCTTACAATATTCTTATAAATAAATTATTTGATTTGATTTGATATAAGCTCAAAATCCAGCCTAAAGTCATCAAGTTCAGCCGTTTGAGCGTGAAGGAGTAACGAACATACATACACCCACATACAATACATATAAGCTTTTGCCTTTATTATATATATTTAAATAAAGTCGTAACTTTAAAAAAAATATGCTAGTAAGCATAATTCAAAATCGTTGGCAGCAGTGCTTCTTGACCAAAAGACAACTGCATAATTAAACAAAGCATAATATAGTTGAATCGAAGTGTCACTTTTTAAAAATGACTACCAGGCTAGGGCAGGGTCATTTTTAGCCCACTTGCAAAGCTGCCTTAGCCCCGGGCTAGTGTGGGCTAAAAATTTAAATTATATTAAATTAAAGACAAGTAGGATAGAGAGACATACGCAGACGGTAGCGCGAAAGAGATAACAATATTTTTTGGACTAACTAGATACTTTGTTCTGTTGTCGTGCAAGTGGGCCTAATAGTGATGGATTTAGTTCAGCGTTACTTCAAAAAATCTTTGTTAACGTAGTACCTACAGTTTCGGTAATATGCTTGGAGGTAATACAGAAACCTGCAACTCAAGCTCAGATTAGTGTAGTTTCTGTGTACAATAAATTGTGTTTTTTCCCAATACGTTCATTTTATTGTAATTTCTTTAAGTGTTTTCATGAAATAAATCAAATTTGAATTTGATGTGATCAAGAATTTTAACCTATACGAGCATAAAACTCATTTCATGTAAAAGAAATAAATTCCTAAGATTTTTCGTAACAAGGCGAACCATTTTTAAATTCCTACACAGGCTATTTAAGGAACACTTGAGGAAAATGAAAAAATATATAACTGGCTTGTCTAATTAACTTTGGGAATGCCAAACAATACAGGAAGATTTAAGTAGAAATGTGCGATAAAGATAGGCTTGTTAGGATTGCGCACTTCCCGTGATATTTTTTTTAAATACACCATGTAGATGATAACCTCTGATCAACACTGACCTCAAATTACCTTTATTATATAATATTCGACATATTGGCACTAAATGAAGGCTACGGTAAGTATGTATAGTTATTCCATGCTATGATAAAAGTTCCCGGACTTTTCGCTCCGTTTCGAATTACTCTAATCTTCTCTAAAACGAATTTAATAGAAAAAAGAGTTTATTTTAGGGTACTAAATTTTTTCATTTACATTTTGACTTCATGTTGTAGTATTTTTCCAAACCAAAATATTAACTGATTTTGTACACACGGGCGCTTTCTTGTCGGGATAACCGCAAAGCGTTTGCGCTCCATTTTACACCAAAGCCCAACGTCATAAAGTTCGACTTTGCTTGACGCTAGATCAAGTGGCTCGAAATAAAAATCAAAAATGGACTACACCCCCGTTCTTCCTGGTTCCTACATTATGATTAAAGGGTCCTCGCTGTTACAGTAGGTACTCACTTTCCCCTTTCGACGATCTCTCCCTCCTTGACGACAAGTATTTCGTCCGCGTGGATAATCGTTGACAGTCTATGCGCGATTATGATTGTCGTTCTGTTGGCGCATACTCTGGCTAAAGCGGCCTGAAATAAAAAAACATGAATGTAATAATGATAAATTAAAATCTCCTAAACCAATATAGGACCATACTGAAGATTGTTAATATATTAAGAGATAACACACGAACAAAAAACATACAGACCACTTGAGAACTTCGTCCATTTGTGAATCGTTTAGGCAGGCTAAAGACGAAGACTTTGCATATATCGTCGCTCCACCTAGCAGGAGGGCGCCCTACACTACGTTTACCGAGTCGCGGTCTCCACTCAAGAACACGTCTACCCCAAAGGTTATCAGTCCTCTGCCACTTCAGCTTACTAATCTTAAGGGCTATGTCGACAACTTTGATTGATGATACAATCTTTCAGAGAAACTCCGAGCATAGCCCTTTCCATAGCCCGCTGAGCGACCTTAAATCGCTGGGCTAGTCGTACCGTGAGTGTCCACGACTCGGCTCCGTATGTCATAACAGGTAGGACACACTGGTTGAAGAATTTTGTCTTCAAACTTTGCGGTATTGGCGAAGAGAAGACTCGACGAAGTTTTGCAAATGCTGCTTAGCCAATCTGTATTCTTCTGCGGGTCTCTCTCTCGAAGTTGGTTTTACTAGTTGCAAAGTTTGCCCCAGATAAACATACTCCTGAACAACTTCGAAAGCAGTTCCGGAAACAGCAATTGGTTCCGGAATAACATGGTCGTTGAAAATAACCTTGGTTTTGTCCAAGTTCATCAGGAGAATGCGATCAATGCGTTGAGACGAATCAGCTAGACTGTCCAACATCTGTTGCAAGGCCTGTAACATTTCTGCCACAATGACGATGTCATCCGCGAATCTCAAGTGTGAGATGTACAACGGTTAATGTAAATGCCACATCCTTTCCAGCCCAGAATCTTAATACATCTACTTACATAACCTCCAATGCATTTGAGAACAATTTCGAAGAAATAACGTCCCCTTATCTCACACCTCGATTCAGGGGATATGCTTAGTCTGCTGGTTCTGTATTGGACGGTCGTTGTTGCGGCGTCATACAGACATCTCAACACTTGGATATACCGCCAGTAGACTTGGCATCGTTGCAGGGACTCCAAAACAGACCAATTCTCAATAGAATCAAAGGCTTTCTCATAGTCCACAAACGCTAGGCACAGGGGCTGATTATACTCTTCTGTCTTCTGTATAATCTGTCGCACTGTGTGGATGTGGTCTACGCGTATCCTCCTTAAAACCCGGCCCGGCAAGACGATTCGTTATGACTATCGAAAACAGACATGGCTCAGGAGGGAAATGGGCCGATAGTTTTTCCAAAAGGGTCTTGTCACTTTTTTTGAAAAAAAAAAAGGATGTCCACACTCTTGTTCCATGCCTTTGGAGATCTCCCAAAGAAGAGGACAGAATTAAACATACGCTGAAGCTCTTTAAGCGTGGGAGTACCTCCTGCCTTCAGGAGTTTCGTAGTTATACCGTCCTCACCCGGGGCTTTTCCATTTCTGAGATGTTTCAGAGACATCTCTATTTCGTCAAGGCTGACTTCTGGCAGTTCTTCGGTATAGTGGCGAGTCAGTGGCCCTGGAATCCTCGATATCGCGTTCGGGTTGCGACGCGTGCGACACGTACAGTCGGCCATAGAAATCTTCAACTTCCGCGAGAATCTCCGGCTTAGAAACGTCATTTTTCCCGCTTGGTGTGGTCAACTTCGTCATTCGTGCAGCCATTTGCACGAAGTACAGAGTGGACACGACTTATCGGCCGTACTGTACTTCCGCTGCGACTACTGTAATATTTAGTCTGTACGGTACTGTTTTATATGTATAAAACAGAAGAATATATGAAACCGTGCGCTTACCTGAATATTTCTCTCAGTGTTTGTGTCTAAAGCAGACGTGGCTTCGTCCAACAGAACTATAGCCGGATCTTTGAGTATTGTCCGCGCTATGGCTATTCTCTGTTTTTCGCCGCCACTGAGCCGCAGGCCTCTTTCTCCAACCTGTAACGTAACATTTAGAACATCAAAAAAAAACTTTTTAAAAAAAAAAAACTAAAACTACCGAACCAATTTTGATGAAAATACGTGACGTAGGAAAACACGCACCCGCAGTAAAGAACAACATCGGAATCATCAATGAAAACTCGATTATTGTAGCTTCCGGACAGTTTGGCGAAATTTATAATTATGAATCCTGTAGCTCTTCCCTTTCAGATAAAAATTAATCATCAAAACCGGTTAAGAAATCTAGGAGTTATGACATAACATACATTAAACAAAAAAAAACAAATTATGAAATCCTCCTTTTTCAAGTCAGACAAAATGAATATCGTTCACATGTCTTATGTCATACAGAAAAAGCTTTATTTTTTAGATGTGAGGAGAGATACGAAAATTTATAAAAAACCGTAGTTACACCTTGTACTAATATTAATATGTAATACTCTTTCTCATCTCACAGGTGCTGCGAGAACTTGCAAAGGGATTTCAGGAAATGAGCAGCATTTTGATCTGAATGTCGATTCAGGTCATGCTTAATAAGAATAATATTTAAAGAAGAAATAATAAGCTTTTACGACCTTTTTATTGAAAGTTTTTTTTAAATATATTTTTACTTTTACTTTGTTTTTTTTTTCATTGATTTTAGTTTCATTTTCACTTATTACATTTTTTTTTCTTTTTTTTTTCTTTCCCTTTTTTTTTTTTATTCTTTGTCTTTGGTTTGTGAGCTACCCTGAAAGTTTCAGCCGGATAGCTAATCTGGAAGTGCACGAAATTTGAATTCCAAGATTCCAGGACAAAATACATACATCGATATATACATACATACAAGTGAAGTTAAATAAAAGCTTTTAAAAATTCATTGTCATCGGAACTGAACCAATATGCGAAATTTCAACTGCGTAGGATAAGAGGAAATGGTTCTTGATACAGCTAGGCGGGGTGGTGGCAAGTTGACGCAGTGGCAAGGCATCCAAGAACTGGCAAGAGACTGTTTCACTAGCCGCAATGCGCATGCGTGGCCGCCATATTGAGTTGAATGACCCGAACAGTGTAGGAGTTTTCAAAGAGTACATTTACGAGCCGGAAATCTGGTTAAGGCGCAAATTTGCAATATTTTTTGTAGTAATTAAAACTGTTTAACTTCCTTAAATTATTCAAATTCCACCAATATAATTAATAAAAATCTGTATCTACTGTGTACGTTCGTGCGAGATCGGGCGCAGCGGACATAAAATGGTGTAATACAATCATTAATATTGAAACCGGGACCGACAACTTCGCGTGCCGAATCATCGAGCGATAGAAAAATATTTAGTTGTTTTTTAATTAAAGCCTAACTATTAAACTTTCGCGATTCGAACACATAGTTAATAGTACATTACTGCCGCGGTCTGTAATGACTGCATTGCTGGCAGCGATGATGATGGTCGAGAGCGTAGCTAAGTTAAGTTCGAGGCCATTATAGCGCGGTCAGCATTGCAGCCCTTGATGGCCAAGCTGGAATGAAGGTCGAGACCGAAGGTCGAGGCCTTTATAGCGCGGACAGCAAGGGCTGCAATGATGGCCAAGCTTGAAGGCCGAGAACTTAACTAAGCAAAGCTCGAGGCCATCATAGCGTGGCCAGCAGGGCAGTCATTGCGGACCAAGGCTTGTATAGTGCTTTACTCAAACAATGCGAGGAATTTAAATAAAACCAGATTAGTATAAATAAGAATTTACTCAAACAATGCAACAACAACGAAAACAACAACAACAACGACAACAACAACGACCACAACAACAGAAACAGAAACAGTAACAGTAACAGAAACCGAAAGAGAAACAGAAACAACAACAACAACAATCACGATCACATCAGCTTTCAAACAAAAAAAGCGGTCCATTCGTATGGGAGCTACAACGCCTCTCTTTTCGCGTTCTGGGTTAACGAACCCACGGAATAAATAATAGTGCTACGATAAAAGATAATGGATTTTCAAAGGAAATTGCTGGCCGCAAAACACGACAATAAAGAAATTCCATACAACTTTGATGGCGCCTATTCAAGCAGCGCGGCAAGGTCGACTTTGCCCAAAGAAGGTTGTCGAAATAATGACCACATTACTAGTATTGTTTGAGTAAATATTTAAACGGGACTTAATCGCTCTGAAAACTTTATATTTTTATATTTTTTTTCCTTTTCACCTCGTGACCACGATCAATGCAACTTGATCGAAACGTCGAGGTAAATAAATATTAAGTTTTCAGCGCGATTAAGTCCCGTTTAAATATTTAACTAAAGCCTAACTACTTTTGTATGAGAGCTCGCCGGCGATGAACTGGCTTAAAATTTATAACCGTTTTAACGATGATTCGAATATTAGTGAACTCTAAAGTTGGTGGCTGTACTGCCTAAGGACTATTTTACGTGCAGTAAACAAAGTATCTAGTCAGTCCAAAAACGATTGTTATCTATTTCGCGCTTCTTTCTGCGTATGTCTCTCTATCCTACTTGTTTTACATTTTTAGTTCAGACTATACACTAGCCCGGGGCTAAGACAGCTGTGCAAGTCGGGCTAACTGTACCTGTGTTTCGTAAGCATCAGGGAATGACAGTATTCTGTCGTGAATATCTGCGTTCTTGGCTGCAGCCATGACGTCGGCGTCCGGCGCGCTCTGCCTGCCGTACTGGATGTTGTACCTGATAATAAACAACCGTTAATCAATCAACTTAATCATCGTTAATAAAATTAACGATGATTACGTTGATTACACAATTTTATAAGTAATTAAAATATGATTATTCTATACACGTGTGACCGATTAAAATACACATTCGACCCGAAAAGCAATCAACGGAGTTGACCGATAGTTTGATTTATCGGTTATGTAACATTTTG
Organism: Alsophila aescularia; assembly: GCA_946251855.1. Lineage (NCBI taxonomy): Eukaryota > Metazoa > Arthropoda > Insecta > Lepidoptera > Geometridae > Alsophila > Alsophila aescularia. The sequence continues at coordinate 47,589,975 of OX276378.1, forward strand.
ATCTACAAGTAGCTCAACATAATTAAATCGTTTGGATAATTTGTTACTGATTACACGTAATGTAGACATTTTCAATAAGACATAAGTTCAAAAACTAATACGCGACTACGGTCGGATCAGAAATACCATATGACACCTGTGGCCCTATTACAGAACTTGGCTTCAATCAGATTGTCACTTTTTTCATGGCAATTTCGACTCTATCGCAAGGCATTAGTGATAGCGATATTGACAATCCGATTGAAGCCAAGTTCTGCGGTCGGGGCCTTGAAAACGAATCGATTGACACCTCGCTTGTCAAAATAGGACCAATAGGGGCGAAGCTATGATGGTACATCCACATACCCACGTAAATATATACATACATACATAAATACATACATACATACATACATACATACATAGACTGTTAAACTCATTACCCTTACCTTGCTTCGCCGTAGTCGGGTAAACACTAAACTTTACATGTTAATTCAATTGAATGTATAATCCGCACCAGTAAAACTTTCTGAAAATGACGTCATTACGCACTCATATTGTACCAAACCGAAGCAGACAGCATGCGTTGACACGGCAGAAGCAAAAATCACTTAATTTATCTACCACGGTATGATGAAACGATTATATCAGTGGAGTTCTAACCAGTTCTTTGGAGACCCTGTGAAATGTCCGTTGTTTGATCAAAATAATCTGTGATTATACTTAGTATACTACACATTATATACACAGTAGTTCTACTAAACTCCTCAATAATCTAACTTCAATAAGCTAACCTTGATGATCATATTGTCATTGCTGATTTGAGCTACGGCGGCCGACTCTACTCCTTATCTTCTTGTCGAGCTGTGGTATTACTTATGTACCCAATTATTTCAGCAAACCTTCATCATCAACCGGATGCCGGTGCTACGAGTTATGCGGCATGCCCATTGCCACTGTAATTTGGTTATTCTTTGAGCTATGTTGGTAATTTTGCATCCACATTCCGGATTTTATCTCGCAAAGAGATCCCAAGTATAGCTACCTCCAAAGCTCGTTAAGAGACTTTGATTGTCGTATGAGGTAGTGCTGACCATTGGTGTCAGGGTTTTTCAGGCCGCCGGACGGCCTCTGATATGGCTTAACGACTGCTATTATTCAATAATAGCCGGGACCGACAGCTTAACGTGCCCTCCGAAGCACGGATCCCTCATAACTCGGAAAAGTCATTGGAGCGGAGCATAGGACCGAATCCGGTATCGTTGAATTCTAAGCTGCACTATTGAACTGTTAGGCTACCATCGCTCTTGAGTGACTTTGAGCTTATGCATAAGGACAATAGTTAGTGACTACGTTTCAGAGCCGTGTCATAACCACACACATAGATTGTCCTTTTCCGTCTTGAGGCTTCGAGGTAAAAAATAATAATAATATTTACTAACCTAACCTAACCCAACCAACACAAACTAGTTGCATAACGGCTTTGAAGCCAATCTGATTATGCCCAAAGGTGCTAAGACTATGCGACTTTTCTTTTTTTGTCTTTTTTTTTTTCTTTCGTCAGTTGCGTGCTGACGTTCGTAGCGCTCGTCGCGGCTTGTCGGCATAATACTCCCAGATGAAGGACTTCAAAATAGTCCGAAACTGGTCGGAGTATTTCCGATATTCTTTTTCGTGAGTTTTTGCCGTTTTATTTATATTAATTCAATTTTATGTCGCCTTTAGTTCTATTACAACTGCACAATAGTAGTAAAATTGTGCCTCAAGAGCTGCAACGGATAATTAATGCCACACTAACCCTTTTATGAAGCTACTTTTGTGAACGAGTGAACGAATATGAATGAATGTATTGTATGTCAAAAAGATGAAGTGTAATTAATATTGTAATCGGCCATCATTAAAATATTATTGTGACGTAACTAATTCATATTATTAGTTTGTTAAACACAAACGGATAAAAACGCTTCCATATTTACTGTGAATATATATGGTGTTTTTTCCAGTAATGTTTAAGCGCTTTTGAAATAACATAAAAATGGAAGAAATATTAGCTAAATAGTTTTGACTATTTTTATATCGTATTTTTATTATGTATCGGCAGTTTATTATCTGGAATTGGTCGTTTGAATATTGACAACAACAAATTTAATTTTAATGAAACACATCATTATAACATCAAAACATTGCAAATAATCAACTCAATTTTCTTGAGAAATGGCGGATTCACTAAGTCTGTACAGCGGTGCAAATAATGTCTATTGTATAACTTAATAATGTCAATTAGATCTTTAGTTACATTGATTGTCTTTTTGGAACTTGAGTCTGTATTAGAGTATATTATTACACCTATTATGGAACTTCTAGTACAACAAGAGTAGTTATTTGAACTCTTATACAACTGCTTTTTATGGCCTACAATTAACTCTTTAATGCAGTTGAGCGGCGTATAACAGAAACAAGAGAAACCTTCATAAAACTTTCAGTGATAAATGCTCTTCGTAACTCTCTATAAAAGTTATAGGTGGTATATTAGTTCTAGAATAAACTATTATAAAGACAAGGGATGTATTTGGTTCCGATACTGCCACTTTTGGTACATTTTGTACCTTAAGACGTTTGCGGAAACAATTATGCAACTTAAAATTGCTTCCTGAACTCTAAAGCCACTATTATATATCTTAAAGTTACAAAATAGGCTGCAATTTCCCCTAGTGTGTTAGTTGGGAAATATTGGTTGATTCCCGAAGGCACCTCACCTCACAGTGTTGTTGAACAGCACAGTGTCCTGCGGCACCACTCCGATGTTGGCCCGCAGGGACGCCTGCGTGACCGTCCGCACGTCCTGCCCGTCGACAAGTATGGCGCCCTCGTTGACGTCGTAGAAACGGAACAGCAGACGCATTATTGTCGACTTCCCGGCGCCGCTGGGACCGACCTGTAACAGTATTCTTTGAGTACTCCAGTACTTAAAGTACCCATCCCACTAATATTATAAAGGCGAAAATTTGTATGTATGTTTGTTACTCCTTCTCGCTCAAACGAATTAACGGATTTTGAAGAAATTTGGATTGGAGATAGCTTATACCCTGGAATAACACATAGGATACTTTTAATCATCATCATCAATCACGAGGGTGAAACCGCGGGGTGTAGCTAGTTAGGTATAAATATATCACGTTCAACCGTCAAATAGTTTTTTATCGATTGTTCGGCTTCTACTCATTGGAAAAAGATATAAAGTACACCAGATTTTAAACCAAAACCTAAGCTATCCAACATCAAAACTGCATTTCAATCGGTCCAGTAGTTTTTACGTAATGCGAGAACCAACAGATAAATAGACACATTGTTTTTAAATTATTTGTTTTTCGTATGAGGAAGTGCTGGCTTCTGGTGTCTGAGTTTGTCAGGCCGCCCGAGGGCCTCTGTTTTTTTTAAATCATCATCATCATCATTTCAGCCTTTCGAAATCCACTGCTGAACATAGGCCTCCCCAAAAGAGCGCCAAGACGAGCGATCTTGTGCTCTGGGTTACTCTCGTACAATAGACGAAAGTACGGCAGAGCCTATCCATAGAGATCAGAGTTCTCAACTTACCAAAGCGACAGTGCTGCCAGGCATAACTCTGAAGCTAACGTTACTCAGCACGAGCCTCTCCGGCCCGTAGCCGAACGACACGTGCTTGAACTCGACGCCGCCGCGGCGCACCAACAGGTCCGGCGCGCCGACTGCATCCTTCACGTCACTGTCCACTCGCATCAGGTCGAACATGTTCTCCATGTCGACAAAGTTCTTTTGTATTGCCCTGTCGAGGAAAATTTATAATTTTTGCTGTGTTTACTCGACTACGCCGAAGCAAAAAGGAGGGTTACGATTTGGGTGGGTATGTACTATGTATGTATGTTAAGCTGTTCCTCATAACTTCTAAACTATTCATCATAATTTGACAAATGAAGTATCGTTGGAAGCGCTTTCATCGTCCGCTGGTTTTAGGCTATGTGACGTCACATTAAATTGAATATGGCGCCCGCTAGAAAACAAAAAGAAGCAAAAAAAAGAAGGAAATAAAAAAAACTTTGATGTCATGTTTGGTATTAAATGAAAGGGCCTAATTATCACATTTCTAAAATATATATATTAAAAGTTAAAACCCCAAAATAATTTAAATAAAAATATAACTTCAAAAACTAAAACCCGACTACGGTCTTAGTCTTAGTGGACTAAAAAGTCACAAACAACGATATTCAAACGTTTTAGAAATTTAAAACTTTAGGGCCGTAGAAGTGCGATATAAATTTATCAATATTTATTTAACCAAGTAGGTAAGGCGCACTCCCCCGGCTATTCTATATTCTTGTCTATGACTTTTTAATCCACTAAGAAAATAATCGGGTTTATGAGCTTATGTTTTTATAACAATTATATATGAGTATGTAACACATAGCATAGCTTAAATGGAGATGGGCTGGACACTTGGCAAGACGGGATGATCAAAGGCGATAACGGAGTAGTGGCCTAGAGGAGCACAGCATACACGGGGCAGACCACTAGCTCGATGGTCAGACGACATCGTTGGGCACGTAGGAATAGACTGGATGAGACTTGCACAGGACCGGAACAAATGGCGTGACAGAGAGGAGGCCTAGGTGGAGTGGGTGGATGCGGGCTGAGTAGATAGATAGATGTAACACATAACACATTGTAAAAGTCATGGTACGGAGCTGAGGACCAAAACCTGTATCGTTCGATACTAAAGCGCACTAGAAAACCCAGCGCACTAGAAACGGGTTTTCTAGTGCACACGAAATAGGTAGTTGATAAACGAAGTTTTAATAAAGCTGATTCGAACTTATTCCAGGGCCGACTTTAGGATAATTAGTGGCGCCGAGGCGAACGCATGAGCTCAGCGCAACACATTGAGGAGGGTCCACTAAGCGGTAGCGCGATCATTGGGGCCGCCCAGGACTCCCAATCTTCCAACATCTTGATTTCGCAATTTAATTGAAAAGGTTCAAAATAATCCAATTATCTGTGAAGAAAATCGCGGTAAGGCACGCGCGGAGAATTCGGGAATCTCTCTGACTGTGGCCCGCGGAAATAATATAAATTCCTAAGAATATAATATGTAACTGAGTTACCACATGAAAGTAGGCAAGAGTGGTTTAATAAAAAAGCGTATTCTAAAATTAATTACCATGTTATTGAGAAATATGCATGGAAGCAAGCTGATCAAGCGCTTACATTATAGTTTTTTAAATTCTTTAAGAATAATTGAAAAAAAAACGTACTTTATGCAGTAATAACATAATTATTTTGATACTAGCTGTACCCGCGGCTTCATACGCGTGGTGATTTCTCTGGGTTATGAGCTATTCCAGGACCTAAAATACCAATATATACATAATACATTTGATCAAAATTTCTTCAGCCGTCAATAAGGTTTTTATCGATTGCTCGGCTTCTATATCGGCTTGAGATACCAATTACACCAGTTTTTAAGTCAAACATTAAGCTATTCACGAGTGAAAACCGCATCGCAATCGGTCCAATAGTTTTTACGTGATGCGCGAACAAACAAACATACAGACAGACAGACAGACACGATTTAAAAAAACTTGTTCTGTAGCTTATTTTAAGTACCCTAGACCATTTTTTTTAATTATCTTCTTTGTACAGACTTTGTCGTACTTATTGCTTTATTATAAGTATAGATTAAAGAATTGCATTGTCGAATTTTTTATTATTTTTAATGCATATAGCAACATCATTTGTCAGAAATAGCTTTTACCGAACTATACTGCATGGATTCGGCTCCTGGGTGCGGCTGTAATGATGAAATCATTAATAAAATAACCAAATATTATAACTTTTGCAATAATCGTATTTCGGTCGAATTTTGTTATAATTTTAATTGGCTTCCAGGGGCAAGTAGCACCCGGAGCCCCCTAGAACTCAACGCCCTGTTCCCCACACCCTGGCTACCCCGGGTAACGACGGCCCTGCTTGTGTATTTGCTTTACACAATTTTATGATTAAAAAATGTATTGCATTTCATGAGTGAACATGCAACTTGCGTGGGATGAAAAAGATGTCGAAAATGGAAGTTCAGAGAAAAGATAAGGAAGGCTGATACCATCACCATGTAGGTTATTCAGGAAGAGTGTGTGTGTGAGAGAGAGAGATATATATATATATATATATATATATATATATATAATGTGAGAGAGAGGTAAAGATCTTTACTCACCTATAGTAAGTACCAAACCAGTTGAGTGGCACATAAAGTTGTACTATGTAAGATGCGAACAGCACATAGTCACCAACGGTCAGTGGTACAGTCGGTGGTTTTGTATTCACTACCAGAGACACACAGAGTAATGATCCCGCGAGTAGACCTACAAACAAAATATTTATTAATTATTTACATGGATAATTCAGGAAGAGACACCTATGAGTGTTTGGGTTGTATATATGTGTGTAGTAGTAAGTTTCTTTAGCGCGTCCTGCAGTCTAAACGGTTTAATTCATTTTGATACATAAATATAATATGAAGTGTCAAGAAAACTGAAATGGCGGCTTACAGCTGCCATATTGTATTTCCGACACAACTAAATATTTTTAGTTATATTTTTAGTTGTGTCGGAAATACAATATGGCAGCTGTAAGCCGCCATTTCAGTTTTCTAATGAGGTATAAAAATGAAGGTCTTTAAACGACCATTCCAAAAATATATAAGGGAAACTAAAAAAAAACATACAATAACAATAAATTATTATAAAATAAAATACGAAATCCCGACTGCGAACAAAACTATAAAGAGGCAAGCAAGCTTTAGATTCTTGATTTTTAAATATAAAATACAGTCAGAGGCATCATGCATTTCATTTCTCCTTTGAAGGGATCATCTAGAACCAGGCGAGCTACTCAGTGGTTTTTTTAAATATTTCTTTTAGATTACTTACCACTGCAAATGATGACGTTTTGCATTGTGTTCAGCATGTTTAATGTGATTAATGATCTAAACTCTTCTTTCTGAAACAAAGACGATGGTGAATAGCCTATTAGCAACTTTGGAAAGTTACTTATTATCTCATTTTATCTACTCTGATATTATAAAGATTTAAAAAAAACTGCACCGTTTTATAAAATTCTATCACCTACAGAAAGCTACATTATCAGCGAGTAACGTGGACAGTATTTTATTTTTCAAAAAATTAGAGTTCCCTACTAACATCGCAATAATGTAACCCAAGGTATCAGAAATACATAACGGAATGACATGTTACCATGGAAACGAAACAATAACAAGCCTGTCAAGTACGTGAGTAATAATGCAGTTGTTTATGGTAAAAAAAAACCATGATCTTTGCTGAATTAAGACTTTGACTTTGAATTAAGCTTACTAGCGTATATTTTTTAGAAGTTACGACCGTTATAGTAATGCTTAAAGTAAGAAAAATGCCGCGGTGTGAGCACTACCCGTGCGAAGCCGGGGCGAATCACTAGTTTTAAAATACATCAATTAACAACTTCTGCCGTCAAAACTGTGTCACGGCACGGGTCATCACGTTACAATGCCAGTAAAGTTTGCTATGGGTTCATCAAATTGGAAAATGTCGATATTACTCACTATGAGGAACGGAATGACATGCATTGCCGTCGAAACGAAATAATAACAAGTCTGTCAAAAAGCATCAAGTGACACTAGTCATTATGAGACACTGGACATGTTTGGACACTAGTCATTATGAGACATTGGACATTGTGGGACTGGACGTAATAGGACACTGGACTTATTAGCATACTAGACATTTTAGGACACTAGACAATGTGAGCCTGAACGGTTTCCAAGTCGTCTGCACAAGTTACACAGCTTTTTATTACTATGTTTTACCCTTGAAATGTCCAGTGATGCAGGGTATGTATCATGCGCATGCGCATCGCACGCGCGTGGATACTCGAAGGAGCGAAGAAATAGTTAAAATAAAGGCTAAATATAACTCCGCTTCATCATCAGCCCGTGCTCGTCCACTGCTGGACATAGACCTCTCCCAATGAACGCCACAGAGCCCGATCTTCGCCTCCTCTCATCCAGTTTCTGCCGGCCACCTTTCGCAAGTCTTCACTCCACCTGGCCGGTGGGCGTCCTACAGTACGTTTGCCAAGTCTCCACTCGAGGACACGTCTACCTCAGCGGTTGTCCGTCCTTCGAGTCCTTCGAGAAATGTGTGTTCGCCCAATGCCACTTCAGCTTGCTGATCCTTTCAACTTTGGTTCTCTGGCGGATTACCTCGTTTCTGATTTTATCCTTCAGAGAAAACCCCAGCATAGCCTCCTCCATAGCACGCTGATCGACTTTAAATTTGCGGACAAGTCCCACTGTTAGTGTCCATGTCTCGGCTCCGTATGTCATAACTGGTAGGACGCAAGCATTAAAGACTTTCGTCTTCAGGCACTGTGGAATGGCCGACGAGAAGACCTGACGAAGTTTTCCGAATGTTGGCTGTTGGCTTCCCTATCGATGTTGTGTCTACCCAACTGCAGAGTTTGCTCCGGTTACCGTTACACTATACAAAAAAACCGGTCCTGCACGAGCGCTTGCTTCGTGCCTTCATTTACTAAGACATACATGATTAAGTTGATATAACAAGAAAATTTACGCACAATGAAAAAACCAGACTGCTAACAAAACTAAAAAGCGGAGAATGGTTGTTAACTAACTTTAAACTGTTATACGAGTAGATTTTGAAGAGTCATTCGAAATGAAAAATGATAAGAGAACCCTAAAGATGATTTTCAAATACCTATTCAAGATACCCCACATGACATACTTACTGGTGTACAATAAAGTATTATCTATCTATCTATCTATACTTCGTCGGCTTTAATTTTTTTCTTTTCCACAATATGGCGTCTGGCTGTCGCCATATTGGATTTTGATTACTGTCATGTCTTTAGTAGCACTCGCAAGATTAAGACAAATCGATTGACGTGAGAATACGTCTATGTAGTGCCACAAAGGAACAGACATCACATACATAGCATTATGTGATGTCTGTCATTATGCGTTGCGCAGTCTGGTGATTACCTGATAATTAACAATAGTACCTCCATACGACGCCACTTCGTAAGACTGTGCTCCGAAATACTTGACAGTCTCTTAGTTAAGCAGAGAGTCGACGGAGCGCACTTTCTGGTCGTTGTCCGCGAGGTTCATGCGGCGCTGGTACTTGGTGTGCTACTCTGTTACTACTATTGTATCCGCCTGGACATCTCCATGACATTACCTGATAATTAACAATAGCACCTCCATACGACGCCACTTCGTAAGACTCTGCTCCGTAATACTTGACAGTCTCGTAGTTCAGCAGAGAGTCGACGGAGCGCGCTTTCTGTTCGTTGTCCGCGAGGTTCATGCGCCGCTGGAACTTGGTGCGCCACTCTGTTACTACTATTGTAGCGACTGAAACAAATAAAGTATTGTTGGAGACCGCAATAAAGACATTGAATATAATATGTATGCATTGATGCCAACGTTCTTGACATGAACTAGTTATTTTTACCACGTTTTTATTAACTTTCTTGTTTGAATCTTTATCAAGCATAGGTTCGATCGTGTTTGGAGAACTGCAACCTTTGGGACGGTTCTCCTAAGTATCATCTCGAGGATTTGGATTCAATTGAGAAATTTCCTATAGGGCACTCTGGTAAAAAGTAGGCTTCAAAGGCCTGACGCATCGACGAGAGGTTGCAACTCTGTCAGTATTCACCTGATTTCGTCCACGTTATAGATTCGTCACGGATAGACCGATAGTTTATTTAATTTGAAAGCTGAATTTGGCGAAATAGTTCTTCTGTTTCTGGTGTTTCAGCATCATCAGCCTATACTTGTCCACTGCTGGACGTAGGCATATCCTAAAGCACGCCACTGAGCTCGGTCTTCAGCTCTTCTTATCTAATTTCTGCCAGCCGCTTTTCGCAGGTCTTCACTCATGTTTCCATCTGATTTTTTATAAACTTAAAACTTAAATATCTCATAAACAAAGCGTCGCCTGCGGGAGGGACGGGTACCAGGGGCGGCCCTTCCCTTCACCTACCCCCCTCAACACTTGCCCCTCAATTCTATGTATTTCCACTGATAAATTTTTATGCAAGGATTTTCAAGCTAGAAACATTGAGGATGTGCGTAAATGTTCAGTTCCGATGGCACTCTTCGTACTTTTATAAAGGTCTGATGATGAATATGACCATATAAATCGCGAGGATCTGTGATATCAAGAAAGTTTAACTTACTTATGTATAGCACCATGGTAGAAAACACAATGAGCCCAAACCACGCATTGAACTGGGTTACAAAGTATATGACGGCCACGACTATATCTATCAGCGTAGGCGTGATGGAGAATAGTATGTAGGAGAGCAGGTTGTCTATGGAGTCCGTGCCGCGGTCCATCACGCGCAGCACCTCGCCGGTCTTGCGCGACAAGTGCCAGCGTAGCGGCAAGTCGTGGAGGTGTTTGAATAGCTCTAGCTGAAACAAAAACACTATACAGTAATAGTAATCTATAAGAATGAAAAAGTCTGTAAACAGATGATTAAAAAAAAATGACTATGGTACTTCAAATAAGCTATTGAACAAGAATATAACATTTGTAAATCGTGTCTGTTTGTTAGTTTGTCTGTATGTTTGTTCACACATCACGTAAAAACTACTGTACCGATTGCGATGCGGTTTTCACTGTTGGATAGCTTAGGGTATGATATATAATCCGATAGCGATGGATATCTTAATCCGATGATTTGATGCCGAGCAATCGATTAAAGAACTATTTGAGGGCTGAACGAATTTTGAAGAAATATGGTATATTGTACTATATAGGTACTTTTACAGAATAACAGGTATTGGCTATTTTAAAATGAAATGGCCACGCGGGCAAAGCCGCGGGTACAGCTAGTTTTATTCTAATTTGTTATGTTGTTTTGTAATTGGTAAAAAAAAAAAACATTTTTTTTATATTTTTCTACGTACCTGTAACTCTCTTGTGGTATACTGCTGTACTTTAATCCACAGGAAGGACCGGAGATTGTTCAAGAAGCCCATGCCACCAGTGCCGCCGCCTTGCAGGAACTTAAAGAACACGTAGATGAGCACCAGGTCCCATCGGAAGTGGAGCGGTACGTCGGTCAGGCTGTCCACTGCAGAAATAGAACATTATTTTTGTAACCAGGATTATAATTAATCCGGTTCAAAATTTCCTTTTCTCAACTTGTCCCCAATTTCAAAATATCACTCTCCCAGAATGACTATTTCCCAAAATGAATAACTCTTTCGCTGAATGTTTCTTTTCCAAAATCCACCTTATAGAGGACATACATTAAACATTTTGCTTGTGATGTTTTATATTTCTCAGTAAATTTAATGAAGACCAAATTCTAGAATTTCTATAATTTCTACGTAAAAGAGCGGAAACAAGATTCACATTTTATTGAAAAATAATATCCCAAAGATGTGTTTTTCGAAATTTTAGCATGGATATCAATATCAGTCAATTCATGAAAATATTTTCGTATTTTTGTCTATTACCCCAAATAAGCCGGGTAAGAATAGACTATAGTTTGTCTTATAAACAACAATATTACCTATCAGCTTGTTATAAATAGGCACGAAGAGGTTAATGACTCTCCCAGCGCCGAGACACAGGATGCAAATGAACACATATATCTGAAGGAGGGCGCTTTTCCGAGGCCACAGGAACGGTATGAGGGTGCGCAGCTTGGCGAACACGTTGCGGAATGTCGACCGGTTCTCATCCTGCCAACAAATTAACGAGTTCATATTGACAAAAAAGAAAAAAGAAGTTAAAAGTGTCTACAACGCCAAGCAAACGAGTGAAGCATAGCAAATGACGGCTGCTTATGTGTGGATAATTTGTGAGGCTTGTGCGTACGAGCGGATCCGCATATCTTGGGTGCTTCACTTTCAATTTGGCAGTGTGGACTTTGTCGTTTAACACCACTGCCCAAAAAGAGGAGTGTTATGTTTTTAGTTTCATATACGTTAGTTTCGTTTTTCCACCATAACTTTTAAATGCCTGAACAGATTTAAACTATGGGGTAGGTATCGTTTGAATCCTTACATCCCCCCGAGTAACTTAGACTATTATTTTTTTTGTAAATTTTCAATATGGCGGTAGTACAGCACCATTTTCAAACTCGGACAATACTTCGAAATTTACAATTTTTTTGAAAATTTTCAATGTGGCGGACTACCCAAAAAACTGGATGAACACATATATGTGTAGTACAGCACCATTTTCGAACTCGAAAAAAACTTCGAAATTTATCAAACTGAAGGTAAGCACATTCTAATATTATAATTTATTGGCGTTTTTTTAGCTTTTAAGCTAGTTATTATAAACATTCTTGGACTAAACATAGTTTATATCCGCAAATATTTATTTGAATTTCTTGATGCTACAATCCCCTCGCTACCCCACACAAAGCCAAGAACCATATCGCCAACGCCAGAAAACAAATTTAAAAAACGCTTCCTTGATATCGCACATAATGTGCGCTAGCTGCGGTGCCCGCAGGATTAGTCCATCCGTTTGGGAGCTTTGATACTACAGACAGACATACAAAATGATTCAAACTACTAGAAAATGTTGGTCGAAGTTTAACTCAATCACTGTTAGGTTTCACATTAAAATGTTGTCGTCTTTGTTTCCTATTTAGTTTTAAATTTTAGATAAAGGATTCTCACAGGTGGTTCATAGAGGTAAAACATTTTCAGCGTTATTACGGGATCAACAAAAATTTAATTTAGAAAATAAATGTATTCTTCTTTCATGATGGACCGTTAATGTTAAAATATTAGTGAATAGCGTTAAAAGTTATTTAGTTATTTTACTTATAATTTCTAAAATCTATTCAGTTTTCTAGTATTTTACCTTTTTAGATTCGATATCATCGTGAATTTTAGTAAAATTATGTTGATATGGACATGACATCCTAACCTATAAAATTATCAAAATAACTGTCAATATTGATTGACATTGTACCAGGGGGAAATTCAGAGACAACAAATAGACTGACAAAAATGAAAAAGTTTCGATAAGTAAGGAGTTCGGTCAACCCATAAAGGTTACTTAGGATCGTGGTTAGGATTTCGTTTCTGGATCATCCCAATTTACGACCTCTTAGGTTTACCATGCGTTCGTACCGGCCGGCGGCCTCATCCAATTTTTTTTTATGTATCGAACTTGGACCGGATATTTCAACTGTATAACATAAAGAATCTAAAGATCTTCAAAATATTTGAATTTCAATGCTTATGTATATTAAACTATTTTACAAATTGTCATGGGTACTTAAAAATCTAAAGTAAAAGTTAAGCGATTGTCGTCGATTACATTCTTGTTAAAATTATAAGCTTATCGCACCTTCCGTCCGTGCTGATGTCCGCTGAAAATTAGAAAATATCCGCACATTTTTGAGGACAGGCTTTTTGGACGGACTTTTCTAATTTTCAGCGGACATCAGCACGGACGGAAGGTGCAATAAGCTTATAATTTTAACAAGAATGTAATCGACGACAATCGCTTAACTATCTCTTGGTTATTTATTGTAAAGAATTCTTACTTACCCTTGGGGGTATACTTCGTCTCCCGTCTTCGTCAACCTCCATATAATCAAACTGGTGCATGATTCCCGGCGCTTTCATGCCAAGGATGAACATTATCATGCAGGAGACATACCGCCCGACGAACAGCGCCATTTCTAGCCGGTCCTGCAAGCTGGACAAGAAATAGGGAAGGTTAAAGTGTTGGCAGACAATAGTTAAATGCGCCCCTGGGTGGAGCGACGAATACGCCAAAATGGCTGGCAGCAGTTGGAAAAGAAGAGCCGAAGATCGGGCTCAGTGCTTTGGGAGAGGCCTACGTCTAGCTGTGGACTGACACGAGTTGATGATGAAAGTGTTGTGTATGGAGACTATAATATTCTCTGATGAATATTGCTAAAGCATCCAAGCGCTTCTTGTATGAATGACTAGTAAAGTGATGCGAACGGTTGACAGCAGTTGGCTTTGGCGGTGTGCTTAAGGAGAGGCCTATGTCCAGCAGTGCACTGATGACGACGGCAATGAAAGAGGATGCAGTGTTAGCATGCCGGTTTCGCTCTAATGTTTATGTATGAGATAAAGAGAGAAGCGCCGCCGCGCTGGGTTGCCGGATAAATTCAGTCCCTTGTCGCGCGCTGTCAGTGACTGACGTGACTTTTGTACACGCATGCAGAACAGACTGCCGCGCGTCGTAATATTAAAGGAGTGGTAAAAAAAATGTTATATAATTTTTGTACTAATTACTGGGATTATGAGACGTAAAAACCAAAAAAACAAATAGAATAACAATTCTTATTGCCTTCTATGTCTATAAACTAATACAATATAGTTTATCGTCTTGTCTGTACCCACTGAGAATAAGCCTCCCCCCCCCCCCCCCTCCCTTGCGCCCCTCGTCTCTGGACTGTAGACTGTTTACTGTGTAGCATATACCTAACCTAATTACAATAGTTTCCTACAACAGGCTCATTACTATGATAAAAAAACAATCCGCCTATTGTGAATGACTATCCAATAGACAACAATTAAAATTACTAATGTTTGTAAAATCCTACTAATATTATACAAGCGAAAGTTTGTGTGTATATATGTTTGTTAACACTCAACGCTGAAACGGCTGTACAATTTGATTGGATTTTTATTAAATTTGGTTCATATTTCTGGAATAAAACGTAGGATACTTTTTGTCATCATCATTAGAATCATCTAAGCGGGCGAAACCACGGGCGCAGCTAGTCATTCATATATTTCTCACGGAAAATTTAAAAACTACAATTTTTATACGGATTATTCTGCAATAGACCAATAATGTTAGTTTTGAAAATATTATTGTAAAACTAAACTAGTATTTCCAATTAGTCTAATAGTAGAAATATTCCGTTGATAAAACTTGCAACATATACGTAGAATCAATTTCCAACGCAAATTACAATAAATGAAGGTTCATGTCAGTATAATATAGCATAATCCTATACGAGATGCGAGTTTATTGATTTATTATTAAACATTTCGGAGGAATTACGTACCTAATACTCCTATCAGACTACAAGACGAACAGAAACACGACATCCGTATATAGCTGAATTTCAACTGATTCGTACTAAGAGTTTCGGGTTCACATTTACTAGCTGTGCCCGCGCCTTAGCTGCGTGGACATTTCAAGAGTCAAAAATCAAAGCATTTCATTGTAAATAGGCAAAACAATAGTACTTTTACTAGTCAGAATTAACATCTCATGAACAAGGAGAAATACCTACATACAATATTATAAATAGATCGAAACAATAACATTTTGGTAAACTAAGTATGCTTTGAGTTTGAAACGGAAATTTCCCTTTCATGTGCCAAAAGAGTTAAATCACACACTGGAAAAGGAAATACCTTTCTGACACTACCGGTGCTTCGGACATACGCCCGTTAGAGAAGAGAGCACTAAGAAACTCTACGGGGATGTAATTATTTCCATATTTAATTTTCTCTGAGTTAAAAGTAACCTAAGTGTTATTCCAGGATCAAAAGTACATATGAAGTAAAATATATTACATTTCATCAAAATTTGTTCAGCTGTCAAATAGATTTTTATCGATTACTCAGCTTCTACTCGTCGGAATGAGATACGAAATACATCAAGGTTTTAAGTTAGAACCTAAGCTATCAATCAATGAAAATGGCATTTCAATCGATCTAGTAGTTTTTAGGTGATGCACAAACAGACACCATTTAAAAAATATATTATTTTCTTGTTCAGTAGCTTATTTTAAGTCCCCTAGACCATTATTTTCTTTCTACAGACTTTTTGTTGCTTTATGCGTTATTATAAGTATAGATTAATAGGACAGCTAGGAAACGGAACACCTTCCCAACGACTTAACTTTCCGACAAATACAGCAAATAAATCCTCTCTCTCTGATTAGGTAAATAAATCCTCTCTTTCTGATTAGGTAAATAAATCCTCCCTCTCTTTCTCTGATTGAAGGCCTGTGTCCCAAAAGGGGCAACGTATAAGGCTGATGATTATGATGATGACGACAATCTGGGTGTCTTCAAGAATATAGTTAACAGGTCGCGTCGCCACTTACCTTCAGGTAAGACTGTAGTCAAATGCCTGTCTATCAAGTATTTAAAAAACCGCCCAAGTGCGTGAAGGAAATAGACGTAGGTTTCAGTAACCAACAAAACACTTACTTCTTCAAATGCCACCACCATCCTTCCTTATTAAGGTTCAAGAAGGACAGGTTCTCTGATACGAAGATCATCGCCCAGAAGATGAGCAGCACGAATCCGTGACCCCGGGGCGGGACCAAAGGCAGCAGGTACCGCCTCTCTAGAACTGCCAGATAAGCGGACAGAGGGAAGGCCACCAGCGTTATCACTAGAGCTACTACCTGTAAGAGAATAACATCATTTGAAACACGGTCAAGCAGAAAGTACCTACCGGGAGCATTCGCGTGATGTTACAGTTCAGATAAGTGAATACGTCCTGACGAGCATTACAGCGCGCACACTTGTAATGATACAATTTCAAACATTGCAGTATGCAGTTAGTGCAAAGGCATTGGCCCGCAGTCTGTGCGTTGCTACGAGCGGTTACAAAAGCGAATGCTCCTCGGTCAGTTTACAAATACATCATCAAAGTAAGCGAAAAAACACGACTGCCCTACCAAAAAACAAACTATAAGCTGTTGTGACAATAAGCTATCCAACAAACCACATCGCAATCGGTGCAGTAGTTTTTACGTGATGCGCGAACAAACGCTGACAAACAAACAGACACGATTACTACAAATGTTATATTATTGTTCAGCAGCCTATTTTAAGTAATCTAGACTTTATTTTTTATTATCTTCTTTGTACAGTTTTTTTGGTAGTTACTGCTTTATTATAAGTATACATAAATTTTAGAAGCCTGGACAGATTTAGATGTATGGGGTATCGTTAGATTCCTTACAATCCTTGTAAATATTCTAACGATACTGTACAGAGAAGATAATTTCTGATAAAGTATTTTGTGTACAAAAGTAAAAGTGCAAAGGTTCTAGTTTTAAATATTCGTGAGGACGAATCGTCAAATTTGGAGCCCGTTTCGCTTTAAGAAAGGTTGCAAAGCAGATTATGTATCAATACATCTATTTTTAAATTCGATAATGAATTTCCTGTTATTGCACAAGAACATCCGACATAAGGTTAATGTCTCGGAAATCAATGAAGGATGTGTTGGTCAGCTTTTAACCTATTATGCTCGTGTTGGTATTGATCTTGAAACGACTTTTATTTTGCCAGTCATGTTATAAACTCGAGTTTGATATTGATAACAGTTTGTACAAAGTTAGGTAATGAATGAGCCACACCAATATATAAAAGTAAAACGTTGTCTGTTGGTTTGGGGAGCTTTCACGCGATAACGGCTGGACGGATTTTGATGCAATTTGGAATGGTGAACCACGGGAAAACTGGAAAATGGTGATAATTCGCTGTAAGGAACGGTTGCCATGGAAAAGAAATAATAACAAGTCTGTCAAATAACATCAAGAGCGTTGGTGCTATACTTTTGCATTAGTTTTTAATATCCTAGAAGAACATAGGATGCCTTTTTCGCGATAAACTGTAGTCGCGCGGACGAAGTCGCGGGCGAAAGATAGTTTTTTATAAACTATCATAGTTCTTACCATATATCCATAGACATGTCCTCCTTTGAATACATATGCTTGTAAAAGGAATCTTATCACAGCTAGCACCGGTATGAACAACGTGAAGAATAATTGTACAGCAAAAAGACGGGAAGATCTGACGTCGACAACTTCTGTTGCATATCTGTAAAAAATAGGTGCATAGATTTATTAGTAAGAAATCAAATCCATATTATTTACTAGCTGTGCCCGCGGCTTCGCACTCGTGGTCATTTCTCCAGGTTAAAAGTACTCCGTGCTATTCCATGACCAACATTTGATCAAAATTTCTTCGGCCGTCAAAATGATTTTTGTCTATTGCTTGGCTTCTAGTCATTGGATTGAGTTTTTTTTTAAATTGAATCCTTAAGCTATCCAACTGTGCATCGCAGTCATTCCAGTATTTTTTACGTGATGTTCGAACAAACAAACATACAGACAGACATGTTTTAAATAAATGTTATATTCTTGTACAGTAGCTTATTTTAAGTACCCTAGTAATAGAGTATAGATATTTATTACTTCAAAATTAACATAAATTTGGACCCCTATCCCACAGGAACCCTTTATTTTTTCGGGATAATATATATCCTTAATTTTACCATCATACAAACTATGACTGTGTCAAGTTGCATCAAAATTCTTTCAGTAGTTTCAGCGTGATACGTGTTTATTTAAATAACTTTCAACCCCTATCCTGCGAGAACACTTTAATTTTTTCGGGATAAAATGTATCCTATGTCCTACCTCATAGTATGAACTCAAATCAAGACAAGATTCATTTGAATTCGTTCAGTAGTTCTGGCGTGATGTGCGGCCAAGAAACAGACAGACAGACAGACAAAAATAAAAAATATACAGTTTTTGCTTCAGTATCAAATATAGAACCGCCTGCAAAAAAACATTACAAAATATCTGCAATGTAAAGAATTGGACCTGTTAAACTTTTATTATAAGTATAGATTTAGATATAACAAACTGATGAGGCGAGTAGGACATTATCTTGATTGTAAGCTTTTTAAACTGCCCATATTAACTGCAGTGCTGCCCAGAACTTAAAATTTCTTATTCAGCGTGAGAACAGAAAGAAAAACATCACACAAACAATAACGTGCAACCCTGGTCACACGACTCGCACAATGTTGGCATAGAGAGGGAAGTCCATAGAAGAATTCGGCTGGGCTGGACACCATTCGGCAAGCTTCGTCAAGTCTTCTCAACGTCCATTCCACAGTGCCTCCAGACAAAACTATTCAATCAGTGTGTCCTACCAGTCACGACTCATCCTATGGAGCCGAAATGTGGACACTCGGTCAGACTAGTCCACCAATTTAAGGTCGCTCAGCAATCTATATGGATAGGTAAGGTGTTTGGATGACAATATTCGTAATGAAGTGATCCACTGATGAGAAAGCTGAAGTGTCAGAAGACTGGTCACATTACCCGAAGCATTTGGGGTAGAAGAGTTCTCGAGTGGAGACTGGTGGAATAACGACCAGCAAAAAGCGGCTGGAAGGAACTAGATACAGATAGCTGAAGACCGAGCTGAAGGCTGAAGACCAGGATAGCATGAATTAGGAAAGGCCTACGTCCAGCAGTGGACAAGTATGGACAGGATGATGATTATGCACATTGTTGGTTGACGACAGAATGTGATTCAGCAGTCAGCAAAACCATCAAGCAGATCTGTCACAGAAAACTCCTTTTTCGAGAGCAGTTATGGTTGAGGATGGAATTGAGTTTTTTAATTTAATATTAACAATACGAAGGAATGTGTGCTGTATAGATACAATCCCGAAAATAAATATTTTTATCCTGTTTATCAAAAAAAGCAATGTTATGGGATCAAATTACATCATGACAAAAGCAATAAGTGCATACAGTTTAATTCTCGGATTACAGGGAAAATCTAAGTTGTGAGGATAATGCCTTTTATCTGAATTTTTACCCTGACATTACATTGAGCTGGGGTTTTTCTACTTCCATTTTAATTCCACAGCTTTTTCTAATAAATGTATGCTAGTGGTAATATTTTATTGATAATCTGTACTTATAATCTAACCCCCTTACTTATAAAAAGTTATGCAATGATTAAGTAATGAATAGTAATTCTGCGCAGTACAATATTGTACTGCGCAGAATTATTAATCATTGCATAGCTATTGCATAACTTTTTATAAGTAAGGGGGTATATCTATACTATAATAAAACTGTAACTGGGCTAAATCTGTACATTAAATATTTTTTGAAAATTTTGATTGAGATAAACTTCAAAATCGATATGGAGTGCAAAAAGGTTATTTTTTGATTTTTTGTCTGTCTGTCTGTCTGTCTGTCTGTCTGTCTGTCTCTTTGAACACGCATCACGCTGAAACTACCCGATAGATTTTGATGCAACTTGGCACAATTATAGCTGATGTACTGGATTAACATTTAGGATACTTTTTATCCCGGAAAAATCATCGGTTCCCGTAGGATAGGGGTAGAAAGTTATTTAAAATAACACGTATCAAGCTAAAACTACTGTGGACGGATTTTGATGTAACTTGGCACAGTCAAAGTTTATATAATGTGTTAAAATGTTGAATACTTTTTATCCCGAAAAATTAAAATGTTCCTGCAACCTATGGGTCCAAAGTTGTGTTAAATTTAAAGTAATCATACATCCGTTTATAGACTGTTACCGAATTTCGTCATTCTGCTACGAGGCTCACTGGCCCAGTTGGACAGATGCATGGGTGCGTAATCCAGACGTACGTGGATCGAAGTCAACCGCCGTAAAAATGTTTTGCTCCATAATTAAAAGATTT
This sequence comes from Alsophila aescularia, assembly GCA_946251855.1. Taxonomy (NCBI): domain Eukaryota; kingdom Metazoa; phylum Arthropoda; class Insecta; order Lepidoptera; family Geometridae; genus Alsophila; species Alsophila aescularia. The sequence continues at coordinate 47,610,551 of OX276378.1, forward strand.
TACATTATTTATGCGTTATTTTTTACATTTTCCTTGATATCTATCTATCTATACTATAATAAAACTGTAACTGGGCTAAATCTGAACACTAAATATTTTTTGAAAATTTTGATTGAGATAAACTTCAAAATCGATATGGAGTGCAATAAGGTTATTTTTTAATTTTTTGTCTGTCTGTCTGTCTGTCTGTCTGTCTGTCTGTCTCTTTGAACACGCATCACGCTGAAACTACCCGATAGATTTTGATGCAACTTGGCACAATTATAGCTGATGTACTGGATTAACATTTAGGATACTTTTTACCCCGGAAAAATCAACGGTTCCCGCAGGATAGGGGTTAAAAGTTATTTAAAAGAACACATATTACGCTGAAACTACTGGTCAGAGTTTGGTGTAACTTGGCACAGTCAAAGTACATATTATATATTAAAATTATGGATTCTTTTTATCCCAAAAAAATATAGGGTTCCTGCGGGATAGGTATTCAAAGTTATGGTAATTTAAATGTAATATAAATAAAACATTAAAATGGTATCATAATTTCGACTCTCTCGCCACTATACTATCTGGTTTAGCGGGAGTATTTCTGCCTGCCAACCCAGACGTGCGTGGATCGAAATCACGTACTTATTGAAATGTTTTGTTCCATATTTTTATGCATTTACATATTTTATGCGTTATAACTTGGCACAGTCAAAGTACATATTATGTATTAAAATTATGGATTCTTTTTATCCCCAAAAAATATAGGGTTCCTGCGGGATAGGTATTCAAAGTTATGGTAATTTAAATGTAATATAAATAAAACATTAAAACGGTACCATAATTTCGACCCTCTCGCCACTATACTATCTGGTTTAGCGGGAGTATTTCTGCCTGCCAACTCAAACGTGCGTGGATCGAAATCACGTACTTATTGAAATGTTTTGTTCCGTATTTTTATACATTTACATATTTTATGCGTTATTTTTACAATTTCAATGCTTTTTTTTCTTGAATTAAACCGTCAAATTGTTACAACAAAATAGGTCACAATAATTCAAATTCAGATAATTTAGAAAAAACTCAAAAACAGAAAGAGAATTCTGTCAATTTACTTGCGGCTTTTTTTACTGTTAACTAAACTGCTTACTGTTTTACATTTTTAACCCCCGAACAAAGAGACGGGTGTTATAAGTTTAGGGTGTGAATCACTGTGTGAGAGGGTGTGTGTGTGAGAGGGTGTGTGTGTCTGTTTGTGGCATCGTCATAAAAAAGCTCCCAAACGAATGGACCGATTTTGATGCGGTTTTTTTGTTTGAAAGCTAATGTGATCGAGATGGTTCTTAGCTTAGCTATATGGAGTGGGGGGGGGGGGAGAATCGTAGCGTCCAAACGAATGGTTTTTATATCTGAAAGCTGAGGTAAACGAGATGGTTCATAGCTATAATGGGAGGGAGGAGGGGGGGATGGGGATGGGAGTTAGGATCGTTGATCTCCAACAAATGGACCGATTTTGATTCGGTTTTTTATGTTTGAAACTGATGTGATCGAGATGGTTCTTAACTATATGGGGGGGGGGGGGGAGAAAAGGGGGGGGGGGGGGGAGAAAAGGGGGAGTTTCGAGAAAAAAGGGAGGAGTTTCGAGAAAAAAGGGAGGAGTTTCGAGAAAAAAGTGGTGAGAATCGTACCTTTCAAACGAATCGACCAATTTAGCTGCGATTTTTTATGTTTAAGCTGAGGTAAACAAGATTTGTCTTAGTTATAATAAGGGGGGAGGGGGGGGGGGGAATATGGCGAAGTTCATAGCTCCCAAATGCCATTCATTTGATGCAGATGCAGTTTTTTATGTTTTAAAAAGGATGTGATCGAGATAGTTTATCATGTTCCTTTGCTATAAGGGAGGGGGAGGGGGGGGGGGGGGGGAGTTGAAAAAAAAGGGGAGTGAGAATCGTATCTTTCAAACGAATGGACTAATTTAACTGCGGGTTTTTATGTTTCAAAGCTGAGGTAAACAATATGGTTCTTAGCTATAATGGGGCCTTATGCTCGCTACGCTTCGCTCCCGCCTTCGTCTTCTAACCTATCTCGACCATGTCGGATTGCCACTGCAGGTTGTTAACACAGGTAGGTAGGTAGGTACCTATATTGGTACTTTTGATACTGGAATAATTCATAGGATCATTATATCCCAGAAAAACTACCACGCGAGCAACGCTGCAGGCACAGATATAGGCAATAATAATGTAAAAGTCTGTACAAAGAAGATAATTTTAAAAAATTGGTTTGAGCTACTGAACAAGAATAAAACATTTTTAAAATTCGTGTCTGTCTGTTTGTTTGTCTGTACGTTTGTTCGCGCATAACGTAAAAACTATTAGACCGATTGCGATGCAGTTTTCAGTGTTGGATAGCTTAGGGTTTGACCAAGACCTAGCGTACTTGGTATCGTAATCCAATGATTTAGATGCCGAGCAATCGATAAAAAACTTTTAAACGGCTGAAGGAATTTTGATCAAATGTTTATTGTAGGTCTTGGAATAGCACATAGAGTACTTTTAACCTAGAGAAATGACCACGCGAGCGAAGCCGCGGGCATAGCTAGTACTATAATGAAACTGTAACTGGGCTAAATCTGTACATTAAATATTTTTTGAAAATTTTAATTGAGACGAACTTCAAATCGATCGATTGTTTCTTCCATTGAGTATAATGTACTACCTACGTACCTACATAATTATATAGTTATATCAGAGGTTTCTTCATAATGTCTTACTGGCAAAATGGTTAGTTGTCGGTATTGAAATGTGTACATACAGAGGTAGGTAGGTACATGTATTGCTCTTCACAGAGAAAGTATAGAAAACTTTTTAAAAGCACATAGAGTACTTTTAACCTAGAGAAATGACCACGCGAGCGAAGCCGCGGGCATAGCTAGTACTATAATGAAACTGTAACTGGGCTAAATCTGTACATTAAATATTTTTTGAAAATTTTAATTGAGACGAACTTCAAATCGATCGATTGTTTCTTCCATTGAGTATAATGTACTACCTACGTACCTACATAATTATATAGTTATATCAGAGGTTTCTTCATAATGTCTTACTGGCAAAATGGTTAGTTGTCGGTATTGAAATGTGTACATACAGAGGTAGGTAGGTACATGTATTGCTCTTCACAGAGAAAGTATAGAAAACTTTTATTTTTTCAAATCAATCCTCATATCGTGTTGAAAAAGCTCAAAAAGTAGGTAGGTAGGGTAGGTAATTATTAAGAGCCAGTTAAAGTGCCAGTAAGTACGTCGTTCTGTGAAACATCATAAAAAATAATTTGTACTAAGAACACAATGTTTCGTTGCATTAAAATTTGTTCGTATGGACCTCATAATAATGACCTACCCTTGATGCTCCATCCAATTTACCTCACCACCTTAATTACTCTCTAATCTGTGCCACCTTACCTTCGGAGATAATTTTCTCTACTCAATAACAAGACGTTCATGATAAAAAGTTACTTCATTTAAACTAGATGGCGTTGTCTACCCTTAAAACACGCAAGCGGTTTGTTACGAAGTGGTTTGAACGTTGAATGAACTCGAGCAACACGTTTTCTTCTTATTTTACTTTATGGTCCTTAGAGGCTCTTAAAACGTATTTAGATGTTTTTTGTGTTTTTCGATAGAATAAGTCGACTTCAGTTGTAAAACGCGCAGCGAAATTAAGCGAATTATTTATAGTAAAATAGTAATTTATTAATTAAAAAAATAAATTTAACTCATTTATGTCATGAATCTTTCATTATAAAAACCAGGGTTCAAAATACTTTCAAGTGCTTTGTGAACCGAAGCCTTGAAAGTAGAAAATACTTGCATAGGAAATTGATCTTCGTGTCCATATAAATAAGGAACACAATCGTGTTTGCGAAAAAAGTACTTGGAAGCGTGGAATTGAAAGTAAAAATACATGCATAGGAAATTGACCCGTACGCTTATGTAAATAAAGACCACAATAGCGTTTGCTTAAAAAAACTTCGAAGCCTTGCAAGTTTTTTGAGCTATGTATCGGCCACCTAGCTTCTTGTGACCCGGCTGGCCGAGTGCGGCCGAACTCAGCCGAAACCACGCCGAACCCGCCACCGAGTATGTGAGTGCGAGTTGAGTAAAATACTTTGAAAGTCTTGCAAGTATTGCGGGTCCGCACCAGGGTGGCGTACTTACAAGCCAAAACCTGGTTTAAAAACCCGGTCGCGTAAATACCCACCTTCCCTAATTCCACGCAGGTGGCGTGGAATTGGCGTGAGTGGTCATACAGAATCCAGGCCCTGCTCTCAAGCCCTTGCGCTGATTTAAAAACTGGGCTACTTGGTATCTTAGGCCTTGCACGAACTGCCTTGCAGTGGAACGCGGTGCGTTTATTCTAGCGTTTATTTCACATTGTATTATATGCGTTTATTTCATATTTTATTATATGCGTTTATTTCATTGCAATACGTGCACTTCTATGAAGTGTCATAGAAGTGCAAGTGTGTTATAACGCATATTCTGCGTTATAAAAAGGCAAGGCAGTGCCTTATTCCGATGATTAGATGCCGAGCAATCGATAAAAAACTATTTGACGGCTGAACGAATTTCGAAGAAATGTAGTATAATATTGTACTTTGTAGGTTTGGTCCTGGTCCTCCTGGTCTTCTGGACCTGGACCAAACCTACAACTGGTCTGGTAGTGGTTTGGCTTTTGGTCCTGGAATAAAACGTGTGGGCTTAAAAGTTTAAATGAAATGACCACGCGGGCAAAGCCGCGGGCACAGCTAGTCTATAATAAAACTGTAACAGGTCCAATTCTGTACATTGAAGATATTTTTTTTTTGGAGGATACTGTATGTTCGATACTGACGCCAAAACTGTTTTTTTTTTCATTTTTGTCTGTGTGTATCTGGGCCGCGAATCACGCCAAAACTGCTGAATGAATTCATATGAAACTTTGTATAATTTGAGTTCATACTACGAAGTAGGACATTGGATGCTTTACATCCCGAAAAATTAAAGGGTTCCCGCAGGATATTGGATGAAAGTTATTTAGAAGAACACGTATTACGCTGAAACTACTGGACGGGTTTTGATGTAACATAACACAGTCATAGTTTATATGATGGGTTAAAATTCAGGATACTTTTTATCCCGAAAAAATTAAGGATTCCTGCGGGATAGGGTTCCAAAGTTATGTTAATTTTGAAGTAATAAATTTCTATACTTATAATAAAGCAATAAGTACGAAAAGTCTGTACAAAGAAGATAATTAAAAAAAAACTGTGGTACTTGAAATAAGCTACTGAACAAGTTTTTTTATATCATTTATTTGTCTGTATGTTTCTATGTTCGCGCATCATTAAAAAACCACCAGACCGATAGCGATGCAGTTTTCACTGTTGGATAGCTTAGGGTTTGACTTCAAAATCTGGTGGATTTGGTATCTTGATCCGATGATTAGATACCGAGCAATCGATAAAAACTATTTGACGGCTGAACGAATTTTGAAGGTATGTACAGTAGTCGCAGCGGAAGTATGTGTCTCGGAAGTTGTCTGCTAGTCGCTGCGCAAACTGCTATTTTTCAGGCGCAATTCCAATATTGAAGGTGAAGACAGCATTGTATAACTGCCTCGCTCACTCGCTTACGTTTTTCGCATATTCTATCTCGCTCTTACTTGATCCTGTTTTATCCCCACTTCACAAAAATATAGATTGGCTGCGACTACTGTAGTATATTGTACTTTATAAACACTCTTGGTCCTGGAATAACACGTATGGGCTACTTTTAAATGAAATAACCATGCGGGCAAAGCCGGTACATCTAGTGCTACATAAGTCCATCAATCAACATGATTCAAATAACCTTGCATATATGGCACTGATATGGAAAAAATACGCATCGTCTTATCTTTACGTGAGTGTACCGTAACAAGGCGAATTTGTTGGTTGGCGTAATATAGTAATAAGAGCTGTACACTTTGAGATAAACTCCCTATAAAATATTAAGCACATAGGTATGTAGGTACGTATTGTGGGGTTACATTATCGCTGCCGAGATAAGAAATTTAATCATTATAGAGCAATAGTCCCCTATCTTGTTACTGGAATTTCTAATGATGGTATTACTAATACTAATAATTAATTATTTGAAACTGTGTCTGTCGGAACACAAAGAAATATAAGTAGGTAAGTATTCTCTATCATGGAGAGTGTGCCCTCCGAAGCAAAGACTTGTACTATTATTTATTCTGTGGCAAAGAGCAATAAAATTTAGCACATAGTTCAGAAAAGTCATTGTTGCAGAAACTGCAGAACCGAGGACCGAACCCCGTATTGTTGGATTCTAATGCACACTATTATCATATACGTAAAATAAAGTATGACTTGTATTAAATGACGAAAATTTTGTTTTTTTTTTGTGTTCGTCTCTTATATATTAATTGTATTAAGCATACATATAAAACGTCAATTAAAGTGAAAATAAAAAAATAAAAAATTACGCGGTCCGTGTCATCTTCGTTTTCTAACAAAAAATATAATTAAATAAAAAAGCCTTATCTTTTTCTCGTCTCAAATGATCATTATTCAAATAATTTAATGTATCTCAATAGATAAACAATCTGTATTTCAAGTTTTACCCAAATGTATATTGCCATTTAAGCATATTTGAATATTGTGATAAATTTTTTGGTCACTACCGTAGTACAAGATATAATCTCCATTTCTGAACGAATCTTTAGGCGTTCAATGTTTAAATTCACTAAGAAAACAGTTTTAGGCAGCCATCTTGTCTCAGCCTAGTTTTCGTACGCTAATGCAAGGAGCTGTGGAGCTACATTTATTAAACAAGTAATTTGTTAATAAAATCGGCGTCACATCTGTGAATATTCTAACAAGGGTATGTAAACCTCTAACTTCAACTCCTGATAACATGAGTTGCGTATTGTAGTACGTTTTTTTTTGTAAATTATATTAACCATATGGTGTTTATTTTTAGTTATAAAATGGCGGTAACAACGTCAAAATATCACGTGCATTTTTGGCACATCCGTAGCTTCAGTGTGGCTACGGGTGTGGCTACATTTTTAGTACTTTTGGGTTTGGTTTGTGTAAGTAATGGTCATATCCGTAGTCGAAATGTCACATCCATATTATAATAATTAGTTTTTCTCTTTTTTAAGGATGTCAAGGTATTTGATAGTGATGAACAAGGCATTATCTACATAAATGTAAAAAAGGTTTTTTTATTTATTTTTTTATTTTATTTTTGATAATCACTCAGCTACCTTTACCTCAGCTATTACTGACAGCAATTTGGTCATTTTGCTCTTTTAACTAAACTAGACTAAAATTCTTCACATATAATTTATATCTTGTCGACCTTGTAACAAGGGATTTTTGCCCCTGGCATCTATTCTAAACTTATTTTAAGCTGAACCGCTTAAAATAACGTAATTAGAACAGGTTTTTAACACGCTGTGAGTCGCATTGTAACAGCGTTTGGATAAATTCGGACACGTTCTGAGACCGCGTTTGGACAAATCGGGACTCTCGCCACGTGGAAACAAAGTTGATTTTACGCTGACAGGCTTTAGTGTGTAACAACAAACCTTATGAAATTTTAATTGAACTTTGATAACAGAAACTTACTTGCAACTATAATTTAGTTATTTAAAACAAAAAACTGACAGTAAAATTAACACGACTTACTCAAGTAAAATTATGATAAAAATACAAAAAACTGACAGCGAACAAAATGATTGAATACGAGCTGACCGCCCGCAAAAATACACACTAATATAATAAAGGTACGTCAATGTTATAAAGGCGAAAGTTTGTATGTATGTTTGGGTGTGTGTGTGTGTATGTTTGTTACTTCTACGCGCTTAAATGGCTGAACGGATTTGGATAGAATTTGGTCTAACATACAGGCTAATTTTTGTCCCGTAAAAATGCACGGTTCCTGAGGGACGCGGGTGAAACGGCGGGGCGCAGCTAGTATTGATATTCATGTAATGTTTCATTTTTAATTATATATTTTACTTTACTTCAATAGTTGCAAATGCAACATTAGACTATAGTCTATTACATTAACTTGAATAATCTAAAATTGATAATTTTGTAAGAAGCCTAAAAGACAATTGCTACTGTTTATATAGTTATAAGAATTATATATTTTTGAAATTGTTTTTTAAAGACCTTTATTTTAATACCCGATAGGTTTTGGACATTTTTTGTTCCGTCGGAAATACAGTATGGCAGCTGTAAGCCACCATATTAGTTTTCTTGAGACTTCATATATCCTATAGCAATCTTGTGATCACGACGAATCCAATGATACCTTATTTATCAAAATCCATCAAGCTGTAGGACGCGCCTAAGAAACGTACAAACAAACATAGATACAACCCAAACATAAAAATCCGGGCAGTTAGCTAAAAAAATATGAACTATTTTCAAGAAACGTATACGGGGCCACCCCGGCGATCTGCCTTTCAAATAAAAAAGTAATAGACCCAGAAATATCAGTGTACATCACATCACATAATATCAGGCATCCGTCACTCTACCTAATTACGCGAGTTAATAACCTACAGCGCGCTGCGCCCCGGCGCTACAAATCAGGCGAGGCCGCTACGCGCTTGCATTCAGACGCTTACCGCGTCGCTGGTTTGAACTTTCGCTAGTAATGGCGAAACGTAACAATTATAATAATTGTTGTGTGAAGGGATGAATTAGTAGGCAAAATAACTCAAAGTTTTTGTATCATTATCACTAACATTATAAAGTTATATAATAGAAAGGATTTAAAAAATTCTATAGTATATATTTATAGGTGTGTTATGTTTTGCCAGCGACTTTGCAAGCGGAGTCCGTTAGTTTGCACCTTGACAGATACTTCATCATCATCATCATGTCAGCCTTTAGAAGTCCACTGCTGAACATAGGCCTCCCCAAAGAGCGATCTTGTGCCACCTCCATCCACTGACTTCCTGCTATGGCTACAATGTCGTCGGTCCATCGTGTGGGGGGTCTCCCCACACCTCACTTGTTTGTTTGTGGTCGCCATTCGAGAACCTTTATTCCCCAGCGGTTGTCGGTTCTGCGAACTATATGGCCTGCCCATTGCCACTTCAACTTGCAAACTCTGAGAACTATGTCGATAACCTTCTTTCTTCTACGGATTTCCTCATTTCGGATTCTATCACGTAGTAAACACCGAGCATAGCTCTTTCCATTGCACGCTGCGCAACTCTGAGCTTGTGTATGAGACCAACAGTTAGCGACCACGTCTTAGTGCCGTATGTCATCACTGGCAACACGTACTGATTATAAACTTTCGTCTTGAGGCTCTGCTGTATTTGCGATGAGAAGATATTGCGTAATTTCCCGATTTCTGCCCATCCGAGTTGAATTCGTAGGTTGACCTCTTTGTCGAAGTTGGATCTACCTAGTTGGATCGTCTGACCTAAGTAGACATAGTGGTCAACAGCTTCGATAATATCGTTCCCAACATAAACCGGCATGGGTACGACATGGGCATTTGACATGATGTTCGTCTAGCCCATTTTTTGACCCACCTGTTGGGAAACAATATTGAGGTCACTGAGCATTGTGCTTAGGTCTTCCAGGGTTTCTGCCATTATGACTAATATGACTATATCATCAGAAAACCGAAGGTGAGTGATGTATTCGCCATTGATGTTAACACCATATCCGTTCCAGTTCAGAAGCTTGAATATATCTTCCAGTGCAGAGGTGAACAGTTTCGGAGAAGTAACGTCTCCCTGTCTCAGCCCTTTTTGCAGCTGGTTAGAATTCGTGCTCTGATCCTAAAGACGGACTGACATGGTGGCCTTGCTGTACAAACACTTCAACACTTCGATGTACCGGTAATTAATCTGGCACCCCTGTAATCCCTGTAGCACTGTCCAGGTCTCGACTGAATCAAAGGCTTTTCGTAATCCATAAACGCTAGACATAGTGGCCGATTATACTCTTCGGTCTTCTGTATAATCTGCCGGAGCGTATGGATGTGGTCTACGGTGCTAAAGCCTTTCCAGAATCTAGCTTATTCGGGAGGCTGAAAGTCGTCAAACCTACGAGCGAGACGGTTAGTAACAACTCTCGAAAACAGCTTATAGACGTGGCTCAGCAGCGAAATGGGCCTATAATTATTCAAGAGGGTTTTATCACCTTTCTTAAAGAACAAAACCACTACGCTCCTGTGCCACGCCTCTGGCGTAGTACCCACGAGGATGACAGAGTAAAACAGCTTCTGAAGGACTTTAAGTACCGGTGTTCCACCCACTTTCAGTAGCTCTGTCGTTATTCCGTCCTCCCCTGGTGCCTTGTTGCTCTTAAGCTGTTTGAGAGCCATTCTGATCTCGTATAGGCTGACGTCCGGGATATCTTCAGTAGATACTTACATTGTTTTTATTATGTGGCGTTTGAGCACTAGATTTATTTTAAACAGACTTCCATAAAAAGTAGATTCTCAAGTTGATGTGTATGATGTATGTAATATTGTTGGAAATTTGTAATATTAATCTATATGAGTGTCTGAACAAATATTCAAAATTTCGCGAATGTATGTGTATATTTCTTTTCCGATTTCCGATTGCAACAATTATTTTTGTAATAGTATCTTTCAACTTAAGGAATAGTTCCATCAAAATCCATTCAGTATGTTAAAAGATATGGACTGTTAACTGCTTCCAGTATGTCTTTTTTCTTAGCGAACCGAATAAGTAAGTACTTTATTTTCTTAAGCCGACTCTAACGAAACTAAAAAGTATTAAAAATAAATAATTTAAAAAAACTTCAAATAGTATAAAACTTAAAAGGAAAAAATGGTATTAGTTTTTATGAGCTTACTAGTTTTCCCGCCCGCGACTTCGTACGCGCGGTCTGCTGTTTATCGCGAAAAAATGCATCCTATTTTCTTCAAGGATATTAAAAACCAATGCAAAAGTAGGTATAGCATGCTCTTGATGTTTTTTGACAGACTTATTATTTAGTTTTCATGGCACCCACAGACCACTATGTGATGGCAATCGTTCCTTACAGTGAGTAATCAACGTTTTCCAGTTTTCCCGTGGAAATTTACAATTTTCCAGGATAAAAGTATCCTATGTTTTATTCCAGGGTATAAACTATCTCTTTTCTAAACTTCATCAAAATCCGTCCAGGGGTTATCGCATGAAAGCTCCCCAAACAAACAAACAGACAACATTTCAGTTTTATATATTGGTATAGATTTAGTTTCCATACTAAATCCCTACATTTTTTTGAACACTTGTTTTTGTGGAAAGTTGTTTACATCTGGCAAATCAATCGCACTTTCGCAAAGTGGCGCTACTGCGGCTCGGCTGCGAAGTTTTTCTGTGACACATAGACATACGGACGGACGTACGCATAAGGGCGAAACTATCGCCCATACCTAAAGTCGCAGTTTTAATTTAACAAAAGTTAAAAGACGTTGTACGGTATTTCATTTTTCTATGCAGACAACCCTATCCACTCAAGCTATCGGCGTAGGTATTTTATGGACGAGAATCGGAACAAAGTAATATCTACTCTAACGCGCGACTATTAAGTGCAATTTAGCATGCACGCTCGATGTATGAATACCTACGTAATACACACCTAAGTTTGTAGGCTATTAAATCGGCGGCTTTCTTCAAGATCAATGTAGTGCAACTTCTGTACTTGTACTATTATTTATTCTGCACTAATATTATAAATGCAAAAGTGTGATTGATTGTTGGTTTGTTTGTTCCTCTTTCACGCAGCAACTAAGCAACCGATTGAAAAGGACCAGAGAGGGACGTAGGTGTAGCCAGTATATATAATAAAAACAGTAGATTATTTTTTAGCAAACTATTGTTTAGTCAGTTATTTTTTAGTTTTGAGGTAAAATCCAAATAACACACAACCATTGTATTGACAATATTTTAGATTCTCTAAACTCTTCAACAGTTGATCCTAGTTATAAATGTATTGAATACAGACAATGCTTGGTTAGATTTAAAATAGTATAGATTAAACAATGAACCTGACTTCACAATAAAAAATATTAATATCCTTGTATATTAATGTATTTTTTTTAATAATGTCTGATTTTGCTTTTCCTATCATTTCCAAATTCATATGATCAACCAGAAAATAATTCAATGAAACATTAAAACCAACTGCAAATGGTGATCAACTTACTCTTCAAATCCAACAGTTTCTAATTTCAACAGTTGGATTGCAGATGACAATTGCCTATACAATTTTCCAACCCATAACGATTCTCTAGTCTATGGAAGAGTACTATTAACGTAAAGTACATTAAAAAAACAGTCAAATTGAGAACATCGTCAATTAAAATTAAGGAAAGACTTAAAAAGAAAGGTTTCAAATAGTTTATATCCTATAAATATTTTCATTTTTTAATAGCTTTGCACCCCTCGGTTTCACCCGTGTGGATGATGACAATGATGATGATGAGCCTAGTCCTTGAAGTATACCAACATAAGTAAAAAAAAAAACGGTGCTTATTCGCTGCATGAAAGAGGAATAAAAAAAAACACATTAAACAAAATTATTAATTTTTTTGAGTGTGATTTACTACAAACCTTTGTGAGTTTAATTTGATAGTCATAGTTTTTTTAAGCATAGTAGAATCACAACATTCATCACCATTCAATACAACTAATAGTTCTTGTAGATTTTTAGAAATCCATAGCTACTTTTTGACCTAGCAAGAAAACAAATGCTTGGGTGCGTTCACTTACTACGCTCAAGGACGCACGGATCATCCGCACAACCTCTCGAAATCGTTCACGGCATCGTCGGGTGTACGCACGATTCACACCTCAAAATAGTAGGGGAGGGGAAGAATAGTATGAAAATGACACTTGACAGTTGTCAGTTCTATGGACGTCCAAAGTCATGCACTAACTTCGGATGATCGAGCTATATTCGCACGGGTGATTCGAGCATAGCAAGTTAATGCACCCCTTAGTTTCATTAAATAGCTCTACTTACCTTCTATAAATAACAATCTGTATAAGCCCAAGTGAGACAAGAAAGCCTCCAATGAGGATGGCTGAAATAGTTTCCATGAAACATTGGGAGACTCCATGGTCCACCCAGACCTCCCCTAGGGTCACGTTTGGAGGGCAGTACTCCATCACTGAAATTTCACACAATGTTTTTAAAATATCGTCATTAATACACAATATTGTAAGTGTACATGACGTGAATTCACGGAAAAATTAAGCGATCGAATACAAAGGAGTGTTCTAAAGTAAATTAACCTTGAAGTTATACATAAACATCCATGAACTAAAACAAAATATTTTTCTTAATACAAGTAAATGACAGCTCTAACGTATGGTAAATGTGTAACTAAGAGTTTGGTTAAAAGAATACTCACTTGCGCAGCGTGGATGAAAAACGATCTAAGACACCGGCTAGGCGGCTCGGTCATAATAATTAATTAAATTCGATAAATTCCCAATTTGCCAATCACACAACCATCATCTATCAATCATTAGACATTTGAGTTCTGTCATTTTTTCGAATCTGAATATGACATGGACATTGACAATAAATTAATAATGGCAAAGATGACAGTAACATTGACATTATTAATTAGTTTGATAGCTGACAGTGACATATGCTGGATTTGGATTGGCATTTGAGCGTTTTGGGCAGCAGTGCGATTACGTAATGTTGATCATGACGGTTTCAAGCCGTCAAATTCAATAATGCTTTGCGATAGAGTCGATTTTGCTATGAAAAAAGTGACAATCTGATTGAAGCCAAGTTCTGTGGTCTGTGGCCCAATTACAGAACTTGGCTTCAATGGAATTCTCAATATCGCAACCACTAATGCCTTGCGATAGAGTCGAAATTGCTATAAAAAAAGTGATAATCCGATTGTAGCCAAGTTCTGTAATTGGGCCACGGGCCCCAGTTCTGCAGTGCTATTACGCGATGTTGATCATATCGGTTTCAATCTGTCAAATTCATTAATACGTTGCGATATAGAGGCCCTTCGTTTTGTAGCAAATGGCGAAATTAACTGATGAATGAACGCTAAATATGATCACATTCTCTGTTCCCTTTGGACATTTGTGGGCGTAATTAGCGTTCGATCACCGTTCCTCACCGGTTTTCGATCACCGTTCCTTTTGCATGTGTAAATGACATGTTGACATAGGAAAATCGACTTTATAACCTTCAGAATAGGGTCATTTTTCATTCGGTTTGGAGAGGATCGGTAGTGTCAAAAGTTGCAAAAAGGGCAAGAGTGTTGAAAATGTTCAAAGAGAACGACTTGTTAAAAATGTACATTTCGAAACTGTCTACAGCGCCATCTCATTATCTCGAACGCAGGGAGAGTTGAAATTGCTATGAAGAATGTGACAATCTGATTGAAACCAACATTGTGGTTTAAATTGCACTCACAGTGCTGAGACTGCAAACACTGCTAACGATCGGTTTATATTGTTGGTCAGCATATGCACCCTAACAAATTAAACCGACGATTGCATGCTTATGTCATTTGAGTCAGCTGTTCTACCTACTGTTGTTTTGTTTTGTTTTTAGTTTTCTCATTTCTCTCTTAGTACTGTTTAATTAGTTTGCTTCTGCTAAAAGAATATAATCATTATTATATGTACTGGCAGTGTTGCGGGAGTTCCAACAATATATCAACACAGAATGACATATGTCAATTGAATTTGACGTTACCGCATACGCTGCTCTACCTCTTTTTTGTGAGCGTTGTGTGCACACAAAAATGACGTCACTCCTGACGTCATGTGTCCGACGTGGAGAATAATGGCGCATTTTAATCCGACTTTGTGCGCGCTGATAGTACACATAGTGCACATTGGTGCAATTTAAACCACAGCACAAGATACGGAATCGCACTGCTGATCTGCTATTACCCAATATTGATCATATCGATTTCATTCCGTCAAATTCATTAATGTAATGCTTTGCGATAAAGTCAAAATTGCTATGAAGAAAGTGACAATCTTATTGAAACAAGTGACAATCTGATTGAAACCGAGATACGGAATCGCACTGCTGATATATACATTATTAACAAGCCGTTTGGTTTGAACATTTTAAACACTTTAAATTTTTGTCAATAATGATCCATCCCAAAACGAACGAAAAATTACCCTATATAAAATATCTCAATCCGATGAATAGAAGCAGCGGGGCAATTACCCATCTTGTTGCAACCAGATTTTCATTAAAGTGCACAATGCGGTGCGTTAGAGTTGATATTGCTTTGAAAATCTGATTGCAAAAAATCACATTGGCCTGGAGAACAATCGATAAAAACTATTTGACGGCTGGGTGAAATTTGGTATTTTGCACTTTATAGGTACTTTTGGTTGTACTTTTATTTAATTCTTTGCTTTTGGTCCCGATACTTGCTTTGAGGGTAAGTAGAACTCGTGATTTGTACGTGGATGGAGTACACGATTTACTACAAACAAGCGGCTGAGAGAGATCCTGTTTTATTTTGTTTGGTTTGGGAAGGATCAAGGGCCATAATTTAAAAAAAAAATGTTAATGTGTTGAAATTGTCAAACCGAGAAATGTACACTTCGAAACTGTCCAAAACGCTCTCTATCAAATCCGAACGTAGCTCCACAAACCACTACACGTATACAAACATCGTAGCGTGAGTGAGCGTGAGTGACATGATTCAAATATCAATGTGTGTGTACGCAGTCGTGCGGAGTGACGGGAGTGTACTGAATTTCGTCGCGTTTCATAGTTATTTAATAATTAAATTAAAAAACGCCTTGCTCTTGCTGTGAACAACAGCTAGTCTCGTAAATCCGTACCCTCTGCTGCCGTGGTTCTCGCGATGTAATTTTGAGTTCCTATGTCCGAGGAGAAATTTATAGTGTTAGTGAACAATCAGCATGTGTCACCATTCATCAACAAATTCTGTGAAACGGTGAACAGTCGTCATGTGAGGAAGGATATGACTATCAGTTGAGAATCGACTCTCTTTTGCTGTTCTGGTGTGTTGTGCAGTAGTGTTGTTTTTTGTCTGGTGAAGGTGTTTTAATCAGTATCAAAATGGCGGACCTCGAGGCAGTTCTCGCAGATGTCAGCTACTTGATGGCAATGGAGAAGTCAAAATGTACTCCAGCGGCACGAGCTAGTAAAAAAATAGTCCTCCCAGACCCCAGGTAATGACCTCACGTCCGTTCAGCCGAGGAAATGGGTAGGGCCCGAAATAACCTTGTTTATTGAAAGTTTATCAAGTTGTTTACAAATCTGATTATCGTAAACTTGTTCATATAGTCATTATTTCTTGAAGTACAACGTCTCGGAACCTTCACTTATATTGTAAACGCGTTGAGGACCTTGCTTTCATTGATAAATCGCATAGGCAACCCATATCAAGACTTCGTAAAACTTCTGAGAAGCCCTACAAAGTACAATAATTTATCTTGTAAAAGAAACATACTCACAATGCATTCAATTGACACAGTTATAGTGATTGTAGAGTGGGTCATTAACACTGTTAAGGTCACTGAACTCTTGTTCTTGCTATTTATACTTAACCAAAACTATGTACACTTTGGCTGAATGTGAATATATTATTATACTAGCTACTACCAAACCACTTTTTATACCACTTGCTATATCTTTCAGTTACAATAAAACACAGATAATATTATTTTACTAGCTGGGCCCGTGGCAGGAATGTAGTTGCTATACCGTCAATTTCTGTGGAGGGTAGGGGGGGATGTAGGAACCCCCCCTTTGAAGGAAAAGTTGCGCAGCCACCACGGTTTCCGAGTTTTTTTTTTCTTTTTTTTCTCCATCCTTTCTTTCAAATTTACTTCTGATGCCATTGATTAAAGGTGAGAGATAGAGAGGAGAGGTGGAGGGCTTCCCCCTGGTACCTCTCACCCCGCGGAGATGCTTAGTTTATGAGATATTTCAGTTTTAAGTTTATTAAAAATCATCTGTTTGGTCGGTGAAGTTACCTTACGGCTGTTTGGTTGCTGCAAATAGACGATTTTAAATAAACTGTTACGGCTGTTTGGTTGCCTTTGGCGAACAAAAATCTGGTATTTTATAAAACTGAAATATCTCATAATCTAAGTATTGCCTACAGAGGGGAGGGCTACGAGGGGGCAGCCCTCCATCCCCTCCACTCCCCACCCCCCCCATCTCCTGCCTCTCGTTTCTATATATTTCCCATTTTTAACCAACATTAAAAAAGGAGGAGGTTCTCAATTCGAACCATTTTTTTTTAATGTTTGTTACCTCAGAACTCCGTGATTTGTTAACCGATTTAGAATTTTTTTTTTTCTTTGAAAGGATATACTTTCAGATTGGTCCCATAGAAATCTTATTAAAATCGGTTCAGTAGTTTTTTAACCAGTTCCAATAATAAGAAAAAAATGGTTGGAGCGTTCGCGAAGTACGAGCCTTTGAAGTTGGTTGTTCACGTTTTTGACAAAAAATAATTATAAGTAGGTACCCTAGACCATGTGTTTTATTAATTATACAATACAATAACACTTTATTGACACACAGTTAAACAAATTACAAAATAGAAATAACATAAACAATAGGTACAATGGGTGGTCTTATCGCTCATAGCGATGTCTTCCAGACAACCTTAGGATGGAAAGAAGTTAATTGCTAATAAGGGTCAGTAGTGTGGCAATATTAAATGTATATACTAATTATCTTCTTTGTACAGACTATTTCGTCCCTATTGCTTATTTATAAGTATAGATACAGATGTTTTTGGATATTTGATTGCTTGTAAGACTTTGAAACTATGTAAAATCAAGCAATATAAGTAATACCTGTTTCTTTTTCTATTTACAAATTTGTAGAATTCATAGCATGGCGAGGAGAGCCCATTTTGCTTCTTTATGCTTGGCATTCAATAGGTGGTAGCAAAAGAAAGTAAAAAAAAATAAGGGTTTCCACTTATTAATAGTTTTTGCCAGATGCCGAGCAATCGATAAAAATCTATTTGACAGATGAATGAATTTTGAAGGAATGTTAGTATATTGTACTTTAATAGGTACTTTTGGTCATGGAATAACACATACACGCATGGACTACTGGACTACGTTTAAAGCTACTAAGTATAGTATGGCGTTTGTTTTCAAATGAATAAATAAATGCACATACTTTGACTCCACTAAACTCCACGGCACTAAAATTAAAATAATATTTTCGGTAGAAATCGCTCCATGGCAATTTGAGTTCAGTCACAGAATAAATAATAGTACAAGTACAAAAGGCTAACTGAGTAAAGTCATTTAAATAAATAGCGACTCTCGCTACAACGCTATAAAGTGCAATTTAACTCCCACGGCGCTGCAAGCTTTCAATTATATTTACCTAGAAGGCGCTCGCCCACCGCGTGTAGGCTAGAATGCACCAAAATAGTTCTATTACATACAATGACATTCTTATCAGACCTACTACCTAATTTTTACTACCTACCTATCCCGTTTTCAGTCCGCCGATAACTTTAGTGAGATACCTACCTACCTACGTGTCGTTGGTTGATTATGATTATATCCTATAGGTATTGGCACTTTGATGAACTAAGGTGCCTGTCTGAATTCCATGCTTTTTAATGAGTGAAAAATAAATTGCTACCTACGTAATAAAAGGTATTGTAGGTAGGTATTATACGAGACATATATTATATAAATTCCTAATTAGTTGTAGGCTACTTACTAAGTCAGCACAGAAATTCATTTTCTGATCAACAATACCTACTATAATCAATTATAAAATTACGTTGATCGATTTAATAAACGACTTTATTTCTGCGCGGAATAACCTTAAATATGCGTAGCTTCGGTATGGAACACAAATGAAATAATATAAAACTATAGGAACCTACGTAATAAAAAAATATCAATATCTAACTACATAACTAGGACCTATTATAGGTATTACAATTTATTACCTTTCAATATCCTTTAGAAACGTAAAGAATGACAATTCGTCATTTCTATCACTATTCAAAGAGCCGAATGCTATGCAGTACTTTTTAGCTTTCTTCTTGGTACTCATAATTAAAACATTAATAAAACTTTACGTAAGTAGGTGCTCTATCGCTAAGTACAAGGCGCGCGACTCATTGAGTGCACGCTTGACACTCGACTGAACGGACCCAAATATTGGGTCCTCGAATTTATTGTACTTGTTGCGGAGTGCGACCGCCCTGGCAGGGGTGATGTTTTCTGTGGGTTAAAGTCTTGTTGATCAGGCACTGTAACTTCTTTAAATCTGTTTTCGACCATGTTATTATACCGAATGAATATGTTAGAATAGGTATAGCAAAAGTGTTAATTGCTTTTACTAATTTCTTGAATTTAATTTCGATTTTATGAGAATGTTAAGTCTGTGCTTAAACTTACGGGCTATTATAGCTTAACATGTTGACCATGTTCTCCAGTATTTAGTACTTAGTTATTGCGATCAATTTTACCTTTACGGCAAGTGAAAGTTTTACATTTATCAATACCAAATTGCATGTTGATGTCTGTTGAGAAAGTTTGAGTTAAGTCTGCAAGATGATGGAGAGATGGCGTACTGTTGCTATAGAGCTTAATATCATCCATGTACATCAAGTGAGTCAAGTTGAAGTTGTAATGTGGATCTGTAATATCAAGGCCGTTATTAGTGTTGTTAAGCATATTTGAGAGTGGATTAAGGGCGAGACAGAACCAAAGAGGGCTTAAAGCGTCACCTTGAAAAATGCCTCGCTTTATGGGAATGAAACCTGTTTCTATTGGTTGGTTTGCGTTTTTAATTTCGAGTTTTGTTTGCCAGTTTTGCATTGCATTTGATAGGAATGTGATAATTGTCGCATGTATTTTATAGTGCTGAAGAATGTAAGTGAGCCAGGTGTGGGGGACAGAATCAAAAGCTTTACGGTAATCAATGTACATGGTGCATATTTATCTTTTTAGGTTGACGTTGTGCTTCATGGCTATTGAGTCTATTGTGAGTTGTTCTTTACAGCCCTGACTTCCTTTCCGGCAACCCTTTTGTTCTTCTGCAAGAATACTATTAGTTGTTAGGTGTTCGTAGATAAGTTGAGCAATTGCAGATGTCATTATTTTATATATTGTTTGTAGGCATGTGATTGGTCGGTATTTTGCGGGATCATCTGTATTTTTGTCTTTAGGGATCATAAAAGTTACTCCTTGTGTGATAAAGTGAGGCATTGTTTCTGGGGATTGCATGAATTCACTTATATGATTATGTAGCATTGGATGCATAGTGGTTAATTTTTTATAGAAATAGTTATGAATGTGGTCTGATCCAGGGGTTTTCCAGTTATGCGTGTTTTTAATCACATTTATAAAAGTATCAATAGGGATGTGTTCAAATGGCATTTGCGGTACTGACTCTAGTTTTTGTGATTCTTTTGCAATCCAATCTGCTTCATGATTATGAGAGACAGGTTTGGCCCAAATATCTGACCAAAATTGATGTAATTCATTAGCTGTTGGCATGGTGGTCTCTGTGATATGGTTACTGTTTTCTTGCAAATGTGATGTGTCTGTAGATAAATTTCTATAAAACTGTTTTTCATTATTAAAGAATTGTGCATTTTGATTTTTCCTAAGAGTACAGTCATTATATCTACGGAGACGGCTACATGTGGCGTTTAGCTTTTGTTTAAGACTATCAAAGAACTGTTCGTTGGTTTCATTGGGGGTTTCATGACGAGAATGAGTCCTGTATTTATCTTTAATTTTATTAATCTGTTCTATGAGTCTAAAACTTCTATTTCCTCTAATAGGTATACTGAGTCATTCTTCCGATGTCTTCTCTAAGTTTTTTTATCCTACTTTCAAGCCTAATCTGCCAAGCTGGTTGTTATTATTATTATACCCTGTACTATGGCCCATCATCTATCTATCTATGGGCACTAGATAACGGATAAACATACATAGATAAGAATATTACATCCATGACTCGGAAACAAACATTTCTGCTCATTACACAAATGATTGCACCTTGCAGTATTCAAACCCGCGACCGCTCGATTTCGTACATACGATCTCTAGACACTAGACCAACCGGGAGTCAGATGTAGAGGAAGTTTCGGGAACAGTTGACAGTCGCAGTGCGCATATACATATTGCAGAGATTATGGAAGCCAATGTCATGGTTGCCATTAAATCTATAAAACCTAAACGCTCGGTTGGTCCAGATGGCGTTCCACCATACATAATTAAAGATTGTGGTGAAGTACTAAGAAAGCCATTGCATCACCTATATTGTTTATGTTATGAGCAGCTATATTATCCAGATGCTTGGAAGTTGTCTCGAGTGGTACCTGTACCCAAAAGTTCTGGTTCGGACATCAGTGAGTACAGGCCAGTGGCGATATTAATAATAGTAATAATAATAAACACTTTATTGCACCAGAATAAAGGGAAAAAAATACTAGAAATCATCAGTTGTCCATAATATAATTGTGGTCTACAAAATCGAATGCCTTGCTCATATCAAAAAATACGACCGAGACAGGTACTCGCTTGTTTATAAAATCACTCAAGCTACGTACTAAAGTAAAAGTCGCCAGACCAGTACATTTATTTTTCTGGAACCCGTTTTGTTCATCCTTTATTACTTTAAATTTTTCTAAGAAAACCGTCAAGCGATGATAAATGGCCTTTTCAAAAATTTTGCCCAAGACTGGAATTAAAGTAATAGGTCTATAGTTGTTTAGATCTTTTTTACTATCTTTTTTATGTAGAGGCTTTACCACGGACATTTTGAGTCTTTCTGGAAAAATACCCCCTGAAAGAGAGAGAGGTTCAATAGATGTTTTATGATAGGACATATAATGTTTACACATTGTTTTAGTATGTGAGCCGAGATACCGTCAAAGCCTACAGATTTGGTGTTGTTTAGAGATAACATGATCTTTATCACCTCCAGGTTGGTTAAGGGGGTTAAAAATATACCAGAGGACACTTTTAGAGCCTGTAGAGATTTTTCATTTATTTTAGCTTCCTTTGGATGGATTTCATTGGTAATACTAATGAAAAAATTATTGAAAGCCTCTGCTATTTCTAGTGGTTTTCCGCTACTGTCTGTCCGTTTTTGTCAATTATAGGATTTACTTTTTCTAATGATTTTTTACAGTCCACTTTATCTTTAATTATATGCCATGTAGCTTTACATTTATTTTTAGATTTTGATAAAAATGACAAATTCATATATTTCCTAGATTTCTCTATGCATTGCATTTCTTATTGCACTTTACTGTATTTTTTGTAATTTAATTTATTATCCGATGTCTTGAACTTATAGCAGCGATATTGCAGTACTCTTTTATGCTTTGTGGATATTTTAATACCTTTGGTTATCCATCTTGCTGTTGATGAATTACTTTGAACTTTCTGTCTTTCCATTGGAAAGCATAAGTTATATAACAAACAAAGAAAGTCATGAAAAACATTAAAAGCTTTATTTAAGTCCTGTTCGTTGTACACATCTGCCCATGTAAGGGTTGACAAATGATTCAAAAATTTACTAATGTTTTCCGGACTGTAATTTCGTGACTCAACATACCAATGGTCAATACGCTTATGTTTATGTGCAACAGGAACGGTCAGAGTTTGACTAGTGTCATGATCTGAGAGAAACATTGGGTGAATATCAGCCGCGGTACCGTCAATATTGCTGATAATGTGGTTGATACAACTCTTTTGTCGGGTTGGTTTTGTGATGTGAAGAGATAGGTTATAGTTTAGGGCAAGATCCTGAAGACGTGACGCTGCTGTGCTCTGCTTTAGAGTGTCAATATTAAGGTGTTACATAAAATTTGTACAGGAATTAATAATATTGTGCTCTGTGCTTTATGTTGTGCTGCATCATCAACCACATCGTTACTTTCTATCTATTTATGTTTAAATGTTCCCCGGTAACAAAATATCGCTTTCCCAAATCGACCCATTTTATTTAAGATTGCAATCAAAAGCCTGCATATACTATAGGTATAGTTAGAATATAAAAAAAAGCTTTGCCGGGACGCCTGGCAGATGTGTAACATAACAGAATAGAATTTAGTCAGCTTTATATTAGTAAGAAAGATGAATCTAAAACAACGAGCAATGCGGTGCCAAACGTGTACCGCACACTCTCATTTGTCAACTGTGAATAAGCAACTCTTCATCTGATCTATACTTACTTTTCGTCATAATACCGTAAATCTGGTTGGCTTAGCGGGACACCGCTCGGTGGCCAGTATGAAATACCGGAGTTCAATTCCCACTGTAGTGTTTTTTTACATTTTGCACTTTAAGACATCGAAAAATTTTAAAAAGTAGATTTGGAAAACTCTCATCAGATAATTATCGTGATGGGCAGTGTGGTGGCCAGCATACTAAGAAGGACCGCCCCTTTCCCCCCTCTCCATCCTGCCTCTCCGCGTCGCCAGGCTGCTCGATTGCCACGTCAACAGTCGGCGTTACCCCTCATCAAAAAAAACCTTAGAACTTATCCCAAACCTGAATTATGCCCCGAGTACTTTTCCACTAAGCACAGTCTGATAATGACAGAATGGCATGATTATTATTGTCATTATACACATTGCCTGTAAAACCCAAATCAGGTGTGGCATTTGATAAGCTTAAATCACAACAAATTGTTATCGTGTTATTGCTGCGTAATTTACACGCCAATATTTTGTATGCATTTTCCAGACTTTGATAAGTTTTATTATTTACACTGCAATAATTATTCTCAATTGAATTATTGGGTCCTTCGTCACTAGTATTATATTACTCGGGACAATATCTAACCTTCCATCATGTCTAACTTCCTGTAGTACAAAAGTTGTTGCCTCTTTTTTTTGTTTATCATCATGTTAGCCTTTAGAAGTCCACTGCTGACATAGACCTCCCCCAAAGAGCGCCATGACGAGCGATCTTGTGCCACCTCCATCCACCGACTTCCTGCGATGGCTACAATGTCGTCGGTCCATCATGTGGGGCGTCTACACTTCGCTTGCTTGTTCGTGGTCGCCATTCGAGAACCTTTATTCCCCAGCAGTTGTCGGTTCTGCAAACTATATGAACTGCCCATTGCTACTTCAACTTGTAAACTCTGAGAACTATGGATTTCGTCGTTTCGGATTCTATCACGTAGTGAAACACCGAGCATAGCTCTCTCCATTGCACTTTGCGCGACTTTGAGCTTGTGTATGAGACCAATAGTTAGCGACCACGTCTCAGCGCCGTATGTCATCACCGGCAACACGCACTGATTATAAACTTTTGTCTTGAGGCTCTGCGGTACCAGCGACGAAAAGATATGGCGTAATTTCCCGAACGCTGCATATCCGAGAGAAATAACGTCTCCCTTTATCACCCCTTTTTGCAATTCGATAGAATTCGTGGTCCGATCTTGGAGACGGACAGTCATGGTGGCTTTGTTGTACAAACACGTCAACACTTCGATGTACCGGTAGTCAATCTGGCACCGCTGTAATGACTGTAGCACTGCCCAGGTCTCGACTGAATCAAAGACTTTCTCGTAGTCCACAAACGCTAGACATAGTGGCTGATTGTACTCTCCGGTCTTCTGTATAATCTGCCGGAGCGTATGGATGTGGTCTACGGTGCTAAAGCCTTTCCGGAATCCAGCTTATTCGGGAGGTTGAAAGTTGTCAATCCTACGAGCGAGACGAACCTTGGTTGTAACTACTCTCGAAAACAGCTTATAGACGTGGCTCAGCAGCGAAATGGGCCTATAATTCTTCAAGAGAGTGTTATTACCGTTCTTAAAGAACAACACCACTACACTCCTGTGTCACGCCTTTGGCGTAGGACTCACGAGGATGACGAAGTTAAACAGCCTTCTGAAGGACTTTAAGTACCGGTGTTCACCTGCTTTCAGTAGCTCTGTCGTTATTCCGTCCTCCCCTGGTGCCTTGTTGCTTTTAAGCTGTTTGAGAGCCATTCTGATCTCGTATAGGCTGAAGGCCGGGATATCTTCGGTATAATGTCGGGTCAAACGGGCTCTTGCATCACTGCAGCCTCATCTCGCCTCATTCTGCCCTAAGTTTGAGTGTATGCTCAGAGAGTTACTGTGTTATATTTTAAAGAACTGTCTTAAAGAACTCCGACCCGAATGCGTGAACAATTTCCACCAGCCCATTGTTTAGCTCGTCCACTATATCGCATTCGGTAAGGATTTGGAAGCGATTTTGGAGTTCCAATTGAAAGCTCTCGGGGGGGGGGGGGGGGGCTCATTTTTTTGTTATGGTAGAGATAACTCCTAAAATTAGGGCTGCCATTAGGAAATGCAGAACCGGCCCATATCTGAGACCCGGGTTTGACCAGGTTCTGAAAACAGACAACCGGGTACCCGAATCTAGACTCGGTTCCGGTAAAAATATTAATATTTTCTTAAAATGTGCATTTTTATCCAATAAATGAAGCATAGCAATAATAAACTTTTAAACACTTACTGCTGCACTCATAAGCGTCAGTTTACGCTAACAAAGCATTTAATTGGTAAAACTAAGCAAGCAATTTAATGCTTTATTAATGTTAAGTAATGTTAATGGACGATTATGAGAGCGGCAGGACTCAGAATTACATGCCTGTATATCTACTTGCTTTTGTAGACTATGAGAAAGACTTTGAGTCTGTCGATACCTGGTCTGTTCTCGATTCCTTGCATCGATTGCATACCAGGTGGCTATATAACGAGGGGATGAGATGCTTATATGACAATAACTATGATCGGCCGCCTGGGGAAGTAGGTACCACACCTTTGTCAGACATTCATCTGCCAAGCAGTACGATACGATACGAATCATACGAAACTCTTTATTGGAATTACCAGTTTTTAAGAAAACATACACATTATTTAAGCAGTAGTGTGTAAACATTTATGTTTCGGTTTAAAGGGCAGTATTTCCAGCGAAATTACTGGACAATAGCCCAACCAAAGTCTAAGTGACGAGCGAAGTGCAGTGACGCGCAAGATTTTTGAACCAAAGTTCTGAGTGGCACTGCAGCTGCTATGGATAGGCGTGAAGCTTACCATTAGGAAAGCGACTTTCCCGTCTCGTTACTCAAAGTAACAAACAAAAAGACACCATCTATACTTGCTGATTTTTAACCCTTATGGATCTTAAATATTATTACAGTCTCATAATTTACAAAAAAACAACAATCTCCATACTTGACGTGTACTGTGAGTGTGACCTAGATGTCATGTCACGTTCGAAAGGGGCTTGCTGCCAACCTGACGTGTGGTTTCTGGAGCCACAGTTAGTGTGTAATTTTTGTAGATACCCATCTGGCCATATAGTGAAGTGCCCGACTACTAACAACGCGTCCAATATCTCATTATCAAGCCTGCTTCTCAATTTGTTGCCCTTAGGTATATACATAAAATCAGCTGGCAAAACAAATGGCAATGATGGGATCCTGGTTTTCGGGATCCCGAGATCGAATCCTCTAGTTCAAACTAAAAACTTGGTCCTATTTTGACAAGAGAGTTTTTGATCAATTCGTCTTCATCGCAAGAGTATCATAGGGTATTTTTTACCCAACCGTAGTCAGGCTTTAGATTTTGAACTTATGTCTTGTTATTCTGTGACGTAGGGGCATTGGTTTTTTTATTCTGTCCAAATAAAATAATTCCTTCATCAATCGTAATAATATAATTAACTATGGAAAAGGATATCAAGGGGTAGGGGTAAGGAGGGGTTATTCTATTATGAGGGGTAGGCCAAGAGCTAAGTATCTACACTTGGCTATTAATGTTAATACTTGCAATAATATAGTCGTTTTTCCAACGTCTCGTTACTTTTTGACGTTTTTTGTATGGCGTTTATGTCAAAAGCTGATGGCACTGACGGACAGGCAGCGAAAACGGATCGTTTTAATGTATCGGAACTGGCCATTAAAGTTTATTTGCGGTATTATTGCGGGTTAAAGTTTATTATCACATACATTGTGTATGTTTAACCCGTCCCTTGCCGGAACTGGCGATTGACTATCGAGCTCATTTGATATTTGCTACATTGCTATTTTATTGTTATAAAAATGACCCTTTGTAGAAAGATTCATTTGGGTCACGAGTCATGACCCGTGCACCCACAGGCTTCACCCATTAGTGGGTGCACGGGTGACCCACCGAATTAGAGTTGGAAATTAATAAAAAATATAGTTTTTATTGTAAGAGTAGCTCAAAAGGCAGTAGGGCGTGCCACGATAGAGCGTAATGGCACGCTCTATCGGTCCACAAGCGACCGAATCCAAAATGTCAAGATCAGGCGTAGGACAAAAATCATGGACGTAGGGAAACGGGTCACAAAGCTGAAGTGGGGCTGGGCAGGGCATTTGGCGAGACGAGAAGATGGCAGATGGACAAGGGCAGTGACGGAATGGTGGCCAAGAGAAAGACGTAGATTAAGATTCAGACCACCTGCACGACGGTCAGACGACGTCGTCAAGGTGGCAGGAAGGCAGTGGATTTGCTTTGCGCAGGACCGGAAAGCACATGATGACATGCACATGAGGAGGCCTATACCCAACAGTGGGCTGACGTAGGCTGATATAGATAATTACATAGTATTTTTTTATTATGGTTGCTTTTAATTCTGGTCGACCCATTCTACTTATTTGCTATTATTTTTTCTGTAGGGTCATAATGTCAGACCGGTCACACTCCACAACAAATACAAATATTATACCTACACTTTGCGGCCGCAATATTGCGGTTAATTCTGTAAAGTGTCAAGCAAGCGCTCGATGCGCGAAGCGTGCGTCGCGCGCTGTGTGCTTACGATAAAGTACCTACTTACGTAAAGTTTTTGTAAAATTTTATTATTTTCTTAATTATGAGTACCGAGAAGAAACCTAGAATGTACTGCCTAGCATTCGGTCTGACAAATCTCGTAAAAATACCTTCATACTGACATTTTATTACGTACGTAGCCATTTCTTTTTCATTCATTATTAAGCATGGAATTCAGGGCACCTTTTATTCATCAAAGTGCAATACCTATTAACTTATAATCAAATAATGAGGTACTAGGTCTATTCTGATAATAATGTCATTAAATGTAGTTAATAGAACTATCAATATTTATAATAATAAGTATAAAATTATACATTATTACATAATTGTTATAATATCTAAATCATATCATATCACAGAATAATTACTAGTGCAAGTACCTAGTTATATCTTGATACAACCCTGCCGAGCGGAAAAGTGACAGCGATTCTGAAAGGTTAGAGCAATGGAAGCTCTCGCGCGTTGTGATACGGTACATTCTAGACTGCACGCTTTGGGTGAGCGCCTTGTAAGTAAATATAATTGACAGCTCACAGCGCTGTGCGAGTTAAATTGCACTTTATTGCGCTGTAGCGAGAGTTGCTATGTATTTAAATGACTTTACAAAGTTATCCTTCTGTAATTGTACTATTATTTATTCTGTGATAATGCGAAGACGCGCGAGCGACGTGTGGGCTGCCAGGACACGTACAGCCGATAAACTAAGACATTTTGTATAGAGAAATAATAATCTATACTTATAATAAAGCAATAGGAACGAAATAGTCTGTACAAAAAAGATAATTAAAAAAAAATGATCTAGGGTGCTTTAAATAAGATACTGAACAAAAATATAACATTTCAAAATCGTGTCTGTCTGTTTGTTTGTCGGTATGTTTGTTCGCGCATCACGTAAAAATTACTGGACCGATTGCGATGCGGTCTTCACTGTTGGATAGCTTAGTATTTGACTTAAAAACTGGTGTACCCAAGACTGGCTTCTACCAAACAACTTCTACCCAACAACTGGCTTCTACTCATCGGATTGAGATACCAACCGCATGTGCTGACCTCTGGTATCTCAATCTGATGAATAGAATCCGAGCAATCGATAAAAATAATTTTAACGGCTAAAGGAATTTTGATCAATTGTCGGCATATTGGTATATTAGAACCTGGAATAGCACATAAAGTACTTTTAACCTAGAGAAATGGCCACTCGTGCGAAGCCGTGGGCATCAGCTAGTATAATATATAATATTCGGGACAATTCACACCAATTACCTAGCCCCAAACTAGGATACCCTCTATTATAGGTACTAGACAACGAATAAACTTACATTGATATCAATATATTACATGCATGACTCAGAAACAAACATTTCTGCTCATCACACAAATGATTGAGGTGCCATCATTTGTGTGATGAGCAGAAATGTCTGTTGAAGAAGGATAACTGAGTAAAGTCATTTAAATACATAGCAACTCTCGCTACAACGCAATAAAGTGCAATTTAACTCGCACAGCGCTGCGAGCTGTCAATTATATTTATTTACAAGGCGCTAACCCAAAGCGTGCAGTCTAGAGTGTACCGTATCACAACGCGCGAGGGTTCCGTTGCTCTAACCTTTCAGAATCGCTGTCACTTTTCCGCTAGGCAGGGTTGTATCAAGATATAACTAGGTACTTGCACTAGTAATTATTCTGTGATATGATATGATTTAGATATTGTAACAGAATAAACAATTATGTAATAATGTATAATTTTTTACCTATTATTATAAATATTGATAGTTCTATTAACTACATATTATGACATTATTATCAGAATAGACCTAGTACCTCATTATTTGATTATAAGTTAATAGGTCCAATAATTCCAAAAAAAAAAACAATAATAATAATTAAATAATAATAATTTGTGTCTCAATCCGATAAATAGAAGCTGAGCAATCGATAACTAATATAACTATTTGATAATAATAATTGGCCTCATAAAGTAGAAATGGAGTGAGTATAAACTGGGGGAATAAACCTGCTGAACTAAATTTGGTATCTGACCTAAGGTGGATGGTCCACGACATGAGTTTCACTAGATGGCGCTAAATGTCAATTATGTGCATTATTATTATTTAATGGCTTTTATTTACTATCAGATCCTATTTAATTTGGCTATAATTATCGTGTAATGATTATATTTAATCTTAAGTTTCAATTGTAATTTTAACCGTATTCGTTCCTTATAAATTTGGGTTCAAATCTTGAGTCAAGTATTGAACCCAAATTTTTAGGGAACGAATATGGTTAAAATATTAGTTCGACAATGAAAACTGTAGATCAAACCAGGGTTGATAAAAATCATGGTTTATTTGATTTTTATTAAGTTTTTCGTGTTTTTTACCGTAGTTTTGACTTATCTGCTCTATTCCCTATGGAATGAAGTCGCTTTTCCCATGTCAAATTTAACTAGCATCACAAAATAAATAATAGTATGTCATCTAAACATTCAAACGAACGTTGGTCGAAAACATTTGAGAACGCTAATTTCGCCCACGAATTAAACCGAACGGCATATGTGCTCATTTTTGTTCGCCGGCCCAGATTAGGGTCTTTTCCCCATTTTAGGGCAATAAATATTTTTGCTTAATCATGGAGGAAACGAAGTTTGTAAAAAAAAAACTTACTATATGCTTACATATTTTAGGTTCTAACATATTTTAATAAGCATTTTTAATTTCTAGTCTCCTATCATTATGATTTTAATTAATCGATGAACTTTTAAGGAAAAAAAAACAAATTTGATTTAAATCGCTGATTTTAATAAAAAAAACACTTGATTTTAATCAACCCTGGATCAAAAATTCATCAAAATTTTTTTATCGATTGCTCGGCATATTATCACCGGATTAAGATACCAAATACTTTCAAAGTCAAACCCTAAGCTGTCCAACAGTGAAAACCGCATCGCAATCGGTCCAGTAGTTTTTACGTGATGCGCGAAAAACCAAACAGACAGACACGATTTTTTAAAATGTTATATTCTTGTTCAGTAGCTTATTTTAAGTACCCTAGACCATTTTTTTTATTATATTCTTTGTACAGACTTTTTCGTTCTTATTGCTTTATTAAAAGTATAGAAGATAGATAAGATTAGAAGTATAGATAGATAGAGATAGATTGTGGACTAAAACAAAAAACTGTAAATCTATCAAGGACTAGATATCTCTTATAATCCATAGATCAAGCTGAGGTCGAGTGAAGTTGAAGTCAGCTGTAAAAATATGATGGTCCTCACATTGTAAACAAAACTATAAAGTAACTTTCTATTCGCATCTGTGATTCAACTTGTGCTAGAACTTATTTTGCTCAGAAAACAAATCATTGAGATGATTACAATAAATTATATTAAGTAATCCTTTCCATCCAAAGGTAGGCAACCTTTGGATGGAAAGGATTACTTTTGATATATAGCAATAAGGCCGCCCATTGTACCTACCTTTCATTTCATGAGTTTATCCTATAAGGTAATATCTTCTTCTTGGTGTGCAATAAAGTGTTGTTGTATTGTATTGTACAATACTCAGGAGGTAACTGATTTTGTTTTCAGACGTACTTTTTCAGAACTCACTTCCCTAACCGTGTTGCTGTTGATTGTATAATATTTGATGGTAATTAGTTTATGATTATGAGTAAATTTTATACACTTTTCACATGTTAAATTGCATCAGATTCGGGTTTCTGAAACGTTTGTTAACTTTGACAACAGATTAAATCTATTGCTGTCTTTTTCATTTGTTTAGTGCCAGACAAAGGCAGCATTAGTTTTTTTTTTAATTAGTCTGTTGTCAATGTTAACAAACGTTTCAGAAACCGGAGGAAGTCTGTCAATGCATTGAGGTATTCCTTATTTTTAGTTTTCTGTACTTAGTTAGCACTTTAACATTTTCCTGATTGATTCAAAACACAAATCGTTTTTAACATTGTTATAGGAGATCTTTACAGGAATCTAACTGCAAAGTTTAGTCGCTCTTACTCGTAGTTTTTGAATAGACCGTTTTCAATTCCGCGTAGCGGATCACGCATGCACGAAAATATTAAAATATTCTCTAAAGCTTTGTTTAACATATAATTTTCAATTGTTATGTTGGTGTTATTTATATGTTTTATGCTAGTTAAATAGGTAGTTTATTCTATATAAAACAAAAAAAAATGTATTGAAAATCAGCGATTACCGGTTGGTAACATGTACAGTTTCTTTGATAAATGCCCCGAACACAACACTTGCAAGTTCAAAACCTTTGCACTCAGAATGGCGGTCACGCGGATCAAATCTGAAATGAAGAGGTGAAATTCTGCATCTTCAGAACGTACGCAGAACCAGTGAATAACCTCGTGTTTCTTTTGTTGCAGCGTAAGGAGTGTTATGCACAAATATATGGAAAAGAAGAATGAAGTAAATTTTGATAAAATATTCAATCAAGTCTTAGGTAAGTCGAACTTTTTATATTATGTATTTAGTAAAAGACCAGCTAACCTTATTGTGTGGGCCTGACTACCTAAATTTACAACCATTTTGAAAAAAAAAAGGACAATTGAAGAAACGATCCATTTCCTAAGCTACCCAAATGAAAACCGCATTGCAATCGGTTCAGTAGTTGTCCGTAATACGCCAACAAGGTTGTTTTTACGGTTGGATTATGTAAATGCGTTATCTTGGTCGGCTATCTAGTAAACTAGTAAACTCTAGATAGCCGTGATAATTTTCTTAATAAAATCGTATTATGCCCTAGATTTAAAAAATAAAAAGTATTTCTGTATATACGAGTACTTTATGAATTTAGACCAAAATAAATCGAAAACGGAACCAAGAAGAAAAAAGTTATTTTTTTCTACTTTACCTTTTATTTCAGCCACTATTTTTTTAAACTCTTGTAAATATACAGAATGTAACATAATTACCTATTAAGTACCGGGGTGGGGTATTCAACACGTTATGTCGAATAACGTTAGTGAAACGACATTTGGGATTTCGAAGATTTTCATTCATGAATTTACTTATAAAAATCATTGCAGGTACATTGTTCTTCAAACCCTAGTAGCACATAATAAATAATAATATTACATAGTAGGTAGATCAGCTGGGAAAAATCAATAAAGTACCACCAACTTATCTGTTCAGCCGAACGAGGCGCCACTATCCTTATGATATTGACAAGATATTGACCGTGAAGTATGTGGCCACATTAGTTTTTTTTTGTCAACTGACTGTTCAGTTGACAAAGTTGATAAGTTAGTGGCACCGAATCTTGACCTTGAATTTAGGTGTTGTTTAGTTTGATTGACAAACCTCGCGCATCGGGAGTCTACTGCGCAGTAGTCAGTAGAATGTCAGACGGACACGGAGAAACTATAAGGGGACCTAGTTTGAATACGGAACCCTAAAAAGAGGATCAGGCAGTTACTTTAAGGTGGTTCCCTGAACAAGACAGAAAAAAAGATAGCCGCCTGTGTTCCTAGTGCCTGCAAAGGGGAAAAAAACAATTTGTCCATGGGTAATATGTACTTGCTGTTCTACGATTTAACAACATTATAATGTAATTAAAGTCACAACTCAAAATGCTCAAAATCATAATATTGAACGGAAAAATCTTAATGTGGTCTAAATACAATGACCTTCAAAACTGAGTACCACACTTTTAATGTCTGTCTGTTCGCGCAAAACCACTGGACCGATTGCGATGCGATGTTCACTGTTGGATAGCTTAGGTTTTGACATACAAACTGGTGTACTTGGTATCTATCGCAATCCGATAAGTAGGAGCCAAGCAATTTAATAAAAAACTATTAATTTTAAAAGTGTGGTCCTAATTTTTGAATAAAACTACTGGACCGATTGCGATGCGATTTTCACTGTTTTAGCTTAGGTTTTGACATAAAAACTGCTGTATTTGGTATCTCAATCCGATGAGTAATTTAATAAAAAATCTATTATTTTTAAAAGTGAGGTACTAAGTTTTAAAGGTGTATGTAATTTGTGTGTGTTAGCTTTTGTCATAGAGTTTACAATGAGATGAACTAAAATGTCACTCAAGCCAGAAGAAGTCAGAAAGGGCTGGATAATATAATATTCTAATATAATTATATTCGGGACAATTCCACGCCAATAACCTAGCCCCAAATTAGGATACCCTGTAATATGGGCACTAGATAACGGATAAACATACATAAATACGAATATCAACATCCATGACTCGGAAACAAACATTTCTGCTCATCACACAAATGATTGCACCTAGCAGGACTCGAACCCGCGACCGTTTGCTTTCGTTCCTAGGATCTCTAGCCACTAGACCATACGGCCGTCCATACGATACGGATAGGTTGCATACTGCACATAGGATCAATGATCCTCCATTGCACTCATTTTAAGTTATTCAAAAGTAAATGTACGTTTTAGCCCTGTGGGGACAAAATTATCTAAACAAAATATGTTTATGTTTTTACATATTTATTTTATTTACTTAATCAGTAATTCACACACCAAACAATGGGCTCTAAGCAAAGAACGTGCATACTTGTGTGTAAAATAAAATGGTCGCTATTTGTTCTGACTCCCTAAATTGCGGTTAGACACGCTCTTCCTACAATATTTCATGTAGAACTTTTAGTCCCCTTAAGATAACAGCGCAAGCAATGGCGTCAGTACTATTCATATTCTGTGGTAAAATAAGTATAATTTAAAAAAAAACTTTTGCGTCCAATTTTTAATGAATGTTTTTATCTTTTTTATTTTTTACGTCTAAATCTGTTCAGGTATTAAAAAGTTATGGTGGAATAATGAAACTTACATACATACAAACATATACATGAATGCTAAAAACATTACACTCCTTTTTTTAGGTAGTCGTGTAAAAAGGAGTTGCCTCGCGCTCAGTCGTTCCATCTCGAACTATTTACTACTATCATCATCAGCTTATATCTGTCTACTGCTGGACGTAGGCCTCTCCTAATGCACGCCACTGAGCTCGTCTTCAGCTCTCCTCATCCATTTTCTTCCGGCCGCTTTTCGCAAGTCGTCACTCCACCTGGCCACAGGGCGCCCTATACTACGTTTGCCTAAACGTGGTCTTCACTCGAGAACTCGTCTGCCCCAACGGTTATCGGTTCTGCGGGAAATGTGGCCACTTTAGCTTGCTTATCCTTTGAGCTATGTCGATTACCTTGGATCTCCGTCGGAATCTTGTACTTCAGAGAAACTCTCTCCATATCTCGCTGAACGACCTTTATGTGGACTACTTTGACCGAGTCCACGTTTCGACTTTGGCACATTATTTACTACTAAGCTTTTACAATTTGCTCACAGATTGATTGACCACTTTTTTACCCTTGCACGTCCGTGTTTTCTACTAAGTTTTGTGTTAAAAAACGTAAACGTATTTGCTGGTATTTTTTCTTTGGAATCAAGGAGCCGAAATTTAGAGGGCTATTTGTTCAGCGGCTGAATGAACGTGTTTGGCCTCGCCACGCTTTGCGTTGAGTAGGTGCTTAGGTGGATCACTCCAAAACTTGGCTGAACCATACTATGTAGAGACAAGCACATAAATTACATAGAAAATGAATGTGAAGAAATAAAATTTGAATTTGTAAGTAATGTAACAACATTATTTACCATTTTTCCGATGCAAAAGAGGGTAATGTGTTTATTAGCCTATGTATGTATGTATGTATGTTCCTTTGTAGCGCTCTTCAGACCAAACACGTGGGTTGATTTTGATGATTCTTACGTCAATCGATTTATCTTAGTCATGCGAGTGGCACTAAAGATATGGACAGTAATTAAAATTCAATATGACAGCCAGAAGATACAATGTGAAAAAAAAATTAAGTCGACGAACTATGTTAAGTGGGGTATCGTGGAATGGTATTTTTTTAGGGTTTTCTTGATTTTGAAATATAAGACGCAGTCCGATGCATGAGAGTAGCTTGTCAGGATCCCGTCAAAGGAGAAAAGAAATGCATCATGATTTGTTTTGTGCGATATAATCTACCTAAATACGCGAACGAAATCACAGCGGAGTAGGTACAGGGTACCTATATTAGTTCATAAAAATACGAGGGCTGATTGATAAGTCGTTTTAAAAAGTAAAAAAAAATATATTTTTTTAAACAATTTACATTTATTTCTCAACATAGTCTCCTTTGAGGGCCAAAAACGTCCCAAAGAGATTTAAAAAAAAACGTTTTGTCGAACGTTTTGTTAAAATAGCCGTTTACACCTGCGATGCAGTCTTCATTTGTCAAAAATATTTGCTCTCCAAGCCATCTTTTCAGATTTGGGAATAGGTAATAATCGCACGGAGCTAGGTCCGGCCAATACGGAGCATGCGGAACCAGCTCGAAGCCCAACTCGTGGATTTTGGCCATTGCAATAGCTGACGTGTGCACTGGGGCATTGTCTTGATGAAAGAGGACTTTCTTGGGGGACAATTTTAGTCGTTTTTCCAACAATTCGGCATTAAAATGGTCCAATAACTCGCGTAATAACGGCCAGTGATAGTCTTTCCCTTTTCCAAGTAATCAATCATAATGATTCCTTCGCCATCCCAGAAGGCTGTCGCCATCACCTTCCTAGCCGACAAAACAGTCTTGGCCTTCTTTGGGGCACGTTCACCAGTCGCCATCCATTGTTTTGATTGCTGTTTGATTCAGGTGTAAAATGATGGACCCAAGTTTCGTCCACAGTGACAAATCGACTCAAGAAATTCCGAGGATTACCCTTCATCATATCTAAACACAGTTTTGAAATTCGCTTTCGTTCCCGTTTTTGTTCGATTGTCAACAAACGTGGCACGCATCGTGCAGACAGCTTTGTCATACCCAAATCTTTATGCAGGATTTTATCTACTCGCTCAGTGGATATGCTTGTTTTCTCAGCTATTTCGCGCACCTTCACTCGGCGGTCGTCGAGTAAAATATTATAGACTTCTTCAACAACATCCTCCTAGTGACTTCGATTGGGCGACCAGAGCGTGGAGCATCAGCTGTGCTTGACCGACCACGTTTAAAATCATTTATCCCTGCAACGTTGGTGCGTTAGTGCTATGAACAGAATCAAGTTCAGTTTTTATTGTGGCAGCACTGCAACCCTTCATAAAAAAATGTTTTATAACGGCACGAAATTCAGATTTTTCCTGAAAATTTACGAGTGATCAAAGTTAAACAATGGTTAAACTGTCAAAAACTTGTTTTTTTTTTCTGAATTTTAGACAGTCTTCATTTGAAAGATTGTGCCTGCCAGTGTTAATGCCATTTACCAGAAAAAAGGTTTTATAAATAGTTTTTAAAAGGACTTATCAAACAGCCCTCGTAACCCTATGGACTACCGACCAACAGCCCCACCCCATTATATACAAATATCAGAACAAATGACGTAAAGGAAGGAAGCAGACGAAGTCCTCAGTGGAATAATAAGTATCTGTATATTCTGTATTTTTAATTTTTAATTATCGTATTGGTTGACCTTCAACAATCAACAACAGAGTTGTATCCCGATTATATTTAGAATCGAAACGAGACCCAATTCAATTATAAAGTAACGGTCGATCTCATTTGTACTCTACTTGTTCCATCCACAAGAGACAAATTTAAAATCCCGCAACAGAGTAGAAATCTACAGAGAGACCGGGTAACCAGTTTGCGGAGATTTGTATCGTAAACAAGATTAGAGTAAGCAATGCCCGTGATGCTCGACTACGCACGACTCGGATTATGACCCTCTTCGAACAATTGCGGCCCCTAATGAACTTGTCTCTCGTCCCCTACCGGAGTACTATAATTTATTCTGTGCCCCTACTATAATTTCCTGCTTACTGCTACTCGATTTTACTTTTTAACTTTCTGCCGTAAGTAGGTAAAGAACGAAGCTTAATCAAAATATTCAGCGAAGATGAAAATTCATTTGAGAACCCACTCATTGCAACCTTATTAATTCAAACTATCATCCAATCAACTGTTATTGATTACTTTCAGCCTATATTCGTTTACTGCTGGACGTAGACCTATCTTAAAAAGCTGCTGAGCTCAGAAACCGGACGCAGATCGTCACTCCCATCTTGCCACAAGAAAAAGCACTCCACACTACGTTTAACATTTTTATTCGTAGGTTTAATATAACGACGCCCGTGTCTCGTCAAAATCCAACCAGCTCAACTAGTCAGAACCCAACGGCATTATCTCACTATCGGTTCAAGGAAACGAGACAGAGATGAGAGAGACAAACATTTAATACACCAAACCGACACATTGAAATTTTGACGATAAGCGCATTTACCTTAATTGTAACCTATGCCTATAGAATATTAGACATTGACATAACATCCATTGACATTGACATAACTTTTATATATTGGTATGGATACCAAT
This sequence comes from Alsophila aescularia, assembly GCA_946251855.1. Classification (NCBI taxonomy): domain Eukaryota; kingdom Metazoa; phylum Arthropoda; class Insecta; order Lepidoptera; family Geometridae; genus Alsophila; species Alsophila aescularia. The sequence goes on from OX276378.1 coordinate 47,648,831, forward strand.
ATATAAAAGTGAAACGTTGTCTGTTTGTTTGGGGAGCTTTCACGCGATAACGGCTGGACGGATTTTGATGAAATGTAGAATGGCGATAGCTTATACCCTAGAATAAAACATAGGATACTTTTTATCCCGGAACATTGTAAGTTTCCACGGGAAAACTGGAAAATGTTGACTACTCACTGTAAGTAACGGTTGCCATCACAGAATGGTCTGTGGTTGCGATGGAAACGAAATAACAAGTCTGTCAAGTGCATTGGTATGGTAATATACCTACTTTTGCATTTGTTTTTAATATCCTAGAAGAAAATAGGATGCTTTTTTTTCGCGATAAACAGTAGTCCGCGCGTACTAACTAAGTCGCGGGCGGGAAACTAGTAACTCTTAGAATTCATTAAACAGTATTAACAAGACTTAAGTAAAAAACTAAAATCCGAGTATGGTATTGCGATGAAGACGAATCGATTGATATCTCGCTTGTTAAAATCGGACCAAGTTTTTAGTTTGAACGCATGACCCTCCCTTTGCTTCTCCATAGTCGGGTAATAAATAGCCTATGGCACAATACCTGAAGACGAATCTGTTCATACCTTGTTTGTCAAAATTGGACCAACAGGGGCTATGCTATGGTGGAACATCCACATACCATACATACATACATATACTGTTAAACTCATTAACCTTCCATTGCTTCGCTGTAATCGGGTAAAAGATCAGAGAAAATTGAGGATGAGAAAATAGCGTATAGTACGTTTTTTTTTCACAATACCATATAGTTCAAAATATGCGAACTTAAAACTTGTATCACTGACTTAACGGTAGAAACTAGAAGCACTTAAATACAAGATACATAATAGACATACATTTAGTTGATAAAATATCGCTTGACACGCGAGGATTTAAAAATACAACCGGGCGTTGGAAGGAGGAGAACCACCGATATCGAAGATTTCTCGCGAGGAAACCTAACTATTCCCGTATATACCTATAATATATCTATCATATCGATGCTACCTAGCCACGTGGCATAAAGTTATACCTCTGCTTGCATCCAATATACGCTGGGCCGTAAAGAAAGCGGGTCGGTTATAATAAGTGCAATATCTTCTAAAATGATTGCTCAAATATTTTTATCCTTATAAAATTAAAACTAAATTAAAGTTTATTTTATTACAAATTAGTATGGGAAGAAGTAAAACCTTTTTAATTATGTTTGGTGATTGAATTAAAAACCATGGGGATGTATGGGAGCGAAATATCAACTAAAAGCCCCAAGTCAACCTAATGCATCCTGTCGAAAAAGGAACGAGGCTCTGACGACCGACCGATGGCGGTATAATCATCATATACAGCGGCGTAGCCAAATTCTATAGGCCTGTGACGGGCAGCAGCGTCACTGGTGCGAGAAGCAACGCCCTGCGGTCGCCAAATCGCATGCCCAGCGTGGCGACTATGGGCAAAAACCTATGCAAGAAACAATTAATAAAAATGGCCCCCAGTTCCCGGTCGCTCTGCTAGTCCTGACCGAGGTGGCGGTCACGGAAATGGCAGGGCAGAGGGTGCGAAGAATCCCCGGGCTACCGTAGGCCATCCAAAACAAAAGATCCTGGCTACGTACGACTGACGAAAGATTAGGCTTGACGAACACATGGCGAAACTCGAGACGGAGCTTACAAAGATCAGGTGACATATGCTAGAGTTAAGTGAAGTCCAAAGGGACACAATGACCCTGGAATCGGGCCACCTGTCTCAGGGAGGCGTGGGGTTCCTCCTCAATAAGGTCCTCATTGATAATGTTGTAGAAATATCCAGAGTGTCGACCAGGGTAGCGTACCTGATTCTTAAGCTGACCGAAAAGTATAGCCTTAAGATCGTACAGGTTTACGTTCCGACCTCGGCACACTCGGATAATGAGGTAGAAGATATGTTTGATGACATATCTGCAGCCCTATACATAACACCACAAGGACCCACTACAGCGTTACCGTGGGACACTTTAACGCCAAAGTGGGAGTACATACTTGCAGTGAATCGAAAATAGGTTCAAACGGCTACGGAGGCAGGAATCACAGGGGGCAAATGCTAGTTAACTTTTTGGAAAAAGAGGGGTTCTTTTTGTTGAATTCTTTCTTCAAAAAGCAACCCCGGAGGAAGTGGACTTGGCAAAGCCTACACTATGACTAAAAAATAGATTGACTTCATAATGACGGACATAAATAAAAAATAAAGTCGATTTTATATAATTTAGCATCTGCTCAGAAATCTGGTGGAAAGTAATCCAAACCGTATAAAAGCTGTATTAACAGCTCTTGGTGGCAATACAAAATACTTAAATGTGCGAAAATTGCATATTAAGCTAATTTTCGAAATTAGTGCAGAATTGTCATTTTACTTAACCTACTTTTATTCAAAATTAACTTCATAATCTTGAACTTTTATGACTTTTATTTATGCACTAAACAATATTGTAGACAACTATACAGACTTTGTTTCATAAAGCGTGTATTTTGAAAGTTATTGCGGTTTCTGTTACCGACCCGCTTACCGATTCGCTTTCTTTGCGACCCAGCGTATATTGGGTGGGTCACTAGAGCCGCACCCACACAGTATTGCCAATTTGTATAGAGCTTTTAGATTATTTGAATTAGAAATGGATTTCAAAGAATTCAAGTCTAAGCAGTCATCATCGCCATCATCATCAGTCCGAATACGTCCACTGCTGAACAAGGGCCTCCCCCATACCGTAGCACTATTATTTATTCCGTGCCAAATACAATAAAAATATTGGAAGTTTTTAATAAAAAGGTAGTTTTCAAGAAAACACCACCTCATCTTTCTATATCATTGGCTTACAAGAAAATCCTAGATAGTCCTCTGCTTCTCTCCGAAAGAAATTTCTTTGGTGTATATGTTACAGCATGTTACGAAAAATCTATAAATAAATCACAGATGGAGTTTGGTTAGTAGATCTTTGGGAAGGGCCTCTTTAGTTGAAAATTCGTCGTGGTGAAAGGGTTATCCAGCTAGAGAGCGAGAGGCACTGAAAGCCTGATATTTTTAGGGTTCCGTAAGTCCCAATGAAAAAAAGGAACACTTATAGGATCACTCGAGTGTCTGTCTGTCTGTCCGTTTGTCACAGTCAATTTGCTAAAAAACTACTGGACCGATTAAGCTGAAATTTGGTGAACATATGAATATATACAATAAATTTGGAAAAAAAAGTTCTGTGCCTTATGTCTGTGACATATCAAATTTAATGAAAGGGCTTGTTGTGACGATCACACTTTTTTTTAAATTGAATACAAACAGTTGAATATTTAGCACCCCCCCCCCCCCCACATTATCTCCGAAGACACAAAAAAAATTGAAAAAAAACCCAGTTATTTTCTTATAAATAATAGGAAAACCTATAACAAATGTATGGTCTTGAAATAACATCGTAAATTTCTCAATATTGTAAGATACGACTAATATATTCATCGTACAGAACGCTCTCCACGCGAGTTCATTTCCGTTTTTGTTTATTTCTCATTCGTGTGTAACTTCGTTTTCCATACAAAACGTAAATAAATAATAACTTAGATATAATAAAATATGGAAAGATTAGGTACTAGCTCCTTAGGTAACTTAAATTAGGTGCAACATACTTATATTAAATGATACTCACATTCAGAGTGGCGTTTCTGTAGTAGGTACGTGTTTGCTTAGCATTTATTCAGCAGCAGTGCTGTTGTTCTTATTCGCGTTACAGTTTGCTTATCTCTTTTTAGCTTTGTTTTTTATGCAAATGAAATGAAGGTGTGTGTATGCATGTCGTTGTATCTAGTTTTTGTTTATGTGATATTAAAGCGTGCCATATCTTCCCCCTTTAACTACATCTATGGATAATACACCTTTTTTTTCATAAAGTGCCTAAGTAAGCTTGTTAACATGCTCACTAGATCAGCTTTAATTTCTTAGAGGTCATTTACTAACGGAAGCACCGTTAACTATATTAAACGAGGCATAGCCGATATCACTACGATGCAATCTGATTTATCGAAGGAACTAATCACTCGCTGGAAGCGTTTGTAGACTTATTTTACTTGATGTTTCAATCGATGAAGGCATATTTGCAATATAGAAATTTGAGTTTCCTCGACTACTGCAAGTTATGTCAAATAAGACGATGATTTGAATAGCTCTCCTCCGAACTCCTTCATGTTAAATTCGGTGACATTAGTCTTACTCAAATATAAGCATAGCTACTTATTTTACTTAACAAGTAAACTCGTCAAAGTCTTTTTGTATGGAAAGAACTTGTCGGTATCGAGAAGGGAAGAAAAATCAATATTCGCGACAGCCGAATAAATACCTCCTGTGCCCTCTTCAAATTTTGAGTGATGTCGATGACGTGAAGCCTTGTCGCGTCTACCGAGATAAAGCACGAGTGAAATACGCAAGTGTCCTTATCTGACCCATATATCACTCCGCCAAGACAATACCGTTGAAATGTTAAAAGACATTTCTTTACACAGTCTGCAACAACGCCACCGTATTATTTGCCTTGTACCAGCAAATAAGCGAATTGCTTGAGAGTGAAAGTAGAACTTGCACGGCGCTTTGCCGCGCTGGAAACGATATGGTATTACTATCGACCCTCGTCAAGATATGCTGTATTTACTTTTACAAAGTAGGTAGTAGTGAGGGATCTTAGAGCTATGTATATTAGTCTTTTGGATTAGTTTTTTCGGGGGCGTCAATGGAGCCTGCCCCTCGTGGATCGGTTGTGATTTATGGTCTCGGCTCGCTCATGACCGGAATTAATGTTGTGACGTTATATCTATCGGGTACAGTTGCTCTGCAACGATCAAATTTCAGGAGCTGTGCCTATAACCTGTGTTAGTAGTGGTAGGCTTACGCAAGAGTCCGCCTGTGGGAGTACCACACATTTGTCAGATATTCAAAAAGTGTGCAAACGTTTATGTGTTTCGGTGTGAAGGTCAATGTTTTCATCGAAATTACGCGCAAGATTTTGTAACCAAAGTTCTAGGTGGCACTGCAACCGTTATGGGCAGGTGTGACGCTTACCATCAGGCGAGTGGCCTGCTCTTTTCGCCACTCAATCAAATAATAAATATATTGTATTATCATCAGTAATCGTGATAGTTACTAGCTTATTATTTCACTAAGTAGCGTAGTTTTTACTGGAAAACCATTGACATACTACGAATTTGGTAGTAGTTCACATTGAATTAACTGTTATTCATTAGACGAAGCATACATCATGTTCAAGAAAATCCTTTATTAACATTCCAATTAGGTAGAATAAAAATTTGGTACCCAAACCAGGAGATAACCTACCTAGACCTAAGACCTAAACACAAACTTAATATTTAGTTGACTTAAACCTGAATGACTTCGTATACTTCTTTCCATCGTCAACTAAAGAAGGCACTAGTTTCCTGGCATGTTCTTTAATTGAAACAAAATTAGCTAGTACATAATCCAAAACCTTTCGTGAGTCCACAGTTACACACGCAATGCGTCTAGCTGTTGGCACACGAATTTCTAACATGTTATTGTAAAAGCAGATCACGCATGGTGAATTTGAAACGCGAAGCACGAAATGGAATCAAGTCCGATGTATTTTGTCTTGTCTAGTAAGTATCAATAGCTATGACTGACGGTCTTGATACTTTCTAAGAGCTCGGAATTGCAGCAAAACTCTCGGGACAGAGTTATAAACGCAATTTACGGACCCTGCTTGTGCAGTAATATTGGATGCGATGGATACTGAGACTGAGAGGCTGCCCCGCCGTCCACTATCGGTAAAATGATTTCCAGTTGATTTAACTCAGTAAATGGTATAAAGTAGCCACGACCAAGTTATGACTTAGCTACTGAAAACAGTCCACTCGCCTAGAAATATATATGACTATTACCATAGATGTAATTACTAGTGGCTCTTTGAGCTGTAGACCTCGCGAGTCTGCGTATTTTTTTCTTTATTTTCCCTCACGCCCTCTTGTAGTTTATGCGTCTTAATAACAAAAACGTTTTGTGACATTTTCGACATTAATGAAATGGCAGAAAAATGAATTTAACCCACATATCTCCGCCATTTTGAAAAAAATACATATAATTATCGAACCTGCTCACAAGATTTCACGAGAATCGGTTGAGAAATGCGACCTGTAGAGGAGAACAGCCGGACATCTGTCGAACATAAGAAAGCATTTTTGTACAAGCTGAAACGGAGACGCTTTTCTCGCGCTTGGCGCTCGCTAGTTCATAAAGAAGACAGAATAGGTACCTGCTCCTCGAGCGTGGACCTCATAAATTAGGTCAACGCACACAATTGGCTTTCTTTTGCTCTAGTCGCAATCGGAGATGGCGTTTGTTAGCACGTGTTAGCAATGACAGTGACTATCATTCGTGCTACAGCCTGCGTATGTCTGTCTCAATCTTTGTTGTTGATGCACATGAAATACGACTCGGTGGGAATGTAGTCGTAATTTGTTTGCCTGTAGTTCTAGCATGCCGTATTATCTCCCCTTTTTACCCGACTTAGCGGATGTGTTTATCAGCCTATGTATGTTTGTACATTTGTTGACCGATTTTGATGATTCTTACGTCAATCGATTTCCCTTAATCTTTCTAGTGCTATCATAGACAAGAAAGTAATAAAAAAAACTCGATAAACTATGTTAAGTGGGGTATCATTAAATAGGTATTTGAAAATAATTTTTAGGTATCTCTTATCATTTTTCATTTCGATTGACCATTTAGGATATATAACGATTTAATGTTCGCAGTCGGGTTTTTTCATTGTGCGTAAATTTTCTGGTTAGCTACTAAATCTGTGCTGTTTACCTATTGAATTTGTAATTACTCTCGATGCAGTCAATATTTACTTGTGACGGTGAATTCCGTTGCGTAGCCGCCCAATTCAAATACAAAACATTTACACACGTAGGTATATATTGACCACATATAACAACAATAACAATTGTACGTACTGCCAAATAAAAGTGTTTATCTACACTCATATCGTAAAATACGGATTATTAACTCATAAATGGTGGCATAATGACATACACGGCACGTTTCTAATAAGAAAAAAAAAACATTATAACTCTTTTTTTGAACTAAGCTATGTTACGAGGGGAGTTCAATGTATTCTCGGTATAGGCATGAAAGAATAAGCAGAAAATTCTGAATAAAATTTATTTTTCAATGTAGTCCCCTAGGATCTGAACACACTTATTTGTTCTGGAAAATAACTTTTCAATTCCCTCCAAAAAATATTTTTCTTCCTGGTCTGAAAAATGATCGTTAATTGCTGCCTTTAACTCTTCATCGTCGGAAAAATGCTTGCCTCGAAGTAATTTTTTGAGATTTGGGAACAGAAAGTAATCACTAGGGGCTAGGTCCGGGCTGTAGGGTGGATGATTGATTTCTTCAAATCCGCAATCCCGCACAGCAGCATTGGCAATGCGCGCCTTGTGAACAGGCGCGTTGTCGTGCAGAAGCAATACACCTGCGGTCAATTTTCCCCGTCTTTTTTCTTTTATTGCCTCCTTTAAATTGCGCAGGGTGTTAGCGTAAGTTGCGCCAGTAATACTCTCACCTTTTTTTGTGTACTCAATTAATAAGATTCCCTTGGAATCCCAAAACACTGTGGCCATGAGCTTTCCGGCGGATGGGCAGACTTTGAACTTCTTCGGTGGGGCTGTTCCTTTTTTATGCCACTGCATAGACTCCTGCTTGCTTACAGGATCATAGTGATGAACCCACGTTTCATCACCAGTAACAATCCGATCATAAATACTTTACGGATTTTCACCACAGAGCTCCAAAAACTCCTTGCAACAATCAACTCGCTCTTGTTTCTGAAGCGCTGTGAGCATTCGCGGCACCCATCTTGCACTGACCTTTGACAAATTCAGATGGTCATGAAGGATAGTTTGAATGGTACCCACGGATAGCTTGGTTCTTTCTGCTACTATTTTCACTCTCACACGGGCATCTTCGAGTACAAGAATCTCAACAATTTTTACGTTTTCATCAGTAGCGGCACTAACCGGCCCACCGGCACGAGGGTCGTCTTCAATACTCGCTCTACCCCGTTTAAATTCACTTGACCACTTCTGATTTGTAGATAATGAAGGGGCAGAATCTTGGTAAACAGCCATCATTTCTTCGTGAATTACTTTTTGAGTCTTTCCTTGTTTTGTGAGGAATTTTATCAAAGCGCGATGCTCGTTTTTTTTCAACATTGTCGTATCAGTCATCGTAGTTGCCTTTCCGAAATGATATTTTGAATACTAATGGCGACAATCAAATAAAATTTTGTATTTATACCCTCAATGAGTGTCATAAACTAATGAGATAATATAATTACCCTCATCATTAGTATATTACCCCGATACCGAGAATACATTGAACGCCCCTCGTATAATACATATAATATTTTCCCATAAAAGCACCGGTTTGGCTCCGATTGATGAGAGTTTTGGCCCTTTATTATCTATCGCGGCGCGTGTTAGTTAGACCGTATGCGCGCGAATTTCCTGTGGATTGGATTTTGGCGCCATAATTTACTTTACATTAGTACCTAACCAATGTAATGTGCTTTTGTTGATCAAAAGTTTTATCCTGATTAAAAATACCCGACTGCAGTGTTAGTGAGGAGAATTTGACTCCACCTGACATCACGGAAACAGCAACGAACATGACGAACGATCTTTACCAGAAAAATCAAGCAAATTATTACGACATTATTTTTTTCATTTATAGTTAGTTTGCATGAGTGTAGATAAAGTAGTGTATGAAACGACACATAACTAGGTATTAAAACACTCGAGCGTTCAAACTCACTCTCGTGTTTTAATACCCCTCGTTATGCAACCGTTTACAACTAGAAAGCAACTAAGCGGAAAGACAAATTACATCACGAATACTTTAGAAGATCCAACTACTTATCAAATAGGAGTACCGCCAGTTTTAATAGACGAAAATAAAGAGCAAGCTAGTATTAAGTCGAAAACATTGCCTTTAGAGGACAGCGAGAGTCCGAAACCAGTAAAACCAGCAAAAAAACAAAACAAACACAAAATAATAATATTTGCAGACCAGCAAGGAAACGGCGCACAGCAAGTCCTCCAGGAGCTAATTGGTGACAAATATGAAGTTTTTTGTTGGATAAAACCAGGAGCAACGGTACATAACATGAGTAGCACAATGAAAGAATAATTAAATGGGCTGACTTCAAATGACTACATCATCTTGTTGGGTGGTATTAATTATGGTAACCCTAATGAGTTAACATCTAGCTTACAACATTGGATACGGATTCATCCAAATACTAATATGCTAATTTGTGAAATTCCGTTTAATAAAAACCTTAAGGAAACTAAACTGAACAATGAGAAGATGCATATGTGAAGCGCATAAACATGCGACGTTTGTCGATATGGAATACAGATTTTACATACCTGGGGAAAAATATATGCACAAAATATAGGACGATGGCTTTTAAGAGAAATATTGCGCATTACTTATTCAACATCTCTTAAAAACTACCAGAACAAAATACTAAAAGGAACGATCCCATACTACTTTCCTTCAATAGATAAAGCTCACACTAGGATTTCAACCCTCGAATCAAACACAACGAGAAATCCAACATCGACGTATTTTTTTCGAAGTTAAAGTGGTAAAATATCTTAACATCTTCCACCAGAACATTGCCAGTCTTGAGAAAAAAGGTGATGAATTTGAAGTTATTCTGGAACAACTTCTGCAAGAAGTAGATGTAGTTTGCCTGACTGAACACTTTATACAAGAACGTCACGGACTCAACTTTCAATTAACAAACTATAAAATGGCAGCAATATACTCGCGGAAAGAAAAAAGAGAGGAGGTTCGTGCATTCTTGTTCGCAGAGGTATAGAGTACCAAGAACTTTTAAATATAAAAAAACTTTCAGTGTTAAAAGCTTTTGAGTGTTGTGCGATTGATATTGTATCTCATAAAATTATTATTGTTTGTATATATAGAACGCCTAGCCCAAACAATATTGAAATGTTTATGACACAATTGGAATTAATGCTAGATAAGTTATGTTATTTACAGAATAAAAAGGTAATAATATGCGGAGACTACAACATAGATATTCTTAAGGAAAGAAAAATTTGCAATGATTTCATCAACTTGTTGACGGGTCATAATATGAAATTAGAATTTAATGAAGTTACTAGATAAGAGAGTGGTACCTGTCTTGATAATATTGCCCCTAGTGGAAGGGGATGTCGCAGTAAAGTATTACATTTAAGTCTTTCTGATCATTCAGCTCAACTGTTGCAGTATCCCATAAAGCAGATATATTCACTAAATTCATGGTATATAGAGAAACGTGACTATTGCGACGACAACATAAAAACGTTTGTGAATTGTTTGGAAAGCATAAGCTTTGATGAAATATACTCTGAGTCTGATGTAAATGTGGCCTATGATAAATTCATTAATACAATAATGGTATATTACGACCTCTGTTTTCCTATAAGAAGAATTAAAATTAACATAAAGCGTCGACCATCGTGGCTGACGAAAGGTATAAAAAAAACTTGTATTTCTAAGAGACACCAATTAAGGTGAGCGAATCCCGGAGTTGCAAAAAAATGCAAAGTTAAAATAATACAATTTATTAATAAAAGTTACATTTAAATTATAATTAAGTAATGTGTCTCTAATGGTCGATGTGAGAACCAAGAGTGCAGGTAGCGCGGGCCGAGGCATCCGGTGTCCCATGGTGGCGACATGTTGGCGGCTCACGTTGCGCTGCGTCGACGCCTCGTGATTGCTGTTACCGCGTTGTGCAATTTCTAAGTAGGTAAATCGCTTCAGCGGTTTCCAGGTGTCACCGACATAATTATAACATCTCCCCCCGTACTTCAGCGACTATTTCAAAACGTTTTTTGACAGAGTCGCTGAAATGATGCTGTGGTCGACTTGTATCTCGTGGGGATGACATCTTCTCGTTTCTGCTATTTCAGAATAAATTCTAGTGGAAGTGGTGGCGTTCGTTTCTTGATTTTGATTAGCACGAACGCATTTTGCTCGAAGTAGTCGGTACAAGAAGCAGATAGCGAGTGCGGTTGCACTTAGTAGGATTACATAGACTGGAATTGTAGTATGATATAGGCTTCGATCAGAGATGTCATCTAACCTTGCTGGGCTTTGGAATGAAATTTTCTCATTAATTGAATGGAGGGTTTCAAGATTGATTGAATTCAATATGATAGATGTGTCTTTTCTATGTACTTGCTCTTCGTATGAAAGTAGCTCCATGATTTTCAGCGGATGACCCTTGATGCGGTCATTTGAGTTGAGGATAGTGAAGTCAGCTGTCTTCAGGTAACAATTGAGCGGAATGACGGTTAAGTAGCTCCCTTGAAGGATTCTGTATTGCTCTTGTCCGCAGGATATCTTGTCCTTGGTTTGGTTGGGAAAACTCACGGTGTAGTGTTTATCGTCGAGTTGTTCCATTGCTTCTCTCGTCAGGATAACTGGAGTCAGCTTACAAGATGGTAGTAGTTCTTGTTTGATGAGCAGCTGATCGATGCAATCAGGGTTGTCAGGAACCTTGTAGTTGGACTTTCGTTCGCAGAGATACCATTCTTTTACCTTCGGGCATTCTGCCTCCATGTACATAGAGTCTTCTCCAGAAATTGCTATGAAGGGTAGGATAGGGATGAGGATTTGACGATTTTTGTTGGGGATAATTGATAATCTATAGAGGTCATACGTCACAGGAGAGGCAATCGGTACCCTATGAACTATAACTATCTGGCTATCTTTATAAAAATATCCTAACTTAATCGTATCGTAAAAGTATCTTATCTCTACATCAAGGATTTCGTCCTTAGAATATAAAATCCTTAACTTATCTAGCATCGTCTTTAAATCTTCTATATTTAAAATAGAGTGAGGAGCACCCGATATCCTGATGAAAGCTAAAGTATTTTCTAACTTGGAAATCTCTTCAGACAATCTGTCTATGTTATCGCCGAGAATTATAAAGTATTGCGCTAGATGAGCGTATTTAATCAATTCGTTTTCTCTAGTACTATCACTACTCATTATAAGATTAAGAACGTTAGCTATTTTATCCTGATTTTTAGTTATATTTTCCAATAATATTTTTTTTTTTAAATCCACTCTTTATTCAAACTAATGTGACTATTAATTTCCTTCTCTAATTTATGTTCGTTTTTTTGTTAGAACTTGAATGGCATTATCGCGTCTGTGTAATCTAAATTACCGGAGATGCTCTTAAGTCCATCAATGAGTCCTCTTTTCTTACGTTCGGGTTCAAGGGTCTGTAATTGGTCAAAAATTCGTTCCAATTTAATACTAAGAAAATCAATATGCGGCTCATACAGGGATAACGTTTTATTATATAACTGAGGTCTTAGTTCAGATAACTGAGACTTTACTACTTTAAGTTAAAGTAGTGAATATCATCAAGATCGATAAAATTAAGGAAGGAGTGATAGTGGGATATGACTTTCGTGGGTCCTAATTTAAACGGGAGTAAACCTGGCCCGTCTTGTAGTGAGTCAATCGTTACCTCTTGTCCTCGAGTCAGTTGGAGCAGTAGCGACAGTAGAATCCTGCAACAATACAGGGTTTTTAGGATTTCGCTTAAGGCGTGACTAGGCGACGGGACCGCGTTTCTTTTTTGTATAAATGTTAATAGGAAGGTCTGCGAGGACTGTGTCTTGCGTGTGCCGTGGTGCTAACTTTTGTCGGGTCGCCATAGGATTTCGTACGAAAACTTGTTGGTCGGGAGAGTATTCCTTTTCAGTTTCCCGGTCTTTGTTCCTGTATTCCGTCAGTTCAGTCCTATTATGTAGAGAAGTTTCGTTAATTAGGTCATATACCTGGGTCATTCTTTTCTTATGGTCTTGTAAATATTGTTGAAATAAATGCTCAGTTAAGTCTATGTCAGTCGCATCGCGTGGGTCAAAGTGTCCTGTTATAAGGTCTATAGGTCGGCATTTCGTAAAACTGTGTATGGAGCTATTATAGGCCAAAACTGCATAGGGCATTAGGTTTATTGCAGGCTCATTTTTCTTTTCAAGTTTCAAGATCCTTAGATGTTCAAGTATAGTTGAATGGAAGCGTTCTACGATACCATTGTCGTTCGGAGTGTGTGCCAGGATTTTATGGTGCTGTATTTTATGAAGTCGTGTAAATTCTGAGAACAGTGCATTCGTGAATTCAGGTCCTTGGTCAGTCACTATGGTCAGGGGGACGCTGTGATGGGTACAGAATAGTAGCAGAGCCTGGACGATGCTTAAAGCTGTGCCATCTCTCAGGTGGTAAGCCTGAGCGTATATAGAGAAAGCGTCAACTAGCGTAAGGGATTTTTCATTTTGGGCCGTAAAGAGGTCGAGGTGAAGAATTTCGAAAGGCTTGAAAGGTGGTGGTACTATAGAAAATCTCTGTTTTATAGGATGACGGTCATATTTCGCTTGACCGCAGATGCTGCATTCATTAATGTATTTTGCAATCGATTCCTTCATTTTGGGCCAGTAATATCTATAGGACAGGGCTAGGAAGCACTCATTAATACCGCGGTGGTTGGTTTTGCCCTCATGGTATTTTTTATGATTTCTTGTTGTAGTAATCTCCTTAACGTTCTCTACCTCGGTCTTAGTTAAGACTAGGTTTATAGATGAGCTTCTGAATTTATTTTGAATAATCGGGATTATTTTATACATGGCTAAGGGTGGATGAATTATAATTTCTGTTTTTACTTTAGGGTTTACATACTCTTTTATTCAATTTACAACTTTGTCTTCTAAGTTGGATTCTGATATTTGAATGGTTGTTCTAGTATGGGTCTCAAAAGGTTTTGTAACGGTCGGTCGTTTCTTGATGTCTCCTACTATTACAAAGCATATTTGTCTATGGAATCTATTTAGAGGGTCGTCTGATATAGCGATCTCTAAAATTGGGTTTTCGTCACTCGTATGAGCTGTGAGTGTAGAAGAGCCGGCTACTGAAAGTTGTCTTTCAGTTTCAGGGGGGTTAACGGCGACATAACTCACATCTTCGTTATTTATCTCGATGCGAGAAAGTGCGTCTGCGTTGGTGTTAAGTTTCCCTTGTTTGTAAATGGGGGTGAAGTTATATTCGCTTAACTTTAATCTCCAGCGTGTTAACCTTGAACCGGGTTCTTTGAGATTCATAACCCATTGAAGCGGTTTATGATCAGTGATGACAATAAACTTTCTACGGAACAAGTAGGGTCGGAAATACTTCGTTCTCCAAACTATTGCCAGAAGTTATTTTTCTATAGTGCTATAGTTAATTTCACTCGTATTTAAGGTCCTTGAAGCATAAGCTGTTGGTCTGTCACTCCCTATAGATCCTTGTGAAAGGATGGCACCAATGGCAAAGTTGGACGCGTCAGTTGTCAGTATAAATTCTTTTTCAAAGTCAGGGTACTGCAGGATAGGGTCGTTAGTCAGTAGCGTCTTGCACTTTTCGAAACAGTTTATGTAATTGACATCATCAAATGTTATTCGAGATCCTTTCTTAAGGCATTGGGTCATTGGTTTCGTTATACGAGCAAAGTCAGGTATGAACTTGCGATAGTAACCTAATAACCCGAGGAACCGTTTTATTTCGGTGGCGGTTTTAGGTATTGGGAATTTTTGGATGGCTTTAATCTTGTCTGGGTTTGGTTTAATGCCGTCTTTACTAATAACATGTCCGAGATATGTGGTTTCTAATTTTAAGAACTCCGACTTATCCATTTGGATTTTAAAATTGGATTCTCGGAGTCTTTTGAACACTTTTTCCAGATTAATCATGTGCTCCTGAAGGGAGACGCTGAATACGATGATGTCATCTAAATAAACTATGCATACAACGTTTTGGAGGTCTCTGAGCACATTATCCATCACACGTTGGAATGTGGATGGCGAGTTCTTAAGGCCCATCGGCATTCGTAAGAACTCGAAGTGTCCATGTTCAACATTGAAGGCCGTCTTGGGAATATCATCAGGATTCTTCTCGACCTGATGAAAGCCACTGGCGAGATCTAGCGTCGTAAAGTAGTGGCAGTTGTCTAACTTGTCGAGTACGTCAGCAATGTTAGGGATAGGGTACTTGTCATCAATGGTCTTCTCATTCAACTTCCTGAAATCTACCACTAAACGCCATTTAGTTTTCCCAGACGCATCTATTTTCTTAGGGACGACCCAAATTGGGGAGTTCCATGCTGACTGAGAAGGACGAACTATTCCTTGGTTTAACATTTTTGTAATTTGGTCCTGTACCTCTTGTCTATGAATGTACGGGTATCTATAAGATGTATATCTGTATGTATATCTGATGTGTATCTTTTAGTATACGCCGGTACTTCATCAGTTGTCCGTATTTTATGCTTAATCTGATTGGTAAAGGTTAGAGGTTCACCATCTATATAAAAAACGTCGGCATATTGAGAACAAAGACTCTCTAGATAAATTCGTTCTTCCGGATTCAAGTGATTCGTGCGCAAGTGCGATATTACTTCTTTAGCGCGCACCGATAGTTTTTCATTGCGTGTGCACTGGATATTAAATAACTCTGCACTAACAGGGCGGTCCATCGAAAAAACTACGTCATAACGAGTCGGGTTACCGATCTCTATGATGCCACGGTTATTTTTAACCGTAGTGACACAGTCTCCTATTATGCAATTAGATATGGATTGCTCCGGGATGAACACCTCACCGTCATGGAGTTAATTAGGACTCTAACTAGTTTAGAGGTATTGGCTGGTATAATATCCTCACACAAGTTACAGTTACGCGAGTCATACATCAGTAATGAGTTAGTCGATTGTCCTGTTGATAACTTTTTATTTTTCAAATCAATGTTTGATTCCCACTTCTCTAATAAGTCAAGGCCAATCAGTCCATCGAAATAATCGTGGAATTTATAGATGAAAAGCGTTATATCGTCACGTTCATTTATTTCCTGAAAGCACGGTATCGTTATAGAATAATCATTTGGGGTAGTAGCGTGAATATTCGTTACTTCAAAAGGGTCGTAATTGCATGGTACATCAGGATAAAAATGCTGCACTGATTCGGGACTAATAAAAGATTGATTGGCACCGGTATCAATGAGAAACTTTAGAGGGGGGTTTAATATCTGTATGTACGGTAACTGTCGTTGAGTCTGTAGATTAAGTTCTATTTTAACTTGTCTGACTTGGAAGCTTTCTGAAAATCCTCATCTTCTAGTGTAGGGACTCCTTCCTGTGTCTTCTCTACGCAGTAGCTTTCAGAGTACTGAGGCTGCTATTCATAAGAGTACTCATTGGTATAGCTTGGGTATTCGTAACAGTCTTGGTAGTAGTTATATTGATATTCATTCTGGAAGTCATTGTACGCTTGTTGGTCGTAAAACTCGTTAAAATTCATTTCCCTCGTCTTGAAATAGTTAGAGGGTGTGGTGGATTACCGAACTTTCGCCAGTCGTGGGGTTGACGTGAAGGGAATGGTTTAGGCACATAGTGGCTAACTCCACTCATCGGCTGTGGACCAGTAGGTGCGTTTCGCGGAGCTAACTTAAATACATTGCTTTGAGCTCTGTAGTTTGGTGGAGGTACCGCGAACATCTGCTGCGTCCTTTGTCGGTCCTCTGAACTGAGGAGCCTGTGGTCTCCCGAATGGAACGGGTCCCATAGGCTGTGATATCAACTGCCGAGACGGTCCAGGCATGTTAAATGGCTGCGAAGGCTGCGTCATGAGTTGTCGCGGGGGTGGCATAAACCCGTAGCTAGACTTAGGCTCACTTACCTGAGGTTGCATGTGCGTCTTCCTTTTGGGAAGATGCTCGTTGCGCTGTTGCAAGTACAAGGTGTTAACCTCCTCGTGCACATACTCTAGAGCCTTCTCAATTGATTCAGGTCGCATGCAACGGATACGAGATCCCAACGGGTCACGGAGACCCCGTAGGTACGACTGAAGGGTTAACTTCTTATATAAAGATCGCTTAGATTCGATGGCACTCGGGACCGTTTCATGCAGGCTGATAGAAGTCATTATAGTACTAAAAAGGTTTTGACACTTTTCATAAAACTCCTGTGGGCTCGAAGGCCCTTGGTTCAGTAGCGCGAAATCGTTATACAGGGATGTTTCATCTCGCTGGTCAGCAAAGTTATTGATTAAGGCAGATCGAATGCCCATCGAGTTCTCAGGTATTCCATTCGAATTTATGAGGCGGGCGGCAGGCCCTACAACTTTGTTTAAAATGCCGTTCAATAAGGACAGGTTAGATAATTCATAACCTTCTTCATCCTTCATATACCGTATGACTAACTGGTCGCACAATCGGATGAATCTCGTAAGCACATTCGAGTTTCCATCAAACTCCGGCACTAACCGAAGTGCTTTAAAGATCTGTTCGATTATAGCGTCCGACATGGTGTCTGATTAAGGAATTAAACTATCACTAGAGTTATTACCAACTTCTAAATCTCTATTTACGTCTTGCAAATTCATTCGACTACTATTTTCTAACCTAGGAGCCCGAGATTGCCTTGGATGGAAAATCTTGGAATTTTATAGGAAACACTTAAAGGATAAAAAGGAAGCAACTCTAGATAGAAACTAAAGTACTTACATACGCATCTTGGTGTCAGCGAGATCGATTTCTTGATCACTCCAGGACGTCTGCTCTTGTAGGTTCCTTTTTCTCCAGCTTCAATCACTGATTTTACTTGAGAGATCCTACCGTCTGCGCCAATTAAGGTGAGCGAGTCCCGGAGTTGCAAAAAATGCAAAGTTAAAATAATACAATTTATTAATAAAAGTTACATTTAAATTATAATTAAGTAATGAGTCTCTAATGGTCGATGTGAGAACCAAGAGTGCAGGTAGCGCGGGCCGAGGCATCCGGCGTCCCATGGCAGCGACATGTTGGCGGCTCACGTTGCGCTGCGTCAGCGCCTCGTGATTGCTGTTACCGCGTTGTGCAATTCCTAAGTAGGTAATTCGCGTCAGCGGTTTCCAGGTGTCACCGACATATAACACACCTCTATCGTAGAAAGCTACAAAATAAAAATAATAACAACATTTTTAAATATAAAACTTACACTAATACTTTAAAAAAAGTGATTAAACTTTCACAAAGATTAGATAACACTAATAGAATAAATAATGCCACTAATAAAACAAAAGCCACTTGGCGCATAATTAACGAAGGGAAAAATAATTCATGTATAAATACTATTAAGCAAATAAGACATTACGATAAAGTTGTAAAAGATCCAACTGACATTGCAAATCTATTTAATGATACATATATTAATATGGTAAAAGATAAAATATTTCATAATCAAAAACATTCTAATAATCCAGGTAATATAAATAATTATTTGCATAATTTAGTACTTAATTCAATATTCATATCTCCGATTTCAGTCCATATGGTATGTAAAACAATTAATAATCTAAAAAACTCGTCTAGTGTCGGTTATGATGAAATATCGACCACAATACTTAAAAAATGTTCTAAGCAACTGTCAAATCCGCTATGTTACTTAATAAACTTAGCCCTACTTAAAGGTACTTATCCTGAGAGACTTAAATTAACAATTGTTAAGACGCTATTTAAAAATGTATATCTTTCTAGAAAAAAAAATAACATACTTCGTATTGAGCAACATGGCTTTAGAAGAAATAAATCCACTAACACTGCTATGGACGATCTCATGAAAACAGTTTCAGAGTGCTTAAATAATAGTACACCAATAGCTTCCATTTTTATGGATATGACAAAGGCTGTATGCCAAACTTTGTATGCCATAAAATTCTTCTCGGAAAATTGTTTTCGTATGGTGTCAGGGGGCCTGCTCATGATTTAATTAAAACTTATTTATGCAACCGACAACAATATACGGAGATCACATATGTAGATACAAATAGAAACCAGAGTAATGCAAGATCTGCTACAAAAACAGTCGAATATGGGGTACCACAAGGTAGTATATTGGGACCACTTCTATTTATTTTATACATAAACGACATGCCCTCCTGTTCTGATCATAAAATGACTGTGTTTGCAGATGATTCAACCATTCTAATAAAATGTACAAATCCATTATGTTTTGAAAGTGAAATAATTGTGCTCTTTTTAATGCTATAAATTGGATGAAAAATAATAATTTTATGATTAATCTTGACAAAACAAAATGCATGCAATTCTATTTACCACAACAACGCCAGCTTTCAATCGACGTTACATTTAATGACACAAAAATAGAATTCGTCGATGAAATAAGATTTTTGGGTATCCAATTGGATTGTCACGCAAATTGGACAGCTCACATAGTTTATCTATGTAAAAAAATTAGTCGTTTTGTATATGCCCTAAAAAAACTAACACAGGTATCTTCACGGACAACTGCACATACATATTTTGCAATGGGGTAACTCGGTGAAGAGCTTGGCGGCTTTCAGAGCTCAAAAAAAATGTGTCAGGGCAATATTTGGCGTCTCTCAAAGAGATAGCTACAGATAGCTAGTTATGAAACATGTATATTCGTCAAAGAGAACTTAAATCGATATAATCTAATAGAAAATAAGCGACCAAGGAAAACTCGCAACAAGGTTCAGGTGAAACCTCATCAGCCATCTAAAATGACATTTTTTAATAATAGCATTTATGTGATGGCAACAAGATTATACAATAATTTACCTGACGAACTCAAGGAAGTAAAATTACCCTTATTTAAAAATAAGTTAGAGACAATTCTTATTAATAAATGTTATTATACTGTTGACGACTACTTGAGAGAGAAGGTGAATTATGAATAATTTTTGACATTTCGTAAAACTTATGGTACATTTTAATTTTGACATTTATTATTATTTTTGGTTTACTTTTTTTTATGTTTTTCATTAATTTGTATAAATAATAATAATATGTTTGTTCATGATATTGTTATTGTGAGTTATGCATGCAAATACTCGTACTTTAATATTATTTTTACTTTGCACACCTTATTTGTAAGGTATGTTACAGCGCTCATCTTTATTATAACACCAAATTTATTACCTGTATTAATGCAATAAATGGATTGACTTTGACTTTGTTTCATAAACTACTAATAGATACTCTCGTGTAAGTAACTTTAAGCGAATAATTCCGTAGCACAGGCTGGGCTGAAATAACCTCCAAGCTCTCTTAATCCAGGCTTATCTGAATCTGGGACGGTTGGTGTCACTAGACTACCAATCTTTAACATGCTTACCTACTTATTAGCTTTATGCTCGTGGCTCCTTCGCGTTCCTTTCTTTATTTTAGTATGGAAATGGGCGCAAAAGTGCTCCGCCGCGTTCGCGTTCCTAGTAACTTCAGCGGGGACTTATGGGACGATTCCAATCAAACAGGGGCTTGAATGAGATGATAAAATTTGTATTACTTAACCTGTGGGAAAATGCGTTTTTGGGCTTTTATCGGCATAATGATTATAAAGTGTGCCACTTATACAATCTGCATTTGAGGAAGGTAAACGAACCGGTTTTTTTTGTTGGCTCTTTGCTCTTACTGGCAGTGTTTAACGCGTGATCACGAGTTAAAAGGAAAATATAGGTGTTTATTTTCAAATGTAGTACCAAAATCATTTGTTACCAAATAGCTCATGCGAACCTGTGTTGTAGCAGGAGTAGTAGGTTCAATAAAAAGCCAAGAAAATAATCAAATCTTCATCAGCCTGAAGAAGTCCACTGCTGCACTTTCTCCATAATATGGAAGGGTTTTGGCACCACGCTTGGCGGGAGAGGCTTGGTGATTGCAGTAGATACACGGAAATGATGCTGCCCATTACCTGAACTCTGTTTGCTGGTTTTCACAGCAGCACCCGTGAGATGAGAGAGAAGTGTTGGACCTATTTAGCCATTATTAGGTGGATCTTAAAATGTCAGATAGCAACATTATAAGCAAAGAGTTACTAGGTACTCCGTGTGCGTCACACTCGTGTATGTTGACATTGAGGACTTCCTGAATGGTATTATCATTTTGACGTAAAACGAACGGTCATGCAGCAATCTATGATAATTACTATTCACTTATTTACGACTAAATTAGCAGCCCTTATGTAATGATCATCTTCCATCATCATTACTTCGCGTATACATGCTAAATAGATGTTCAATCCACGCACACATTAAATATTTGACGACCGGTTGGTCTCATGGCTAGTGATCCTGGGTACGGATCAAACTGGGATCGGATGTGGTTTGGGTGGTGATCAAACGGTCGCGGGTTCAAATCCTGCAAGGTGCAATCATTTGTGTGATGAGCAGAAATTTTTGTTCCCGAGTCATGGATGTTAAATATTTGTATCATAATATGTTTATCCGTTATCTAGTACCCATAGTACAGGGTATTCTAGTTTGGGGCTAGGTAATTGGTGTGGAATTGTCCCGAATATATATATATTATATACTAGATGTGCCCGCGGGTTCGCACGCGTGGTCATTTCTCTAGGTTAAAGTACTCTATGTGCTAACATTGACCAAAAACCTAAAATACCAATATACCAACATTTGATCAAAATTCCATCAGCCGTCAAAAAGATTTTTATCGATTGCTCAGCTTCTACTCATTGGATTGAGATACCAAGTACCCCAGTTTTAAAGTCATACCCTAAGATATCCAACACTGAAAACCGCATCGCAATTGCTCCTTTAGTTTTTGCGTGATGCGTGAACAAACATACAGACAAACAAACAGAATGACACGATTTAAAAAAATATGTATTCTTGTTCATTAGCTTAGTTTAAGGGTCCTAGACCTTTTTTAAAAATTATCTTCTTTGTAGAGGCTTTTTGATACTTATTGCTTTATTATAGGTATATATATATGTATATATATATATATCTATCTATACCTACATGATTTTGTGTAAATAAACGTAACACTATGTAATATAATATTTTTTGTTTCAGGTTATTTATTATTTAAGGAATTCTGTGAACAGACGTCAGAAGAACCAGTGCCACAATTAAAATTTTATGAAGAGGTAAACTATTCATCTGTACATTCGCTAGATACATACATTTTATGAAGAGTTAAACTATTCATCTGTACATACGCTAGATACATACATTTTATGAAGAGGTAAACTATTCATCTGTACATTCGCTAGATACATACATTTTATGAAGAGGTAAACTATTCATCTGTACATTCGCTAGATACATACATTTTATGAAGAGGTAAACTATTCATCTGTACATTCGCTAGACACATTCATTTTATGAAGAGGTAAACTATTCATCTGTACATTCGCTAGACACATACATTTTATGAAGAGGTAAACTATTAATCTGTACATTCGCTAGATCCATTCATTTTATGCAGAGGTAAAATATTCATCTGTACATTCGCTAGATACATACATTTTATGAAGAGGTAAACTATTCATCTGTACATTCGCTAGATACATACATTTTATGGAGAGGTAAACTATTCATCTGTACATTCGCTAGATACATACATTTTATGGAGAGGTAAACTATTAATCTGTACATTCACTAGATACATACATTTTATGAAGAGGTAAACTATTCATCTGTACATTCGCTAGATACATACATTTTATGGAGAGGTAAACTATTCATCTGTACATTCGCTAGATACATACATTTTATGGAGAGGTAAACTATTCATCTGTACATTCGCTAGATACATACATTTTATGGAGAGGTAAACTATTCATCTGTACATTCGCTAGATCCATCCATTTTATGGAGAGGTAAACTATTCATCTGTACATTCGCTAGATCCATACATTTTATGAAGAGGTAAACGCTAAGTTCTTTCATAAAATCATGTGTGCAACCTGAATTAATGGAGAATTTGATTTGCAGATTAAATTATATGAAAAACAAGAGTGTATAGAAGAGAGGCAGCGGATCGCGAGAGATATTTATGACAATTTTATCATGAAGGAACTATTAGCACATTCACACGTAAGTTTTTTGTGCTATCTATTTACTAATACAGGATGGGACAACAGAATGGGTCATCAGTAGCAGCTACCTTTTCCCATTGACTGTTCTTTTTTTGTACGTTGTTTCCTATGAAAAAAGCTTGTATTATTACAATAATGGGGTATCAAGGGCCTGCCCAAAAAACAGTAATGTTTTTAGGGTTTATGTATGTATGTATGTATGTATGTATGCGAGTTTCGTTATTCCACCATAACTTTTACTTGCCTGAACATTTTTGTATGTATGGGCTTGTACTATTATTTATTCTGTGGTATGGGGTATCATTAGACATCATACCGTACATTTTAGTTTTTTTAGAAAAGTTTGTTTTTTGCCGGGGCAGTCAATGATCGATTTCTTTGCCCGTGTATATAAAATGTATCTATGTAAAGCTGGTAGATAACAGTAATAGGTATATGCATAAATTTCGTCGTAATTGATTGCACGCAAAATGTACTGCAAACTGCAACTGAATACAGTTAAACGAGGCTTTCAGTTCAACGCTTTCCTATCACATAGGAAATTTGAGTTGTATTGTATAACATCGTCCAGTCGTCAGAAGAAGTGGATGATGAGATGGTGTTCAAACGATTAAGCCATAGTTATTCTATGCCATAGATAAAAAACGCCGCCCTAAACGTGCGATGCACTTGGTTTTTGTATCGAGGAAAACAAAACAAATTGAACTTAATAGGTGTTTACTTAGATAATTCTGTAAACGAGGGTTTAGGCACTATACATATATGTAATGTGGTTTAGGAGAAGTCAACATGTGCTTTACCTCGATGTCAAGTCACGTAGTACCGTACAAAGCACAGTTTCCACAGATTATCCGAGTTCCCAGAGCTTTGCAGACCAGCCAAACAATGCGACTGCATAGTTATACGGATTTTAAAGGCAAAATAACGATCTGTTCCGTTTCAGTCTGTTGGAAAGAACGAACAACTGTGCTAAGCTTTTGAGATAAAAATGTGTCAATATAAACCATATACTTAGGAGTTATTTGGATCTGTTGTTTTTTATTAAGCTTCAATGTATATACTTATTCGCGTTAAATATTGCGACAGAGTTTTCAGCAACTCAAAAATCAAGAAAATTTACATTACAATTTTCAAATACCTCTTCAACGAGACCCCACAGCATGGGATACAAATAAATAAAAGTAATCTTCGCATAGTGTAAAGAAAAATAATATTGCGGGAATTTCATACAATGTAGCGGTTTTAAATATCTATATAACTACTCAAACGTTGACTTGGCAGCATATCTAAAATATTACCATGTCTCATAAAACCGAATATGAAAACTTTGAAGCCATAATTAGCAGATTTTAAGAAATAAAGCGGTGTGTGGTAGAGTTATTCAGTTTCATTGTCAACTGGGTAGTTTCCCCATGTGCCAAATATCAACCTTGAAGCGTTAAAGCTTCATGGTAGAAATTAAATTAAAAAAAAGAGTTTTTATTTGTCACTTTTTATGTGCTGCTTTTTTAATATATTTTTTATTGCATTGTCATTGATTTGTGAGCTAATCGGGAAGTGTTAGAAATTTGAATTGCATGATTCCAGGACAGACAGAAATACATAGATAGATACATACATACAAGTGAAGTTAAATAAAAGGTTTTGATAAAATTATAATAATAATCTATTAATAGAGTCAGAATCCTAAAAACGGAACTCTACAAAGCGTGCTCTACCTACTTCACTGTCGATGATGCACTACAATTAAAGCTTTTCCTTCATAGTTCAAGGCTAAAGTTTCGAGAGCTCCTCGACGGCTCGTTCATTACGGTCGTGGGACTTCAATTAGGAATTGTAGAACGAGAGCCGCTAGTGTAACTGGTGTAACTATTCCGCTGGAACTGTGTTTGTATAATGATCCTCATTAGTAACCGTCTGATGAACTTTCCTGTACCAAGTAACTCTTAATGCTATTTCCTATCATTTCGACTCTTCTAGTAACTTCACTTAAGACCAGGCTCCAATATTTAAGGGTTTTTTTTCCATTAATATGCTGGGTCAACCACAAACGTGATAAATGTGAAACTTAACATATATGTTTATAAAATCTTAATCTCTCCGCGATCAAGACAAAAACGCGATTAATAGAATAATTTCTTTCGATTCATTTTCTTATCAAAAATTACGTTATTTTCAGTAATCATTTTATGTTTCTACTCAACGGCTTAAGCTTTATCTCCAAAATAAATCTCACAGCAAGAAAATATAGTTTATTATCCACTGTTAAGATAAAATTTCAAATTATTCAAAATTTTAAATTATTAGCCTGCCAATAAAAATAAATAACTTTTGAGACTTATGTCATTTAGTTCCGAGTTGAATGGTGTGTTCAAACAACGCTAGCAATATTCAACCTTCAGGCACTTCAGTGCTTGTTGCGGGTAGCGGGTGGCAGAGTGTAGAGGCGGAAGTAGCGTGGTAAAATAAGATTAAGAACGTATTAAAATAATGTAATACGGCTAAAAAACTCACGGGTAAGACAACCGGATAAACTCCGACCAGGTAATTTAGACCTTTAGAACAGGATCGATAAAATTTGGAGCTTGTTTGACAAAAAATATATTTGCCAAACTGATCTGATAAGGGACAAATAGCCGAAAAAAGCATCTCATTATTTCATATCTCGTGAGACTTTGCAATGCCTCTTTGCCTATTACGAGTATAACAGAACTCCAATGCTAATACTGCTTTGCCCACATCGTATCTGCAATAAATAAACATACCTAGTCTTTGTTATCTCAGATGTCGCCAATTTACGTGTATCGCTCGAGTCTTCCTCATCACGTACCTATAGAAATTATCTCTAATGACGTCCTGTTTGTGTTTTTATAGTTCAGACGCTCTTGTTCCTAAATGTTTGAGCGTCTCATTCGCGTGGCTTAGTGTAATCCGCGCCCTGCCCGTGGTCCACCTACATAGTTCACCTGGTTGTCCCAGGGGCAATTTTTGCTTCCCGTGGTCCACCTTAGTAGATAGGTACATTTTTTTCCTATTTATTGTTTTTTTTTTCGTTTTTTTTCTTAATGATGAACAACCTCATTACGAAAAAGTAATGCCAGTCAGAGAAAGTAAAATTTACAAATCACAAGTGTGACGCAAATTTTTTAGGCTTATAGCTCAAAAATCATTTAAAATGTCTCAGACAATTTTCGACTTTATTGACATGACCTAAGTACCTTGTTTCGTTGACTAAATGAACGCAGTAAATGCCGAATCAGACTAAATCTGATTAATGTCAATAAGGGTCAAAATCCTGTGACGCTAATTTTTGTAATGTACACAACTTCAAAATCATTTCAAAATGAAGACTTATGATTTGCGACTTTTGACTTGTGACTCGTTACTTACGACTTTTAACATTTGACTTTGCCCCACTTTCCTCACCATCCCCCACCTTCCCCTACCATCCCCCACAATCTTCCACCTTCCCTTACCGTCCCCCATCTTGCCCTCACATCCTCCTACCCTCCTCCTAACTATCCTCCACCCTCCCAATTTCTCCGCACCCTCCCCTCAAGTTTTCCCAATTTACCCTCCCCTCACTTTCCTCCATCCTCCTTTCACATTTTCCAAAATTACCTCACCCTCCCCTCAACTAACCCAGCCTCTCCTAACTTTCCCCCACCCTCTTCTCACTTTTACCCAACTTCCCTCATCCTCCCCCTCACTTCTCCCATCCTCCCCTCAACTTCCCTATCACTTGTTACTTTGACATCTGTCACTTTGACACCTGTCACTTTTACACCTGTCACTATAGATATGAAACAGTAATATTATAATAATTAAGTAGTGGGGGACAATGCCACATGGTTATCATTGAAATTGTTTAAGACTATGCGGAATAAAAAATACTATATTTAATGTGTTATTTGTCCCATGGAACTAGTAGGAAAAAAGTCTCACTTGTTCCGTCACGGAACTTCTCTCACGGAACTATTGTGAACAAACGGTATTTTTTGGGTGGACCACGGGCAATACATTCTAAAACCATATATTAATAACTCCTTAAGTGGACCAAAGAAAAAAAAACCCATGGTACAACCAGTTATCTTGAGGTGGACCACAGAAAGAAAAAAATGCCCTTGGTACAGCCAGGTGAACTAAGGTGGACTATGGAAAGAAATAAAAACCCCAGGTACACCTAGAAATTTTGAGGTGTACCATGGGAAGAAAAAATTGCCCCTGGTACAACCAGGTGAACTGTGTAGGTGGACCACGGGCAGGGCGCGGTGTAATCGGGTCCAATAATCATATTCCGCGCGTTTTAAAGTTTTTAAAGTAAAGAATTTAGTTCCAATGAATGTTACTTGTAGTATTGTTAGCATTAACATCCACACCAATACATAAAAGTGAAACTTTGTCTGTTTGTTTGGGGAGCTTTCACGCTATAACGACTGGACGGATTTTGATGAAATTTGGATTGGAGTTAGCTTATACCCTGAAATAAAACATAGGATACTTTTCATCATCATCATCATCATCCTTCACGCTGAAACGGCAGAACGGATTTTGATGAAATTTGGAATGGAGATAGCTTAATATACCCTGGATAAGCAAATAAGATACTTTTCATCATCATCATCATCCTTCACGCTGAAACGGCAGAACGGATTTTGATGAAATTTGGAATGGAGATAGCTTAATATACCCTGGATAAGCAAATAAGATACTTTTCATCATCATCATCATCCTTCACGCTGAAACGGCAGAACGGATTTTGATGAAATTTGGAATGGAGATAGCTTAATATACCCTGGATAAGCAAATAAGATACTTTTCATCATCATCATCATCCTTCACGCTGAAACGGCAGAACGGATTTTGATGAAATTTGGAATGGAGATAGCTTAATATACCCTGGATAAGCAAATAAGATACTTTTCATAATCATCATCATCCCTCACGCGGGTGAAACGGCGGGCGCAGCTAGTACTTACTAAAATATATTTTTTATACTTTGGTTTGTATGTAAAGATCTATCTACTTACAGGCTGTGTATTATGTGAATCATGTCATGTGGTACCGATGTACGACCCATCTTTTTACACGACTGCCCAAAAAGAGTAATGTTTTTAGGATTCATGTATTTGTATGTGAATTTATTTATACCACCGTAACTTAAAAATGCCTGAACCAGAAAACTATGTTACATCCCCCCGAGTAACATAGTTTTTTTTAATGCAATTTGGCGGCAGTATGGCGAAAAAACAGTTTATTCATCGAATTTTACAATATTGGTATCAAATGGGAGACCTTGATAAGCACATTCCAACAGTATATAACAGTTATTTTTTGGCAGGGCTGGTGTGTTTTTCAACTTTTAGGCTAGTTATTAGGATCCAGAATTACATACAATATGTAAATTTGAACTGCTACCAGCCCGCCACGATTATGATTATTTATTTAGCTTTTCAACTGCAGCGTCTCGACTCGAGACCCTCGAGCTTTCATTCACGGCTTGGCACATACCTGATACACTATTCTGTTTTCTGTTACCAGCGAGTAGAACCTAACCCCGTATCACTTTCCTAGAGCACGCTAATCACGCGTACGGCTACGGTATGGCTAAATCAAACCAATAACGTGAAATAATAAAAAAAGCGAGTGAGCGCGAAGCGCGAGCGAATTATCTCCGTTTAAGCTTGGGCAAAAATGCTTTCGTATGTCCGTCTGTCCGGTTGGATCTCTGTTCTCCTGTACAGATCGCATTTCTCAACCGATCTAGACCAAACTTGGTATACAGGTTAAACGAATTTTTAGAATTTTTTAGTTGTCGGGGATTTTTGATTGGCGGGGTACTTCCCTCAAAAAGGGGGCTACTGAATATATCCGCCTTATTAAATCCGATTTCGATGGTTCTTTTTTTTATTTGAAAGGTAGTAACTTTAAATTGGTCTTTAAAAATTTGGTGATGATCTGTTGAGGATCTTCGGCGTGATGAGCAGAATGCAGTAAATTTCTCACTTTTAGATTTATACCTGGAATAATGCCTTTTCCCATTAGGTAAAGGGATGGATGGAGCACCTTGGTTATTAATGTTAGTGTTACAATAAGGTAACTAGATGGCGCTACTGTGCACCGCTAGATTGTTTGCGAAAAGTTTGTACGCGCGAGGTCTATAGCTCACAGAAGCACTAGTAGGTATAATAGACGGGGCTTTCATATTTCCGTTCACACCTTTCAGGAATATCCTACCGAATAAAAATAATAATTTGAATCTGACGTGATTGGGCAGCGAATAGAGAAGTCAGGTCCTTTAATTTTCGTGAGACTTTATAAATAACGGTTCAGTAGTTTGAGATATGTCAGTCACTTTGGTTCAAAACCCAAAGATCTAATTAAAAATGGAAAGATTAGGTCCCAGGTCCTCGGGTGTGGACCGCATAAATTAGGTGCAACGCAATTGTCTTTCTTTGGCCTTAGTCACAATCGGAGTGGCGTTGGTGTAGCACGTGTTAGCAGTGACTCATTCGAGCTAATGTATCTTTCTTTGTTATTGATGCACATGAAGGGGTACTTCCCTAGGAATCTCGAGATCTGTTTCAACTCAAATGAATATTAATTTCTGTAGAAATAAAGTGTTATCTATCTACCATAGTTTACTATGCACAATTGCACATGCGTCCAGATTCATAACTAGGATTATCTTATTTTTTGGAGGATACAGGGACCGCGGAAGTACTCCTTGACAGGGGGGGCAAACTTCTTTGATTACCAGAAGTTTCCCCCCTCCCCCTACCTCTCTTCCCCCCAGTATAATGGGACAACCTTATCAAAGTATTGTATTGTCATCGGTCCGTGTTAAGTTTCAATTCAATCTGAAGTTTTTAAGTGGGTATAAAGCACGTTCAAAAATTCCGTTACAAACAAACATACATACGTATGGAACTAATAAGTGTGATAAATATTATATCCGGCAATTTTTCTTACTTACAAGCGCTTTAAAGAAAAAAATTTTTTTTTTAAGAAAACAATTACCAGGTAGTAAAATTGGAGGGGGTTTGGCACCCCCGTTTGATTTTAGGGGGGAGAGGGGCATTTGGCCCCTCTTCACCCCACTTCCGCGGTCCGTGGGAGAATACAATTATTTATTCTGTGATAGACCCGAAACAACATAATAACATAGTGTTTTCTATCGTTCCTTTGATAAAATTGTACCTATCGTATGTCGGTAATATCGTTATTATCAAGATTTTAGAATGCGTGTTGTATTTATGACATTATAAAACTACGTAACCAAAATTAATATTACCTACGTAACTTGCGTTATCTATCTATACTTATAATTAATATTACCTACGTAACTTGCGTTATCTATCTATACTTATAATAAAGCAATAAGTTCCAAAAAGTCTGTACAGAGAAGATAATAAAAATAATGGTTTAGGTTACTTAAAATAAGCTACTGAACAAGAATATAACATTTAAAAAAATGACGTTTGTCTGTATGTTTGTTTGTTTGCGCATCACGTGTAAACTACTGGACCGATT
The DNA here is from genome assembly GCA_946251855.1 of Alsophila aescularia. NCBI lineage: Eukaryota > Metazoa > Arthropoda > Insecta > Lepidoptera > Geometridae > Alsophila > Alsophila aescularia. Next base: position 47,679,393 of record OX276378.1, read on the forward strand.
GCGATGCGTTTTTCACTGTTGGATAGCTTATGGTTTGACTTAAAAACTGGTGTAGGTACTTGGTATCTCCATCCGATGAGTAGATCCGAGCAATCGATAAAAACTTTTTGACGGCTGAAGTAATTTTGGTCAAATGTTGGTTTATTGGTGTTTTAAGTCTTGGAATAGTACATAGAGTACTTTTAACCTAGAGAAATGACCACGCGAGCGAAGCCGCGGGTAAAGCTAGTAGACTGATAAACAATAATGTAATGACTTTCCGATTACACAAAACACTCATATTACATATTTATTAATTGTACCATAATAACATCTGGTATCAAAATGGGTGGATATTGGTTTTATCGTTTTATTATTTAAAACTGAATTAATTTGCATATTTCGATAATAACTTAATAGTATTATCGAAATATGCAAATGAATTAATAAGGCTAATGCCTAGATTATTATTCTCCCGTTAAGTATATTATTATATCCATACCAATATATAAAAGTGAAACGTTGTCTGTTTCTTTGTTTGTTTGGGGACGCTTTCACGCGATAACGGCTGGACGGATTTTGCTAAAATTTGGAATGGAGATAGTTTAGTTTTTTTTTCTATGTTTTATACCCTGGAATATATTTGATTATTTTTATCCCGGAAAATTGTAAGTTTCCACGGAAAATCTGAAAAAAAATTGATTACTCGCTGTAAGATACGGTTGCCATGGAAACGAAATGACAAGTATATCAAAAAACATCAAGAGCGTTGGTGCTGTACCTATTTTTGCATTGGTTTTTAATATCCTAAAGAAAATAGGATGTTTTTTTTCGCGATAAACAGTTATAGTTCGCGCGGACTCATTCGCGGGCGGGAAAGCTATTTTTTAATAAAGATAATAAGGTAAACTGAAAAAACTATCTATTTAATATAAACGGTCGGTATAAAATTACCGTATAATAATTATTAAATTAGTTTTTCTATTAACTATCCTATTTTTATAGGAGGATAATGATGTAAGTCCGCGCGGACAACAGTTTATTTAAAAAAAAAAAAGCATTCCATGTTCTTCTAGGATATTAAAACCAATGCAAAAGTAGTACCAACGCTGTTGATGTTTTTTGACAGACTTGTTATTTCGTTTCCATGGCAACCGTTCCTTACTGCGAGTAATATTTATGAGAGTTTATACCTTTGGGTGGGCATTACAGTGGCCCAATTTGTCCACCCGAGGTCCAAAATACTAAAACTAAGTTAATTTAAATATATCATCTACACAAATCACATATTAAAAGTAAAATAACAATATATACAAAATCCTATGTCTTTTGATAGGTTAAAGCTACAACCATAGCCGCCCTGTGAAGCTCACTGGTTGTACACTCGAACAAATCCAGATCTCGAAACTGACTAAGCACAGTATTGAGTAGACGTATCGCTCGCGGTAATGGCGCCTGTCTCCCTAGTCCGGTCCTGCATAACGGCTCCCCAAGCAGCTTATGTCGACGAGCTCTCACATAATTGTCAGGGACGGCAATTGCTATCCGTTCAAGAACGGATGGATTGGTCAAGCGTCCAACAATTATGCGTGCCACATATTCCATCAGTGAGACCGCACGCCTCACTTCCAAAGTATTGTAGCCGACCATTCCAAGTAAGAACTCACTCGGATACAAGTATGGATATCCTACATAGTAACCATATTCTTTCTGGTATAGCCACCGAATAAACTTTCTCTGTATTTTTTCCACCATCTGTATGTACTTAGCCTCGTAAGGATTCCAAATGATTGCGTTACTTTCCAGTTTACTTCTAACAAAAGCATTGTAGAGAGCTTTTATAGCCGTAATGCTATCTAAATGTATCTAATAGATAGATAGCTAGATAACTCTTTATTGTACACATAGAACAAAAATATAAAAATAACTAAAACATTTATACAAAATGTATGGTACTATGGACGGTCTTATCGCTAAAAATCGATCTCTTCCAGACAACCTTTGGATGGAGAGGAATTAATATACAGCAAAGACGGTGGTGCATTATTATTATATATAAATAATAAAAACTGAATAACCGATCTAGACCAAACTTGGTATACAGATTAAACAGATAACAGTCGTTAAGCCATATCAAAGGCCCTCTTGTGGCCTAACAAACTTTGACATCAGAGGCCAGCACTAACTCATACGAAAAGCAAGCATATAAGTACATATACCGCAATACAATATTTTGAAATATAATCAAAAGAAGTGTTAAATTATGATAAATGAATCTTTTTAAAATCATGCACCCTGGTAATCCTGTCACCAACACTACGATGTTTCAACTGGAACAGCGTATCTCAGGATTCTCAGGTCACTGTGATTGAAACATCGACACGAGGAAGAAGATTTTCTACCTGCAAAAACCGATTCTAACCAGATAACCTTTTCGACGAAAAAAATTTAATCTCTGTTCAAAAGTTTCAGAGAGCTTACCTTGATCATATAAAAGTTTATCTATACCATAATATTTGTGAGGTTGTAGGGGGTAATCTCTGGATATATACTGAACCAATTTTGAAAATTCTTTTACAAATAGAAAGCCACGTTATTTGTGAGTGTCATAGGCTATATATAAACCCGAAAAATGAAAAGTATTTTTCGTGGTAGTCGGATTCGCATAGTAAGTCGGAGAAAAAACGGTCGAAAGAAAACTTTTCTTACGAACGATGAGAGATATATGATTAAGTTCTAAACAAAAGTTGTTTAGCTTGGTAATGTTTACAAAAATGTCAGCGACAGTACATGTCTAACTTTTATATTTAAGTCACAAAAAATAATTTAAATCGTTAGGTCATGTTTATTGGTACTTTTAACCTAGAGAAATGACCAAGCGTGCGAAGCCGCGGGCATCAAATAGTTCTTTAATAAATAAACTATGGTAGCAAAGGGCGACTCAAAGTCTGGTACGAAAAACTTGACCTCAATATCGATAAAGAAATTGTAAGCAAAACCCGAACGCAGAAAAGTACATAACCAACATAATATAATACTTTAACATTGAACATACTCGTATAATCGAAAAGTGGTTACCTACCTGTTGTGATCTGCCTAAAAATCTGAGAGCTGTTTCCCTTTGTGGTTTCTGAAAATACACTCATTTTTGTGAATGGTATACACAAATAGCTCTCGGATTCCGCAATGAGATTGTTGTATTTACGATAAATATATATATTTCATTTTCATTGTTGCAGGATTATTCAAAGGAATGCGTTGCGCATGTACAAAAATATCTAATGAAACATGAAGTACCACCGAATCTATTCGAGGTAAATATACTTTGTTATTAAATACATTGAACACTTAAACATGATAACAATGTATCCGTGCGTTTAATAAATGTTTTTAATAATTTCACATTCGTGTTCCAGCCCTACATCGAAGAAATATTCCAACAACTACGAGGGGAGCCTTTCAAAATCTTCTTAGAAAGGTGAGCGAGTAGCATCTTAGGTTTTAATCGACTTCAGAAAGGAGACGGTTATAAGTATATTTTTGTGTATGTACACCGATTTCTCCGTCAATTAGGGACCGATTTAAAAAAAATATTTTGTTGTTTGAAAGGATATACTCTCCAGATAGTCCCATATAAATAGTATCATAATTGGTTCAGTAGTTATTCGAGATAGTTTATTTTAGTAAATCCATATGATTATTGGTTTATTTGCCTCAAATCTCTAATTTCTTAACCTATTTGGATGGTTGTTGTTTTATTCAAAAGGGTAGTCTTACAGTGAAGTCCCATATAAACTTCTTTAAAATTGGTTCAGTAGTTTTTTTTGTTTGTATTTTGTAAAGCACTTGTTGAAGACAATTAGGACATCAAATCTGCTATCCCTGTCTAGTTTCGACATCCGATGCAGGGCCGTAACATCAACATAATATGTCGGAATATAATTACTACAATTATGCACATTATTCCAGTACCTGAAATCTTAAGCTTTAACACTGTTTAATATCACTTTAATATTCTGTATTTTTTTGTATCGCTCACGAATGTACGAATTACGTTTTTTTTTCAGCGACAAATACACAAGATTTTGTCAATGGAAAAACTTAGAATTAAACATTCAGCTCACAATGAACGACTTCAGCGTCCATCGCATCATCGGACGAGGCGGGTTTGGTGAGGTTAGTCCATGAATACCTACTACTTTTTTATTATTATTACTGACTTGGTTTTCGTTTGACCACGATCTCACCTGATGGGAAGCGATGATGTGGTCGAAGGTGTAGCACGCTTGCCTAGTAGATACCTATTCACCCTTGACTTGAAACACCCCAGGGTTATAATTTACCGTCCACTCCTTTGCTTATTTAATAGTAAGGTAAGGAGGAAAAAAGACGAATGGGAAATTAAATATTGATATTAAAACAGGCTTTGTCGATTTCCATCAAATATTTTCTGCCTTCTATAAACTGTAGGACTAGGAACGCTAAAGGGAAAAAGAATCAATATTTAATATATCACCAAACGTGTGTCTATTTGCTTATATACTTATAGAAGTACCTTTGTTACCTTTGGTACGCATGTTTGTCAAATAACGGAAATTATTAGACAATTCAAAAAATTCTAAAATATCGACTCAATAAATTATCGGAAAATTGAAATGGAAAAGACCAATGATGACGACAATGAAAATAAATTCATATTCTAAAGATGCACAGAGTAGTCAAGGCTATAATATCAAAAGCAGCACCGTGAAATGAGAGATGTCAACTTGCCGTCCACTAGACCTATTCGTTCACCGGTCTAAATTAGAATTCCATTGGAGAGCGCCCACTGCGCCCAGTACATTTAACTAAATCCATATTCATCTCAGCTGCTGGAAAACCGCCACGTTGTAATAAAGCTCACTGTACGAATAGAATTTTGATGGACTCAATGTAGGTCAACTTGCAAAACCGGTTTTAGTGCTGCATTTTCAAATAAATATGTCCGCAACATTACGGGAGTGATGTTAACGTTTTATGTTATTCGTTTGTCGCTCTGAGCATGATTGAGAGACAAATAAAAAGGTTAAAGCAGCGTCAAATTGATGACTTCAGCCACTCCACTCCACGAAATCTTGGACGTCGCTCCACAAGCATTTATTCTGATTATTATTTTAAAAATATAAGCCTGTACATTTGTTCCACATCACTCCACAAGAAAATCAATAAGATCAGCAAGTAAAGCTTAAACAAAAATTGGTACAAAAATGTGGTTATGAGGTTTCGTAGGTTTCGTGCAAAGGAACATAAATAAGTATAATAAAAAAAAACATTTGCGGCCTTTTTTAATGAATTTACATATTTTTATTTTTTTTAAATTTCATTTCGCTATCTACGTATTCTTTTTCTTTTTTTATTGCGTTTTCAACATAAACTTCTTTTTTTAATTTCATTTTCAATTTTTACGTTACGTATGAAGTTTTATTTTTGTTGCTTTGTCATCGGTTTGTGAGCTACCCTTAAAAGTTTCAGCCGGATCGGGAAGTGCTCGCAATTTGAATTGCATAATTCCAGAATAGACAGAAATACATAGATTTAAATAAAAGCTTTTAAAAACACAGAATGATTAATCTATCAAAAATGTTGATGACAATCAGCTATACAAAAAAAAATGAATTTGCCAATTACGTTGCGAACTGTACTCAAATTGCCATGGAGCTATTTCGCCCAAAAAATATATTTTAATTTTGTTCTGTGGAGCTCAGCATGTACGAGGCATGCCTTTTAACGAGGCATGTCGTTTCCATATTTCTCAGCAATTTTGAATTTGGAACTGTTCTATATTCGAATGTGTTTAAATTTTGAATCTCAAAACAGTTGAAAGTATTAGGATTAATGCTATTTTTTAGTCACAGCGTCGATTGGAATCACAAATTATAAAGTATTATGTACAAGTAGTTGGAATCTGTCAGGTTACGTACGATTTTTTTTTTTTCTAAGGAAAATGTTCGTGCAATAATTTTTTACAACTTTAGAAGAGGCCTGACACGGCTTCAGTGTTTTGAAGAGCTAACATCTGTGTTCAGTGATGAAGCCCCATGTCTGCGGACTGTCGAACGCTGGTATTTAGAATTCCAGCGTGGACATACTAGTGTTAGTGACAAATCTCGCGAAGGACGCCCAAAATCCGCCTTCACTGAACATAACATCATTGCTGTGAGACAACTAATTCTCGAAGATCGTCATGTGACATATCGAGAGATAGAGGCTCTATTAGGCATCTCAGGGACAACCATTCAGAAGATCTTGCATGAAGCGCTTGGTGTGAGAAAGCTAGTTTGCCGTTGGATACCACATCTGCTTTCCGACGATCACAAGGCGGCCCGCGTCAGATGGTGTAAGAAAACTCTGCAAAGGTTCAACCGAGGAGAGTCAAATCACGTCTACGACATTATCAGTGGTGACGAATCTTGAATCTATGCCTACGATCCTGATTCCAAACAACAATCTACAATCTGGGTCTTTCAAGACGAGCCAAAGCCTACTAAAGTTGTACGTTCTCGAAGCACTTCAAAGAAGATGGTGGCCACGTTCATTGAAAAAACCAGCCATGTTGCGACTATTGCACTTGAAGATCGTAGAACGGTTAACGCAGTTTGTTTACCACAAGTCATCGCCAAACTTCGAAAATCTAACTCAAAGCGACGTATCATCCTGCACCATGACAACGCAAGCTCACACAGCGCTCGTCAAACGATTGAGTATTTGAATCAGGAAAAAGTAGAAATTCTTGACCATCCTCCATACAGTCCTGATCTAAGCCCTAACGATTTCCTTACATTTCCTAAAATTAAGAAAAGTCTTCGTGGTTAAAGGTTCCAGTCCGGTGAAGAAGCAGTCGTCGCTTTCAAGTCAGCCATTTTGAACACCCTCACTTTAGAGTGGAATAAATGTTATAATAACTGGTTTGAGCGAATGGAAAAGTGTATTAATCTACGTGGTGAATACTTTGAAAAACAATAAAAAGTACTTACTATAAGGTTCTAGTTGTGTTTTTTCTTCAAACGACAAAACTTAAAAGGCATGCCTCGTATGTACATTTATTCATATGAAAACAATAGCCGTGGAGCGGAGTGGCTGAAGCCAAATTGATGTGCCTAAATGGTCTGCCGTGGTCATTTCCATTACATAGGATGAAACACGATAATCTTGATTTGCAGTTGTGAATTGAGGTGGCATACAACCGGGATTTTACGGTTTTGCCCCAAGCGGTTTGCGGTTTTTGGTTTTGAAATGCGTCTTCTGAGTTTTGAGTGGGGTATACAATTTACAACATTGTCGGCGTTCCGAAATTGAGGAAACCAGTTTTGAAATTCTAAAATTAGTTTCAGCATGGAAACAACAGTTTGAGTAGACTGGTAAATTCAACTGGAAGGTCAGGGCAGGTCTTAAAAACCCCAACACAACAAGAATGAGAGCAAAATCCTTGAAACTTCTTTATGTATGACCTCAGCAAACAATGACGCCGGTCAAGAAAACACTCGGTACATTGTCCCGGGAGTAAATTATAAACTTTACGACTATTTAAACATCCGGATGAAGATACTTCCAAAAGCTATAAAACATGTCTAGTTCTGCCAAATCGCGATCAAAGCTGTTTATTGTTTACTGTGAATGACGTGCAACACCCGATTACTTTTATCTACGTTGAGAATTGCTTTGTGAATTGGAATCCAATCGATGAAATAATGCATTGCAGTTAGAATGCATTATTTGATGTCTAGAGTCTATGTTGGGTTATTAATATTAAACGTCGAGCGTCCAAACCAAGTTTGACGAATCGGCGTTTGTATAAGTGTTTGTTCTGTAATAAATTTCAGACTATTTTTGATCGGATCTTCATGTTTTGGTTGGTTGGTAGTAAATTAGTCGGGGACTTTAAATAAAATAGGAAATATGGTCAAAGGTCGGAGAGCCGTCGAATAGTTTTTTTGATTGCCCGGCATCTAATCATCCTACTGCAAAATTCGCTCAGCCGTCGAATATTTTTTTTGATTGCTCGGCATTTAATCATCCTACATTCTTCAAAATTCTCTCAGGCGTCGAATACTTTATTATTGATTGTTCGGCATCTAATCATCGGATAAAGATACCAGGTACTACTTTTAAGACAAACCCTAAGCTATACAACAGTGAAAACCGCATCGCAAACGGTCCAGTAGTTTTTACATGATGCGCGAAACAAGTTTTTTTTTAAATCTTGTCTGTCTGTTTCTTAGTTTGTTTGTATGTTTGTTCGCGCATCACGTAAAAACTACTGGACCGATTGCGATGGGGTTTTCGCTGTAGGATAGCTTAGGGTTTGATTTTAAAACGGGGTTATTTGGTATCTTAATCCAATGATTAGGTGCAGAGCAATCGATAAAAAAAAATTGACGGCTGAAGGAATTTTGATTAAATGTTGGTATTTGGTCTTGGAATAGCACAGAATACTTTTAACCTTGAGAAATGGGATACTTAAAATAAGCTACTGGACAAGAATATTTTTTGTTTTTTAAATCGTGTCTGTCTATTTGTTTTACGATGTATTTTATTTATTACTAGTGACTCGCCCCGGCTTCGCATGGATAGCGCTAACACCGGCGGCACTTTTCATACTTTTAATTTAATTATACCCGTCGTAACATCTAAAAAAATACGCCAGTAAGCGTAATTCATAATCTTTGGCAGCAATGATCGTGGTGTATTTTGACCATAGACAACTGCATGATTACTCACGTACTTGAAGACTTGTAATTATTTCGTTTCCATGGCAACATGTCATTCCTTTCTGTATTTTTGATACATTGCGTTACATTATTGCAACTTTACTAGTGACAACTAATTTTTTGAAAAATAATATACTGCCCATGACTAATAATGCAGTTGTCTATGGTCAAAAAACACCACGATCGTTTCGCTAACGAATTTAAATTACGCTTACTGGCGTTTTTTTAGCATTACGACAAAAAATGCTAAAAGTATGAAAAATGCCGCGGTATGCCCGTGCGAAGCCGGGGCGACTCACTAGTTATAAGTATAGATGCTATGATCAGCGAAAAAATTATCAGTTTCCGGCTGAGAGCAATGTTTTGATTACGAAGGGCTTCGATATGAATTCTTATCCATTCGGAATGTACTTCTCATGTATAACCTCGTACGAGGATGAAATATTCATTCCAATATGTGTGGAATCGTACTAGTGTCGAGAATACGGCAATTATGGGATATTCAGGAAACTTATTTGCGTCGAGAGTGATTAGGCACTATTACAAAATACTATTTTTACACGACTGCGCGGAGGGTTATGTGTTTGGGTTGGATGTATGTTTGTTTGTTTATACGTTTGTTAGGCGCGTCCTACAGCCTAAACGGCTTGCTGGATTTTGATAAATGAGGTATCATTGGGTTCGTCTTGATCACGAGAGTGCTATAGGCAAGGAAGTTATATGTACTTACGTACAACTGGAACGACATCTCTTATATAAAAAAGTTGTCTCACCGAAAACGTAATTTAAAAAGAAAACGCGAGAAAAGGAAGTATACGGAGGATCGGAAGTCTCTTTCTCTCTCGTACAAAGTTTCAGAGTTTTCGCACAGACTATAATAAACTTGCAAACTAAATACTAAAATAATCATCACAAAGACAACTGTACCAAACAGGTCACCTATTTAATATATTTACATAGTACATCCTCTTTGGTGTCAGATGAGATTTTATATACTATTCTGGAAATGAAAGAAGTTCTTGTCCTGTTTGTTTTTCGAAGTATTTGCTGTCATCTTAGATTGACACTATAAAATTAAATAACAAAGAGACAACAAGGGCTTCCGCTCACTTCCTTGTCTTATTTTTATTTTTAAATCGTTTTCAAGGTCAAATAATCAATACCCCGCTTTTTCTTTGAAGATATCGTTCCAGTTGTACGTAAGTACATATAACTTCCTTGGCTATAGGATATATGAAGTGTCAAGAAAACTAATATGGCGGCTTACAGCTGCCATATTGTATTTTCGATGCAACAAAAAATTAACAATACCTAACGAGTGAGGTATAAAAATGAAGGTCTTTAAAAGACCATTTCAAAAATATATAATTAAATAACTAAACAAGCAATTAAGCTACTTACAAAATTTACAATTTTAGATTATTCTTGTTATGTAAGTACTATAGTCTAATGTTGCAATTGCAACTAATAAAATAAAGTAAAATATTATATAAGTAAAAAAGAAAAATTAAATTTATATAAATACTACCTGCGCCCCGCGGTTTCACCCGCGTCCCTCAGGAATCGTGCATTTAGGCTCCGTACCAATTACTTTTCTAAGTTATGTGCGGTTTTCCACCATTTCAAGGGGTTTAAAAAGGGGGTCAAAGTTTTAACAAAATACCTCTATTTTGAAGACACTGTTGATATAAGCCAGTCGAAATTTTGAACTCAGTTTTTCATAAAAAAATTGGAAAATAGTGACTTTTGATGAAAAATTGCGCCTGACCTTTTATTTTCAAAAATTATGAAAAGTCTCGAAACACGTAAAAGTTTATTTTATTTCGGGAGCTTACATTCAAAATTTCGACTGTTATGTCAACAGTGTCTTCAAAACAGAGGTATTTTGTTAAAACTTTGACCCTTTGACCTTTTTAAACCCCTTAAAATGCGTTTTTTTCGCACGTACGTTGTTTCTGCATTGGACCATTTTTAGTAAAGATGCGTTTTTCGCTTTTTATAAGTTTTTACCTATGAGACTTACGGAACAACTGTAAATGCAAAAAAAATAATCAAATATTGTCTTTTTTATACTTTTGCCATAAAGCTAACTGTTAAAGAACTATTTAGTAAAATACAAATTTTGGCCCCTCCAATTCAAGATGGCGGCTAACGCTCCCACCCCCTCGAGCTCGAAAACTTGGATTTTCACATATGTGAAAATCATTACTTACTGGCCAGATAAAAAAAAAACTCGACGTGAATGTACGAGCGATATGGATAGCAGTGCTGTTGTTATATCGATAACCGTATTGTGCAGGTGTACGGATGCCGGAAGGCGGATACGGGGAAGATGTACGCGATGAAGTGTCTCGACAAGAAGCGGATTAAAATGAAGCAGGGAGAGACGCTCGCGCTCAACGAGAGGATCATGCTGTCGCTAGTCAGTACTGGGGTAAGTGGTTTGGTTTTATGAAACAGTTCTCGACATTCTAGAGCATTGTTGAAAAGGGACGAGACCATGAGGTGGCGTGCAACTATATTTAAGCTGTTCTCTCAGTTGTTCAAAACTTTCCTTTCAATACTGCAGATAAGTTGGTGGCACTACTCTACTGACTGAGTAATTTATTTGCAGAGACGAGCTGAGCGCTACTATATAGGTATACAGGTTGTCCCAAGAAATATATCATCATCATCATCAGCAGCCTTTATCAGTCCACTGCTCTCCGACATAGGCCTCTCCCAATGAACGCCACTGAGCCAGGTTTTTGGCTCTTCTCATCCAGTTTCTGCCAGCTGCCTTTCGCAGGTCGTCAAACTTTAACAAACCGCAACGCGATCGCAGCGCGATCTTTCGGTGTGGCGATACTTAGAAGAAATAAAAACTTGAAATGTGGGGGATGAAGGTTTGGGGAAGTGAGGGAAGGTACCCACCTTCCCTCAAGGGTGGGAGAATGGACGCTAATATGTCTTTCCCCCCACCCTTCCCCCTTTCTCCTTTCAGCCTTCCCTCACTTCGCACCACATGCCCCACTTCCCGCACCCTTACCTGACATCGCCCACCATTCGTCCACTTCCTCCTACCCTCCCCTCACTTTCCTCCCCTTCCCTCACTTCCCGACATATTTCTCCAGTTTTTTATTTTTTCTAAGTGTATGGTCACACCGAAAGGTACCGATCGCGCAGCGATCACGTTGTGGTTTGTTAGCTGAATCGCACTGCAGTTGTCCGTTCTAGGACAAATGTGACCAACCCACTGACACTACAGCTTGCTAATCCTCTGTGCTATGTCGGCGACTTTGGTTCTCTGTCGGATTGCCTCGTTCCGGATCTTATGCTTCAGAGAAACTCCAAGCATAGCTGTCTTTATAGCTGATTGACCTATTGATTAAATGTGTGGACTAGTGTTTCTGTTACTCATAGAATACACCAAAATCATGTTGTAATAATGAAAAAAAATAAAGTAAGAAGAATAACTTTAAATATAATTCACATTAAATAAATTTGGGACCGCCTCGCCAATTGCCATAATTTATATGTATATGTGTTATTTTATGTAGAAAAATAGTTCATAACACCATATAACAATTCGTTGTGTGTTCGTAGTTATACTCAAGGGCGGATCCAGCCTTCGAGTCAGGGGGTGGTCACACACTCATATCCAGCCTGGATGGGTTCCTAAATTATACAATACTACTTGTTCCCGCGGTTTCACTCGCGTAGCCTATGCTCAAGGGCAGATTCAGAATTTATTACTGGGACATTTATTACCTACCTATTATTACCCTATTATTTACCTATTTATGTATTATGTAAATTTGCCATCTCTCTGTGCTTCGGAGGGCATGCTTTCCCAAATGAAAGAGGCCCACCAGATAACGAAAAACATCAAAGAACAGAGGCGCAAAAATATAGAGCTATTTATATCAGAAAATTTAAGAACGTTATAAGCGCGAGCGTAGCGATCGCGAAATTTTTAAACTGAGTTAATACACTATTAAATTAATCATATTATCTTATCATTCCGAAACATGTCAAAATATGCATTGACATGATTATGAGTTATGAGAGTAGAAATTATTAAAATATTGAGCTATGTATTATGTATGTCAATGTAAAACAAGGAAAAAAGAAACAAGTCATAAAAACAAATATATAAAAATACTAAAATAGGTGCGAGCGGAGCAAACAGGAAAATGTTGAGCTATTTCGTTCGGTGTAGAAGTTAAATAATGTTTTCCAAATCATATAAAAAGAAACATTGAAATAACTATAAAGAGCGAGCGCAAAAATTTTGACCCGTTTCTTTACACAAACCTAACAACACAATTGAAACATAATTCTTAATCATAAAAAATATGCATTGAAATGATCGAAATACAACGAGGTGGCGTTCACGTTTAAGTTCTGAGCTATTTATGATAATAAAGAATTTTCCAACAAAAGCACATGAAAATAATGACAAAGAACCCCAAAAAAAGCACGAGCGAAGCTTTTAACAGTTATTCTTCTCCTATATATCTCTAAAAACAGAACATTAAATAATATACAAATTGCATTGATTTGATAAAAACAAAACACGCAAACACAGCGTGCATACCTAATGTTCGAAAAGTTTGCGTTAATTCTTTCAGTGTAGAAAATGGAAGATTGAAAATCTTACGAAAATAACCGAGTATCGTTACTGGTACATCCAAAGAAGCGCGAGCGAAGCGAGCGCAAAAAATTTAAGGTTTATTCCAAATCATTTAAAAATAACGAATTAATGTAATTGCTATTATTATGTAGTCGTTAAGCCATGTCAGATGCCTTTGGACGGCCTGGCAAACTCTGACATCAGAGGCAAGCACTACCTCATCCCACAAACAACAAACTATGTAATTGCAAATTATGCGAAGAAGCGCGAGCGAAGTAGAGCTAAAATTTTAATGTTTTCTAAAGAAGAAAATTTTACATAATTAAAGGATATTACTTGCAGTGGATGATCATCTGGAATATTATACAACTACTAGATATAATATTAATTGCAAATCAAGAAGCGCGAAAGAAGCGAGTGCGTTTTTTTTCTCAATATGCTTAGGTGTTCCGTTTCACAAAAATATGATGCACCATAAGAAAGCGCGTTTTTTTTTACGTAATATTTCTATCAATGTTAAAAGGAAACATAGTTCCAAATCATATTAAAATAATTAATACCTTGGAATATCCCACAATAAGCGTGACCGATGCAAGCGCAAACTTTCTTGACTAATTCTACTTATAGTTTGTTTATCGGATGAGGTAGTGCTGACACCATATGTCAGAGTTTGTCAGGCCGCCCTAGGGCCTTTGTGGCTTAACGACGACCACTAATCAATAAATCCGGAACCGATAGCTTACCGTGGCCTCCAAAGTATCTCTATAGGGTTAAACCAAACTAAAACATAATTTCCCAATTTCACCCAAAAAGTAAAATATACTACCAAAAGCGCGAGCGTAGCGAGCGCGGAAATTTTGGGATATATTTTTCAGTATACATAATTAAGCAGTCGTTAAGTCATGTCAGAGGCCCTCGGGCGGCTTGATAAACTCTGACACCAGAGGCCAGCACTACCTCATACAACAAACAAACAAACAAACAAACAAGTATACAAAATAAACATGATAACATAACATATATGAAAATAACGAATGGAACAAAAAAAAAATTATTGACATAGGCCCAGGGTCATGACCCCCATGACACACCCCCCCCCCCCCCCCTCTTGGATCCGCGCTTGGTTATACTGTCATGAAAATGACATTATGATTTACAAATTAACAGTTAAATTACTTGTACTATTAGTAAGAAAAAAAGTATGATATCTTGTCGGCGTCATAGACTTGAATGAACTGATCGCTTTCTAACAATATGAAAGAGTCTTTCACGCTAGCTAGAAATTTTTATGATTTTCAGAAAAGTCAGAGATTTAATAATATTCAGAGTATTAGCATTTTTTGTATCATACCAGGGAAACAGTATACATACACGAAATCATACCAGCTGGTATTTCCTCGACTTTATTGCACGTTTTCTAAGAAGCTTTGTTAACGGAGATTTAACAGGTACCCAAATAAATTGTATTATACCCACCCACCCACGTGTTCGTACGTCATTTTCGTCAATGTTGTGTAATATCAAGTAAGTCAGGGAAATTGAATGGTTAATATTTTACTCCGTCGCTCTCGGTGTTTGCGGGATATCCTACAGTTTATAATGACCTAGTAAGATAAAGCACATTTTTCACATTAGCAAAGATGTAACTGTTTTTCAAAAACACGCGTTTATATTTTGGAAATGTAAAACAAAATATAAAAAGAACTTTCTCCGAAAGCGTCTCCATTTCAGGTTGGGCACAAATGCTTTCGTATATATGTCCGAATGTCTGTCCGGAACTCTGTTCTCCTCCACAGGTAGCATTTCTCAACCGATCTAGACGAAACTTGGTATACAGGTTAAACGAATTTTTTAGTCGACGGGGATTTTTGACTTCCCCCCAAAAAAAAAAAAACAAAGGGGGCTACTGAATATCTCCGCCTTATTACATCCGATTTTGATGGGTTTTTATTTGAAAGGTAGTAACTTTAATTTGGTCTCATAAAAATTTGGTGAAGATCTGATGAGGATCTTCAGCATGATGAGCAGAATAGCTCAAAATGCAGTAAATTGCTCACTTTTAGGTTTCTACCAGTGGAATCAGCCCTTTACCTAGTAAGTCGGGATCGATAGAGCACCTTGGTTATTAATGTTAGTGTTACAATAAGGTAACTAGATGGCGCTACTGTGCAATGCTAGATTGTTTGCAAAAAAGTTTGTACGCGCGAGGTCTACAGTTCACGGAGCCACTAGTTTTAAAGGACCGCACGTGGCGACTTTACGAAGGTCCGTTGTAGTATTCTGAATTCTTACCTGGAGTACCTCCCGCTGCCCGGACACGCTGTATTTTCACGCATTACTTCATGCTTGTTTTAAAAAAAACAACTATCGCAACCCCTCAAGAACACCCGTGCTTACTGACTTCGTTCAGTGCCGGCATGCAAATAGGTGATTGAGTTTTCGCAGGATCATTACCATAGATAAAATACGATGTTTATTCATCGTACGCGACATCAAGCAGACAACTTGAAGCGTGCAAACAAAGGGATTTACATAATAACACATAGGTACCAAAACATAACACGAGTAATGCGCGAGTAATATCCGTAGTTTTCGTACCGTTACCTCCTCGTCTAGCTAGACGGATTTACGATAAATTAACTATGTTGTAACTATTGATTTATACGCTGATTCGATATTATGTTTATGTTACAAACTAATGCCGATATGATATCATTTTATGATAATGTATGGAACCGTCTCGCAGTAAATACGGACTAGCGCGTGATCAAAATGCGCCGATGAGTCAGGAAGGAAAAAACGTTGTAACAAGCTCCTATTTACACTAACCGGGATAACAAAGGGATATAAAGGCGTAGTTTGAAACAATACATATATTTACCCCTTTATGACCAGCGAGTCTTTTTTCCCAAGTGGATTGTAAAGTACAGTATAGTAGCCGCAGCGAGTCTTTGTGTTTGTGAAGTTAGGCTCTGTGAACGATTGCGCAGGTAGTGCAGGTACTGCTGTGAGGATAAAATAGTATAAAGTAATAGCGAGATAGAGTATGCAAAAAACGTAAGCGAGTGAGCGAGGCAGTTATACAATGCTGTCTTCACCTTCAACATTGGGATTGCGCCTGAAAAATAGTAGTTTGCCCAGCGACTTGCAGACAACTTTCGAGACACATACTTCCGCTGCGACTACTGT
This sequence comes from Alsophila aescularia, assembly GCA_946251855.1. Taxonomy (NCBI): domain Eukaryota; kingdom Metazoa; phylum Arthropoda; class Insecta; order Lepidoptera; family Geometridae; genus Alsophila; species Alsophila aescularia. Next base: position 47,695,923 of record OX276378.1, read on the forward strand.
ACAGTAATTATTTTTCTCCTCGCGCTGTATTGACGACGACCTTTTTGTTGTTAGTAGGGATTCCTTGGCATGCAACCTCTTATCACAGTAGTGAACTATTATCATGTCGACAAATGTGAGCCCACTTGGCAACATTGGCATAACTAATTACAATGTAGAAGCAAAAGTCGAAAGAAGTTGCCCACTAACTGTGCCGTTCGTTTGCATTTGTCGCCAGATATATATCTGCCCTTGTTTAATTTTTAAATTGGTTAATTGTGATCCGCCCTAGAATATATAGGGCGGATCACAATTGAAAAATCTAGTGCGGAACTATACAAATACTTGCTTTTTTCAGAGTCTTCTCCCGCGCGGACTACAGCTTAATAACTATCCCACGTCCTACCCCAGGGTCCAAACTGTCTCCATACCAAATTTCATCAAGATCGGTTTAGTAGTGAAAAGGTTACAAACGGACATAGCGACAAAGTTACTATAGCTTTTATAATAGATTACAAACTTTCGCCTTTATAATATTAGAGGTTCAGTATGCTTGCGCATAAACATGGTTTTGTACTGAGTTTTGGCAACGAAAGGTACCGCGCATATTGAGCCTCTTTTTTCATATTTTTTTTTTTAAAGTATGTGTGCTGTTGTTCTATAGCTGACCTCTACTGCGTCACCGGTCGGTAGGGCGGGCGCAAAAGCGCTCCGCCGCAATATTGAGCCTCTGTGTGATTAGAACTAGTATAGATGCAATCCTTTTTCTAGTTTACGGGTAAAGTTTGCACGAAAGTATGTTTTACTAGCTGCGCTCTGTTGTTTTGCCCGCGTGCACACTTTGCCAGCCCCTATCGGTGGAATTTCAAACAATTCTCATTAGAGTCTCAAGGATTATTTCCTACAAATGTTTAATCTTCCGGGCCACTGGTGTAGTACTATTATTTATTCTGTGGCATTGGTTTAAGCTGTGCTTTGTCTGTTACGGTACTTTACTAGAGAAGCTAGAATGCAGTTGTATAAATATTACGCAGTATCAACAATAAAAATTACGACGGTGATGATATCATTCATAGAATACGGTCAGTGTGTTAAAAATACTTGGAACAGGTGAAATATAGCGTCTTGTTTATATCAATAAATCAAAAACATCTGCCAATGTTTCTGTTGCATTAAAATACCGATAGTTGGGAAACCTAACTAATATTATCCACACCAATAAATAAAAGTGAAACGTTGTCTCTTTGTTTGTTTGTTTGGGGAGTTTTAACGCCAAAACGGATGATCTGATTTTGATGAAACTTTGTAAATAGGTTAAAACTTTATAGAGACCAACATAGTATATTTTTTATCCCGGAAAATGGTAATTTTCCACGGGAAAACTAGAAATGTCGATTACTCGCTGTAAGGAACGTATTGACGTGCGTTGCCGAGACAAGGAAATAATAACAAGTCAAAAAGCATCAAGAGCGTTGGTGCTATACTTTTGCATTGTTTTTTAATATCTTATCCGGTAAATACACGCGGCCCCTCCTGTTGCCAAATCCCCGGAGCTCCGATACACGCGGCCCCTCCTGTTGCCAAAAATAAAAACTCTAAATGCACCTGGCTGCTGTGGCAGCCAGTTTTGTACAAGATTTCGATTAAAATGGATTCCCGCGTTCCTTATCCAATCTGAGTGTTTTATTCTTTTAAGGGATATTTTTCCTTTATGTTTAAACACTAAATAAGTACCTATAAACTTAGTATAATAAATAGAACACGTATAAAACTTGACCTAAAATTTAGACGAAATTTTTTGAAAAATTTCTGTTTTTCAAATTGATATTCTGGTCACTTTTTGTACTAAGCTGTGTTGATATTTTAATGTTATTAGATAGCTACATTCGTGTAATATTTGAATAAAGCATAATAATAGGATGTCATCGATCTTATTTCCAAGATACAATATTTTTTCTGGAAAATCACCCCATTTTTGTCTTCATATTTTTTCCGAGGTTACATTTCCATAAATAATATTTTCTTATGTCTTTGGTTCGGTTTGTCAGTGGCAACATATATTCAGGCAACCACAGACCAAGTTTTGTGCGATTGCGTCAAACCATTGAGCAAGGATCTAATCTTTTAATATCCTAAAGAAAATAGGATGCTTTTTTCGCGATAAACTGTAGTCCGCGCGGACGAAGTCGCGGGCGAAAGCTAGAAAAATCTAAAGTTGGGATATATCTTTCTCTTTATACCTATATTTATTACTCTTTCATAACTAAAGTACCTACTAAAGCGATTTCTACAAAAAGCTAGCCTGCTATTTTTTGTCTTGAAAATAACACACTTTCAGGAGGGTGGAACAGTTGGGACACAGGAAGTGTTGGTCATCTTTGTGTATATTTTGTTTGTCTTTATCGACCTATCAAGTTATGAACATGCATTCACACAAAGTAATCGTTTTTTTATGGAATATTCATTTCATGTTCCAAATTGGTAACAAAACTGTTAACGACTGGTAAAGTAATTTTATTAATATAAATGCCCGTTTCTGAAATATAGTTTTAACTCGTGTCATTTTTTTAATTATTATTTTATTGCATTGTCATAGATTTGTGAGCTACCCTGAAAGTTTCAGCCGGATAGCTATCGGGAAGTGCTCGAAATTTTAATTGCAAGATTTCAGCACAAAATAGATAGATACATAGATACCTACCTACATGCATACATATAAGTTAAATAAAAGCTTTTAAAATACATCGGTATGCGACAAGCCTTTAAGCAGTGCCCAAATTAAAATAACTTATATCATTCGTTTTATTACAGTAAAATAATAAGAGCTACAATTTTGTTTTGTCTCATCGTGAAAAATCAAATGAGGCCAAGAGGGGTTGCCATCATATACACGTTGAGTTCACCTTCAGACCCGTTCAACCATAACATTCTATTGTCATCTTCAGCTTCTTTAGACATCATTAGGTGGTTTAAAATTGACTTTCAAGATTTGTCCCAAACATACATTCATCCACTCATCCATCTAACTTAGTGAGTTAAAAAAAATATGTAAAAAAAAGAATTTGTAATATAAAAAAGCGAGTGAATATACATGAACGTGATTTCAATGTACCTTATTTTTGGTCATTTTTTACGATGTACATTTTATGGAAGGGGCGATATAATATGTTTTATGCGAGGGCTCTTTGCATACAAAGAGGTATACAAGATGTAATTGAATGCGCCCGCAAGCTGAAAACTTTGGCGAAAATCTAATTTTTTTTTAAATAATAAAACTAGTTTTCCCGATGCGACGACGAAGTCGCGCGGACTACAGTTTATCGCGAAAAAAAAGCATACGGGGCATGCCTTTTAAGTTTTGTCGTTTGAAGAAAAAAACACAACTAGAAATTCTTGACCATCCTCCATACAGTCCTGACCTAAGCCCTAACGATTTCTTTACATTTCCTAAAATTAAGAAGAGTCTTCGTGGTCAAAGGTTCCAGTCCGGTGAAGAAGCAGTCGACGCTTTCAAGTCAGCCATTTTGAACACCCCCACTTTAGAGTGGAATACTTTGAAAAACAATAAAAAGTATTACATTTTATTGTTTTTCAAAGTATTCACCACGTAGCTTAATACACTTTTCCATTCACTCAAACCAGTTAATATAACATTTATTCCACTCTAAAGTGGGGGTGTTCAAAATGGCTGACTTGAAAGCGTCGACTGCTTCTTCACCGGACTGGAACCTTTGACCACGAAGACTTTTCTTAATTTTAGGAAATGTAAAGAAATCGTTAGGGCTTAGGTCAGGACTGTATGGAGGATGGTCAAGAATTTCTACTTTTTCCTGCTTCAAATACTCAATCGTTTGACGAGCGCTGTGTGAGCTTGCGTTGTCGTGGTGCAGGATCATGCGTCGGTTTGAGTTAGATTTTCGAAGTTCGGCGATGACTTGTGGTAAACAAACTGTGGTATACCACTCTGCGTTAACCGTTCTACGATCTTCAAGTGCAATAGTCGCAACATGGCCGGTTTTTCCAACGAACGTGGCCACCATCTTCTTTGAAGTGCTTCGAGAACCAACAACTTTAGTCGGCTTTGGCTCGCCTTGAAAGACCCAGATTGTAGATTGTTGTTTGGAATCAGGATCGTAGGCATAGATTCAAGATTCGTCACCACTGATGATGTCGTAGACGTGATTTGACTCTCCTCGGTTGAACCTTTGCAGAGTTTTCTTACACCATCTGACGCGGGCCGCCTTGTGATCGTCGGAAAGCAGATGCGGTATCCAACGGCAAACTAGCTTTCTCAGACTAAGCGCTTCATGCAAGATCTTCTGAATAGTTGTCCCTGAGATGCCTAATAGAGCCTCTATCTCTCAATACGTCACATGATGATCTTCGAGAATTAGTTGTCTCACAGCAATGATGTTATCTTCAGTGAAGGCGGATTTCGGGCGTCCTTCGCGAGATTTGTCACTAATACTAGTATGTCCACGCTGGAATTCTAAATACCAGCGTTCGACAGTCCGCAGACATGGGGCTTCATCACTGAACACAGATGTTAGCTCTTCAAAACACTGAAGCCGTGTCAGGCCTCTTCTAAAGTTGTAGAAAATTATTGCACGAACATTTTCCTTAGAAAGATTCATTTTCGTACGTAACCTGACAGATTCCAATCGACGCTGTGACTAAACAATAGCATTAATCCTAATACTTTCAACTGTTTTGAGATTCAAAATTTAAACACATTCGAATATAGAACAGTTCCAAATTCAAAATTGCCGGGAAATATGGAAACGACAGAACTTAAAAGGCATGCCTCGTATCTACTATTTTCTTCTAGGATATTAAAAAGCAAAAGTAGAACACTAAAGCTCTTGATGTTTATTGACAGACTTGTTATTTCGTTTCCATAGCAACCGATCCTTACAGTGAGTAATCAACATTTTCCAGTTTTCCCGTGGAAATTTACCATTTTCTTAGATAACAAGTATCTTATGTTTACAAACCGACAACGTTTCAGTTTTATATATTGGTATGGATAAGCAAGCATTTGACCGCAGTTTGGCGTAGTCTAACATGATTGAAGGTGACGACGAGGAACCTATTCACTCTAGACTTGAAGACTCCCAGATTATAATAAGTAGGAAACAAAGGCGCTGATGGGATACTGATATATTACCGCCGGCCCCCAAGAACGGCCACCGCGTCGGGGCAGACGGTAATACTACTGGCTATCGGCCACCACGTATATTCCATTCCATCGCTGTTGATGCTTGACAACCGGTTGGTCTCGTGGCTAGAGATCCTAGGTACGAAATCGAACGTTCGCGGGTTCTAATCCTGCAAGGTGCAATCAGTTGTGTGATGAGCAGAAATATTTGTTTCCGAGTCATGGATGTAATATTCTTATCTATGTATGTGTATCCGTTATCTAGTGCCCATAGCATAGGGTATCCTAGTTTGGGGCTAGATAATTGGTGTGGAAATGTCCCGAATATATTTATTTATTTTAATTATAAATGTGAACACGAATCGCTTTGTCTAGGAAAGTCATCCATTGATTCCGTACATGTTGTCGTCCAATGGTGGAAGGGCGATGGAGGAATGAAGCAAGAAGAATGACGGAAAGAAGATGACCGAACTTCTTCCTTCAACGCTGTGCAATTCAATTACGCAATCTCCGCAATGAATCCTGTAAAGGGCAACAAACACAAATTTAAAATTTACACAGCCCCACTCCCCCATTATAGCTAAGAACCATCTCTATCACATCAGCTTTCAAACAAATAACCCATAAAAATCGGTCCATTCGTTTGGGAGAGACCAAGTAACCACCAGTTACTAAGTTACCAGTTTATAAGTGGAACCAGACACGGATACATACTTAACATACACACTAGTCTAAAGTTATAACACCCCTGTCTTTTCGAGTTCAGCTGTTAAAAAGTCTGAAAACTTTGCGACGATGCGCTTGAACGTTTAGCATAGTAACCCCGTAAACTAGTTTGCCTGGTAACTGTTACGACCGTGTTAGGCATCTACAAGAGTAGTCTCAAGAAACTAAAATTACCTTCTTCTAAACGGTCTCGCCTAAATAGGTTAAGGAAGGGCGCAAACTCAGCTTACAAAAGGCTACTCTGATGAACGTCCAACGCCGTTACTCTACGTTGTGTTTATGACGCTGTTTACATTTGTACCTCATTCGGTGAGCCTCCTACTCAGTGTAGATAACGTTACTTTAATAAAGAGCAAGGAGTTAGCAAGGCTATGTAAGGAGTAACATGTTTCCAAATCAGTTAGCTCAAAAGTTATGAGAGTGGAACGCGAAGGCCGAGATGGTTTTAGGTTCAGATTCCTCCCGAAAAAATAATAATTGCAAAATTAAAAACTAAAGTTTTTAGTAAACAGGTCAATGTTTGCGAGTATGAAATAGTTTTAAACTTATTAATTAAGAATTTGAAGGCAGAGATCCTTTGGCTGCAGAATAAAATGCTACTGCAGAATTAACTTCGAAAGCCGCGAGTCGACATGGTGATTATATTACACCAAGAAAATAATGTTAACATGGATACGATGCATGTAAAGAAGAAATCTAATAAATAAGAAGCCTATATTCTATCATTGGATTAATACACATGCTTAAACGGCAAGTACGGCAATAATTGTACATCCATTTTATTATAGTTCTTAAAACACAATAAAAGCACTTACTAATTTAAAAAGAAGCTAAAACAGCAGTTATACTGGTTCGAAAGTTGTTTACAAAATCGCCCAGTTGTTTAGTAGTTAAATGCCAATATATCCAGCGTCCAGACACTATATCAGTTGATATGATTGCTTATCGATCTCAGCTACTTTGATTCAATAAGTAGGATGATACGTATGTATATTTACGTATATGCGATTCGGTATCGGGGACATAAACGATACCCAGCCAATTGGACTGTAACGAATTGGAACGCCCTCGATTGTCGTATTACGAACGGCATCCGCTGCATTTTGTTTTCATTCCGATTGACACGGACATTTAAAGTGTTACGAAATCAAACAAGGTACCCATAGTTTCGTCGCGTCCATATGTTCATTTGTATCACTGCCATTATATTCAGATACTATTAACACAAAATGTTTAAAATTGGCACATTTTATAAACGCTACATAAAAATATATATTAAAAAAGCCTTTATTGTTGAACCATGCTTTCTTGAACTATGAAGTAACTTCACTTAACTTATTTAATTGCCGGCGGTAGGTGCATTTTTAGACACAGCTTGTCCTTCGACAAAGGCCTCCTCTAAAGAATTCCATATCTTTCTGTCTCTCGCCATGCGAATCCACTCTGGACCAGCTACTCATTTAAAGCTATCTTCCCAACGTTTCGTTTGACGTCCTTTGCTCCTTTTGCCATCTCTTGGGTACCTGTAATAATTTTGGTCCATTTCCCTTTTTCCTCTCTTAACATGATGTCCTGTCCATCGACATTTTAGCGTTTGACCTAGTGTATTTGCAACTTTTAACCGACAACCGCTGGGGAAAAAAGGTTCTCGAATGGCGACCTCGAACAAGCAAGCGAAGTGTAGGGAGACCCCCCACACGATTGACCGACGACATTGTAGCCGTCGCTGGAAGTCGTTGGATGGAGGTGGCACAAGATCGCTCGTCATGGCGCTCTTTGGGGGAGGCCTATGTTCAGCAGTGGACTTCTAAAGGCTGACATGATGATGATATTGATACAAGAAAAGTAAAGAAAAAAAGATATATTTTACTAGCTCAACTCTGAACAAATTACATAGTGATATACATTTACCAACCGTAAAAATAACTTTGTTGACGTATCACGTAAAATCAACTGGGCCGATTGCCATGCGGTTTTCACAATTAGATCGCGTTCGACACGCACATATGGCCGGTTTTTTCATTTTACAATTTTAGACCCACCGATTTGAAGGTCAACTTATGTATCGGTGAAACGAAGCGGTTTTTACTTATTTTACATTCTCAATTTAGTCTTAATTGTGTCTATCAATACCGTTCCCATCTCACGGTTGCTGTGATAACCAGCTTCAGGATATGAAGAATTTGCCAGCAGCATTTGCATGTATAATATACTGCGACGATTAATTTTGTTTGATATTATACCTATTTATTTGATGTGTAAATATCTAATGGCGCGGTACGTGGGTAACGCGTGGCAATCGAGCGGCCTGGCGACGCGGAGAGGTGGGATCGGGGAGAGGGGTCCTTATTAGTATGCTGCCACCAAGCTGCCCATAATGATAATGATCTAATGAGACAGTTTTACAAATCTTCATATATTTTTTTCGATGTTTTTTAAGTGCAAAATGTAAACACTTCAGTGGGAATTGAAATCCGGTATTTCGATTCCGGTCCGAGCGGTCTCCCACTAAGCCTACCGGACTTACGGTATTATGACGAAAAGTGAGTATGAAGAGCTGCTGATTCACAGTTGACCAAGGAGAGCGTGCGTTGCTCGTTGTTTTAGTTTCATATTTTCTTACTAATATAAAGCTGAATTAATTGTGTTCTATTATGTTTACACATCTGCCAGGCGACCCGCAACGGCTCATATTTTTGTTAAAGTAATATTAACAACTTGCTCGAGCTATTAAGTAGAGTAGAACTTAATGTTATTAAAAGTCTGACACATGTGAGGTTTCACTATATAATTCTTCATGACCTATAAAGGCGTCCCCCGAAACTTGAACAAGGCCGCGAGTTTCCGAAGCAAAGTTTATAAAACGAGAACTGACAGTAGTTCCGTTACACCGCACCGCATAGGTAGGAGTCAACTTTTGTCGTGAAAATTCTTTCTACGTGACCTTGTTTTAAAACTTTATGTTGTGCGGTAATAAAACGTTTTTATTTTATGTTTACGAGTAAGCAAACTCCTGTTTATAGGGCGGGGCGATGTGAATGACAAATTTTATCGATATTCCATCACATGAGTTGTCCGTCGCAGGCTGATTCGATTTTCTGGATAAAGAACGTTGATAGATTACACCTTATTCAGCTTTTATCGACCGTGAAAATGTAGTAGTGTATGATTTATGAACGTTACTAAGTTAATGCTACGTTTTATATAAGTTTCTTTGGGCCAACTGCCAGACTTGCTTGATTGTTTTCAGTCAGTGATCTCTCAGTGAATTGAAACAAATGGTGGAAATCTCTTTGATTGCGTCGTCTCTTTTTCCCTTTGTTTCTTTTCTTTTGCTTTGTTTTGTTTTATATCCTTATTTGAAAGTTAAGAAGCGTCGTAGTACTATTATTTATTCTGTGGAAGCATCTCGTCGATTATTGAGGCGTTCAGTTGGAAACCACGTATCGATCACATTCTTGCTCGTTCATCGCGTAGACGTTCTTAAATTCTAATGCATTTTAAGTCATTCTGTCGAAGTCTCGTAGCTTATCTTTTACGTGAGTTCGTCTGTGTTCGGCGGCGCCGTGTAGTCTGTCTGCGTCGCAAACGACATTAAAGAGTTGGAGGTTTGGTTAGTTATATTCGCTGGTCATGGACATCTCTCTTTAAGTACTAACCTACTACATTTTCACTTACTTTGTGTATTTGTGGCAACCCCTAGAGAATAACAATATTGTAGAAATGTTTATTTTGGTACAAAATTTAGTTTGTTATTCGAAGCAGGAGCTGAACTAATTATAAAAGTGGATGACGTTTGGTAGGTAATCTCAATAAATAAATATAGTGTGATAATTTAATTGATAAAAAAGCCAATAATATCACTTTATCGACACGAAAATAGGATTACCTTCATTTGCATGACTAGCTGTACTCGCGGCTTTTCTTACTAAAACTTTGTATACATATAAATGTAGAGCAAACTGAAATCAGAAGAAATAAGTATAATTTAAAAAGTTAAATTAAAATATAAGCTTTAACGGGTTCTTTTTTTGTTGCTTTGTAACTTTTACGTTTTTAATTGTTTTTTCTTTCTTTTTTCCTTGTTTTTTTCCTTATCTCTTTTAATGTTGTTTTTTAAGATTTATTTTCTTTTTTTCTTTTTACTTTTAACTTTTTTTGTTGTTGCATTGTCATCTGTTTGTGAGCTACCCTAAAGTTAAGTTTCAGCCAGATAACTAATCGGGAAGTGCTCGAAATCTTTTAAAATACCTACCTCTGTACTGTTTTATAACTGTATACTAGCTTTGCCCGCGACTTCTTCCGCGTTGAAGTTTATAGCGATTTAAAGTATCTTATGTCCTTCCTGAATTCAAACTATCTCCATACCAAATTTTATCAAGAACGGTTTAGCCGTTAAGTCGTGAAAAAATAACAAACAATCAATTTTAAATATTATCATGGAATATGGATTATTATGTAAAATACCTAGACAAATACAAACCATACCTAGCAGCAGAATAAAACTAGGTACTATTACTCAGGAGTCTTGAGTCTTAACCTCGATGTAAGGAAGCGCCATTTCTCCCATGTCCTCCCTGCTCGCTCGATCTCTCTTACTGTCGTCTGCAAACTGTGACAACCATTTACCCCCCTAAAGATGGAATTTCAAAAAATACTAGGTGCTTCCTTATTCCACCCCTTGGATACTCAAGGAATATCTAGTCTAGTCTAGACAAATAAATAAAACTGAAGTGTCTGTTTGTAATGTCATAATAACAGGTTTTTACTAAATGCATATAAAAGTATATACTAATAAAAAAACACGTTTTTTTTAGTTTTTGTCTGTCTGTCTGTTTGTTCCCGCTAATCTCCCAAACGGCTGGAAAGATTTTGATGAGACTTTCACTGGAAAATAGCTGATGTTATAAGGTGTAACTAAAAGTATAACTGTTTTGAAAAAGTATTATATTGTATTGAAAAGCCACCGGCAGAGCTACTTTCTTCTAAATTTCATGTCTCTAAGTCGACCGGTTTGCGTTGTCTGTCGGTCAGTCAGAAAATTAGCGAATATAATTTAAGGACGATAAAAATAAAACGGACTTGATTAATTCAATCGCCGCAAATCGATTAAAGTGCGGGTGAACAAAATGCATCATCTACGTAGGTACTATATTACGATTATGCAGTTAAATATTTCCGGTTGCCGTTTCAGTTCCAAATTTCAACACTGGTTTATAGGTTTAGGTATTTCATACAGGGAAGTATTCAGTGGGCTGGAATTAGAAACAATATGTATTTAATTTTTATTTTTATCTGATACTAGTTATCCCGCCCGCGACTTCGTACGCGGGGACTACTGTTTATCGCGAAAAAAATATCCTATTTTCTTCTAGGATATTAAAAACCAATGCAAAAATAGGTATAGTACCAGTGCTCTTGATGTTTTTTGACAGACTTGTTATTTCGTTTCCATGGCAACCACAGACCATTATGTGATGGCAACCGTTCCTTACAGTGAGTAATCAACATTTTCCAGTTTTCCCGCGGAAACTTTCAATTTTCTGGGATAAAAAGTATCCTATGTTTTATTCTAGGGTATAAGCTATCTAAATTTCATCAAAATCCGTTCAGTCGTTATCGCGTGAAAGCTCCCTAAACAAACAAACAAACAGACAACGTTTCACTTTTATATATTGGTATGGATTGTAGCTTGTTTACAGCTATTGTCGATCATGATTGATCGATGAGAGATCAGATAATCGGATGCATAATTACCTAAAGTTAATTTTTGGATATGAAATTAGGGAAATCTTAAAATATTTTTTTGGAGTGCCTGACGCCTGTATATCTTTCCCTGCAGTCCTGGAATACATTACTAATCCGATGCATAGTATGAAAAAAACTTCTAAAAATTAATAAAAAATAACGGGATTCCGGGATTGCACAACTGTTCGGATTCATATTGAATTAGTTCATTTTAAAGCCTCGTTGCAAATAAGAGGGAGAGGGTGTAAGAGGAGGGGTGGAGTGTGTTAGTTAACTACCTACTCTAAAACATTAGGTAGAACTACCCTGGATTCGCGGGGTTTTTTCGATACAAAAGTGCGTTCCATAGACAACACCTCATTTCTAAACCAGTCGTAACTTCTAAAAAAAAGATACGCCAGTTCATAATCTAGCGCAATTCATAATCTTTGACAGCATCGCAACGCCGCCGGTGGAATCACGCATATTATGAGGAACGTTCGTGTGGTGCTTTTTGACAGACTTGTTATTTTTCGTTTCCACGGCAACGTCATTCCGTTCCATTTTTAAAGTAAAATTTTTGATATGTATGGATTATACTTAATGTAATTTTCGTAGAAACCTCAATTTTTTTTTCTCTAAAGGTGGAATATTTTTTTGTATCGGGTTAGTTTTTTTTAGAGTTTATCCATTACAAACAAACAAACATTGGTACAAACAATCAAATCTTTCCTCTTTATAATATTAGTTCAGACGAGCTCTAATCATCACACTAATTATAGATTCGAAAGTAATTTTATCTCTATGTTTAATAATAACATTTAAAAGACTAAACGGCCGAACTGATCTTGATGTTTGACAAGGAAATAGTGTGCATCAAGAGCACAGAATAAATTAATAGTACCTACTACGTACAAGAGACTCACTCCCTTAGAAAATGTACTGATTTCCGGTGACCAGAAACTTCAACTTTATACATAAACCAGTCGGAGACCGGCCTGTCAAGAGTAAGGACATACGGACGCTATTTTTTGTACATTTCACCCAGGAAAAATGTAAAAGCAAATAAAGCCACGAGCGTATCTAGTAAGTTTATAAATATGTTCTGCTATCTGCAACTGCGTCTCTAAAATAACATAATTATAGGTATATTACACATTTAATAAATATTTTATCTACACTCATATAGTAAAATCCAGATTAATGTTTTGACATACATTACGCACGGCACGTCTCTAATAAGAAAAAAATATACATTATAACACTGTTTTTGAACTAAACTATTTTGTATATATATTTTTCCCATAAAAGCACTGGTTGGCTCCGTACTACGATAGTTTTGACCACTTATTCTCTATGGCGGCGTATGCTAGACCGTATACGCGCGAATTCGCTGTAGACTGGATTTTGGTGCCATAATTAACTTTAACTTAGTACCTAACCAATTTATCAAAAGTTTTATCCTGATTAAAAATGTCCGACAGCAGTGTTAGTGAGGAGAATTTGACTTGACTTCACCTGACATCACGGAAACAGCAACGAACATGAACGAGCTTTTACCAGAAAAATCAAGAAAATATTACGACCTTTTTTATTTATTAAATGTATGTTTCTTTTGCATGAGTGTAGATAAAGCAGTGTATGAAACGGCACATACAGTAGTCGCAGCGGAAGTTTGTGCCTCGGAAGTTGTCCGCAAGTCGCTGCGCAAAATGCAATTTTTCAGGCGCAATTTCAATGTTGGAGGTGAAGACAGCATTGTATAACTGCTTCGCTCACTCGCATACGTTTTTCGCATGTTCTATCTCGCTCTTACTTTAGGCTGTTTTATCCTCACAGCAGTACCTGCGCAATCGTTCACAAACATGAAGATTCGCTGCGAGTACTCAACTAGGTATTAAAACACTCGTGTGATACTATTAAAAAACTCACTTTCGTGTTTTAATACCCCTCATTATGCAACCGATTCATAAACTACTTTAATAGAATTATATTAGGAGATCTAGGAGGTGATTAATACACATCCCGTCAAAAATAGCTATCAACATGAGAAGCGTGCGTCGCGTCTAATCAATCACGTTGTCCCATGAAGTAGTACCGTTAGCCGAGCTAGGCAAACGCGAAGTTAGCCGTTTGGCTGCGCAATGGTCAATTTAGTTCCTAGAAACGGTTCTGCACAGCCAAACGGGTAATTTCACGTTTCCTAGACGTTCGGCGTTCTACTAAAACAATTGTAATGACAATTATCAACAATTTTCGCAAATTTTTCTCTTTTACCTCTTAAAAGTAGTAGAAGCGAAAAAAATGTGTTTTTTTTTTTTTAACTTTAAGTTTTAATTTTTTGGAAATATTTTATTTTGAAAATATTCCAAAAATAAACGTTTCTACCACTATTAGGAAATAAAAGCGAAAATTTTGCGAAAATTGTTGATAATTGTCATTACAATTGTTTTAGTAGAATTGGGGCCCTGATTGCGTGCCTAATGCGTCTGTTATATCGTCATTGGTCTGACCAATGGTTATATTTGTCACATCGACTGGTTCAATCTGGGATGCGGGATTAAAATCACGCCTGCTTACGAAGCTTGGTGATAAGTAGACACATATCTAGCCTATTTTTAAAATAAAACAAAACTCGATTTTTCACTTTTTATTAAACTTTACATTGATTAAATAAAAATCAACAACAGATACTTTTATTCTTATTAATATAATGCCACTTCTTTTAATCAGTCGTTTTTACTTACTAAAACATGATTTTGAAAAACCCATTATAAAAAGAAAATCATAATAAAAAGCTAAAAGATTTTTCATATTTAAATAATTTTTATTCATTAAAAAGCATATTTAAAAAAAACATAGACTGATGACCGAAGCTGACATAATAAATATAAAATATAAATATATTCGGGACAATTCCACACCAATTACCTAGCCCCAAACTAGGATACCCTGTACTATGGATACTAGATAACTGATATACATAGATACGAATATTATAACATCCATGACTCGGAAACAAACATTTCTGCTCATCACACAAATGATTGCACCTTGCAGGATTCGAACTCGCGATTATTTGATTGTAGGATCACTAGCCACGAGACCAACCGGTAAAACACCAAAACTCTTTTTTTAAATTATTATTGTTTTATTGGAAGGTATCTCGGAGTGGGAAGTGCTGGGGCACACGCCGTGTTTTTACACGCGTTCAAAGATAGAACATGTGTCCACTGGACCCACGACTACAATTAAGGGTTAAGTGTATGGAAATACTGCGTGGACTTAAGTATCACTCACAACATTACTCATTGGAAGTATCTTGAAGTAATTATTTCACGGAAGGAACTCATTAAAAAAGCCTCATTGGATTCCTTTGCTATACAATAGCTGGGAAACCCCTGCTCTTGAACTTGGTTGGAACGGAAACGTTAATTACATTATTACAATGATAATAATTATATGATATGAGGCAAAATGTTGACGTTGAATTTTGAAATGAGGTGTGGAGCGATCTCCTGTCGGATGGAATAACGATTAGCGTAAATCGACTGACAGATACAAGTTTTATTTTTGTTTTCGTTTATTTCCATTTTGCCCCAAGTATAAGTGAGTCAGTCAACTTTTCGTAAGGCGGGCCTGTGCTTGTTTAATACTTGAATCACCCAGTTGCAAACTAGCCAACTTCATCTAATGCATTAGCAAAACTAGCCAAGTTCTGTTTTGGTATTGGTACAACCTGGCTAGTTATGCTAATGTATACATTAGTTGAAGTTGGCTAGTTTTACAACTGGGTGATTCAAGTATTAAACAAGCACAGGCCCGCCTTACGAAAAGTTGCCACCATCGCCGATAGACTGTTATTATTATTTGAGACGTTTTTAAAACAGGCCGGAGCTGCAATATCTTTTGGATTCGAAGGAGTGACGGGCAGTTTCAAAAGTTTTATATTAACCTTATTAAATGGCAACATAGTTGTAGTCCAATGATAACATTATTATCTAACTTTACTTATTAGATTCGTTTCTCTTTCCAGGTTGACTGCCCCTTCATCGTATGCATGACCTACGCGTTCCACACTCCAGACAAACTGTGCTTCATTCTCGACCTGATGAACGGAGGTGACCTGCACTACCACCTGTCGCAGCACGGCGTTTTCAATGAAGCCGAGATGAAGTTCTACGCAGCTGAGGTTATATTAGGTACGCGTGCACTTAACAGAACACCCACGAGGTTGAATAGTTAACTTGTGGACGAATGCGTTTTTGGAACCTTTGAGCTATTTTTCAAATATAGAGTGATCATAATGTTTGCCATACACAAAATCTGGATTTTTGGAAAGAAAACTTGTTTATATATATGTTTTTTTAAAGTATTGGCATTCATCCACTACGGAATACCGTGTGTCCAGCGGTTAAGTTAAGTACACAGTAGAGCATTTACTTGAAACAGAACAGATCGTCTGACAACAGAAAATTATATGTATTTGAGTCGCAACAGATCATAACGATCGGATGAGAACGTCGAGTGTGATCAGTTAACGAGACATCCTGATCGTATGATGAGTTGGGAAGCTACCCGACGCTTGCAACTTCTCCGTTGCAATGTAATACAAGTGGAATAGCAGCTAGAGAGCTGCTACAATAAAGTAAAAAATAAATAAAAAAAACTACATCTTGAGTGAATCTCCTGGAATGGAAAAAGTACGAAGGGAAGTTTTCCATTTCACCAACAAAATAACATAATTGTCAGTTCACAGAGTATGAACTGTTTTTTTAATGTTACCTAATGAATATAAATTGTTGAGCCAGAACGTTTAAAAAATATATAGCCTCCTCAACGCCAAACTCAAGAGTAGAAGAGTAGAGTAGCACTCAAGATATGCCAATCCGCTCGTATACACAAGCCTCACGCACACATTTACACCATGTTATGCCGATCGGATGCCACATCGCAGCAAGACCTCGACCGTGTTAGTCGTGTTACTTCTGTCACAGTTCTTACGAAAAATCATAAACAGTTTTTTTATCACCACAAATGCCCGACCTCTATCCTCTCGCACACACTTAATTTGCGGTCGTTGCTATTCTTCACTCTTGAGTTTGTCGGTGAGTAGTCTTGTTTTTATTTTAAATGTTCTTGTAGTTGTTGTTGTTACTGATTTGACTGGCAAAATTCGGAAGCGAGCAATGCCGCGGGCGCAGCTTGTTAAGAAATTAAATTAGTTACGATAACGTTGTTCGTTGTACCATAAAGACATCGTTACGTTAGTTTTAACTACCGAACGAGGAAAGAGGGTGTTATAAGTTTAGGGTGTGTGTGTGTGTATATATGTCATCGTTTTTTCGTCAGTCATCGTTATGTCAGTTTTTTCTGTTTTTAAGCTTATGTGATCGAGATGGTTCTTAGCTATAAAGTCGAAGTATTTTTTAAATTTGTGCATTTTAAATCTCAACGTTGACCAGGTATCTAATGACCTCTAATGTTGGCCAGGTTTGGACCACATGCACAAGCGCCACATAGTGTACAGAGACTTGAAGCCAGCGAACATTCTGCTCGACGAGCACGGCCACGTGCGGATATCTGATCTCGGGCTCGCTTGCGACTTCTCCAAGAAGAAACCTCATGCTAGCGTGTGAGTATAAACGTTATTCCTAGTACTAATCTTCGCTTTTTAAAGATATATTACGACTGTCACTCACAGGCTATTTCGTCGAACAATTCGAACGGTATCCATCCTCAGTAGATTGCGCAGCGAGGAAAAGCGGACCGCACGCGTCGCACGCGGCGCTCGTTACGTCATTGCCGCGGGCGGGGGGAGCCCCAGCCCAGATGTAGAAGCACTCGCGCGTGCACCGTTATCACCATTATCACTGTTTTCTTTTACACGACTACCCAAAAAAGGAGTGCAATGTTTTCAGGGTTCATGTATGTTTGTATGTATGTATGTATGTATGTGAGTTTATTTATTCCACGATAATTTTTAAATGCCTGAACAGGTATCGTTAGAATCCTTACATCGTCCCGAGTTTTTTTTCCAATTTAGCAGCAGTTTGGCTCCATATTCAAAAGAGAAAAGAAACTTCTTATTGGAAAGGGTGTCTCATGGAAAACTTATAGATAAATATTACTGCTTCCAAGCACGCGAGGGCGGGCTGGTAGGCATCATTCGAAAGCGGGGCATCGCGGATTATTAAGTCACCATGCCGCGGTGGTCAGGTGCGCACCGCCCGTTCGCGGTAGAAGCGTATTTTTACCCGCGGCGCTCCTTCAGAAAACTTGCGGCATCGTTGAGCCTCCATTGCTCCAGTATCCACCTAATATTGCGATTAGACCTAAAGTCCATTCTTACAAAATTCAGATAGTCCAAAAAATCAAACCTGAAGAACTCGCAAAATGAAAAATATACTACGAAGAAATGTTTTTTTTATTTTTTATTTCTCTTAATTTCATGTTAAACAGATTTTCAAATTTTAAAAATATACCTAAATACATTTATGTTTGCCTAGGTACATTTCATTCGTGTACGCTGCCAGCGAACTTAAAGTTAATTTAACAAATTAAATAATAGTTATAAATATGAGCAAAAATATATATATTAATAATAACGAAAACATGGCATGCGCCTAGACAAAGAAAAATATTGGAAATCTGACGCGAGTCATGCCATCACAGATCTCTAAACAATAGCACAGACAGTAGGCACGGTCACAGAATAAATAATAGTACAAGTACAGAAGGCTAACTGAGTAAAGTCATTTAAATAAATAGCGACTCTCGCTACAACGCTATAAAGTGCAATTTAACTCGCACGGCGCTGCGAGCTTTCAATTATATTTACCTAGAAGGCGCTCGCCCACCGCGTGCAGGCTAGAATGCACCGTATCACAACGCGCGAGAACTTCCATTGCTCTAACCGTTTCAGAATCGCTCTGTCCTTTTTTCGCTCGGTAGGGTTGTATTAAGATATTATGACTAGGTTTTTGTACTACTAATTATTCTGTGATATGTTATGACTTAGATATTGTAACAGAATAAATACTACTATGTTATTACTTATTATTATAAATTAAAATAGTTCTATTACATACAATTACATTCTTATAAGAATAGACCTACTACCTCATTTTTACTACCTACCTATCCCGTTTTCAGACCGCCGCGCCGATAACTTTAGTGAGATACCTACCTACGTGTCGTTGGTTGATTATGATTATATCCTATAGGTAATGCACTTTGATGAATAAAGGTGCCTATCTGAATTCCATGCTTTTTAATGATTGAAAAATAAATTGCTACCTACGTAATAAAAGGTATTAAAAGTAGGTAGGTATTATACGAGACATATATTATATAAATTCCTAATTAGTTGTAGGCTACTTACTAAGTCAGCACAGTAATTCATTTTTCGATCAACAATACCTACTATAATCAATTATAAAATTACGTTGATCGATTTAATAAACGACTTTATTTCTGCGCGGAAAAACTTTAAATATGCGTAGCTTCGATATGGAACACAAATGAAATAACATAAAACTATAGAAACCTACGTAATAAAAAAATATCAATATCTAACTACATAACTAGGACTTATTATAGGTATTACAATTTATTACCTTTCAATATCCTTTGGAAACGTAAAGAATGACAATTCGTCATTTCTATCACTATTCAAACAGCCGAATGCTATGCAGTACTTTCTAGCTTTCTTCTTGGTACTCATAATTAAAAGACGAATAAAGTTTGTCAATAACTTTACGTAAGTAGGTGCTCTATCGCTAAGTACAAGGCGCGCGACTCATCGAGCGCACGCTTGACACGCGACTGAACGGACCCGAATATTGGGTCCTTGAATTTATTTGTACTTGTTGCGGAGTGCGACCGCCCTGGCACGGTAAGGAAACAAGATAATATTATACGCATCTCACTCGCGCAGGCCATCACTTCGTTGTCAGGGTCGAAGTTTATTTTTCAAATTGGAGTAAATAAAATCCACAAGCCAATTGAAGCGCCGCCGATACACCCACAAAAAAACAGTTTAGTGTTCTTTATGGGCTGGTGGAATCTTCGTCCATATTTGTTCAAAAATTATGCCGGCCAGAACGTAATAGTCAAAGGCGAGAGCTATAAATCCATGATTATGGATCTAACGCCGATAAGCCGATGAGACTATGGACGACTTGAAAGCAAACATTTGCTGCGTTACAACAATATACAGACTCGCAGTGAATCTTTATGTTTGTGAAGTTACGCTCTGTGAACGATTGCGCAGGTACTGCTGTGGGGATAAAACAGCATAAAGTAAAAGCGAGATAGAATATGCGAAAAATGAAAGCGAGTGAGCGAGGCAGTTATACAATGCTGTCTTCACCTTCAACATTGAAATTGCGCCTGAAAAATAGCAGTTTGCGCAGCGACTTGCAGACAACTTCCGAGACACAAACTTCCGCTGCGACTACTGTACAGTGGTCAAAAATATGACTTCCAGATCGCGCTATCTTCTAACTAGCCGCGGCGCCCAGATGTTCGAAATCATATTCATAACACTAATGGTATAAAAATAATGTTTCAAATAAAGCCAATAAACATGCCCGCGACGACGAATGTGTTTAATTTTTTTTTTTTTTTAGAGCGATGGTGGCCTAATGGTTCTATAGTGCAATTTAGAATCCAACGATACCGGGTTCAAAACCAAGGCTCCGCACCAATGACTTTTCTGAGTTATGTGCGTTTTTCCATCGCTCCGTGCTTCGGAGGGCACGTTAAGCAGTCGGTCCCGGCTGTTGTTGATTAATAGCAGTCGTTAAGCAAACTCTGACACCAGAGGTCAGCACTACCTCATACGACAAACAAACAACAATTTAATTTTAATGTTCACACCTTTAAAAACAGATTTTATTATTGTGGCGCCCAAATTGATTAAACACATAACTTGGTGGCACTGTACGTATTGTCTTTCTAATTTGTAAATGTCCCATGATCAACATAACAATGTATGGTAAAAAAAGGAATAAAAAATGTTTGTCCATTCCAGCGGCACTCACGGCTACATGGCTCCCGAGGTCCTATCCAAAGGCACCGGCTACGACTCCTCCGCGGATTGGTTCAGCTTCGGCTGCATGCTCTACAAGCTTCTGAAGGGACACTCGCCGTTCCGCCAACATAAGACTAAGGACAAACACGAGATCGACCGCATGACGCTCACTATGGTAATTATCTGGCCGGGGCGAGCGTGGAGAGCGATGGTGCTTACTGTCATGTTTTTGTACATTGACGCCTCGCTTCTGCTCTCTACGCATGCTAATTTATGTACACTTCACTGGATTGTTAATTGGTCGATTTACTTTTTGATATATAACTGTTTCGCGGTCAAGTCAGTTGTTACAACTCCTTACTTTTCAGTGTCACCATCCATGTTGCAAAGTTTAATCTTCAAATGTTAGTATGTCAGGAGTACTCCCACACACACGGGAATTCCTCGTCATTAAAGTGCTAAGATGTCGAGTTTGGGCTCATTTTGCGAGTAATTTTAGGCGGCTTTTATACCTACAATCATATCACTAAATACTAATTATAGTTACCGTATCTGATATTATTGTTTTGACAGCAATTACAGTCTGGGGTTTAAGTTGATGCAAATCCTGAAATAATCCTGTTATATTTAAAGATATATTACGACTGTCGCTCACGGTTTATTCACAAAAAGTCTGTACAAAGAAGATAATTTAAAAAATGAAAGTCTTGTGGCTGTTTTTTTTTCAATTGTTTCTGTCTGTGTGTTTGTTCGCACATCACGTAAAAACTACTGGACCGATTTAAATGCGTCTTTCACCGTTTCATAGCTTAGGATTTGACTTAAATCTGATGAACTTAGAATCTCGTCGCAATGAGAAGAAGCCCAGCAATCAATAAAAAAGTATTTGACAGCTGAACGAATTT
Source organism: Alsophila aescularia (assembly GCA_946251855.1). Taxonomy (NCBI): domain Eukaryota; kingdom Metazoa; phylum Arthropoda; class Insecta; order Lepidoptera; family Geometridae; genus Alsophila; species Alsophila aescularia. The sequence goes on from OX276378.1 coordinate 47,717,455, forward strand.
TGATGGAAATTGGTATAAACTATATAGGTACTTTTATCACTAGAAAATGTCCACTCGGGCAAAGTTGCGGGCACAGCTAGTTTTAAAAATAAAAACTTATAAACCCCCTAGCCCCGTTAGCCTATTTTTAAACCCCTGAACTCAAAAAGAGAGGGGTGTTATAAGTTTAGTTTAGGGTGTGTATATATGTATCATTGTTTCTGTATGTGGCATAATAGCTCCCAAACGAATGCACCGATTATGATGCGTTTTTTTATGTTTGAAATCTGATGTGATCGAGACGGTTCTTAGCTATAATGGAGAGTGGGAGGGGTTTTTTATTTTTATTTGTGCTTGTCATTTAAATTCAAATCTTATTGGACGTAATTTTTCCTACACGTCTTAGAAAAATCCCGTTTCCCCAACGGTAGGTAACCAACGAAGTGCGCAGTGCTCTAGAGAATGGTGGAGTCATGTCTCGCAATAGAATTACAACGTGTTTCAGAACGTGGAGTTGCCGGAGTCGTTCAGCCCCAGTCTGAAGAGTCTCCTCGAAGGCCTGCTGCAGAGGGACATCAACAAGCGGCTCGGGTGCAAGGGACGAGGGTATTTACACTCATATTCTACGTTTAAAAGCTTGTATCTGCACTCATATCGTATAATCTGGATTATGAGCTCAAAAATGGTGGTACTGTATACTTTACGCACGCCACGTCTCTAATACTCTAATAACAAAAAAAACATAACACTGTTATTTGAACTAAACAATGTTATGATATACTAGCTTTCCCGCCCGCGACTTCGTCCACGTGGACTACTGTTTATCGCAAAAAAAAAAGCAACCTATGTTCTTCTAGGATATTTAAAACCAATGCACATGTACTTACACCAATATGTGTAATAGCACCAATGCTCAAGTTTGCTCCAAAAACTTCAAGTTTTTTGACAGACTTGTTTATTCGTTTCCATGGCAACCGGTCCTGACAGCGAGTAATCAACATTTTTCAGTTTTCCCGTGAATACTTACAATTTTCCGGGATAGAGAGTATCCTATGTTTTATTCCAGGGTATAAGCTATCTCCATTCTAAATTTCATCAAAATCCGTCCAGCCGTTATCGCGTGAAAGCTCCCCAAACAAGCAGACAACTTTTCACTTTTATATATTTCTGTTTAAGCTCCGGTTTGGCCCATCGAGGGTTTTGGCCATTTATTCTATGGCGGCGCGTGCTAGACCATATGCGCGCGAATTCGCTGTGGACTGGATTTTGGTGCCATAATTTACATTATATTAGTATCTAACCAATTTAATGTGTTTTTGTTAGTCAAAAGTTTTATCCCGATTAAAAATGTCCAACAAAAGTGTTAGTGAGGAGAATTTCAATCCACCTGACGTCACGGAAACAGCAACGAACAGGACGAACGAGCTTTTACCAAAATCTGTTAATCTTAAAAAAATGATGGTTTTAAGTTTTACCATAACATGGTTGCTGCACTGGGTTGGGTCCTGACTAGGGATCTTCTGAACGGTTAATACACGTAATGTTGTATATGCATTTAATTGTGATAGCCCGTTCTAATTTTCACCATGACGTGGCTACCACATAAAAGGACCATCTTAAAAAAAAATACTTCGTCATATCTGTGGACCAATACTTTTATTGCTACGTAAATTGGGGATGACTGTGTTTAACCCTTAACCAGGCGGCTAGGGTTTTATAGAATAAAGTTTATGAAATTCAGGATTTTGTTTATATACAATAACAATAACTAATTATTATTTTTATATTAAGAATAAATCTGTAGTCAGAAAATGTCGTCTCTCAAAGTACCTTGAAAAATATGCTCCTGGCCCTAAACTTGCGAAAGTGTTACTGTGATGAAGATGACAAATAATTTAATAAAAACTAGACTAGAAAAGTTGTGGTACTCTGCCTTACTTAACTTTAGCTCAGTATTCGGCTACTTTGGCGTGTGTTATTAGCAGTTGCTTCGATCACCAAGATGGCTGCCAAACGTGGTGATTATGGCTAAATACCCCTATTACGGGGAGGCCTATGTCCATCTTCCAGCTGATCATTTGATATGATTCGGCTACTTTTATCCCAAGAGGCTATGCTTAATAACATATTCACGTAAAAACGAGTTAAACAGGTTTTGTTTGAGAGCGCTATCAAATTATAGTTCTAATGTTTTTTAGGCGAGAGACAAGTGCTTTGATGACGAAAACTTACAAAGAAAATGTAGTGCAAGTTCACTTCTACTCTAAACTATACATATTCCTAATTAAATTGATCCCCTTCATGTATAAACACAACTAGTGGTTAGGGCCTTCTCTTTTAAACCTCATTCTATATCGTATTTGATTCAATGGTACTTAAATTTCAAAGGCGAAATCGAACGATTATCAATCGAACAGCGGATGGCATTCAGTTACAAATTGAAATCAATTGTAACCGTCAAATCAAATAGAAATATGACGCAAACAATCATTTGATCTATTTACTTGTTATAAAGCTGTATCTGAAGATCATCCAGTACATTGACCTTTTAATCGATTAGATGAATGCGCATCCTGTTAAATCATCAGTGTTAGAACGCATTTAGTTAACAGATACTTCATAGTCTTGTTCATCGACTATAATGAAATAGCATTCAATTCTATTCTATCTATAACCAGGCCGGTCGCACTTCGCAACAAGTACAAATATTATACCTACACTTCGAGGGCGCAATATTCGGGTCAGTTCAGTAGTGTTAAGCGTGCGCTCGATGAGTCGCGCGCCATGTGCTTACCGATAAAGTACCTACTTACGTAAATTTATTAATAAGTATTTTAATTATGAGTACCAAGAAGTAACCTAGAAGGTACTGCATAGCATTCAGCTGTTTGAATAGTGTTAGAAATGACGACATTCACTCATTATAAAGCAAGGAATTCAGACACCTTTATTCATCAAAGTGCAATACCTATAGGATATAATCATAATCAACCAACGACACTTAGTACGTAGGTAGGTATCTCAGTAAACTTATCGGCGTTCTGAAAACGGGATAGGTAGGTAGTAAAAATGAGGTAGTAGGTCTATTCTGATAAGAATGACATTGTATGTAATATAACTATTATTATTTATAGTAATAAGTTATAATATAATACATTATTACTTATTTATTCTGTTGCAACTTCTAAGTCATAACATATCACATAATAATTAGTAGTAAAAGTACCTAGTCATATCTTAATACAACCCTACCGAGCGAAAAAGGGATAGACCAATTCTGAAACGGTTACAGCAATGGAAGCTCTCGCGCTGTGCGAGTTAAATTGCACTTTATTGCGTTGTAGCGAGAGTCGCTATTTATTTATATGACTTCACTCAGTTATCCTTCTTTACTTGTACTATTATTTATTCTGTGCTATACTGTGCTACTTACAACATTACTTCAGTACTAATTTTATTATAGAATCCATATTTTGTCAATGAGGTAGTGTCTTCAACTATATGTTTCAAATGCAGTGAGTAAAATTTAAATTTGCGATTAGCAATCTTAATGCCTTTACACAAAGAGCAATTTATATTACAACTATACGTTAAGTCATTTTTGAAAAAGTTTTTTTTATGCGTAAATGAATCTTGTTTTCAAGGTTTAGTTGACATTTGTATGGGAGCAAAAAAACGATCTCACTGCTCCAAGCCAACCTCACCTGCACGCGGTCATCCTGCTGGACAATTAGCGAGGCTCTGACGACCGATAGATAGCGGTATAATCATCCCATAAACAAGCGTAGCCAAATAACAAAGGCCGGTGACGGGCAGCAGCGTCGCTGGTGCGAGAAGCTACGCTCTGCGATCGCCAACACGCATGCCCAGCATGGCGATTATGGGACAAAACCTCCTTATGAACGGCGCAAGTAAATATTGGCCCCCAGTCCCCTAGTATATTATGAATTCAATCAAACGCTCAAAACTGTACTCTCTATCGAGTATCGTAACATTTTTGTATGAAATCGCAGTGTCACTAGCGGTAACTATTTGTCACTATAAATCTTAGCTCTATTAGTTTGACTAATTATACTACAATATAAATCGTCAATACGTGAGAAACTGTAGATATTTAGCCGACGTGCTGGCGCCTTGTTAGCATTTGTCTGTTTCTAAATATATGATAGTGGCTCTGTGAGCGAGTACAAACTTTTTTGAAAACAATCTAGCACTGCACAGTAGCGCCTTCTAGTTACCTTATTGTAAAACTAACATTAATAACCAAGGTGCTCCATCAATCCCTACTTAGTTGGTGAAGGACTGATTCCACTGGTAGAAACCTAAAAATGAGCAGTTTACTGCATTTTTCGGAGCTATTCTGCTCATCACGCTGAAGATCCTTATCAGAGCTTCACAATTTTTTTATGAGACCAACTTAAAGTTTTCTAAGTAAACCTTTCTAATAAAAAAAGAACCATAGAAATCGGATCTAGCGGAGATATTCAGAAGCCCCCTTTTTTCCCCTCTTTGGAGGAAGTACCCCCAATCAAAAATTCTAAAAAATCGTTTAACCTGTACCTATACCAAAGATCGGTTGAGAAATGCGACCTGTAGACACACGACTCGAGACTCGGACGGACATACGAAAGCATTTTTACCCAAGTTGAAACGGAGACGCTTCGCGCTGGCTCGGTCATAAAGACCTTTCGGCCCGCCAGAATCGAGCTAGATGGCGTTGTAAGGGTCTTCATCGAGCATGCAATTGTGTTTTCCGTTTTAGAGTAAACATTTGTTTTTTGTCGGTTTGAATGTTTGAAAAAATATGTATATGGGGAATATAGTGACAAAAAATATAATGAGTAAACTCAAAAAATACTGAACCGATTTTAAATATTATTTCACCGAGTTTCAATTATCAGCGAGTAACATGAAATTTATTTCTCAAAAAATTATCTTTCTCTACGAAAATTGCAATATTTATCGGCAGTGACATAACTACTGTAGTAGCGTTAAAGTAATACTAAAAACATGCAAATTGAGAATCCGTCTTACGAAAGAAGTAGCGGCGATAAGAGGAAATAACGTTGAACGCTTTTGAAAATTTTGGCTTTTTACGGAAGAAGTCTCACAGACGCGGCGCTAGTTACTTACAAAGTACCAACTGACTCAAGTAAGACTCTACCAACTGTTTTGTCTACCGGTCGACTTGCGTAGATATACTTTAATTTGAGGAGTAGGTAACTTCAAGAGCGTCAACTACAGGAACTCGTTACAGGGGTACAGTTCCCGGTCGCCCTGCTAGTTCTGACCAAGGTGGCGGACACGGAAATGGCAAGGCATAGAGTTAGAAAAGTCCCCGGGCTACCGTAAGCCACTCAAAACAAAAACAACTGATCCTGGCAACGTACAACAGACGAAAATTTAGGCTTGACGAACACATGGCGCAACTCGAGGCGGAGCTTACAAAGATCAGATGGCATATTCTAGGGTTAAGTGAAGTCCGAAGAGAGGGGGAGGACACAATGACCCTGGAATCGTGCCACATGTACTACTTCCGAGAGGGCGATCACTAGTCCCAGGGTGACGTCAATATGGTTCTCATTGATATTGTTGTAGAAATATCCAGTGTGTCGACCAGGGTACCTGGTAGTACCTGGTTCTTAAGCTGACCGAAAGGTGTAGCCTTAAGATCGTACAGGTTTACGCACCGACCTCGGCACACTTGGATGATGAGGTAGAAGATATGCTTGATGACATATCTTCGGCCTTACATATCAACACCACAAGCGCCCACTACAAATTATCATGGGAGACTTTAACTCCAAAGTGGGAGTACAGACCTGCAGTGAATCGAGAATCCCTGTGATTTCTTTCTCCATAACCGTATAGACCTAACACGGTTATGGAAACAGGAATCACAGGGGGCAAATGCTAGTCAACTTTTTGGAAAAAGGAGGGGTTCTTTTTGATAAATTCATTACTCGAAAAGCAGCCCCTGAGGAAGTGGACTTTGCAAAGCCCCAACACTACGACTAAAAATAAGATGTCATGACTTCATCATGACGGACAATAAGCACATATTCAGGGATGTCTCAGTGATCAGCAGATTCAATATAGGTAGTGATCACCGACTAGTCCCAAGCTCCTTGAATATCAACAACAAGCTTGAAAGATGCCGTCTGGTGAAGTCTACGCTCGAACTCAACCTGCTCCAAGCCGCTGTTTGAAGAACAATTCCAACTCCAGTTCGTAAATCGATTCCCAGCCTTGGAAACCTAAAAAATGACGTGGATAAGGAATTCCAAAAAGTTGTGGGAATCCTAAGGAAGAAGGCACACAATTTTGTCTGCTGTAGCGTATGGGCATTAAGTCTAAAATATCGGATGTGGCTCTGCGGCTTATGGACAAGCTACAACGTAAGAAAAAATAGAGCTCAATCAGATAGATTTGTAACATGGTGTGACGTGAACTCCGGTGCTTAAACACGCGCCTGACAGAAAAGGCAAAATCGGGGGTCGAAAGTCTTCGCGCAGCAATTGAGTAGGTTCCATCTGACGAAGCTCAAACCCAATAATGGCACAATCGTCGTCTCTAAGCCGGAGATCCTTTCTGAGATCGAAGACTTCCATGGCCGATTGTACGATTCGCATGCTTCTAGACCCGAACCCAGCACAGAGGATTCCCGCGCAATATTGACCCGAACTGCCCGACGTCAGCCTAGACGAGATTGAGATGGCGCTCAAACAACTTAAGAATGGAAAGGCCGATTAAAATTTAAAAAGGTGAGGATGGTATAACTTCAGAGCTCTTGAAAGCAGGTGGGAAACCCGTCCTTCAGGAGCTTCAGGGGTTATTTAGCACCGTTCTTAACAGTGGGAGAACTTCAGAGGCGTGGAGCAGGAGTGGTAGTACTCTTCTTTAAAAAAGGAGATAAAACCCTTTTAAAGAATTATCGACCCATTTCTCTCGTAAGCCACGTCTATAAGTTGTGTTCGAGGGCTATCTCAAATCATCTCGCAAGAAGACTTCGAGTTCCAGCCTCTTGAACAGGCTGAGTTTCGCGGAGGAATTAGCACCATAGACCACATACACAAAGTGAGGCAGGTTATACAGAAGTCTGAACAGCAACCAGACCCTGTGTCTTGCTTTTGTGGTCTATGAGAAGGCCTTTGACTCCGTTAAAACCTGGGCGGTTCTGGAGTCTTTGCAGAGTTGTCTTGTAGACTGGCGATACAACGAAGTGCTTAGGTTTCTGTATGACGCCGCGATTATGAGTGTCCTAGTACAAAACCAGCCATCTAAACATGTCTATATTATGTCTATCTATGTTTAGATTGGTTTTGCACTCTAAACTTCAATCTAAATATATGTTTAGATTGCGCAGTCGGATATCCAACTGCGAATGAGACAGGGGGATGTTTTGTCACCGAAACTGTTCACTAATGCCTTGAAAGATATGTTAAAGACGCTGGATTGGATAGGAATGGGCATTAATATCAATGGCGAGAACATTTCACACATTGCCGATGATATCGTCCTAATGGCGGAGTCGCTGCAAGACTTGCAAAGTATGCTGACCAACCTAGATGATGCTTCTCGACGGATCAGTCTCGGAATGAACATAGATAAGACCAAGATCATGTTCAACGATCTTATTGATCCGGAACCGATTGCAGTCAATGGTGTGCCTCTTGAAGTTGTCCAAAAATATGTTTACCTTGGGCAAATATTGCAATTGGGAAAGAACAACTTTGAGAAGGAAGCCAACAGAAGAAATCAGCTGGGTTGGGCAGCATTCGGCAAGCTTCCTCAAGTCTTCTCGTCGTCCATACCAAAGTGCCTGAAGACAAAATTCTTCAATGACTGTGCCCTAACAGTCATGACCTACAGAGCCGAAACGTGGACACTCATGGTCAAACTAGTCCACAAATTTAAGGTCGCTCAGCCAGCTTTGCATGGAGTTTCTCTGAAGGACAAGATTCGTGTTGATGTTATCCGACGGAGAACTAAGGTAAACGACATAGCTCAAAGGATAAGCAAGCTAAAGTGGCAGTGAGCTGGTCACATTTCCCGAACCGATAAAAGTTGGGGCAGGCGAGTTCTTGAGTGGAGACCACGTTTAGGCAAACGTAGTTTAGGACGCCCTGTGGCTACGTGGAGTCACGATCTGCTAAAAGCGCCTGGAAGAAAATGGACGAGGAGAGCTGAAGACCGAGCTCAGTGGCGTGCATTAGGAGAGAAATACGTCCAGCAGTGAACAGACATACGAGGGGCGTTCAATGTATTCTCGGTATCGGGGTAATATACTAATGATGAGGGTAATTAAATTATCTCATTAGTTTATGGACACTCATTGAGGGTATAAATACAAAATTTTATTTGATTGTCGCCATTAGTATTCATAATATCATTTCGGAAAGGCAACTACGATGACTGATACGACAATGTTGAAAAAAATCGAGCATCACGCTGGGATAAAATTCCTCACAAAACAAGGAAAGACTCAAAAAGTAATTCACGAAGAAATGATGGCTGTTTACCAAGATTCTGCCCCTTCATTATCTACAATTCAGAAGTGGTCAAGTGAATTTAAACGGGGTAGAGAGAGTATTGAAGACGACCCTTGTGCCGGTGGGCCGGTTAGTGCCGCTACTGATGAAAACGTAAAAATTGTTGAGAAACTTGTACTCGAAGATGCCCGTGTGAGAGTGAAAATATTAGCAGAAAGAACCAAGCTATCCGTGGGTACCATTCACACTATCCTTCATGACTATCTGAATTGTTCAAAGGTCAGTGCAAGATGGGTGCCGCGAATGTTCACAGCCTTTAGAAACAAGCGCGAGTTGATTGATGCAAGGAGTTTTTGGAGCTCTGTGGGGAAAATCCGCAAAGTATTTATGATTGGATTGTTACTGGTGATGAAACGTGGGTTCATCACTATGATCCTGAGAGCAATCAGGAGTCTATGCAGTGGCATAAAAAAGGAACAGCCCCACCGAAGAAGTTCAAAGTCTGCCCATCCGCCGGAAAGCTCATGGCCACAGTATTTTGGGATTCCAAGGGAATCTTATTAATTGAGTACACAAAAAAAGGTGAGAGTATTACTGGCGCATGCTAACACCCTGCGCAATTTAAAGGAGGCAATAAAAAAAAAGACGGGGAAAATTGACCGCAGGTGTATTGCTTCTGCACGACAACGCGCCTGTTCACAAGGCGCGCATTGCCAATGCTGCTGTGCGGGATTGCGGATTTGAAGAAATCAATCATCCACCCTACAGCCCGGACCTAGCCCCTAGTGATTACTTTCTGTTCCCAAATCTCAAAAAAGAACTTCGAGGCAAGCATTTTTCCGACGATGAAGAGTTAAAGGCAGCAATTAACGATAATTTTTCAGACCAGGAAGAAAAATATTTTTTGGAGGGAATTGAAAAGTTATTTTCCAGGACAAATAAGTGTATTATACTAGGGGACTACATTGAAAAATAAATTTTATTCTGAATTTTCTGCTTATTCTTTCATGCCTATACCGAAAATACATTGAACTCCCCTCGTAGGCTGATGATGATGATGATATTTGTAACAGACATAATACGCATTTGGAACAGAGTATAAACTATGCGCCGTATGCACAAGTACATACGACGCAATTTTAATGTTTCATGTTGTGTTTATTAAAAATATTCAAGCTTTAAATTAAATATGCTGTAATAATGTTGACTGAGAGGGTTGTAATTTGTAGGGCTTAAAATATCGTTTTTTTTGTTGTGGTTAAATAACGTTTCAAAAACTACTTCACGCAATTTGATGACAGTCGCCTTCATTGTCCATTTACTGAGATATCATGTTTTAACGAAGTGATAACCTGCGGCGCAAAAGAATGGAGTTACTTGAAAAAGTTACTTACGCTTGACAAAGCGAAGTAAAAAACAAAGGAAAAAACGATTGCTTCGCTTTTTAAAAGCTTTTATTTAACTTCACTTTTATGTATGTCCTGGAATTTGCAATCAATATTTTACCCACTTCCACTGAAGCTATCGGGCTACTGCATAAAAGTAATTTTTTAGTTAACTTTTGTAGTTCACGCGAACGAAGTTGCGTTCAAACTAATAATTAAACACATTCTTGTTAGGGTTAGACTGTATTGTTTGATAGTCGTTTATAATAGACTGACCTTATTGATCCAAACATTGGACACACAATATGATGGAAATGTTTCCAGTGCCGATGAAGTAAAGGAGCACGTATTCTTCGCGGGCATCGATTGGCAGCAGGTGTACCACCAGAAGTACACCCCACCTCTGATACCGCCGCGCGGGGAAGTCAACGCGGCCGACGCTTTCGACATCGGCAGCTTTGATGAAGAGGACACTAAAGGCATCAAGGTATGTTGTAGATACAGGTGTCGTGACGAACGAGGCATCGATTGGCAACAGGTGTACCACCAGAAGTACACCCCACATCTGATACCGCCGCGCGGGGAAGTCAACCCAGCCGACGCTTTTGACATCGGCAGCTTTGATGAAGAGGACACTAAAGGCATCAAGGTATGTTGTAGATACAGGTGTCGTGACGAACGAGGCATCGATTGGCAACAGGTGTACCACCAGAAGTACACCCCACATCTGATACCGCCGCGCGGGGAAGTCAACGCAGGCGACGCTTTTGACATCGGCAGCTTTGATAAAGAGTACACTAAAGGCATCAAGGTATGTTGTAGATACAGGTGTCGTGAGGAACGAGGCTTCGATTGGCAGCAGGTGTACCACCAGAAGTATACCCCATACCACTGAAACCGCAGCGCGGTGAGGTCAACGTCAATTTTTCCAAAATGCTTTCAGAGATCTGTAGACGGTTTGTCCGTGCTCGGGTCCGGAGCGGAAACGAAGGTGTGACGTTTGAAGATCGTTTTACAGCGACACTAATTGCTCAATAAGGAACTCGCTCCACGTAGATAGCTGCTGCGGAGAACGGGTGCGGACGGGTGGACCGGCAGCCTTAGAATTAGCGATATTTAAACACTTGTTACAAGTGTTTTATATAACCCGTTATAAATTTCCTGAAAATAACCAATTTTATTCAACTTCCACAAATAGGAGATCCTCATCCCGCCCGTTTTTTTTTCTGTTTATATTCATTCATATCTCCGGAATTTCCGAACAGATTTCAATAATTCATTTTATTTAAATGTCCAGTGCTGTTTCACATAAGTTTTTGTTCGTTTTGGGAAATTCATTGAAGTCTATTTTTTTATACAAGGTATATATATTGGATCATAATTTGGTATTTGGTTTTCAATCGCTCCGTGCTTCGGAGAGCACGTTAAGCTGTCGGTCCCGACTGTTCTTAATTGATAGCAGTCGTTAAGTCGTTTTCTCGGCCCTCCGAGCTCCCCTGCCCTACCTGGTGACAGACACCAGAGGCCAGCACTACCTCATACGACAAGCAACCAAACATGGTATCATTCTGGTTACACAAAGGTCACCAGGCCTCGCCTAGTGTGTTATCATCAGTAACTTAATAATCTGTGTTCAATGTTCCAGCTGACCGAAGCTGACCAGATGCAGTACAAGGACTTCCCGCTCGTGATCTCCGAGCGCTGGCAGTCGGAGGTCGCCGAGACGGTTTTCGAGACCATCAACCAAGAGGCCGACAAGAATGAGATGAAGAAGAAAGCCAAGCAGAGGCATAAGTTTGATGCTGATGAGAAAGGTAACGATAGAAAACTTCTATAATCCACATCATCAATTAAAATGATTCGTTCTGCTAACTGGTGCTAACAGTACGTTTGCGACCATCATCCACGGCAGACAAAAATGAGATTGAAAAAATTCAGGCAGAATTTTGATACTGATCAAAAAATTAAAAAAAAAAAAAAAAAAAAAAAAAAAAAATGTCTACTCTGCCTGCTTAGTAAGAATGCTAGTTTATTATTTTCGATCATATGAAAACAACATTATATCAGGTGTTATAATAAATAAATAAAAATAAGCATAACATAAAAAAAAAAAAACTTTTCTTTATATATTTTTATTGCATTGTCATTAGTTTGTGAGCTACCCTGAAAGTTTCAGCCGGATAGATAATCGGGAAGTGCTCGAAATTTTAATTGCAAGATTCCAGGACAGACAAAATACATAGATAGATAGATATATACAAGCGAAGTTAAATAAAAGCTTTTAAAATAAAGAATAACTATGTCGAGTGTCTTAGGCATGCAAATTATTATCCTCGGATTCTGGTAAAAAAATAACTATAGTCCAAGCGAGATCGCGAGCGTTCCGCAGTCACTATAAATAGACCCACTCTATGAAAGAAGCTTCACTCTTAGAGTGGGTCTTTAGTAGGAACGAGCTGACTTTGTTCCCGTTTATGTTGTGACGTTCAAACTCCATAATGTTTCAGAGTCGGACTGCATCCTGCACGGGTACATCAAGAAGCTCGGCGGGCCGTTCGCGAGCGCGTGGCAGACGCGCTACGCCAAGCTCTACCCCAACCGGCTGGAGCTGCACTTGGAGAACAGCGCCAAGCCGGAGATGATACTCCTCGACTCCGTGGAGGAGGTGTCCTCGGACCTCGTGTCCGTTAAAGGGGAGCAGTGCATCGTGCTCCGCACTAGGCACGATGCGAAGGTTGTGCTCACTAATGCGGTGAGTTTGCAAGCTTGGCTGAGTGAGAGTTTGATGAATTGAATGATACTTCCTGAATGGTGGAAGTGATATCGTATTTATTTATGTTTTGTTGCGGGCAGAATATGTTGTCGATGATGATGAAGGATTTGTTAACTTTTTTGGCTAACTGGAGAATTTATGTAGAGAGGTGAACAATCTGGCAAGAGTAATCTGTGCCAGTGTCCTAGTAACTGATTGGCATTGATAATATATAGTTAATACGGCAATAGATGTTTATTTGTTTTGGAGGATTGTTCCGTAGTATTTGTATACTCTTTGCGATTGTTCAACTCTATGAAATTCGCTGAAGGGAAAATTTACAATATTTAAAAAGAAATACATTACAATTTTATTTTTTTCTCTGAACGAATATTGAAAAATAAGATATACGTATTATTTTTTCCAATATTTTCCGAGAAATTAATAATTACAAAGTAGCTTATTCTAAAAGGACGTAATGTCAGAGTTCGGTGGTATGAACAAGATTACCGAAAACACATTCGAAAAAAAAAACATTTATATATCTGTCAAAGTCAAGCTCTAGCGTAGTTTGTTTTTCTTTACAGACAACTGTATTTTATTATTCCACCGAACTCTGTTTGGTTGAGAGTTATTACTATTTTTGTAGTTTCTGCATTATTTGGAAAAATAAGAATAACGATCAGCGTCGCAAAATCTCTAAATGGTTTTTGTATTTCATTGCCTAATGAAATATGAAAACTTGTCAATTATCACAAAGTTTAAATTGGTAATGCAAATGCATTTTTACCTACAAAAAGACCAATTCCTCTCGGTGGCAAAAGCAGAATATTAACTAAAATCAATCTAATAGTAGAGGCTAATGATCTAGATAACATTGACAGACAATCAGGTTGGTACAGCGACTTCTTGGTCTCCAATAACAAAAGACGCCCCTCTTCTCTGTCCTGCGCAACTTCTAGCAAAAGCTTCTTCAGCTTGAAGTTCGCGCAGGTCCGTCTCCACTTTGTCGCTCCAGCAATATAGACCTACCCGCAACTTAAATTCCAACTTCGTTTCCCAGGATGAGATCGGTCTAAAGGAGTGGGCTCTGTCCCTGCGCTCCGCCCACAAGTCCTCGCAGGACCTGCTGGCGTCCATGGCCAAGAAGGCGGGCAAAATCTACGGCACGGACGGCGCCAAGGAGTCCATGGCGATGGGCGCGCGGCCGCCGCCTGCTGCCGCCTCGCCGGCGCCTGCGCGCGCGCCCAACGGGAGCAACTAGCACGAGCTCTCCGCGCCCAACAAGGGCGCGAAGATGTTCCGCCGCTCCAAGAGCGCCGCCCAACTCATCAAGTGAGCGGCCGCGCGGCTGGAACATGACTCACCGATGCCGATGTGTCGCGTCCACTCGCTCATGTAGTGTCTCCTTGTGTAATGGAGTGTTGTGCGCGCATCGCTCGGACGATATGCGCCCGCGCCGGTCGGGCCGCCCGTAGCAGTAGAGCCTAACGGCGCGCCCGCCGCGTAGCGCTAAGGACTAGTGACTCTTAGGACTGCCAATTATAATAATAAATCGAATGCTGGTCGCATTTTATTGTTGTACGAATTAATGTGATAGGGCCGATCAAATTTAATGTATAAATATAATAATATGTATCTCAGTTTCCAACAGTGAATTTTGATTGTGGATAATGATTAAAAGAAACTTTTGTAATCGTTTGCACCAATTGAATTTTGTAATTATTGACGTAACCTTCTGGATGTTGTATTTAACTATGTAGTTAATATTGTAAAAAAAAAAAAACTTAATTGGAGTAGATAAGCATAGTGACTACCTATATGTGTTTGTGCAATAGATCAGTATATTGAAGTAACGTAAAAATGTAACTATAATCGGTCGATTAATGATAAATTAGATTGTCTTGACAATTTTAACACAGTTGAATCGTTGCGCGTATAATTATAGAAGCTTCAACTTAATCGATTTATAAAGTATGTAATTAGAAATTCTAGCACTTTGGTTATGGGTCCGACTATTGCACACAAATAATTACCTTGTAAACATTTTGTGTTGTCCTGATGGCTCTCTTAAGCAGTTGTACGTAATAAGTTGTAATGTTATGAATAGTTCCTCCTTTGTTGAGTGTGTGGAGCGATCACCTTTATTTATTGAACCGTACTTAACAATAGTCTTCTAGTGTTGCGTTCTGAACCAACAGCTATTCTCTAGTTAAGTTTCGATGTTATTTATAAATATAGATACCTGTAAGTAGATCTAAAAATCTCTTTTCATATAATATTTAGAGGCAATACTTTTCTAACAACATTTAGGTGTGGTTAATAATAATAACAATAGAAGTTATCGCAATATTTAGAAAAGTTTTAAATCATGTCAGTGTCCATGAATTTATCGGGAGTTTATCTTTATTTATACACATATTCCATAGTGAATTTATACGACGGCATGGCCAAGATGAATTTTTATATGTTGTGCATTATGTTCCATTGATGTATCAATGCAATTTGTTTCGTCTGATGCAGATTTAGTATATAACAGCTGCTAAAATGTTGCCATAATTATGTTTATGTAACTTTTATGCTAAGTAACATTACGTTAGATATATCTGTAAGTCGATATTCTGCTCTTCATTGTTTTATAATATATATAATGCTTGACAATACAGTGATTCAAACCGTTGCTTGATTGGTTTGTGGGCGTTACCTATTTACTTTTCTTGCTATTGATTTATTAGCTTCTAGTCAAATGAGTTTTACTTCACTGAAATGAATTGATTTTATTGAAATTAAGTAATTTAAATGTGTAATGTAATAGCTATTTAACGGTTCGAGCAGTATTATAGGTTAGTAGTTTGTTTCTTGATAAAATCTGTCTGTTGTGATATGATTTATAAAAGTTTGCATAGGATAGTTGTATCTGAGGCGTTCATTTTCCTCTGTCGTGATCTTAATTCATATAATTATATCATTTCAATTTTATGTTACTTTAAAACTATTTAATATAGAATGCACGCGATTTAGTAGGATACGAGTATCTATAGTACTGTAAATAGTAGACGAGGATGGGTCTTCTCAAAATGACGTCATCATTCTTCTCTGCGTCATTGTTCTCACAACTCAAAGTCAGCTTTTTTTCCTTTTTTTTTCTTGCAGAATATTTGTTAGTGTATCGGTAGTCTTACTGGTGTTCGGTATATCGGTTTTCTTATGGGTTGTGGCGACACAAAATAATATAGCGGTCTTTGACTTTTGAGAACAATTGGCGCAGAGAAGAATGACGACGTAATTTTGAGGAGATCCACCCTCGAATAGAAATATTGTAATAGGACTAGTTGGCACTATCTAAAACCCAAATTCTCTAGTACTTAGTGAGTATTAGTTTCCGACAAAGACCAACAATTTCTACTTAGAATGCTGAGTTGAGCTGACAATTATAATAAACTTATGCTGTAATATACATAAATAGTGATTGCCTATAAAATAGAATGGCGAAACGTGTAAACGTAAGACATCAGTAATTTCGGTATTTGCTGAAAGTGGTAGATCCTCAATTCTGTATAGGACAAAGTAGCGAAAGATATTCGACATTCCGCTATATGCCAAAATATTATAATGGTTTATTATTGCATTTATGATTTTATATTTGTATGTATTTATTTTTCACTGCTGTTGTTATATACAGGGTCAGATGGAAATAGTGGACAATATTTCTAAAGTACTCGTAAGGATCTAATCTAAATAAATGTGGACGAGAGCACTGGTAAAAAACAAAATGAACAAAAATGCTACGTATCTAAGTACTTACACGCTTTGTAACTGTAAAAATTGGTTTAGTCAAGCATATTTTTGCACTATCCCTAAATCCAAATGTTTTAGAAAAAAAAAACATGGTCTCGCTAAACAGGCGTTAATGCTTAAATCTTAAAATGTTTCACAAGGTAGAGGAGTTAGTTCTGCTTTTGGCCACGTTCATTTCTAGACCCTTGTCGCTTTGTGTCCTATCATATAAATAATAATTGGTAACTACTAATTATCGTTTGTTTCAGTTTGTCATTGCTTTCTGAGTCCTTTAGAATGGAGGCACACATCAATTTATTAGGCACTATTTCCATGTGATCGCTGACTTGAGTTCTAATATTGTATTATAGGGCCTTAAGCTAATTAAAGACATAAACTACATCACTATAGTAAAAAAGACCTAGTAAATATTACATTATCGTTTTACAAATCGACGGCTAAATAATCAAACTAGCTAACTCCATTTCAAGGCTAAAATTTCATTTAGGCTACGAGTAAATTCTTAGCATCCAGGAAAAAGAAAAAGATAAAAGTTTGGCCATAAAATGTAACTAATGAATTAGTCTTTTCGCATTTCTCACAAGCTGAAATGTAGTTAGCAATTTGAGTTTATAAGCCGAAGAAATGAAAAAAAAAACTGAAAAGGCTCGAGTGTCCTCAGAACTCAAAAGAAAATGTAAACTGCCCTTGCGACTGGAAAGTTAATTTTTGCAAGTTTATAGAAGAATAATGCGGTAAGAGAAGTTGTAAAAGAAGAATAATGCTGTCATGGTGTGATTTATGTCTCTTAAAACTCATTATTAGTAGAAGAAAGTCATATGTGCCACTTCAGTGACGTTTAATTCTATAGGATCGACACGCAACTGGCTAAATCTGCGTCAGACAGTCATAACATACCTCTGTAAGGAAATATTTTTACTGTGAACCTACATTATGTGTAGTAAATTGTTTATTTAATCAACACGTTGTTTTCTTTCAAAACTAGTAATTATTTATTCTAATAATATCACTGCCGGCTAAGACTTACGTGTTTAGTGTCGAAAACATCGACACTAACTCTTCCTCAGGAGTACACGCCGCGAGATCCCGACATGCACTGCGGGATGAGGCCAGAAAAGGAAATAAATGAATTAAAATAAAATTGTAATACATATTTAATTGATTGTAATTTTATATAAATTCATTTTTTTTTTTTATTATTCTTAAATTATGTAAGTATCAGGTTCACGAAAACTAACTAAAATTATTGATTCTATTCATAAATAGGTATAATAAAACAGGCAATCATTACTGTTTGCAAATGAAAGATGGGATCAAAGAGTATATAAATACTACGTAAGAATGGGATTTTGCCGTAGGTTTTTTTTATTTTTTATTACGGACTGGTGAGATCGTGGTCAAACGATTGCCTATCGTTTGACCACGATCTCACCTGATGGAAAGCGATGATGTGGTCGAAGGTGTAGCACGCTTGCCTAGTAGATACCTATTCACTGTTGACTTGAACACACCGGGGTTATAATTTACCGGAAACACTGACGAGGGCAGGGCATTCCACTCCTTTGCAGTTCTTATAATAAATGAAGAAGCGTAACGCTTCGTTCTTGTGCGAGGTATTTCAACCATGAAAGGGTGGCGCTTTGCTGATCGTCTAGTCGTACGGTGATGGAAAGGTGATGGGGGAATCAGGTTGTGCAGTTCTTGTGCACACTCTCCATAGTGCAATCTGTAGAATACCGCCAGGCTTGCTACCTCACGTCGATGCGCCAGACTTTGAAGCTTACTCTTTACCAGAGTGTCATCCCCAATGAGCCTGATAGCACGTCTCTCAATTGAATCCAAAGACTCGAGCTGATACTTGGCAGAACCGTCCCAGAGGTGGCAGCAGTACTCCATACAAGATCGGACCTGTGCTTGATAAAGATTCAAAAGCTGTCCCGGTGTGAAGTACCGCCTAACCTTAGACAAAATACCAAGTTTTTTTCTGCTACCTTGGCTTTGGATTCAATATAAGACCCAAAATTCAGGTTTGACGTGAGTTCGACACCCAAAAGCTTCAAATGGTCGCCTATTGGTATTGTTACACTTTGGAAAGACGGAATTAGAAACGACGGTAATTAGAATTTTTGAGGACCAAAGAGATTTTCATTTATTTCAGCAAAAAGATTTTCTTTAATCCAGTCTCCTTGCATTTCCAGATTCAAATGGCCTTTGAGAAACAAAACAAGCGTAATTAAACCTCTTTGCAGATGGCATCATGGCACTGACCAAACGTAATTCAACCTCGTTGATGTGCTCTGACTTGTAAAATGTCAATGGTTGTCATAGCAAGTCATAATCATAACCAACACAAATTAGAAAGTATTATGTACAAGTAATAACCAAGTCCTATCAAAATGCGATATCTAGATACCATCTACAATACAAATCAAAAATAACATAAAAATGCACAAAAAAAATGTAAAATGCTTGACGCTTTCGTATATTATTCAACATTAACGATCTGCATTACCCTGGGAAGTTATTATAAACAGATAGAAGTTACTGACGTGAAAAGGCACTATGGGATGGGAATTGGTTTTCTTATTGCCATCTTTATTTGTGGTCATCATTTATATCATACAATTTTAATGGTATTGTTGAATACTCTGATACTCAAATGTTGTGATAGACGGTAAGGACAACCGATACAGATGGTATGTAACAATAGCAACTTACACTAAACATATAATTAATAAATAATTATGTAGTGATATTGGGAATGTAGTTACTATTGTTACTTACCTATGCCATAGAATAAGTAATAATGCTAACACACTGCTATAATTACTATTATTTATTCTGTGCTGCTATGTTAAACGACGAGTCTAGTTAGTGGCTAGAGCTAGGCTAGGTACGAAATCAAACGGTCGCGGGTTCGAATCCTACAAGGTGCAATCATTTGTCTGATGAGCATAAATGTTTTGTTTCCGAGTCATGGATGTAATATTGGTATCTATGTATGTTTATCCGTTATCTAGTGCCCATAGTACAGGGTAACCTAGTTTGGGGCTAGGTAATTGGTGTGGAATTGTCCCGAACATATTTATTTATTTAGTAACTATTATTGAATATGTTTCTGAATGAGCAAATTGTGAGAAAATACTTTTCTGTTGGGAAGATGTTCTGTTCACTGTATCCACTGATGCACTAGTAACTATTATTGAATATGCGTCTGAATGAGCAAATGGTGAGAAAGTACTTTTCGGTTCCGAAGAAATTCTGTTCACTGTATCCACTGATGCACTAGTAACTATTATTGAATATGTGTCTGAAAGAGCAAATGGTGAGAAAGTACTTTTCTGTTGGGAAGATGTACTGTTCACTGTATCCACTCATGCACTAGTAACTATTATTGAATATGTGTCTGAATGAGCAAATGGCGAGAAAGTACTTTTCGGTTCGGAAGATGTTCTGTTCACTGTATCCACTGATGCACTAGTAACTATTATTGAATATGTGTCTGAAAGAGCAAATGGTGAGAAAGTACTTTTCTGTTGGGAAGATGTACTGTTCACTGTATCCACTCATGCACTAGTAACTATTATTGAATATGTGTCTGAATGAGCAAATGGCGAGAAAGTACTTTTCGGTTCGGAAGATGTTCTGTTCACTGTATCCACTGATGCACTAGTAACTATTATTGAATATGTGTCTGAAAGAGCAAATGGTGAGAAAGTACTTTTTGGTTGGGAAGATCTTATTTTCTCTGTATCCACTGGTGATCTAGTATTATTTACGTGATGCGCGAACAACCGAACACACATACACGATTTAAAAAAAGGTGTATTTGAGTATTTTAAGTCCACTATACCATTTTTTTAATGATCTTTTTTGTACAGCTTTGTTACTTACTGCTATATTAAAAGTATAGATGAGCTAGTATCAACACAGTAATTATATATATAATGTGGTATCGATCTCTGGTGTCAGATAGTCAACAAATATATTAGTTAAATATAATTATTATTATTAATAGTACATTACTGCCGCGGTCTGTAATGACTGCGTTGCTGGCAGCGATGATGATGGCCGAGAACTTAACTAAGCAAAGCTCGGGGCAAGTGCGGATCCAAGGGGGGGGGGTCATGACCCCCCCCCCCCCCCCGGGCTTATTTCAACCAAAGGTTTTCTAATTCCATTTGTTATTTTCGTATGTTTTGTAATCATGTTTATTTGTTCCACTAATAGAAATATCTCAAAATTTCCGCGCTCGCTTCGCTCGCGCCTTTATAATAATATAATGTTTTGATGAAACACAAAGTTACTAGAAATTACTCCAAATTTTCGCGCTCTCTATACTCGCGCCCTTGTTCTTTTATTGCCTGTTGAATGAAGGATAAAGCGCATCTTGTTTTCCTTCAGTTTTAACAAACATTTCAAGAATAACTAAAAATTATCGCGTTAACTACGTTCGCGCCTTGTTATTATTGGCTGCGTTTATATATCGATCTGCTCAGTGGATCCATAGTAATTTTCATCTTATGTCATACACACGACCCCAAATAGTTCAAAATGTTTGCGCTAGCCTTGCTCGCGCCTTTGTGAATTACTTATTTTCGCAAGCTGAGGAATTCCATAAATGTCTAATTTTTACCGAACATTTTCGCGTACGCTACACTTTTTACGCTACGCGTTTGTCAAATGGTATATTCTGTTTCCACATTCGTATAATATAATGGAAATAGCTCAAAATTTTCCCGCTCGCTACGCTCGCGTTTTCTTAATAATATAATATATTTTTTAACCATACTATTTCATCATAAACGTTCAGTTATTTTTATATAACTACACTAATAAATGTATGAGTAGCTCAACATTTTCGCGCTCGCTTCGCTCGCGCTTTCTTGGTTTTATAGCATATTTCGCAATCATAGATCATACATGTTCGTTTTTTCACATTACTACATAACACAATAAAAATATATATGAGATTATTACAACTATAGCCTGATTTTGAAAATTGATTCAAAGCTAAACTATTCCCGAGTGGCAGAGGCTACGCGATTGATACTACGGGGAATAGCTAGTATTGTATAATTTTGGAACCCGTTCAGTGTGACCCCTGACTCGAAGGCTGGATCCGGCCTTGGCTCGAGGCCATCATAGCGTGGCCAGCAGGGCAGTCAATGCGGACCAAGGCTTGTATAGTGCTTTACTCAAACAATGCGAATAACAATTAAAATTAAATAAACAATTTAAATAAAACCAGCTTAGTATAAAAATAATTTACTCAAACAAAGCAACAATAACGAAAACAACAACGACAACGACAAAGACAACAACAACGACCACAACAACAGAAACAGAAACAAATCATAAACAGAAACAACAACAACAATCACGATGACATCAGCTTTCAAACAGAAAAAAAACATCAAAATCGGTCCATTCGTTTGGGAGCTAAAACGCCTCTCTTTCGGGGTTAACGAACCCACGGAATAAATAATAGTGCTACGACAAAAGACGACAATAATGGATTTTCAAAGGAAATTGCTGGCCGCAAAACACGACAATAATGAAATTCCATACAACTTTGCTGGCGCCTATTCAAGCAGCGCGGCAAGGTCGACTTTGCCCAAAGAAGGTTGTCGAAATAATGACCACATTACTAGTATTGTTTGAGTAAATATAATAAAAGAGCGAGCACCTTTATAACTGAACTCACTACAACAGAACACAGAGACTTTTATTTATATAAACTGAGGCTACTGGATGCTAACCTATTTACTAACTAATAAAAGTTGAAATATACAATTATAATAATAATTATAGGTAATTATGTACTCCTTTACCTAAAGGCCTTAGGGAGCTTCCATATAGGTATTACATGAAACGTTTTTGGCGAATATGGACTCGGCCTAATCCTCACGTAATTTATGAACGCCTTTCACGGTTTTCATATTTCAGATATGTCCACAAAGTGAGCCTAGTTTGCACATGGCTGCACCTCCTATACCTTCACGTCCACCTAATCGGAGTGCCATACGTCATCATGCTTCACCAGACCCTGGCACTGCGCCTCGTGGGCATGTCTTTTGAAATGCACGCGGCAGACAATCAAATATCAAAAGCAACGTCTTCAGTGAGAATAAGTAGCGGTGATACTGAAAGCGTTTTGGATCCAACCATTATTGAGATTGTTTCATATGCGTTATCTTTCATTGGCTTGCACAAAGGTACAACATACTTACATAAATTATTGTTCAACCATAGAATGGAGCTCCGAGTCCCACCGTCTGTTCTTTTTACTCGACAACGGCGAAGCAAGGGAAGGACAATGAGTTTAACAGTATATGTATCTATATACTTAAACCTATGTGGATGTTCGATTGTTCAACCATACTTTCGCCCCTATAGGTCCGTTTTTGACAAGCGAAGTTTCAATCGATTCGTCTTCATTTATAGTGTCCTAAGCTATTTTTTACCCGACCGTAGTCGGGTTTTAATTCTCAGAGTGACAATTAAAAGATGCCCTCGTTTTATTTAATATTTTTGAATTTATTAACGCAGGAACTTGTATATGTTTTTTTATTTACAGGTCCATACTACCGATATGAAATATTTAACGACCATTTGAAAGGATCGTTCGCAACTATAGGGGACTATCGAATAATAACTATATACAAGCTGAAGAAGTTACTTGCCTATCTGATCGGTTATTTGCTTTTATGGCTAAAATATTCGCCTCAGGTACAATGGCTGTGTGGTGATGCTATGTAGACTAGATAAGTAGGTAATAAATGTAATAATCATATGCATATTAATTTTGTTCGAGCTCAGACATTTTCTATCAAAGACATCGATTCAAGAAACTACTTAACAGTAATTACTGTTCAGAATTACTTTTGCGGAGTGGACTGTATACCTACTGTTGATTAACAGTATACTGTTGACTGTTTTATCACGTACGGTCATAGGTCGCTGGTTATTTTGACAGCAACTTAACTTATTCGGTGGTTCAGGAGCTTCGAGGATTCAACTAATGAAACTACTAAATACGATGGGTTACGTGTTACAAACTGACTGTGCATATTAAACAAAATCATCTTAGAAGTAATTAGCACTGAATATTCAAGTAATACCTACGTGGCCCATATCAGATTTTCATTTAGAAATGCGTCAGTTAGTAGGTAGGTCGAATAGCCGTAACAGACGTTCTGACTTGGCTGACACGACTAAATACCTACTTCGGATAGGTACAAACCAATCACATTAGAGTACGTGGTACTATTATTTATTCTGTGACTAAGGCTAGAACACCTGATTGGTCGGTATCCGAAGTAGGTACTTAGTCGTGTCAGCCAAGTCGAAAGGCCGGTTACGGCTATTACCTATAGCGTCGACGGCCACGAGTAGGAAGTACCTACTATTATTTATTCTGTGGCCACGGGTCAAGTATCACAGTCATGTCCATGATGCCGAAGTTCGACTTTTAATAAAACTGCTGCCTTTTTTTTCAACAGATTTACTACAACGATGCGTTCTACGACTACGATACTGACAGCCGTTATTTGTACAACGTACCGTTGCTTATTATGTTCTTCTTCAAACTTGAGATCACTATGCTGCTTTGCGCATGCGTGTGCACAGAAGCGGGTTTCGGGATATACCCAACTAAGATGATACCAATGCCGGGCCGGGATGACCAAGTTGGGCCTTCTACGAGATATAGCTTGATGAAGTTAGGCAATTTTCCCTCTAGTTTAGTTTTTCTGTAAGTACACAAATACTTGTCTCGCAATGGGAATCGAACCCAAAACGCGCTTAGGTCCAACCACTAGGTTCATCATTATGGTTAGAGTTTCCCAATAATAGTTATATACCTACTAGAGTTAGTAAAATTATTTACTTACTAGCTGTACCCGCTTTGCCCGCGGTCATTTCTGTGGGTAGCAGTAACCTATGTGTCATTCCAGGATCAAAAGTGTCAATATTATCAAGTATTGACACTTTTGATATTATACTCATCGGATTGAGATACCAAATTATTTTTAATTTTAATTTTACCAGTTTTTAAGTCAAACCCTAAGCTATTCAACAGTGAAAACCGCATCGCTAGTTGTCCGTTAGTTTTTACATGATACGCGAACAAAATACAAGAATGAAAAGGTTTAAAAAAATAAATTGTTCCGCCATCTGCCTCAAAAGAACTCTGGGCTACGTGAACTTGGCTCCCTTCATATCATGTTCCCTTTACAAGGAGATTCTGCTTGTGATCTGACAAGCAGAATCTTCTTGTCCCCTCAAAAGGGAGGGCATGCTAAGTCTACGTAGCCGAGAACAGGGGAAAATTGCATAATATCGTGAGGAGTAGAACGATGGAAAGAGGAGGTCACGACCCTCGACATGAGAAGCACGACTAATGTAGGGTGATCCTGTGGTGCCTTCGTGGTGCAGTGGTTGGATGCGCGTTGACAGTTCGATTCCCGCTGCGAGACAAATATTAGTGCACCGAAAAAGTGCAATCTTTTGTTTAGTGTCTTAGTGTTATGGGACCATGCATGGTTCTCATGGTTCCCAATTCTTAAGATAACAGAAAGATTTATATATTTACAAGTTAAGACTACTTAAATTAGATAGCTAAGTTACCTACCTACTTCACATAGATAATTTTAGTCACAAAGTTTAATAAATTAGTCATTTGTAGAGGTGTGTGAAGGGTCTATTTCTGTGGCAGTGCTGTCTATCCTGTGTTCATCTGTCACGGGCTTGTAGCTCCTAAACGAAATGAGATATACCTAGAGCCTTGAAATTACACACAATATGTAGGTAGGTAGTTCTTTGGTCCAAAAATTTAAATCATAGATGGTAACATCTTAAAAATAAATAAAATTGTTAAGTGAGGTAATTAGTATTAAAAAAATGATGCTTAAATTATATATAAATATATTCGGGACAATTCCACACCAATTACCTAGCCCCACACTAGGATACCCTGTAATATGGGCACTAGATAACGGATAAACATACATAAATATGAATATCAACATCCATGACTCGGAAACACACATTTCTGCTCATCACACAAATGATTGCACCTTGCAAGATTCGAACCCACGACCGTTTCATTTCGTTCCTAGGCCAACTAGACCAACCGGCCGTAAATTGAAATATTGATGTTTTTAATTTTTCCCATAATTGGAAGGGGGCATATTCTTTTTTGTTCGTAAGCTTGTGGGCTGTAGGTCGCGGTCGCGTCATGTAAAAATAACGCTGGCATTTAGGCTGCGCATTTGGCGATTTATCAGTTTATTTGGTGGTATGAGGTGCGGCGTGGGGCGGCTAACTAATAATTATTTAAAACAATAGGCCTAGTACTTTTGTGCGCGAGTGTACCCATGCGCAAACACACCCCCTCCACTTTCTTCCAGCGTTCTTTTTACTTGACGCGACCGACCTATATCCACCTATCGTTAAAAATAACTTTTTTGTGTAGAGCACAAATGTATCATTATCTCTAGTTTGTTTTTATATTTGGTGCAGTAGTCGCAGCCAATTTATATGTTTGTGAAGTTAGGCTCTGTGAACGATTGCGCAGGTAGGTACTACTGTGGGGATAGAACAGCATAAAGTAAGAGCGAGATAGAATATGCGAAAAACGTAAGAGAGTAAGCGAGGCAGTTATACAATGCTGTCTTCACCTTCAACATTGGGATTGCGCCTGAAAAATAGCAGTTTGCGCAGCGACTAGCAGATAACTTCCGAGACACATACTTCCGCTGCGACTACTGTACTGTACCTGCTAAGCAAAGATGTGGTAAAGTTGTGAGCAATCGTCAAAATCAGATTTTTAGACGTTTTTTAGGTACTTAAGTATAACCTACCTGTTGTGTCGGAGGGTAGGGTGAAGTGACAACAAGCTGGTTTAATGCACACTGATTTATTATGTATGCAGCTGCTACTTATAAGGCGGTGCAACCGCCACTACTCATACATGTCTTTTACATCTAGGTACATATACAACATCTTTCCCCTCAAAAAAACTTCCTATAATCTACTCTTTGCCCTTTTCTGCGGTTTGAGACCCGTAACGGCATATGTGAGTCATCAGGCGGCTCCGGAGTTCTAAATTCAGGACTTGACAAAATTTGCTTTGATGAGTGAAGCGGTGACTGGAGATGGACGTTATCTTCCGCGTCCGTACTGGGTAATGGCTGGCTACTTTGATCCCTTGCGGGAGTGGCGCTCACATCAGATGACTCAGCGATGGACTCCTGTGATGTGGTTATCTCCATACCAGCTGTACGTGATCTAACGTCCGACTCAGCAGAGTATAATTCACTAGAACTTGCCTCTTCCTGTGGCAAAGTTACGTCCCACGTTTTAGCCGTACTGCCATGATTATCAGTAACTAGTACGTTGGTTCTGTTCGCGTAAACTTGATTTTTATGTCTAATAATATCTTTATTGCTGCTTAGCAATTTAATTTTATATAAGACTTTGCCAATTTTCTCAACAATCACTCCTTTTATCCAGTTAAATTTGTTTTTGTTTACATATTGCTTCACAGTAACGTTATCGCCTGGTTTAAAAACAACGTAATTTTTTCCACCATAATTCTTAACCTGTAAGCACTGTTTCCGATCGACGAGCTTAGATAAGTCTGTAGGTAAGGGATTATCGACGTGAGTGAGCAAATCCAACCTTGAACGGAGTTTATGACCGAATACTAACTGAGCTGGAGATGTTTCTGTGGTGGTGTTGTTGAAGTTGCGATAATCGAATAGAAACTTAGAAAGTCGATTCTGTATATTATCTACTTGACAGCCCGATAAAAGAAATGTTTTAATACCTCTTTTAATAATTTTTACGAATGACTCCGCCTGACCATTGCTCATTGGATGGTACACAGGTGAATATAAATGCGATATGTTGTTTAAATTGCAAAAGTTTTCAAATTCTTGAGAGGTAAATGAAGTCGCGTTGTCAGTTACCACATAATTCATTATTCCAAACCTGGACATAAAATCACACAGCTTCGTGATGACGGCCTTTGTTGTAATGTTATTGTTCATAATGTAACATTCAACCCATTTTGAATACGCGTCCACTATCACAAGAAACATTTTATTACAAATCGGACCTAAAAAATCAAGATGAATCCTGTGAAACGCTGCCGGTGGGTGTGGCCACGGTGCAAGCTGAGCGCGGGGCGGTGACGGCCGTAACTGAGTGCATATATGACACGCTAGGACTAACCTTTCTAAAGCTGCGTCTATACCTGGAAACCAGACACGAGAACGAGCTTCTGCCTTCATTTTAACTATGCCAAAATGCGAAGTGTGCAGCTCATTAAGAATTTTCTGCTGTAACTTCGCCGGAATTATAACTTTGTGACCTCTCAATAAAATACCATTTTCCATTGAAATTTGTATGCGACACAAAAAATATGGTTTTACTTCTGGATCTGATATTTTACGTGGCCACCCGTTTCTAACATACTTCATTACTCTTTTTAAAACCGAATCACTTGCGGTTTCAGTTTGCAATTCTCGCGTGGTGACGGGCAAGCAGCCTTCTACAGCGAAATTAATGTAGGCTGCTACCTCGCCCTGTTCATCGGTAGCGGCATGACCCGCGCCGCGCTTACCTGCATTCCCAACCGGTATTGCGCGCGATAAGAAATCAGCTGTGTTAGAAATGCTACTGATGAATTCTATTGTATAATTGTAGGCACTTAAAAATATTGCGTAACGCTGTAAACGGTTAGCTGACACTTCTGGAATACCACGATTTTTACCAAAAATTGCTGTCAGTGGTTTATGATCTGTACGTAATATAAAGGGTTCTGCCCTTCCGTACAGATATTGGTGGAACTTCCTAACACCGTAGATGATAGCAGTTGCTTCTTTCTGTATCTGTGAATACTTTTTCTCAGCCGGAATAAGTGAACGGGAAGCGTACGACACTGGCTGCTCAATACCATCAATACCTACTTGCGATAAAATTGCGCCCAGCCCGACGGAAGACGCGTCAACTGTTAAAATAAGTTTCGCGTTGTTATCAAAATGCGCAAGAGTATTATCGGACGCTAAACATTTTTTTACTGAATTAAATGCATTGATTTGCTCTGAGTTCCAGTGCCATTTAACACCCTTTTGTAACAGAGCATGTAATGGATTTAAAATTGCCGCTGCGCTAGGTATAAAAGTTCTATAGTAGTTTAGAAGGCCCAAGAACGACTGCAACTCACTGACATTTTTGGGTATAGGCGCACGCAGAATAGCTTCAACTTTTTGTGAATTTTTCCTTATGCCATTTTTATCGATTATAAATCCGAGATAAGAAACCTCGTTTTGATAAAATGAACATTTATCTTTGCGTAGCGTTAACCCAGCATCTTGTAAACGGCACAATACTTCTTTCAGTCGATTATTATGCTGGGTTAAATTGCCAGTAATTAATAAATCATCCTGAAATATTAATACTCCTTCTATACTTCCTACAATAGACTCAATAACACGTTGAAAAATAGCCGGTGCGCTAGATAAACCGAAGACTAGTCGCGTATAGTTAAACAGACCACGCGGTGTGTTGATGCAGGTGATGCTTTGAAAGTTTTCATGGATTTTCAGCTGGTTATAGGCCATAGATAAATCAAGCTTACTAAATACTTCTCCACCATGTAATTTAGAAAACAGCTCCTTTGCAGTTGGCAACGGATATTTTTCTATTTGAAGTTGCTTGTTTATTGAAACCGAATAGTCAGCACAAATACGAAGACTCCCATCGCGTTTCAATACAGGCACTATAGGCGAAGCGTACTCAGAATAAGTAACAGGTTTTAGAATACCTAGCTTTACTAATCTATCGAGCTCAGCGTCAACTTTATCTCTCAAGGCAAAGGGCACCGGACGGGACTTAAAAAAAACCGGTTTAGCGTCTGACTTTAGAGGCAATTTAACTTCAAATTTATTAAAGCATCCTAAATCGTCAGAAAATACTTTAGGGAAGAGTTTCGTGAGATCCTCTTGAATACTATGTACACGCGACTCTGAATGTTCGAGCAAAGACACAAGGCGTAAATTAAATGCTCGCATAAAATCTCTTCCTAGCAACGGAGGGCCGCCATCACGAATTACATACACACGTAGTTTCACAGAATGACTTAAATACTCAACATTAAGCATCATAAAACCAATTACTTCCATTTTGGTGCTGGTATATGTTAATAATTTTGTGGTAGGTGGTGACAACGGTACCTCATAAAATGTAGATTTATATAATTTTTCAGATATTACTGACATAGGAGAACCACTATCAATCTCACACAAAATTTGTTTACCCTCCAACCTCACAGTATCATTCATCGGTACTTCATTTAAACGGTTAATATGACAAGGAAACTCACCGTCATCTCCCTCATCATCAGAATTACCTTGCTCAACATAATTAACTTTTTTATTTGGACACACTCTGCGTAGGTGACCTTTACGATTACAAATCTTGCACTTGTAATTAGAAAAACGACATGCGGCCATTCGGTGACCTTTATAACCGCACACCGAACACTTTTCACTGCATTCCTGTGACCCCTTAGGGTCTCCTCCTTGGTTGATCTTGAACACGGCGTCCTGGCCGGCGTCGGCGAGCCCCGGTGCCGGTGCGGTAGCAGCGCCCGCGCGCGCACATCGCACGCTTTCTGCTAGGTCCACAGCTTTGCCCAGCGTCAAGTCCTTGATGTCTTGAGCGAAAAGCTTATCTCGTTCATGCCCCGGCAACAATCCCATGACAAACTTATCCAACAGCGAATCTTCTAAGTTCTTGAAAGCACAATGAGCGGCGAGCCCGCGCAGCCGCGCGGCCCACTGCAAATGCGTTTCGCCGGCATGCTCAGTCGCTGTATAGAATTTATGCCTCTCTGCGAATCCGCAGCGCTTTGTTGTGAAATGTTCGTTTAGGATTTCTAGAATACTTTCGTAGTTACAAGTATCCAAATCCGCCGGTAGGGCGAGATTGCAAGCTTGCTGGTACGTGTTTTCCGTGAGTGCGCTCAACAATATAGCTTTCCTCTTCACTCCAGGCTTGTCCGTCTCTTCATTGATGTCGTTGGCGATAAACCATTGAGACAACCTGCTCCTGTAGATTTTCCAATCTTGATTATGATGATCAAAATTGGTAATTGCTCCCAACGACGAAGTTGTGCCGAACATTTTTCGAAATGTGGGTAATCGTTGGCCTCGTCGCCACTGTTGTGTCGGAGGGTAGGGTGAAGTGACAACAAGCTGGTTTAATGCACACTGATTTATTATGTATGCAGCTGCTACTTATAAGGCGGTGCAACCGCCACTACTCATACATGTCTTTTACATCTAGGTACATATACAACACTACCTATCGCAATATCGGTTTTGACTTAGGAACTTGAAAAAAACATTCTTGCTGTACCTATTATTATTATTTTCCTTGCATTGAGATATATTAGCTTGAAACTTATTTTAAGAAATAATCATCAAAGTGAAACATTGTCTGTTTGTTTGTTTGTGGAGTTTTAACGCGATAACGGCTGGCAGGATTTTGATAAAATTTTGTAAATAGGTACTGTACAATATAGAGATTAACATAGGATAACTTTTATCCCGGAAAATGGTAAGTTTCACGGGAAAACTGGAAAATTTCGATTACTCGCTGTAAGGAACGGTTGCCATGGAAACGAAACAATAACAAGTCTGAAAAAAGGCTTTAAGTGCGTTGGTGCTATACCTTTGCATTGCTTTTAATATTCTAGAAGAACATAGGATGCATTTTTTCGCGATAAACTGTAAACGAGAAACTGTAACTGCCAAAAACTAGTAAGCTTTATAAAAAAGAAAGCTTTATATATAATATTTTTGTAGTTCTTTTTCTATTCTAACCTGCGAAATATTGCGGTTTATGAAATGAGATTTTACGTTTTAATGCGTATTTTTTTAGTAATAATAGAAATAACGTAAAGGGGTAGCGCATCACTGAGCAGGTTCCTGTGGTAGTTGAGCGGTGCGGGAGCAGAGGGGTGAGTCACGTGAATCAGCCCTCCTGCAGGAGCCCACTCAGATAAGCGCTTTTCCTGTAAGTGAACGGTACTGATACGGAACCCTGAATACGCGAATCATGACTCTATGCCCACGAAATATACCTAGGTACGCTTATGTTTTCAGTATGAGTCAGGAGGAAGCATTGCGACAAGATTATAACTTTTATATGCTCAAATGTTACGATAACGAGAAACTGCTGATCGGACCTCGGATGAAAGACACGGTGCAAGGATGGGACATGCCGGTACGGTACTGGTTTTGGGCGTATATTTACAAAAACACAATCAAATCCAAGAAAGGAGTTGGGTAGGTGCTAGTTTAATTTAACTAGGTACTTACAAATAAAACTATGCAGGTACCTATTGTCGTGGTAATTAACTTGTTAAGTGCAATCTATGTGTTATGTGTCCGTCGGGTGGCAGCCGGGCGAACCGGGGGCGGCAGGATCACGGCGAGGGTCGCCGCCCGCAGCGTCGCAGCAGGTGGTAGAAGTTCGGTTTGCCACCGACGGACGACACGATTTGCTGTAGGGAAGGGTAGCCTGGATAGTGTACCAGTTGGAGAGCAATTTGGGCCTTATGACCAGGCCGTACTGCTCGATGGGCCCCAGAGGCCCACCCCCGTTGGAACGGGGCCTACCTGCGCCTACAGCCAATGAGAGTGAGGGGATATTGTAAAAAGAAAACGGTATTATAAGTATTATAAAGAGTACTTACAGATAATTTAATCAGTGTTTCTATAACAGTGTTTTTATATAAAAGGCTTAAAAACTAATACGTGGTTACGATGGTTAAGTCAAATAGTCTACGAAAAAGAGGGGGGCACGAAAAGGGGGCTTAAGGTTACGCGCGCGATTTGTGGATCGTCTATTTTACGCGCACTGGGAATAATTGTTTATAGGTACCTCAACGCCGGCCGGCTTACGTCACTAGACGGGAAGATTTCGGCAGCGCGAACGCTTGCCCACGTGCTCGGGTCCGGGAGCGCCCTGCTCCCCTGAACTTCTGGCTTCCCGCCGGCTCCGGCTCCTTTTCGCGGTAGTCTCCCCTCGTCAAAATGGCCGCCCACGCGGCTGCTGTGCTACTCGTCCCTTCGGGACGGGCCACACGCCCGCCCCAAAGACGTGGCTTGTCTGGTCTGTCCTTCTCCACGTTTTTTTTTTTTTTTTTTAGGAATGACTAATGCTGTTGGCCTTATTGGCCTCTACAGCTTGAACCGGGCGGTGGGGCGGGCGCTTACAAGCACTCCGCCGCAATGCGTGACGCAGAAGGCGCACGCCAAAGTTAAAATTTAGACGACCCGCACGAGGGTACCCAGGGGGTACGGCCCTCGGCTTGGACGGCCGTCTGATTACGGGGGTAACGAACTAAACACCCCTGGATCGCTACCGTTAAGTAGTGATCGAGGGGGCCCTGAACAATGGCTAGGTACCCTTTCATTGATTATTATAACTGACCGCCGATTCGTAATACACCTTCGAGAAGAATCGGCAAGAAACTCGAAAGCGAATAATATCTGACTATGTGTTGTGGGACCTTCGACCTCGCCGGCGAGGTCGGTGTCTGTGTCTGTGTCTGTGTCTGTGTCTAAGTATGTTGATACCCCCTGGCGGGTTGCCAGAGGTGGTCGAATTGGACGAGGCCATCGCTGCCAGTACTTTGACTGCGATGGCGTCGTCCGGATCGTCCAGGACATCGCGGGGACGTCTACGGAGGGCGACCTTCTCCACGGGCGCGGAATCCTTATATATCGACCTCCGCGGGGGTACTAATAAATATTAATACATTTACGTAAAATCCTGACATATAGAAAGATGACAAAAAAGCTTTTATGAACAGCCGAACGATCCGATACGAAAATTAGAAGTCTAAATATATTTGAAACGATTGGGGAGGCAGAATGAACTGCTCGCTCCTCCTGTTAAATTTCACCGTTTTGTTATTGATTTAAATAACAATAATCCATATGTTTGTTGTCATGGGACACGTGGAGAGCACGCCTAACGTGGTATCAAACTACTCGATGCATTGCCTTGCTATGCGAAAGATGTCAGGCGTTATGTTTTCATTACTGGTTCATCCAGAAATACCAGTTTTGTCCATATAGTGGGATCTCTATGACCACTGCTGGGATTGGCTTCCGGTCTGTCTTAGATGAAACCACAAGATATTGACATCTATCACGAAGCAAGGGTAAGCGAAGGGTCATAGAAATGGAGTTTCACGACACTATTCAATTATCTTAATGATTATTTTATTATCTGATATGTTACGGAGCGTATTTTATAAACGAACCTAATCTAGACAAAAATATAATATACGAAGTGTAGGCAGTTTGTATATATATTTAACCCTTTTCAGTGCAGGTATTTTAATATCACATTAACCTTATCCTTTCATGCAGATCAATTATGCCTTTTACTATATACTTTTTTGACAGGTAGGTAGTAAATTAATTAATTTTGGCCAATCCCTTCTTAGGACCTACTAGTAGTTATTCTGTGGTATCATAGACATCATAACATAAATGATAGTCCAATGACGCTGGTGCAGGGTGAACTCGGGTGGTCAATATAATATTTTGTACAAAAAAATAACTGCTTCTCGTGCGAAGCATGGGTCGCTGGTTTTATTACACGACTGCCCAACAAAAGGAGAGCAATGTTTTTAGGATTCATGTATGTTTGTATGTATGTGAGTTTCTTTATTCCATCATAACTTTTAAATGCCTCAACAAATTTAGACGTATGGGGTATCGTTATCCTTACATCTCCCCGAGTAACATAGGCAACATTTTTTTTGAAAAAAAAAAACGATAAGGCGGCAGTATGGCTCCACTTTTAAATGCAAAAAAAATACTTCCAATTTTACAATATGTATGGTATTTTATAGGTATGGGTAGCAAATTGAAGGCCTTGATAAGCACATTCCAACAGTATGTATATAATTTAATGCCAAAAGTTATTTTTTGGCACGGCAGACGTGTTTTGTTAGCTTTTACGCTAGTTTTTTATTCTAAGTAGGATGCACAAAGTTTCAGGCCAGACGAGTGGTGCCCTGTTGTTCACAATTGACCTCGCCACTGAGAAATCAATTATTTCCTAATCTACACGAAATATCACGCTCGCTTTGCACTTACAAGCATACTTTATTACCTAAGCTAAGTACTATAATGTGTTTCAGAAGTGCATGTTCGTTTCTCGCATGGACTCTATGGAAAGGCCCGTCCCTGCAGCAAATAATTCTTTCTTCCACGTTATGGGTCTACTTACACATGGAAAACGAATACGGCAACCTCTACAATACAACTGGCTATGTTAGTTATTTTGACGATCCAAAGTTTCATGATTTGATGGTATTGAAGTCCTGTATCGATTTATTGACGTTACGATACTACTTTCGGCTACGATATCGCGATTTTTTCAAAATGGCGGTCTTGTATGTATGTCGGGCTCCGTAGGAAAATGTTACAACCCTTTTATAGCTTCTTGATAGTACAAGCACAAATTAATAATTATCAGGGTTTATACTAATATAAACCCCCCGCCCCCCCTCCTTAATAGCTAAGAACCATGTCGATCACATAATATCTGCTTTCATAGAAAACACCGCATCAAAATCGGTCCATTCGTTTGGAAGCTATAATGCCACAGACATACACCGTAAACTCATAACACCCCTCTTCTCGCATTCGGGGGTTAAAACCACACCAGTCTGTCCGACTGTGTAGGTGTAAGTCATAGACAACTGCACATTACTCCGTAGGTACTGGTGGTGTAGGTAAGTGTACCTACTTACCTAACTATGCATATGCACCGGTAGGACCTAACATAACTAATGATGCCGTTCCGTCATTAAATTTTCGTTTTTTAGACGTAAGTTGTTTTTTCCTTTCGAAAGTTTTTTTTTAAATCGCATAGCATAACTAATATTATTCTTTTATTTCAGATGAAAATGTCTTGGAACATTGGTTTCTCCATAATGCGAATTCTCTGCCTCATTTATCTAACTCCATGCTTCATTGTTACCGACGCCGCGGTTGTACTGAAGTACTACAATTCCATATTTTGGGTGTTCCATGGAGTTCTACTAGTTCTCCTTGTGGGAGTTATAGTCGCGTATAAGAGTAGAAAATAAATTGTCTCCAAATGTTCAACAAATTGTTTGGTGAAATATACAATAGGTGGATGGTCTCCAATTTTCAATGAATTGTATGGTGAAATAAAGACGTACGTTTTAAATCACTTGGGAAGTTTTTGTTCAATTATTTGCTTCGAGCTGACTCCGTTGAGTTGGTCGTTTGCCCAAAGTTCACTTGTCTCTCTAGAATATAAAGATGTCATCGTGACATACCTTTTTAGTTCCGTAGTCAAACAAGGAACCTTACAAAATTATCACGGCGAACTAGAATCAACTAGTTTACGAGATATATCTGACAATTACGTTAGACCAACTTTGTTGGCAATTGGCATAATACGTAAAAACTACTGGACCAATTGACATGCGGTTATCATAATTGGGTAGCTTAGGACCCTGGCTACGGAATCTTTATATCATCTATATATCAGCCTTATGAAGTCCACTGCTGAACATAGGCTTTCCCCAAAGAGCGCCATGACGAGCGATCTTGTGCCAGCACCATCCATCGACTTCCTGCGATGGCCACAATGTGGTCGGTCCATCGTGTGGGGGGGTCTCGTTACACTTCGTTTGCTTGTTCGTGGTCGCCATTTGAGAACCTTTATTCCCAGCGGTTGTCGGTTCTGCGAACTATATGGCCTGCCCATTGCCACTTCAACTTGCAAACTCTGAGAGCTATGTCGGTAACCTTCGTTCTTCTACGGATTTCCTCATTTCGGATTCTATCACGTAGTGAAACACCGAGCATAGCTCTCTCCATTGCACGCTGCGCAACTCTGAGCTTGTGTATGAGACTAATAGTTAGCGACCACGTCTCAGTGCCGTATGTCATCACTGGCAACACGCACGCACGTATGGATCTTCCCAGTTGGATCGTCTGACCCAAGTAGACATAGTGATCAACAGCTTCGATAATATCGTTCCCAACATAAACCGGCATGGGTGCGACATGGGCATTTGACATTATATTCGTCTTACCAATGTTCATTTTAAGACCTACCTGTTGGGAAACAATATTGAGATCACTGAGCATTGTGCTTAAATCTTCCAGGGTTTCTGCCATGATGACTATGTCATCGGCAAATCGAAGGTGAGTGATGCATTCGCCATTGATGTTAAAACCATATCCGTTCCAGTTCAGAAGCTTGAATATATCTTCCAGTGCAGAGGTGAACAGTTTCGGAGAAATAACGGCTGTCTCACCCCTTTTTGCAAATCAATAGAATTCGAGCTCCGATCTTGTAGTGATGGTGGCCTTGCTGTACAAACACTTCAACACTTCGATGTACCGGTAGTCAATCTGGCACCGCTGTAATGACTGTAGCACTGCCCAGATCTCGTCTGAATCCAAAGGCTTTCTCGTAGTCAACAACCCCTAGACATAGTGGCCGATTATACTCTTCGGTCTTCTGTATAATCTGCCGCAGCGTATGGATGTGGTCTACGGTGCTAAAGCCTTTCCGGAATCCAGCTTGTTCGGGAGGCAAAAAGTCGTCAAACCTACGAGCAAGACGGTTTGTAACTTATTATTACCTTACGTCTATGCGTGTTTAATACAAACGGCCGGTTTTTTTTCATTTAGGTATGAAGTTCGGTATTTCGGCACATACCTGCCTACTTTTTTGGCGAGTTGTTGGAGATGATATTCAAGTAAAACGCCACAGCGAGCAGTAGCTTGCTATGTGCATCCAGCGGCTCTCCGTGATTCTGTCAGTCCACTGCGTCGGGTGGGGGGAATCCTACGCTCCGTCTTCCGGTCCGCGGTTGACGTTCGAGAACCTCATGTTTACTGTGGCTCCAAGCGCTGCCTAGCGATTACTCTGATCTCTACATTACTTATAAAGATGGATGCTGTGATATAACCCTGACTACAATAAGTACTTTTTTTTAAATAATATATTCTAGTGTTATTAAAAAAACACTATCACTTGTTGGCTCAGGAATTTTATAATAAAAGCAATTATATTAATCCAGATAATTTAATCATGAAAATAATAATTAATTAACAAATAAATAGATATATTTAATATGTATATTTAAATCATAATTCTGTGCTTATTGCTAAAATCAATATTGAAATATCATTTTTTAAAACGAAATAAAAAATACACTTGTAATGTTTGGTAGTTCTTAGGAACTAGGTAAATGAAATGCCTAAATAAATTATGCATCCTATATAAACGAACACATTTTATTATACTCTTACTTTATCACAGACATCGCTAAGTAAATAAAAGTATTGGAAGACATTTCGATGGTCCGTTATTTAAAAAAAAGCATTAGTACAGTACAAACTCGGGAGTACCCTGAGTCTGTGTTTGCTTCGCGCATCACGAAAAAACTACTAGACCGATTGCGATGCGGTTTTCACTGTTGGATAGCTTAGGGTTAGACTTAAAAACTGGGGTAGGGCAGAGCGGGGTCTTATGAGCCGCGGGGTCTCCTGCGCCACCCACATTAGCACACAGACGATGCATGATAGATACAGGTGAGGTATGGCAGAAGAAGCGGGAAGGGTACGCGGCTCCGTAGCTGTTGCGTCAGTCGCCGGCCGGCGTTTGGTTTGAGTGTAGATGTACGTTGTTACTATTTTCGCGCCAAAAGTAAAAAAAGCATTTTGTCGTATCTTTTGGTCTCCAGTCCATGCTTGTGGTGTTAAGGCAATAAAGTAAGTGTATTTTCATTACATAATAGTGTGATTATACGATAACAGACCCAAATTAATCTAATATTAACAGTAATAAGGTGGCTTCGTCAAATCAGTGAAAAAATCGGGAAGGGGTCATTTAAGCCAAAACAAGCGGGGTCTCTTGAGCATGGCGCATTAGGCCCCATTATTGCAGGTTGATGTTAGGTTGTATATTTTATAGCAAAATTATAGTCAATTTGCATTAAAAAAACTGGTGTTTAAATCACTATGAATCTTTATACAACAATTTTCTTTTTCAGCATGCGGAAATACAAGAGGAAAACTGAACGACCTATAGTGTCAAAAGATCTGATGAAACTTGCCGCAGAAGAAGTCATCAACGTCAAAAGTATCCGAAAAGCGGCAAAAGATAACAAAATAGATAGAACTACTCTTTCAAGGTATGTCAATAAGTTAAAAAATAATCCTGAATCTGTCGTCTTTAAGGAGTACTCTAACCCTCGGCAAGTGTTTTCTAAGGAACAAGAAAAACAACTAAAGGATTATCTCGTCAAGCTGGCATCTATATATTATGGTTTAACACCAACAGATGTCCGTCGCCTTGCGTACGAACGCGCTGTTAAGTATGATAGAAGGTTCCCTGATAGTTAGCATACAACTAAGATGGCAGGAAAAGACTGGTTGACCTCTTTCCTTAAAAGGAACTATCCATTCGAAAACCTGAGCCCACTAGTCTCGGGAGGGCGACATCATTCAATAAAACGAATGTGCAATTATTTTATGATAAGCTGGGCGAAGTCCTTGACAGGTATAAATTTACGCCTTCCAGAATTTGGAATGAAGATGAAACGGGAGTTCCAACAGTAATGAGACCTGCTAAAATTATAGCAGCAAAGGGAAAACATAACGTTGGTTCTGTGACCTCAGGTGAAAGAGGCACCAATGTCACTGTTATTGGAGCTGCGTCAGCTTCAGGCAATACAATTCCTGTGATGTTTATATTTCCCCGTAAGAAGTTTAAGCCTCATTTTATAGCAAACGGACCACCAGATTGTATTGGACGCGGTAATGTAAGCGGTTGGGTAACTGATGATGAATTTTATGATTTTATCCAACACTTCATTCATCATGTGCATGCATCATGTTCAACCAACGCAGGAATCACCGGTTTTATTACTGTTGGACAACCATTCTTCGCATTTGGCGATTAAAACAGTTGAACTTGCCAAAGAAAATTGGGTGGTTATACTCTCATATCCACCCCATTGTACACATAAGCTACAGCCATTAGACGTGCCAGTCTACGGCCCATTCAAACGGTATCTTGCATCGGCACATGATGCATGGCTTCGCAGCAATCCCGGGAAAACAATCACTATTTACGATATACCTCAATTAGTTGCAACGGCTTTGCCGTTAGCAATGACACCAACAAACATATCGAATGGTTATAGAAGAACAGGCATTTACCCGTACAATAGCCACATTTTCACTGAAGAGGACTTCATGCCAGCTTTTGTAACAGACCGTCCTGAACCAGAGCCTCAACCTGAAGCACAGTCGAGTGATGCGAGAGAGAGAGAATCAAATACCGAGTTACAATCTCCATACCTGGAAGTAAATGTACCTTCACCAGGTATTGAGGTGGAGGTAACCTCTCCAGTAACACCATTGCAATCAACCGTCACAGTATTAACTATTCAAGACTCATCGAATAACAAAGAAAATGTAGACCCACATGATGAAATGCCACCTTCCTCCAAATTCGATGTTTCCTTTTCACCAGAATTTGTGAGACCATTTCCAAAAGCAGGGCCAAGGAAGCAACAGCAAACACGAGGGAAAAAGAGAAATTGTGCCGTTTTGACCGATACACCGGAGAAGGACCAGCTTGCTGCAGAACAGAGTAAGCGGAAAAGTAAGGGCAGCAAGAAGCTAATGAAAACGAAGAAAGAGACTGTAAAGAAAGCTATTCTTAAGAGTTCTTTTGAATCTGATGATGAGACAATACCTGCTAAGAAAGTTAAAAATGTCCAAAAGAAGAAAAAACTGCAGACGAACATGACACCTTCTTCTGACACCGAAGAAGACGAATATTTTTGCCTTGTGTGCGTCGAGGCCCATTCTGATAGTCGTCCAGGCGAAGAGTGGTTGCAGTGCACCGATTGCGGCAATTGGGCACATGTCAAGTGCTTCTCTGCTGCCCGTGCAGTTTATGTATGCGTCAACTGTGACAGTGATTAGGCTAAGCCACAGTTTATATGTTCCTATTTTTTCATAAGTAAGTTTCTGTTGTTTCTTAATATGTTACTATATTTTGTTAACTAAGAATTTTGATTAAAGATTTATGATATATTTTATTTGTATCTTATATTTTTCTTGTCAAAAAACATGTATGAGTCCACTGGCTCAACTAGCCCCGTGGGGTGGTTCAGTTGACCCCACTTAGTGGGGTCAACGGTCAACTCAACCATCTGACTTTTGTGATATCATGTAAATTTAGTCTAGTAAACAAAGTCTTTTCTATAGTTTTTTGATGGTATTACACAGGCAAATAAACAACCTATCTATTTTTAAAGACATAATTACCTAAAGCTTCATAAATTCTAAGATATACTGCTTTGAACAAAATCATGTTCAAGTGACCCCGCCCTGTACTTGGTATCTCAATCCTAAGAGTAGAAGCCGAGCAATCGACAAAAAATATTTTTGACGGTTGAAGGAATTTTGATCAAATGTTGGTATATTGGTATTTTAGGTCTTGGAATAGCACATAGAGTACTTTAAACCTAGAGAAATAAACACGCGTGCGAAGCCGCGGGCACAGCTAGTCTTTAAAAAGTTTCAAGTCTGTAGCTCATCATGAGCTAAGTTTCGGAACTGGACGACAATGTTATATTAACTCGCTTTCTTGTCTGTCTGTCTGCTCGGTACAAATTTGTATAGAACATGTATTTTTTAATTTGTCATTAATTAATTGTTGTAAAAATAAACTTATTGTTCTACCCGTCCGAACTGAGAGTTGGCGTCGCGTCGCTATGTACCAAATTTCATATTGTAACTCAAAAAATACGAAGCAGTTCATACTTTATTGGAATTGTCAAGTGGGTGTAAATTTCCCAAATAATTAATCACATTATTGTAAATAAAATAATTCATACATAAATTGGAGGGATAATGATTGCTAACTACACACATAATATGTCTATATACTAATTGTATCCTCGATTACTTCGATTTATTTGTTTAAATATTGTATCTTTTTGAACAGTGCCGTCAGCCGATCTTGCCAAACGTGAAGTTAGCCGTTTTAGGAACTGAATTGTCTATTGCTACTGCGCAGCCAAACTGCTAACTTCACGTTTGCCAAGCTCGGTTACATTTTTAACTTTATCTTGCCAAAAATATGTTTCCAAAAAATATCTTTGGATTTCACTTAACTATTGAGGATATGTTCATAGGCTACAACATCTAGTGATAAAATTTGACCGTAAGTTAATATAAGCATTATTGTCTTTTGTTTACATATATTATTTTTAAAACTAATATTTCAGCAATACTTTTGCTTGTTTGCGTTTCTCTACCTATTCTTATCACACAACATAATCTATCTATTGCTAAGCACATCACATAAGCTCACAGCTCAAATATTTAATATATTCATTTATATGGAAATTTCCTAATCCTACGTCACACGGCAAAACTAAGACGGGCAAGAAGTATATGGAACGTGCTCAAGCCACGCCACCTTGTCATGAAACATCAACAACTACGCGTTGAGGGAGTACGCCGTTCGTTGACCAGATTATTCCATTCGTTGATCAGAGTATGTCATTAGTTGACCAGAGTATGCCGTTCATTGGCCAGCGTAATTTCTCTGGCGGTAGGAGCGTTGAGAGCAAGTATAGATGTTAATAATTAGGAGCAGGTTTTTTGTAATCAATATGAGCTACATCAACCTGCAAACCGGCATCCATTTTTGCAGTGAAATAAATAACAAGATTATTATGGTTAGTTACTGGTAGCGATTCGGGCATACACTAAACTAAACTTAATTTCTTCAAATGTAATTTAAACCTTGTTGGCTTCGTAACAAGGTATTTTTGCCCCTGGCATCTATACCTCACTCACTAAACTATCACTAAAGCCTGCCAACGTAAAACCAACTTTGTTTCCACGCGACGAGAGTCCCGATATGTCGTGTCCGAATTTATCCAAACGCTGTTAGATCTCGTGTTAAAAACCTGCTTTAATAACGTTATTTTAAGCGGTGAAGCTTAAATTGACGTAAGTTTAGAATAGATGCCAAGGGCAAAAATACCTTGTTACGAAGCCAACAAGGTTTAAATTACATTTGAAGAAATTAAGTTTAGTTAAGTGTATGCCCGAATCGCTACCCTGTCGACCGACCTGATGTAAAGCCGTGCTGGCTTTCATCTAGCTATATACCGATTTGGTGAACGACCATTAGGTTTGCGAAATTTTATAATAAACTTTTTTAATTTCAGCTAAGAACGGTCACGCATGAGCGTAAATAGTAAGTACAAACCGTTCAGAATATTTTTACTATTTACAAATAAAATGGCGATCAGACGGAAACTAATCGTAAACTTAAAAGACTATTGTTTCCAACAAGTACAATTTGTTGACGTCGTTTAAATTATGTTCACTAAATACCGTGACATCTATGTGCCGTGTGCAGGCTTAATGCAGTGTCACCTTTACAATGATAACATCATAGTTACTAACACTTATCAATTATAACAACAGATTACACATAACAGCAACATTTATAAATAGTATTTGCACCCGTCACATGTATATTAATTATGTATCTACTACATATTAGACGTGAATTCTCTAACGGCGCCTTATCTATAATACCGTGATAAAAGTTACCTTGCGCTTGTTTATGTTCAAACCGCGGTATTACTTATACGACTGGCTGGCTTACACTTTGTGAAGTATCGACACAGAATAAATAATAGTACAGGATTAATAATAGTAAGGATAACTGAGTAGTCATTTAAATACATGGCAACTCTGGCTACAACGCAATAAAGTGCAATTTAACTCGCACAGCGCTGAGATCTTTCAACTATATTTACCTAGGAGGCGCTCATCCATTGCGTGCAGGCTAGAACGTGCCGTGCAACAACGCACGAGAGCTTCCATTGCTCTAACCGTTTCAGAATCGCTGTCACTTTTTCGCTCGGCAGGGTTGTATCAAGATATGACTATGACTAGGTACTTGTACTAGTAATTATTCTGTGATATGATGTGACTTAGATATTGTAAGAGAATAAATAAATACATTATTACATCTGTTGATAGTTCTATTAACTACATATAATGACATTCTTATCAGAATAGACCTAGTACCTCATTATTTGATTATATCATAATAG
The DNA here is from genome assembly GCA_946251855.1 of Alsophila aescularia. Classification (NCBI taxonomy): domain Eukaryota; kingdom Metazoa; phylum Arthropoda; class Insecta; order Lepidoptera; family Geometridae; genus Alsophila; species Alsophila aescularia. Next base: position 47,761,114 of record OX276378.1, read on the forward strand.
GTATTGCACTTTGATGATCAAAAGGTGTCTGTCTGAATTCCATGCTTAATAATGAATGAAAAAAAATGTCTACCTACGTAATAAAATGTCGGTATGTAGGTATTTTACGAAGAAGGTAGGTAGGTAATTAGGTCACGAGGTACGAGACTTGTCAGAGCTAATGCTATGCAGTATCTTCTAGGTATCTTCTTGGTACTCATAATTAAGAAAAGAATAAAAATGTTCAAAAACTTTACGTAAGTAGGTACTTTATCGTTAGCACACAGCGCGCGACTCATCGAGCGCTCGCTTGACACTACTGATTTAACCCCAATATTGCGGCCTCGAAATGTAGGTATAATATTTGTACTTGTTGCGGAGTGCGAGCGGCCTGGTATCGATGCAAGTGTTTTGAGTCATTTCATAATGTGTCCATTAGAAGTTCCTGCTCAATGTGCAAAGATCATGTGTCATATAGATATGTTATCAATTTGGCCGATAGAGGCTCGCGTAATCTTTCAAACTCCCATGCTCGACTCGCGCCAATACTTATTAGAATGTAGGTAAACCAAGCTTCCTATGATATTATAAGTAATAATACATACTTATTGTTTGCACGCCGGTCTGTAGAATTGTATTTTACTAATGATTTATCTTCTCATTGTTTTAGTTTATTTTGACTGCGTTGATTTCTACTTTAGGGTCTTCGATGGTGGACTTGTTCTGGATGAGCCGTAGCTCTTTCAGGCTGCAAGGGATCGTGCCCTTCGGTTGTCGTGCTGCAACAAATATAAAATAATATTTGTAATTATCTGTTGAAAAATGATTGTGTAGATGTTGTTAACACAACAATTGGTCCAGTAGTTTTTACGTGATGCGCGAACAGACATATTTATTATTAATTCTTTTCAGCAGTTTTTTTAAGTCACCTGATCATATTTTATATTATTTTCATTGTACAGACGTTTTTGTACTTACTGCTTTATTATAAGTATAGATTTTTAAAAAACATTTAAATGGGCCCGTTATTTCTAAAGCTAGCCGCACACGTGTTATACTATTGTATTATAAAAAACTATATACGTAAATAGTCGCGCGGATTACTTGGTTGGCCGCGTCCTTTGGTCTTTGCAGAGCTCACAGAACCAAGAGCGGCAGGCTTCGTGCTGTCCTGACCACGTCCGTCAATCCTCCAACAGCGAAAAAAACCTACACAGAGTAACGAAGAATTGGCATCATAAGATTTTAAGAATTTTTGATTTTGCATGGGTGGATCACATTATGTAATCCACGCGACCGCTCCATGGTTAAAATATGCAACCTTGACCTACAACTCTCGCTTAAAATTATTTATCTACACTAATATCGTAAAATCCGGATTATGAACTCAAAAATAGTGGCATAATGACACATTATGCACGGCACGTCACTAATAAGAAAAAAAACGTTGTAACACTGTTTTTTGAACCAATGTTAACATATTATTTTTTTCCCATTAAGGGACCGGTTTGGCTCCGATCAACGAGAGTTTTGGCCATTTATTATCTATGGCGACGCGTGCAGAACCGTATGCAAGCGAATTCGCTGTGGACTAGATTTTGGCGCCATAATTTACTTTACATTAGTACCTACCGAACCAATTTAATGTGTTTTTGTTGTTTTTATACAATTTAATGTGTTTTTGGTGTTATTAAAACGTTTTATCCTGATTAAAAATGACCGACAGTAGTGTTTGTGAGGAGAATTTGACTGCACCTGACATCACGGAAACAGCAACGAACAAGACGAACGAGCTTTTACCAGAAAAATCAAGAAAATATTACGACAATTTTTAATTTAATTATAAGAAGTTCCTATTGCATGAGTGTAGATAAATTATTGTATAAAACGGCACATAACTAGGTAATAAAACACTCGAATGATACTATTAAAAAACTCGCCTACCTCTAGCTCTGTTATAAGTATCTTTACACACGGCGTGTAAAGTAGCGATAGTCTTCTCAAGTGTCAGCTTCACGTCGTTGCCGGTCTTGTGCCACCACGCCAGGAACAACGCCGCGAACAAATCGCCGGTGCCCGTGAAGTTTACGTCTAGCTTCGGTATCTCGATCTTGTATGAAGTTCCTGAGGACAGATACCAAGAGTAAAAAAAAAGAAAGAAAAACACAATCGTTACATAGAAAACAGGCCATATAACATAGGCCTCTCCCAAAGCACGCCACTGAGCCCGACCTTCGTCACTTCTTTTCCAACTGCTGCCAGCCACTTTCACATACAGTTTTTTTTTTCGTGTCGTTGCTCCACCTAGCTGGAGGGCGCTTTACACTACGTTTGCAGAGTCGCGGTCTCCACTCAATAACACGTCTACCCAACGGTTATCAGCCCTTCGACAGATATAACCAGCCCTCTGCCACTTCAGCTTACTAATCCTAAAGGCTATGTAGACAAGTTTGGTTTACCTGAGGTTTTTGTTTTCTCATAATATTGTGTCAACAACATGAAGTATATTAAAAAAAGTTATTTTAATGATTAGATTACCTATCCAAGTGGTAACAAAATATTAAAACAATAATCCTTTTGCAATCAATATCTTGGATTGAACTGAACTGCAATTATATATTACCTTCACTGCTTGCAATGCCAATCATATGACTCTCGTCTCCCAAATCAGTGCTTGACAGGACCACCGTCTTGACTCCCTTGGCATGAAGCGCCTTCACGATCTCCAGAGCACTGGTCAGGCACTTCATCTTCAGGCCGGTCATCAGCTCCGCTTCGAACTGGTTGGGCGTGACGATGTCTGCGAGAGGGAGAAGCACGTCGCGGTACACTGGGAGGATGTCCTCTGGGACGTACATCTCACCGTTGTCACCCATGACTGGGTCACACACTGTAAGTGAATTTGGATGTTTATGTAGTTTTCTGCTGTAACATAGTCTATTGTAGGCTGATGTCTGGGAGAGGGAGCAGAATGTTGCGGTATACTGTCAATGTCGTCTGGGGATACAGATCTTCTATGAATAAATGATGCACCCTCCACAAAACAAATTCTCTCCAAAATCAACGAATTTGTTAACATAGTAATTTTGTAAACGCCATCAAGCAGCATGCAAGTATGCTTGCAGAGAATGAACTAACAAAAACCACAAAGTTAAATTAGAAAGATTCCTTGGCTATACCAATCACGGTCAGAAATATAGAGACAGGAGGGCAAAAAAAAATGAGTCTGTACAATACTGTACTTTTAATAAAATCATTACAACTCGTATGTACTCAAATAAATTGAAAAATATCAATGTACACCTACCGCCATTTAGACATTGGGATGGCAGTTTGTTTCGTCTAGCTCAAACGGCTGGGACTCCTGGGTGGGACATTTTAAAATTTTGTTTGACCTCTGTCACATTTGTATAACCATTAGATATGTTTTCGGTATCCTGGCTTCCACGTAGTAGTACTAGTAGTAGTATTTATTCCGGGCTTTCACCAGAATTTGAGTTTATCAGCTGTTGAGATTTCAATCACAGATAATAACCCCCCAGGATCCAGAGTAAAGTAGTAGGAAATAGTAAATGCACAGTGGTACATAAGAAATGTCGATCTCCATCTAGACCTTAAAGTTCTTTATCTATACTCATATCGTAAAATCCGGATTATGAATTCAAAACTGGTGGCATAATGACATATATTACGCACGCCACGTCCATAATAAGAAAAAAATATACATTATAACACAGTTTTTGAACTAAACAATGTTATAATATATATTTTACTCCATAAAAGCACCGGTTTGTCTCCGCACTACGAGGGTTTTCGCCATTTGTTATATATGGCGGCGCGTGTATACAGTATGCGCGCGAATTCGCTGTGGACTGGATTTTGACGCCTTAAACTAAAGTTTACATTAACCTAACCAATATAATGTGTTTTTTTGTACATCAAATGTTTTATCTTGATTAAAAATGTACAAAGATGTGTTAAACATGTGAAAACATCGTGAGCAGAATTTGACTCCAAGTGACATCACGGAACAGCAACGAACATGGCGAACGAGCTTTTACCAGCAATATCAAGAAAATATTACGACTTTATTTTTTTCATTAAAAGTAACTTCCTATAGCATGAGTGTGGATAAAGTGGTGTATAAAACGGCTCTCAAACACTCGAGTGGAACTATTTTAAAAAACTCGCTATCGTATTTTAATTCCCCTCATTATGCAACCGTTTCATGAACTACTATTAAAGTTGAGTTTGTTAAGATAGTCAAGAAATATGCAGAAGCTCATGAAAATAGACTTCATTAGAGATTTTTATTCTTCATGTCGAGGCAATCCAGTTCTTCGACCGCACAGACAAAATGAGAAGACTCAAAAGACCAAAACCATTCAAGTTAGTGTATTAGTGTAACGTGGTGCAAGTGCGATATATAGAACACATGAACAAGATGTCTTCGCCTTAATAGAGATTGGAAGAAAAGTGTTGCATTTGTTCTTAGTTATAGTCAATCCAACAGTTTATAAAATATTTTTAAATTACTTATTAGCTTAATTGATGGCCAGATTGTAATATAAATAGGGCACAAATTAAAATGTACACTAGAAAAAGAAAAAATAAATTTTGCCCTGCTGTGGTACCCAATAAACTTCAAGCACCGCTCATTGACGTGACGTGCGCTATCATACACGTTGCCGAAGAATTAAAAAAGACCAACCAAGAAGCAATATTCTTGCCAAGTAAAAGGCCGACAAATTGGTTAGGTAATTTGCTATTAGAGGAGAATACTTGCTTTTGTTTTTTAGAGGGGCGCTCCATCTTCCCTTAGAAGATCTATACATCTCACCATTGTCACCCATTACTGGGTCACAGACTGGAAGGGAAGGTGGGATCTTTAATTTGTTTAGGAATTTTAATTTCAAATCAACTTCGTAACAGCTAATTATATATTATACTAGCTGTACCAAAGCTGCTGTGTGCTGCTTCGCACGCGTGGTTATTTCTCTAGGCTAAAAGTACTCAATATACTATTAAAAGACCTGAAATACAAAAAATATATGTATTTGATCAAAATTCCTTCAGCCATCAAAAAGTTTTTATCGATTGAATGGCTTCTTCTCATGGGATTGAGATACCAAGTACCCCAGATTGCTATCAAACAGTGAAAACCGCGTCGCAATCTGTCTGGACAGACACGTGATGCGCGAACAAAGAAACAGACAGACACGTTTTTTTAAATGTTATGTTCTTCAGCTTATTCTAAGTACCATAAACCATTTTCTTTTAATTATCTTCTTTGTTCAGAGTTTTTCGTACTTATTGCTTTATTATAAGTATAGACCGGATGTGCACGGTTTTACCCATATGGTAATTTTATAAGTATAGACCGGATGTGCGCGGCTTTACCCATATGGTAATTTTATAAGTATAGACCGGATGTGCGCGGCTTTACCCATATGGTCATTTTATAAGTATAGACCGGATGTGCGCGGCTTTACCCATATGGTCATTTTTCTGGGATAAAAGTGTCATATATGTTATTCCAGGTGCAAAAGTACCTAAATGCAACAATATACTAAATTTGGTTCAGTCTTCAAATAGTTTTTATCAATTGCTCTACCCATTGGATTGAGATATCAAATAAACCCCTAAGCTATCCAACAGTGAAAACCGCATCGCAATCAGTCCAACAGTTGTTACGTGATTCGCGAACAAACAAGCATACAAACACTATTTTTGAAAATGTTATATTCTTGTTCAGGTTAAGTAACCCCAACCATTTTTTTTAAATTATCTTCTTTGTACAGACTTTTTCGTTCTTATTGCTTTATTAAAGTATAGAAGATATCAGTCGGCTCTATTGTTTATTCTTATCTCACAGTTGCTATAATATTATTTGCTTTTAGTGGTTATACTTTAGAGCATGTCTACGATAAAACAACTTACCATAAGTCAAACCAGGATTCTTTGCCCTCAATTTTTTTATTAACTCTGCAATTACTTTCAATGCATCAGGTGATCTCGAATAGCCGGTCAGGAAGTGTGTGTAGTAGTCAACATCGTTCAAACGTAGACCTTCGGCTAGTTCAACCATTTCATTATTTTGCATCACAGTGCCTTTGATGTGTTTGTATCCTGTGTGAGTTGAGAACTGTACTGTGTTAATGGAGTCTACCTCAAATCCTAGAACCTGTAAGAGAACAACTAATCACTTAACATTAGGTGAGATGACATGATAATTTAAAAAAGGTTGGCAAAACCTGACCTGTATAAAATTAAGAGACTTCTCACGTTGACTCAAGCCTATTAGTTGACATGTCAAACAGTTCATGAATTGGTACTATTTTCTATATTCAAAATTATATCTAGACAATGATGAAAATGGTAACTTTTAAAATTTGTCTTAGAATCTCAAAATTCAAGGACCTGTAATAATCAGAAAACAGCACTAGACCAGCAACATATGTGTACTGCGCTAGTGAGCATTTGGAGATGCTAAATTGAAGGGTTAAATTAATCTGTGTCATCTTGAGTACAATTAGATACAGTTTTTAGATTATGAGTAGGTGAAGTAGTAAATTTTTCATTGAATATTGGTTCAGTTATATGCCTGGCGTGTACTTACATACGCAGCAAGCGAGCAAGAGCTCTGAGCTCAAAATAAAAGTTTGACAGGGGTTAGTAAGGCATAATTATTTTTTTCTATTTGATCTCAGCACTCTCTCTATGTCTAAGGAACTCCATTCAATTTGCATAACACTATACTTAGTACTTAACTAGACTTATCAGCTCATTCAAAGATAACAGAAAACTGGTTTTAATATTCTACAAACAATGTTTATACCCTCTATTAAATTAAACTATACCTATTTTTATTATCTCTAAATAACTACAAGGTTACTGAGCAAGGTTGTTTGAATAAGAGCGACTATGAAGTTTGTCATGGCCTCACAGTAATTTATTTTGAATGAAACTGACCTTGATCAATTGAATAGTTAAGGGCGTCACAGACAATTAAGATACTATAATATTTGATGTTACGATATCTGCATATAAAATATTATAGCATCTTAGGGTATCACACACACACGGCTAAGATACGATAATATATTCAAATTATTCATTCGCTCGCAGGCCGTCCTAGGTGCCACACGTATTTCTTCACCGCTTTCTATATACAGAATGATAAAATATGAGTAGCACGGTTTCACTATTAGATTTATTTGATAGCTCATCAGACGACGATTCTGATTTTGAATTTGATATACAAATTGCATTAGCGCACTGTAAAAGGTGATCAATTTGGATAGAAAATCACATTAAATTTAGAAAAAGCTAAGAACCACCTCGATCATATCAGAAAAAAACCGCATCAAAATCGGTCCATTCGTTTTGGAGCTACGATGCCACAGACACAGCCACACACACACACACACACGCACACGCACACGCACACGCACACGCACACACACACACGCACACACGCACACACACACACGCACACACGCACACAGTGATACACACCCTAAACTTATAACAAACGTCTCAACACGAGCAACCTGTAGAGCATATTACGATATATTTTGTATCTTAAGATAGTACATTAATACATATTTTGTATCTTTTACGATATATTTCTTATCTTAAGATGACATCTTTTAATAAATTCCATATCGCTCGATATCTTAAGATACTGTAAGATGCAAATATATATTATCTTCGCCGTTTGTGATGGTTCATATAAAATGTATAGCGAGCAATATTTTATCTTAAGATAAAATATTATCGTATCTTAGTCGTCTGTGACGCACTTTAATAAAATTGTATTGAAGAAACTGTGGATACATTTATGATTAAACAATATTTTTGTGGCTTATTTGTGAGATTCTTTAATAAATATATCCTTATTTTTATGATTGTCTCAACCTGTCGGCTATCGGTGGCCAGTACGGGATATTTAAGGTTATTTTTGCAATTTTCTGCCAGTGCAAGACTTTATAAGGCTCAACTGTAACATGTCCCACGATTATAGCCCTGCCCCTCCCTGTTTTATTTTGTTTCTTTCTATGAAGGGGGAGCGGGTAGGGGGAAAGAGTAGAAGCGTACCAAGCTCCCGCTTGTCTTCGTGTTTTTTTTTTTGTTTTGTATTTCTTATAACTGATTTAACAATTGTAGGGCACATCCGATACATTAGGGTGCAGGTTAGGCTTGAGGGTGGCCTAAAGGTAGCTCCTTTTCCGGATGGTGTTCTACTAATCCCCCCTCCCCCTAAAATCTTAAGACAAGCTTGTGGTCCAGTGGTCCCCATGCTATAGTTCCAAAGTAGATATTCTTGCTTGCTTTATTAAAAACAGGAAATTCTATTGAAAAATAAAAATTACTTGCCTGTAGTGGAAACACAGCACTCTTGTTTCCTACATAGCCATGTACCACATGACTCTGAATAGAAAGAACAGTGGGCGTAGAATCAGAAAACATGATGATGACGATTTTATTACAGAAATATTTTTTAGTTTGATGTTGATTCAAGTAATGTTGACTTCTTGAGTCAGTCTTCATAGGCCGCGCCGGATAACCATATAACAGACCAGAACGATTGACCGAGTATATACTATCTAACAATCCGTATTTATCACTAGTACTTATAGATAACACGCAGGGTTAAATTAATAAAAATATTAATTTATGAATAAATCTTGTCGTTTTGCACACCACTCACACTCACGCAACTGACGTTACGCCACAGACTAGGCCCCAATTCAAAGTACTCTGTGCTAGGCCCTAAATTACTATACTCTTTGGACTAGGCTGACTGAGCAGCTCAGTGTTGCCAGATGTTTTTGATGAGCGATCGTACGCTAGTGAGGGAAAAAGTCGTATTCCTTAGCTAAAGGTAAGGAAATAAAAAAATCGTACATGTTTTTTTAGTTGTATTTTACAAAATTAGTGATATTTTTTTTTTACTATTAAAAGCTAGTAAAAAATTGAAGATTGAAGATGTTTTTTACGAGTTGAATGAGATTTAAACACGCTAATTTCGGGTGTCATTTCACTCACAGTAACACACAACACATCTTGCTTTGTACTAATTTTTACCATGTTTTAGCCAGTTTTGTGGGCATCAAGTTTTTCACATTCGGGACGATACTTTTGGGCTCTATGTTTGTCTTTTTGCTCTTTTGATAACTCGTTTCACCTTCCTAACGTAATTCGTCACCGTCCATTTTTTTATATATTACCAACTTATTATATAAATTACAGGTACTTTTTTATCGTAAGCCAGTAAGTAGAGAAAAATATACAAACAAGTAAACTTTCTACATTAAAAATACCGTAATAACATACCTGACTTCAAACAAATACTTGATTCCAAAATCAGTTGGATAATAATTGTTCGTTTAGTCTGTTGATTGAATGAACTTTCTCGATGATAAAAGGATAATGCCTGACTAGTGAGGGGGTTCTTGGTGAGTAGTGACTTGCAAAAGCATCCATTTAGCGGTTTTTTTGGGTCAATAAAGTACAGATACTCAAAATCTTAAAAAATCTTACAAATCACGTACGATTTCGGTGATTCGATCGTACACTAGTAAAACGAAGAAAAATCGCAAATTATCGCATTTATAATATTAAGTAACAAGTAGAGAAATATTACTATAATGTTTACGTAATGAAATCGCGTCAATTTGATTGTCGATTATATATCCCGTACCTAGCAGCACAAGCAAGTTCATATAAAATCTAACTTTGTGCCAATTTAATATGGTTCAGAGAGAAACAAAGAAGTCATTAATTGTTTTGGGGTTGGTACCACAGTTGTGTTATTTTTGTCGCTGAAGGCAAATAAAATGTTGCTTTTAATATGAGAATGTCGCTGAATCTAGTGATAAAGTAGCTAAGTTAGCAACTCTGGAAGGGGCCAGGGCAGGGGCATTCAGGATACTTCAGTGGCCCAATTCCATAACTTGGCTACAATCGGATTATCACTTTTTTCATAGCAAATTCGACTCTATCGCAAGGCATTAGTGGTTGCGATACTGAGAATTCGATTGAAGCCAAGTTATGGAATCGGGCTGCAGGGCTGCGTTCACTTACTACGCACGAATCATCAGTGGCCTTATTACAGAACTTGGCTACAATCGGATTGTCACTTTTTTCATAGCAAAATCGACTCTATCGCAAAGCATTAATGAATTTGACGGCATGAAACCGTCATGATCAACATTACGTAATCGCACTGCAGTGCGATTATCGCTCGATCATCCAGAGTTAGTGAACGACTTTGGACGTCCACATAGAACTGACAACTGTCAAGTGTCAGTTTCATACTATTCCTCCCCTCCCTTACTATTTTTCGGATGACCCAGGTGAACGCCCGACGACACCGTGAACGATTTCGAGTGATCGCGCGGGTGATCCGTGCGTCCTCGAACGTAGTAAGAGTCGCGCCCCAGGGTAGGAAGGTTCAGTAGGGCCGCGTTCACTTACTACGCTCGAATCACCCGTGCGAATATCGCTCGATCATCCGGAGTTAGTGAACGGCTTTGGACGTCCACATAGAACTGACAACTGTTAGTTTCATACTAATCCTCCCCTCCCCTACTATTTTTCGGATGACCCAGGTGAAAGCCCGACGACGCCGTGAACGATTTCGAGTGATCGCGTGGGTGATCCGTGCGTCCTCGAACGTTGTAAGTGAACGCACCCTAGGTGTTGCTGCGCTGTTGCGTCAGTTGTGATCAGTGTTGCCAGAGCCAAAACTCGAATTGCCGTGTTCTGTGACCGAATTTGCCATGTTTGTATGGGATATAGACCTCTCGATTGCCGTAGCATAAGGCCAGCCCCACGATTCAGAACCCTTCGATAACGAACCGAATCGATTCGATTTAGTTCTCGAATCGAAGGTCTATTTTCGAGCTATTCAGAACATAACAGTCGACTTGAGGGTTCGATTCGTTTTCTACTAACTAATCGAATTCGACTGCATCTACGGAGTAATGTGCAGTGTTCTATGGCTGCATTTCATGTTGCGTTTACGAAGCTCTTTATATTCACTAATTCTCAAATTTGAATTCTTTACTTAAGAATATATTCAAATGTAATTCAAGATAATTCTAGTTCTATCATATCAAACATTTAAGAAATAAATTAAAATTGCAGAATAATATCACATTATAAATTAAAAGTATGTATTGTAGTTAAGCTTTGTAAACATATGTAGGTACTAACTTTCAAACAAATGGTAATGTTTTGTTGATCCCGCAACGCATGAATATTTAAGTAGTACTATGTATTCTGTGTCGCAAGATCGAATACGCTGAGTCCGTAGACAGAGAAACCAACAGACAACTAGATAGCTTCCATCGCACTCATACAAGACAAAGAAGAACTTATGCATAGGTCTTGTGAAGAAATGACACAGAACGATATGATCTTTTGTTGCGGGTCGCGTACAAGGTCAGCACACTTCTGTGCTAAACACAAACTATAACCAAACTATAGTTAGTGAGAAAATTATTCACCTTGGTGTGTTGCCTGCATTTCGTGATGAATGTTCCCTAGACTCTTTTAGTACTCTGTGCCCAAAACTTTTTTGTCATACGACAAACAAACAAACAAACTGTGTGAGAAAACCTTCCGTGGATTTGGTTTGATTAAAATTTAAAGATTTTGGAAAAAAAACTACAGTGTGCAAGAAAAATGATAACCCATACAAATATATAAAAATGAAACATTGTCTGTTTGTTTGGGGAGCTTTCATACGATAATGGCTAGACGGATTTTGATGATATTTGGAATGGAGATAGCTTTTACCCAGGAATAAAACATAGGATACTTTTTATCCCGGAAAATTGTAAGTTTTCATGGGAAAACGGGAAAATGTTGATTACTCGCTGTAAGGAACGGTTGCCATGGAAACGAAATAACAATTCTGTAAAAAACATCAAGAGTATTGGTGCTATACGCACTTTTGCATTGATATCCTAGATGAACATAGGATGCTTCTTTTCGCGATAAACTGTAGTCCGCGCGGACGAAGCCGCGGACGAAGTCACGGGTGGGAAATCTAGTATGAACAAAAAATGAGCGTTCCTTCTAAGGACCAACCAGTATGTATGTACAATTTTTCATGCATGGTACACCATATTTAATCTATTTATTTTATGCTGAGAATGGCCCACCATGGATGACAATGGTATATTATTATACTGTAAGCATGTTCAATACAAAATGTTTGTAGAAATTGTAAAAAAGCTTTGTGAAGTTTCTATTACCCTTGTCCATATTAGTCCCATAAAGATTCGAACTTTTTATGGATCAGGTGAGATCGTGGTCAAACGATTGCCTAGTCCGTAATAAAAAATAAATATATATATATAATATGTTAGTCTTTGAAACTATAATATAATCCTAGGTATGAAAATTAGTAGGGCATGCAAAACTCGGGTTGTTTAAAACACACGGGTTTTCGAATTTTCGATTTTAAAAACCGGTTTTTTCGAGTTTTCTTTATTTGGGCCTTAAATTAATTAATAATTTTTATTAGTGTGTGTAAGTAAAGAAAAGGCTGAACTGTAATTAAAATATGTATTTACTTTCGTATTCTTATTTTTTAGCTTTCAGGAGATCAATCAAGTAACATTTAGTATATGTACTATTAATAATCAAAGTAACATTTGGTACTAGTAATAATAAAAAACTGACTGTCCGTGTCCAAGATCGGAGCATGAATTCTATTGAATTGCAAAAAGGGGTGAGACAGGGATATTATTTCTCCGAAACTGTTCACCTCTGCACTGGAAGATATATTCAAGCTTCTGAATTGGAACGGATATTAACATCAATGGCAAATACATTACACACCTTCGATTTGCTGATGATAAAGTCATCATGGCAGAAATCCTGGAAGACCTAAGCACAATGCTCAGTGCTTAGTTGGGTCTTAAAATGAACATGGGTAAGTTGAACATCAGTTCAACCAGTATTATCGAAGCTGTTGATCACTATGTCTACTTAGGTCAGACGATCCAACTAGGTAGACCCAACTTTGACAAAGAGATCAACCGACGAATCCAACTCGGATGGGCAGCGTTCGGGAAATTTCACTATATCTTCTTGTTGCAGATACCGCAGAGCCTCAAGACGAAAGTTTATAATCAGTGCGTGTTGCCAGCAATGACATACGGCACTGAGGCGTGGTCGCTAACTTTTGGTGTCATACACAAGCTCAAAGTCGCGCAACGTGCAATGGAGAGAGCTATGCTCGGTGTTTCACTACGTAATAGAATCCGAAATGAGGAAATCCGTAGAACTAGGGTTTGCATGCCCTAGTAACAATGCCTGCTAAATCAAGTAATGTAATTGGCTTTCCTGGGTGCATAACCAACCAATCGTTTTGGGAAACGGCAAGCTTTGATTTGAATGGGCTATTTATTGTGACATCTAAGAGTTGCAACTTATGTATGCAGTGAGGCGGAAAAGCTCAAGTACAATGCCGTTTTCCCTGCTGTAGTTTATTGCATCTAATGTGCAATGACTTTCGTGATTATCTGAACTATAAGAATTTTGGCTTCAATGGAGCATCTCGTGTATTTTTGTATGTGTTGTAAAATTGAGGATTAAAGGGCTCCAGTCATCCATCCACTCGTTGAAGAATTTGCTAATTCGGGCCCTGCAGCTAACATCTGGTCAGGAATCTAGCTCTTAGAAAAACAGATACAGGCAGGATATTAGTGCTTCCGAGAGCATTCACTATAGCGCACATAGTAATTAAATGCTCTCTTTCTGCAGAAACAGTTTGTCCAACTTGCTTCTGACCGGCCTTTACAATTACATTTGGTGCTTGCACTACAGTGTTAATATTTGTCTCATCTAAGTTAAGAATTCGGTCTGGAGTGAACCGTCTTTTCTGCAACGCTCTTTCATAGTTGTCAAAAAACATTCCAACATTGTGACTATTAAAACTGGTCGATCGAGAAAGGCTGGTGTTCTCAGGCTTTCTCAAAGATGTCACCTTTCATGTAACCTTTCATCCATTCGACACCAGCTGCTTTGTTCAAGTTTCACTTTTCTGGACAACGGCTGAGTGCTGTTGCATATTCATATACTAGTTTCTTTGTTTGTTCGTAAGTAAGGCCATAATTCATTTTTGACCTCTTGAGAAGATATTTTTCTAACATCTTTTCCTCGCTGTTGTCAAAGACTTGGTTTACAGTATATTTGCTAGAATAGTTCTCAGTTTTCGGTGTTTTATTCTGTTTACATTTTTGTACTCTATAAAATAAAGGATTATGTTTTAAATTGTGAAATTTAGCAGCTGATATTAACTTGACCCTATCATTAACAACTGCCAAAACATTCGCTTTTGCGTCGTCCTCATTAACTTCCTCTTCACGTTTTCTTTCGTAACTTCGTACCATTTTCCATCTGTAAAAATATATAGGTATGAATGATGGTATTAGGATGGTACTTGTTGAATTTACAGAAACCTTAATTACTCCTCAATTAAAAATAAGATTTATTCAATAGAATATGCAATGCTAATATGGGGCACCTACTGTTCAAAGGTGAATTTTTCAAAACTGCCCCGGTACTTTACGTATAAGTATACAAACAAATAAAAAAATAACTGAATAATATAGTACCTAATAATTACTCCAGGCGTTTATAACGACAAAATACACGGAAACAATATAAAACAATGACCAACAAACGATTGACACAAAATCCTTACGATAAATTTCTCAAACAAAAAGTAAATAATACTTTATAATTTGTGACACAGAGCCCTGCCAAAACTCCGATGATCGAGGTAAATACTTGCGTCTACGGATGACCGTTTATTTTCCGAATGTTATTATTACAAGCTTCAACTGAAATGTCTGGGGTGCGTTCACTTAATACGCACGGATCATCCATGCGAATATCGCTCGATCGCCCAGAGTTAGTGAACGGCTTTGGACGTCCACATAGAATTGACAACTGTCAAGTGTCAGTTTTATACTATTCCTCCCCTACTATTTTTCGGGTGACCCAGGGCCCGTGGCCCAATTACAGAACTTGGCTACAATCGGATTGACACTTTTTTCATAGCAAAATCGGCTCTATCGCAAAGCATTATTGAATTTGACGGCTTGAAACCGTCATGATCAACATTACGTAATCGCACTGCCGACCACATAACTTAGCTTCAATCGGATTGTCAGTATCGATATCACTAATGCCTTGCGATAGAGTCGAAATTGCTATGAAAAAAGTGATAAACCGATTGTAACCAAGTTATGTAATCGGTGGCCCAATTACAGAACTTGGTTACAATCGGATTATCATCGGATAGCTGTAGGCATTCATTTGTGTTGACAGTAATTATAAATCAGTATTTAATTATCATAACTAGTTATAAATTACGAGATGTGCATGCACTACTTAAAGTTATATACCTATAAAAAAACAACGTTATTAATGATCAAATTGTAGAAGTTGATGAAATATATTAATGTATAAGCAATATTGCAAAGTAATAAATATTTTAATATTAATTAATGTATACTATTGATATAAAACAAAAGTTCATTAATGCAAATATCATGATTGTAAAATAGATGTGTTGTCTAAGGCATTAGAAAATAATATCTAGTACTATTAATTTTGACAGTATTTACGATAAATGATTATGAATGACATGAGAGTTCAGAACATTTTGGTTAAGATTAAAAAAAAACAGAATTATCTAAAATTTGTGTAAAGTTGGTAGTTACCTATGTATATTTCGGGAGTAATATTTAACCTATTGAGCATTATTTCTGTATAATGTCATGATTTAGGTTAAGCACTTACATTATATCTATATGTTTTAATTAATTGTGATATGATGTGTTGCCGGGAGGCAACACGTTTCCTGATGGCCGAATGTCATGATTTCCAATTTTATGTTTAAATTGAAGGGTTTTTGCAGTAGTTTTCGAATTTAATTTGACTAATACTTCAGGAATATTTAAAAAGTATGGATACCGGAACGTCAGATGAAGGTAACACCACCTGGCAATCGTTTGCTTTACCATGATTCTACCGGTATCACGATGATGGCGCCATTTTTTCTTGCAGGGGAAAAGATTGTGAGGAGGTAGTTTATTCAATTCTTGTTGAGCATCGGAACGGAGAAGTCAACTGTAAAGCAGAATATAAGTGACCATTGAAAATACATGTGTATTATGTCTGCAAAAGTTATTTACTACAAATTTTAAGTAGAATATAAGCGACCAGTGGAAAATACAAGCATTTTATACCTAATGGACGAATTTTATTAAATCAGGTTCAATGGTTTTACTTTGCCACAATCGTTGGAAGCGCTTACCGCTATGGTTAATACCTCGATTTCTCCGCAACCTTTCCGGACCAATGGAAAATTGCTATTGTTCGGCCTTTGCATAAAATAAATAACCCGACTCAAGTTACGGATTTACGGCCCATTAGCATTTTGCCTTGCATGTCAAAATTCTTGGAAAAGGTAGTGTGCCGGCAGTTTACAGAATTTCTTGAAATAAATACGGTTTTAGGAAATGTAAAAGCACGACAACGGCATTACTAGACGTAACCGATAATATATTAGCTTCGCAGGATGAGGGTATGTGCACGTGTTAGTGTTACTCGTTATTTTTCAGCTACTATGGATTTGACCCGGCCGCGATCAACTGGTTCCATAGTTATTTAAGTAATAGACAACAGGCTGTTGAATTACGCCAATCCGCGGGATCCGTTCTTTCCTCAACTCTGAGGGGATTTGGTGTCCGGGTGCTTGTGAAACAAACTCCAGGTTGTGTTGATCTTTTATTGCTTCTCACAGTAAACGGACATTATAAATATCCCCCTTAATATACAATACTTTATTAGATACTTAATTTCGACGTATGAAAATATAATGAATTGCAAAGGGTGCGTGCCGGCGACGCCAAGGCCAAAGAGTAGAGAGTGCTTTCTTTTACAGACCACAGGTTATAAATATATATTAAGATAGTGGTGTGTACACACGCCACAACTCTTTCGGTTGTCAGGAGGGGTGTACCTCAAGGATCAATTTTGGGTCCCATTTTATTTATACTATACAGTGCTGACATCGTTAAATGTATAGAAAAGTCAAGATATCCCATGTTTGCAGACGATTTACAGGTTTACATCCATTTTAATCCTAGAGACCTTAATAGTGCACTTAAAAATATAAGTGAAGATCTAAATAATATTTCAAAATGGTCAGAAAATAACTGCCTTTTACTAAATCCACTTAAAACAAAATTTCTTGAGCAGCAAGCACCAACTAGCTTCACTTCCAGATACTGTGAATCTATCACTCATGGGTGATAAATTAAAACGAGTTTACGAGGCACGTAACTTAGGGTTAAATATTGATGCAGAATTAAGATTTGAAAAACATGTCTGCTGCATGCAGAGCTGCCTCCTTGCAGAATTGTTTTTATGGACTAAAGACTTATAAAATAATAATTATAAATTGGAAAAAGCGCGGGAAACCTTGAATTAGGCGGGCTTGCAAGTTTTTGAAAAATAATTTTTAATTGTAATAATGTGGTCAGGAGAGTTAAAATCTATAAATAATATTCATAAAATTATTTTTTTCTTATTTATTAGTGTACATATCTTTTGGTAAGTCTCTTTGCTGTTTTTTGCCAGAATGGAGGAGCCCCCCCGATCCGGGGGGTTCACAAGTTCCTCCGGCGTCATGTTTTGTAACTGTAATGTCTAATGAGTCGGGTATGGAGACTGACGGCTCCAGGGCCTCCGTGATCTCTGTACCAGGTCGTCCAGTAAAACGTAGTCGTACGAGCAAGACAAGCAGGAATTGCAATAAGCGTAGGTGTAAACGCAACTCTTCAGAGCAGAGAGACCCTGATTGCATCTGTGATTCAATCGTTACTATTAGTGAGAAAAGTACTGCCTCTGTGGTTACCAATACTAACACACTTCCTGAAATGGCCCCCACTATTATTAATGACACCACTCCATCACAACCTCTTCCCACTCCCACACCGGTAGGCAGACCATCTTATGAAGCTGCGGATGTGGCTCCTTACATTGTACATGTGCAGAAAGTGCTTACCAGTCCAGAGGACGACATAACCCTCCATCCTATTGCCTTCGGTAAATTCCTCCAAAAGCAAGGTTTTAGAAATATTGTAAATGGCAGTCTAAAAAGAATAGGACGAAACAGGATTTCCCTTGCATTTACTCATGCTGAAAATGCGAATGCATTTATAAGCCATAACAGTTTAAATAAACAAAAAGTGAAAGCATTCATTCCAACTTTCCATGTAACCCGTATGGGCCTTGTACGTGGAATCCCAGCTGAATGGTCCCCTGAGGAAGTTACAGAAAACATTAATGTGCCCATAGGCTGTGGAAAGATCCTTAAAATCAGGCGGTTAAATTACAAAACAAATGAAGGAGGAACCCCTACTTGGAAGCCCTCACAAACAGTAGTAACCACTTTTGATGGACAGTTCCTACCAAAAAGAATCTATGTATGTTACAATGCACTATCAGTTGAGCTCTATAGTTATCCAACTATTCAGTGTTACAATTGTAGTCGTTTTGGTCACACCAAAGTCCAGTGCAGGTCCAAACCTCGCTGCTATAAGTGTAGCCAAGCACACATTGCTGACAGTTGTAATATTGAAGGAGATTGTGCATCCTGTTGCCTTTGTTCTGGGTCTCATTTTGCAACTAGCAAATGTTGCCCGGAGCTTGATAGACAAAAGCGAATTAAACAATCCATTGCTGAATGTTGTGTATCGTATTCTGAAGCAAGTAAACTCCATCCACCTGTTTCCAAATCATATGCAGATGTAACTAAGCCAGCCAACCAACCCCTATAATAGGTAAAATGCCCCCTCCATCTTCATCCAATATGTCTTATAAAAAAACAATAATGTTGAAACCACGTTCACCACGTCAGTCCTCCAATGGATACGACCGAGTGAACTTATAAAACCAAGAACTTATAAAAGAATACGATATGCCACCTCCAGCCAATGGATGTGCGTTACAATCAAGTTCCTCTAACAATGAGGAACAGTCTTTGACTGAAATCATAATGTTGTTAATTAGTATTCTTTCTCAGTCCAACATCATAAAACCGAACCACGATTGAAACGATTCAACATTTCAATCACAACCCTATGATTGAAATGTTGAACAAAATATTTTTTTTCTTTTTTTCTAGCCTACTCTGTCCCACTGCTGGGCAAAGGCCTCCCCCATCTCCTTCCAAGCATCCCTATCCACGGCCGCGTCAGACCAATCCCGCAGAAAGGAATCCAAGTCATCACGCCATCGTTTTCTTGGTCTACCCCGTCGTCTACGACCGTCTGCAGGTGTCCACTTGGTGACAACTTGGGCCCACCTGTCCGGGTGCATTCGGCTCACGTGACCCACCCAATCCCATTTCAGCCTGGCTGTCGTTTCACCAACATCAGCAATACCTGTTTTAGAGCACAGCGTAGTGTTTGGAACTCTGTCAGTTCTCATTACTCCTAGCATGCTACGCTCCATTGCTCGTTGACAAACCTTGAGTTTGGACTTCTGATACTCGGTCAGTGACCAAGTCTGAGCACCGTAGGTTAGGATAGGCAGGATACACGTATCGATGAGTTTGTGCTTTAGAGACAGAGGAAGGTTGCCCTTTAGTAGCGCCTTCATAGACCAGTAGCTCTTCCAGGCATTGTCGATGCGACGATCGATCTCTTTTTCTTGCCTGTTTTCGAAGGACACTAACTGGCCTAAGTAGACGTATTCATCGATATAGTGTATTTCCTGCCCATCAATCTCGACCCTACGTCTCGTGCTGTTGGTCATAAGTTGGGTCTTTGACCGGTTCATCATTAGTCCAACCTCAAGGCTCGCAATGCTCAGTTCTTTGAGCATTTGCTGCAATTCAGATGCTGATGTGGCGAAAAGAATGATGTCATCGACAAAACGAAGGTTTGTAAGCCTTTTGCTGCCGACGACTAAACCTCTCGTTTCCCAAGGGGGTGCCAGTTTCTTGAATATCTCTTTGAGAGTGCTGGTGAACAATTTGGGAGAGAGCGGGTCACCCTGCTTAACGCCCTTTTCTATTTTAAAAGATGGCCCAGATGACTGCAATTTTATGGTGGCTGAACTATTGTTGTAAATATTTTTGATGATATTGATGTAAGTGCTATTGAGTTGTTGGTTTTCTAGAGCCGAGAATATTGCAGAATGTTGTATGCTGTCGAATGCCTTCGTGTAGTCCACGAAGGCAAGGTACAATGGTTTGTGGAATTCCGTATATTTTTCTAGAATTTGATTGAGTGTCTGGAGGTGGTCGGATGTAGAAAAACTGGGGCGGAATCCCGCTTGTTCTGGTGGCTGGTGCATATCTAATTGTCTATCTATCCTGTTATGAATTACTTTTATAAAGGCCTGATACAGATGTGACACTAAGCTGATTGGTCTATAGTTGCTTAGGTCACTTTTATCTCCTTTCTTATGTAGAAGAATAATATTGGAGTGACACATCCTTTCAGGCACTTTACCGCATTCTAGTATGCTATTAAAAAGGTTTGTTATATGAGGGAGCAACGCAGGGGCTCCAATTTTGAGTGCTTCGGTTGTAACGCCATCCTCTCCTGGACTCTTTTCGTAGCGCATACTCACGAGAGCTTTATGTGCTTCAAAGCCTGATATGGGAGAGATAGTGTCACAACGCGGGTATTCAGTTTGACTGAATTCGGATTTTGAAGGGTCCGAATATAAAGTTTTATAAAAGTTGGTACAAATATCCATAACTTTGTCTTTATTGCCGTGCTTTTTTCCATTGCCGTCTTGCAAGCTATTGATCCATGTCTTAATTTTCGATATGCCTTGTTTTGCCACTCTTAAGGAGGTGCGTTTTTCTAGAGCGACTTTTACCATGTGGGTGTTAAGTTTTCTCAGGTCTTGTCTTCAGGTGTTGTTGTACTTCGTTTTACAATTTTGTCTATTTTTCTATATATATATCTGTTCCAATTTCTTATTCTGTTCTTTCCTTAATGAGTTCAAGAGTGTGTGTTGTTAATTTGTTGCCGTTTTTCTGGTCACTTTTTAGAACAAAATAATACAAATCCATAATGGATTTACACCATCAAATAGTAAATCACAATAATCACGCTTTGGCGGTTCCACTGCACCACCCTCACGTGGTGGTGCAGTGGAACTGCCGAAGTGTGGTTAGTAAAAAATATGAAGTTAGTTACTTAGCCAATAAATATGAGCCATCCATAATTTCTCTGACTGAGAACTGGCTTAAACCAGGCTCCGTCTTTAAATTAGGTGGTTACACCTGTCTTCGTGAAGACAGAAGTGACGGGTATAGTGGAGCAGCTTTACTCGTCAAAAAAAAACTGTATATAAAACCTATTCTTCTTCCACAACATTCTGAATTTTGTATTGTAGCAGCTCTTATTGTAGATATTTGTTTTGTATCTATATATATTCCCTACCCATTTTCTCAAATATTTCAGCAGTTAAATCAGATACTTAACTTACTCCCAAAACCATTCCTTATATTAGGTGACTTCAATAGTCACCATAGATTGTGGGGTAATATAGAATCCAATTATAATGGAGAACAAATAGTAGATCTATTAGATCAGCACAATCTTTGCATATTAAATACAGGTGTTCCAACACGTCGTACAGGTCCTACTGAAAAAACCTAGTGCCGTTGACCTGTCTATAGTCACTTCATCATTAGCATCATCTCTTTCTTGACATTTTCATCTACTTTTGGTAGTGATAATTTTCCTATCCTTATATTCTTCCCTGGAAATAACATTAAAAAAATGCTTCCTAAACCTCGTATGAAATATAGAAAAAACACTGATAATTGGGCTAAATATAGGGAACATGTTGAAATTAATCTTCATAACCTACCAGACACAACAAGCAATAACCAACAACGGTCTTCAGCATTAACAAAACTAATGTTAAATACTGCTGATGTCTCCTTTCCTATTAAAAATGCTTTCAATGGAAAACTACCTTCTGCACCCTGGAGAGGGTCAGTGAATGTACAGATGCTATTAAAAAAAGGAAAGTGGCAGAGGTAAATTATAAAATAAATCTGTCTGAAGAAAACTTCAAAATTTATTAGATTTAATAGCTAACACAAAAAAAAATATTTAAAGAAAAAAGATTCCTAAAATGGAGGAAGTACTGCATGGTAGTGCAGTAGTAGTACTTGCTCCAAGAACACCATCCTCAGTGATGTGGACTAACTTCAAACGATTCCGATTAGGTATTTCTGATACGACGTTCAGCACACTTCCACTAATGATGGCTCACGAGTTCTTAAATAATTTAGCTCCTTCTTTCGTTCCTGAAGAAGAAATAATAAGTCCTCCTCAGTTGTCAGTAATTAGTTGTAATGATTTGTTCATGAATTCGCCTTTTACTCTCACTGAGCTCCAAGGAGTCCTCTCCGGAGTCAGAGATTCTTTCCCTGGCGAGGACGGAATACCATATTCCTTTTTCTCCAATTTAGGAGAAAATAGTTTACGTTACTATTTGGAGGTTATAAATTCTGTAATAGTGACAGGAGACATTCCGTTGTCATGGAAATCTCAGATAGTGTTGCCTGTTTTAAAACCAAACAAAAATCCGTCAGAAGTTACTTCTTACCGTCCCATAGCATTATCACCCGTGGTAACAAAAATAGCCGAACATTTAGTGAAAAATAGATTGGAATGGATTCTAGAAAGCAGTAATTTACTGGCTGGGTCACAATATGGATTCCGAAAAGGTAAAAGCACCTTAGAAAGTATTGGCATATTGATTTCTGACGTAAGACTGGCTTTTTCAAACAAAAAGTCAGTTGTAGCAGCATTCTTAGACATAAAATCAGCATATGACAATGTAAGTTTAGCAATTTTAAGAATTAAGTTACAGTTATTGGAAGTACCAGATAACCTAGTAAGGTTTATTTTAAATGTAATGTCTGGACGCTCGATTAAATTGGTTTAATTAAATAGGATAATCTGGAGAGGACTCCCGCAGGGCTCAGTACTAAGTCCAATTCTATACAATGTCTACACTTACGACCTAGAAAGTGCATTAAACGGAACTTCAAGTATCTTACAATATGCAGATGATGTTGTCATTTAGAGTTCAAATCAAAGTGTCGATAAAGCCTGCTCTTCACTTTCAAATGCTCTAAAACACCTTAAAATCTGGTTGGACACTAATGGTCTAGAACTGTCAGTGTCCAAGTGTTGTACACTTTTGTTTACCAGACTACTTATGGTATAATATGGCTATAGGTGGGGGCACCTATAACTATATTATACAACGGAGAGCTCATTTCTATTAAAACTCAAACAAAATTTTTAGGGTTAATTCTAGACTCAAAATTAACTGGATTACCACATTGTGAATATATTGCTGGTAAGTGTGAACGCTCACTTAATATCCTTAGGTGGCTGTCGGGTGTTTGGTGGGGCGCACATCCCTTCTCTTTAAAGTTTGTCTACAATGCTCTGATTAGAAGTGTTCTTGATTAAGGAACTTTCTTGTTAGAGCCCTGTAGCATGACTGCGAAGAAGAGATTGGATGCCGTCCAGACTAAAGCCCTTAGGATCATAGCCGGTGCCATGATAAATAGTCCTATAATCGCTTTACAGGTTGAATGTGTTGAACCACCTCTGCAATTACGACGACAGTTTCTGGCAGATAGATTCTTTTTCCGTATTTTACAATTTTCAGAACACCCTCTCATTATAAAACTAAATCGAATTTCACAACTTATTAACACTTCTCAATATTGGACTCACAAATCTTCACCTCATTTGATTACTAGTTACATTAAATTTAATACAATAAGTGTTCCAACTCACCGTACACCCAATCTTGCATTATTTGAAACTAACTATAAAGCTCTTATAATTTCACCAGATATTCATTTTAACATAGGTATTGTAAAGGGTGATCCATATGCAAACACGTATTTTAATTCGGTAATTGAAGAACGTTGGCAAAATTGGCATCATATTTATAGTGATGCTTCGAAACATTCCGACAGTGATTGTGTTCGTGTAGGCCTGTTTCATCAACAGTATAACATAGTCGAAAAAATAAAATTTCCTTCACAAACCTCAATTAAGCCTTAGAATACATCGTTATAATGAAATTTAAAAAATCTGTAATTTTCTCTGACTCCATGAGTGCATTACAAGCCCTTTCTAAATTTCCCTTCAAAAGGAATACTGTCATTTCTCCTGTAATTGTTATGGCTCGAGAAAAACTTTTCAGCGGCGTAAGCGAGGGTTATTCGGTTTCGTTTGCCTGGATTTCGAGCCATTCTGGGATTAAAGGCAACGAAAAACGCAGATCAACTTGCTAATGAGGCGATAGAGTGTGGAGACTTGTTTCCTTTCAAAAATTATACCTACGACCTCGCTGCTCTTCCTAAACTTCATCTCCAACAATCTTGGAGTGAAGCATGGAAGAGAAGCGCCCGCTTAAAAGGAAAATATTATTGTACCATACAACCCGAAATTCAAGTGAAGCCTTGGTTCTCCAAGTTAAGACTTAGTAAGAGAGCCACATCCGTGCTTATGCGTATGCGTTTGGGTCACATGTGCAGTCCGGCACATCTTTGTCGAATTCGAATTAATGACTCTCCAAAATGTGAATGTGGAGAAGATGTTGGGGATATTAACCACATTATATTTAAGTGCCCCTTGTACGATAAGACTACGTTTTACAAAGACCTGGCAAAACTTGAAATTCCTTTTCCTACACATATACAATGTTTACTCCATAACAACTATATTCCTATATATAAAGTCTTAGCTTCATTTATTGAAGCTAACGACATAAAATTATAATTTTGCATTATGTATAATATGCTTTATTTTTATACTTTGTTCTATTATTATTACTCACGTATCCTCTCCTTGCTCCTCTGACCATCCTTTCCTTTCTCCGATATTTCGTTCTCCAATTTGTTAATTTTGTAAATAGTTACTTTGTTTCGCTCGTTTTAATGATTTAAAAATGAAATTAAAGAAAGCAATAGAAAAAAGAACTCTAATTAGAAAACTGGCAAGAAAATGAAAAACCTGACACTGGCAAATACACGAGAAGTGTGACGCCAAATCCTCGAACGAGGAAAAGAAAAAAAAGAAAAAATTGAGGCCCTATCTCTCCGAAGAAATGCGTATACAACGAGTTGAGAGTCTTCTGTCTAAATTAAATTATGCTGACATTGTATACGGACCCCGTCTATTATCTCGAACTCAGCGCTTGGTCCAACGAGAGCAGAATGCACCATATCCGTTCCAGTTCAGAAGCTTGAATATATATTCCAGTGCAGAGGTGAACAGTTTCGGAGAAATAACGTCTCCCACTTCAACACTTCGATGTACCGGTAGTCAATCTGCGGCCCGACCACATAACTTGGCTTCAATCGAATTCTCAATATCGCAACCACTAATGCCTTGCGATAGAGTCGAAATTGCTATGAAAAAAGTGATAATCCGACTGTAACCAAGTTCTGTAATCGGGCTGCTGGCACCGTTGT
Source organism: Alsophila aescularia (assembly GCA_946251855.1). Lineage (NCBI taxonomy): Eukaryota > Metazoa > Arthropoda > Insecta > Lepidoptera > Geometridae > Alsophila > Alsophila aescularia. The sequence goes on from OX276378.1 coordinate 47,786,675, forward strand.
AATGACTGTAGCACTAGCCAGGTGTCGATTAAATCAAAGGCTTTCTTGTAGTCCACAAACGCTAGACATAGTGGCCGATTATACTGTTTGGTCTTCTGTATAATCTGCCGGAGCGTATGGATGTGGTCTACGGTGCTAGTCTTTCCGGAATACAGCTTGTTCGGGAGGCTGAAAGTCGTCAAACCTACGAGTGAGCTGGTTTGTAACTACTCTCGAAAACAGTTCATAGACGTGGTTCAGCAGCGAAATGGGCCTATAATTCTTCAAGAGGGTGTTATCACCTTTCCTAAAATATAACAACACCACTATGCTCCTGTGCCATGCCTGTTGCGTAGTACCCTCGAGGATGACGGAGTTAAACAGCTTCTGACTTTTTACTCCAAAATGTGGATTATTACCGAAATCTACCGTTTCAGTGCTGGATATGTAACTTTTGGGAACTCAGTTGCGGCAACATTGTTATATGCGTTTATTGCACCGCAATGTCCGCAATACGTGCACTTCTATGTATTCTCCGTACTTCACAGAATACCTATGCGTTATAAAAACGCAAGTCAGTGCGCGCTAGCCTTATTCGATGATTAGATGCCGAGCAATCGATAAAAAACTATTTGACGGCTGAACGAATTTTGAAGAAATGTAGTAGGTATAATAATGTACTTTGTAGGTACTTTTGGTCCAGGGGCCCGACCACATAACTTAGCTTCAATCGGATTCTCAGTATCGATATCACTAATACCTTGCGATAGAGTTGAAATTGCTATGAAAAAAGTGATAATCCGATTGTAACCAAGTTATGTAATCGGGCCGCTGGAATAACACGTGTGGGCTACTTATCTAAGAAATGACCACGTAGGCAAAGCCGCGGGCACAGCTAGTCAGAAATAAATCTTGTTATTTAGTCAGTAGGTAAACATAGGTCGGATAATGAATTTGTCAGGCAAAAAAAAAGGTTAAAGTTTTTTTTTTTGGTTTATTTGTCAGTCAATTGTACTATTATATAACCTGTGCTACAGTTAAAATTAAACCTTCAAAGTGTAAGATTTCCATTAAAAAAAACAGACACTCCAAGCTAATGCTACGAAAAAATTAGCAAATAAAATTTGTTGTAACCATAGACATATATATACTATGGTTATGTCTCAGAGGGGGGATATCTAGCCTCCCCACTCTTAGAGGGGGTTGTACACCCCCCTCACCCCTACCCCACTAAAATCTTGGAATAAGGTTCAGCCAAACCAAAACCTTTTGTCTAATAAAAGCTTGTTATTGGATGTTAAAGGTACCCTAAAGATCGCATCATTTGTGAATCCAAATATATTGGTCCAAATCCATACTAATATTATAAAAGCGTCTTGTATTATAAGAAGCTGTCTCTCTGTCTGATTGTTACCTTTTCACGACTAATCGGATGAACTGAATTTTCTGACAAAAAACTTGCGAGTGCCATTGGAAAAGTATTTGTTGTGGAGTCTAGCGTAGTGGTTGTATTCTCTTTGGTGGAGTCTCTGACCAAATGCTGTATCATTAGATTCTAAAACACTAAAACAGTAGGCTACTCTCGCTCTAGTCTCATATATTCCTCAATGTTCACCACAATGTTTCCACAGAGAGTGCCCATTTTTGGACACAATGTTTCAACGTCTCCGTTCAACGAGAGGGGCACAATGTTTCAATGGAGAGTGCCCACCCATTTCTGGGCACAATATTAAATCATTGACTGGATGAACCAACACAAACTTATTAGACTTGAGTTTTCTTTATTTATTGTCTCTTGGTAACAAGCACAAATTAAAAATGTATATAACCCCAACCCCGGCCCCCATTATAGCTAAGAACCACCATGATCACATCAGCTTTCAAACAGAAAAAAACATATCAAAATTGGTCCATTTATTTAGGAGTTATGATGCCTCAAAGAGACAATGATACATAAATACACACCCTAAACTTATAACACCCCTCTCTTTTGAGTTTGATGGCTAAAAACATTGTACTAAATGGTAATATTAAATTATTACTTGCGCCCACAGAATAGCAAGTAGTAAGTGGTTGTGTACTAGTTAGCAAAGTTTTATTACTGTACATTTTCAGCTTGAGATGTATTTTGGGGCCCATCAACTACTGTTAACAGGACATAGTTAATTTAAATAGGTAGAATGTAGAAATGGATTTTGTTTAATAAGGACTGACTCAAATTAAACATTGCAGTGTTTTTGATATATTTATTGAGTAGCACTAGCGGAAACAGTGGGCTGTTCCTGTGCCATTTCATAAGCCTTTTCTAATGTATCCTGTATGACTTTCATGTCATTTTCAATGCTCCGGGCCCAGTTTTCAACATCTCCTATTTCTTTTAATGCACTGCTAAAGTTTTCCACAAGTGCAAGCCACTGCTGTGTCTGCTTGGCAAAGTTTATTGCACCCTGGTGTAGGAGTTTTGCCTCAGCATCTAGCTTCTTTTGGTTTAAGTATGCTTGTGCAACACTGAAAAAAAAGGCATTAGCAGTTACAGGAACTGGTAATAAGTAAATCATCATAGCTAAGATATTGATTATGAATTAATTAATGTGAGCACAAAGAAAATAAATATATTTATTTAAAAAGGGACATGGAGAAATAAAATTGAAGGAAAAATGTAAGTATTACAATTTTGAATGATTAGTAGAGTTTATTAAGAATCTGTTTTTGTTCCAAGCTAAATAATATGCTGGCAGGACAGGAGTCAACCGGGAGGCCAACCAAGGGTTGAAAAAAAGTAAGAATTAGATAAACATACCCAACATTCAGATGGTCTACAAGAGCCTGTGTTAAATCGTTAGCTGCTGCAATACAGTCTTTGCGTTTTTGTTCTAAAAATGGATAACCAAATTATTGTATGTATGTATTAGAATTAAATATTATTTGCTTAGCTAACATTTAATTACAGCCTACCTTGAAGCACTCTCTTGGCTGCTTGTCTTGCTTGATGCTCTTTTATGAGAGAAGATAACATTGTAATTAGCTTTGGATACAAATTGAAAAGTTTTCTTTTAGTAGCCTCCAGATAATAGGACTACATGAATAACTTTTTGAACTGGTTACTCAATAAAAATCGTAACCATGGCACAATATTATTCCGTCATTTCTCTTGCTTGATTTGTTTAATTTTTTTTACATTTACAAAAAAAATATGTAGTAACGAAAATATCACTTCACTTCTTGTTATATATGGCATTTGTGGAGTTGCCATTCCACAATTCCGCCAATGTCACGTAAGTCGTATTCCGAAAAATAAGGGAGAATACCAGAATGAAATTAATCGGTAGAATATGGGAGTATCGAAGAGCTCCAAGTAGATTATTGATTGATTTGTTGAAATATGTTTTTATATAATTATGTACGTGAATATAATCGAAAATATCGAAATCACACAAATTCACACTATCGAAAAGACAAAGAGACTTCATACTTGACACTTGTCAGCTTGACGTAGGCTGTTCGCTTTGAAGCAAAATTAACTATGCTAAACATGATCACATTTTTGGCGTTCGCTTTGGACATTTGGGGGCGAAATTATCGTTCTGAAATGTTTTCGATCACCGTTCGTATTGCACGTATAGATGACATGATGACTTGACATAGGAAAAGGTTCTACGGTAGTTTTTCATTCGGTTTGGGCAGGATCGATGTGTCAAAAGTAGAAAAAATTGCAAGTGTTGAAAAAGTTCAAAGCGAACGGCTTGTTTAATAAGCCGCAGCTATTTATGTACCTATTTAGTTTGTGCTACATATACACAAACTAATAAGAAGATACGGGCAGATTACCCGTATCTTCTTTGTAGTTTGTGCCACCACTTACTAGGTTGTGCCACCGTGTTGAACAATCTCGAGAGCAGTGCCGTTAACTGTAATCGGTAAAGGAGGAACGTGCTCGTTCAGCATGATCTTGGTTTATCCAAGTTCTTTTTGAGACCGATTTTCTTGGAAGCTTCAGCTAGGCTATCCAGCATCCACTGCAAATCCTGCAACGATTCGGACATTATGACGATGTCGTCTGCAAATCTCAAGTGTGAGATGTACTTGCCGTTTATGTTGATGCCCTGCCCTTCCCAGTCTTGTCTTAAACATGTCTTCCAATGCGTTGCTGAACAATTTCGGGGATATCTCACTCCTGTCACGCAGGTTGACATGTTTATTCTGTTTGTCCTGGATTTGGACAGTCTAAGTTGCCACATCATACATGCATCTCAGCACTTGGATATATCGCCAGTCTACTTGGAATCGTTGCAGAGATTCTAGAACAGCCAGGTTTCGATTGAGTCAAAAGCTGTCTCATAGCCACAGAAGAAATAATAGTACTAATGATGAAAGCCAGAAAGTGAGTTAAAGTGGATTTAGGGTAAATTTATAACACAGAATTCAAAATATATTTTTGGCAGTAGTGGTTAGGAAGCCCCCCCCCCCCCTATTTTTAAAGGAAATAAATTACCCTTGCCTGATTATGTATGTGCACTATGTCTCGAAGTGGGAAAATAATTCCCCAAATCACGAACTTGCTGTACTTTTGTTATTATCCCTGGTTTGACCATAGCTTCGAGTTTCACCTATATTATATTTATCATTTTTTTTTATTATATTCTAAAATACATTTATTACGAGTATGTCATGCATACATAAATTTTGTTGTGTTGTGTTATGCTATTCAGAAGTGGGATGGTCAGGAAGGCCATAAAGCAGCGTGAGAAATGATCAATGCTGCGTCAGGATAACCGATCTTGGTGTCCATAGTTGCGGGTGCTGTGTCTAGGTTCGATAAATCTTAGGCACTGACGGTGGTTATGAAAACACTGGTTTGAATCACACGTTTAATGTGTACAGGTACAAATTATAAGCACGGTCTACTAATTCCAAAACACAATAATTTTTCTATGTACCCACATAGCTAGAATAATCGGAGTCGAGAAAGCGGTGTCATGCTCCGCAGCAGCGCCACCATAATTTATAGGGATCAGTCATAGCGGAAAGTAATGTACGTTGAACGTACATCATGTATGTAAGTCGATAATTGAGGAGAATTGGGGAGGTTTATATAAAGTGTGCGGAGAGTATGGTAAAGAAGGGAGAAGAGTGGAGGAGGAAAAATGAGGGATATTGTGAAGTCAGATGACATCTGTCAAACTTAAAACTATTACTTAAAACTTAGCTATTACTCGGCAACTATTGATCGTTGACTATCAGTTTCTTTACAGAAATGTCAGATCTCATCGATATCTACGTTATTCATAAAAACTGTCAAACTTAAAATGGCTATAAATCTGAAACTAACGACTCTAGACTAGTTTTTAGTTTTTAGACTAGTTTCTTTACAGAAGTGATAATCGATATCTTCGTTTTGTATGTCAGTCGCAAACTTAAAAGGACGTTAACTCGCTAGTCTAGTAGTTTCTTTACAGAAATGATAGATCTCATCGATATCTAAGTTTCATATGACAGCTGTCAAATTTAGAAGTGACAACTGTCAAACGTCAAACGATCAAGTATTGAAAGCTGATGTCAACAATGACAGACAATGACAGAAATTCCATAGTACATATATTTACTCAAACAAGCTTGTAATGTGGTCATTATTTCGATAACCTTCTTTAGACAAAGTCGACCTTGCCGCGCTGCTTGAATAGGCGCCAGCAAAGTTGTATGGAATTTCATTACTGTCGTGTTTTGCGGCCAGCAATTTCCTTTGAAAATCCATTATTGTCATGTTTTTTAGTACTATTATTTTTTCTGTGGTTTTGTTAACCACCGAACTCGAAATGAGAGGCGTTGTAGCTCCCAGACGAATGGACCGATTTTGATGTTTTTTTTCTTTTTGAAAGCTGATGTGATCGTGATTGTTGTTTCTGTTTACGTTTACGTTTACGTTTACGTTTACGTTTACGTTTACGTTTACGTTTACGTTTACGTTTACGTTTACGTTACCGTTACCGTTACCGTTACCGTTACCGTTTCCGTTTCCGTTTCCGTTTCCGTTTCTGTTTCTGTTTCTGTTACTGTTTCTTTTTCTGTTGTTGTGGTCGTTGTTGTTGTCGTCTTTGTCGTTGTCCTTGTTGTTTTCGTTGTTGTTGCATTGTTTGAGTAAATTCTTATTATACTAAGCTGGTTTTATTTAAATTCATCGCATTGTTTGAGTAAAGCACTATACAAGCCTTGGTCCGCAATGACTGCCCTGCTGGCCACGCTATGATGGCCTCGAGCTTTGCTTAGTTAAGTTCTCGGTCTTCAAGCTTGGCCATCATTGCAGCCCTTGCTGTCGGCGCTATAAAGGCGCTATGAATATAAAAAAAAAATCATTCCAGCTTGGCCATCAAGGGCTGCAATGCTGACCGCGCTGTGATGGCCTCGAACTTAACTTAGCTACGCTCTCGACCATCATCATCGCTGCCAGCAACGCAGTCATTACAGACCGCGGCAGTAATGTACTATTATCCGAAAGTATTCGTAGTTACTTTAAACAATAAATTGCCCTATAGGTATGTAAGTCATCATCATCATCATCATCATCATGTCTGCCTCTAGAAGTCCACTGCTGAACATAGGCCACCCCCAAAGAGCGCCATGACGAGCGATCTTGAGCCACCTCCATCCACCGACTTCCTGCGATGGCTACAATGTCGTTGGTCCATCATGTGGGGGGTCTCCCTACACTTTGCTTGCTTGTTCAAAGTTACCATTAGATAACCTTTATCCCCCAGCGATTGTCTGTTTTGCGAACTATATGGCCTGACCATGCCACGTTAACTTGCAAACTCTGAGAGCTATGTCAGTAACCTTCGTTCTTCCACGGATTACCTCATTTCGGATTCTATCACGTAGTGAAACACCGAGCATAGCTCTCTCCATTGCACGCTGAGCAACTTTGAGCTTGTGTATGAGACCAATAGTTAGCGACTAGGTCTCAGTGCCCTATGTAACACGCACTGATTATAAACTTTTGTTCTGGCTCTGAGGTATCTGTGACGAGATGATATGGCGTAATTTCCTGAACACTCCGAGTTGGATTTGTCGGTTGACCTCTTTGTCGAAGTTAGAGCTACCCAGCTACGTCTGATCTAAGTACACATAGTGATCAACTGCTTCAATAATATCGTTCCCAACATAAACCAGCATAGGTAAGTAAGACTGCTTAATTTTTCGTTGTTTATATTATATCACCTGTCATTATTGTCATTGCCGGTCATTTATATCATAAGCAGTCATTATTAAAATTGACTGTTATTTTGACTTTGCCTATTATTCTTGACATTGCTTCTCATTTCTCTCATCAACTGTCAATACTGGGCTGTGTTCACTTACACGCTCGAATCATCCGTGCGATTATCGCTCGATCATCCGGAGTTAGTGAACGACTTTGGACGTCCACATACAACTGACAACTGTCAAGTGTACAATTCCTCCCCTCCCTTACTATTTTTCGGATGACCCAGGCGAACGCCCGACGACGCCGTGAACGATTTCGAGTGTACGCGCGGGTGATCCGTGCGTCCTCGAACGTATAAGTGAACGGGCCCCTGTATGTTTTGATATTTGATAGTTGTGACCTTGGTATGGCGTGTAAATAGCCTATACCGTGTGTACTCGCGTACCGTTATGGCTGAAAAAACTATTTGAAAATTCCTATTGGAAAACACTCGTATCTCCACTATATGCAGTAAATTAATACGCCCACTCACCACTTCATTAATCCAGGCTGACCTGCAGGTCCTCGAGGTACGAATTACAGCAGATGTACGTCTCCGAAGACCGGCGGGTACCCACCCGCCGGTCTTCGGAGACGTTTCTTTGTTAGAGCACCCGCTCCAACAATATTCTAAGATAAAAACAGCACTACCAAAGCGTGAAGGCACTGTACACTTATAGTTCTCCAAATCGTCAGATACTGCAGTGTTAATAGTAGTAGTTTTCAGAAGATCTTCAAGTCTTTTCAATTAAATATGATTATGTTTCCGAGGGAAGTAATTTATCACAACGGAGATTGAGAAGCATCCATTGCGACTCAACTGTCGACCAATCACTCGCCAGCTTCGAATGCATAAACAAGCATGCGAAATGACTGCTAACGCCATCTCTCAGAGTTTTGGATGAAACCAAAGATATAACATCCATGAGAGCGGGCGCCTGCACTATATACGAGTGTTTTCCATATGGTTATTAATGTATAATATACGTAAATAATCAATGAAAAATATTCTAAATAATTTTTAGGCACTGATGCTTCACCATGCACCCCGCCTTGGAAGGTCACGAGACTTTCAAAACAGACTATGAGAGTTATATTAAGACAATATATTTAAGAGAAACTCCATGACTAATCCAGAACGGTGGATGACTCTATAGTGAGCAATAATAAAAATATTATGATTAAAATTAATGGTTTATATATAATTAAGAGTTAAATAATATTATTGAGTTGGTATAGGATATACCTTGACAACTGGTCGCTTATAGCTACCAGATTTAGTTTTAACCATCACTACCCGGACTTGATTATCTGCACCTGAGTAGACATCGGTTATAACACCTAACGGCCAGCTTAAAGGCGGAGAATCGTCCTGTCCCACTAGTACGACAGTTCCGACCTCAATAAGTTTGTCTGGAGTAGTCCATTTTTGCCTGACTTGCAGCGTATGCAAATACTCTAGTCGCCATTTTTTCCAAAAAGACTGGAACATACTGTCCAATAATTGTTTACAATGCATCAGATTAATGCGTTTATCAGATAAGTATTGCAACGGAGTCGACATTAAGAAATCCGCAGGCGTGATCACTTCTGGATGAGGATCGGACGTGACCAGATTAAGGGGCCTGGAGTTCATAATGCACTCGATTTGCGCTAAAACGGTCTGCAACTCCTCATACGTAAGAAGCTGACGATCACACGATATAAATGTGATTTTAGGCTTTTGATATTAGACTCCCACATAGCTCCAAAATGTGGAGCCCTGGGTGGAATCATTTTCCACTCTATTCGGCGGCTTTCAAACTCCCTTGAAAGAGACGACTTGAAAGTAGAGCTCAACAAGCAGCTATAAAGCTCATCTAGCTGGGCCCTTGCCCACACGAATGTGGATCCATTGTCCGAGTACGGGAAGGAAATTTGACCACGACGGGAGATAAAGCGTTTGAATGCCGCCAGAAAACAATCAGAAGTCAAATCAGAGACCAGATCAATGTGTACAGCCTTGGTCACTAGACACACGAACAGGCAAATATACGCCTTTTGTGCATGCTGGCCTCTGCGTCGAGACAACGTTATGCGAATAGGGCCAGCATAATCAACCCCTGTATGAACAAAGGCTTTCGCTTCTGAGACGCGATACGCAGGAAGGTCTGCCATTCTTGGCGTCGGATGAGACGGATTTAATTTAAAGCAAGTATTGCACTTCCGAACCTTGGATCTCACGACAGTCCTGGCATCTAATATCCAAAACCGCTGTCGTAAGATAGACATGAGTAGTCCTGGTCCAGTGTGACAATTCATAACATGATAATGTTGAATGATTATGTCCACAATGTGGTCACGTTTGGGAAGAAGGGCAGGATATTTAGCATCAAAGGGAAGAGCCGATTTGGAGAGCCTTCCGCCAATCCGTAAAATGCCTTCTTCGTCCACGAAAACAGCTAGATTTTGAAGTTTCTTTGCCGGTAATTTATTGGCTTTAAGAAGCTCAATGTCTCGGCTGAAATGCACAGATTGTACAGCGTGGATCATAGCTCGTTCCGCAGCTAACAGACCCTGTATAGGTTCCATAGAAACCTTCGGTCGTGCAAATTTAAGTACGTATCGAATTATGCGCAATAATTTGTCCCATGATGAGGTGCGCTGAGACAACTCGTACAGCAAAGGTTGCTCGAGCTGAGAGGTTACAGTCAATATATTTGCCTTATGCTCCGGAAGTTCTCCACAACTAGTGGGAGAGAAGCTCTTAATTGGCCAATCTTCGGGAGGATGGCAAATCCATGACGGGCCGTTCCACCATAGACCATGTGAGGCCAATTGTGACGGTAGCATGCCCCGGGAGAAGCAATCACTAGGATTTTCTACTCCGGCGACATGATAGAAATGTTCAGGAGCTAATTTTTCCTGGCACTGAGCGACACGATTACCAACAAAAACTGACCAACGATGCGGGGATGAGTGGATCCATGATAAAGCAATCGTTGAGTCTGAGAACACAAATATTTCTGCAATCGAAATGCGAGCAGCATAAGCGTCTCTGACAGTTTTCACTAGTTTAGCCATGAGCACGGCAGCGCATAGCTCAAGGCGAGCGAGAGTTGTTATTTTGGTCGGCGATACTTTCGACTTAGTGCAAAGTAGTCTGACCTTGATACCTGAAGGGTAGGTACAGTGAACGAAGATCACACTCCCATATCCGTTCATACTGGAATCAGAAAAGGCGACTAGACGAACTACGCAGTCATTAGCAACACCTACGTAACGTGGAATTCTTAAAGTATCCAGCAAAGGAAATTCTTGGGCAAGCGCGGAGAATTGTTTTACTATATTCTCCGGTGCAGGATCGTCCCAGCCACTGTTACAAAGCCACAATTCTTTGATAAGCAGTTTGGCGTAAAGAATCACTGGAGCGACCAAACCTAGTGTGTCAAACAATCGCGCTACCACCGTGAGTATATTTCTTTTCGTACATTTCTCTGTAATTGGAGAGGTCATAAAAAAGAAATTGTCAGCAGCAGGTTCCCAGGATAGACCTTAGACCTTGGAAGAGGTATTTTCCGAGTCGTAAGAGGTATTTTAACATTAACAGTATTAGAGGGTCTAATAAGATTAAAAAATATGTAAAGGTTAATACATTTTTGAAAAGAACCTCAGTCATGTTAAAAAAAAATAAAAAAAAATTAAATGCTCAAAGATATGCAAAGAAAAATTAAATTTAAATAAAGAGCTTGATGAATGTTATAGTTTATTAGGCCGCAATAATAGAGAAATAGATTACATGAATAGTAAAATTACTTGCTTAAAAAAACAATTGTGTGACTTAAACGGCAAATATGTGGCATCAAATAAGCAAATCAAAGGCCATATTGCAGCCATGGCTTGCTTGGTGGCTCAAAGCCCTAGCAGCTCTGACAAGTGCACTTCCAATGTTCAGGTCATAGAAAACTCCAGGATAGTGCCTAACACACTTGGAGTAAAGAATAGCCCCAATGATGTTCCTGAGTACAAGTCACCTGTGCAGGATCCTCTCACTACCTATCCAATAAGCTCAGATTGTTTATTGAAGCCATCTGAGTGCCCTAGAAAAACTTTGGTATTCAGTGATCAAATAGGTGCAGGCATGGGCAGCCTGCTTCAAAATTGCTTAACTCAAACAGTCTGTAATAATAGTTTCTCCGGTTTGCCACTAAAAGGATTTCAGTCAAAAATAAAAAACTGTACATTTGACAAAAATACCACAATTGTATTACAATTAGGTAACAGTCTAGCTGTAAAAAAAACTGATATTATTAATCTTGTTGAGACCCTAGTAGATATAGAAAATATAGGTGTCGGCAGGATTATTGCCTGCTCATTTCCATATTCTAATAAAATGACGCAAACGCAAAAAGATCATGCCTATGATCTGAATTTGACATTATATAATTTGACTTGTCGTCAAAGTGACGTTTTGTATTTTGAAACTATCAATTTTGTTAGAAAATTTATTTTGACAAAGAATACATTGTATCTCAGCAAAAATGATAAGGTGACCATCGCTAAATTGTTAGCATTTAATATATATGATCCAGTTGTACATGGTATAATGGATTACTCTGACGATGCCACGGTTAATAGCTGTATTAGACGCGTTACAGCGGAGCCAAATTTACCTGTTAATTTAAACTGACTGTTAAGACAATGGAAAGGCCTGGTAACTTACATATTTTTCATAACAATATACAGGGTCTTTCCAGCAAAGCATTAGAGTTAGAACTTTTTTTAGATTTTTCTAAGGTCGATGTTAGGTGTGTAACTGAGCATTGGTTCACGATAGGTACTTTGATACCATCCATTAGAAACTATGTGATTGGCAGTTCGTTCAATAGAAGAAAAGCGAAGTCTCATGGTAGTTCTTTAATTTATTTAGTGGATACATGTAAATTTAAGGAGAGGAAAGACATTGTGGCTTTGTCTGTTGAACGGATTATTGAGTTATCATGTGTTGAGCTGGAGCATCATATAATTGTATGTGTATACAGACCCCCACTGGCTGATTTCAATGTGTTTGAGTCTGTTATGGAGGATGTTCTGAGGAAATGTTCTAACAATTCAAAATTCCTTGTTGTATGTTGTGATTTCAATGTAGATATACTTGTTAAATGTCCATTAAGCGATAAATTTCTAAATTTGTTTTTGTGCTTCAACTTAAAAAATCTTTTTAATCAGCCAACCAGAATCACTAGCACTTCTGCAATCTGTTTAGACAATGTTTTTTGCAACTGTGAACCTCGTAGCAGGGCTATAAGTGATAAGCTTAGCTCTGATCATAGTGGGCAAAGTGTTGTGTTTCAATGTAAATCAAGTAAAAACTCTCAGGAGTTCACTTACAGGCCTATTACTTGCAAGCGTTTGGAACGGTTTGCAGATAACATTGATAATCAACTTAGTCACTTGCCGTTTGATGGGAATTCTGATGACCTTTGCAATTCCTTGTTTAATATAATGGATAAAGAGTTTAACGATATATTTATAAGGGTGGGATTTGATGACTGGGCTACAACAGGTATTTACAAAAGTAGAAACAAATTATACGATTTATATTCTCAAAAAAAAAAGAATGCTAATGACACGAAATTTGTTGAATACTTAAAACAATATTCTAAGACATTTAAATCCGTGTGTAATACCGCGAAATCTCCTCATTTGAGTAGGAAAATTAAACAATCGGAAGATAAAATCAAAACAACATGGAAAATAATAAATACCGAAACCAGCAAAATTAAACCTCGAGACCGAAATTTTATCCTAAACATCGGCAATAAATTAATTTCCAAAGATCACGAAGTTGCCAATGCATTTGAAGATTTCTTTACAAAAATACCAATAGTTACTACCCAGTCTTTAAAATCATCCTCAGTTGAGGCTTCTTGTATGCTCTCAAGCAACGTTGAAAAGTGTGATGTTACATTTAAATTTAAACATATTAATGTTAATTCGATTGTTAAGACATTTAAATTGCTTAACATAAAAAATACAGAGGATCTCAGGGGAATAACTACTAAAATTTTAAGTTCCATTATTGGTGTAATTGCTCCATACTTAGTAATTATTTTTAATAATTGTGTTGATGAAGGAGTTTTTCCCGAGATAATGAAAAATAGTAAACTTATTCCCTTATTCAAGTCTGGCAGTAAAAATTATCCGACTAACTACAGACCCATTTCTATACTTCCCGCTCTAAGTAAATTTTTTGAGAAAGTAATATTAAATCAGTTATTAACACATTTCAATCTCAATGGTCTGTTTCATAATGAACAATATGGCTTCACTAAAGGCCGTTCAACGACAGACGCAGGCACAGGGCTCTTAACGCATATATTCAGTGCTTGGGAGGAGTCACAGGACGCAATTGGCGTTTTCTGTGATTTATCCAAAGCATTTGACTGCGTTTGCCACGAAACATTAATTTTTAAATTGAATCATTACGGAGTTAATGGGAAAGCTCTCGATGTTTTATCCTCGTATCTTAGCAATAGAATCCAAAAAGTAGATGTAAATGGTGCGAGGTCATCAGGATCATTACAATGGGAGTCCCACAGGGTTCAATACTTGGACCATTCTTGTTCTTGGTTTACATTAACGATCTTCCCTTTTTCATAAAGAACTTATGTGACATTGTTTTGTTTGCAGATGATACTTCTCTAATTTTTAAGATTGACAGAACCTTGAATAATTTTGACGACGTTAACAAGGCAATCGCGCTAGTTCTTAGTTGGTTTACAACTAACAATTTAATGTTAAATCCTAAGAAAACTAAATGTATCAAATTTTCAATACCCAATGTCAGAGGGGTTCCTACGAATTCAAGTATTTCAATAAATAGTGAGCCTGTAGACCTTGTGCAGTCAACCACATTTTTGGGTATTACTGTAGTCAAAATTACAGTGGGGTCCTCACATATCGTTGTTAGCTGGTAGATTGAGCTCTGCAGCCTATGCAGTACGTAAAATTAGACAGTTTACCGATATAGCTACTGCAAGATTAGTATATTTTAGTTACTTTCACAGTATTATGTCATATGGCATTTTGCTGTGGGGTAAGGCCGCGGAAATTCAATCAATATTTGTGCTACAGAAGAGAGCAATTCGTTCCATTTACAATATGAAATCCCGAGATTCTCTTAGGGAACGTTTTAAAGAGATCAATAATACTTGTGTTAATAGTGTTGTTAATAGTGGCTTGTCAATATATATATGAAAATATAATGTATGTTCGGAAGAATATCAATACCTTTGTTAAAAATAGGGATGTTCATAATTTTAATACTAGAAATAAAAATAAACTAAAAGTGTCTGGATTTCGGTTAAAGAAAGTTAGTGGTTCATATATGGGGAACTGTATACGATTTTTTAATAAGTTACCTGACGGCATTGATCAATTACCAATGCATAGGTTTAAAACTTTTGTTAAAGTAAATCTCATAAAGAAAGCGTATTACAATGTAAATGATTATATTAATTACAGAAATGCATGGCCTGATGTCTCCAAGCTCCATGATAATAATATGTGATAGCTTCGATGTTAACGTTAAGTAAATGAAATGTTCAAAGTACTTTGTGAGATGTCTCAAACAAATCATGAGATCACGTTGTTTTATGCAACATAATTATCGAGTTAGAAGTTTTTACCTTATTTTTTCCAGTATGATTGTTTAATGTTTGTGGGATATCTCATTGTCACTTTTACCTTTTATATTTGTAGTTTACATATTTTGTTATAATTGTGTGATTTGAAAAAAATATAAAGAATGAACAAATATGGAAAAAATACATCCCCGTAGAGTTTCTTGGTGCTCTCTTCTCTAACGGGCGTATTTCCGAAGCACCGGTAGAGTCAGAAGGGTATTTCCTTTTCCAGTGTGAGATTTAACTCTGTTGGCACATGAAAGGGAAATTTCCTTTTCATACTCAAAGAATACTTAGTTTATCTAAATTTGGATTGATTTGATCTTTTTATAATATTTTATGTATATCTCTTTGTTCAAGAGATGTTAATTTTGACTTGTAAAAGTGCTATTATTTTTGCCTATTTACAATAAAATACTTTGACTTTGACTTTTTCGAAATCTAGTAATTTACGATGTGAGTCGGGGAGGTTATTCATTAAATTTGATGAATTGCTTGACCATTTCACCAAGTCAAAACCGCCTGCTTTAAACATCTTTATTTGTTCATCAGATAGCTGTTTCGCGGTATCCTGATCTAAAGCTGAATACTTACACCAAGTCATCCATGTATAGACTGATCTCTGCTATTTTTGCGGCATCGGGGTAATGTGGACTCATGTCAGTAGCCAGTTGTCGCACAGTGCGCATAGCTATGTATGGACTTGACTTGAGACCAAAAGGAACGCAGTTGAACTGAAAGGTGCGCACTACATCATTCTCATTGAACCTAAACAATATACGCAGGTATTTACGATGGTCAACAGATACACCAATACGTAAATACATTTGTTTTATATCAGCGTTCATTGCTACGGGAAATAATTTGAACTGTAACAATAACAAGAACAGATCGGTTTGTAAATTTGGACCAACGTGCAATACGTCATTCAATGACAATCCAGTGTGAGTCCTGGTACTTGGGTCTAGGACTATGCGTGGCATTGGTTTGTCCGGTCTTATTATGGCGTGATGTGCTATATAATAACCGTCAGTAAGTTCGGAGTCAGCTACTTGACTAAGGTAACCATTGTTGAGGTACTCTTGAATCACCTGGTTATAGTTCTCCCTTAAGACAGGTGATTGACGAAGCTTCCTTTCCAATGACAAAAGTCGACGGTGGGCGGCTGCATGAAAATATTGTTCATTGCCAAGTTCAGCCGGATCTTTACAAAATAGCAAAGATATTATATAACGACCCACATCGTCGTGCGTCACGGAAGACGTAAAAATGTTCTCGCATTCCGTCTCTTTAGGTGATAACAAACGAGTTTGGGGTACGTCCTCTAATTCCCAAAACTTCTGCAATAGGTCATTTAAAGCTAACGCAGTATAGGTAGCGGTAGGTATGACGTCATTACGTACGTAATCTCCCATCAAAACATACCCAAACTTAGTCAAAAACACGGGAGGCGCACGCGAACCAGAATCGACCCTATTCCCTAAATAAATATATGGGAAGAGCTGAGCACCCAACACAACATCAATATTTCCGGGAATATTCCAGTTTAAATCGGCAAGTGGCAAGCCCTGTAGATGCTGTAAGTCATTATCCCATTCTATGAAGTGCGATGGCAATTGGTCGGTAATGCATTCTACCACTAACGCATGTATAGTATATTTATGTTCCGGATATACGCGGGATTCAATACCGAAATATACGTAACCGATGATCGGTCAAAATGTCGAACCAATACCTTTGACAAAAGAATTACTCATAGGTATTATTGGCAAATTGAGCATCCGACAGCAATAAGTCGTAATTAAATTATTTTGTGAACCATTGTCAATCAGGCACCTAACTACCTTCTTCTGTCCCGTACTACCTTTCGGACGCGCATATACTTGTGCGGTCGACAATAAGACCCCGGTGCTAGACTTTACTTCGGCAGCAAGTAGCAGGAGGCATCATGTGGCGACGGCGATATTTCACTTGGAATATTATGCAACTCGGCACGTACGCCAATATCTTCCTTATTTCTATGAATAGAAGAGCGAGGTATCGGATTCGTCTGAGCGACGGCTAACTGCAGCGCAGGCGAGATGGCAGACGCGCGGGAGTCACGGGACGGCGGCGGAGGCAAGATCGACGGCAAGCTGTCAATTATTTCAGCGGTATGTATATGTGTATTAGAATTTACATTTTTATCATTAAAATGTAAAAGATTATTATGACGTTTTTTGCAAAACTCGCAAAAAGAAGACGAATGACAGTCTTTTAGACTATGCGAAACACTTAGGCAATTAACACAACCACGTTTCGATTTAATAAAATCAAAACGCGCCTTTGCATTCAAGTTTTTAAATTACGCGCAATTATCTAGCAGAATATGGCTATTATCATTACAGCACGCACAGCGCGATAACGGAGCAAGCGCAGGCGCAAGCATAGCAGAGGCACCAGCCTGCGTAGGTACATTATCACTCGCTACGAACGCATTGTAGGTATGAGCGCACGGGTTGCGTGACGTAGAACCGGGCGGCTTACTCGAGCTGCTTCGCGAGGTTGAACACGTAGGGGCAGCGGAGTTCGAGCGTTCTAAGATCTTAACTTGATCCTGCATAAAGCTTATTAGGTCTTTACTCGTAGGTATTTCCGTGCCTCGAACAGTCATTTCAAAGGTTTGAACAGTTTGACAATCTATCTTTCGAATGGCACAGTGTAACAGAATAAAATCTGTTAGATCACCTATACCTAACTGTTTCAGAGCTGCGATTGACGCCGAATATCTCTCTACGAACGAATCCAAGCTATTAGCATTCTGAGAACAACTCTTTAAATCAAGTATATTGTTCAAGTAGTGTATACCTAAAGCACGCTTATCTTGATATTTTTTCACCAAACTATTCCATATGATATTGTAGGTATCACCTGTCGGTACGATACCAGCGAGAACTTTCAACGCATTGTGTCAGTTTACCTACTAAGTATTGCACACGCTGTGAGTCAGTCAACTGATTGTTGTTATGTATGTTTGATTTAAACGACTCGTAAAAAACCGGCCAATTCTCCGTTTTCCCGTCAAAACTCGGCAATGAAATTGGTGGCAAGTTAATATGCGTAGTAACATCCTTTGATGTATTGACGTTATCTCGCGATAGTAAAATCGAGTCATTATTTATTTTATTTCTAGTCCGTTTCACTCTAGTATACAAATCCTCGAACGAGTCTAAACTAGCATAGTCGGGGGTAGAACTTGGTTTCAAAGCTAACTTAATTTGATTAATTTGATCTATAATCGACTCAAACTTATCGCGGATATCATCAATCGTTTCTGACTCGGTCATGAAGTTCTCATTCAATCTCGAATCGAACGAAGTTATATTTTTCGAGGAGTTATACAAACGATTAATACGTTGGTATAACATTTCTCTCTTATGTTCAAATAAGACCAGCGAAGTTTCTAGACTTGCTTCTGCCATTGTATATTATGTGTTATGAAGTACCTACTGAACAAGAATTTTACCAAAACATACGTAAAATTATGAGAATTATGTACTTTCGTTGATATTTTTTAAAGTGGGTAGGAAGTTAAAATTATTTATGTTTGGGATTTCAGGAACAATTTACGTATAAAATCAACAAACTAAATAGCTGGTTAGGTTAATAATTATACCTATCCTTGGTTCGATAAGGACCATCAGATGGTGTGGCGTGTAAATAGCCTATACCGTGTGTACTCGCGTACCGTTATGGCTGAAAAACTATTTGAAAATTCCTATTGGAAAACACTCGTATCTCCACTATATGCAGTAAATTAATACGCCCACTCACCACTTAATAAATCCAGGCACACCTGCAGCTCCTCGAGGTACGAATTACAGCAGATGTACGTCTCCGAAGACCGGCGGGTGGGTGCTCCAACAATATTCGAAGATAAAAACAGCACTTCCAAACGTGAAGGCACTGTACACTTATAGTTCTCCAAATCGTCAGACACTGCAGTGTTAATAGTAGTAGTTTTCACAAGAACTTCAAGTCTTTTCAATTAAATATGATTATGATTACTCATGCTTGTGGATGACGTAGAAGCTTGTGTTTCTACGTTTCGTTCAAAGGCACAGAGTTGTGAGGTTAGTCTCTCTATAGTCCTTTCCTTTTTAGACATCAGTAGCCAACTTGATTTGAACGTTAGATATTCTTCAGGCAAGGTGTCTATGATTTTGCAGATCAGAAGTATCTCAGGCAACTCATGGTTTCCTTCAAGCTTGCTACTGCTACTCACTTGCTGATTCACCGTTGGCTCCACATGTTCAGAACTTGTAGAATCTTCTGATACTGCCGAATTATAATAATTTTCATCATCACTGCATGGAGAATGATTTACTTGTTGATGAACCTCTGTCTCTTCATGCTTATGATTATCATCGAATAAAATGATAGGCTCGAATTTGTCAGGTTCAGATTCAACCACATTTTCTTATAGCTGTGAGAAGCAATCTTCATAGAAAGTCACATGTCTAGATTTCTGTATTCGCCTTGGGTTTGAAGAATCTCTGAAATAATAACTTTTTGGATCATCGGTATATCCTAGAAATATTACGTCTTTGGCCTGGCCTTCATATCCAATTTCTTTCGTTAACAAGCGGGAACTTGTATAAGTGCTCTACACCCAAACAATGACTCAAGTCATCTTTGTAAGCGTGCCATTTCTCAAATAGTGTTTTCCCATTAAGAGCTCGATGTGGTGACCTATTTTTCAAATATACTGCTGCCTGGACAGCATCTTCCCAATACGCCTTTGACATTAAACTCTCAGCCAGCATGGATCACGCTTTCTCCACTATGGAGCGGTTAGTCCGCTCTGCTATGCCATTTTGCTGAGGACTGTACCCTACCGTAGTCTGATGCGTCACTCCTTTTGATGATATATAATCTGCAAAATCCTTGTTCACGTACTCCTTGCCACAGTCGCTTTTCAAAATTTTGATTTGAGCACCAGTTTGTCTCTCAACTAATGCTTGAATAATACAAAACTTTTCTTTAATCTCAGTTTTAGAAGCAATGAAGTAGGGATAGATCATCCGCGAAAAATCATCGATGAAAAGTAAAATGTATTTATTACCTTGGAATGATGTCTCAGACATTTGTCCACATAAGTCTGAGTGCATCAATTCTAGCTTTGTAGTAGCTTTCTTGTACTCATTTGCCTTGAAAGATTTGCTCACCTGCTTACCTTCAACACAAGCAACACAACTAGATTTATCTACTTCAGTATAATCTATACCTACGTGAGAGTTCTTCAGTTGGCTCATACCTATGCGACATAAGTGACATAGTGCGCTTGTGCCATAACAGGTATCTGCTTAACGAGTCAGAGTGCACATCGTACGCCATAGTTTGGAGAGAATAAGTATTACAATCGAGAGTGTACAGTCCACCACTAACTGAACCATGTAGAATCACCTCACTTTTAACAGAAAAAAGATTTCCTTTATAAAAATTAAGTACATCCATGTTTATCAAAAAGTACAACAAAACCTTTGTCTACGCATTTTTGGACAGAAATTAGGTTACTATTTAGTTTAGGTACATACGCTACTTCTTTTATACTATCTACTACAGAAGAAGTGTCAATAGATATGTCACCAATACCACCACAATCAATCTTCTCGCCATTAACAATTGTAACGGTGCTACCTTCTAATGGTTTGATGTCCTTGAACCAATCCCGTCTTGGAGTCATATGCTTTGACGCGCCGGAATCAATAAACCATTAATCTTGTTCTGAACACGAAGATACACCAAGAGCGCTAAACGAAGTAATCTCCCTTTTAGATGAACTAACGTCTTTCTTTTCCTTGTTGCGTAGAGGGCAGACGGGCCGTTTGTGTCCAGGTATTCATTCATAACATACAATTGGCTTCTTCTTCTTAGAACAAGTATTACTTGCTGTATCCTTTTCTGTGGATTCAATCTTTGACATTTCATTTAGTAGCTTCCTTTTAACTAAATCAGTACTTACTTCGACGTTGCTATTCTCCAAAGCCATTATTAGAGGCTCAAATTGGAGTGAGACCTTGTAACGTTGCGTTTATCTTTCTAACAAATAATAAGATCTTAGTACTAAAACCTTAATAAGTAAAACTTAAATCTAAAATATAAACGATCAAAATTATAATTTTTATATGTACTACGCTAATCAAAACTAGTTCCAAACTCTTATAACCCTATAATCATACTAAAATAATAAATCTATCAAACAAAATACTTAACAACTAAACAATAACATAATAATTAACTACGAAACCATTGAAATATAACACATTGCAAAATGGCTCCGCAATGTACCACAGCGCTGATACGGGACTCCGGCGCGAATGCGATTTCTATCCCTACTCTGAGCTAACCTGTGGCACACTGCAGGCTAGTTCGCTCTCTTACAAATTAAATAAATGTTCAAATGTTCTCGAAACCTACGCCTTGACTTCCGTTCTGCAGACAGACGTACAAGCGCGAGCACGCGTCACCTTTTATATAAATAATTTAGTAAATTCAGTGTTATTTCGCTCTAGGAATCAACACCCTTGATGATTTCCTGCTGAGGATTTCCTCTGATGATTCCGCTGACGATCTCACTAATCAACACCATTGAGGATCTCCGTTGAGGAAGATCTACCTACACT
Source organism: Alsophila aescularia (assembly GCA_946251855.1). Taxonomy (NCBI): domain Eukaryota; kingdom Metazoa; phylum Arthropoda; class Insecta; order Lepidoptera; family Geometridae; genus Alsophila; species Alsophila aescularia. The sequence goes on from OX276378.1 coordinate 47,808,223, forward strand.
ACGCGGCACTCCACCTGGCCTGAGTCCTGCCGGTTCGACCCACTCCCGTCGGTCTGGTTCCACCTGAGATCTGCGGATACCAACGTAGTGCCAGCCGCCGAAGAGTCCTGGAGGCGACACCGACGCCACGTACCGTTTCCCTACGAAGCCTAGTTCAGGCCAGTGACTAAAGTGTACCTAAACCCAAGAGTGCGGGATGGGTTTGGTTTGAGCAAGGTCGCATCTAAATTATAAAGTAATAAACAAGTCTCTAACTACTTGTTTTTATATATTTTATCCGGATTATTACTACTACAATTATTTAACACTATTTTGATATAATTTCGTGCTGATAACGTTTTTGTTGGAAATTATACGCGTGTTCGTGTCAAGATTTTTATTTTAAGGAAGTACAACCTATCAATTGAGAAAAAAAAACAAAGAACTTGCTCTAAATTCAAAGCAAGAGAGTTTTAATAGCTAAAAAGGATTATTACAACAATATATGTACACAATAAGAAAAAAAACGCAATCGTGTAAAGAGCATTATTTTCCCACTTCGTAATTTGAACATTTTGAGGTCATTGAAACAATAAAAACACATAAAAACATAAAACAATATAAAACAGCGCTAGGATAGTTATTTTATATGAGATAGAAAAATAAACTATTTACAGGATTTTTTATAAACAATTTTTATTTTATTCTTGTCAACAATCCATAGACCACCGCTTTTTTAGAAACGTTCACCTCGCTACTGCACTTTGACATTGACTTATCAGCTTAGGGCTGCCATATCTTGAAAAGTATTGCCAGCTTAGAAGTATAAAATCTACTACAAAACTTTACATTGCGTTCTTTCTATGGGCTATCTGATCATGTAAAAAACCATTTACCACCCCACCCTTACCCTTATAAGGGTTAAGTCGTATATATTTTTTGCATCTCGAAAATATGTGTTGTTAAATTTTATTGTAGCAAAACTTCGTAATCTAACGAATAATTTATAAATAAACTGCAAACTCTATTTTGTCTATTTTGTGCTTAAATGGTAGGTTATAGTCTGTGCTACCACAAAATTTCAAATTTTAAAGTTATCAAAATTTCAATACAAGAGCTATTCTGGATTGAACATAACCCTTGCTCGAGCGTCATATCAATGAAAACAGATAATCCTGTGCGCGCTGTTAAAAAACCTACTTTAGGCAATGAACATCTTTTTTGAAAGGTAGAAATAAGTATAAGTATATTCGGGACAATTCCACACCAATTACCTAGCCCCAAACTAGGATACCCTGTACTATGGGTACTAGATAACGGATAAACATACATAGATACGAATATTATAACATCCATGACTCGGAAACAAACATTTCTGCTCATCACACAAATGATTGCACTTTGCAGAATTCGAACCGGCGACTGTTTGATTACGTACCTAGGAGCACTAGCCACGAGACCAGCCGGTCGTCAAATAATAATAAAATAATACATATTTAATATTATTACGTTCCGTCTTAAGTCAGCTCCTCGACAGCTCAAAATCGGTGGCGGGGGGAGGAAGCCCCGATTGGGTGGAGGGATTACAGTGTCCATTATATACGTAGTATTATTAGGTATTGTGTGGTGAGTTAACTTTATAATGTTAGTGTGAGAATGATAAACAGAATGACTTAGCAAACAAACATAATAATATATCTGTACCTCACCACAGATTAGTCCGTATTAAGCCATACTTAGGTACCGACAGTTAGTTATTATTGATACATTCAGCATTGCCTACTTTGTCTTAAATTAGTAACGGAGGTACCGTCAATAATTTAAGACTAAGTAGGCAATTGGATATTAATAAATGAAACAAACTTACTTGTCACGATCTTCCGGAAACTTAAAAAAACATAACTTTGAGTTTTTTTGCCTACAAGGCTTCCCTCCACACAACAATTGTTATTATTGTTACGTTTCGCTATTACTAGCGAAAGTTCAAACAAGCGACACGGTAAGCGTCTGAATGTACGCATAAAGCAGCCTCGACCGGTTTGTAACGCCGGCGGTGTCGCGCGCTTTAGGTGATTACCTCGCGTAAGTATGTAGAGTGACGGATGCCTGTCCAAACGTAGGGGTCGATTATAATCCTCTGAATTCTATTTAATCTTTAAGTGTTGATTTGGTTTATGGTGGCATATCCTCTAAGGAACTCAGCCTGCTGGCTTACTCTCGAACACTATTCCGATTCAATTACGATCCCAAAAGTGCGATTTAGCTAGAAAACCTAACCAGCACTGCAACGTAATCGTTACCTTTCGGTGCGGCATAATGTCCGTCATCATTTAAAAAAAAAAAAAGTCGTTGCTCCACTTCCCCACTTTTCTGTCACTTCCACCTGGAAGGTGGAAGTGTCGTTTTAAGGTAACCTTAAGGTCTTAAGGTAACCAAGGGTAGGTACCCTTCCTCCTTTCTTCCTAACCTTCCCCCTACATTCCTCCACTTCCCTTCACTCTTTCCCCACTTCCGCCACCCTTTTTCACTTTCCCCCACCTTTCCCTTTTATCCCACTCTGCCCCCACCCTTCCCTTCAGTCTTCCCCCACTTCGTACCACCTTTTCCACTTCCCGCACCCTTCCCCGACATCCCCCACCATATCGTCCACTTCCCCTTAACTTCCCTCACTTTCCCCCTACCCCTCACTTCCAGAAACCTTCCCCCACGTTGCAGTGTTGGTTAGGTTTTCTAGCTGAATCGCACTGTTGGGATCGTGATTGAATCGGAATGGTGTTCGAGAGTAAGCCAGCTGTTCCGGTGGCTGAAACTCGTCGTCTCCCCGCTAAACGATTCGAGATAACTCTTGAAAACAGCTTGTAGACATGGCTCAGAAGTGAACAGCTTGTACACCTCCGAAGATCGAATACTCGCACAATAGAAAAAGCGATAGAGCAAAATCGGGGGTCTAAAAACTTTGTACCTCAGCAACTGGGGCGAAGTGAACTGACAAAATTAAAGACCTCAAGTGGTAGAAGTTTGTAATCATCATCATCATCATCATCAGTCTATACTAGTCCACTGCTGGATGTAGGCCTGTTCCAATGAACGCCACTGAGCCCGATCTTCGGCTCTTCTCATCTAGTCGCTGCCAGCTGTCTTTCGCAAGTCGTCTCTCCACCTGGCCGGCGGCCATCCCACACTACGTTTGCCTATGCGTGGTCTCCACTCTACATCTAGTTTTCCGCAACGGTTGTCGGTTCTGCGAGAGATGTGTACCAGCCCACTGCCACTTCAGCTTACTTATTCTCTGGGCTATGTAGGTTACCTTGGTTCTCTGGCAGATCACCTCATTCCTGATCCTGACCTTCAGAGATACTCCAAGCGTAGCTCTCTCCATGGCTCGCTGAGGGTTTTTAAATTTGTGGACCAGCACAAAGTGAACGAGCTTGCTTGTTACAAGTGAGTTAGCTTGTGAGCAGCCTCACCGTGAGTGTCCACCTTTCGGCTCCGTATGTCATAACTGGTAATTCGCACGCATTGAAAACTTTCGTCTTTTGGCACTGTGGTATGGACGACGAGAAGACCTGACGTAGTTTACCAAATGCTGCCCATCCCAACTGAATCCCTCTGTTGGCTTCCCTTTCGAAGTTGTTCCTTCCCAATTGCATAATCTGCCCGAGGTAAACATATTTCGGAACAAGTTCAGGCGGACACCGTCAACGAAGATCGGTTGCGGGGTAATGAGGTCGTTAAACATAAACTTGGTTTTGTCCATGTTCATCTCGAGACCGATACGTCGAGAGGCGTCAGCTAGGTCGGTCAGCATTCGTTCGAGATCCTGAAGCGACTCCGCCATAAGGCCAATATCATCGGTAAATCGTAGGTGTGATGTGAGATGTACTCACCATTTATGTTTATGCACGTTCCTTTCCAGTTCAGCGTCTTAAACATATCTTCCAGGGCGTTAGTAAACAGTTTTGGGAATATAACTTCCCCCTGTCTCACTCCCCTGCGCTGCTGGATACGTTTAATCTGCTAGTTCTGTACTTGAACGAACATATTCGCGGCGTCATACAAGCTCCTCATAACCTCGATGTATCGCCAGACCACTTGGCTCACTGCAAGGACTCGAGCACAGTCCAGGTTTCGACAGAGTCAAAGGCACATAAGGCATTTCATAGTCCACAAAAGCAAGACACAGGGCCTGATTATACTCTTCAGTCTTCTGTATAATCTGCCGCACTGTATGGATGTGGTCTTTGGTGCCGTAACCTGATCGAAACCCGGCCTGCTCTGGAGGCTTAAACTCGTCAAGTCTTCTCGCTAGGCGATTCGAGACTACCCTCGAAAACAGCTTATAGACGTGGCTCAGAAGCAAGGTAGGCCTGTAGTTTTTAAGGAAAGTTTTATGTCCTTTTTTTTAAGTATAAAACTACCGTGCTTCTATCCCACGCCTTTGGAGCTCTACCATCGTTCATAACAGAGTTAAACACCTTCTGGATCTCTCGAAGCACAGGTTTTCCTACTGCTTTCACAAGCTCCAACTGATCTGATCCCACAACGGCTTTGAGCTGGTTAGGTCGAAGCGCAGACTTCATCAGATGGGATCTTTCCAGCTTAAAGCTGATACTCAGAGAGCCTCGAAGTGGTCGGTGGTCACTACCGGTATTAAACCTGTGACCACAGAGACATCTCTGAATATGTGCCTTTTATCCGTCATGTCGAAGTCAATCTCATTTTTAGTCACAGTATCGGGGCTCCGCCACGTCCACTTCCTTTGAGGCTTGCGATACGCTTATGATTCATTAAAAAGAGCCCTATTTTCCAAAAAGTTGACGAGCCCTTGCCCCCTGTGGTTCCTGCTTCCATAACCGTGTGGACCAGTTTTCGATTCGCTACTGTTCTGTAATTCCACTTTAGCGTTGAAGTCCCCCATGACAACGTTATATTATTAATTACGGTGTCCTTACCCTCACTTTGGACTTCACATAGCCCCAGGATATGCCATCTTACCCTTGCTAGTTCAGTCTCGAGCTGTTCCAAATGGTCGTCTAACCTGAGTGTTCGACCGTTATACGTTGCCAAAGTCAGTTCTGAGTTCCACAGGGATTCTTCGCATCCCTTCCCTGCCGTTACCATAACCGCCACCTTGATCAAGAATATCAGGGGGGCCGGGAACTAGGGGCCATTTTTGTGTTGTGCCGTTCATGGAGGTTGTGCCCATAGTCGACACGCTGGGCTTGCGGGTTGGTGACCGCAGGGCATAGTTGTCGCACCGGTGACGCTGCTGCCCGTCACCGGCCTGTGGGATTTAACTATGCAATTGTAGTGTTGGTTATACCGCCATCTGCCAGTCGTCAAGAGCCTCGTTTGTTATTCGGCTGGATGCACCACGGGCAGGTGAGGTTGACTTGGAGCATTCAGATGGTAGTAGCCTCCTTACATCTTGGACTGTAATACCGGAGTTCAATTCACAACTGGAGTGTTTACATTTTGTACATAAAAAAATATATGTGATGTCCATGAATCTGTAATACTTTGTGTGATGTCTTATAACTTGAATATGGCCGAGCTGAGGCGGAAAGAGCCGACAAGCCACGAGCGCTCGCGTCTCGGAACCGCTAGATTGCCTCGCGCCGCTCGATTGCCACGCCAACAGTCGGTGTTACCCCCTTACCACGCCTTTAGATGTTTACACAAAAAAATAAACTTTAAAATATGTTAATCTAAAAACATTTAAAAAAAAAGCTTATAAGCAGTAGCATGATGAAACTTAGAACGGGCTGTCACAATTAAATACGTATACAACATTTCATGTCTATGCTGTTAACCATTGAGAAGTTCCCTAATCAGGAGCCAACCTGGAGAGCAGCAACCATGATATGGTAAAACTTCAAACCAGCTAGCATAATAGAATGCTCACACAAAATTTCGTGACTGTGCTTTTGATCGTTGAAGAGTCCTTTTATCTGGAGCTGTTCCTGGATGTCGATTCATGTCATGCTTACCATAAAAATGCATTGCCATCGGAACTGAACCAACATGCAAAAATTCAAATCCGTAGGATAAGAGAAAGTGGTTCTAATTCAGCTTGCAAGATTTGACCTAAACAAACATACATACATACAAACAAAGCAAGTTAAATAAAAACAATGTAAAAATCGACTTCAAAATGAATAAAATAATATTATGTGGGAAACATTTAAGGAAGTCTGTGCCGTTGATTTGATTAGATTCAAGAAAATTGGGCACCGACTTTCTTGACTGTTTCCCACACAGTGTGTTTTTGAGGGTTTATTGTTTGCTCGCGTCCGTAGGGTTTAGCCCTCGATGTCCTACACGTGACCCTCGGGTGGTGCCAAAAGAGCAACCGAATCACCTGGTGGTAGGCTTCGGCCGCCGGCTTTTTATTTTTACCACTCCCTGGTAAAAGCCTTGGTGCCAAACGACATGTCGTGTTCCATCATTAAATTCAGGGAAGCCGTCTGGATGAGTATAGGATACAGTTGGATACAGGATACAGTAGCTGGAAGGGTGGACCGTGATCGGAATCATGGTATTTCTGCGTCGGAGGCCTTGCTTTGGAGGGTAGCGGGATCCGAAGTACGGTGTTCTCTGCTGGCCGGCCGCAAGTTGTAGGGGGCCCAAGTAGTAGTTTAGCCAGCTACGAATTGTGATCTTGAAATGATTCATTGGGCCGGCTGGCGACCGGATGTGAGGAACTGATGAATTATTTCAGGGGGATTCGGGCGTCCCCGCAGTCTCCGCGCAAGTTCTCCAAAGTCGTAGTTATGCCTTGACTTCCGTGGGTTAGTATTCTGACATCTCCTATGCAATAGCATAGGACCAACCTATTCACACTAATCATGAAAAAAGTCCAAAGAAGAAATAAATTTAAAAGGCAGATGCACGTCCTCACTCTTAAAGTGGATCTTGCGAATATTCATTATATTCACTCCAATCTCCAACCGGTCCACTATCATCTGGAGACCTCTAAGCCCCACTTGTTCTTCTTGTCGGAGACGCAGAAAGGATGTCCAGCTGATAAAGCATACTTGGATTACCCAGGATAACTAACTACTACTTGGATTATTACTTGGACTATATACTTGGATTTGATTTTGCATCTTTTTATCCCAAACGCCGGCGTTTGTGTTTACGCTAGTGATGACATATTTTATGCTGTTTGCGTCACCGAAATCTTGAGCACCCTAACTTCTCGGTGATTTGGGTGCTGTTGGACACGGGCATAGAGAAAATTATTTATGCCTGTGTGTACCGTTCTCACAGCGGAGATCGGGGGACGACTTTATTGGTGGACTATCTCTGTGAGGCGGCTGGTGTGGCCCAACAGCGTTACCCTTCTGCTCAATTGGTGTTTTTGGGGGATTTTAACGCCCACCATAAAGAGTGGCTTGTCCCATACCAGAAAACCGACCGCGCTGGTAAACAGACGCGACAACTTGCTCTAGCGTTAGATCTCGCTCAGCTGGTGCATGAGCCGACACGGGTACCAGACCGTGACGGTGACACCGCCAACTGTCTTGACCTGCCGATGTCGACTGAACCAGATCGATACTCCGTGTCAGAATCCCCACATCTTTCTTGGTAGCTCTGATCACTGTCTGGTTAAGTCTGTCTCGGTGTATACCCCACCTGATCCTAGCCGTAAAGGTAATAGACGCGTGTGGTGATACAACTCAGCAGATTGGGACGAGATGCGACAATTCCTTGCATCGTACCCTTGGCGGCAAACATGTTTCACTTCCCAGGACCCGTCGACTTCGTCGCCCAGGGCGCGTCAGCTGTTACTGAGGTAAAATGTCAGGAAATGGAATATTACGTTCCATTCAGTAATAAGCCTCTTCTCAGCAAAGATCAGCCTTGGTTTGCATCCGACTATGGTCGTGCTGTGGCTCTAAAGCATACGGCATATCTGGACTGGGCTGACGCTCGAAAGCGCAAATCCTCTGATATTCGGGTCAATGGACAAAAATTCAATGTTGCCGCTAAAACCTGCAAGAAGACTCTTAGGAAGGCTCATTTTGATCACATAGGTCGAATAGGGGCCAAACTGGCTTCATACCCCACGGGCAGCAACGTTTTTTGGTCCATGGCCAAGTCGATCGATGTGAACTTCTGCCCCACACTGCCACTATTGCTGAAACCTGATGGATCACTGGCTCACACTGCTGGAGAGAAAGCGAATTTATTTGCTTCTCTTTTTGCAGAATCTTCGCATCTAGACGCTACCGTCAAGATACCTTCCTGCCTTCCTCATTGCGGGTTTTTTTTGCCCGATATACGCATTCGCCAGAAGGACTTCACGCCGTGACAGCTTTTGAATATTTACCAAGCACAGGTCCAATCTTGTATGGAGTACTGCTGCCACCTCTGGGACGGTTCTGCCAAGTATCAGCTCGAGGCTTTGGATTCAATTGAGAGACGTGCTTTGAGGCTTATTGGAGATGACACTCTGGTAAAGAGTAAGCTTCAAAGTCTGGCGCATCGACGTGAGGTCGCAAGCCTGTCGGTATTCTACAGATTGCACTATGGAGAGTGTGCCCAAGATTACTACACAATCTGATTCCCCCTCACCTTTCCATTACCGTACGACTAGACGATTGGCAAAGCGACATCCTTTTATGGTTGAAATACCTCGCACAAGAATGAAGCGTTACGCTTCTTCATTTATTATAAGAACTTCTAAGGAGTGGAATGCCCTGCCCTCGTCAGTGTTTGCGATAAAATATAACCCAGGTGTGTTCAAGTCAAGAGTGAATAGATATACCTTCGACCACATCATCGCTTTCCATCAAGTGAGATCGTGGTCAAACGATTGCCAAACCGTAATAATAATAAAAAAACAAGATTAAAATATCATATTGAAGTCGGTTTTTAATCTTTTTAAAGTTTATTTTATTTCCCTATTTTGAGTGGCGTGAACAATACATGAACATCCCATTACTGCAATCGCAAGTGTGTTGCTGTTATCCATTGAGGAGTTCCTTTGTATCTCCGAAGGTCTTTATCAGATCTTCACCAAATTATATATATGGGACCATACCTAAAGCATATCCTATTCTATGGAATTTGGAAATCGATTCGCAATTGCCTGAGATATCGCGTAACATACATCCAAAAAAACATACGGGTCGAATTGAGAACCTCCTTGAAGTCGGTTGAAAAGGGACTGTTACGACGAAAAGGATTACATGTCTCTCTTTTATAATTCTGTAACTCAAAGAGAATAGAATACTACGCTGTAACTAAAAGCTCCAGAGATAATTTTGGATTATATTTATAGCTCAAAAAAGGTTTACAAAAAGTTTACCTAAGACTAAGTAAATTTTAAAAAAAGGGGTAGAATAAAATAATCACAAAAGTGGATAGGTACTATAATAAAAATTAGGCATGGATTATGGAAATAAGAAGTTCTGGAAAGTCATAACGGTACCCTAAACTCCGGAATAAAGCGAACGAGAGGGTTCCAGGACCGGATGAAATAATATTTGTACCTACCTAAGTGGCGTAGACGTTTCACGACAAACAAACGGCCGTGCACCCCGACACAGCCTCACCAGGTTATTTTTATTTGCTTTGCCTCGCTTTTTTATTAGTGAAAATACTGCGTTGCCGCGTCCGTCGTGCACGTTGGGAAGCCGTTTTAGATGTTTTAGATGTCATTTTAGTCGTCTTTGCGGTGTAATCAAAGATTTTGAATTACGCTTAATGGCGTGTAATTTAGAGCACGTCTATGGCATATCTACCTTCCTCTCGTTGGTTCAGCTATCACATCCAAAATGAGATCTGTCTTCCATTCTCTTGTGCGTGTCCAAGTAAGAACATAATTTGATGAATTAGGTACAGCTTGCTCAATAAGCACGTGATTGCATTGCATTAATTATTTCCCGCTGAGCCCGCTATCGATTTTCACTTACCGCTTATGACGGCGCCAGCTGTGCCCGTATGAAGGTACAAAGAGTTTAAGCTGTTTCAATTTATTTGATAGGTTTTGGTATTAGCTATAATATAATTTATATCAGTTTATTGGGTTTAGGGGGATACTTAGGGGATATTTCAGTAAGTGGTCTCTATCTCTCATTTTCTTTTGCGATATATTTGTTGGGACAGTCTGTACAATTTTATGCTTAAGATATACCTTTAGGTAGCTTAGGTTAACTTACGCACATAATGGCATTCATCGCAAGCATCCAACAAAAAGATAAGCGACTCAGTCAAGTACCGACACCATACTTTGTACATTTATTTATACTGTGACCATACTAAGTGATGTTGATAGCGTTTCAGATTAGTGTCCGGGTGATGCTTGGCGAGCATCTTGGTTGAGTGATACCTAATGAAGGTAACGCCTAGTATAGTTATGTATGCCTAGTGTATAAACAGCTCCGACAACGTAACCAACGACGTTGAGGCGTTGTCGAAGATGTGCAGATATGGGAGCTATGTGCACGGGTGACAGCGGCGACGGGCTGGCGTTCGCAGCGACCGATCCGGTAATCGGGGCCCTGACCCTGTGGTCTTGGCTTCAATCGGATTGTCAATATCGCTATCACTAATGCCTTGCGATAAAGTCTAAATTGCTATGAAGAAAGTGATAATCCGATTGTAACCAAGTTCTGTAATAGGGCCACAGAGCCCACCTCCGCGGAGTCGTCAACAGCGCCCAATGATGGCCACCTAAGCTCTGTAAGCACAAATTTTCGAGCGTAAGCTCAAGTTTATCAAGGAGTTTTTTGAGATAAATTGATATAAGTAACTGTAAGCTAATAATATGAAACAATAGTCTCTACCTACCGAACTGCCAGAACTCTTCAAGAGATAATAACGCCACCGTCTGGTCTCAATTTGTTCAACACCTCTTCGAAGCGAGCTCGAGTTATTTTTGCCAGATGTGTGTTTTGTATTTGTATCCATCATCTGGCAATAATAACAAACCAAAAGTTAGCGACCCACAAAAATATTATATAAGTATTTTGATATTAGGTACTTACTTATGTAACTGTTTCTTTTTTCCATTCTAAGACTGACAGCAAAACGAAGATTCTTTAAAAAGTTACTTAGGTACCTACATACATAAATAAACTGTAGGTAATAGATAGATAAGTAGGCAGATATATAAAAGACAATGACGAGATATGTAAAAAATGCAAATAAGTAATTTTATTAAAAATAATGTTGTAAGTATGTAAGCTTATAATAAATCTTTAATACCTAATTACGAAGTATTTTGTAACACAGTCATAATGTCTTTGAGAATAGTTTGTTACAAAAACTTAAGAGAATAAGTTAAGATCTTAGAATTATACAAAGTTATGATATTCATGCAGTTTTCCTATCATCTTTAGACTCGTAGTTGACAGTGGCGTACTGTTCCTTGAGCTTCTCGGTGAATGCCGGGTCGTCCCAGCCCCAGAGATTGTGGCTGCCGTCGCCGGTCCGGAGTGAACGCTGCTTTATGATCTCAGGAGAGACTGCCTTGAGGTCGTAGGCTTGACCAATCTGAAAACAAACAAATGATTGAAAAACTTTCTAACCATAGCTACAGCACTGAAGAAATAATAGTACTAACGTACAGAAGGTTCACTCCGCTAAGACAATTAAATACAAAGCGACTCTTGCCGCCACTCAATAAAGTGCAATTCAGCTCGCACGACGTTGGTGCGTATCATTTTATGTGCGTCTCTCTTTCTAACGCGTAAGTCTGTCTCAGTCTATCTCGCGGCAAGCCACGGATAGAGTAACGCGTGTTACAAAAATTAGCACGCGCAAATACATCGAGTGAGACGGGCTGCTTAGTACTTTATACAGGTTGAGTCAATAGATTATTGACAAGCAGTTTGGCTACGAGGAAAAATTGTTCCTCGTAGACAAATTAGTTTGGTAACCTAGTTTGGCCACGAAATAACCGCCCAAGCGAAATAGCCGAGTAATCGCGGCCACTGATTAAACCTTAGCATAATGGCTAATACGCTATCTTTGAGTTCCAATATCTCAGGAACGCGACACTTTAGGATAATAGTGTCATGAGATTTTTTGTTTGCCTTGAAGTTTCCGTGATTCGGAGGGCCGTTGGTCCTGGCTATTATCGTCAAGCTATGTCAGAGGCCCTCAGGCGGCCTGAAAAATACAAGCTTTGACACTTGAGGCCAGCATCGCTTTCTCACATGACAACCTTTTTTTTTCAAATACTTATTACAAGCACCGATATACTTATATAACCCCGACCCTCCCCCCCTCCATAACAGCTAAGAACCATCTCGATCACATCAGTTTTTAACAATTACGATATGTTTTCAACATTCAAAACCACTTTAAAATAGGTCTATTCCCTTGGTAGCTACGATCCTCACCCCTCTTTCCCTCCATATTATGGCTAAGAAACATCTCGATCACATCACTTTCAAGCAGAAAAAACCGCATCTGAATCGGTCATTTGGGAGCTACAATGCCACAGACAGACAGATACACCCTAAACTTATAACACCCCTCTCTGTTCGCGTTCGAGGGTTCAAAATACGAAAAGGCTTACAAGTAAGGCTTGTAAGTAAGTTACAAGTAACCTACCTTAGCCATAAGTTCAATGAACACGATGGTCGGCGTCAGCTTGTTTATGATGGGGTGTTCTGCCGCGCGGTAGTCCCACGGAAACGTGTGATGGTAGTTGTGGTAACCTTCCACGCAGACCATCCAGACGCCGATGTTCTCACGAGGATTTAACGACCTGGAAGTTTACTGTTGAGTTTATGGGGTACTAGCTTTTGTCCACGACTTCGTCCACGCGGATTACAGTTTATCGCGATCAAAAGTATCCATTGTCCTTCCTCAGGGTTCAAACTATCTTCATACAAAATTTCATCAAGATCGGTTCAGTCGTTTTGTCGTGAAAAGGTAACAGATAGAGTTAGTTTCGCTTTTATAATTTTTAAACATTCTTGATTCAAGTAAGGAATATTGAAGATTGGAATATGTAAGCAAGGAATACGATATTTGTAGTATCTAGAAGATAATTTTGAACAAAAAAGATTAACGTTTACTTAAGTCACAGAATAAATAATAGTAGAAGCTTAAGTCTAGACTTCTAGAGTAAAAAAAAAACTTAGGTAAATTGTTTTCCTGCTTTATTTTTTTTGTTTTCTTTTTGTCATTTTGATTACGGGTAGTTAAATAAAATTAAAAAAAAAAAACTGGAGATTTTGTTAAATTAAATATGTGGCGGCGTCACAGACGACTAAGATACTATAATATTTAATGTTATGTTAAAATATCGCTTGCCATATAATTTATATGAACTATCACAAACGGCGAAGATAATATATATTTTCATCTTACTTACACTTAAAATATCGAGCGATATGGTTTTTTTTTTAAAGATGCCATCTTAACATCGACCCCATCGACAATACATCTTAAGATACGAAATATATCATACACGATACACGACATACTAACACATTCTAACTTAATATACAAAATATATATTAATATACTAACTTAAGGTACAAAATATACCGTAACTAGCTCTCCCGCCCGCGACTTCGTCCACGCGGACTACTGTTTATCGCGAAAAAAGCATCCTATGTTCTTCTAGGATATTAAAAACCAATGCAAACGTAGGTATAGCACCAATGCTCTTGAAGTTTTTTGAAAGACTTATTTTGTTTCCATGGCAACCGCTCCTTACAGCGAGTACCTAATCAACATTTTCCAGTTTTCCTGTGGAAACTTACAATTTTCCGGGATAAAAAGTATCCTATGTTTTATTCTAGGGTATGAGATATCTCCATTCCGATTTTAACGCGATGTCGGGAGGTCGGATTTTGATGAAATTTGGAATGGAGGTAGCTTATACCCTGGAATAAAACATATGATATTTTTTATGCCGGAAAATTTAAAGTTTCCACGGGAAATCTGGAAAATGTTGATTACTCGCTGTAAGGAACGGTTGACATGGAAAAGAAATAATACCAAGTCTGTCAAAAAACATCAAAAGCGTTAGGGCTCTACTATTGCATTGGTTTTTAATAAGAACGTAAGATGCTTTTTTTTCGCGATAAACTGTAGTCCGCGCGGGCAAAGTCGCGGGCGGGAAAGCTAGTATCCTGTATCACGCTCACTTTAGTTTATATACCAATAAAAAAAATTGTTCTGTAAACTTTAAGTTTATTAAGTTTAATACTTTGTGAAAATATTTAGACCGATATTAATAGTTTCTTGAATATCAAAGTAGGGTAGGTTGAGGAAGCTTTAGTGTTACACCACGAGGTGGATTCGGCAGATAGTTTCAATTTCCGGGATTATTCGTACCTACATGAGGTCCGGAAATGAGGTGAGACCGGACATTAAAATGAAGTGAACAAGATGTATATGGTGGGTTGATGTGAAGCTGTCCTTATCGGGTAGTTTTTACTGCTCGAAAAAGGAGTGTAATGTTTCATGTATGTTTGTATGTATCTTATGTATGGTATGAATGTGTGTGAGTTTCTTTATTCCACCATAACTTTTAAACTCCTGAACAGATTTCGAATGTATGGGGTATTGTTAGAATCTGTACATCATCCTGAGTAACATAGGTATATTTTTTCTATAAATTCAATTTTACGGCTTGCGAAGAAAAAGTATTTATGTTTCAAATTTTTGTCCTTGATTAGTTCCTACATTCCAACAATATATAATTTATTGGCATAATTTTTTTTTGCATGTCAGGCGATTTTTTTTTTTAATATATGGTTTGTTCACCTCTTTATAAAACCACTAGTTTTCCCGCCCGCGACTTCGTACGCGCGGACCACAGTTTATCACGAAAAAAAACATCATATTTTCTAGGATATTAAAAACCAATGCTAAAGTAGGTATATCACCAATGCTCTTGATGTTTTTTTACAGACTTGTTGTTTCGTTTCCATGGCAACCACAGACCATTCAGTGAGTGCGTCCGTTTCCTACGGTGATTAATCAACATTTTCCAGTTTTCCCGTGGAAACTTACAATTTTCCGGGATAAGAAGTATCCTATGTTTTATTCCAGGGCTTAAGCTATCTCCAATCTAAATTTAATCAAAATCCGTCTAGCCGTTATCGCGTGAAGGCTCCCCAAACAAACAAACAGGCAACGTTTCACTTTTATATATTGGTATGGATAAAGAAAGGGCGTTAAATGTATAATGTTACTACCTACCTATGCTAGTGGTAGATATTGTACCTATTAGTTAGGTACACAGGAGTATGGTAGATATTCTTTGCCAATACCTAGGTATGTTCCCATTGGTAAAAAGGTTTGCGCCATGAACTGATTGAATTTAGTGAATGGATAATTTATGTGCATATTTTTAAAACAATAGCTGATTGAAAGTGATTGTGCTCGTAACCCAAAACTCTGAACTCTTTGCTTCCGCGTCGAGGAAGAGGTTCATTAATTCGACACCATTAACATCAATTTACATAATTAAATTCTTAAAAAAGTAGGCTTATTGTTTACTAGCTGATGCCGGAGGCTTCGCACGCGTGGTCATTTATGTAGGTTAAAAGTACTCTTTGTGCCTCTCTTTGTTCCAGGACCTAAAATACCAATATACAAACATTTGGTCAAAATTCCTTCAGCCGTCATAAATATTATTATCGATTGCTCGGCTTCTACTTACCGGATTCAGATATAAAGTACCCTAGTTTTTAAGTCAAAACAAAAGCTATTCAACAATGAAAACCGCATCGCAATCGGTCCAGTGGTTTTACGTGACGCGCGAACAAACATACAGACAGACAAACAGTTTTTAAAATGTTATATTCTTGTTCAGTAGCTTACTTTATGTACCCTAATTATCTTTAATTATCTTCTTATACAGACTTTTTCGTTCCTATTGCTCGATTATAAGTATAGATTTTTGTTCGCGTTTATAAATGTAGGTAGTTAGGTAGGTACCTACATATCCCAATGAGTTTATTTTGACGACGTTTTCGCAATGTAAAGTAAAGCCACAGAATAAATAATAGTGTAAAGGTAATAACCGAAACCATTTACATGAAAGACATTTACAAGAAATTATATTACCTACTAGTGACTCGCCCCGGCTTCGCACGGGTAGCGCTCACACCGCGGCCTAATTCTAACTTTTAGCCTTATCATAACCAGCGTCGTAACTTCTAAAAAAATTACGCCAGTAAAAATCTATGGCAACAACGATCGTGGTGGTTTTTCACTATAGACAACTGCATTATTCTTACGTACTTGACAGACTTGTTATTATTTCGTTTCCACCGCAACATGTCATTCCGTTCCTTACAGCGAGTAATGGATATTTATGCAAATTTTTGATATCATGGGTTACATTTTACATTATTACAATTTTCAAAGGATTTAGATATTATTTTTCTAAAAATCAATTATTGTGAAAAATAAAATCTTGCCTATTTTATTCACTGTTAATGTAGCTTAATCTAAAGAATTTTACAATCGGTTCAGTTATTTTTTGAGTTTAACCATTAAGTACAAAAAACAAACAAATATGCAAAAAAAAAACTTTCCTCATAAAATTTGTGTAGATAGTGTACAGTAGTCGCAGCGGAAGCTTGTGTCTCGGAAGTTGTCTGCAAGTCGCTGCGCAAACTGCAATTTTTCAGGCGCAATTTCAATGTTGAAAGTTATAGACTCACAGAGTACCTGCGCAATCGTTCACAGAGCCTAACTTCAGAAACATAAAGATTCGCTGTGACTATTGTATAGTGCAGATATAAATTAGGTACGCGGAGGAAACATTTTTTCTAAGAGAATCCTAATATGTACTTTACAAAAATGACAGTGTCGACATCTTATTTTCATCAGTTTGAATAAAACTTACTTTTTCTTAGTTAGGTGGATACATTTTGGAAGCATCTTAACTATTATTGTTCAGTTAAGCACCATGTGCTACGAGAATGGTCATAAACATAAAAGCCCGTCGACACAGAGAGAGGTACGAAATTATCCCCACTCTAGTCGTAAACTTAATTGGCATATACTTATTACGAAATGTGGTTATTTGACATTACGGAACTTTCCAGAAGAATCCATTTTTTTTGTGTCTAGATTTTAACAGACTTCAAAACGAGGAGGTTCTCAATTTGTAAGTATTTTTGTGTATGTTCTTATTATACCTTTTATCTTCGGGATTACGTAACCGATATGCAGATGTTTTTTTTTGTGTTTTTTATCCAGATTGGTTCCATTTCAATATTCATGAAAATTGTTGAATATTTGGTTTGGTAAAATCATTTGAAGTCGTTTTTTTTGTACAAAGAATTATTCTTGAAACAGACATTTAGTTATAAAAACGAATGCCTAAGTACTTATTTTCGATGAATTAGTGAGATATCAGTTTTTTTTTATTTTTGGCTACCTAGCTCGGGACTTTCTTTTCACTGTATCTCAGCGAAATGGCTTCCAAAGTTCATTGTTGTACCATACTCAAACTAGGTATAGTTAGCTGTGTGATGACTGCAATGATAGCATCAAATATTTATCCGTCGAGTATGACGGCAAAAAGGCATAGATCAAATCTCACTTCTTAGAACTTCTTCTAAGTTACGGTAAGTATTATAAGTGACGTATTAGACCTGCACTAACAACCTGTTTGAGAGTAAAGATAAATGCCCATCCCTTGGCAACCCCAGTCAGACTGTCTGACGGGGATTTCTGAAAAACAACCTCACATCTAAAAAAGACGGATTCTACTCCGCGAAATCGAAAGTGAAGCACCAAAGATATGCCAATCCGCTCGTACGCACAAGTCTCACGGACACACTTACACCATGTTATGCCGATCGGCTGCCACATCGCATCAAGATCTCGACCTTGTTAGTCGTGTTGATTCTGTCAGGTTCTCAAAGAAAATCAAAAACAATGCAGTCTTTTGTGATAAAATTGAGTATCAGACACGAAACACCATAGATTATCCAATCACGCACACATACGCAGCCGCCATTTGCGTCTTCACTCGTTTGTTTGGCGGTTTTAGACCTCCTTGCTCACAACCTTGGAGTCCAAGGGTTTCTTGCTGGTACAAGTGATTACTGGAACAAATCTTAGTACTTACACGTACTATTGTTTATACTGTGTACTTACTTATCATCATCATCATCATATTTTTCCACTGCTGGACGTAGGCCTCTCCTAATGCACGCCAATGAACTCAGTCTTCAGCTATCCTCATCCATTTTCTGCCGCTTTTCGCAGGTCGTCACTCCACCTGGCCACACTTACTTGTCATAAGGCCGATATCCATACATGTGGGCAAAACTGTTGACACTCCACACAATGTTGATGCCGCAAGTGTATCTTAGGATCGTAGGGATGAAGAAAGCGTTCGTGAAGGTTTCACCCCAGAAGTACATCGGGACGAGCGTGGGAAGCACGAAGCAGAAGAGTGGCATCAACTTCATGTAATGTCTGAAATAGAACATTAATAAGATCACCTTGGTCACTGTATATAGTAAAGATGATTTGTGGAAAACTGCCAGGCGTTAGTGTTCCATACGTCCCAATGAAAAAAACTGAGGTGCGAGTCCGAGGGTTCTGTACAAACTTGTATGTATAGGTCGTCTTTTGCGGGAATCGAGTCTCGAACACTTTTTTTTCTTTTTTATATACGGTGTTCGGACTTTTCCCTTTACTTGTGCTATAAGACATTGCTACTTGGCAAATTTCATGATTATAAAGGTTTTGAATCGATTTTTCAATTGATATGAAAATGATGAAATATGCGGCATAATCGACCTTTTGATTGCGTTGACTCAGTAGTCTGTTTTTTTCACAACTCCAAGGGATTTCAGACTTGAGTAGGTATTTGATATTAATTTGAAATTGATACCTCTATGCGTTCCTGAGAGAAAGGCTCTTGACAGACAGACAAACTGGTGGACGAACTACAAAGTGATCCTATAAGGGTTTCTTTTTTCATTTTGAGGTACGGAACCCTAAAAAATGCAACTCTTAACAAATGTGTCTGTCCGTCTGACAGAGCCAATTGGTTCCGAATCTACGGGGTGTCTAAATTTTGTTTTATAATTTTGAAATACATAGTTTTATAATGGCTCAAAGTGATCGTTCGTACAGAAACGTGTTTTTGTATAATGTAACGGTAACCAGCGTCAGAACCGCTGAATGGCGGGTGTCGGGTGTATTGTATTAAGAATCTGAACATATAGATATAATCATGTACGTAAAATAAATCAGTTTTTATCAAATACCTATATACCTACACTGATAGTGTCTAGAACTTTTGACTCGTTTTCCATCAGGTCCAATTTTGTCTGGTTTAAAAACTAAACTTTAAATAAGTGGCGGCGTCTGGTAATTGCGGAATCTAATGGCAGCGGTCTGACTTGGAGTGAAGTAAAGCGGACGGCCCAGGACCGAGAGGAATGGCGAAACACAGTCTCTACCCCCTGCCCCGACGGGGGTCTTAGGTTGAGAAGAGAGATGAATAGCTTACTTCTTCTGAAACATAACCACAGGATCTGCGCGCAGGTCACTTAGATCTATCCTCTTGCCGCCTTCGATAACTTCAGGGCTCTTCTTGCAGCACAGCCAGCCCATGTGAGAGAAGAACAGGCCTCGTTCAGCATTGTGGGGGTCTGCGTCAGTGTCTGCGTATTTGTGGTGCGTGCGGTGGTCACGGGCCCATTCGTAAATGCAATCCTGGGAAATAACCAACACGGGTCAAATGGTACTATGTTTGATATAAATTCTAGTAGTTAGCGCTGATTCCAGAATAAGGTACCGTAAGGTAAGGTAAGTACTTTGTAGCGGCCCTTGGTACATAAGAAACGATGATCTCCATCGGGGCCTCAAAGTAGTGTGACGACAAAGTGATTAAAAAATATGTAGAAGCTCACGAAAGTAGACTTCACCTTTCATGTATTTGTCGAAACGATCCAGCTCCTCGACCACAAGAGTGGAATAGACCTAAACCATGGTGAGGTGTGGTGCGAAGATTCAAAAGAACAAAACCGTTAGAGTTAGTGTAGTGTTTAGTGTCAGTTATTTTAGTGTAAAGTAGTGCAAGTACGTGCTACCGATAAAGAACAAAAGTGCTATTGGACACATTCTTAGTTAATACATCTTATAAGTTCAGCCTAGAGTAAAATTACTAATAACCTAGTCTTATCCAAGGCTAGATAGTAATAAAAATAGGGTTTATCATTATGATGTACACTACGAAATGTAAAAGAAAATGGTACCTACTAATACTAACGCCAAGTAAGTTATGTGTGTGAATTTGCCAATAGTAAAACAATTGAACATCTCAAGTAGGCTCTCTCAAAAGAATACTCCAGTATTTCGGACATTTTGCGAGGAAGAACGGAAAAAACCTTGAAAAACTTATAGTTACTGGAAAAGTAGACAGCAAAAAAGGGTATACGAGTAAGATCACGAAGCCGCAGCCCGATGCATTTGTCTGACTGATACATAGCACTCTCAGCTCTGTCTACATATAGCCGAGAACAGAGGCAGATGGCGTGAAATCATAAGTAGTATGATGGTGAAAAGTGGAGGTCACGACCCACAGACGTGAGGAACACTATTAAATGTGGAGGATACATGAATCCCCCCACAAGAAGGTCAACTTCCAGAACATGACAATTTGGCATCGACACACGCTGGGCCAGCGAAGAAAAGGCCTCTGTCTCTGCATTGGAAACAGAATACGTAGATTCCGATTATAGCTAAGCCAGGTGCTATCTACACTTCAGACCATAGAGCTGCGATTTGCAGCTATTTTTCATTCTTGCTACAGACTTACTTGCGTGTTTAAGGAGGTGATTGAACAGCGGTGAATGTATACGTGTAAATTAAGTTGCGATTGGTACTTATTCTTGACGTAGGATTTATTACTTAAGACGCAATTATGCCTTTCCAGACGTCTCCGCACAGGCGGCGAGCCTACCTGGTAATTTGATTAAATTACCATTTTTACTCTAAAACAATTTTCACAAGGAAAATTAATTTCCAAGCCAGCTGTTTGGGTGGCTTTCATTAATCATTTCTGGGCGTCCATTCTTATTTATTTTGTTATATTGCGCCATTGTTACGTCTTTTAACAAATTATTTGTAAATGTAAATTGAAATTGATGGGAAGTGTGTTTGCCCCATTTAATGTTTCTTATTTTATTTGGATGTTGTATTGAACATTTTTTTTGATCTTTTATAAAAATGACACATACTATTCAATGGATCTTTTTACTCTGAAAACACAAAAAACTGACATAGAAATATAAAAGAATTCTAATATGGCCTTTGATTAGGGGAATTCATGCTAAACAAATTACCTGGAAACCCATTGTCTGCCATAGCATGAAGACTATCCGGAGAGGAGTCTTGGCTTTGAAGCTCCTGTGAGTCCAGAGACGATGTGACCCTGCTCCAATTCCGATGGCGCACATCAGGTGGACGGCAAACGCTGAAAACCAATTACGTGTGAGAGAGCGAACAGAAATATGATAAATATACAGGTAGGCTTAAACCTGCCTCTTTTTTTGTGTAAAAAGTAGGTGTAAGAGCTACAAAACAAAACAACGTAACGAAACTAGACGACGAAGTTGACAATAAGTACGTTATTAGAATTTTAAATATTATTTTTTAGGCTTTCCGATTTATGTCATCGTTAAATTTTGAGAACTGTCAGATTGTAACAAATCCGACGAGATAATAAACAAATGAAAAATTGTGCACGGAGCCTCAATTATTTACAACTAGCTGATGCCCGCGGCTTCGCACGCGTTGTAATTTTTAACCGACTTCAAAAAAGAGGAGGTTCTCAATTCGACAAACATATTTTTTATTAAAAAAAAAGTTATCCCAGTACTCTGTGATTTTTTAACCGATTTCGTACTTTCAGATTGGTCCCATAGAATTTAAGTCGGTTGTTCACGTTTTTGTAAAAAAACACTTTTTATGACACTCAAAAATAACGTGGCTTTCTATTGGTAAAAGAATTTTCAAAATCAGTTCAGTAGATCCAGAGATTACCCTGTACAACCTCACAAATTTTACCTCTTTATATTAGTATAGATGAAACCAATACAATTTCGATATATTACAGTCTATCCGTCCCCAATCGTTAAATTATAAACGCACACCCACTATCGAATACTATCCACCAACCAGTACACAGTTTTACATTTTATTTGTAGGTGATGTAGGTGGCGTATTATGTGTGCTTATAGAGTTTTAAATGAATAGATCAAAACTATTTTCTAGTACAATGATTCCCATGCTGCGAATGCATCGCGTTTGCATAGCTATGTTTGTCATGAGCCTTCTGACAACTGTGAGTTAGTTCAATACATGGTATACCTAGGAAACCACGAGAAAATAAAATAGACACGCGAGCGAAGCCACGGGCAAAAGCTAGTTATAGAATATTCTCACGAGGTCTTACCAAAAACATTAGTCTGCCATTTCGCGGACGTGAACACTAGCCACAGTCCATACAGCGAGGCGACGTGCAAGTACACGAACCAGAGGATGTTGAACCAGACCAGCTCGTGCTTTCGGGGGGCAGCATTCTTTAGAACCGAGACGTCCTTGTCGAGACCCAGGTCGGACGTCTGTGTGTCAGACTCGAAGAGCACCCCGCTAGGGATCGGGTCCACGTGTGGAGGCATCTTCTGGAACAAACTACACATGGGGTATTGTTATTACTACTAGCTACACCCGCAGCTTTGCTTTGAATAAAAAGTATCCTATGGTATACAGCATCTATACAAAAATTTCATTAAATTCGGTCCAGTCGTTATCGCGTGAAAGCGCCCCAAACAAACAAACAAACCAATGACCTAACAAATAAACAGTCAACGTTTCACTTTTATATATTAGTGGGAATGGGGATGAACCCATTATGGAACCCTAATAATTTTGCTATAATATTGCTAACTCCAGGTAAATTTCAAAGTTTTTTGATATTTCCTGGTTAAGCTTTTTTTGTTTTTAAGCCTTATCCGTACAATTGCGAACTCAACAAGAAAAAAATATTCAAATCGGTCGAGCCATTTGCGATTTGCTCTTATAGGCGTTTTTTATTCTTTTATAAGTATATTTTTCTAATCGAAAGCGCCAACCAAGGAAGTCCAAGTGTTTCATAAACATGTATTAAATTATCAAGAATTAACTAATAAAAACTCAAAGGCAATCCTTGAAAGCAGTTCATGTCGAAAACATTTTTTCTATTTATTAAAGCACTGTTTCGTCTTGGTATGTTTTTAATTAAAAAGTGTGCTCAATAGTATCGCGTTTTACAAACTTGGTGAGAGCACTGAAACATTAATTAAAAATTCTCATGAATTGATAATTAAGATGAAACAAGTATAACGTAGGTACAAGTACGTTTTCGTAGCGCAAGTGAAACTTTGCTCTTTAAAAATTTAGTAATGATAAAATTCATTTGACATTAGTCGTAATAAGGAAAATCGAGGGACCAATGCAAGGTTAAATGAGCATAAGCTTCTAATGGAGGAAAACTATGACATAAACTTGGTAGTATAGCTTTTGGTGTCTGCACCTCTTATGAACTTCTGCTCGCCTAGTACTTAGAATGACTTTTTAAAACTCGATATGGGTTTCTGCCTAGTTTCTGCTCGCCTGGTACTTGCAAAGCCTAGCCTAAATAACTTGATATAGTAATCGCCTCGTGCTCTAGTGAGCAATTCAGGCTGATTCATTGCGAGGATGCATGCTTAGAATTGGGTGCCCTCGCAGTGAAAAACACTCTTTATTCAACTCACCTTATGCCTGCAACCGTCCAAAATGTAAAAAAGTTATAGATATATAGATACTTACCTCAGATAAATCTACCTCTTACAATAATGTTTAGCTTAGTGACGCGTAAACATATTTTTTATATATTCGGGACAATTCCACACCAATTACTTAGCCCATGATGATTATTTTTGATTATAATTTAATTACAATGAACTTTGAAAGTGCACAAAAAAACTTTTTAACAAACACGCAACAAACCCTGCCTACGGCCCAATCCGGACCCCAAAGCACCCCTGGGGGTGCCATGGGAACTTGATTTGGACCTTTGGCATCCCCAAGTCAATTAGTGCAGAGCTTTTGAATGTATACTTATACTTGGTATTAAAACTATGTATTCCTACCTTCTAATATATGATTTCGTTTTTATCACATATTTCATATTTGACCTTAATTGTGTTGGACCTATAAAATTGTGACTACGAAAAAGGAGCAATTAACGCACAAGCATAAAATCTAATGACCCTAGGAAACAAATATAGACGAAATGGAGTCTAGACTCCACCTTCACAACGGGGTCACATATTCGGCGGCTGATTATACGTACTTTGGTGTAAACAATGTCTAATACAATAATTCATTTAGAGAACGTAGATTTGTACAGAATTTTCTTCTGTTTTTCTTCCCATTTCTTTAGCTTAGCATTTTTTCATATTTTCATTAACTTCAAAAAATGAGATTCTCAATTCACCCATGTTTTGTGTGTAGGGTAGGCTTAGATTCATATCTCCGGGAGATTTCAGAATCGATTTGGATCATTATGTTTTATTGGAAAATTAATTGTAAATCTTTCCCTTATTCTTTGTATAATTGTTTAGTATTCAATATTTAAAGCATAAAACCTTAAATTGTTTCGTACTTACCTCCAATCTTTAAAAAATAAATAAGTACGGATGTCACTATTTATTGTCTTTTTAGCCAATCTATTCTTGTATACTAAGGTACCTTTTCAGATACCTCGTATTTATAAAGAAGTAAACAATGGGTTTATAAATTTAAATAAATTTAAACTCCAACAAGTGGACCAAATACCTACCTAGGTACTACAAAGAGGTCGATGGCATGACACGTTATTTCTAAATAGTGCATTGTACCTACATTGTACACAGTCATACATTTCTATGATAATGTAAACAATTAGATTTTGGGCCTCATTCATTTGTCAATGGCAAACAAAATAGAAAATAAGACAAGAAATAAACAAAGGAACAGAATCGTAGTTAAAATAAGGAGATAGGTGTTTTAAAGTGGATTCTGGACTGACTACTCGATACCGAGTTAATGTATACTCGCTGTGCCCGCGGCTTTGTCCGCGTGGTCATATATCTGGGATAAAAGTATCATTTATTTTATTCCAGGATCAAAAGTGTACGTCAAATAGTTTTTATCGATTGCTCGGCTTCTACTCATCGGTTTGAGATCAAGTATAACAGTTATTTTTTTAAGTCAAACCCTAGGCTATACAACAATAAATAATCACATTGCTATCAGTGCAGTAGTTTTTACGTGATGCGCGAACAAACATACAAACAGACGAACACGATTTAAAAAATGTTATATTATTGATGATGGCTCATGACTAACCCATCGAATACTAATCAAATCAACATTTACAAAAGGGTGTCCCAATTTCACTGTAGTTATAGATAATATTCGTGTCCGAGCATTGACATTGAACGATAGGCATTTATCAACATTACATAGGTATAAAGGAGGTTTTAAAATCAATTCAAAAGGGTAGGTCATCGCGATAAATGATATCAAGGTAAAATATGAAATCGCTTTATTCATATCGGATGCAGCCTTGACACATTCATAATGGGCAGATCACCCGTCTTGTTTATGTCATTGAATTATATGTACTACAATTTATTACAATTTATGGCCTATTTTTAGTTCGCCCGCGTGGGCTATTCCTTTAATGAACTTTTCATCCCTTTTTGATAAATCTTATAGTAAATATTGTGAAGGAAAACTATTTAAAAAAAAACTTTCTTCGTCGTTTCTACCGTTTAGCAGATTAGACTGAGCGTTGTCATGTAGAACAAACCGAAGGAAATGGCTAAATACACCACTGCCCAAAAAAGGAGTGTAATTTTTTTAGGGTTCATGTATGTTTGTATGTATGTTTGTTGTATATGTGTATGTATGTGAGTTTCTTTATTCCACCATAACTTTTAAATGCCTGAACAGATTTAGCCATACGTCTAAATCTTTTCAGGCATTTAAAAGGTATCGTTAGAATCTCCCCGAGTAATACAGGTAATTAAAAAAAAAACAACATTGATGCAGTGTGGCTCAATTCTCAAATGCAAAAAAAAATAAAATAATTTTTCGTTATGGGCAACAAATTGAAAAGCACATTCCAACAATATATAATTTATTAGCATAAGTCCATTTTTGGCAGGGCAGGCGTGTTTTTTTTAGCTTTTTTTACATGCACGGCTTAATAGTACCTACACTTTTACATGCAGTATGAGCACGTTTAGCATTCTTCAGCACGCTGATACCTAGACCTACGTCATCATCATCGTTATCAACATCAGCCTATACTTGTCCACTACTGCCTATACTTAACTACCCTAACTAAAGTAGTTCAGACATAAATAACGTTTAAGCGTTCTTGTATTGTACCCACCGCGGGATAATGCAAATGCTCAGAGGAATTACCGCTGAGGTGGAAACAACCGAGTGGTCTCCCCAGAAGCTGCTCAGAATAAAATCTCCGTTTCACGCCCTAGTTACCGGAGCGGAAGATCCGCCATTCATTCCGCTCACATGTGAATGTCAAGGGACATATTTAGGGAAGGGAGGAAAACCCCATTCTACGAATTTTATTCTTCCAGTTATGATAAAAAGATTAGGTCTAAACTGCCTTAACAATAATACCTACTTGAGATAACCACGAAATGATACCATTTCAAAATATATATGGGTTTTCTACCTAGTTTGTGCGCGAAAAAGCTACCACGCGCACGAACACGCGCATACTGCGCGCGCGCACGCGTAGTAATGTAGTGGTTAAGACCTCAAATAAAAAGTCTTTAAATATACAAACAAAGCTCATTTATTGAATGATGCTGATGAAAAGTAACAAATCCATCTAGAAAATAGTACCAATCTTGTAAATCTAACTTCATTATTTGTACCGAATCGTTGACTCCGGAAATCCTAGATATCAGTTTTCAACCAGAAAGATACGATAGACGAAATAGATGTTATTCCTATCACTTTTTAAGATGGGCATAAAACAAACAGTAGTGTCACCCCGCGGCGTTTTTTAAGATTTGGCCCTCCAGGCCTTTAAGGTTTGTCTATAAAAAACAGGACAAGTGACAAGTTGAATTCGCGTGGGAGGACGATGAATATCTCACAATATTGAGAGTTTAAGATAAAAAAGAACGGAATGTTCAACTTTCATCTATTTTCTAAATAATTTTAAAACATATATACAATTCATTTATTTACTTTACAAGTGTTTGGATCAAATTGGCTATGAGAGACGAACAGTCAGGCATAGCATATTCAAACGTAAGGAACACTTAAAAGTAAAATTCTTAAAATAATAAAAAAAGTCTATACAAAAGAATAATTAGTTTTGTGTGAGGCACTAAATGGTTGATGAATGATATTGTCATAATGAGAAACCGCGAGCGAAGCGAGCGCGTTTTTTTTAAACAATTCTATAAGTGTAAAACTAAAACATAATTCAAAATGATGTAAAAAGGATAGATTTACCATAAAGCGTGAGCGTAGCGATCGCGAAAATGTTGAGATATTTTATTATTGTAAATATTTAACATGATTTGAAATCATATGAATATATAATATGATTCGAAGTAAGCAAGCGCGAGCGAAGCGAGCGCGTTTTTTTTGCTATATGTTTTAGTAATTATCTGGCAAGTCAAATCAAAAAGCAATAAAATTCAAGATAGGTTACGAATTACAATTACGAAAGGCGGCTTAAGGGGAGCGCGAGGGGCGGCTTCCGCCGGCGTATTTAAGCCATGGCCCTTTTGTCCCTAGGGTAAATACGCCTCTGGTGACACCTGTCATATTGACACATGTTACTTTGATTCCTGTCACTTGGACACCTGCCTCTTGGACACCTGCCACTTGGACTCCTGCCACTTTGAAATCTGACAGTTTGTGCAGCTGTCACTTCTCCCAACATTAATTCTAGCTGCGTCCGAAGTGATGATGATGATGAAAATTATAATATAACGTATAATAGAATCAAATAAAAGAAAGTAGGTAGATGGCGCAATGATCCAATACCCGCATGCGCCCTTTTAATTGTACCCTGAATCCGGTTCCTAAGAACGCGAGCGAGTTGGCGCGGATACACTTTGATGTCATTTGCGAATATCTGCTTTTGTAAATTATCGGTTTTTCTACATCGTTGGATGTTTTCTGCTTCGGATGAGCTGTTATGTAATCACCGCGCGATGGGGTAAAATGCACTTACGTTTTATTTTATTTTTATGAGTGAAGAGGTTGGTTAGTCTATCTGTCTGATCTAGTTGGCCAACAGTATCTCTAAACATACATGGTATCGATAATAAATTGTCAGAACTTTCGAGACTACTCTACCCACATGAGTTTAGCTGTTATATTTGATACTAGCTGCGCCCCGCGGTTTCACCCGGGCGGATTATGATAATGAATGATCATGACGATGATAAAAAGTAGCCTGTTAGTGTGGTAATCCAGGATTTACCTAAGCTATCCTTGGTACCAAACCAGTTCAGCCGTTGGAGCGTGAAGGAGTAACAAACATACACACACACCCACTTCTAAATATAGATGGCGCTAATCTGTTTTTTAAACGATTTTATTTAGCTTGACCTGGTTGTTGGTATTTGTTTGTTTGGGTCAAATCTAGTACCTAATTGAAATTTTACCCCCTTCCTGTTGACTGATTGATTTGAAATTTGGTACACGCCTTTAGTTCTGATGACAATACAATTATGTATATTCAGTATCATTGTAAATCCGAGATGGCCGCCGCCACAAAATGGCGGCTTACATTATTTTTTCAACCCCTTCAATATGGGTATCAAATGAAAGGTATTGTACAAGTAGAACACAGTACACTTTAGAAATAATTAAATAAAAAACTAAAATCTGAGCTGAAAATCAAATAGTTTGTTTTTTAAGTTATTCTCTTTTGTATGTACTAACAGCTATATACAAAAATTCGCCTGCCCTGCCAAAAAATAACTTATGCCAATAAATTATATAGTCTTGGAATGTGCTTATCAATGCCTTCAATTTGATACCCATATTAGAAATAACTAAGTTGTTTTTTTTTCTTTTGAATATGGCGCCATACTGCAGACGTAAAGAATAAATATATATATATAGCCTATGTTACTCGGGGGGGATGTAAGGATTCTAAATATATCCCATTCGTCTAAATCTGTTCCGGGATTTAAAAGTATGGTGGAACTCACAGACATACAAACATACACAAATCCTAGAAACATTACATTCCTTTTTTTGGGCAGTCGTGTAAAAATTCAATAAAATCGTAGGGCGTAGCGTAATAGAAATTCGACTCGCCACACGATTTTGTATAATTTTTTAGCTTTTTGTAACTACATAATATATAAAATCGTTTAACTTATATTTTATTATGCATCTTACGACTGTATTGTACGTATGGACGGTCAGTTCTAGTGTATGGAGTTCTGCACCGCGCATACGAAGTTTTCCGCTCGGTATGAGAATATACATTTTTTTAAATTCTGAGCTCGTATTGGCCTGTTTACGACAGTGGCTTCACTTCTCTGATTTAAAATATTATTGTGATGTGATATTGTGATTGTTTTTATTTGCTACTAAAAGTAGGTAAGTACATAAAAATATTCCTAAATTATGACATAGCCCGATTTGACTCCTGGGTGCGACGGAAATGAATCCGTGGGCCAGCTGGGATATATTTTACTGAAAATCTTGAAATACTTATATATCTTCTAAACTTTATCCATAGGTACTTAAAGTAGACAATAGAAAAAAAAAGCATTGAGGCAAAATTTTGAATTGTGCTTACTGGCGTCATTGATGTCTTAAAATGAACTACAGACACATAATATAAAGTTTGTAAAAATCGTGTCTATGTACTTACATACAACTGGAATGATATCTGTATAGGTAATACAAAAGTGGTCTTACCGCAAACGTTCACGAAAGCGGGAAGTCTCTTTCTCTCTCGTACGAGTACAACGTTTCACATTTTTCGCACATACTATAAAATAAACTTGCTGTCATCTGAGAAACTTCCTTGGTATGAAAGAAAAAAAAGAAAGAAAGAAAATACATTTATTTCTGACAACACACTAAACATTATCAAAAACAAAAATAGAAAATTAGACAAACAAACAAAAATGAATGATGTGTGTTGTCACAAACAGTGGTTGTCGTGATGTTGGTTCACGCATCACGTAAAACTAATGTACTGATTGAAATGTAGTTTGCACTGTTGGATAGCTTAGGATTTGACATACAATCTGGTGTAAGTACTTAATATCTCAATCCGAAGAGGAAATATTTTTAGGGGCAGAAGGATATTTGACCTAATTTGGAATATTAGTATTTTTTTATTTATGTGATTGTCCTGGAATAGAACATAGGTTACTTATTATAACTCAGAGAAATGACTACGTGGGCAAAGCCACGGCACATCTAATAAGGTAGGTAGGTATAGGTAGGTATGTACCTAATTACCTGGGACACCCACATATAAAAACTGGGTTCCGAACTCTCGTAGGGTAAAAATTCATACTTATATACACATAAGCAGCCTAGTAGCATAGCTTGCATGTTTGCTACTATGCTGCTCATTTACAGCGTGCTCTCCAAGAGTGTACATTTGCTCAAGAAACAATTGCACATCGCGTCCTACACACTTCAACAACCTAAAACATACCGTGTGCTAGTAAGCACGAACAAGATGTCAAAAACAAAATCCGACTACGGTCGCGTAAAAATCTGCCTATGACACTCTTGCGATGAAGAATCGATTGATACCTCGCTTGTCAAATCGAACCAAGTTTTTAGTTTGAACATATAACCCTTACTTTGCTTCGCCGTAGTTGGGTAAAGAAATAGCCTATGGCACTATAAATGTAGACGAACTAATTGAAACCTCTTTTGTCAAAATCGAACCAAGTTTTTAGTTTGAACATATAACCCTTCCTTTGCTTCGCCGTAGTCGGGTAAACAAATAGCCTATGACGCTATAAATTAAGACGAATTGATCGACACCTCGCTTGTCAAAATCGGACCAAGTTTTTAGTTTGAACACATAACCCTTGCTTTGCTTCGCCGTAGTTGTCTAAAAACAATAGTCTATGACACTCTATACCTGAAGACGAATCGATTGACATCTCGTTTGTCAAAATCGGATCAATAGGGAGATCCTATGGTCGAACATCCACATACCCACATACATAGATTATTCACTCATTACCCTTCCCTTACTTCGCCGTAGTCGGGTAAAAATAGACCGGCTTGCGATTAAGTAGAGTGCTTTTTCACAAGCATACTATTTTCGTACACACATGATAACTATATGCTATTAAGTAGCGACTGCTCGAAATTAGCATGCGTTTGTATTACTACGCAGCTTGTGTACCTATTCCAGCCATTACTTACACTTGGTAGTAACAAGGCAATAATACCTCCAGTTAGATCACTATAGTCAATGCGACCAGTTGCAATCAGATTTTAATAATTGCGGTGTCCTAATGCAACCAGTTGCAATAAGAATTTCGTTATACGGCGCAATCAACTCGCGTAGCATTTATGTGCAATATTGCATTTAATGCATTTAATCAAAATCTGATTGCAACTGATCGCAATGACTTTAGCGGTATCGGCACTGATCTCTTACCTATACCTACCTATGTCTTAGAAACTCAATAGTAATAAATACTTCAAGTTTTTTTTAATACTTCATGTGTTTAATACACACGTATACACACCTTGAACAGCATTAACCGCTGTTTAAGGCCAGGCTCCAAGGTTACATTTTCCCACTCCGCACTCCCCTGCCACCTCCCCTGCACTCTGCCACCCGCTACCCGCAATAAGCACTCAAGTGCCTGCGTAACAAGGTTGAATATCGCGACCGCTGTTTGAACACACAATTTAGCTCGGAGCTAAATGACGTATGTATCAAAATTTATTTATTTAATTGGCAGGCTAATAATTAGGTAAATTTGGTCTAAACATTATATGATAAACTATATTTTCTTGCTGTGAGATTTATTTTAGAGATAAAATTTAAGCCGTTGAGTAGAAAAATGAAAATATTATTTAAAATAACGTAATTTTTGCCGCTCAGTTGTCTCAGCTCCACTGCTAAAGCTAAAGCTTTTTGAGCGGAAATGTCTTCATCTGACCAAGGTTGCAAATTTGCAAATTGAAAATGTTTGCCAAAATGCTTGAAACTCTATTTCTATGAAGTCGAAAATCATCGTAGCAAAACGAAGCTAAATAAATTCTTGACACAAATGAAGCGATATTGCCAACATAATGGCACAAAAGCCACTGGTATAAGTGGTGTCACGTGGTTGTCACGTGGTATTTTCTACAATCTACAAGGTAGCGCGCTTTTTATTCACGTATTTCACGTGTTAGCAAGCGAGCGGTTGAAAATGCATCGAGTGAAATTCTGTTAATCATGTTTTTGTCTAAGTCTTAGACAGATAAAAATCTCAAAATACATGTTATGTTAAGTTTCACATTTATCAGATTTCTAGTTGATCCAGCATATTTATGAAAAAAAAACCCTTAAATAGGAGAGCCTGGTCTTAAATAGGCCCAGTAGACCCAAAATGATGTCAGTTTCCTCGGTAGTTTAGCGCCTCGCAACTACCTCATAAATTAAAGAGTATTTATAGTTGACAGCCCGTAACCTAAAGCTGGCTTAGGATAAATCAAACTGAAATAGCCTATAATGTCTATAGCGAAAATGGTCGGAAGGCGGTTAGCGCGTAATTTTGACTGAAATAGCTATCGCCGATTACCGGTTTTGTGGTTAAAATTGGGTCCGGTCTTGAAAAACGATTCGTCTGCGGTTCCACTAGAAATTCAATGTTTGCGGTCATTCCGTACAATTTAAATTGAATTTTATCGTTCGGTTTGAGATCAATTGGTTCGGTATTCGTATTGAATTTGGTGTATGGCAATGGGTATTCAGTTTGAAATGTTTGGAAAGGCTAAGCTCTGTTATAGAATAGTAATATTGGTGCATTACACGTAGAGTAGGTACACAAAATGCTAAACGCTATTTGGTGGTTGGTACTTAGATACCTCAAACATAGAAATAAATATGAGTACTAATAGGTACAAAATGTATAAATCAGTACCTACCTATAAAACACTACCGTGATATTCCTACTTACTGTCTGAGAACGCACAGTCATCAGTGGACCTAGAGATTTGATATTTTTATATTTAATATTTTTTGAATGAACTTTGTCCGCCAATAACATAATATCTTCCTCGGTTAACACCGTAGTCCGAGCAATGGGGTAGCTGAAAAACAGCGCGGCGTTCACATTCTCATGTATATAATTATATCCTTTTTGTATTGATACTGTGTGCACACCTTACTTTATTTCTAGTGGCAATAAATACTATTTTACTTTACTTTACTTTAAATTTGGAGGATATGTTCCTTGAGTATCCACGTTTTTTTTTAATTCAATCTCTATTGTCGCGGGGTGGCAACGTTTCCACGCGGGCAAAGCTGCGGGGCGCAGCTAGTATATTATAAATGTCTTTCAGGGAATACGATTGTGTCAAAATATATTTAAGTTAACGCTAAAAAAGGGATGTCTTTTTAATTACACCAAAATATTATTTCTGGACGAATTGTAGTTCCTCCGTTACAGATGAAACGCTTGGATTTACAGTCCGTTTATTAAATTAAAAGAATCTAGGTACAAACATTAATTAGCAAGGACTCCACTTAACATACAGACAATACATACCTACCCAGGTATAGTTTAGAACAAGTTTAGAATCATCTTGTTATATAAATTACCAAGTTTACTCAACAAGAAAAAACGTATAGCGCCGTTCATAATTCAGTTTGTTTGTTTGTCTTATGAGGTAGTGCTGGCCTCTAGTGTCAGAGTTAGTTAGGCCACCCAAAGGCCTCTGATATGGCTTAACGACTGCTATTAATCAATAACAGCCGGGACCGACAGCTTAACGTGCTGCTGGCGTCCTCTGTTAGCGCTGTCCGGAAGCTGCTCCGCTTCTGTGAAAAGTTCGCTATAAGCCATGGGTTGCGCTATAATGTAAATAAAAGCGAATTCATGTTATTTAGTAAGGGTGGAACAGGTGCTGGTTGTGTGCCTCCCCTGCTGCTGAATGGTGTTCCTCTCAATAGAGTTAGCCAGTTTAAATATCTAGGGCATTTACTGAGTGACAATCTCAAGGATGATCTTGATTTGGAAAGGGAGCGCAGGGCGTTGACGGTTAGAGCTAATATGTTGTCCAGAAGGTTTAGTTCCTGTTCTGATGAAGTTAAAATCACACTTTTTAAGGCTTACTGCCAATCGTTCTACGGTAGTAGCTTATGGACAACATATACTCAAAAAACCCTCAATACTCTGCGAATCCAGTATAATAACGCTTTCAGAATGCTGATGCGGCTCCCACGCTTCTGCAGCGCATCTACCATGTTTATGGAGGCGCGTACTGATGGTTTCGCAGCTATCATGCGGAAGAAAATTGCGTCTCTTTTAAGCAGGGTCCGTGAGAGCGGCAACAGCATTCTGAAAGCTGTCACAGATAAATTTGACTGCCCTATGTTGATTCACCACATTCGAGTGTTGATCCGATATCACAGCACAGATACCCTATCTATGTTTGGTTTTGTTTGTGATCAGATCGCAGTCATCTTTATTTTTATTTTATTTTTTCTAATGTGTTTGTATAATTTTATAATTTGATTTTTATGTCTACTACCATTTATATTTATTACAATTTAGAAATACTATTTACTATTAATGAAAATGGATCATTGTGTCTTATAAATAATAAATGATTTGATTTGATTTGATTTAACGTGCCCTCCTAAGCTCGGAACGATGGAAAACCACACATAACTTAGAAAAGTCATTGGTGCGGAGTCTAGAACCAAACCCGGTATTGTTGGATTCTAAGTCGCACTAGTAAACCGCTAGACTTAATTCAGTGTAGGGAAAAATTAAATATATACTATTTATATATATTATTTTATATTACACACCTACACTATAGAAATTTTGTGTACAGTGGCGCCTTTATCAAAACTTCCTTCATATCACGAGAATGTTGATATTGTTACAATAACATATTATTGACATAATATTATGATATAATAACATATTATTATTATTGGTCTAGGGTTACCAATGGCCACAACGCTACAACTATAAATACTTTAGAACTGAGTTGCTACTTTGCTATCTGAATTATTTATCATTGCAGTTTATATTATTTAGCAAAGTTGTTTTATTACATTAGATAATTTCAGGCTTTTCGTCGATAAGAACAACCAAAAAATGTAAACGTAAACCTAGATTTCTCAATTCGGTAAGCCTTGGGTAACCCTAAGCGAGTTCTGGCGCTCCAAATTGATTCTGCTTGAATGGACCTTTGTCCGACTCCCGTAGAGCAGACCGTTGTGGGACTATTGTTATTCCATAGACCTCAGCTTGTATGGAATTGGAAGTATCGATTGAGACTTAATTCATTGCACTAACTCAGCAGTAACATTAAAAGGTGAACCGTAACTATTTCGTTCTTTATGCACCCAATCTTGTCTTGTTGGTAAAAGAAGGGCGAGACTCGACGCATATGGTGTGACCCTACAACGATGACTCATTTAACTAAGTACTTATTTATGTGCAGTGTAACGTGAAAAGGATGTTGTTATGAATAAAGTGAGGGTTGAAGGCAAAAAAAATGTATTAAGAAGATTATTAAAAAAAAATGTATTAATTCCAAAAATAGGTGTTCTTACGTCCGGGGATGTTAAGGTAGGTATCTGGATGGACAGGAGTTAATTTCAGGACCGAAAGGAGCTAATAAAAAATTGGGGTAGATCGGGACCAAAAGAGTCGAGATTTCGAGGTTTTCGGTTAAGGCTAGGCGTGAGAAGGCCTTATGTAAATTTGGAACTGTCTTTTAGCTAAATTGACGTTACTATATTGAATTTACTGAAACTAACACGGATAGACATCAGGCGGTCTGAGAATTAAACTATTTGGTTCAAAGGATATTCTATTTTGAACGTAGAAAGTTTTGTAGGCACGTATTCGCGTCTACGATTATGAACAAGCTGATAACAAGCTGGTAAAATCTATTTATAGATTACCTACGTAATTGACAGTAGTATCATTTGGTAATTTCACATTTAATAAGTAACAGCGCTAGAGCTTTCTAAATTAATTAAGCCTATCCTTCCGTGTTGTTGTAAACGTCATTTTATCTGATTTTAACCCCGAACTGTTTCAGTTGAGTAGTGTGATAGTTGCAGTTAAGTAAACTAAAGTGGATAGGTACTTGAAAAAGGTTTTATTTTTAAGAATATTTCAGCCACTAGTGGACTGAACACTAAGTAGGAAGTATGCATGATTGAATGATCGAAGGTTTTGCAAATGTCATTACTCGCCGGTCACAAACTTTCTGTTGGTAAAAAGTTAATTGAAAGATTTTTTACAGTTACAGATTGGTTTCTAAACATATCATTTTTTCATTATCAGTTGTATAACGAACCGATGTAATATATTGTTTTAAAGAAGAGTACTACCAAACACCTGCTATACGCCTCTGAAGTTGTCCCTCTTTTAAGAACGGTGCTAAATAGTCCCTGAACTTCCCGAATTACGGGTTTCCCCCCCTGCTTTCAAGAGCTCCGAAATTATACCATCCTCACCGTGGGCCTTTCCATTCTTAAGTTGTTTGAGTGCTACCTCAATCTCATCTAGACTGACGTCGGGCAGATATCAGTGTAGTGGCAGGTCAGTATTGCACCGGAATACTCTGTGCTGGGTTTGGGTCTAGAAGCATGTGAATTGTACAATCGCCTAGAGAAGTCCTCTATCTCAGAAAGAGACCATCTCAGAAGAAATCGGCTTAGAGACAACAGTTGTGCTATTAATTAGTCTTGATCTGCGTCAGATGGGATCTACTCAATTGCTGGGCGAAGTCTTTGAACCCCGATTTTGCTCAACTCACTTTTCTATTTGGCGCGTATTTAAGTATCGGAGGTCACATCGCTCATGCTTACAGTTTTTTTATTGAGGTCTCTTTTTTCCTATAGTGTGGCTTGCTGTTGCTTCCATCGCTCGTCCATAAGCCGAAGAGCCTCTTCCGAAATTTAAGACTTCTTGCTCGTACGCTGCAGCTGACAAAATGTAGTGCCTTCCTCCCTAAGAATTCCCACAACTTTTTGGGTAGTTACTACTATTTGTTCTACAATTAGAGTTCCATATCCACGTCATTTGTGGTTTCCAAGGCAGCGAATCGATTTTTCAACTTGAGTTGGAACTGTTCTGATCAAACAGCGGCCTGGAGCAAGTCTGGTCGGAGCGTAGATTTCACTAGATGGCATCTTTCAAGCTTGTGATCGATATTTAAGGATTCTCGGATAAGTCAGTCAAGGTATTAAACTTGCTGATCACTGAGACATCTCTTAATATGTGCTTATAGTTCGTCGTGATGAAGTCAATCTCATTTTTGTCACAGAGTCGGGGCTTTGCCATGTCCACTTCCTCTGGTATTTCTTTTCGAAGAAAGAATTCATCAAGGAGAAGCTTATTTTTCCAAAAAGTTATCTGGCATTTGCGCCCTATGATTCCTGTCTCCATAACTGTGTAGACCTATTTTAGATTCACTGCAAGTCTGTACTCCCACTTTGGCATTAAAGTCCCCCATGATAAAGTTGTAGTAGGCCCTTGTGGTGTTATGTAGGGCTGAAGATATGTCATCAAACATATCTTCTACCTCATCATCCGAGTGTGCCCAGGTCGGAGCATAGACCTGTACGACCTTAAGGCTATAATACCTTTCGGTAAGTTTATTTCGGTAATAATCCTTAAGAATTAGGTGCGCTACCTTGGTCGACACACTGGATATTTCTACAATATTATCAATGAGGACCTTATCAGCAGTCTCAGGGTGGCACCCTGAAACGGCTGATCGCCCTCTCAGAAGTAGAACTGGTGGCCCGATTCCAGGGTCATTTTGTCCCTGTGGTCATTGTGGTCTCTTCGGACTTCACTCAACCCTAGAATATGCCACCTGATCTTTGAGAACTCCGTCTCGAGTTGCACCATGAATACCTCAAGTCTAATCGTTCGTACGTTGTACGTAGCAGGGTCAGTTGTTTTTGTTTAGGGTGGCCTACGGTAGCCTGGGGATTCTTTGCTTCCACTGCCATTTTCGTGACCGACACCGTGGTCAGGGCTAGCAGGGCGACCGGGAATTGGGGGCCGATTTTTTAATTGTGCCGTTCACGCTGCGCATGCGAGTTGGCGATCGCAGTGCGTAGCTTTTCGCACCGGTGACGCTGCTGCCCGTCACCGGCCTGTGTCATTTGGCTACGCTTGTTTTGGGATGGATATACCGCAATTCGTCGTCGGCCGCCAGAGCCTTCGTTATCCAGCAGGATGACGTGCAGATGAGGTTGGCTTGGAGCAGTGACATCATTTTTCGCTCCCCTACATCCCCATAATGTATGTAAAATATACATGAACTAGCTGCACCCCGTGGCTTCGCACGCGTTCTCGAGATATCATCAAAAAATCCGTTCCATACCAAATGTATGAGAAAAAAAAAAAAAACAATGTATTAATAGTTATTATCCTATTCGGGACGGGGAAAAATCTAAAAAATCATAGATCATAAAAATCTGTCCAGCCGTTCTTGAGTTTTAAGTAGTGTAACTAATATAGATAAGATACACGAAATTTGTTACATATGCTTAGACAAACATATAGACTAACATATATGAATATTACGCATTTTCAACAATATTACATATTTTTTATGATTTTTGTAGCAGTTAACGCCTGCTTAGCGTAATGATATATAATAATTTTCTAATGGAAAAATTTGGGTCACGGACGAGATACGAACTCGCACACTGTGCCTCAGCGCAGCACATGCCTTTACCAATTCGGCCACCGAGACCCATGCGTCGTCATCCAAATCTTTCCACTAGCTTCTTTTTTTTTTTTTTTGAACCCGTCTTATGCGGATGGTAATGCTATCTATTGGCAGTATTACGAACTACCAACCAAACATGGCTAATATTGATTAACTTCGTGTCTGAAAGATAACGCCTCCCAAATCTATATTTTTATGATTTTTTATAGCAGTTAACGCCTGCTTAGCGTAAAGATAGAGAGGCTATGGTAGACCGTTTAAATTTAGCCTTAGAAGCCGTGTCCGATTGGGGCGATGCTAACCTGGTTAAATTTAATGCTACTAAAACGCAAGCGTGTTTGTTTTCTGCTAAAAAGAGTCCTCTACACCGATCTCCGTCTTTCCAAAGTGTAACAATACCAATAGGCGTCCATTTGGAGCTTTTGGGTGTCGAACTCACATCAAACCTGAATTTTGGGTCTTATATTGAATCCAAAGCCAAGGTAGCTGCAAAAAAACTTGGTATTTTGTCTGAGGTTAGGCGGTACTTCACACCGGGACAGGTTTTGAATCTTTATCAAGCACAGGTCCGATCTTGTATGGAGTACTGCTGCCACCTCTGGGACGGTTCTGCCAAGTATCAGCTCGAGTCTTTGGATTCAATTGAGAGACGTGCTATCAGGATCATTGGGGACGACAGTCTGGTAAAGAGTAAGCTTCAAAGTCTGGCGCATCGACGTGAGGTAGCAAGCCTAGCGGTATTCTACAGATTGCACTATGGAGAGTGTGCTCAAGAATTGCACAACCTGATTCCCCCATCACCTTTCCATCACCGTACGACTAGACAATCAGCAAAGCGCCACCTTTTCATGGTTGAAATACCTCGCACAAGAACGAAGCGTTAAGCTTCTTCATTTATTATAAGAACTGCAAAGGAGTGGAATGCCCTGCCCTCGTCAGTGTTTCCGGTAAAGTATAACCCCGGTGTGTTTAAGTCAAGAGTGAATAGGTATCTACTAGGCAAGCGTGCTACACCTTCGACCACATCATCGCTTTCCATCAGGTGAGATCGTGGTCAAACGATTGCCTAGTGCCAGGGCGGTCGCACACCGCAACAAGTACAAATAAATTCAAGGACCCAATATTCGGGTCCGTTCAGTCGAGTGTCAAGCGTGCGCTCGATGAGTCGCGCGCCTTGTACTTAGCGATAGAGCACCTACTTACGTAAAGTTATTAACAAACTTTATTCGTGTTTTAATTATGAGTACCAAGAAGAAAGCTAGAAAGCACTGAATAGCATTCGGCTGTTTGAATAGTGATAGAAATGACGAATTGTCATTCTTTACGCTTCCAAAGGATATTGAAAGGTAATAAATTGTAATACCTATAATAGGTCCTAGTTATGTAGTTAGATATTGATATTTTTTTATTACGTAGGTTCCTATAGTTTTATGTTATTTAATTTGTGTTCCATACTGAAGCTACGCATATTTAAGGTTATTCTGCGCAGAAATAAAGTCATTTATTAAATCGATCAACGTAATTTTATAATTGATTATAGTAGGTATTATTGATCTGAAAATGAATTACTGTGCTGACTTAGTAAGTAGCCTACAACTAATTAGGAATTTATATAATATATGTCTCGTATAATACCTACCTACTTTTAATACCTTTTATTACGTAGGTAGCAATTTATTTTTCACTCATTAAAAAGCATGGAATTCAGACAGGCACCTTTATTCATCAAAATGCAATATCTATAAGATATTATCATAATCAACCAACGACACGTAGGTAGGTATCTCACTAAACTTATCGGCGTTCTGAAAACGGGATAGGTAGGTAGTAAAAATGAGGTAGTCGGTCTATTCTGATAAGAATGTAATTGTATGTAATAGAACTATTTTAATTTATAATAATAAGTAATAACATAATACATTATTACTTATTTATTCTGTTACAATATCTAAGTCATAACATATCACAGAATAATTAGCTTATTATTTATTCGTAGATAATTAGTAGTACAAGTACCTAGTCATATCTTAACACAACCCTACCGAGCGAAAAAGGGATAGAGCGATTCTGAAACGGTTAGAGCAATGGAAGTTCTCGCGCGTTGTGATACGGTGCATTCTAGCCTGCACGCGGTGGGCGAGCGACTTCTAGGTAAATATAATTGAAAGCCCGCAGCACCGTGCGAGTTAAATTGCACTTTATAGCGTTGTAGCGAGAGTCGCTATTTATTTAAATGACTTTACTCAGTTAGCCTTCTGTACTTGTACTATTATTTATTCTGTGCTAGTGCGTAATAAAAAAAAAAGAAGATATATAATAATTTTCTAATTGAAAAATTTGGGTCACGGACGAGATACGAACTCGCACACTGTGCCTCAGCGCAGCACTTGCCTTTACCAATTTGGCCACCGAGACCTATGCGTCGTCATCCAAAACTTTCCACTAGCTTTTTTTTTTTATCTCTTCTGTGACCCAAATTTTTCCACTAGAAAATTATTATATAATATTACATAAAGTAAAAAGTTTATGTGTAACTTGAGAACCTACTTTTTTGAGTTAAAAACGTTAATAGTCTGTATGAAATCG
The DNA here is from genome assembly GCA_946251855.1 of Alsophila aescularia. Taxonomy (NCBI): domain Eukaryota; kingdom Metazoa; phylum Arthropoda; class Insecta; order Lepidoptera; family Geometridae; genus Alsophila; species Alsophila aescularia. The sequence goes on from OX276378.1 coordinate 47,849,758, forward strand.
GAAGTCGGGAACGAGTGCAAGATATTTCATAATCCTCTTCCCCCCCGGTTTATTTTTGTACGCTGAACCAAGCCATTTGTTCGTGTCTGTCATCTTCAACACGAGACCATTTATCCAGAGAATATTAAAAGCGCAATCTATTATGAATACGCCGTCCATTTGGGAAATGAATTGGGAAACAAACGTATCCGTATGTATTGATTGAATTCGAGTCAAGAGTTATTTATTCGAGTAACATTGTTCCCGAAAATGACTTATTAATCAATCAATACAATCATCATAATGTCAGTGTGGGAAACCAAAAGACTAATTACTTATCGACATAATCATATGAAAATACAGATTCATGTATGAAACTAATAATTAATTAATTTGTGTCAAAGTGATAGGTGTTAAAGTGACAGGTGTCAAAGTAACAGGTGACAAAGTGACAGGTGTCAAATAACAATAATAGTTTCCGATATAAAGCCCTTTTAAGTATGTTTATAAGTTTGCATCATTACATTATTATATTTTGTGACGACATATATTATACTAGCTGTGCCCGCAGATTTGCCCACGTGGTCATTTCATTTAAAAGTAGCCCCATACGTGTGATACCAGGACAAAAGTGAAGCTTAATTGTACTTTATAGGTATAAAGTAGAATGTTATACTACACTAGCTGTGCCCGCGGCTTCGCAGGCATGGTTATTTCTCTAGGTTAAAAGTACTCTATGTGCTATTCCAAGACCTACAAAAATACAAATATACCAACATTTGATCAAAATTCCTTCAGCCTTCATAAAGATTTTTATCAATTGCTCGGCTTCTACTTATTGGATTGAGATACCAAGTAACCCAGTTTTTAAGTCAAGCTCTAAGCTATCCAACAGTGAAAACCGCATCGCAATCGGTCCAGTAGTTTTTACGTGATGCGCTTGGACCCCTATCCCGCGGGAATCCTTAATTTTTTAGGGATAAAAGTATCCTTAATTTTAACCCATCATACATACTATGTCAAGTTGCATCAAAATTCCTCCAGTAGTTTCAGCGTGATACGTGTTCCTTTAAATAACTTTCAATTAATGTCCTGCGTTCGGGATGAAAAGTATCCAATATCCTACTATCCACGCCGAAACTACTGAATGAATTCAACTGAAATTTGATTTGATTTGAGTTCATACAACGAGGTAGGAAATTGCATACTATTCATCCTGAAAAATTAAAGGGGACGCGTTGCCGCGGCAGGATAGGTGTTGAAACTTATTTAAAAGAAAATATATTACGCTGAAACTACTGGACTGGATTTTGATGCAACTTGACACAGTCATAGTATATATGATAAGATAAAACTGAGGATACTTTTTATCCCGAAAAAATAAAGGGTTCCTGTGGGATAGAGGTCCAAAGCTAAGTTAATTTTGAAGTAATAAATATCTATACTTATAATTAAGCAAAAAGCACGAAAAAGACTGTACAAAGAAGATAATTTAAAAAAACAAATGTCAAGAGCACCTAAAATAAGATACTAAACAAGTTTTTTTCTTTTATCTTGTTTGTCTGCATGTTTGTTTGTTCAAGCATCACGTAAAACCTATTGGACTGATTGCAATGCGGTTTTCAGTGTTGGATGGCTTACGGTTTAACTTAAAAATATTTTTCCAAAAACAATTAAATCGACTTCATAATAAAAATGTTATTTTGTAAACAACCACTAAAAAGAATAAAACAATTATAATTGAGCTAGAACAGTATCACTTTTTCGATATTACCAACGTAATAAAAATGCATAAATACAACATAAGATAAGAAAGAGTTTTTTGAAGGCGGTGCCAAACCGAGCCATAATTATTAGTATGGTAAGTAGTATGGTTAGGTAGTAAGACCTTTTTGTAGTGACAGGTGTCAAAGTGACAGGTGACAAAGTGAAGTTGAGTGGAGGGTGGGGTAAGTTGGGGTCGGATGGGGGATGTGAGGAGAGGGTAGGGGAAGTGGGCGATGGTGGGGAATGTGAGGGGAGGGTAGGAGAAGTTGAGGAAAAGTGAGGGGAGGGTGGGGGATTTGGTGACGCTAATTTTTGTAAGGTACATAGTTAAAATAATTTAAAAGTGGACAGATGATTTTGACCCTTATCACAGAATAAATAATAGTACAACCTTATTGACATTAATCATATTTAGTAAGATTCGGCATTTACTATGTCCATTTAGTGAAGGTATATTAAAAAAACAAGATACTGTCATGTCAATAAGGTCGAAAATCATCTGACACCTTTAAAATGATTTTGGTGCTAGGTATGTGCATTACAAAAACTAGCGTCACTAGTAACCCCCACCCTCCCCTACCCTTCCCTCACATCTCCAACCCTCCCCTAACTTACCCGATCTTCCCCCATCTTCCCCTCGCATCTTACCTTACCCTCCCCCAAACTTCTTCCTCCCTCCCATCACTTAATCCCACACTCCCCTAACTTTTTGACAAATTCCCCTACCCTAGGGTGGGGGCACCCTCCCCAACTTCCACCACCCTTTCCCAACTTCACTTTGACACCTGTCACTATGACACCTGTCTTACTAATACATGTTGTTTTCTTCATAAATGCCGTTTTTTTAGTAGTTTCCAACACTAGTGAGAGGGTGGAGGGGTAAATGCGAATTAACCGTGCACCCACTAGTGGGTGAAGCCGGTGGGTGGACAGGTCATGACCCAATGTTGGTATATTGTTATTTTAGGTATTGGAATAGCACATAGAGTACTTTTAACCTGGAGAAATGACCACGCGTGCGAAGCCGCGGGCACATCTAGATTTAAATAATATTTGACTACTCGACAGTGATCTTAAACAAAGGATGCGCTAATAAGGTGTTATCCCACTGTGACGCAACAGTTTGGCCACAAGGAAAAATTATTCCTCGTAGCAAAATCAGTTAGGCAACCTAATTAGGCCACGAGGAAACGCCTTTTTTAGTGAGACACCTTCGATTAATACTTGATATCAGTACATTTCAATCGACGTTAAATTTAATCTGTTGTATGTTTGTTTCATATCTTTCAGTCAGAGATATAATAAGCCAAAATATTCAAAATATTCAGTCTATACACCAAAATCCTAGGCACCTGTATTTTTCCAGTCCTCACTTAAAAATCACGCCAGCCCCGAGCTTTTCTAATCCCGGATCGAAGGATTTCCTAGATTGCTCCGGCAACTTTCACAGAACAAATTTACATATTTTCCGTCGCGGTATGATTGATCATCTTCTTGTGACGTGCGAAAATACACAACGGTGAAATTTTCCTTTCATTCTTATGCCTATGTAGTATAACGAGTTATTATTTGTTGGCACTTTCGACGCAATATACCAAAAACTCAAAATCGCAAAGACGTAAAATGATACGCTTAATGCCAAATTCTCTTTATGGCAAATACGCGAAATACCTAATACAAATAATGCCAAAACGCTTGTACGCGAAACGTCAAGTACGAATAACGCCTTGTGTTATAATGCTTTTACGCGCCTGCTGTATGCAGGAATACCTAGTAAAACTTGTTACGTAAACGTTGTTGTTACATTGTTTGATATTTGCGGTGTTTTTGAACCGATTTGGATGATTATATTTTTATTTGAAAAGGTGGACCTCTAGAGTGGCTTTAATGATGATCCCGAATGTGACCATCTGCTTCATCGCAATTATTGGTTCCCGTCGTTTCTTGCGGACCTCCGTATCATCAACGAAATTCACAAAATATTGGGTGTCCTTTATTCCGATCTGCTGATCAATTTGGAAAGACTTATTTTTGTAGTTTGTAGAAATATCCCTGAACAAAAGTTGTTTAGTTCGATACTGCAGTGTATGCGCTTTTAATTTAGTGTTACGGGCAATTGCTTTTATTAAAAGTCTTCAGAAAGGGAAGAAAAGAGGATTCCCTTCTCACTCGACTTCGACTTAAATCAACAGCCTACGACTTATTAATAGGTTCAAGGTGTCTGGGAATGCCAATAACTATTAAGTGTAATTAAGTAGCAAACTGTAGATTAAAACTAATCTAAAAACTCGTATTTTTATGCTTTGTCATCGAGTTGTGAGCTACCCTGAAAGTTTCAGCCGGATAGTTGATCGCGAAGTGCTCGAAATTTGAGTTGCAAGAATTTACCCATAACTTCGAACAAGTAAGTGACTTTATAAAAACGTGTAAAAAATTGGGTTGATTTATTATTAATTATATCCTTTTATTTAACCAGACAATGCACAATTATGTTTATTTAATTATGCAATGTAGTAATGTTGACTTAAAAGCCAACAACAACAACAACAACAAGCCTAGGTTTCTTGGTTTTCTTACGTGAGGTGCTACAGATACACTAGATTTTACTATTACTAATTACTGCTAACCAGGTGAGGTGCTAAGCTGTCAGATCACATTAATAAGATAACAAATTAACGACGTCTAAAGCGGTCAGGATTACACGTTTCTGTTTATATGTTAATGAAGGATCTCACCTTTGATAAATTAAATAGGAAGATACGATTTTGCGTTACTTATAAACAATAACATGCCTCTCCTAACAAAATAAAATAGAACAGCTGAAAATCATCACTGCGCAATATTGGGTCTATAGGACTCAAGCACATTAGGTAAGCATGACCCATCGTGCTCTTGCATGACATCCATTTAAGCATCACGATGAAAAGCAACAATGTATGTCCATCAGGAAGAATTTATTGTGTAGTAGGTAAATAAGATACGTGACACAATTCAGCTACGTATCTTCCTTTAGATTTAAATTGAAGGATAACCTGCCTATTCAAGGTTCTGGAATTTGCATATTTTCTGAGAAGATCTCTTAATGACAACTTCCTTGCTCATTATCTGCCGGCACTGTATCTGAAATTTACATTTCTCTTTAGATTGGTACAAATATTCAGAAACTTCTTTGAAGTTCTAGAGAGCAAGCAAAACAACGAGGACTTGATTAAGAAGAAGTTTTGTTTGAAATTATGTTCTGTTTTTGTTGAATGTACGAGTATCATCTCGCTGAAGAAGTCTTTAATAACATTTTAAACGCACACATGGCACGTCGATTTAATTTTTTGTTCCTTGTCACTGAACTGAATAGTCCAGATTCCGGTAAAGCTGGGCACTATTATAAGCTAGCCTGAATCAAGAAGAGCAACACCTTAGTAGTTTTATCCCCCGAAATGCTTGGGAAAGTGTGACCAAAGGACTATGCCAGATCTCCAAAGTGATTTAGGCTCGATGTAAAATTATCGCGGACACAACTGAATAGTATTTTTATTTTTAAAGCATTATGTTTAAAGCTTTTGTGTGTTATTAGTTTTAACTGGGAACTTTTCAAAAATAATTTATGAGGAAATAAAGTTAACTTTTGTGGTTATGTGACTTTTACATTACATTACATTATGACACGGTCTATGGTCAAAGGAATAATATAGCAAAGATAATTATTGAAATCTAATATAAAACTGATATATTATGTAGGTACCTACACTTTACGATCATGTTTAATATCATTTATAAAGTATTATTACCTACCTATACCTGCTATAGTAGTAGGCACTTAGGTATTCAATCTGAGAATCGAACCCTGGGCCTTCTCCGCTCTTGTCATGAGCTTGGTACTTAAACCACAAAAAAAAAAAGGAATACGAATGCGTTTATTGTTGTTTATTTCTAATATCCTAAAATAATATACTGAAATGATTCCTATTAGAATAAACTAAGATGGCCTGTAGTTTTTTTATTGATTTTGTTTATCGATTTATTAATAGTTTATTTGCTCTAATTACGAGTTATGGTGTCAACACTATAATTCGTAATTAGTATCAATTCACAGCAATTTCCGGTCATTTCTATTCATTTTAATTCTTATTTTTTCATAACTGTTTCCGAAAGTTATTATTTTACTAAGAATTAATTATATTAATTTATATGGTTAATAATGTGGATAGATTTTGTGTCCGCAGCATTTAACTTTTAAAAGTCTTGCACAGCTATTTCCGGTCATATTTATATTCATATTAATTGTTTTTATTTTAATAACAGTTCCAGAATGTTATTGTTTTAATAAGAATGAATTAAATTATTTTAAATAGTCAATAATGTAGATAGATTTCGTGTCCGCGGCATTTAACATTTAAAAGTCTTGGAAGCCGAAAGCTGGCATCCTCCTTTGCAATTTAAAGATAGACTAGCTGATGCCCGCGGCTTCACACGTGTGGTCAATTCTCTAGGATAAAAGTACTCTATATGCTGTTCCAGGAGCTACTCGTATAATACCAATAAACCAACATTTGATCAAAATTCCTCCAGCCGTCTAAATTATTTTTATTGATTGCTCGACTTTTACTGATCGGATGAGATACCAAGTAAACCAGTTTTTAAGACAAACTCTAAGCTATCCAACAGTGAAAACCGCATTGCAATCGCGGTCCAGTAGTTTTTAAGTGATGCGCGAACAAACATATAGACAAACAAACTAACAAACAAACAGACAGACACGATTTAAAAATATGTTATATTCTTGTTCAGTAACATATTTTAAGTACCATAAAACATATTTTTTTATATTATCTTCATTGTACAGACTTTTTTGTTCTTATTGCTTAATTGTAAGTATAGACACAGGACTCTTTAATGCACTAAAAAACTATAATGAATCAATAATAATTAATTATCTTATTAGTAGATATTAATACAAAAACAAAACACCACGACTTTATCCAAAAGTAACCGACAGACAAAGCGTCGTATTTTGCCGCTACTCCACATGGAGCCGGGGAAAATTATATCACGAAAATGCTTTGGCATTGTGCATTGGAGAGAACCGAGAATTAAATTAGGCGAGATGTATGGCACACAGGGGCGGGCGCTTGCAATTTGAACAGGTTTTGTTGCCGCTGGTTACAGGATGGAATGAGATTGAATTTTTGCGTATGGCACATCAGTGTAGGCGGGTAGCTACTTACGCGGCAGTGTGTGTATTTACGCTGTTGCGCCAGTTTTTTATACTGAAAGGTGCATTTGTGGTAAGAGAATGCCCAAAACAAATGCACACTTGCGCTTCATGGCACTGCATTGGTCAATTGGTTTTTGGCAGTGGTGTTTTATCATGCTGAATCTCGTAACCGAACGGTTAAGAGATTCAGCATGATTAGCGATCCAGTCTTCAGTTTTTTGTTCTTTCTGCGAAGTAAAGACAATCATTCCAAGGATTATATCTGAGATTATATTATAGGCTAGCTGTGCCCCGCGGTTCTACCCGCGTCCCTCAGGACCCCTGCATTTTTTCGGGGTAAGAAGTAGCCCATGTGTTAATCCAGGGTATAAGCTAATTTCATCCAAATCCGTTCAGTAGTTTTTGCGTGAAAGAGTAACATCCATCCATCCATCCATCCATCCATCCATCCATACTTACAAACTTTCGCGTTTATAATATTAGTAGGATTTTGTGTATTGCAAGAATTTCGCGGGTCGTAAGTCATTCAAGTTCTTACCATTCGTTTGAAATTTTATATTATGTAAAATTTTGTAAACCTAATTAATATTTTTGTAATTTAAAGTGTGGTACCTGATGGAATTGAAATGAATAATAAAGTTTATATCAATAAAAGTAAGCTATTTTTGATGACATCCAACAGGAAGTACTTAATGATTCCAATAAGACATAATTGAAAATGTTCTGGAAGAGTGGGCTTGTCGAAGTGCAAATAAAAAATTTATGTCGTAAAATGTTACCTCCCGATCCATCACGTAATTTTATTATGAAGGCTCTATTATAAATTCTCCTTAATCTTGCAAAATAACGTACCTTTTTTTACAATAGCAACGTATTTTTCTATACTTTCTAATTTTAAATCCTGAATCCTCATTTATTTTTCAGATGATAACATCGTCACTTTTTTTTGTTTTATAATTTAATTAAACATTTCATAAACAGGTAAATTGTTTTGCTATCTACCGCGGTAGGATTCTCTGTTTGCGGTAATTATGTAGTATCATAGTAATATGTGTAGTTTGCTAGTACTCTCCTAAGGTACCATGAGGTAATTAAGTTGAATATAATGACGAATACAAAAAAAGGTGTAATTAAAATTTACAGGAAGAGTGTAATAGGATAGTGTAGTTATTATGTTTCAAGCTACTTCATTGTGTAAGTTCTAAGATTTATTCGTCAGATTGCATGTAGTGTTGTAGAATTACGTACCGTATGGAGTGAAATATTAATAGTTAAATAGGCTATTAGGCATTTATGTGTGTATGTTGATGTGCTTTGGTAATAAAGTTATAGTATAAGGATGAGGTTATTTACCTTGAAACACGTAGCAATTCTTCCGTGCCATTATAGTTTAGTTGTAGTATAAGGATGAGGTTATTTACCTTGAAACACGTAGCAATTCTTCCGTGCCATTATAGTTTAGTTGTAGTATAAGGATGAGGTTATTTACCTTGAAACACGTAGCAATTCTTCCGTGCCATTATAGTTTAGATGTAGTATAAGGATGAGGTTATTTACCTTGAAACACGTAGCAATTCTTCCGTGCCATTATAGTTTAGTTGTAGTATAAGGATGAGGTTATTTACCTTGAAACACGTAGCAATTCTTCCGTGCCATTATAGTTTAGATGTAGTATAAAGATGAGGTTATTTACCTTGAAACACGTAGCAATTCTTCCGTGCCATTATAGTTTAGTTGTAGTATAAGGATGAGGTTATTTACCTTGAAACACGTAGCAATTCTTCCGTGCCATTATAGTTTAGATGTAGTATAAGGATGAGGTTATTTACCTTGAAATACGTAGCAATTCTTCCGTGCCATTATAGTTTAGTTGTAGTATAAGGATGAGGTTATTTACCTTGAAACACGTAGCAATTCTTCCGTGCCATTATAGTTTAGATGTAGTATAAGGATGAGGTTATTTACCTTGAAACACGTAGCAATTCTTCCGTGCCATTATAGTTTAGTTGTAGTATAAGGATGAGGTTATTTACCTTGAAACACGTAGCAATTCTTCCGTGCCATTATAGTTTAGATAAATATTCTTTTTGCGCTTGTGTTTTGTGTAGTTTTAAGTTTTAGTTTTTTTATATCAATAAGAATTTCACAATTTGTTGCATTTCATCATTTATAAACTACCTCTAATAATCTGATACACCTCCACCCAGAGCCCACACACACACACTTAACACTGAGATATTGGAAAAACCTAGCCCAAAAACAATAAAAAAATGTGTCTCAATCATTAAACACATCAGTAAACACTGCATAACTAAAAAAATAACTGCAAAAATAATGCAAGGATCATGATTGTAAACTTTCTAAAACAACGTCAAAGTGCAAGCAAAATCTAATTCCGCTTTTCCGCCGATCTCCAATATGCTCTATGCAGAATACTGTACAAGGCAAACGGCACGGATATGCAAAGTCAAAAACGAAATACGCGAGAGCAGCGACAAAAGGCGACCTCATTCTCATCACAGAGGTGGAACTTGATTTATGTTTTTCTGGCGATTACTTCCATACCATTAGGAATTTGGGAGCTTGCATTCTGATTGGTCAGCTATAGTAAAATGATGCAGTAGGTACTATCATACTTATCGTACTTATACTTCATCCTTAAATTGGCAAAGTCAAAAACCATTTAAAAAAAAACAAGTTTTGGGAATACAATGAGAAACATTGGTGTAGAAAATATAATCGTAATATTCAGGAACTATGGGTACTAGTCAATGGATAAACATACGTAGTTACGAATATTACATCCATGACTAGGAAACAATCACTTCTGCTAGTCACACAAAATAGTTTGTACCTTGCGGGATTCGAACCCGTGACCGTTGGTTGACTTCGCAGTCCAGGTTAATTAGATAAATATAAATGATCTTATATAAATGATTTTTAAAACCCAGAACCTAAACCCATGTAACGCAAAAAAGGTCTGTTATTGACTTTATTTTTGGATTCGGAAGTAATTTGTTGGCTTACAGTGGGATGATGGTCGGTTTTATACATTAGACCTAGAATATATATATACCATAGAATAACTAACTGTTAATTCATTATATATATATATCCTATCGAGTTTGTTCAAAATACTAGCAATCTACATTCACAAATCCATTTCGCCAAAATAGCCACTTGGCCTGATTTTGACTTGAGCGTGTCAATTATAAAAATATAATGTTAGTTTGCTTGTACGTGTTTTCGGTAATTATTTAAATTATTAAATTACCCGACTACAGTGAATCAAGGAAAGGGTAATGAGTTTAACAGTCTTTGTCTTCAGGTATGTGGTTATGTGGATGTTCCACCATAGCGTCGCCCCTATTGGTCTGATTTTGACAAGCATGGTGTTAATCCATTCGTCTTCAGGTATAGAATGTCATAGGCTATTATTTTTTACCCGACTACGGCGAAGCAAATGAAGGATTGTGATCGGAGGTCCCTTTTGGGGGGTATACCAGCTCAAAAGGACTCCAAGCTCACAATAATATGTAGTAGGTACAGGGGGGTGGAGGCGCGTAGCAGAAGAATATAGAACTCGATGGATGCCTTTACCCAGGCACTCGAGGTGACACTAACATAGTCCAGGGACAATGAGGAAACTTCTTGGTGCGAGCCATCCTTTTATCTTTGGATAGTAGATTTCTCTCTCATAGAATGTCTTCTATGTAGGCTTACAGCTTAAAGATCTTGCACTTGGCTACCCAGTCTTCTCTCGATTTAATATCTTCACTAAAATTCTAGAACAACTTTACAATATATTCAATAGTGTACAGGAAATTATTAATTATATAGTATTGTTATTATCACAGTTTTCGTTTCCAACAATACAGATCAACACGCATGAAATTATTATCAAATCTTTATAGATATAATAAACTTAATAACGCAATTTTAAAACATGTAACCATCCAGATGAACAAATCAATCACAATGTAAGAATGACAGGATGTATACTCTTTGCATGTGTCGACAATACAGTGATAGACTACGAAAACGGTTGTAATATTCATAAAACAGTATGACATCGTCACATTCAAATTAAATACTCGACCCGATTTTGATAAGCGAGGTTTCTATCAATCAATTCGTCTGCATCGCAAAAGTGTCATAGTCTATTTCTTACCCGACCGTAGCCGGATTTTAGTTTTTGAACTTATATCTTGTTTGAAAGAAAGAAAGAAAGAATATACATTTATTTCTGACAACACACAACATTAAACATTATCAAGAAGAAAAAAAATTAGGAATTTAGACAAACAAACAAAAATTAATGCTGTGTGTTGTTTTAACTCAATCATCCGTTTGGCAATCCATTCCATATCCTTTTACCTATCTACAGCTCCCAATAACCTCGACTAAATACAGCAGCGTCGGCTAAGTAACCGCGGGGCGGGTATTAAGTCCATAAATCAGGGCTGTAGCAAATTGTTATCGGAAGAGACAAGCCCTGAGCTTTGGGGTGCCTGCCCTCGCTTTCAATCGGCTTCGATTTTTTAATATTGGCAGTGACTTGTGGCAGCGACAGACTTGTGTGTTAGTGTGACAGTTAGTGTGGTCACCCACACAAAATTACATATGTCTTATCGAAATTTTGTAATTGAGGTAGTAACCCTGTGTTACTATGGTCTGGATCTATGATATGACAAAAGAGTATATTTGCTTTATTGAGGGGGGGGGGGGATGGAGGAGGGGGCTGGGGGTAGTTGGTACGTGTTATAATTACGGTAGAAAGAATGAAGAAATGTTGAAGGTCATACAATTTTTGATCGGTTATAGTAATTTAATATCAAAGAGGTTGAATTAATCTTACTGGAATAAACACTAATACAAAGACAATGCTTACATTTGAACAGACGTGTCGTGTAAAATAGCACAACTTACTTGATTACATATTTCCATGATTAGAAGAGACAAAAGATTTCGGAATGTAGAAAGTTTGCGACGTAAACTTTGTTACAACGTCTGAAATGTGACGCCTTGGATGATGTCGGAGATGTAACATCTAAAACTTTATTTACTTGAATAAATAATAAACCCCTTTAGCTTTTACATCTCGGCTCTGAAATAATTGAGCCAAACTTTCTTATTATTTCTAACAAAGTTCACCCGAAGAACAATAATGTACTCAGCACATCGGTTATTGTTAGTGTGATTCTTATTATTTTGATTTATGGGAATCTGTTTTCTTTCTATAATCTTTCAATCAGTTAAAAACGCGAGCAAGATTTGTGGGTCATCGCACATTCGTTACAAGTGCATTTTTGTTCCATGCGTTAACTTCATAATTTTTATTGTCACAGCCAAATAAAATGTTATATGCTTTGGACATTCGGGTGCATAAGTGCGTTCCACTGTGAGGCCACCAATTCTAATGGCTTCTCACCCTCATCATAATATAGTAGAGTTTAGAAAGAAGTATTTGCATGTCCCAGCCATGTTTTTGCATGTACAAAGACTTTTTGACTTGTGTTATCTCCAACTTCCAGGCCGGGCAGAACCCTAGAGGTTGGAGATAAAACATATAAATATTGAGTTACATTGTATGATTTGGTCACCGAGTGTAGGTATAGCCGTAGGTACTTATCTACCTACAGTTTTCCATATTAGAACCTTTTTACGATCTATTAAAAACCCGAGTTCAAGGACAAACAGATTCAAAACCGCACATAAAATGATCAAGTCTTCATCATAAATAGCTAGCCAGCGGACAATGCCATTGAAGTGGCAGGCACCGGACAGCGCAGATAAAGTGGCTATCATAACTAGTTGAAAGAGCTTGTTATAGACACCCAGTGAATGTCTACAGATGTACAGCCGGATAAATTGGATGTCGTTAGCGAAATGTGATATTCGGGACTCTGCAGGCTAGGTTGTTTTAGGACACTTCATTTAAAAAGTCCAATTGAAGATAAACAATGAAGTTTTTTGTCAGTGAAACGATACGAAAGTAACAGATTTAAAAAAAATTTAGTTTTACAGACAACCGTGTTTTTATTTAAAATCGAATTCTATAAGGAAGAGGTTCAAATTCGACTGTTCCTATGTTTTTTGACGAGAAAAGTCATTAAAATCACTCCGATATATTCGGGGTACCATGACATAAAGAGCAACCGTAACGGTAAGAGGTATATCGTCTCTCTTTTATAACTCTGTAACTGTAAGGTCCATAGATCTAATTTTAGTGTATTTTTTTAGCTTATATAGTCAGCTCAATGATGTTATATTTATTTTTTGTCAAAAGACAGAGGGGGAGGAGGCAGGTTGCACAGAGCAAAACCACCAAAATGGATGTTTTTGTGATCTCTATTTCGGTATAACTTGTGATTTAGGGTGATTTGGGTTTTGTTGTAAAGATCTCATTGAGAACATTCGATACAATATGTTTTTTTTTACAAAAAGCCTACAAAATTAAAAATAAGGGAAAAAAGTAAACATCACAAAAGGTGCTGCAGCGCCCGGAAAGCGCCAGTGCTCAAAGATTAGGCACATTGTTCGAAAGAAGAAATTCTGGAGCTCACAACGTCACCTGGACTCCAGCACAGAGCGAATGAGAGGGTTTTTTTGGAGGAATGATGTGATAATTACCGGTGATTTCAGGCAATTGCCTCCTGTAAATATCTATATCTATACTTATATAGCAGTACCTAAGTAACAAAAAGTCTGTACAAAGTAGATAATTAAAAAATAATTGATCTAGAGGATTTAAAATAAGCTACTGAGCAAAATATGTCTGTTTATCTGTTTGTTTGTTCGCGCATCACGCAAAAAACTACTTGACCGATAGCGATGTGGTTTTCACTGTTGGATGGTTTAAATTTGACTTAAAAAAATCTTACTAAATCTTTATCCGATGATTAGAAGCCGAGCAATCGATAAAAAAGTACTTGACAGCTGAAGGAATTTTGAGTATTGGTATTTTAGCTCCTGGAATAGTACATAAGGGTAATTCATAACACAGAGAAATGACCACAGAGATTAAGCCGCGGATACAGCTAGTTTCTATATATATAAACTATCTATGCTCGTGGCTTTGAATGCGTTGTCACTTCATTTAAAAGTAGCCCGTACGTGTTATTCCAGGACCAAAATTACCTCTAACGTACATTGTACTAAATTTCTTCAACTCGTTCAGCCGTCAAATAGTTTTTTTATGATTGCTTGGCATCTAATCATCGGATTAAGATACTAAGTACTAAGTACCCCGGTTTTTAAGTCAATCTCTAAGCCAACCAACAGTGAAAATCACATCGCAATCGGTCCAGTGGTTTTAACGTGATGCGCGAACAAACGCACAGATAAACAGACAGATACTATTTAAAAAATAGTTATATTCCTGTTCAGTAGCCTATTTTAAGTACCCTAGTTAAGAACGATTTCCTGTAGGTACAACGGTTAAGGTACCTGTCCTAACTGCCCCATCTCAAAAAACTACCCGTATATATATCTTCTATCTATCTATACCTATAATAAAGCAATAAGTACCATAAAATCAGTCCAATGAAAATAATTTATAAAAAAATGGTCTAGGAGATGGAGATGGGGCAGTTAGTACAGGTACCTTAACCATTGTACCAACAGAAAAAAGTTCTTACGAAACTGACCATAATTTTTGAAAACATTTTAATTTGTATTCAAAGATTTTGAAAAAAGAAGTAGAAAATGGTCGTTTTACACACAAACCTTTTTTGATGCCAATCGATCCTGTTTCTTAGCCGCTGAATCGCCTTTGGCACTGTAGCCACCAGAATCCAAAACGGCAAATCCCCCCTGGTCTCTAGAGCAAGCAAAAAAAAACATGGAAGTACAACGCAAGTACATAGAACTTACTTGTCTCTACCAGACCGACTAAAGTTTGAGTACTAGATATGTCAGAAATGGCGAAAAACTATTTCAAAACATTATGTACAAAATTTCCGCTTACCGTTGAAGCTACAAGAAAACGTTCTTATGATATTGTCATCGTTCATTTGAGTAGATCCTATCTGACTCAGTTCAAGACCAATAATGACACAACCATCGTCTCTAAGCCGGAGATCCTTTCTGAGATCGAAGACTTCTATGGCCGTTTGTAGGGCTCGCATGCGTTTAGACCCGAACCCAGCACAGAGGATTCCCGCGCAATACTGACCCGCCACTACACTGATGAACTGCCCGACGTGAGCCTAGACGAGATTCAGATAGCGCTCAAACAACTTAAGAATGGGAAGGCCCTTGGTAAGGATGGTATAACTTCGGAGCTCTTGAAGGCAGGGGACCCTGTACTTTGGGAGCTTCAGAGGTTATTTAGCACCGTTCTTAACAGTGGGATAATTACAGAGGCTTGGAGCAGGAGTTTGGTAGTAATCTTCTTTAAAAAAGGGGATAAAACCTTTTAAAGAACTACATATCTATTTCACTCGTGAGCCACGATCATGACTTGTTATCAAGGGTCATCTTAAATCGTCTCGCAAGAAGACTTGAGTAATTCCAGCCTCCTGAACAGGCCGGGTTACGCGATTAGCACATTGTGAGGCAGGTTATACAGAAGTCTGAAGAATATAACCAGCCCCTGTGTTTTCTTTTGTGGACTATGAGAAGGCCTTTGACTCCGTTGAAACCTAGGCGGTAGTAGAGACTTTGCAGCATTGTCAAGTGGACTGGCAATACATCGAAGTACTGAGGCTTCTGTATTACGCCGCGACTATGAGTGTCAAAGTACAAAACCAGCAGTCTAAACATATCTAACTGCGCAGGGGAGTAAGATAGGGGGCTGTTATATCCATTTCGTACAAAATGTATGGAAAAAGTTTGTAACGAGTACTGACGTTTCTAGTACTCTAACCTTTCCAATAGAGACATTTGATCCTTACAAAAAACAGGATCGATTCGCATGAAAAAAAGGTATGTGTAAATTACCCATTTTTCTTTCCATGTTTTTTTCCAAATCTGTGAATGCAGGTCAAAATATCTCTAAAAGTTAAGGACACTCTCTTAAGATAGTTTTCCTGTAGCTACAATAGTTAAGCGAATATCGTACATAATGTATGGAAAAAGTTTTTCGCGATAACTTACATTTCTAGTACCCAAATCTCAGTCGTTCCAGTAGAGACTGTTGATCCTTATAAGAAACAGGAATGACCATTTTCTTCAGACTGTTTTTTGTCTCCAAAATCTGTAAAAATAGGCAAAATATTTATAGAACAATATGGACAGTCTTCTAAGAACGTTTTCCTGTAGCTTCAATGGTTAAGTTACCTGCCCTTACTGCCTCATCTCAAAAACCATCCTGTATATAGAAGTATCGACGTAACCGTACAACCAGGCACGAGAAATATCGCTCTAGCAGAAGTTATATTTGGATCTTTCCGTCTCACAGCAACTTGCATACATCACGTATAAATCCAAGGGTTGAAGTCGTATCAAACAGAAAAAAGCCGCTTCAACATCGGTCCATGTGTGTCTGTCTGAGGCATCTACATACCCTAAACTTAGAATACCCCTCTCTTTTCGAGTGCAAGGGTTCATAAAGAATTTATAATAAAACATTAAGTAACAAAACGTCTATACAAAAAATATAATGAAAAAAATATGTCTAGGGAACTTAAAATAAGCTAACGAACAAGAACATACTTAACAAATTTTTTTAAATCGTTGTTTTCTTTGTGTCTGTTTGCGCATCACGTAAAAACTAGGTTTTGACTTAAAAACTGGTGTACTGGCTATCTCAATCCGGTGAAAAGAAGCCGAGTAATCGAAAAATCTGTTTGACGGATGAGTGAAATTTGGTATTATGTACTTTATAGGTACTTTTGATCCAGAAAAACACATAGGTTAAGTCACACACAGGTTAGGGTTGGGATAAATTTATTTCAAGCTAACGTACTTAATTAGCGTAAACTTCAAAAATACCGAATCAATTTAATTTGCAAACTTCAATCAATATTTATGCAGCACACATCTATTATGTAGACCATTCTAATCTTCCCGAGTTCAAGTACACAAGTCCATCATTCCAAAAGTCGCCCTTTTTGTACGAAACCAGGTAAACTCAAAATAACATGTTCAATATTACAAACAACGCGCGTATTTCTACCTATCTCAACATTTCCGAACGTCAGTCAGTAATTGGCAGCGCTAGAGGCCGCTGATAAATCTTCATTATAAGAGGGCCCTCGTGTTCCTATAAGGACGTTGGCCGGTTACGTAATAGGGCCCATTCATAGCGAGTTGTGTTTTGATTTGGCTAGAATGTTAATTTTAGAATGGAGCAGAGTATGTTTATCATTATGTATACGTTTTGCGATCTAAATATTTCGGTATTATTGCAAGCAATCATAGTTTTCATAAGGCACATCGATGTTAAAAGAGTAACTTTACAGATCAATGATAATAAGAATTTCATCATCATCATCTTCATCATCAACAGCCTGCATTAGGCCACAGCTGGACTTAGGCCTCTCCTAATGCGCGCCACTGAGCCCGGCTCTTCTCATGTAATTGCAGCTAGCTACTTTGCGTAAATCGTCATTCCATCTGGCCGGAGGGCATCCTACACTACGTTTGCTTATATGTGGTCTCCACTCAAGAATTCGTCTACCCCACTGGTTATCAGATAAAACTAGTTTAGCTATAACAAATGTTTTTTGTTCGAACTTTCTGCTGAGAGCAAAACTATGCAGAAAGCACATTTTAATTGTAGAAAAAGTCAAGCTGAGGCAATTCTGATTTCTGATTCGTGATAAATGATGTAAAATTAGATCTAAATCTTCGAAATGCTATTGTTTCGAAAAAAACAATCAACTACGGAGTACGGAGTGTTTCATGTTTTCCGAGCTCCTTAGTAACAGTTTTCAATCGACTTTTGTTAGATGGGTAAGAATTTTAATTTATAAAGACAGTATTTTTATTCCAGTAATGCCTTGATCACACGTACCGAGAAAACTGGCGAGACAGTAAAATGTTTCTCGGCCGAGACAGTGTAGTAGCTGTTCACACACGTTTTGAAATAAGCACAGTCAGTTCAGTTATATTGAGACTACAATTCGGATATGATGGATCGTAAAAAGATAATTAGAAAATACACAAAGTTACTTATTCCACTATTAGTAGAAGAATTAAATGAACTGCTGGAAAAGGAGCAACGCCGCATTTGGACAAGGCCATGAATGTTGAGAAGATCTAGTTTTGGCGCCACAAACACTGTTTTTAATGAATTAGAGGTAGAAGATCCTGATGAATTCAGAATGCTTTTAAGAATGGATGTACAACATTTTGACACATTGTTAGGAAATATTACTCCATTGATACAAAGGGAAGATACAGTCATGAGAGAAGCTATAACTGCAAAGACTAAACTACAAATAGCGTTATTCTATTTGTTAACTGGCGCGAGCTACCGTTATTTGCAGGCTTTTTACAGAGTATCTTGGGCTGCAATATCATCACTCATTCCGGAAGTCATGGATGCAATATTTACTTATTTGGAAAATTATTTATAGGTACGTACTTTTTTCTTACATACTAAAAATAAAACTTGAGTGAATTTATTACTTTTTTATTAATTTCAAACAAAGGGTACAAAATAGACAAAAATAAAAATCAAACTTGTTGTCTTCCATCTGTTTCCATAGTTGCAAACATCGCAGCTGCTACGATGTCATTAGTGCTTATAGAATCTGGCGTAGCGTTGACATTAGGCACTGGAGTAGATGTTGCAGCAAAGATTGTTTGCGATGTAGAGAGAGCTGGTGTTGGTAGTTGTGGCGGAGAATCCATATAAGTTTCATCAAACTGATAATAGTCATTAGTCGTGTCTGAATATACAGAAGACGGTGTTTGGTAGCTGTGATTAGAAAAAGACGAAGTAGTTCTTTGTCTAAGTTCTTTTATCCCAAATTCTGTCAGAATATTCTGGATTCTACTTTGTGCTATTAGAGCATTCTCTGCCGATAAATTCTTGTAAAAAGTTGTAACGCAACACTCCTTCCAAACACATCAAATACGGTTTCACTCTCAGAATTTATCCCATCATTTAACTTTTTGAGATCAGAAACAGCTTGAAAAATTTATTTAGTTCTCTTTTTAGGTCTCGCATTATTTCCAGTGGCAGTCGTAGTTACAGTAAGTGGTGCTTGCTGGTCGTTGCTTGTATTAGCTAATACTTCCTGGTTGATGTTTGGATGCGAAGATGTAGCAGAGCTACTGTCCTGAGAAACTGTGTCTTCATTAGTAGGACCAGGAATCTGTGAAATGAAATGAAAATAAATTATTGTTTCAGGTACCGCAGAACAATGAAGACTGGAAAGAAATAGAATTAGGCTTCAGAACAAGGTGGAATTTCCCTGGTTGCAACGGCGCTATAGACGGGAAGCATTTGATAATTCAAGCACCACCGAATTGTGGAAGTGAATATTTTAATTACAAGGGTTCCAACAGTGTTGTTTTGATGGCTGTGGTGGATCATGACTATTGTTTTCGATATGTAAATATTGGGGCTAATGGAAGAAATTCAGATGGGGGATATTCAAAAACAGCACATTACGTAGTGATCTTGAGAATAATTTGCTTCCAAAAGGAGGATTTTTAGTTGGAGATGATGCGTTTCCACTAAAATCATATTTATTAAAACCATACAGTGGCACAAATCTTTCAACGAAACAAAAAATATTCAATTACAGAGTCTCTAGAGCACGGAGGATCGTCGAAAATGCATTTGGTATACTGGCAAGCAGGTTTAGAATTTTTCAAAAACCCATACCAACTAATGACGAAACCACCGATAAAATTATTCGCGCCTCATGTGCGCTGCACAATTGGTTACGTCTCACAAGTCCCGGCCATTACTTTCCAAGGGGTTGTGTTGATGAAGAAGATATAGATTCAGGATCCGTTTCTGAGGGGAGTTGGAGGCGAGAACGTATAGCTACTTTGCCAACTATCACTGATCATAGCACCAACAATGCAGCACGTACAGCAAGGGAGCTTCGAGATAAATATGCAGAGTTCTTCAGTGGGGCAGGTGCCGTATCGTGGCAAAACAGAATGATTTCATAATTTTATTTAAGAAATAGGGAAAACTAGGGACACTTCATCTCTAGGCGACATATTTTAACGATGTTATAGATATTTTAATCGGTAATAACAGTAGAAATCTCCCAAATGTACGGTGAACTGGTATTTTTTCATGGTAATTCGGCCGAAAACTACTCTCCCTGATATTATATCAGGAAGAGTTGATTATTTATTAATTTATGACGGAAATATAAAATAACTTGGCCTCTTTCGAATGTTTGATAAATATTGAAATTATAAACCGGGAAGTATAATACATTCAACGACGGTAAAAAATATAGTAAATTAGCGATAAAAATAGGGAATCAACTGTCCCCAGTCTCCCCTATCTATATTATAACATAAAAAGTAACAATAAAAAATACTTACGTTCTCAAAAACATTTTTGTTTAAATCTTTTGAAAACATCTCTTCCATCTCTTTCAGCCATTTAATGTTAGAAGTGTACACATTACTGAGACCCGCTCCGGATTTCTTCGATTCTTTAATTTTTTATTTTCTTGTTGGTACGTCGACCGTAATTTTTTTATTTTGTTTTTAACTTCTAGTGTACCGAATCCCGTTATATTCATTCCATTAACTATGGAATTATATGCTGCATCCCGTTTTTGATTTATCTTGTATTCAGGTGATTTAAAGTTCCATAGACACGGATTTAGTTTATATAACTGTATAAATTTAATAGTTGTTTCGACGTCCCATTTGATATTTGTAGACATTTTAACTTGTTTTAAACAACTGCACTCAAAAATACCACGTGCGGCGACGCGACAATCATGTGGCCGAGTGGCGAGCGGCGAGACAGTGCACGTTCAAACCGGCCGAGTGAGTGAGCGAGACAGTGCGGGGAAGCGGGAGGGTGGTAACTCGGTCTAGTAGGTAGACCGGCAGCCGGGCTGTTGTCTCGCCACTTTGTTCGGCCGAGCGCTCGGCCGTGCACTCGGCGCTATGTTTATACGTACCGAGTACTCGACCGAAAGCACTGTCTCGCCGGTTTGCTCGGTACGTGTGATCAACTCATAAGTAGCTGTAAGTATATGGTCAGAGTGTACCCTTAGGGGCTCTGTGGGAAAAAGACTTAGAATAATTTTGACGAAAAACACTTAGAATAATTTTAACGAAAAAACACTTAGAATAATTTTAAATAATGTTATAGGTATTTTTATTATATAAAAAAAAAACACATGGGCACAATCACAACTGCAGCACTCCCACACTTTGAACTTGGACTGTAAACCTGTTAAGTTGAACTAAATGACTTTTTAATGTGTATGTACTCGTGTCTTTCTTAATATTGTAATGCTTACGTAAGTTTTTCTGTGCAGGTTACATAAGCCTTTTCAGACACGAGAACCGATTCCAATCAGTTACCTCTGATCAATAAACATAAATAAAATTCGAGTGTCTGTCTGATGTTTCGAGAAATAAACGACCACATTTTTGATGAATCTATTCCAGTCAGGCGATCCGTACTTCACTGTTGATAACATCTATGCACGTTATAGAGTACAATATTTTACATTTATTTTGTGAAAGCCTTTGGTAAAAGTGATTTTTGAATTTAGAATTATTGCAGTAGATATGTAAAATAGACTTTGTTTATTGTGTGATGGATTTTGTGAATCGTATTTCATCAAATAGTTATACTAATTTTAGTAAAATAGCGATTTATTTATTTTATTCTAAGTAGACAGACTATCGACAAATCATAACCAGTCCGGCGCTACCACGAAGAAATTCTCACTAAATTTGTCTCAAATGTTGACTTTGGCAGAACAGTGAAGTTCATTTGTTTTTCAAATCGCAATGAACGAACCAAAAAGGAAGAACTATAAGAGTCCAATCATGATAATATTACTATACTCTTTGGTCCAATCTCTTTGTTGTACTTGCATAGCATGCTCTCTCTTTTTTGCATGTGTATTGTGAAGATATATTCAGCCACTTGAAATTGGCAGATGCACAGGACGTGCGAGCCAAACTAGAAAAGAAAAAAAAAGAAAAAAAAGATATATTCTTTGTTTGAAATTTGTCAAGAAAAGACCAAAATTTAGGTTAGTGTTCGGCGAATTTTTAATTTTATTCATATTATTGTTAATAACGTGCTGTTTTGTGTTTTCTAAACTGATGATGTTTATACTCGTAGTGTTAAACCGGTTTATATGATAATATTAAAATGCCGCCAACTGTAAAAAGCTACAGACTGGCGCGAACTGGACGGCTGGTTGGTCTAGTTGCTAGTAACCCTAGGAACGAAATCAAACGGTCGCGGGTTCGAATCCTGCAAGGGGCAATCATTTGTGTGATGAGCAGATATGTTTGTTTCCGAGTCATGGATGTTGATATTCGTATCTATGTATGTTTATCCGTTATCTAGTGCCCATAGTACAGGGTATCCTAGTTTGAGGCCAGGTAATTGGTGTGGAATTGTCCCGAATATATTTATTATTTATATTTATTTATTAGGCGTATAGGTTCTGCGTAGCAGTGCATTTGTTTATGCGCTGCCTTGTACTATTATTTGTTCTGTGGCGCTGCGCAATATCACAGAATACCCAAGAATCAATATGAGGTCGCGTGTTTTATTGTCTGTGGTTTTAGCACATAGTTCTCTGGCTGACAGGAATAGGCCAGTCATTGGGGGAAAATATGAAGCTTTGCCCTACACATGGTGGTGTAGAAGATGTTTTGATTTGTATTGCTTAGTTATGAGGTCTTTACGAAAAAAACGAATTTTCGACCTCTAAGGGCGTTAGCCGCCATCTTGAATTGAAGGGGCTAACATTAGTTTTTTTTCTAAATAGTTCTATAACAGTTAGCTTTATGGCAAAAATGTCTGTAAAAGTATAAAGAAGGATATATTTGCAACATTTTTTTGCATTCACATTTGTTCTGTAAGTCTCCTAATTAAAATTTACAAAAAGCTAAAAAAACATCTTTAATAAAAATGGTCCAATGCCGGAACAACGTATATACTTAACCGCTGAATGTAGAGACTTTATAATTGGAGAGTGTGTTTGTAAAGAGGTAACAACGTACACGAAAACTGAATGAAAAAATACTGCATCTAGAGGTGGGACCTAGAGCTTGAAAACATGGATTTTTCATCAGAGGCGAGACCTAAACAACATATGTGAAAATCATTACTGTGGTGTAGTAAAGCAAGGCAAATTTCTCTACTTACTGGCCTAGAACTCTAAAATCTTTCTCGTATCGACTTACAGCTGACTCGCAACGTTATATTTAATGCTAGCGAGAATTCGCACAATTTCGGTAGGTATACTAGGCGTTAGTAAACTAAAATAAACCATGTTCACACACAGTCACCACCACATAAGCACAGTAGATATATAGCTGTGACATAAGCACTGAAAGTCACAAATAGAGCCAACGTAGGTTGTAGAGGTTGTAGACGACGCGCGCATAAATTTAATCTAAGTATTACTACTTTTTAAAATCTTTTATTTACCTTGCAATGTTTGTATGTATGTATGTATGTATGTATGTATGTATGTATGTATGTATGTTTGTTTGTTTAGGTCAAATCTTACAAGCTGAATTAGAACCACTTCCTCTTATCCTACGGAGTAGAATTTGCATGTTGTCAATTGTACTCAGTTCCAATGATAATGCATTTTTATGGTAAGCATGACCTGAATCGACATCCAAGATCAGCTTCAGATGAAGGAACTCTTCAACGGTCAACAGCACAGTCACGAAATCTTGTGTTCGCAATTTATTATGGTTTGAAGTTTTACCATGACATGGTTGCTGCACTCGGGGTTGGCTCCTGACTATGGAACTCTTCAACGGTTAACAGCATAGACACGAAATGTTGTATTGAATTTTAAGATATGACGTTGTCAGTTGTGCGTCATTCGTTTAAATGAAATGTAAATAATTATTTTACTTGTTTTTAACGAAAGTACGAGTAACCTATTCTGTGAGCCCTAAGACCACGTATAGCTTATAGTAGATATTATTAAATATGTGCGCAATTGTCGCTCAGACAAAGGTCGAATGTTGTATCGGGTAAACAGAGCGCACGTCACGCGAGACACGTGGAAAGAGCGGAGGACTACATTTTTTTTTCTTATTACATCAAGAACATAATTTTTCACTAAATACAATGTTACATCAAAATTGGATCAGCCGTTTTGGTTTGAAATCTCACCAAACAAACAGATAACGTTTCACTTTTATATATTGGTATGGATTATAAATAGGCTAGAGCTAAAATAATATTAAATGCTGAATCACTAACTTCGAAAACAAGTATTTTGGAAACAAAGAACTCAAATATTATGAATATTCATTATTGTAGTCCTTAACGTTTTTTCTACTACCACGTGATACCGATGCTGCTATGCGATAACGATAATGAAGCAATAAAAACTTAAAAAGCAACGAGTATTCTACAAATTGTTATTATATCGATTTCGATGAAATTGTTATCGTAAAATCGACTGTGAAAACTCCCTATGTAGGATATCCAATTAATACAAAACACAAGTACCTACCTCGTCGATATGAAATAAGCCAGATCCCTAAGTCAAGTCTAGCTCTAGGACATAAGAAACTCAATGGTCTTTTGCTGTCGCACTCAGTGAGGTTAATTAACACTCACTCGGTTAGTCAAAACCCATACAAAATAATGACTAATGATTTAATGCTTGATTATGGTTAGCTAAAAAAAAATAAAGCGATTGTAGCCTAACGGTTCAATAGTGCACCTTAGAATCCAACGATACCGGGCACGATCCTAGGCTCCGCACCAATGACTTTTCTGAGTTACGAGCAGTTTTCCATCGCTCCGTGCTTCGGAGGGCACGTTAAGCTGTCAGTCCCGGCTTTATTGATTAATGCGGTCGTTAAACCATGTCAGAGGCTCTTGGGTGGCTTGACAAACTCTGACACCAGAGGCCACCACTACCTCATACGACAAACAACAAACAGTGTTAACTAAAGTTTATGAGTGCGGCAGTTGTGTACGTACGTAGTAGTACGTAGAGGGGTGCAAAGCAGTGAATAGCTGACAAATCTCATATATTACCTGTTGACGAATTAGTTAATGTTCTCTGAATTTAATGTAATATGCAGTTGGCATAACTCTGTTAAATACAAAGGGGAGCTGCAAGATAATCGTAATTGTCTTCTATGGAACTCAAAGAAGGGTGATGAAATGGTGAATTAATGCACATAAATCAAATGTTGTTGGTTTAGTTATAATACATATTCTGTTTAGTGACAACGAAATATTTTGCTCCGATAAATGTTATTGGTTATATGTAGATAGATAGATCTTTATTTCTATAACATGATACATTTGGTTGGAAATAAAATTTTAGAGGCATATATTGCTGCGACGTGCTTAGAGCGAGACGTGTGTAGTTTCGATTTTAATGCAAGCTGGATAATATCGTATATCTGGTTTTGAACTAACATTTTCACAAACACCCACAGTTACTTCAGTTCAATCGTGATCATAGCATGCAAAAGTGCCAAAATATCAGGAACTCAATACAAATAGAATTCATGGTCAATATCCCGTTTATCGATCTAATGTTTATTATTCTAAATACATGACTATATAGGATCCCGTGTCCTATATCCTATTTATCAGTGGATGTGCCGTCATTCTGATTTGTATATGTTAAAAGGTCATTTACAAAGAAATAGAAACCTGCTCAGTCTCAAAATGACATATCATCAACAAGAACGGTTACATACATCTACGCACTGACATCTCAAAAGAAAGCTAGGTACTCTACTGTTAAATGAATCTCAAAGAAAATCAATCTACTACCAACTTCGCTGAACCCGACGATAAAACAAAACAAAGTTCCCAACAAAATCGCAACATATATCGCGACGAAACGCATCTAAGCGGAATTCTATGGAGCTCATATAGAGGGTCGGAGAGAGCCCTTTCTGTTGGGGTTGTCATCGGACCCCTGCTGTTACACTGACCCTTTGTATAGGGTGGAGGGTGGAAGTTATGAGCGACGAGCGATGGATTATTTTGAAGTCTTTATTATTTTTGATTGGAAAGTGTTTTTATGACCCAAATTACTACCTATCTGGTACACAAAATAGCACTAGTGGCTCTGTGAGCTGTAGACCTCGCGCATACAAACTTTTTTGAATACAATCTAGCGGTACTCAGTAGCGCCATCTAGTTACCTTAATGTAAAACTAACATCAATAACCAAGGTACTCCATCAAACCTAGTGGGTAAAGGGCTGATTCCACTGGTAGAAACCTAAAAGTGAGAAATTTACTGCATTTTGAGGAGCTATTCTGCTCATCACGCCAAACAACCTCATCAGATCTTCACCAATTTTTTATGAGACAAATTTAAAGTTACTACCATTCAAATAAAAAAAGAACCATCGAAATTGAATCTAATAAGGCGGAGATATTCAGTAGCCCCCTTTTTGCCCTTTTTTGAGGGAAGTACCCCCACAATCAAACATCCCCGACGATTTAAAAATTCGAAAAATTTGTTAAACCTTTATGCCAAGTTTAGTCTAGATCGGTTGAGAAATGCGACCTGTAGAGGAGAACAGAGATCCGGACTGACATCTGGAAGGACTTACGAAAGCATTTTGCCCAAACTGAAACGTAGACGCTTCGCTCGCGCTTCGCGCTCGCTCGTTCAACAATGAATTTGTCACAAGCCTGGTCTTTTTTATTGACGGACTAGGCAAACATTTGGCCACGATTTGACCTGTTCACCTATTCACACTTGCCTTGAACACACCTGGGTTCTATTTTTATACGAGTATTTAATCGAACTTGCTTGCATTTTTTTGTATGTATGTTTTTTGTTCAAATCTTCCAAGCAGAACTAGAACCACTTTCTCATATTCTACGGAGTTAAATTTTTACATGTTGGTTCAGTTGCGATGACTATTCATTTTAATAGTAAGCATGACCTGAATCGACATCAAGTATTACCTCCAGATAAAGGAACTCTTCAACGGTCAACAGCACAGTCACGAAATGTTGTGTACGCATTTTATTATGATAGCCAGTTTTAAGTTTTAGCATGACATGGTAGCTGCACTCAGGGCTGGGTCCTGACTAGGGATCTCCTCAACGGTTAACAGCAGAGAAACAAAATGTTGTATACGCATTTAATTGTAAAAGCCCGTTTTAAAATTCACCACGACATGGCTACTGCTTAAATACTTCTTTGTTAATATATTTTTTAAATTAACTTATTTTATCTCCATATTTCTTACGTTTCGGGCCACATTCAGAGATTGGGAGCTATTAACAGAAATGCGTCCGTGATCGCGTGACGTGCCGTCCCTTCACCCGCCAACAAAGCGGCTTCGTCATCGATGTCACTGAGGATATTGTATCAACCCGCTAGACCCATATTAACGACCATCTTGAAAATTTATGTGTACGCCATTATTTTAAGTTGGTTCCTAAATCTTGGTCCAGAGACAATCTTTCGAGTGTGCAAAACCTTGGTAAAATGGGGACAAGACAGCATAAGTACCTTATCATATATATACCATTTTTTGTATGGTGTACTATTTTAACACGTTGGACACCATGTCGCTCACCATGTGGGAGACAGTCAATTGGTACAATATGCCAACGCGAAAAATGCAATATTTCACAATTTCGCGTCTTGATTTTGGTTTTACGAGACAGGAAATATTATAAAACATATAGTTAAATTTGATAAAATACTTTTTAGGTCTTAGTTTTGCAATAATAATATATGTGCTGGTCACATTGACCCCCATGGTCTCTGGCGAAGAACATGCATTCCGTCAGCTGAGGCCACGCGGGTCACCTTGATGAACACCGTCACCCCATGTTATAGCTACGATCCATCTCGACCACATCAGCATTCAAACAGAAAAAAAACCCGCATAAAAACGTTCCATGCGTTAGGGAGCTACGATGCCACAGACAGACACACGGATACAGAGATACACACCATACATACAAACCCAAAACTTATAACACTCAAAACTAGTCTGATATTTGAATGAATTTATAACTAAAAATCCTGCAACATTGTTTTCACATGTTTTTTTGACGACTTACAGAAAATTCAGTATATTTTTCTACGTCCAAATTATTTTCAAAAACCACCCGGACTTGATTGGTCTACAGGGGCCACTGATTTCATTTCAAGCAATTTTGCCTTTGAAACGTGCCTGGCAGCTCAGAAAATGGGTTTGAATTCATGCCCAAAGCGCGACTACACCGTGCTCCTATGGCCTGAACGAAACACTAGGTTATGGGACACGTGTTGAGCCCCATGGCCTGAATGGAAAGACTAGAAATTTTCTTTGGCGTTCAACGTGTTAACTGTTAATCTGAGCTTTTAATTCTAGTGCACGAACAGATAAAGAACCAGAAACGATGAATCATCCTCCTGTCTTGATAAATGAAGAATTTAAATCTAAACTGCTTCGTTTGTTCTAAAAGGCCAAGTCTCATTAAAAACTTGGCAATCAATACAAACAAACAAAACAACACAGTTTATTTACTTACAAAATGTGACACAGTAGGTAATGGATAAATAAACTCCCAAGCTAGTGAAAAGTGGCTTCTCCAATTAAATATGACAAAGATTTTTGTCTAACTTGAAAAATAAACAAAGATTTTTGTGTATGTGTGTTTTCATGTGTATGAGTGTGTGTAAACGAAGAATCTAATCAATGGGAAATAGGTAGATGCATTATTGACGAAATCCATCCCTAAGTTGCTAATTCACTTTCGTACGGTTGCCCTTTTTCGACCCTTCGTGGATTTGGGCACGAGATCTGTGACAAATGTTTGAACAGTTTTAAAAATCCATTAGAAAATAATCCTCTGAGTACTTGAGAGAAAAAATGATAGAAGTTCCTGGGGCTCTACACAATCCATTTTAAATTTATCTCTCTGTCTCTCTACAAACTGGTCGTAATTGAAGTGTATCTTGATATTATTATCTCAAAACGGCCGCAAGGTAAAGATAAATCATTAAGTAACAAAAAGTCTCTACAATGAAAGTATTAAAAAAATGGTCTAGATTACCTAATTATTTTTTTATTATATTGGGGGGCTTACAGCTTTTGTTACAAAATAGTCTTAAATCAAAATAATTTAGGAAAAGCCATTAACAAGCCTCCACAGGTAGTAGAAAAGTACATTCGAAGAAGTAAACAAGATTTATACAAATAAATAGGTAGGCAAATAATAAACGTACAGCCGCGGGTTATAAAGCTACATGGAAGACAAGTTTCTTACTTTACACACATTTTAATCTTTTTTTAATCTATTTTTTATACTATTTTATTGATAAAGGCCTGGTTAATAGAATACAGCTTGCCAGTATAAAGATCAATAGAGGAATGGCCTGATTTAATAAACTTATTAAAAGCTAAAGTCGGTCGTAATATAAAAGAATGTTTACGATATTTAGTGCGAATGAATGGAGTGTGGAGCAACTTTCTGGGTTAATAGGCTACTGAACAATAATTACTAGCAATAATAACAATAATTACAATAATACTGTACAATAATAACATTTTGTAAATGGTGTCTGTCTGTTTGCGCATCACGTTTGTTTGTTTGTCGTATGAGGTAGTGCTGGCCTCTGGTGTCAGAATTTATTAAGACACCCGAGGGCTTCTGACATGGCTTAACGACTGCTATTAATCAATAACAGTCAGGACCGACAGCTTAACGTGCTCTCCGAAGCACGGAGCTGTGGAAATCCGCACATAAGTTAGAAAAGTCATTGGTAGTCATTGCTAGCATCGAACCCGGTATAGTTGGATTCAAAGTTGCGCTATTATACCGTATGGCTAATTACGTAAAACTAATGGACCGTTTTTATTTTGTTTTTTTTTTATTACTGTCTAGGCAATCGTTTGACCATGATTTCACCTGATGGAAAGCGATGATGTGGTCGAAGGTGTAGCACGTTTGCCTAGTAGATATCTATTCACTCTTGACTTGTCTAACCACAAATTTGACCACTGGGAAACACCGTATTTGACATCTGAACAAAATTTAGTATAGATAGATAGATAAACGCTTTATTGCACAACAAAGATAAAACACAAGAATAAATAAATGTATACCTGTCATTTAACTTAAATCGAGTACAATGGGAGGTGTATATTTCAAATCAAATCAAGTTTATGCACCAAATCGTATTCCATTAATTTTCACAATGCACGTACTAATTAAAAGGCAAATGCATAACACAAGTAGGAAACAGGAACACACACAATATATTAAGATCTATCAGGGCGTCTGGTCGAAGCAACACGTGACCAAAATGCTGGCATTTACTTTGCCCAAAGACTAAGCATTGTCATACAACGTGGCAATGCTGCCAGCATTTTGGGAACGTTGCCCATTGGAAGCGGCTTGATAGACTAGTTCTAATATTATTTAACTGCATGTTTATGTTTATAAGTGAATAAATAGCCGTGAATTAATTTATACAAAAGAATGATGTCGGATACTTTCCGTCGTACATTTTGAGCTTTATGGTTGCTATATTCCAATCCAATATAGACTCATATGATTTCAAGGTTTTACATTTATTTAGTTATTCTGTATACAACAGTGTGAATAGTAGGAACCTGTAAATATAATTTCACATAAATACATGCACACAAAATACCAAGCTTAATTTAAGTACACACATTTGTGAATTGGTACATATGAGCTCTGTATCCATCACTAGAATAAATCCTGTGTTGTGGGATATACAGTCTCCATCGCTCCAGATTTGTTTGGGTAGGTTAGGTAGGTACCATTTATATTTTACAGCAAGTTTTTTTTTTATTAACGCTTACATAAAAATACGTACATACGTTATACAATGCTATTATTTTTAAATGATAGGTAAATTATTTCTAACTATACATTTTTGATAACTATTAAACATAAAAACGAAATAAAAGTTTGTAAAAGTCCAGAAAAAGTAGGAGGATGCAAAAAAACATACATTATTAAACTAAATAGTGACATATATTATTACTACTTATTATTATATTATTTACTTAACTACTATGATAGCTACACAAGGTATGCGTGGCGAGAGTGAGTATAAAACTACATATTTTTCATAACTATTAAACATGCAAAACAAAACGAAAAACTTTAGATGGTAAAAATCATGAAAGTGTAGGCACATGGAAGAAACAGATATTATTAACTAAGTAGGTACTTACTACTGTGATAACGAATGTTGTCTATATTGTACTACTAGCTTTCCCGCCCGCGACTTCGTCCGCGTGGACTACTGTTTATCGCGAAAAAAAGCATCCTATGTTCTTCTTGGATATTAAAAACACCAATAGGTAAAGCACCTCTTGAAGTTTTTTGACAGACTTGTTATTTTGTTTCCATGGCTACCTTTCCTTACAGCGAGTAATCAACATAATCCAGTATTCCCGTAAAAACTTACAACTTTCCGGGATAAAAAGTATCCTATGTTTTATTCTAGGGTATAAGCTATCTCCATTCCAAATTTGATCAATATCCGTCCAGTCATAATCGCGTGAAAGCTCCTCAAACAAACAAACAAACAAAGAAACAAACAGACAACGTTTCACTTTTATATACTGGTATGGATATAGATACTTTTGGTCCTGGAATAGCACATAGGATACTTTTCCACAGAAAAATATCCACACGTACAAAGCCACGGGCACAGCTCGTTTTAGTATTTCAAAGCATAGTTTATCTTCTTCAGTGATTCTCTTTCGGCGATGGAATATTTTTGACACGGCATTTTAAAAGCGACTAAGTATTTTTCCATGCCAGTGGTGCCTGGCAAAATAATATAGGTCTACTCCTTCTCATACCACGGGTGCTGTTAAACTAGCTAAGGGAACACAGGCTAGCATTTACTTGCGTGTACCAACTACTGCGAGCGATCACCAAGACACCTGATAAGTGTAGTTTGTTTGTTTGTCGTATAAGGTAGTACTGGCTTCTGGTGTTAGAGTCAGTCAGGCTGCCCGAGTGCCACTGACAAGCACGGTGATTATGGAAAACCCGCCTCATGATAGTAACAGAGAGCAACCGCTCGTTGTTGCATTCTAGGGGGAGTGTGTGCTGTGTTCAGTAGTGGACACTACTCTCTTTGGATGATGACACTTTTCGTTACAATTGGAGCATATTTTTTTATAAAAAAGAAAAATAACGTCTTTTTATAATTCGAGCCCTAGGACTGAGCTAAGCCAAGTGCATGGGTCTCATAGTGCTCGTTAAAAACCACAAGCCATTATAACTATAAAATCAATTTATAATTTAACTTATTCTACTAAAAATAATTGATTCACCGTACAAGTAAAAACATTAATTCACTTATCCTGTAGCCGTCATAACACACGTGCGTGTAGAACTACAAAAACAATGGTACGAACATCTTCCTCCGTTTTCAGCTATTTATGTACCTCGTCTACATGACCTCAAGGTCCTACTTCATAAATTGACCAATCTTTATGTATTAATCAATGTCAATTAAAATCCACTTGTCATTAATCTACAATTTTGACTCGATTGACAAGAGTCGGTGACAGCCACTTTGTCTATCACAATTTTCAGTGACCGACAATTTATAACCCACAAATCGTACTAGGTATTCTTGTGACAATTATTGATGGTGGAGTCTCAACTAAATATTTAAAATGAAACCTATTAAAATAGTCATTTTTAAAAGCTTTTAATTTAACTTCACTTGCATGTATCTATGCATCTATCTATGTATGTCTGTTCTGAAATCTTGCTACTCAAATAACGAGCACTTCCCAATTAGCTATCCGGCTGAGACTTTAAGGGTAGCCCACACCTCGAAGACAAAGGATGAAAAAAAAGGTAAAAAAATACATTTAAATATATTTTTTATTAAATAAAAACTTCTTTAATGTATGTTTTTAAATTGTATTTATTAACAATTTCAACCATTGGGTTATAAGCAATTTTTTGTTATTAATCCATAAACAACTGCACGTTACTCCGTACAGACAGACAGGCTAGACAGGCTTTTGACGAACGTCGCAATGAGAGCATTTAATTATCGCCATTTTGGCGCTGATAGCAGTAGTTTGGCAGTAGTGAAGGTCTACGGAATTAACGTACTTGCACTATTATTTATTCTGTGACTAACGTTAGGAGATGAGACAATGACAATTTTAGTTCCTTGGACCCTCAGTGGGGGCGCTTTAAATCAGCACAAACGAAAGTACGGCAAAGCAAATCCATACAGATCAGTGTATAAATCCCATTAGAGGCTGCTTTTAATTAATTAATAATAATAATATGAATACCTCTCAACTTATCGGTGGTTAGTATTTTTATGAAACAGGACCAAGCCCAGTTCGTGATCTATGACAAATGTCCGACATCGGAGACGGACAGCGTACACCGAGTGCAAGCGAGGGGCGACGAGGCGCGGAGTGCGGGGCACGCTGACGTCATCACGCGCCTGCGTAGAAAGAGACTCCTTAGCGCGCAGAGCAGGGGAAAAACACAGAAGTCATGGAGTTATTTTTCCCCATTTAAGAAAGTTTTTATTTTTATTGCTTAATCAGAATCTTGCTTGCGAACAACACAATTATGCTGAGTTGCGTCCTTTTTATACGATTTATATTAGCTTCACTTGTATGTTTGTTTGTAACCGACTCCTTTGGAAGCTATTTTGACCCACTTTAAACGGTCAGATTTTATTCAAATTTTGCAGACCTGTCAAAGACCGATGACAATGCAATAATTAGAAAAAAAAAAGTTTAAAAAACTAAAAAACGCTTTATATAGAAAACCAAACTAAAAAATAGAAAATAAATTTTAATAGTGTAAATAAAAAAATAGTTTTATTTCAAAAAAAGCGTGGGGTGCTTTTTAAGATATTATCGAAATGATAATCCTTCTTCTCATATCTGTCAATAAAATATTTATAACTATTGACCCATGCACCCCACGTTTTTTTTTAAATAAAACATTTTTTTCTTATTTACACTATTAAAATTTATTTTCTATTTTTTAGTTTGGTTTTCTATGTAATGCGTGTTTTTTAGTTTTTTTTTAACTATTTATAGCCTTATATTTTTGATATATTATCGTTAGTTCTTAATTTAACATGTATTTTAAGGTTATAAAATAAAAGTATTTCATTTAATTTTTATCATTTGATCAAAAGTGAGTTAAGTAGTAACTTAGATCGATTTTACTTAACCCCTACATACAACATTGAATTTAACTTACAGTGAAAGTTTGCTAAGCAAAAAACAGCGATGAGTGTCCCTTGCGTGAATGATTGTCCGTATTATAAACTGTGTCTAATCAAGTAAGCCTATGAGCCAATTGATCCTAATATGGAATAGTAATATGCTGAAGTGCCGCACTTGCCGATGCAATCCAAGCTTCTGGGCGAACTGGCGTGACGCTTACTTCCAATTAAGCGCCGTTATAAATATTGGACTATTATACACTAGTTCAATATCGGTTCAGAAATCCCGGAGATATGAGTGAACATACAAAAAAAACATAGTGAATTTGACAACCTTCTCCTTTTGGACGTCGATTAAAAATAATCTGATTTGTCTCGGGACCGCAAGTATACTATGCTCGACAATCCGCGTCCGCGTCGGTACAAAGGGACCAGTCGAGTCGACCGCGCACGTCGCTACGTACGCTACGCGCCTACGTACGTAGCCATCTACGCCGTGCTACGAACACCGCTACTACGAAAAAAAACTCCAGTGACTGTGTTTTTCGTACACCTGAATATTTCGGAATTTTACCTGTGCGTGGATGTCCTTTGAGCGACTTCTTGGCTGTACAGCAGTATTAATTAAGGTAGGTACATATTGTATAACAAGATATGAATAGCTGACGAGATCGTGTGAGTTGTTTAATGTCAAGGACAAGGATATCGATCATGACGTGTATTTTTTTTTAATGGTTTTATGCGTTTGTTGTGTAACACCTAATTTGTGTGCTCGAGACGGTAAATGTAACGATACAAGAAACTGATAATAAAGTAGCAACATTTATTTATCTCTTAAATTGATTACTTTAGTAGCTAATTGATATGAAATAGAAAATATTAGTTTTGTGTAATTATTTATGTATGTATTCAATTGTAAAATTATTTCAGGTTAAAATTACATATCATATATTTGTGGAGCGCTCTTTGGCAGCTATTTCTTTTAGTCAAATTTTTATTATTACTGCAGTGAATTATAATAAAGAATATTTAAAAAAAAACGTCATTAGTAAACAATAAATTGAAAGTATTGAATGACCGTTACAAGTTACAAACGTAACAAAGAGACCGGCATCGGAGCGTGATAATTTATAAGCAGAGGTACTTAAGTCACCATTGCCATCCCTCACGAATGGATAATAATTAAACGGCAGGTAATAACTAATTACCCATTATTTATCTAATTACCAAACGTAATGGAATTTGCGCCTGAATTCGGGAAGTTTGAGCTTCGAAGCTGGTTTTTGTTAATCTATTTATTTTCTTTCCCGGCCTAATTGGAAAAGATTCCGGGTTGATGTTCTGGATTTCTAAAATTTGTTAATAACTCTAGATAGCAATTTTACGAGCTATGATTAGAAAGATTTCACCGTCTTGTCTTATTTGCAAAACCTTAAAGTCTTAAGGCCGCCGATTGTACTATTTTAATGTCAATGTTGAGGTGCTAAGGTTTTTGGTGCAATAAAAAGTTACCTATCTATCTATTCTGTCTGTACGTGACCGTAGTAGTAATTTTTATTCTGTGACTTGACTTAGGTCTTCACCTAATAATGTTGTTCCACCACCCTCGATGGTCCCAACCACCGAAGTGGGAAAAGATTGAAAGGCTGCGAACGATATCCAATATCGATATATATCGATATATCGTTTCACTTATACCAATATATATAAGTGAAACGTTGTCTGTTTGTTTGTTTATTTGTTTGTTTGGGGAGCTTTCACGCAATAACGGCTGGACGATATTGATGAAATTTGAAATGTAAATAGCTTATACCTTGGAATAAAACAGGATAAATTCTGGAAAATTGTAATATTCCATGGGAAAACTGGAAAATGTTGATTACTCGCTGTAAGGAACGGTTGCCATGGAAACAAAATAACAAGTCTGTCAAAAAAATCAAGAGCGTTGATCATAGACATATATATTTACTTTATGGCGTTGATGCTATACCTACTTTTGCATTGGTTTTTAATATCCTAGAAGAACATAGGATGTTTTTTTCCGCGATAAACTGTAGTCCGCGCGGATGAAGTCACGGGCGGGAAATCTAGTATATACTTAACTATTATAAGAAACCTATTTAGTCAAAAGTTAAGGAATTTGTTTAGGTGTTTCAAATTCGTGAGCCGTCACCTATATTGTTATCAAATAAAAAAATGGGTTTTGAATTCGACCGTGTGTTTGTATGTTGTACATACACACACACAAACACACATTGTATGTTTGTTACTTCTTTACGCTGAAATGGCTAAGCGGATTTTGATGAAATTTGGTATGGAGATATCCCTGGACACATTTGATACTTTTGATAATCATTATCATCCACGCGGGTGAAACAGCGGGGCGCAGCTAGTATATATTAAAAATAGCTCTCAAAACATTGGAAAGCTAACTTTTACGAGGCTTTTCAATTAGATTTTTTGGTTGCTGTAGCTGATAGTCTCTCGTATATTTGAATCGGCCAAACTTGACGGTAGTTTATATTTGTTTGCTCTATATTTTTACAGTTTCACAGTTGTGCAACAATTTTTTTCGTAGACATTTTTTTAAGTTTATACGTGAAAGTTGGGTCTTTTTAGCCTTCAAAATAAAGGAGGTTCTTATGATAGATAGAAATTATATCTAAAAATACAGTATAACAATGAGTGTCATAAAGGGCGGTCTTATCGCTCAGAGCGATCTCTTCCAGACAACCATGCACGGAGAGGAATAACGTAAGGGACGGTGATTATCAGTAAATAAATGAATAACTTAAAATGCGTAATATTTATATGTGTTAGTCTGTATTAGTGTCTGAACAAATATACCAAATTTCGCGTATGTATGTATGTATGTATGGTTGTCCAAGTATTTCTCGGAAACTATAAGTCTGATTATAATATTTGGAATAGTTTTAGTATCTTTCAATTTAGGGAATAGTTAAAGATTCATCAAAAGCAATTCAGTAGTTTAAAAGATAAAAGAAGGACTGTATAAAATTAATAAAAAAACAACTTCAAACCGTATAAAACGAGATAGAAATATATTTTTTTTGAGGTCTGTGCTATGAAAGCGCCTACTTACTTTAGTCGGTTTGGGCGTAGCAAGTTTTATACGATTTGAACACTGTTTTTTTTAAATTCAGTTGCATTTCTTATTTAAAAAAGCTTTTGACGTGAGATAATCATCTGAATTTAATTTCTAGGATTCGATATCATGAATATTGGTTATTTTTAGTAGATTATTGATTAATTCAATCTATCAATATACCATTTCGAAACATTGACTATCATCATTCCTTCTTATTATTATTTGATCTGATTTGTGATGCAGTCTTGGCCTTTGTCATAAGACAGCACTATTTTATTACACGTCCCCCCAAAAAAAGGAGTGTAATGTTTTTAGAATTCATGTATGTTTGTATGTTTTTTTTTTATTACGGGCTTGGCAATCGTTTGACCACGATCTCACCTGATGGAAAACGATGATGTGGTCGAAGCGATGTGTGTGATGTATGTGAGTTTCTTTATTCCACCATGACTTTTACATGCCTGAACAGATTTAGACGTATGTTTAGAATTCTTACATCCCCCAAGTAACATATGCTATATATTTTTTGAACTTTCTATACGGCGGAAGTATGACTCCATTTTCAAACAAAAAAATATATTTGAATTTTGCAAAATGGGTATCAAAAGTGAAGGCACATTCCAAAAATATATAATTTATTGGCAAAAGCTCTTTTTTGGCAGGGCAGGCGTGTTTTTTTTATTTTAAGCTAGTTATTCTGTGCCTTTATTTCTAACCAAGTGTATCTTTAGGCACTTATCAAATTACATAAAGATGGAATTCTATGAATTATTCAAATTCATTATTGCTACCTACATAGTTCTTTGCCACTCCTATTCAGAGAGAATTGCAAGCACATAGTTCCTGGCATCGTCTGTATTCCTTGTGTTTCTATTAAAACATGAGGTGATTACGAGATTCGTACTACGAGAAAATTCGATACATACGTGTGTTACCTAACTGCCTTATCCATTTGTCGCTGTGGCTGTCTCATTCTTCGTTTAAATAAATAATATGAAAATAATTTAAAAAAAAACTTTATAGAACACCTAAAATGTAACTAAATAATGTTAATGATATAATACAAGAACGTTACAAAGTAGGATTTGGCTTTCCCGACTGTAATTGACTGATTGCAATATGTAAAAAATTCACACATAATATCCCTGGTTTATATGTGAAAGCCATGGACATTGAAGATATGTTTTGCAAAGCAAAAGATGGACAATATCCTCAGGATCATTGAACACAAAATATTGATATTTGTTTGTTCCTTGAAAATTTGAAACAAATAGACAGAGTTATAAAAAAATACTTTATAGAACACCTAAAATGTAACTAAATAATGTTAATGATATAATACAAGAACGTTACAAAGTAGGATTTGGTTTTCCCGCATGTAATTGACTGATTGCAATATGTAAAAAAATCACACATAATATATGGTTTATATGTGAAAACCATGGACATTGAAGATATGTTTTGCAAAGTAAAAGATGGACAATATTCTAAGGATCATTGAACACAAAATATTGATATTTGTTTGTTTCTTGAAAATTTGAAAACAAATACACAGAGTTTAAAATTTCGATTCCAGACTTGTCCATGTTTTCTAAAAATTAACAACTTTCTTTTGATTTTTATGGTCTTATCTTTAGATAGTTAGATCTTTCTTTTGCTTTGCTCACGTGGTAATTTTATTTAAAAATAGCCCATTTGTGTTTTTCCAGGACCAAAAGCATGTATAAATTACAAAATACTACATTTTCTTCAAAATTCGTTCAGCCGTCATTTAGTTTTTTATTGACTGCTCGGCATTTAATCATCAGATTAAGATACCAAGTAGCCCAGTTTTTAAGTCAAACTCTAAGCAATCCAACAGTGATCGCATTGCAATCGGTCCAGTAGTTTACACATAATGCGTGAACAAACATACAGACAAACAAACTAACAAACACATAGACAGAAATTAAACATTAAAAAACTGTAGCTTATTTTAAGTACTCTAGTTTTTTAAAATTATCTTCTTTGTCCAGACTATTTCGTTGAATCACAAAATTAAAGTCCACACGGACGTGGTCGCGGGCAAAAGCTAGGATAGTTTTTAAAATAGGAGTGGACTTGGAATCCTCACTTAACTTTTATAACAAGAAGGTAAAAACAACCCGCGGCAGGATTACTGAAATCATTCAGTAATCCTGCCTCCTGCCTCCTATGATAAAATATTATTCAGTGAATAGATTGTCCGTTGTTGTTGGAGTATTCAAAGAAAACTATGTATTTAGGAATATGTATTTCGACTCGATGACGCGGTATAAGGTAATTGGATATCGAGTTAAGAGATATTCTTCAACAATCTCTAATAGTTTATTTGGATGAACAAATCAATTTGAGATTTCAAGGTGATGTTCGAAAATGTAGTAAGTTTACATTAAAGGTCAAAGTTATTGAACTTTATCGAAATAAATTCATCTTCAAACAGGTTCTGGTACGCACAGATTATTATTTAATATTATTTTAACTATTTCTTTTTTTTATGTCGAATTCTCCATCTTGATCGAGGTGACTCAAAATGATAGGTTTTAATAAATACTCGTTATCTCGAAAAAAAATACAATAACTACTGTTCAGTAGTAAACTGCCTAGAGCTATATGCACAGTTGTGCCGGTTGCCGTTGATTACAAGTCGTTACGGCGAGTGCGCCTCGTCTTGCCGCCCTAGTGTCCTCGTGAGGTATACGAGTACACACAAACTACTGTACTTTAGTTTGCATTGTCTTATGAAATGAGAATGTAGCGTACATCAGGCTTGTCTCGGGTGGTTTCAATATAATCTGCGCGCTACTGATATATATCGCCTACGGTATGGGAGTGGCGGGATAGGGAGGGCAGTAGTATCAATTAATCTGTGGCTTGTTCGTCAATCTTCGCGGCAGCTACCCGCCGATTCCATACCATACAAGGCTTAAACAAATTAATTAAATAACATTTATTACGAAAATCTTATAAGCATTAGTCATGTCATGGTGACATTTAGGAGTGGTTACAACATTTAAATGCGTATAAGCATTTAATACACAGTTCAATAACACTTTATTGACACACAGTTAAAAACAAATTATAAAAATAGAAATAACACAAACAACATTTAATACCGTGTACAACATTCTGTGACTGTGCTGTTAACTGTTGAGGAGTTCTCTAGTCAAGACCCAGCCCTAAGTACAGCAACCATATCATGCTAAAACTTAAAACCAGCTATCATAACAGAATGCGTACACAAAATTTTCCGTGTGTGCTGTTGACTGTTGAAGAGTTCCTTAATCTGAAACTAATCTTGGATGTCGATTCAGGTCATGCTTACCATAAAAATGCATTTTCATCGGAACTGAACCAACATGTAAAAATTCAATTCCATAGGATAATGAGGAAGTGGTAGAACCACTTCCTCAGCTTGCGAGATTTGACCCACACAACACTCGAAGCAAACTAAATAAAAGCTTTTGAATAAGACGGAGTCTACACCACCCAATCAAAAGTGAAGCACCCAAAATATGCCGATTCGCTCGTACACACAAGCTTCACGCACACACTTTTGCATCAACTTATGCCGATCGACCGCCACATCACAGCAAGATCTCGCTGTCAAGTTCTCTCGGAAAATTAATAAATGCAATATTTTATGATGAAATTTTTGAAATTAAAAACGCAGCCACCATTGCTATGCTTCAGTCGTTTGTTTGCTGGTATACTCAGACTATTGTTTAGACTCAGTATTTTTTTAAATCTTCTTGCTATATACATATTCTGTGTCCATACCTTAGGCAATATGGTAGATCTTGTATAGTACTAACGTAGCATTTTACTTTTTGAACGGGTTAGTAGAGTAATAGAGTCATAATAATAATGATACGTCACGAGAACATACGTAGTTCTTAACCCTAGAATTAGGATTCCCTGTGTTAGGGAATCAGGAACTACGAGGACCATGCTGGTCCCATAAAACACTCATTCTCAGAGCAAATGCCATGTGGTTCACATAAATATTTGACATGGACGGGAATTAAATCCGCAACCTTACGCATCCCAGTCGGATCATCACTAATTTCCAATAAGAACCAATTTTAATGAAAGTTACCTTTTTGGAATATAAATGTAAAATTACCTTTTGTAATAGATACAATATAAATCACCAACTTGATGAAATTTATATGGGAACTCCCTAGAGGTCTATATTTTTAACCCTTTGAGCACCGCTGACTCGATATACAATATGTATGAACGTGTACCGTACACAAAAAAAAAATACAAGTTGAAGAACCTCTTATTGAAGTCGTTTAGTTTATTTAGGTAGCCTTACTTTTAGCCTTTTTTTTCTCAAAATAATTGAGGTATGGAAAACGCCAGGTAAGCCTGATTTCAATTGAAAGAGACAAGGTCGCTCTGATTGAGAAAGGTCCTAGCTGAGATCCATTCTGATCACTTACCGTCCTAAATATTGAGGCACTTTTATCGCAAAACCTTCTGCCTGCCATCAAACATTCTTCGAGCGTGAAATACAAATAAATATGGGATTGAATTTCACGTTTCCACGATTTTATGTGAAAAGACGCGATAAGTTCGCGACGTCGTTTTATGACGTAAATATGACATGGAGTTGCTTATTTCCCGCAACAATATTCAAAGTCCAGTGAGCTTATTTATTGAAACTTGTTACTTAGTGGGAACGAGGGCTCCTGCTGTTCTTTGAAATGAGTCCTTTTAGAAAGAGTTCAAACTCTGTCTTTTTGAGTGCGTAAAACTTCATTGCTTAGTTCCTACAATTTAGAGACAAGCGTGCCTGCTGTGTCCAAATTCTGTGTTGAATAAAATGTATATCAGGATATCCATATGTTTCAACTTGAAACTTGTAGATTATCTATAATACATTTTTGCTCTTGATTTTGATATAAGCAGTTAAAATGATATTAATATTGATAATAAGAAACATTCACTAAGGACTCTAATGTATAGTTACTCATTTAGACGGGACTTAATCGCGCTTTTTATTTACCTTGATGTTCAAATTAGTAATTATGTATATAATTAACAAGACATAAGTTCAAAAACTAAAACCTTACGATCCTTCGTATGAAACTACGGTCGGGGAAAAAATTGCCTTTGACACTCTTGCGATGAAGTCGAATCGATTGATACGTCAAAATCGGACCAAGTTTTTAGTTTGAACACGTAACCCTTCCTTTGCTTCACCGTAGTCGGGTAATAAAATAGCCTATGACACTCTAAACCAAAATCACTCTAAATCGGGCTTATAGGGTGACGCTACGGTGGAATATCCACATTTTATTATTATTACGATCTAGGCAATCGTTTGACCACGATCTCACCTGATGAAAATCGATGATGAGGTTGAAAGTGTAGCACGCTTACCTATTCACTCTAACCCACATACTGATATACATAAATGTACATACATACATAGACTGTTAAACTCATTACCCTTCCCTTGCTTCGCCGTACTCGGGTAATAATAATAATAATTTATTTCATGTCCAGGCAATAATAGGTACATTAGATAATTCAAATTAATACTTATTGAGCTATTACCAATTAAAACTATACCTTAAGTTTGCTACTGGCCCCAAACTAGGCTATGCCTGTATCTTGGGTACCCATTCTCTAATTATCCAAAAACTGAACTGTACATGGTAAAAATTCATACAATATGCCGTTCCGCTACATCCATATAGCCTGCACCATATAATATGTAGATCAAAACGCCTTCACTTTGTAACCTTATTATGCAAGGAAGTCCCCAGATTACCACCGAAATCCTATCCCGAGGTAATCATCTCACAAAGTGGATGAAATATTTTACAGGTAGAATACCATACATCGATGAAGCATTATCGTGGAAAAAAACAAGATTGATCGAGCGGACGTGTAGGTGCTCGGAAAGGCGCGGTGGGGTAGTGTTCGAAGTATCAGGCACGCGTGGGTATCGCAGTGTACTATGTTACAGTGTACCTACGTTTAGTATTGAACAAGTGTGCTATGATACTTGTAAAGTATCAACTTGAAAGTATCGAGTATTTACCTCACTGGTTATTGAGTTTCTTAAATTAAAGTTCTTTTACTTAGTACGGAGATTATTGACAGTTTTAAGCACATGGTAAACGACACCACCTTAATATCATCGTATGCAATATACGAGAAGATATCTATAGAAGAGAGTTCGGCGCATCGATACCCACATTAACCATTTTTCGTTGCCAATTTATTGTTCGTCAAAAATGGTACCTACAAAAACCATTGGGGAAAATCACTTGTGAATTCGAGTTTTAGTTGAAGGAGTAGGTCTCTTTACAAAGGGGTGCGTCATGCTAGGGTGACATGCCCGCGTTGAACAAATAAGGGGTCGGCCCCACCTATGCCAATATTATATTTTATTCTGAGTAGGTACTTGATTGTGTTATTTTTATTAAATT
The DNA here is from genome assembly GCA_946251855.1 of Alsophila aescularia. Lineage (NCBI taxonomy): Eukaryota > Metazoa > Arthropoda > Insecta > Lepidoptera > Geometridae > Alsophila > Alsophila aescularia. The sequence goes on from OX276378.1 coordinate 47,893,599, forward strand.
CCTAAAAATAAATTTTGATAGTAAGATTGAAGCTACTTTTTACCCGACTACGGCGAAGCAAAAAGGAAGGTTATGATTTTAACCGGTATGTTCAGCTGTTCCCGCATAACTTCTAACTACTCATCATAATTTGAGAAATGAGGTATTGTTGGAAGCGTCTTCATCGCCCGCTGGTTATAGGCTATGTGACGTCACATAAAATTGAATATGAAACTCTCTAGAGGACAAAGAGGTAAACAACAACAATATTTTTTTATGATGCTGTGTTTGGTATCAAATGAAAGGGCTTAATTAGCACATTTCAAAAATATATGTATTACACCCCAAAATAATTTAAATAAAAATATAAGTACAAAAACTTAAACTCGACTACTACTGTTTGTGACCTTTTAGTACGGTCTTAAGTGTACTAAAAGGTCACAAACAGGAATATTCAAACGTTTAAGAAATTTATTAGGTCCGTAGGAGTGCGATATAAATTTATTAGTATTTAACCAAGTGTAGGTAAAGGTCACTCCCCCGACTCTAAAGTTATGAACTAAAACGTTTGAATATTCTTGTTTGTGAAATCTTATATTTTGTATAGTAAATGTACCTATTAATTTGAATCCTAAAATATGTATTCAAGTAACTCTTTATCGTTGTTTTGAACCATTTTTATAATACTGAGCCTCTTTCAACTTCTCCCGTCTCAATTTGTGGCAAGGGAACGGAGCACCTCCATGCACCAGAATGTATCTCTCCTGCAGAACCGCTTCATGACCGGCAGATCATGACCACGGTCTACATGGAAGTCGTTAAACCGACTATGGGTACGGACACAGGTAGGCCGCAGCAGGAATAAACAAGCGGAAACTAATATAGATTAAAAAACTAAACTTTAAACTTTTTTAATAATGCATTTTTAGCATGCATTGTCATCGAGTTGTGAGCTACCCCGAAAGTTTCAGCCGGGTTGTTAATAGAAATCGAAAAAAAAAAAAAACGAAAAGTAAAAAAATTTAATCGCTCTTAATCTTTTTTATTTATTTTTTTTGCTCGAAATTTTAGTTGCTTTTTTCCACCCAGAACGACAGACAAACAATACTTGATAAAAACGTGGTAAAAAGTGAGGCTTTACCGCGGAAACGCAAACGCAGTGCGATTGTGGTGCTCCTGTACAGACCATGTCACACTTGATGACATGCCCTTATTGCACATTATCATGTGATTTTAATGATCTCATGGAAGCTACAGACTGAAAGTCAAAGCATTTTAGCAAGTTTATGTTGACTGAACCATCGGCTCAAAAAGAAGAAGACCCTTGATTGTAATAATAACAACAACGTTGAGTTTTGTAGTGCCGATCGGGCAATCTGGTTCCTTTCTAGACAAATATACTTCTTACAATACACTTTCGTTTGAAGAGTTACATTCCGTTCCAAACGCACCTTCTTCGGGATTAGGTTTTAAAAATTAATCTAACGAGTGTCCTTCAAGCGAATACCCCTATCCCATTCTTTCATTCACTCGTTTGAAAGCATAGATGGAGATAAAGGGATTTTACGAGAGACACTTTACTGCTCAGCGCACTCGAGGGACATAGACGACCATCGGGAATTGGGAATACCTACTCCTTATTGATCTCAGTTGACGGTTAGGGAATAAAAAATATGTTTAACATTAATTTATGAGTGAAAATAAGTGAGTAATAGTAAGTTGCTCATGTAAATAACCGCACCGGCCTTGACGGGGCGGTAGCTCCTTTGCAGAAGAAAAAATAGGTATAATAAATAAAAAAATAAAAAACCTTTATGAGAAATTTGAATTGCAAGATTCCAGGACAGACAGAAATACATTGATAGATACATACATATATACAAGTGAACATAAATCAAAGCTTTTAAAAACTCTTTTCTTTGTGGGTAATTCTCAGTAGCTTTCATGTAGCTTTGCTACAATATTATTCATTCTGTTGCTTCACGAAACAGTTTCTGAGTGTTATTTCATTTGGGCAGGTACCCAAATAACTACTTATTCCCTACTATGTTTTTGAAAACGGTTTTGCTCAACATGTTTTATTATTTTGAGAAGTCAGTAACAAAAAAAAAGTGTTAAAGGGTTAAAGTTTTAATGCGGTAGTAGATGGCTGTCCAGTTAATTAAAACAATGGCCAATGTATAAATTAAACTTCATATTTATAACGCATAGAAAAAGGGCAGTTAAATACTTTTTGAGTAGATTACCTCAAACGATGAGTTATTTTCTAAGTTCTAACCCAGAGGGGTTAGTACCTAAAAAAGTTATGACTAGACTAAAAATTAATTAACTAGATAAAGATACTGAATTATTTAAGTATCTGCAAGTTATGAACTGTCATTGTTGCAATTCATGAAGAGAGGGCACAGAGCTTTTATCAAAGGCATATGAAAATGAATATGTTATATAGGATGGGAGTGAAAATAATCTTAATGCTCCAAGACAACCACACCTGCACGCGGTCTTCCTGCTGGATAACGAACGAGGCAAAGAATCCCCGGGCTACCATAGGCCACCTGAAACAAAAACAACTGACCCTGGCTACGTACAACGGACTGTATGTGTATACCCTCGCTTTTGTATGAGATAGTAGATGAAAGGTGCTTTATTAGCATCCTTTCATCAGAACAGTTTCAACTCAAGTTGGAAAATCGATTCGCTGCCTTGGAAAATATTGACGTGAAAAAGTTCTAAAAATTTGTGGGAATCCTTAGGGAGGAAGGCACTAGATTTTGTCAGCTGCAGCGTACGGGCACGAAGTCTAAAATCTCGGATGAGGCTCTTCGACTTATGGACGAGCGATGGGAGCAACAGCAAATCTGTCAGAAAAAAGGAGCTCAATCGAAAAATTCAGTAAGCTGGTGCGACGTGACCTCCGATGCTCAAATACACGCTGAATGGGAAACGCAATTGAGCAAAATCGCGGGTCAAAAGTCTTCGCCCAGCAATTGAGTAGATCCAATCTGACGAAGCTCAAGACCAATAATGGCATAACCGTCGTATCCAAGCCGGAGATCCTTTCTGAGATTGAAAACTTCTATGGCGATTGTACGACTCACTTGCTTCTAGAACCGAACCCAGCACAGAGGATTCCCGCGCAATACTGTCCCGCCACTATACTGACGAACTGCCCGACGTCAGCCTAGACGAGATTGAGATGGCGCTCAAACAACTTCATTGAGATGGCGCTCAAACAACTTAAGAATGGAAAGGCCCCCGGTGAGAATGGTACAACTTCGGAGCTCTTGAAAGCAGGGGGGAAACTCGTACTTCAGAAGCTTTAGGGGTTATTTAGCACCGTCCTTAACAGTGGGAGAGGTTCAGAGGCGTGGAGCAGGAGTTTGGTAGTACTCTTTTATAAAAAAAGGGAATAAAATCCTTTTAAAGAACTGCCGACCTATTTCACTTTTGAGCCACGTCTATAAGTTTTTAATTTTTTGTTGTTATCTCAAATCGTCTCGCAAAAGACTTGGCGAATTCCAGCCTCTTGAACAGGCCGGGTTTCGCGGAAGATTTAGCACCATAGACCACATACACACAGTGAGGCAGGTTATACAGAATTCTGAAGAGTGTAACCAGCCCCCTGTATCTTGCTTTTGTGGACTATGAGAAGGCCTTTGACACCGTTGAAACCTGGGTGGTTCTGGAGTCTTTGCAGCGTTTTCAAGTGGACTGGCAATACATCGAAATGCTGAGGTTTCTGAATGACGCCGCAACTATGAGAGTCCAAGTACAAAACCAGCAGTCTAAACATATCCAACTGCGCAGGGAAGTGAGACAGGGGGATGTTATATCCCTGAAACTGATCACTAATGCCCTGGAAGATATATTTAAGACGCTGGATTGGAACGGATGCCGATGATATCGTCCTAATGGCGGAGTCGCTACAAGACTTGCAAAGTATGCTGACCAACCTAGATAATGCTTCTCGACGGATCTGTCTTGGAATGAACATAGATGAGACCAAGATCATGTTCAACGATCTTATTGACCCGGAACCGATTGCTGTTATTGGTGTGCCTCTTGAAGTTGTCCAACAATATGTTTACCTTGGGCAAATATTGCAATTGGGACAAAAGAATTCAGCTGGGTTGGGCAGCATTCGGCAAGCTTCTTCAGGTCTTCTCGTCGTCCATACCACAGTGCCTGAAGACAAAAGTCTTTAATCAGTGTGTCCTACCAGTCATGACCTACGGTGCTGAAACGTGGACACTCACGGTCAAACTAGTCCACAAATTTAAGGACGCTCAGCGAGCTATGGAGAGAGCTATGCTTGGAGTTTCTCTGAAGGACAAGATTCGTAGGTAATAAAGATATCCGACGGAGAACCAAGGTAACCGACATAACTCAAAGGAAAAGTAAGCTGAAGTGGCAGTGGGCTGGTCACATTTCCCGAAGAACCGATAACCGTTGAGGTAGACGAGTTCTCGAGTGGAGACCACGTTTAGGCAAACGCAGTGTAGGACGCCTTGTGGCCAGGAGGAGTGACGACCTGCGAAAAGCGGCTGGCAGAAAATAGATGAGAGCTAAAGACCAAGCTCAGTGGCCTACGTCCAGCAGTGGACGGATATGGGCTAATCATGATGATGATGATGATGATGATGATGATGTCAAAACATCATCGGACACATAATACGAATGCAAGTTTAGCTGTTTTCTACTTGTTTCAAACATGAATTTTAAAAAAAAGTATTAAAAAATTTAATTAAAATTTTAATGTACGTACGTTTGTTTATGTCAAATCGTGCAAGCTGAATTAGAACCAAGAAGAAGAAGAAGTGGTTCTACCACTTCTTCGTATTCTACGGGGTTGAATTTTTACATATTGGTTCAGTTCCGATGACAATGCATTTTTATAGTGAGCATGACCAGGCCCGGATTTAGGGGAGGGCATCCGGGGCTACAGCCCCGGGGCCTTCACAAAAGAGTGGCCACAATAGAGACTTCGTTTTTTTTTTTCAAATTCCGACGCGTTGACACTAGTAAACAACTTTTCCTTTGTTTCATTATCGCTTTTTTACGTTTACCTATTGTAATTTGTACAAACATTATTATTTTGTTCTTAAATATAATAAAAACCGATTCATCTATGTTTGTTCACTTTAATCGGGCAATCAGTAAAATGGCAAAATCTCAAATGGCTCAGATAAGCAGTTGTAATTTACACCCCATTTTGAGCAAGTTTCCCATGGCTCAATGGCTCAGTGGGCGGTATTTGCCCGCAGCCTCGGAGGATGAGTGTTCGAATCCGTGTCTCAACTATTATTTTTTCCATAATATTATAAATATATATCAATTGTAATATGTGAATCTCATATCGATCAACTAACTATAGTTGTTCGATATATGGAAGGATCGATGCCAAAGAAAGATTTCTCACCTTTTTACCGAGCTGCGGTTATACTGGCGAAGCTACAGCAAACGCATTACTCAAATTGTTAGGTGACTATTAAATAAACATTAGTCGTCTTGAAACCGTTTTATTTGCAATATTTTTAAACGATATCTTGGAGAGATTCAACGCTACAAAGAAGATGTTGCAGGACCCGAAAATAATTCTTGAATCGGCAATGCGTGCATTAGAATCTTTCGTGGATGCTGAAAATTTGCACGCTGCAGCGGAGGCATTGGTGAAAGTATACAAGGACGATTTAGGCCCTAGTCTTGATAATGAGTTGGTTCAATTTGTATCTTAGATCAACGTGTACAAAAAGGACTATGGAAAAGACCAATCTCCGGCTATTTTACAACCAAATTCTCGAAGACCGAAATGTGGTGTCGTATTGCACTGGAGAGCGCTCATTCTCAAAAATGAAAATTATAAAAAATAGGCTGCGAACCACGATCGGACAAAACCGTCTATCATAGTTATCGCTCCTAAGCATTGAAAGTGATTTACTTCAGGAACTGGATTTCAGCGAAATCATCAACGATTTTTCGGTGAAAAAATCTCGGAATTCCCTTCGTTAACTCTAAAATTTGGTTTCAGATAGTTCTCGTTTTAGATTATTATTATATTTATATGTGTTTGTTAAATGGTAAAATAATCTACTTGGTTAAATCGAGTGAAAAAAATTGATAATTTTAAACGGATAATAATTTGGACGGGGTGGGCTCCACTCTTTTGTTGCCCCAAGGCCTCGAACCCTCTGAATCCGGCCCTGAGCATGACAGAAATTGACATCCAGGATTAGCTCCAGATAAAGGAACTCTTCATAGGTCAACAGCACAGAAACGAAATTTTGTGAACGCATTTTATTACGATAAAAAATAATTATTATTATTAATAATAATTAATATTAATAATTGGTTATTAAGCGTAACCATGACATGGTTGCTGCACTCAGAGCTGGCTCCTGACTAGGGAACTTCTCAGCAATTAACAGCACAGACACGATCACATTTATTTGTTACTAGTTTTCCCGCCCGCGACTTCGTACGCGCGGACTACTGTTTATCTCGAAAAATAGCATCCTATTTTCTTCTAGGATATTAAAAACCAATGCAAAAGTAGTTATAGGACCAATACTCTTGATGTTTTTTGACAGACTTGTTTGTTTCCATGGCAACCACAGACCGTTCTGTGATGGCAACCGTTCATTACAGTGAGTAATCATCATTTTCCAGTTTTCCCGTGGAAACTTTCAATTTTCAATTTTCTTTCCTGCTTATTCCAGGGTATAAGCTATCTCCATTCTAAATTTCATCAAAATCCGTCCAGCCGTTATCACGTGAAAGCTCCCCAAACAAACAAACAAACAAACAGATAACGCTTCACTGTTATATATTGGTATGGATACCCCGTTCTAAGTTTCACCGTGACATGGCTACAGCATAAAAGCTATCTATATGACTCTGTGGAGATTTGAAAGAATGTAAGTGCTAACTGTGGCGGTGTCGGTGCTTGAATTGAATGTAAATTGAAAAAGTTTTGGCCCTCCTCAGACATGAGAATGGTTTAAATGTTTTTACGATTTATTTAGCAATGATTAATGGGCGGATACTTTATTTTTTATTTCATCCTAGCTGCACCCCGCAGCTTTACTCGCGTGTAAACTTTGACCTAAGATATGGAATTTCAAAAAAACCCTCCCTTGTGCACCCTAGGATACTCAAGGAATATTTTCTCTAAATTTCAGGTTATTTTTCATCGAAGCTCAAACTTGATGGTCACACAGTTATATTTCTTAAACGGTATAAGATAGAAACAGAATTTGTAAATCAGAGGATAAAACATCTATTGGGCTACAAAAGAAATAAAACTTGTCATAATAGAAGCAAAAATAATACCAAAAAATAACGCGAATGGTCAACAAGTAAAATTATTATATTAAGTTTAAATACATAAAACCCGACAAAATTATTGAATACGAGCTGACCGCCCGCAAAAATAATCACACTAATATTATAAAGGCGAAAGTTATGTATGTAAGCGTGTAAATGTGAGTGTGTGTGTGTGTGTTTGTTACTTCTTCACAATTAAACGGCAGAACGGAGCTGGATGAAATTTGGTACGGGGGTAGCTTATGCCCTGGATTAACACATAGGTTACTTTTGTCCCGGAAAAATGTATGGTTCCTGAGGGACGCGGGTGAAACCGTGGGGTGCAGCTAGTATTGATATAAATTTAATGTTTATTATTTTCTTACATATTTTACTTTACTTTATTAGTTGCAATTGCAACGAGTACATTAACGTGAATAATCTAAAATTCATAATTTTGTAAGAAGCTTATAAAAAAATTGCTACTGTTTAGTTCTAAGAATTATATATTTTTGAAATGGTCTTTTAAAGACCTTTATTTTGATACTTCACTTGAAAGCTTTAGGTCATTTCTTGTTCCGTTGGAAATGCAATATGGCAGCTGTAAGCTGCCATATTAGTTTCCTTGACACCAATCCAATTATATCTCATTTATCAAAATCCATCAAGCCGTTTAGGCTGCAGGATGCGCCTAAGAAATGTATAAATAAACAACCCAAACTCCTCAGTCGGGTAAAAACGGGCTCATATTTCGTAGTCTCATTGTGTCACTTCCCGTTGCAGTAAAACATTTAGTTACTGCTTCACCAAATTTCAGTCTATTTTATGTTACGTATAATAAAGTCATCGTAATTAAATACACTTTATACCCAATAGTTTAAGAAAAATCTTTTCATCATTATTTTGAATTATATACCATTTAATATACCAATATTTGATCAAAATTCCTTCAGCCGTCAAAAAGATTTTTATCGATTGCTCGGCTGCTACTCATTGGGTTGATGTACAAAGTAGCACAGCTTTTAAGCCAAACCCTAAGCTATCCAACAGTGATAACCGCATCGCAATAGATTCAGCAGTCTTTACGTGATGCTTTAACAAACATACAGACGTAATATAAACAAAGACACGGTTTAAAAACATGTTCAGTAGCTTAATTTAAGTACCCTACACCATTTTTTTTAAATTATCTACTTCGTATAGACTTTTTCGTACTTATTGCTTTATTATAAGATCACTGTCCATAGCAGCATAAATACATTCAAGATATTGTATTCCAATTTTAAATCAACTAATAATTTCCATTCATCAGAGTCGAGTACTGAGCAGTCGACGGCGTGTTCGGCTCCAACAACAGGTACACAATCGATATTCCTACCCCCTGGGGGATGCTTAGGTAGACGTAGAAACGCTTAGACCTGACACTTGCCCTTTACAACACAACAAATACCAAACTGGAGAGGTTTTTGAGGAATTGTGTAACGAAGGTAAAACCTCAATGTTAATTAAAGCAAAATATTATTAGACACGGCGTTTTATATAACGTATTTTATAATTGGTAAAATATAGCTTGCTGCACTGAATGAAAGCGTAGTATTATTAAGTATTCTGTGACGAAAGCCTAATAACAAATAAAAGTGGAAGTCTCCACTGTCAACTGTCTCACGATGGAAACGTGTCAGTTTCTCGTTATGGCATCACTGCGGGTAGATTGTCTGTGGTTGGTTGACGAGAGATTTAAGAATATTACGTGTGGAGTGTGGTCGATATTAAGTTCATGAATTGAGTAAAATGGCGGCAAAAAGAAAAAATGATGGCGGATAGAGAGGACCATAGATAATAAATAATGTATATAGCGAGAGAGGACTGTCTCGGCTAACCGCGAACTAGACTCTGGACCGGATGGAGAGGAGAAGGCTGTCTCCAGGAACTTTGAGGGCCACTAGTTGTGGCTACGAGTTTGGGTGCTACGTGCTTTGGTGCGGAGAGACTGCGATGAGATACTCGACCAAGTGGATATCGAGAAAGATGAAGGATCGTTATAAGGAATCGGGTGAGACCTATCCAGTGTTATAAGATAGATAATAGTGATCACTCTTAGGTATATTATTCGATGATTAGGTGAAATTATGAAGAGGTATTTAGCCTTCAGGCTAGATAGATAGATAGATCATTCGTTATTGTACACACCACAAACAAAACTAACAAAAATGAAGAAACAATAGTAGAAGAAGTGTGACAATGGGCGGCCTTATCGCTAAAAGCGATCTCTTCCAGGTAACTTTTGGATGGAGAGGATTTGTTACAAGCGTGAAGGTGCACTATGATATAAAATTACTAGAAGGAAACAGTAAATCAAATTTCAAATACTACTAAAAATTATTTTAGGATTAATAATGTTTTATAATAGTTTGCTAGTTTGGCTGTCCGACGGCCCCATCCCAGGTAGGCCCCCGGGCATGGGATGTTATAAGTAATGAGAACCAGTTAAGGTAAAGTGACAGTAGATTACGAGTATGATAATGATAACACAACTCATCATTTCACACAAGTACCCTCGTGTTAGCCTAAAATGTTAATCTATAGAACTAAGTATCAACGAGAACGACGACTCATGGTCTGCAGATGCAGATTAATGAGCTGATCAAATGCCGATCAACGAGTATGTATTGGGATCATAGCAGTTAAGCTATTAGACTCGGACAGATCAATTTCATAAGCAGACCAGGTCTTGCGAGGCTTGGGATGGCTATAAGGGCATGTTGGAGGCCATTTAGTAGCCCCTAAACTATATACTATTATTTGCTCGGTGACTTAAGTGCCCAATGCCTTAAAGTACGACGCGACAGTGAGTGTTCCTACACGAGTAAGATATACATAATATTTCTTTGGTAGAAACAAAGGTAAAACTTTCATTGCTTATTGACTACACAACCATTGCTCATATACTAAAGAAAAACTTATATAGAGTTATTTCGTTTGATGAATAGGTAACGACCGTAGATATTATACTCAACCATTGGTGCAAAAGTATTAATGCATTACAAAGTTGCGCGACGTCTGGGCTGTAAAAGGGTTGCGATGTGTTTGTTGTTCAGGTAGTATATGCCGTGTATGTTCATATTTATACAACTTTTGACAACCAAGGGTGGCTGGAAGTCGTTAAAAAGGTTCCGCATGAATATAACACCAACTCCATTGTGATTTGAAAGGATGAACGTTAAATAAAATTGCGGATCTCAGCAAAAACCACCTACAACCGTCGCGCCTAAAGGCGGATAATGTCACAATAACAAACGCGATTCGCTCCCATTATCCTAACAGCCTCTCGAAGTTACTAACTCTGTCCTCATCCAGTCTGCGGTAATCCGTCCAAAGAGCGCTTGTGGCTGCAGTACCCAGTCACAGCTTAAATTAAACAGTACCTTTGCTAGCATATTTTTTTAGAAACTACGGCAATGCTAAACGAGGGTTTTCAGTTGAGTTTCCTGGTTCATACGCTCTCTCGCCGTTCCCAGACTACTCCTAATATTTTGAAACTCTGGTTTTATATGTCATGGGAAAACTTAAAAATATTCATAGCAAACCAAAACTACTTAAAGTTTATTGAGTTTCACAGCAGGTTTTTTTTGTAATTTTATTTTATCTTAATCCACACCATTATATAAAAGTGAAACGTCTGTTTGTTTGTTTGGGGAGCTTTCACGCGATAACGACTATAACTGATTTGGATGTAATTTGGAATGGAGATAGCTTATATCCTGGAATAAAACATAGGATACTTTTATCCCGGAAAATTGTAAGTTTCCAGGATAAAACTGGAAGATATTGATTACTCGCTGTAAGGAACGGTTGCCATGGAAACGAAATAATAACAAATCTGTCAAAAAACATCAAAAGCGTTGGTGCTATACTTTTGCGTTACTTTTGTAAGGTTCCAGGAGCGCCATAATAATTCAGAAACAAAAAATAAACAGGTTTCGGCTCAATTTTTTCGTTTAGTTTGTAGATGGAAGAAACACATATTTCAGAAGTCACATGGTACTTAGTTTTAAAGTTGTCATGATGCGTCAAGCAAAGCCCTTAGGGAAACTACTCAACAGCTTTGCAGGAGTCCACAAAATTAACTGACTACATTATAACTAGCCCAGAATGTAGGCTGGCATTAACCAAACTGTGATCAAATGATACCTTCTGCCCCCACGAGCGGCCACCGAGTGGGGGCAGCCAGTAATACATATGGCTGTCGACCACCACATTACGAAATAGTGGCTGACGGTAATACACTTCTGGCTATCAGCCCCCACGTTTGAAAACTGGGGGCTGGCGGAAATAACTTATGGCTATCGGCCCCCACTCCCAATAATATTTTAAATTAAAAGTGAAATGAAATAATAATTTAGTAGTTTACCAAAATAAAACAATAATAAAAATACAGAATAATCATTTAGTTTTCTAAAGCATTTAACATAAAATAAAACTCAAAAAGCAAGAATATTAACTACATGGCTACGATAGCTACATGGTACATTATGATTTAAAGTCATACTAAAACGGTAATACATTTATAGGTAACATTCACATATATTTTTTCAAATGACGAAATGCGATGAATGCGCGCGTTCGTGTGCGTGCCTCAAATCTGACTGCGTTGACATAGTTAAAACACTGTTTACGCAGTATCCCCGGGAAAAATACGCTCGTGTACCCTCCTTCTCCGCAGAGGGTTCATAACTCGCGGGACAAGGGTAACATTTACTTATCGACGCGGAAAAGGTTCCATAATACATTTTGTTGAGATCCGCACCTCGCAGTAAATTGCGGGCTTTTTATTTGCTAGGCAGATGTGTGCCGGACGATATAGCGTTTCAGTTCCAGGCACGTTTATATGTTGGTTTGTAGTGCACGTAGCAAGTGCTTTCATCTATATCTATCTATACTTATAATAAAACAGTAAGTATCAAAAATCTGTACAACAAAGATATTTAAAAAAAATGGTTTAGGGTACCTAAGCCACTCGACCATTAATATAACATATTTTTTAAATCGTGTCTGTCTGTTAGTCTGTTTGTTTGTATGTTTGTTCGCGCATCACGTAAAAACTACTGGGCCGATTGCGATGCAGTTTTCACAATTGGATAGCTTAGGGTTTGACTTAAAAACTGGTGTACTTTGTATCTCAATCTGAAGAGTAGAATTCGAGCAATCGATAAACAACCAATTGGTACTTTTGGTTCTGGAATAACACACCTATATGCCAGAAAAATTACCACGCGGGCATAGCCGCGGGAACAGCTAGTATAGCATAATGTGAAATATTTACCCATTACCACAATCGTTCACAATACATTCAGTGTCAAACGGCTCTGTAAGAAGAATTTTGAAGGAATTTTGAGAAATGAATCTGGTGCACAAGTAAACAAAATATTTTATTTTAAAAACTGCGTGTTTTTCTTAGAGACAGCTATGAATAGGCGTTGATAGCAGAAAAAGTAATGAAAAGTCTACCTTCAAAACGCTCAAAGTGAAAATTCTGTGAACACTTTTCTAGAAAGCATTTTCATATTAGTGAGTTTGTGCATAAAGATCCGTCACGTCTGCAACGAGTTGTGCAAACAAGGGAGCTGCGGGGACGTAGAAATGTTTAATATCATCTATTTTTTTATACTGAAAAATGTTTTAGATTTTTTATAGATACTAGGTGTGCCCTTGGATTTGCCCTCGTGGTAATTTCTCTGGGATATAAGGATCCTATGAGTTATTCCAGAAACAAAAGTAGGTACAGTAGTCATAGCCAATCTAAATGTTTGTGAAGTTAGGCTCTGAGCGATTGCGCTGGTACTGTTGTGTGGATAAAACAACATAAAGGAAGAGCGAGATAGAATATGCGAAAAACGTAAGCGAGTGGAGAGAGGCAATTATACAATGCTGTCTTCACCTTCAACATTGGGATTGCGCCTGATAAATAGCAGTTTGCGCAGCGACTAGCAGATAACCTCCGAGACACATACTTCCGCTGCGACTACTGTACCAATATGATCAAACATCGTTCATACGTCAGATAGTATTTTATCGATTGCTCGACTTCTACCCATTAGATTGAGATGCCAAGTACACCAGTTTTTAAGTCAAACTCTAAGCTATCGAACAGTGAAAACTGAATTGCAAATGAATGAACGCCACAGAGTCTTCGGCTCTTCTCATGCAATTCAATTCTCATTGGATTCTTTTTACTTATTTATCATAGTTTTGACACCATAATTTAGTAGTTATGTAACTTTTACCTATATTTGACTAATCATCAACAAGAACAAACACAAATAAAAAAATAAATGTAATCCCCGAATATCATAGCTAAGAAGCATCTACATCACTTCAGCTTTCAAACAGAAAAAAACGCATCAAAAAAGATCCATTCCTGTGGGAGCTAACATCCTAACCCTCTTCCCTCCATATTATAGCTGAGAACCATCTTGTTTACTTCAGCTTACAAACAGAAAAAATCGCATCAAAATCAGTCCATTCGTTTAGGAACTACGATGCTATAGACACACACACGGATACTTAAATACATACACACCCTAAACTTATAATACCCCTCTCTTTTGAAGTTCAAAGGTTAAAAAAACATAAATATACAACATTTTAACTTCCTCGTCAGTAAAATAGGATAAGTACATTTTAGAAACGAAATATTTTCAATATACCAATAATAATTATTTTTCGTGCTCGATGTGTTAATAAAATAACTTGAAATCTTGATACTAATAATATATAAGGCAAATATACTGTTTCTTATATAGTATGCATTTCCATCTACATTAGTTTCATATTTCAGTGAATTAATCAAATTATGTTAAACATCCCGTTGACATAATTAGTGTGTTGTAGGTACGAATATACCAAATTATCTCATTATTTTGCTAATTATGTCGACGAGTGGTCGAGTATAGACGAATTTACAAGTACACATGGGCGTAATGAGGAATTGATATAGGAGGGCAGGGTCTACACGGAACGCCTCATTATATTTTTAAAAGTTATTTTTGGATTTGTTAGAACCATCCTATTTGTATTTTAATATAAAGTGTGATTACTTAAATATTTATGATCAAACAAAACACACAAGACAAACAATACTCACAACGCCCACAAGAATAAGGGAATAAACATATCTATGTTAAAAAAAAAATGATTTTATTTTTTGGTGTTGTTTATTTTGTGGAAATTTCAAGTATGTTTCTTATTTAGTTTAGGAGATAATAAGCCCGTTACAGACCAACTAGTAGACAGATAGACAGGCAAACAATATGGTTCTTTTTGGACTCTTTGGATATGAACCCAAAAGAAGTCGTTACTTCTGGCTTCTTATCAACTTAGTCCATAGTGAGAGATTCATTGAACTCCAACTTCTTTTGTAACTAAAAGACTCTCCCAATTTCTTATCTATACTTATAATAAAACTGTAACGGGTCCAATTCTGTACATTGAAGATATTTAGAATATTTTTTTTTGGCCTTACTCTAGATTCGACACTGAAGCCAAAACTGTATTTTTTTTCATTTCTGTCTGTCTGTCTGTCTGTCAGTCTGTATATTGGCTAGGCATCACACCGAAACTACCGAATTAATTTAAATGAAACTTGGTATGATTTGAGTTCATACTACGAAGTAGGACATAGGCTACTTTTCATCCCGAAAAATGAAAGGGTTTCCGCAGGATTGGGGTTTAAAGTTATTTCAAAAAACACTTACCACTCTGAAACTACTTGACGGATTTTGATGCAACTTGGTACAGTCGTAGTTTATATGGTGGTTTAAAATTGAGGATACTTTTTATCCTGTTTTTTTTTTTTTTTTTTTTTTTTTTTTTTTATTTATTTATTTACAAAACTTACAACTACCATTACAGGATTTTACCTAATGCGATAGTGTAGCAACAAATTAAAAATAACCCTCCTCAGTCCGCTAAATAAAGAGTTCCGTTCTATAAGAGGCCGTTCTATATTCAATACTAAAGCTACCATTGTATTTTTTAAATTTTTGTCCGTCTGTCTGTCTGTACCTTGGCAGCGCACCACGCCGAAAATACTTAATGAATTCAAATGAAATTTGGTATGATTTGAGTTCACACTTCGAGGTAGAACATTGGATACTTTTCATTCCGAAAAAAATAAGTGTTTCTGCAGGATAGGGGTGGAAAATTATTTAAAAGCCTAAACGGTATGTTTTTTCATTTTTGTGTGTATGTCTGTCAGTCTGTATCTTAGCCGCGCATCACGCTACCGGAACTACTGGATGAAATCAAAAGAAACTGGGTATGATTTGAGTTCGTACTATGTGGTAGGACATAGGATACTTTACATATCGAAAAATTTATGGGTTATTATTTAGGTATTGAAACTTATTTGAAAGAACACGTACCACGCTGAAAGTAATGGACGGGTTTTGATGCAACTTGGCACTGTCTAAGTTATATGATGGGTTAAAATTGAGGACACGTTTTATCCCGAAAAAGTAAAGGGTTTCTGCGGGATTTGGGTCCAAAGTTATGTTAATAATTAATTAATAAAAATATTTTTTGGATGGTTCTCTATATTCGATACTGAAGCCAAACTATTTTACTTTTTAATTTTGTCTGTCTGTTTGTCCGTATTTTGACCGCGCATCGCACCCAAACTACTAAATGAATTCAAATGAAAAAAATGCTCTTGGGTGCTTTAATAAAGTTATTGAACATTTTTTTTGTTAAACTTTTCTTTCTTTCTGTTTGTCTGTATGTTTGTTTGTTCACGCATCACGTAAGAACTACTGAATCCATTGCGATGCGATTTTCATTGTTAGGTAGCTTAGGGTTTGATTTAAATCTGGTGTAATTGGTATCTCAATCCGGTGAGTTAGAAGCCGAGCAATTGATAAAGTATTTTTGACGGCTGAGGAAATTTTGTTCAAATGTTGGTTTATTGGTCCTGGAATAGCACATTATGGTACCTACTTTGAACCTAAAGAAAAGAACACGCGTGCGAAGCCACGGGTACAGCTAGTATGGAATAAAATCCGTTATACGATAAACGCTTTATATTTTTCTGAACTGAATAAATGTTATTTAACAACTCAATTATTCGCTCTTATTAATAAAATATATTTTGAAATATCCATATAATATATTAGATATATATTTTTTAAGTCTTTGTGTAACATTACATATGTATATATGATGACTTAAATGATGGTGTGATATTATGCTCCACACAAATTTTCGCATTGGTCTGTACACATTAGACGCTTATCACCGGTAAAGCCCGTGTTGTCGAGTCATCTCTTATTTGTTAAATGGGGTTCCAAGAGGGGGCTTAACCCCCTAGAATAAGCTCTCGGACCATGGAAGACCCTGACTACGTCCATGCAAATACACGTTCTACGATGGAAATGCGATTTGTCTAATTTGCGTTTATAATTAACGGAATAAGCATTGTCGAATTACATTATCGACGACGGATGGTTCGTTCTCACATGTAACGATAAAATATCGTCGTGACGTACATCGCAGGTAGTTTTGCTTTTCATTTTATGATAATTTATAGGTTTACAAATCGATAAAGATAACCAAAGTAACAAAAAAAAATGGAACATATAAACAGACATTGTCCTTAGATAGACATACAACTCTTTATTGTACACTTCAAATATACAGAAATAAATGGACTGTAAACTATAACATTCATTTAAAGCGCGGTGGCATCGCTAAAAAGCAATCTCTTCCAGACTACCTTTGTATTTGCTCACCTATCAACCTATCGTGGAAAGGGATATGTTAACTCTTGCAAGATAAATTGTCAAAAGTTTTTTTGTTTTAAATTATAATAAATATACAGCTTCAATAACATATAAATTTATAAATAGAGATTTTTCAATAAGATTTATTAATTATCAATTGAGATTTCAGGAACAGCCTGAATGAAAATCAGCGCTGTGTGTCTCTGTCAAGCTGGTTTTAGCTGATATAAGGCCCGTTCGACACTGCTTGTTTTAAGCTATTAACTTAAGTAAGGAAATAAGTATTTAGCTCAAAGCTAAGTACTAGTTTCCTAATTTCAATTTTTATTTTAATTACTAGGAATACCCGCGGCTTCGCACGCGTGGTCATTTCTATAGGTTAAATTAATGTACTATACGAGTATAAGCTATTTCAGGACCTAAAATACTAATATACCAACATTTGATCAAAATTACTTCAGCCGTCAAAAAGTTTTTATCGATTTCTCGGCTTCTACTTATCTAATTGAGATACCATGTACCCAAGTTGAGATAAGTCAAAACCTAAGCTGTCTCATTGTAAAAACCGCATCGCAATCTGCCCAGTAGTTATTACGTGATGCGCGAACAAACATACAGACAGACAAATAATCAGACAGCCTGGATTAAAAAAAAAATTGTTTAGTAGCTTATTTTAAGTACCCTAGACCCTTTTTTAATTATCTTCTTATTGCTTTATTGTAAGTATAGATTTTAAGTGTATCGAATAAATGTTTTTATTTCCAAACTTTTTTACTTATTCAATGTTACTGTGTATAAACTCTTCAGCCCAAAAGCTGTCAGATGTCCAGATGTCATTTTATCGAGCCGACATCAGGCGCAGTGGGAACAAGCTCAAAGCTTTGTCGAATTTCATCATGGACGTTCCACCGTTTCGATTACGCCCTATCTTTTCCAAGAGGATTTGATAACGAACATTTACCTGCAAATGTTTCGGAACAAAAATGTATGCTTAATTATGTTATTTAGGTGAAATGTTATCTGGAATTACATTACAAAGGGGATCGGAAAGGGATCGATTAATGTAGACGTGGGTCTACATTATGACATAAGTAATTATGTTAATGCAGTAATCTTGTTTTTCTTTCTTGTCTTCATTAAGTAATGAAGATTTAGTTAGGGTACTTTAGTTAACTTACTTTGTGTTTACAGACTTTGTACCATCTAGTCGAGAGGAACAATCTTCCAGGAACTAGGCACTTAGCGGCGAATTGGATGAGTTGGCCCGTATGTCCGCGCCAATCTTCACAGCTATTTTAAACGTCGACCTTTGAAGCGAAATCTTTATGATTGAAATCTAACAATAGACTTCTAAGTACGTATATACGAGTAGAACCTCGTGCCCTTTTTATTCACTTTCAATACTAGTGCAAAGACGAATGATCGTGGTATAGTGCTTGAAAATCAGCATTTCTCCTATAAGTAATTTGACGAATTAATATATTTTCCGTAAAGTTGTTTTCCCAGATATTATGATGTTCTGAATGACTTATTAGAAAATATATATATATATATATATATATATATATATATATGTCTGTTTTTTTCTTTCTAGGTATGATCCTGTAGAAGATGGTGTACAAAGATAGAGTCGGTACCTACCTAGTAACTGCTAATTGGTAATTTTACAGATTTATTATAAACTAACTGTGCCCCTGGCTTTGTCCGATTGGTCATTTTTCTAGGATATAAGGATCCTATGTGTTATTCCAAAAACAATGTACCAATATACCAAATTTCATTAAACTTCGTTCAGCCGTCAAATAGTAATCCATTGCTTGTCTTTTATTTATCAGATTAACATAAAAAGTATACCAGATTTTAAGACAAAAACTAAGCTATCCAACAGTGATAACCGCATTTCAATCGGTCAAGTAGTTTTAACGCGATGCTCGAACATACAGACAGACTGACGCCATATAAAAACAATGTTATATTCTTGTTCAGTAGCTTATTTTAAGTAACCTAGACTTTTTTTAATTATTTTCTTTGTACTTAGTTTTTGTTACAATTACTGCTTCATTAAAAGTACTAGTTGTGCCCGCGGCTTTGTACGTGTGGTTATTTCCCTGGGTTAAAAGTATTTTATGTGCCAATACCTAAAATACCAATATACCTACCAACATTTGATCAAAATTCCTTCAGCCGACAAAAAGTTTTTTTATCGGTTCCTTGGATTCGACTCATCGGATTGAGATACCAAGTACCCCAGTGTTTAAGTCGAACCCTAAGCTATCCAACAGTGAAAACTGCATCTCAATCTGTCTAGTAGTTTTTAAGTGATTCACGAAGAAACATACAAACAAGACTTAAAAAAAAAACAGTTGTTTATTTTAAGTACAATAGTTTTTTTTATAAATAATCTTCTTTGTAGGTACAGACTTTTTCGTACTTATTGCTTTATATATGTATTACTAGCTGATGCCCGCGGCTTAGCACACGTGGTCATTTATCTAGGTCAAAAGTACTCTTTGTGCTATTCCAGAACCTAAAATAATAATTTTGCAAGGAATTTTGATCAATACCACATTTGATCAAAATTCCTTCCACCATATTTTTTTTTATTGATTGCTCGGCTTCTACTCATCCAATTGAGATACCAAGTGCCCCAGTTTTTAATTCAAAGCTCTCAAACAGTGAAAACCACATCGCAATCGGTCAAGTAGTTTTACGTGATGCGCGAACCAACATACAGACAAACAAACAAACAGAGAGACACGATTTAAAAAAAATGCTATATTCTTGTTCAGTTGCTTATTATAAGTACCATATACCATATTTTTTATAATTATCAAATATGTCGAGAAATTCCCACCTGCAACTGACCTGAACCTGACTGCTTCCTAAGGTCATGCGGCAAAATATTGCATCGTCAACGGTTAGCACCTAACGATACCTAATTGTACAGGGTTATCGCTCTTTCGTCATAATGCCAATTTTTATTTGAATATAAAAGGTCAAGAGGAATTCGTCTCATTAGATTGCAAGTCGTCGTAAGCTTAGACTTATGACGACTTGTGACGAAATTAAATAAAAGCTCATAAAAAAGTCAAGCAAAATATTTATTTTGACAATGAGTCTACGTAAACTAATATAGGTAATCAAATTATTAAGTTACATGCTTCACAATATTATGCTTTTATCGCCTAGTGCATACCCTCCACACCGCATAGGTACAGTGTAAGTTCATCAGCATTAATAAGATACGGCACGCTCTAATGTCACGTAAACAACTACTGGATTAGATACAACAACAAAGATAGAGCGACATACGCAGAATGAAGCGCGAATGTGATTTCTATATCTATCTATACTTATAATAAAGCAATGATAACAAAAAAGACTGTACAATGAAAATAATTTTAAAAATAATGGTCTAGTGTACTTAAAATAAGCTACTGAACAAGAAGAGAACATTAAAAAAAAAACGTGTCTGTCAGTTTTCTGTTTGTTAGTTTGTTTGTCTGTATGTTTGTTCGCGCATCATGTAAAAACTACTGGACCGATTGCAATGTGGTATTCACAGTTGGATAGTTTAGGGTTTGACTTAAAACCCTGGGGTACTTGGTATCTGAATCCGATGATTAGATAGCGAGCAATCATTAAATACTATTTGAAGGCTGAACGAATTTTGAAGAAATGTACGAGTAGTACTTTATAGGTACTTTTGGTCTTGGAACAACACGTATAGGCTACTTTTGAGTGAAATGACCACGCATGCAAAGCCGTGGGCACAGCTAGTCAATAATAAAATTATCACTGCTAACACTTGCTCCACTAATGCCACTCTGATTGTAACCAAGATCAATTAGGTGCGTTGCACTTAATTTATGCGGCCCACGCTCGAGGAGTAGTAGCATATCGTCTCACTTTTAATTAGATCTATCCATTACAATAATAAAATTAAGTCTAAACTCGTGAAAGTATGATAGTACTAAAGACACACCTTAGATAAAAAAAAACATAAAAAGTTTTGTTGCTGTTGACGATTGTGATTAGAGAATCATGCGACAGACATACCTAGCCTACTATGTAGGTACGTGTAACCACAGAAGAAATAATAGTACTAACGTACAGAAGGCTGACTCCGCTAAGCCAATTAAATAAAAAGCAACTCGTGCCGCCACTCAATAAAGTGCAATTCAGCTCGCACGACCTTGATGCGTATCATTTTATATGCGTCACTCTTTCTCTCTCTGTCTTTCAACACGTAAGTCTATCTCAGTCTATCTCGTGGCAAGCCGCGTATAGAGTAACGCGGGCATTATAGATATTAGCGCGCGCAAGAACATCGAGTGAGACAGGCCTGGTGTAACTAAGAATAACTAAGACCATAGCTGTGCCACAGCCATTTCTAGCGGGGAAATGTGTCCTGGATGGGTACACTATTGTATGTTTTCAAGTTACGCGAATCGAGCACACATGAAAGAAGTTAATTAAACGCGCTGAAAACGCTATTTTACTTATCTACACGTTTCAATTTAGTTATTAAGCGGTTTATGTCAGAATAAATCTGTCTGTGTTTCAGATGTCGATAATGTGTGTCGTGATCATTTAGAATTTTTACTAATCCAAATGCGTTGAGACAACGCACGCCCTTCTTGACGACACCCGCTGCTTCAGTCTTCTCGTGACGACGATCAATGCAACTTGATCGAAACGCCGAGATAAAGTAAATAACGTTTTCAGTGCGATTAAGTTCCGTTCAAATAATTAACTATGGTACACAATCTTCAAAGTAAAATAGTCTAAAGTGACGCTAAGCCGAAATGCATCAGGGGCGCGACATCTGAAATGTGTCACATGTGGTGACACCGCCCACGTTTCGGAGCCAGACCAAGCTCTGTGCTCTTTCGCTTGGCCTGTGATGTCACTCAACACAGAACAGGGTTTCCACGGTACAATGGTGTTCTCAAACCATTGTCTCTTTACGCTCCATTTTTGTTTTTTCGGAGAAAAATTATCAATAATGATAATTAGTTGGCTATTATTTTCATATACTATACCTACTTAGGTATAAGTTTTTAATTTAATCAAAAGTGTTATTCCTTGATTTACTTTATATCTATTGTTAGATGTCGCGTTTTCTATTTTAGTAGAAACTAGTTTTCCCGTCCGCGATTTCGTACTCACGGACTACTGTTTATCGCGAAAAAAAGAATCCTATTTTCTTCTAGGATATTAAAAGCCAATGCAAAAGTAGGTGCTCCAATGCTCTTGATGTTTTTGGACACACTTGTTATTTCGTTTCCATGGCAACCACAGACCATTCTGTGATGACAACCGTTCCTTACAGTGAGTAATCAACAATTTCCAGTTCTCCCGTGGAAACTTACAATTTTCCGAGATAAAAAGTATCCTATGTTTTATTCCAGGGTATAAGCTATCTTCATACTAAATTTCATCAAACAAACAGACAACGCTTCACTTTTATATATTGGTATGGAGGATAATACCTAAAGTATGTATTATTCACAAGAGATGCCATTGTATAGTGCCTACAATAACTTGTCTAGTCGCTCTGTTGTTGAGTAAGTACCTACACAAACATATTATCTGGCATAGTTGTCATTCGGATCATTAGATGTTAGGTTGGTTCAATTGTGCGAGAAGTGGTTACGTCCACGACGATTAGACCCACAGTGGGTTGAATAACGAGCGGTTTTGTTTGGAGAATATTATTGGAAACACAACCATTGGATCTATACCACCATCTATATGTCGCAGCCAACTAGCTTAATTATCCGTTCAATTAACAGCCTAGCCTTTTTACTAAACGGCGCCGTACAACTAGCGGCCTGAATAGATTTCAAATAGTTTGATAGAATTACGCCTAATAATGTAGGTAGGCTAGTTAGGTTGAACATGAAACTGTTAATAAACATTCGTCTGTTTGCAAATTACTATGTTTGATAGAATTGCGCCTAAAAACTAGGTAGGTTAGTTAGGTTAAACATGAAACTGTTAATAAGCATTCGCCTGTTTGCAAATTACTATGTTTGATAGAATTGCGCCTAAAAACTAGGTAGGTTAGTTAGGTTGAACATGAAAACTATGAATATCATTCAGGCCGTAAAAAGTATGTGCTGTTAATTGAACGGCTATTTACGAGTAAGCTTGTTGGCTGAGACATAACAGCGCCGTTTAGTAAAAAGGCTAGGTTGTTAATTAAACGCCTAATTACGAGTAAGCTAGTTCGCTGCGACATAACAGCACCGTTTAGTAAAAAGGCTAGGCTGTTAATTAAACGGCTAATTACGAGTAATCTAGTTGGCTGCGACATAACAGCACCCTTTAGTAAAAAGGCTAGGCTGTTAATTAAACGGCTAATTAAGCTAGTTGGCTGCGACATAATTATATAATCTTTGACTATACCACATGTGTAATGAATTATTGCGCACATGGTATAGGTATATATGTCATGAATTACACGTAATAAATAAATGCCTGTATGTACTCTTTGATTATTTATCAATTGATATTGTACTTTTTGATATTTTACGTTTGAGGTAGGTAATCCGTTGTTTAACCAATGTGCTAATGTTCCAAGTTTGTTAATCCAAGATTAAAACGTGTGGAGTAGATTTACCACGTGATAAATGTCCTCAAAAAATATGTAAAATATATATACCTAAATGTAAAAACATTTCAAAAAACTTCAAAAATTTCTTTCCTATCTTATATTGTATTCATGCATTATTATTACGTTGGTAATTTCGAAAAAGTGATACTGCTCAATTGTAATTATTTTACATTTTTAGTAGTTGTTACAAAATAACATATTTATTATAAAGTCGTTTTTTTTTTTTTGGTAATATATTTTTTACTAATTTTTATGTTCCTACACACACACGCACATGTACCTACTTACTACACTAGACCTTTTTTTAGTTTTCAGTAGCAACTTTTAAGCAGCTAAATACTTTTTGTAACTATTTTAAAACAAATAAGTTATAAACATTTACAGTAGTCGCAACCAATCTATATGTTTGTGAAGTTAGGGTCTGTGAACGATTGGGCAGGTATTGCTGTGGAGATAAAACAGCATAAAGTAAGAGCGAGATAGATTAAGTGGAAAACGTAAGCGAGTAAGTGAGGCAGTTATACAATGCTGTCTTCTCCTGAAGGAGAACTGCTATTTTTCAGACGCAATCCCAATGTTGAAACATTGGGATTGCGTCTGAAAAATAGCAGTTTGCGCAGCGACTAGCAGACAACTTCCGAGACACATACTTCCGCCACAGAATAAAGCTTCCGCTGCGACTACTGTACTCGTAATTTATGATAATTAGCTCAATCTATGTATACATATATTGTTTTAATTGAACTGCTAAGTAATGAAAGCACACGCAACTAACTTTGTATGAACATTTATCTACGTTTGTACGAAAAAGTTAATTTCAGTGTCTTTCCACATCAGCCCTAAATATAAGCGGAGTATTGAGGAAAACCACCTTATTTGAGCGATAAATTTGAAAAGCCCACCCGCGTCTCGTCTAATTTAGACAAGGCAAGACGTAGCAGGACCCTCAATGTTGTTGAAACTAAGAAAAAAGGTAAGAGAAAAAGGCCTTTTCAAAAAGAGAGCGAAATAAAGGCGTTACGCTTATAATTTTCTTTTTTTTCGTCCGACAATGATGCAAATGCGTAATGACGTTTGAAAACTTTCCGCCAAGCCCTGTTGTTTGTTGTTTGTTTGTTTGTTTGTTTGTCGTATGAGGTAGTGCTGACCTCTGGTGTCAGAGTTTGTCAAGCCGCCCGAGGGCCTCTGACATGGCTTAACCACTGCTATTAATCAATAACAGCCGGGACCGACAGCTTAACGTGCCCTCCGAAGCACGGAGCGATGGAAAACCGCACATAACTCAGAAAAGTCATTGGTGCGGAGCCTAGGTTTTGAACCGGATATCGTTGGATTCTAAATTGCACTATAGAACCGTTAGGCCACCATCGCCAAGCACTTATTTTTCGTTTAAAATTTTACTCCTAACTCACCTCCATCATCAGTGCGTTATTAGAGTGGGTTATTGCTCACTGTCAAGGATATACCACCCGTGGTCCTTCCATACTCCTTGCCACTCGCACTAGACGTTTCTCGCTATTTTTACACGACTGCCCAAAAAAATAAGTGTAATGTTGTTAGCATGTACGTTTGTATGAATATGTGATTTTTCTTTTTGAAAAAATTCAGTTTGGCGGAAGTATGGCTCCATTATAAAATGCGAAAAAAACTTCGAATATTACAATATGGGTATTAATTTAAGGGCTTGATAAGCACATTCCAATAGTATATAGTTTATTGGCATTAGTTCTTTTTTGGCAGGGCATGCGTGTTTTTTTAGCATAAAAGCTAGTCTTCACATCATCGGTCTACATTATCTTTGGACTATCGTAACTTCTCTAGAATGGTATCGTTTAAATTACAGTAAGTACCTAGATACATAAAATTCAATTGTTTATTGCATTATAATGGAAATGCTGATAAACTCTGATTTGTTGTCTGGATGGACAGTACCAGAACATTGTATTACCTTTGTCTAGTTATAATATAATTTGATAATTTGTTTGTAAATGGTATATAGAAAATTTCTTATCGTATGTACCCACCATGTCGAGCACATCAATTAGAAGACAGGAATACTTTTATTCAAAACTAGCTGTGCTTCGTGGTCATTTTTATTCACAACTAGCTGTGCCTTGGGGTCATTTTTATTCACAACTAGCTGTGCCTTGGGGTCGTTTTTATTCACAACTAGCTGTGCCTTGGGGTCATTTTTATTCACAACTAGCTGTGCCTTGGGGTCGTTTTTATTCACAACTAGCTGTGCCTTAGGGTCATTTTTATTCACAACTAGCTGTGCCTTGAGGTCATTTTTGTTCACAACTAGCTGTGCCTTGGGGTCATTTTTATTCACAACTAGCTGTGCTTCGTGGTCATTTTTTGGGATACTTATAAGGATCTTAGGTGTTATTCCAGGACCAAAAGTACTAACGTAAAATATATCAAATTTCGTTCAGATATATCAAATAGTTTTTATCGATTGCTCGGCTTCTAGTCATCGGATAGAGATATTAAGTGCATTAGTTTTTAAGTCAAACATAAGCTATTCAACGGTGTAAACTGCATCACAATCGGTTCAGTAGTTCTTACATGATGCGTGAACAAACAGACAGATTGTCACGATTTAAAAAAATGATATATTCTTGATAAGTAGCTTATTTTAAGTCCTCTAGAGCATTTTTTATTATCTTCTGTATACAGACTTTTTGTTACTTACTGCTTTATTTTAAGTATAATAGAATAAATTACTTATAACACATTTAATTACAATTTAATATTATTAATAATCATTTCTACTTTATTTTTTTGCTTCACCTGCCTTAATAACGTCTAGTACTGTGGTCATAGTCTAGTACATAGTGATTAAGTCACTAGGTCTTGTCCCACCCCTTTCCATTTAATTTCTGTCGCCTTTTTTCGATGTCCGTTTATAGTTATGTATATACAATGTACACTGGCCTTCAAAACTTAGTATACCTAGTGGCACGTAAGTCTAGCGGTGAACGAAATGTGGCGGGGATCTTGGCACAGTCAAAGTTTTTATAATGTGTTAAAATGTTGAATACTTTTTATCCCGAAAACTGACTGTGCCAAGATCCCCGCCACGTTTCGTTCACCGCTAGACTTACGTGCCGCTAGCTATACCACACTTCTTAAATTTATAGTTTATTAAAATGCTTGACTCTTACTCATCGGATAGAGATACCAAGTTACACCAGTAAGTAAGTACACCAGTTTTTAAGTCAAACTTAAAGCTATCCATCGGTGAAAATCACATTGCAAATGGTTCAGTATTAGTTTTATTCAAAATTTAGTACCAAAGTTAAAAAAATAATAGATATAGTTTTTTTATTAAATTGCTTGGCTCATCCGATTGAGGTACCAAGTACACCAGTTTTTAAGTCAAAACCTAATCTAACCAACAGTGAAAATTGCATCACAATCGGTCCAGTTGTTTTAAAGTGATGCGCGAATAGACAAGGCATTAAAGTTTGTACTAAGTTTTGAAGGGTTAGAAGCTCTAGATAGCAGGTATGACTAGATCGTTTTAGGTTTACATTGCGTTAGGGCTAAGTAGCTGTTCGACCATATATGCATACGCCTAGATATCAAATTGACTTAATATTAAAGCCAATGTAGTTCTAATGTATGATACGTTATTTAACTGATCTTTCCTTAAACATGGCATTTCCAATTACACCCTCTCAGCTACAAGCGGTATAAGCGCAGAAGTTCTAAAAAGCAATTATCCCGGTTTAACTTCCAAGCACCTGCTCAGTTCAACTTTAGAAGTCGTATCAAAAAGTAAGCATGGTATCATAAACAACCCGTATTCTCAACGAAATATTTTAAACAACTCTGCCGAGTAAACTTCGCAAGGAGGTGAGAGCGCTGTGTTGGGGGTGACGGCAATCGATAGGCACCCTTCTTTATGCACCCTAACATACCGACCCGACCGGATTGCATTCAACTGGGTCACATGCCTGCACGTGTTATAATATAAAAGTGGCTAAGATATTTTTATAGCAATCTTAGAAACTGAGTTTATAATAGGCCTTTGTTTCAACAACTATTAAGAAACAAACACGTTTTCGGAACGCACGCACCTACGGGTGCGTTCCAAAATATTTAAGGAGAATTATTCCAATGTATTTAAGGGTGCCTATGCGTTTAAGGGTGCCTATGTATTTTTCATGATTATACCTAAAAGTGACACAAAAGTAAAATAGTATTTAATTATTTCATAGACTCAGCCGTTACTTTGTGATAATCCTTATGCATTCAAAAAATATGAAAATGATAGTAATTTATGCAACTTAATTCCGCCTAATAGTCACTCAGATTGATGTACCTATTGATGAATGTATATTTTTATAATACAGAATGTAGCTTGAATGTAGTTATATAATCGACTAATCATCTGTATATTGTTCTCCATCGAAATATTCTTCAAAAATTACTCAAGTTGGTTCTTCTAAACCAATCCAAAGATTTCTTGAATACTAATTCGCACTTCCCTGATAGAATATTACACAAACAATAAATAGGTCCCGCAGAATGCTTGGAAACAGCGTTTAAATATTGAGTAGCCTCTTAAAAGCGTTTCCCTAAGCTTTGAATGCAGAATAAGCCACTATTGCATTGGAGCCGTCCCAAGGCGCTGAGGGAAGCCTCGGTAAAATGATTGCTTTTTATTTTCAAGTAAAATATGAGCCGTTCACAGTAGGAAGATTTTTAGAACAGCGATTAGATAAGTTCATTGTGAAGAATAATTAAAAAACTACTGGCCTTATGAGATTATTTCGTCACAGGGTGAAGAGTACAATACAATATCACATGTAACTGCAATTCTGTGTTGTAACTCAACCAGTTCCTTGTTTAAAATGTTTTAGGTACCTAGTAACTATAACATTATTATTTTGAAATAGATTTGACGTAAGTATATTTAAGTCAAAAAATCGTTTAAGTTAAGAGTTTGGCGGAGGATGAATTTTCCATACAAACGTATTACCAAAATCATTTGTAATTGGAGTATGTTTCCACAGTGTTGTGATATTATTCGGATTCAGATAGTGTTTATCTAGGTTCCCAACTGTATTTTGTTATCAAAATACTTACCTGAAACGAAATATAAGCGAATATTCTATTTTGCATATAAATAAGGAAAATGCGATATGTGCTAATATTTCGTTTCCAATAAAGGGTTAATCCTTTATTGGACGCCACACTAGAAGACCCGACCTCCTAAAAGACTCGATTGAAATTCCAGACAGTGTTCCAACTGACCCAAAAACAATTTCCGGATTGTTCACAACTTTTTCACTCCCATTAAAAACCCTATAATACGGTTTATCTCAAGCTAAAAAACTGTGTTACACAGGTCGCTTATTAAAAAGGTTTTTCTTTCATACTTTCCTTTTGAAGATTCACCTCTTTGCCGAAAAATCGTGGAAATTGTGGATAAAATCTTCAGTGGTATTTAAACCGGTACGTTTCTGGCAATATGTCTCGTTCCCCTATTCTTTTTGTGCGGAAAGTTTCATTATTTTCCTTTTATACGATCTTGGGGAGAGATTACCCGAAGCAAGGGCATTGTGTTCTATTGAGGAGGGTGATACGGATCTTGTTCTTCTATAATAACTCGATAGAACAAGTACCGGCTATTTTCTATTGCGGGAAAAATCTTACATTCAGCCAGTAAGGTATCTAAAATCTTTTTACAGAAAAAATATTATTATCTTAGTAATATTCTTTATCTATTTTCCTGGGATAATAGTATCTACATTATTATAGTATCTACATATAGATTTGAAAAATTAATACTGTTCTACATTGACGATACTTTTTGTTCTATCTCAATGGTGTAAATAAATAAAACTGAAACGTCCAAAATCATTTTCATCAAAATTTAGTTGTGAAATAGTTTTTTTATCGATTGCTGTGCTGCTAGTAATTGCTTCGAGATCCTAAGCTCATCAGATTTAAGATCAAATCCTAAGCTATCCATTAGTGGAAACCGCATTTCAATTGGTCCGGTAGTTTTAACGTGATGCACGAACTAAAATGGAGACAGACATACAGACACGAATTAAAAAAAAACTTATTCAGTAGCTTTCTTAGTTCACTGGACTTTTTTATATATTCTTTGTATAGTCTTTTTGTTACTTTCTGCTTTATTATAAGTAGGTTAGAATACGATACCGGGTTCGGTCTTAGGATCCACAACAATGTATTTTTTGAGTTATGTGGGGTTTTCCATCTCTCCATGCTTCGGAGGGCACGTTAAGTTGTCGGCTGTTAGTCGTTAAACCATGTCAGATATCCTCGGGTGGCCTGACAAGCTCTGACTCCAGAAGCCAGCACTACCTCATACGACAAGCAAAGCTAAGCATTTTATGTAGGTACTAGCTGATGTACGCGTCTTCGCACGTGTGGTAATTTCTCTAGGTTAAAACCATTATACCAACATTTGATCAAAATTATTCCTTCAGCCGTCAAAAAGTTTTTATAGATTTCTCGGCTTTTACTGATTGGATGGAGATACGAAGTACACCAGTTTTTAAGTCAAACCCTAAGCTATCCAACAGTTAAAACCGCATCGTAATCGATCCAGTAGTTTTTACGTGATGCGCGCACAAACATACAGACAAACTAACAAACAAACAAACAAACAGACAGACACGATTTTTAAAAATGTTATATTATTGTTCAGTAGCTAATTTTAAGTACCCTAGACATATTTTTTTTCAATTATCTCCTTTGTGCAAATTTTTCCGTTCCTATTGCTTTTTTATAAGTATAGATAGAAGATAGATAGATAGATATATAGATAGTTCTTGTATAGATTGATGATATTCTATAACATATGTACATATTAATTAAGTGACTTTAGTCACTGTCTGTATTTACTAGAACTTATTCTAGCATGTATTCTAGTTGATATACTAATTGATTCATTTCCTTTTCAATTTTTGTTTTTCTTCCAAGCCTTGTAAGTTTGAACGCATTTCTCTTCACCGCTATATCGGAATCTCGTATCGACGTAATTGAAATGTTTGGTTCACAAAGGACACGTTTTGTTTTAAATGAAATTAAGTACCTTTTGATGTTAGAAAGCTTAGTTATTTGTACTGTTTTATTTAGTTGAAAGCTTAGTAGTTAGTTCTGTAAAGTTACATGGAACGTTGTTTGTGATTTGAACTTTATACGTATTTTTTTGTATTTGTCAAACCAAACTGATACCTCTACCGGTTGTGATACTATCACTTTCAGATTAAACAGTTCTGCTGCAAGTGCACGGAAAAGCATAAAAATGTAATAACTTTAAAATATAATAAAGTTCGTACTTCGTGCGCATGGAACACACAATTTTGTTGAAAGTTACGAAGTATGAGAACATCTGTTCTTGAACTGGACACTAAACAGAAATAGTATAAATAGATTTTGAAATTATTTGGCACGTTCTTTACGTCTCAGTGGAGTAGAAGTGTTCTTCTTAGTCGGGAGTCTTGACAGAGTGGTTGTTCATAGATGGACGGTGTACATGGGAGGTGTTATTCATCATTTGGTAGCATTGCGAGCACATTGGACCATTGTGGAATGCATTGAAAGAAAAAAGAAAAGAAAGAAAAAACGTTTATTCAACACTTATAAAAAAAAGTAGAAAATTAAACATATAAATCTAAGTCTTGAAAGGGTCATGCCTCAGCATAATGCCAAGCGTCTCGTGCATTGCGGTCTTCTCACGGCAATGATCGGTGATCCAAGGCCAGGTAAAAGGAAAAAGAGCAAAGATCTCATTTTGATAATTTTGAAATGCATTGCCGTGAGAAGACCGCAATGCATTCCACAATGATCAAAGTGAGATCTTTGCTCTTTTTCCTTTTACCTGGCCTTGGATCACAATATCTCTCCATTGAATCTTGATTTCTGGATGAGGCCAATTAACTTCAGAATTTGTAGCTGTACAATCGACGGAAGTCTGTCCAGTTCTGTTAGGGTCGAGTTCTCTGTTTGGGTGTGGGATATTGTCCACGGAGTTTTAAGGAGGCATCTCCTGCATCACAACTCCTGAACGTCGATTTTTCAGAGTAGACCTACCACAATGAAAATATTCTCCTTATTTTTTTTTTATCTCCTTCTTAAAAGAGTAAGTTCTTAATTCAACTGTTTTTTTGTGTATGTTCACTCTTATGTCCGGATTGCTGAACTGATATGGATCATTCTTTTTATCTGAATCCTCCAGTGCTGTCCCATATATTATATTTCATAGAAATAGGTTCAGTAGTATTTAAAGTAAATTAAATTGAGGTCGACACAACATTCATTGGTATGCATACATCGACCACTATTTACTTAAGAACACTTTTAAATGATTAACTGCCGCCCTCATGATCGTCAGTTGCTAATCAAGCATTATGTTTTCAAAGTTCATACAAAACAAGCTATTCTATTCTTGATTAGCGATCGTTAACTAAGAAGAAGATAAGAAGATGAGAACGGTTAAGATTATGAGTACAGCTGTAGCGACGAGAAAAAGTTTATTTGTAAATATTACGGAAAACCTTGAAAAAATAATGACGATACTGTGAAATCATCGTCATGATTTTCAATCATTTAAGATATATACTTAGGGTAAATCCGGGATATATGCCCAACTTTTTTTATTTTACTTATATCTCCTAGCATAGAAATAATACGCACATGATTATATGAAAATCATAATCAATAAACCGTACATTTAGACTTGAAAATAAAAATGCAGAACGGGATAGATACCCAAGCCCTAATGTTTTGGAGGGAATAGATCCTAATGCAAGAAAACAATTATATTGAATAATATATATCTTTAATCAACATTATTATTTAATTAATATAAATCTATAATATTCTTTTTAGCTTTTTAAATAAACATTATATTTCAAAACACGAAGGAGATAAATCATCTACGCCACTAAAATATAATCATATTACAAAACTGTAAAACTATTTAACCATTAAATGATGTTACTAATTTACTTAACATAGACAAAAATAAACATTTCATTAAAATACTAAAGAGATCAATCATCTACGGTACTAAAATATAATCATCTTAAAAACAGCAAAACATAATACTTATAAACGTATTGGGGCATATATCCCTTTTCACAGGGACAGATAATTTAAAAATAAAGAAGGTAAATACGTTTATTTTATCCTAAAAATGTAATTAATAATAATCTAGATACTAGTAATCTAGATACTCCTTATTCAAAAGTAAAAATAAATTAACTTATTTGTTAACTACAAAGTTATAGAGGGCCAATAATCATCTACAAAGTAAAATCACGATTGTTTGACTCGTCACTGTCACTAGCACTCCTACGCACAAACGCACGCGCCTACATTTTGTGGCAGACTGAAGTGAGGGAGGGGCAGGTTCGTATCTTAAGGTATTTTTTGTTCACGTGTCTTACATTTCATACAATTGCACTGCGGGCGTCTATCTGCTTGGGCGTATATCCCGGACTTACCCTAATTTTGATTCATTTAAGGAGTTCAATAACCCCGAGGCTGCAACATGACCGGCGGCAAACGACTTCAGTAAACCGATTTCCTCCACGTCTAGACGCGTTCCCCTTACCTGAAACTGAAATCAAATTTAAAGGCCCGTTTGATGCTCTCTGCGTAACATGTTTAAACTCAAGCCGACGACGTTCGACTCAAGTTGGCTTCAAAATAAACGGCTTTTAGAGAGTTGGCTCTTCATTTGAATGAAATCAAGCAACATAATTAGATATTTATTGCAACCATAATTAGATATTTATTATAGTATACCCTTATAACAACAAAGCGTCTTTAATCCCACGTCACATCACATGTCACTTAATAATACAGGTAGAATTTAAAGGCGGTCGTGTAGGGAAAGTACCATATTGATGACTGCCTTAAGCCTCCAATATTTATGACAGCATATTTTAATCAAATGAAACATTTCTTTCTTTTAAAATTAATTATAACTGTATTAACAGATTTTTGAAAACTTGCTTGTCTCAAACGGGAATCGAATCGACATAAAAGGCAAAAACTTTATCTTGTTATTTTATACAATTAATCACAAGGGTCAATTATGAGGATCAATTTTCTGTAACAAATGTAACTGTATCTGTAACTTTGTCTTAAGAGCGGCCAATCCGTCATACTTTTCATACAAACGCTCGTACGTGATTATGGCGTTGTAACACATCTTTCTTTAAATTTTTTGAATTATTAGGTGTCTTGTTACTGTACCTAGGTTTCCACGAAAGCAAAAAATAAAAATTTGGAAAATCAAATCCAGTATAAGCCTGCAAAAGTCGCGAGAATATTACCTGAACTTTGGCCGTTCATAATGTACTCTTATGTTAGAAAAGTAAACAAGACATCTTCGTAGAAACCTGGCAGGTGTAATGGAGATTATTAGTGAAAAACATTTATCTCACAAACTGATAAGGATTACTCAAAAACACGTATTCCCTGGAACAAGTTTTATGAAATTTTGTTGTTGTTTTCGTAATTTTATTGTAAGGTTTAATAACAAAAAAATGCTCAATTTGAATTTTTTATGAAATATACCAGAAGTTAGCGTGTGTGTTGAGAGAGAGAGTGAAAGTGTGTGTGTGTGGGTCGTAATTATGAATTAAATCGCTTTTGTTTGTTAATTTTCACGCTGAAACGGCTTAACGGATTTTAATGAGATTTGGTATAACTTATACCCTGTACACATAGGATAATTTTGATAATCATTATCATCCACGCGGGTGAAACCGAGCACAAACATGCACATAATTGACCAAGCGAGCGCGAAACGCGAGCGAAGCGTCTTTTTTTCAGGCGCGACCGACTAACCTTCACACTGCTCTGTCACACTGGTGTGATGGTTAGGAAGAAAATTTACTAACGATCACACTAGTCTTAAGGATAGGAATTTGCTTTCCTAACCGTAACACCGTTTCTTAGTATTTTCTCACGCTCACACTCATGACTGATCACGACCGACTAACCGTCACACTGCGCACACAAACTTGTGTGATGGTTAATATTATTTATACAAGCTGCACCTCAAAGTGACAGGTGTCAAAGTGACAGATGTCAAAGTGATGGGCGTCAAAGTGACAGGTGTCGAAGTGACTGGTGTCAAAGTGACAAGTGTCAAAGTGACATGTGTCAAAGTGACATGTGTCAAAGTGACATGTGTCAAAGTGACATGTGTCAAAGTGACAGGTGTCAAAGTGACAGGTGTCAAAGTGGCAGGTGTCAAAGTGACAGGTGTCAAAGTGACAGGTGTCAAAGTGACAGGTGCCAAAGTGACAGGTGTCAAAGTGACAGGTGTCAAAGTGACAGGTGTCAACGTGTTTGTTTAAATAAATGGTATTTAAGATTCGGTTTTTGCTTGAGGAGTCTTGAACTTTTGGGCTTTTCTAGGGTATAATATGAACCTATGATAAAATGAATGAAGTCAAAATATTAAGCTTACTTCCGCCAAAATATTAGTCAGACAAATGATAAATGGAAAAATATAATATATAAAAACCCCTACTAACCAACCCTTACCAAAAATGAAATGATCGTAAATTAAAAGACTAAAAGACAAGACCAAAAGGAGAAAGAAAAAAAATGTGCTGTACGAGTCAACATCACCCGAAGATGCAGAGGCAAAACACGTGTCGTATTGCTGTCAGACATTGGTACTCGTATTTGCATTGAGGTATATGTTTTTATTGTGTTTATATACATATATATATATTCTCTCCTTTTGGTCTTGTCTTTTAATTTACGTTAATTTCATTTTTGGTAAGGGTTAGTTAGTAGGGGTTTTTATATATTATATTTTTCCATTTATCATTTGTCTGACTAACATTTTGGCGGAAGTAAGCTTAATAAATTTACTTCATTCATTTTAAAAATGGATTTCCGCAAAGTAACGCCTGAATCTAACAACTATATGTACTATAAAAAACAATGAAAATTGTTACTGGTCATAGGGATCTGGTGACTTTGAATATGTATTGTGGGTATCAAGCTGAGACTGTCGTTGAACTCCAGGTTCTAACTCCTCAGTTCTAATCCTACAAGGGCACTGCTTACCTAAACTCTACAACTAGAGGATCAGCTAATCTCGCTGTTAGTAGGTACATAATCTACGAGTAAGTCTAAGTAATGTAAAATTAAACCGTAACTTAAAAGTATGTACATACCTTTACCTTGTTAGTCAAAATATTGAGAACCACAAACAAAATAAGCTTGCAACTGTTTCTTTGGAGTTTTGTGCATAAAATATAGATGAAAAAATATCTTTTAGAAATGGTTAAATTCCAAAAATAACCACTTTTCAGAACTCAACGAATAAAGCACCCTTAGACCTGAGTAAAACTTATAATAAGTAGGTACATGAAGGTACAAGAATAATTGAGTAGGCAAGTTCGTTCGTCAGTTCTATTAATTATACTGTAGTCTGGCTACGGGTTGGCTTTGTTTATTTGGTGAATTTTCCTAACCCGTCGCGTCGCCGGCAGGTCGGCAGCCGCGGGCCAATTTGAATTATTTATCGGCCTCTCGAATGACAAGCCTGAACTTAAATTAGGTATATACATTTCATTGGAAAGGTCGATAGTTGTAAGTTATCTTCTAATGCAAACTAAGTATACAAAATGTTTCGTTTTACAAATCTAATAATATTACATAAGGATAATAAATAATAAAAGTAATCTCCGTTAGTTTGTAATAAAATGTAACTGATTATCGTGGGACATAAATACAATTGTACTAAGTTTCGGGCAGATTTCATTTTTCGTTTCATTTTCATTATCATTTCAAATCCTTTTCTACAAACAAAGAACGTTGACTCCTTTGTTCCAGTCACTATCTGCAGTGATAGGTAGGTAGGTACTTTGTTATCATCGAGGCAGTGCCTGCAATCTCAGTTCATTTAGAATGACCGCTCTCGTTTGAATAGCTCGCATGCTCCGACCGCGACAATGCCGGACAATGCACAAAACCAGTTGTGCACCAGTATGTGGAGTATGTACTGGTGAGGATATAAGTTGCATGCGGTTTGATACACCCATATTAAATCCATACCAATATATATTAAATATTAAAAAAAAAAACGACTTCATAATAAAAATGTTATTTTGTAAACAACCACTAAAAATAATAAAATAATTACAATTGAGCCAGAACAGTATCACTTTTTCGAAATTACCAACGTAATAATAATGCATAAATACAATATAAGATATGAAAGAGTTTTTTGAAGGCGGTGCCAAGCCGAGCCATAATTATTAATATGGTTGAGCTTATTCAAAAAGATAATGTCTTAAAC
Organism: Alsophila aescularia; assembly: GCA_946251855.1. Classification (NCBI taxonomy): domain Eukaryota; kingdom Metazoa; phylum Arthropoda; class Insecta; order Lepidoptera; family Geometridae; genus Alsophila; species Alsophila aescularia. Next base: position 47,930,602 of record OX276378.1, read on the forward strand.
GGCTTGACGAGCTATATAAAATAATAAGCTTTTAAAGTAATTATCTATAAAAAAACTTTATCATTAACTAGATTGCTGTATTCGTGTCAATCGGTTTGTGAACGTGTGAATGTCAAAATCTGTTCGTGTGAGTCTCTTGTTTTGTATCTTCTGCGTTTCGTGTTTTGTATGAGGGTGCGTCGTAGACAACTGCATATTACTTCGTACGTAGATAGGTATGTATTAATTTTTTTAAAGATATTAGACTTAAATGATGCCTGGATTCAAAAAACTCTTTCTTATCTTATGTTGTATTTATGCATTATTATTACGTTGGTAATTTCGAAAAAGTGTTACTGTTCTGGCTCAATTGTAATTATTTTATTCTTTTTAGTGGTTGTTTATAAAATAACATTTTTATTATGAAGTTGTTTTAAAATCGGTCTGCAATTGACGAGATATCGACCGACATACATAAAAAAAACATACATACAGCTGAATATATAACCGTCTCCTTTTGTGAAGTCGATTAAAAAGTGAAACGTTGTCTGTTTGTTTGGGGAGCTTTCACGTGATAACGTCTGGACGGATTTTAATGATATTTGGAATAGAGATAGCTTATGCCCTAGAATAAAACATAGGATACCTTTTATCCCGGAAAATTGTAAGTTTCCACTGGAAACCTGAGAATGTTGACTACTCGCTGTATGGAACGGTTGCCACGAAAACGAAATAACAAGTCTGTCAAAAATATCAAGAGCATTGGTGCTATACCTAAGTTTGCATTGGTTTTCAATATTATAGAAGAAAATATGATACTTTTTTTTCACGATAAACTGTAGTCCGCGTGGACGAAGTCGTGCTAATTGTTATGAATAGAATTTGCTAAGACAAATCTAATGAGCCCAAACTCAGCCGAGTTGTTTTATAATGATATCACATTTTATAACCTCTGTGTGGGAGGGATGACCACTAATTGGAGAGTGGAGAGAGAAAAAGTCAATAGACTCGGCTTTAGGTTTTTAAACTAATCCACTTTTCAGGTAAGTGAATAGAGTTATATTATTTTATTTTTAATACTTAGAAGATTAACGGCAGTTACAAAATTAAAAAATACTCAAGCTACCAATGTTCATAATAAAAAGCAACAAAAGATCTTCCTAAGTTAAATGGTATTTTTTTCTCTTGCGCTTGAATGTGTATGTGAGCAAGTACTCATAGCACACACAGCCCCCTTATTAGCTTTGACCATTCAGACACGTAACGCATCGCGTTATGATATCTTCGTGAGTTTGTTCGTGAATTGGACTAATGACGTTACACGTTTTCTGCAAAAAAAAATCGTGTGGCATATCGAATAAGCGCCCAGATGTTGATACATTCCATTCCAAATCAGCCTACATCAGCTCACTGTTGGGTATAGGCCTCCTCATGTGCACGCCACTCTTTCCGGTCTTACACTAAGCGAAAATCCACTGCCTTACTGCCGTCTTGATGACCTCATCTGACCATCGAGCAGGTGGTCTGCCTCTTAGTCTCCATCCTTTTTTTCTCCACCGTCACTGCCCGTGCAGATGTTGATACTAACGGAATACATGTATGCCATTGCTATTCGAATGCCAACTGCGCAGAATCTTTAGCATTGCCAAATTTTATTGCGTAGATTGTGGTCCTTAAATGAGATGGTTTCTTGTTTCACACAAGAAGAAAAGAAGAAAATCAATTTATTTGCAAAAAATAACATGTCAAACATTGACATAAAAAATAAAAAAAAACCTTAACACTAAAGTACGTCTAAATGTAACCATTTGCAAAATGGCCCCAGCTCAGCATATTGCGTAAATTTACTTTTTATTAATATTATTTAATAAAAAGTGAGTGTAGGTACAATATATTTTGTAAAATATTGCTCTAACACAACAATTATGAAAACTTTTGCATCGTAATCAAAAGGAGATTAGTATGAGGTAATTTTGAAATTAGTTAATTACTAAAACAATTAAATAGAAAAAAAATATATTAGTATAATTAGATAGCGCCAAAAAAACAATTGTAAAGCCGAATTTCTTGCTCATATAGTACTAGTAGAGTAGCCTTAGAGTTTCCTGATTTCTTTAGTGCTCACCAATAAACTTTTTTAACATAATTCTAAAAGAATGAATATTTTGCAGGCTTCTCATCGGCGAAGGGATATCACAGGATATTCTTTTGCGGCATATGTACCCGCAACTATTATATTGTTGCCAAACACAAATCGTTGGCAACTAGCTTCTCCGTAAAGGCTTACACTTCATCAAACAAACTTTAATGTTACAATAAGGAACAATCACTTATTTTCTCGCCTGTACATAATGCCAACATCTCTTGTGGTAGGACGGTAGGACAGCCATTGAGTGACATTACAAAAGGTATTGTACGAGGGACTAGTTTATCTCGTACGTCTGCTCAAGGACTGTTCCGCGCTGATAAAGCCCGTCTCTCGTGATTGTCGCTGATAGTGCAGGAAGGACGTCTTCCGAGACAAGCTTCCTTGTTACTCTCTCACTTGTTGATGTGGAATAGAAAAATAAGTTGAATGTATGGAGACTTTTTCATCATCTTTGGCGAAAAATGATCATCTTTGATCGATAACGATCGATTATGATCATCTTTGGCGTTCGGTTTGGAATTAATGTGATCCGTAATGCTTTATGTACTTATTAGTTTCTTGTTTCTTTTCATATTTTTGTTTTTATTATTGTTATATTTTTTGTATGTTTGTATCAGTGTGGTCACTCTGCGTTCGTGATGTGACAAATAGGTCCCGGCAGAAAATCAGTGCCAAGACTTATGGCCTTAGCGTTTTTTTTGTCACGGTCTAGGCAATCGTTTGACCACGATCTCACCTGATGGAAAGCGATGATACGGTCAAAGGTGTAGCACGCTTGCCTTATAGATACCTATTCACTCTTGACTTGAATATTTATTTACCGGAAACACTGACGAGGGCATGGCATTCCACTCCTTAGAAGTTCTTATAATAAATGAAGAAGCGTAACGCTTCGTTCTTGTGCGAGGTATTTCAACCATAAAAGGATGGCGCTTTGCCGATCGTCTAGTCGTACGGTAATGGAAAGGTGATGGGGGAATCAGATTGTGCAGTTCTTGTGCACACTCTCCATAGTGCAATCTGTAGAATACCGACAGGCTTGCGACTTCACGTCGATGCGCCAGATTTTGAAGCTTAATCTTTACCAGAGTGCCATCTCCAATGAGCCTCAAAGCAGGTCTCTCAATTGAATCCAAAGCCTCGAGCTGATACTTGGCAGAACCGTCCCAGAGGTGGCAGCAGTACTCCATACAAGATCGGACCTGTGCTTGATAAAGGTTCAAAAGCTGTCCCGGTGTGAAGTACCGCCTAACCTTAGACAAAATACCAAGTTTCTTTGCAGCTACCTTGGCAATTCAATGTAAGAATTGCCTAGGTAGCTGCTCAGAAAACGCTTCACTTTCAGGTTCAATGTGAAGCGTTTTCTGAGTCGGGATCTGTTTGTGACAACATACAGCATTACTTTTTATTTTATTTTTGTTTTTTTTGTTATTATGTATGTGTGTTGTTATAAACAAATGTACAGTAGTCGTAGCTTAAGTTTGTGGCTCGGAAGTCTGCAATTTTCGCATTTTATATCTCGCTCTTACTTTATGCTGTTTTATCCTCACAGTAGTACCTGAGCAATCGTTCACAGAGCCTAACTTCACAAACACAAAGACTCGCTGCGACTACTATATTTTCTTTCTTTACTTATTACACGACGGCCCAAAGAGGGAGTATTATGTTTTTGAGAATTATGGTGATAGGTCCAGTGACACTATTTATTATGATGAAGCCTGTACTCTGCTGTCACTCGTGTCGGAAACTTTGGAGACTGTTCTGTATCACACGCCATACAAGACAAGCATAATTGATTTTGAATAGCTTTTATTTATCTTGCTATGTTTATAAGTAGAATTTTTACATGTTGGTTTAGTTCCGATGACAATGCATTTTATGGTCAGCATGAACTGAATCGACATCCAGGATTATCTCCAGAGAAAGGAAGTCATCAACGGTCAACTATGATAGCCAGTTTTAAGTTTTACTTTGACATGGTTGCTACACTCAAGGTTGGATCCCGACTAGGGAACTCATCAACAGTTAACAGTACAGATACAAAATGTTGGATACGCATTTAATTGTGATAGCCGTTCAAGATTCACATGGCATGGCTACTACGTAAAAGCTTTTTTAAAATGTTTTTTAATTTACTTATTCCTTTTTGATGTAGACTCGCAGATAGGCTGAAATTATAGGCACTCACCTTCGTTGCCTACTAGCAGAAACGAAGTGCCGAAAAATTACATACCTATATGTCATGATATTACGTCATGGGTAGATTTATCAACGACTTGCGTATCTAAAAAGTAGATTGAATTTCCCGAAGGTCTGAATCCTTTTTCACAGTATATTTACCTTTGACCCTATGATCCTTTGACCAACAATGGAGGTAAATAAGTAACAGCTGAGCTGATGATATCATTGAACACGACATTTTATTCAATTTATACGCAGATATGAGTTCCAAAGTTCAAAAATCACATCTAAGATTAAATCGACTTCAAATTCAAAATATTTTTTGTTAACAAACACTAAAAAGAAATACACCTTTTCAAAATAAACAAGACATAAGTTCAAAAACTGAAACCCGACTACAGTCGGGTAAAAATAGCCTATGACATTTTTGCGATGAAGACAAATAGATTGATACCTCGCATGTCAAAATCGGAACAAGTTTTTAGCTTGAAACATAACCCTTCATGTGCCTAGCCGTACTTGGGTAAAAAAATAGCCAATGACACTTTACACATGAAGACGACTCGATTGATACCTCGCTTGTCAAGATCAGACCAAATTTTTGGTTTAAACACAATACCCTTAATTTGCATTGACGTAGTCGAGTAAAAAAAAGCCTATGACACTCTATACCTAAAGACAAATCGATTGACGCCTCGCTAGTCAAAATCGGACCAATAGGGGCGACGCTTTAGTGGAACATCCACATTCCCACATATATACATTCATACATACATAGACTGTTAAACTCATTACCCTTCTCTTGCTTCGTCGCAGTTGGGTAAAAATGTACCAATACAAAAAATATATATATGATCAGAAAGAGTTTTTTTAAGTCGGGGCTAAACCTTCTTCTTTTAAGTGTTTGTTAACAAAAAATATTTTATAAAATGGTTTTTGTTTTAAATAAAATATTTTTGTTTCTTGATTTTGAGTGGCCTTAGCAAACATCAGAAGGTAGGTACTCGTATATACGCCAGCTCAAATACTTAAATGTAATTAGTTTGGTTGTCTTAAAAAATATTTTATTCAGTCTCTTACTAGCTATCAGCAGTACCACTTAAGACCAGAGAACTAACTCATCGAGACAAATCAAATGAGCCCCAACTTGAAGGGGTTTCATCATTTGAGTGATGGGTTCCTGTGACTATATTCCGGCTCCGTCATCAGACTCTGGATACCAAATATGACGAGATAATTTATAAAGACAAATCAAATGAGCCCAAACTTGAAGGGGTTTCATCATTTGAATGATGGGTTCCTGTGACTACCTTCCGGCTCCATCATCAGACTCTGGATACCAAATATGACAAGAGAATTTATAAAGACAAATCAAATGAGCCCAAGCTCGAAGGTGTTTCATAATTTAATTGTTGAGTTCTTGTGACTACTTTCCGGCTCCATCATCAGTAATATTGTATTATAAGCAGAACTGCACAAGTGTGCATAATTTCAGCTTCATTGTCATTGTTAAATATTTCTAAATTCACTTACAAGATTTATCCCAAACATACTAACACAAGGAATTAAATAAAAGCTTCTTGTAATAAATTACTAAACCAATTTAATACAGTACCCATTGTAGATTAATTCTTTAAAGTAAAAAAAAAACTCTTATTGAGGACATTAACACCAAAACAAATCAATTAACTTCTAAAAAACTAAACCATTATTGATGAAATTAAAAAGGGGCTACAATGAAACTCTACCCTTTTGAATAAACCCAGTATCATTCAATCATTCAAGCACCGGTAGAGTTAGAAGGGTATTTCCTTTTCCAGTGTGAGATTTAACTCTGTTGGCACATGAAAGGGAAATTTCCTTTTCAAACTCAAAGAATACTTAGTTTATCTAAATTTGGATTGATTTGATCTTTTTATAATATTTTATGTATATCTCTTTGTTCAGGAGATGTTAATTTTGACTTGTAAAAGTGCTATTATTTTTGCCTATTTACAATAAAATACTTTGACTTTGATTTTGAATCAAATCAGTTTCATCCTGCATTCTTATCCTCCCAATAAAAACTACTGAACCATTTTTTTTTAAATGTGACCTATTTGGAGCCCCTTTCAAATAAAAAAGTGAATGATCCAAATCTGTTCAGAAATTTTAGAGATATGAGATAACAAACATACAAAAAAAAAAAGACAAACGACAAGATGAAGTCGATAAATAAACATTCAATATAGAAATGTTGTAGTGTGCGTAAGTAATCTGTCCATTCATAAGTGTTTGCCGCCGTTTCATATCTGTAACCTTTGATGGAGTGGTGGACGATCCTAGATAATGTCAATCACTTCCAATCTTTACATCATATTGCGCTATGCTGGTTTATTTTCAACTTATCAGTATTTATGGAAGTGCTCCAGAACTAAAACGTGCTCTAAGTGCAAACATGCCGTATAGAAAATTATCGAAGTGCCAACAAGATTTAGTGGAGTTAATTCTAAAAGTTGCCGAACTTCTTAATATTCGTGACATTGAGTACACCGTCAAAATTGGTTGGGAAGACATCGACAGCTTTTGTATTGGACTTTACAATGTACAGATAAGAGGATTCAAAGACGGCCAAAAAATCAAACACTCTATTATAATAAAACGTCACGTTGATCCCGAAACGCGATCAGCGTTCAGAGAATCCTACAAACGTGAAACTTCGTTTTATTGCAAAATGGTGCCGAGGTATCTCGAAATCCAACGAAATTTTAAAATCATCGAGGGACTGCGGATAAAATTCCCCAACTGTATATTTGCAAGCGAGGAACACGACAAAGAAACCGTAGTTATCATGGGACTGACAGAAGACGGGTTTAAGATTCACGATAGACTTTGCAAAATGGATTTGGATCATGCGATGTTGGTGATGAAATATTTGGCGAAATTGCACGCTCTGTCTTTTATTTTCGGAGAGCGGAACCCTGAGGAATTTGAAACAATAAAGAAGTTGTACTACAAAGATGTGCAGTACTCCGATCCAAGTCATCACTCCAAGCCGATGAATAGTTTCTATGACGCTTCAGTGAGCGTGGTATCTGATCCAGTCGCTAAAGACAAGTTGAAAGAACTCGGTCCGAACATCTTATCGATTCTACATAAATGTACGCTGCCTGACCCGCGCTACAGTACTATTTGCCACGGGGACTGTTGGAACAATAACGTTTTCTTTAAATATAAGGTAAATACTTAACATGGAGGATGACTATTTCGATGTGATAAAATTGGCCAACGACTATCACGCATTTATCCAATTTAATTTATCAAAAGTGTTCGAGAGTTGGAGGATGTAAAAATTCTATATGTTCGTATTGCTTTCAGGAAAAGAGGCCCGTGGATGTTATTCTCATCGACTACAAGCTAATGCGCTTCGCCTCGCCAGTCACAGATATAGCGTATTTCCTATACATGACTACAGACAGGGAATTTCTATCTAAGCACTATGAAACAGTCCTGAATATTTATTACGGGACATTAGCGGCAGTGCTTCGGGAATGTAATTTGAACGTAGAAGAAATTTATCCTAAGGAAATATTTGAGAGCCATCTCCGAGAATATTCGGTATTAGGTTTAGTGGAGGCTTTGATATCAATGATGATAATTACAGCGCCGTTCGAAGACGCTCTCAAGATGACAGAGATTAAGTATCAATTTTGTAATGAAGGGATCCGTGATTCTCAGGACAACGTCTTATTCAAAGAAAGAGTGAATGACGTCGTAGACGATTTCTTTTCTAGAAATTATTCCCTGGATGCTGTACTGAGAAAGTAAAATGATACAATCTATGTTAATGTTGTTTTCTTGATGTCCGATGCTCAAGACACCATATAAATAATTCTCGAAATTGTTATAAGCTCGCAGTAAAGTTAACCCATATATTTGTGCAGATGTCACCATTAGCTGTTCCAAATGTGTCGTTTGCCGAGAAACTCTGTAGGTAATACAAGCTGCGCTGTCGTTACAAACTTTAATTCCATTTTCAGTTTTAATTGGTAAAAATATCAAGACTCCTTGGGACGCTCAGACTCTAGAACGGAATTAATTCCTCGTAGCTGCACTTAATTGTCTGTAACAAAGGTTTTTTTCTTTGAATCTGGAATGGGACAGATGAGGATCTTTGTTGGGCTAATAATAATGGTTCTGAAAGCAGATGGTTATATTTAACTGTGTACGTTTCTGCTGAAATTCGGCGAGCGTTTAAGTAAATATCTCTTTGGCAAAGCTGATACTTAAATGGAATTTATATTTGCTCGGCACACGTATTACGCATGTAATATCAGTCATTTTTACAACATAAGGGCATGTAAAGACCAGATTTTGTTTTGTCTTCGTTGTATTTAAACCTCGGGAAGAGTTAGTAGCATAATGTTGGAATAAAATGCGTGACTTTTTACCTGAGAGAGTTTTTACAAGAAGAGTACATCTGTTTTCGATAGTTCAACGATCCACGTATAATTATGGGTCCCTTTTTCGTAAGTTGTATAAATTATATATAACTTTTATGAACATTAAAGCTACTGGTTAGGAAAAATGTTACCACTGTATTCATAGAACTCTATAAAGTTATTTACTGTTGGAGTAGGCTTACATCAAACACCAACAAAATTTTGTTCTCAACTAACATTTTGAAACTGTTTAATTTTGTTCCGCTGCCCCGGGCGGTATTAAATCTTACTTTGTTGTCTAAACAATCAAGGGTACATACTTTAGTTTATTTTCGGTTAGAAACAAAACTAATTTTCATATGGAGCAGGGTTGTTAAACAAGTTATGTGAGTTGTGGCACTCGCGGCATAGCGTACGTAAGCTGTATGGTATTTATGATAAGCTAAAGTATTATAATGGCTTCGTGGTTTCGTATTAATTTCAAACTGAGAGTTAGCGAAATTGTGATAGCGATTATAGCGAAATGCCTGCATATTTGTTATATTGGAACATTATTGGAATTATGATTGTGCGGTTAGTGGTTACGCCCATATATCTATCTATCTTTTATCTATCTATACTTTTAATAAAGCAGTAAGTTACAAAAAGTCTGTACAAAGAAGATAATTAAAAAAGTACAGGGCCACTTAAGCTTACTTTAAGTGCCCTGACTAAGAACATAAAATTTTTAAATTGCGTGTCTGTCTGTCTATGTAAAAACCACTGTACCAATTGAATACGTGATGCGCGAACAGACAAACTAACAGACACGTTTTAAACAATGTTATAAGCTTGTTGAAAGCTTATTTTAAGTCCCGTAGACCATTTTTTTTATTATCATAATTGCACAAACTTTTTGTTACTGCTTGTATTACAATATGGAAGATAAGAAAGAACTTGTTTTTTAATTTGAGATGCAAGACTATAGATAGAGATATGATGTATTTACATTACATCTATAAAAATACTTATAGCAGGCATAAACCTGTGTACCAATGTATATGTATACCGTTAAACGATCCAGTCCACTTAGCAGCGCACTTAGTATATTGCACTTCAACTTTATTCCGTGCTGAAGGTAGAGGAGGGTATACAGGTCATCCTGTTACAGCTCCATTTTCTATTCTACTTTAGATTAATAAAGTAATTCATTGAGGTAGTGGATAGACGCAGATCTATTGAGTAGATACCTACTAGCATCAAACCTATAGCATCCCCAAGTAAAATACGAACCAATCTTTCCGAAAAGTCGGCTTACAGTCATTACATCGACCTTACACGGGTGTCAAGTACGAGCGTAAGTAATTTAACCTCCATAAAGAGTAGTTAACTAATCGCCGTCTTGTCCCGGCCCCTAGCTATTCACCCGTGAAATGAAAAGCTTCTAATCCCTTCTTGAGACACAAGGCTTTAAACCGACTAAGTTTCTTAAGAATGGAAAAACAACACAGGTGAATAGAAATTACAAGCTATGGCGGTTGTTAACTTGCCTTCGGATATGAAGGAGACAACAATCGTCACTTTCTTTTTGGAAAGTGAATGTACCGGCCTGGCTTAATTAACCCTTTCAAGGTGATAGGCTGTTTAATTCCAACGGCTAAAGTTCGCACTCGCTTCAGCCATTCTCCAAAATTCATTCCGGATTAATTCGCGGGCTTTAAACAAGTCGTATCTTGAGCTCATTAACATAATTAAGGCTACACACAACGCTGCCTTTATAAAACGAGCTGCGAGCACCGTGTTTTGTTCATAACACACCCTTATAAATCAACACAGAAAATAATAATCTTTGTATAGGCGCCGCTGCAGAACTATCTGGTTTTAGCAGTGCGGTATTGTGGGTATAAAACAATATGTTAGCGCTGAATGCGAGGCAAAAATACTGTTCAACACATGTTGGCACGTAGAGGTGCGAGTAGTGCGGGGTTAAGTGCTCCGACGTTTAAGTTAACCCTTTTAGTTGGAGAACAAAGGGCGCGGTGAGCCTGGCACGGAGGCCCGCTCTTCACCCTTCTGAACCTGTTTGCGTAAATGTTAATTTCCATCTAAATTGTTTTCTTTGCACCCGGAAAATTTCATTATGCAGTCCGCTGACGACGCTTCCCAAAATAAATTGCATTTCCGGAAAAAGAATTTGTTTATGCAGCCATCGCGACACTGGAATTCCCCTCTCAGTTATGAGGAAATAGCTAAGAGGAAAATTCCAGCAATTTACTCATAAAACATGTACAAAAACACGTGTTTACAATAAAATTGACAGTACGATCACAATAGTAATCCTGTTTAGCTTCGTGACTGCCATGAATATCAATTGTTATTAAGGGACTATATTAACCCGGAACGCATTCCAAGATGGTGATAAACGATTTACCAACGTTTTCCACTTACCTAAACACAGTAACACACTAAAATAGAAATAAGGAGTCTCGCCGTTCCTTGTATCAAATTAAGAAATACTCGCTTCATTCTTCGCGGCCGAGGGAAAAAATAAAATGGATAAACTGCCGGGGTGGAGTAGCTAAAAGGAACATAGACGTGTGGGTAGAACCTCTCGCGACGGTGTCGGGGTTAAATCTAATTTTCCCCCCGCTAATACTCGCCTGCTCCGCTTCGCTCAAGGTTGAGTGAGCGCGAAAATTTTAACTTCACAACGCTCACAGAGAAAAATGCCAAGCGTTGGGATAAAAATACCCTCGACTACAAGCGCAGGGTTGAACTGCTGTTTAATATGTACGAGCGTGTCGATATTTATCGTTTTCAATGTTTTTGCTTGGAAATAAATAGGATTTTGTCATAAACGTGTTTGTCGGATTTCATAAAAGTCTTTTATATCCAACGTTTTTGAAGATTATTGAGTGTATTTTAAACATTGTGATGGTGTAAATCTGAGCTGATTAAAATGTAATGTTATTGTAAAAATGAAACAAGTTGGTTTCGTATTTATAGTTTATAAAGTGTAGGGTTGATTGTTTGGGCTAACACACTGTGAATATTAAGCGTAATTACAAAGATAGTTCACAAAAGGTGATAATTCGTTATAAAAATACTTTGGAAGTGAAACTGCAAATCCAGTCAAGTGACACAGCCCCATAGACTGTAAAAACCAGTGACAGCCCGCGCAAGCGAGCGTCCTTTTTTAAATCTATATAGCAATCTTTTAGTCTGTTTGGCAAACGAGCACGGCGTGCGGGACGTAGAAAATTAGATTTTGCGTAATGTTTCTGTTTTGTATTTGTGACATTAAATACTTACAGTCATTTTCTTAATGAACGCAGAGTCATGCATTCACAAGATTTTTATTGCTCAAAACGTAAATCGTTAATATTATTAAAATTATTTTAATTCCTTATCACAATAATTTAGAATAAGAACAATAAAAAAAAAACAAAAAAAAGCTTTTAGATCTTTTTTTTTAAGGAATGTAGTTTTTTATTTCCCGTTTTTTCCTTTTTTTATTGCATTTTGTCTTTTTACGTTTTTTTTCACGTGTTTTTTTTGCTTTGTCGTCGGTTTGTGAGCTACCCTGAAAGTTTCAGCTGGATAGCTAATCGGGAAGTGCTCGAAATTTGAATTTTAAAATTCCAGGACAGACAAAGTACATAGATATATAGATACATCGATATATAGATACATCGATACATCGATATATAGATACATCGATACATCGATATATAGATACATCGATATATAGATACATCGATATATAGATACATCGATATATAGATACATCGATACATACATACAAGTGAATGTATGTATCGATAAAAGCTTTTAACAAGCGGAAATAAAAAAAACATATATCCCCGACTTCGCACCCCCCATTATAGCTAGGAAGCATCTCGATCACATCAGTATTCAAACATAAAAATAATCATTTCATCCGTTTGAGAGCTACGGTCGTCACCCCCATTCCCCCCCCCCCCCCCTATTAACTAAAAACCATCTCGTTTACCTCAGCTATGAAATATGAAAAACCGCAGCTAAATTGGTCCATTTGTTTGGAAAATACGATTCTCTCCCCCCTTTTCTCGACTCCCCCCCCCTATAGCTAAGAACCACCTCGATTACATCAGTTTTCAAACATAAAAAACCGCTTTAAAATCGGTCCATTCATTTGGGAGCTACGATCCTCACCCCCATTCCCCTTTCCCTCCCCCCTTCCCCATTCCCTCCCCCCTCCCCCCTAATAGCTAAGAACCATCTCGTTTACTTCAGCTTTCAAATATAAAGAACCGCAACTAAATCGGTCCATTTGTTCGATAGCTACGATTTTCACCCCCATTTTCTCACCTCCCTCCCCATATATCTAAGATCCCCATATCGATCACATCAGCTTGCGAACAGAAAAAACCGCATCCAAATCGGTCCATTCGTTTGGGAGCTAAGATGCCACACACAGACACACACACACACACACACACACACACACACACACACACACACACAACACACACACATACACACACAACAGTGATACACACCCCTCAGCTTATGACACCCGTCTCTTTGTTCGGGGGTTAAAAAAAAAGCCAATTGTATCTACAAGAACGTCTAGCCATCCTCCTTCCATTATTTGTAGAGCATTTTTGCAGTGTGTGACTTGGGTTCGAAAATTAGATTTTCACCAAACTTGCCAGACCAATAAAATTAAGTAGTCCTTTAAAGTTGTGAGGATTTATCGATATCTACTTATCCCTTCTTTTGAATGAGGCTTTTATATGGTTTTATGTAAACTTACTAAGTCTTAATAGTAGTTTATGAAACGGTTGCATAAGGAAGGGTATTAAAACACAAGAGTGAGTTTAAAAAATGAGTTGTAGCGAGTTTTTTTAATCACTCGAGTGTTTTAATACCTAGTTATGTGCCGTTTCATACAATACTTTATCTACACTCATGTAATATAAACTTATGGCCCTTCTACATGATCGGCGATGATCGTTACTCGTATGATGTCATCGGCAAGGTAATCGTACGATCATCGTGCAAGCATCCACTTGATCGTCCGTGATCATTTGTTAATCGGCAACCCTTTAAGATAGACGTGTTTATAGCTGCTGCTACCATTCCTTTAACTTCAGTGTACTTACAATCATTTTGTAAAATTAAGTTGATCGAAAAAAAAAATGAAGAAGAGGATATGGTGGTTTTAAGCATTCATAGTAATTATTTTTCAGTCATCTTCGTCCCACTGCTGGGCAAAGGCCTCCCTTCCCTCATCGTAACTTAACAAAGTACTAATGTATTTACCTAGGTTTACTAGGTAAACTTTTTTGAGTTCTATAATGGGCTAATGAATTGCCCAGGTTTCGCACGGGTAGCTAAGGGTTTCTCTTTATTTGTACACGATTCTACACGTGTTTTGACTAATCTGAACAAAAACCGAGTCAATCTAATGATAGTACTATAAATATGTAGTACATTATTTTATGTATCATCAATAGTTTTACAGCGCACGCGAAATAATGACTTATACATAAATAGTACTATTATTTATTATGTGCTTTTACAGGCAAACTTTTGATACCTTGGGTTGGCAATTTTCGTTGGGCCATCCACACTTGTCACTTGTTTGTTTGTTTGTTTGTTTTGGGGAGTTTTAACGCCAAAACGGCTGATCAGATTTTGATGAAACTTTGTAATTAGGTACTGTACATTATAGACACATACATAGAATACTTTTTATACCGGAAAATAGTTATGTCAATTTAGAAGAAATAACTTCTTTTTTTTGGTGGGTGCTCTATATACTGAAGACAAAACTGTTTTTTTTTCTTTTATTCTGTCTTTCTCTCTGTATCTTGACCGCGTATCACGCCGAAACTACTGAATGAACTCAACTGATGCTTGGTATGATTTGAGTTCAATACTTTTCATCCCGAAAAATTAAAGCGTTCCCGCAGGATATTGGATGAAAGTTATTTAAAAGAACACGTGTCACGCTGAAACTACTTGACGGATTTTGATGCAACTTGACACAGCCATAGTTTATATGATATATAACCTATGGCTGTATATATGCCTTATTTAAAAAAGGGTTCCTGTGAGACAGGGGTCCAAAGTTATATTTATTTTGAAGTTATCAATACCTATACGATTTATAATAAACCAAAAAGTACGATAAATTCTGTACAAAGAAGATAATTAAAAAAATATTGTCTAGGCTACTTAAAATAAGCTACTGAACAAGTTTTTTTTATTCATGTCTGTCTGTCTGTACGTTTGTTTGTTCGCGCATCACGTAAAAAGCAATTGGTCCAGTAGTTTTCACTTAGGGTTTAACTTAAAATCTGATGTAATTGGTATCTCAATCCGATAAGCAGAAGCCGAGCAATCGATAAAAATCTTTTTGACGGCTGAATAAATTCTGATCAAATGTTGGTATATTGATATTTTAGGTCTTGGAATAGCACATAGATTACTTTGAACCTAGAGGAATGACCGCACGTGCGAAGACGCGGGCACAGGTAGTGTTTTTATATAGTGATAAAACATACAATTTGAAGAGTAGGGTAGCCCGGTTTTTGCTGTATTGGCCCTCTAAAGCTATCTCTCTTATTTTTACTTACAACTATAAAAAGGCAAATACTACCATCAAGAAATCTTCAAAACTATAACACCTACAACCTACAAAAGTTTGGCACAAGTGTTCCTCCTGGGTTCAAATCCCTGTGCGAAGGGAACAAATCTACTGAAGATCCTGAATCGAATTCTTGATTTGCAACTATTGTTTACTCTGTGATGCGCGTTAGACCACCGAAGTAGGAAAAGATTGAAAGGCCGTGTACCATATTTTGTATGAAACCTAGTGATGCCTGTTTTTTTTAATGAATTTTAATATGCTGTTTGTCTATAATGACCTCCACAGTGTCACGGCCTCCGCCCGTGACACTGTGGAGGTCAGATTGAGGAGGAAAAATTGGGGCCGTAACAAAAATTCCTAGGAGCCCTTTGATTGTTTTAAATAACTGACCAACGATTTTTAATACACCTTTGAGAAGAATCGGCCAGAAACTCGAAGGCGAATAAGAGCAAATTAATTACGGGACCTTTGACCTCCGTGGTCCGTGTCTGTGTCTGAGTATGTTCATGTCACCTGTTGGATAATATAACGATATATTGTCCTAATTGACGATCAAATTGCACAAATATATAATTGTCCTATTCGTCACGTTCACTACTATTTAAAAAGCTATAAACGCCATTCGTACTCATACGGATGAGTTCACTACGCGTCTCTAGGAACGGTCGCTTGTAGAATAGTACATATATAGTCCTAAAGACAGGACTATATATGTACTGTGCTTGTAGGCTTTGCATGATTATGTCCATTACGACATAGTCGCGGCGGGCCCGTAACGCCAACATAGTATCTCTAAAAACACATTTTTTGTAAAAAAAAGTTATGACATTGTATTAAGTTAGAGAAATTAGGTATGTGTACTATATAGGCACGTAATGCTCTATATAGATAAAGAAACACAAGTTACAACTCTGTTCAAAATAACCTTAATTAATGAGAACTCAAATTGTTGTATGGGAATTTGATAATATTTCTCGACAGAGACGTGGCAACCCGTTATACTCGTATAACGGAATCCGGGGTAACATCAATAGTCAAAATAAGTAGGCAACGCCACGGGTATCTGCTAGTACTTATAAGAGCAGTTAGTAACAAAAAGTATATAGATACAATGAAGATAATTAGAAAAAAAATGGTATCATCATCATCATCAAAATAAATAAGCTAACAATTAAATAGTAGATTGTATTACTAGGGAGCGAAATAATATTTTGCCGCTACTTTGAATCCAGAGTGGAGTGAAGGATTCTAGAGTAGAATCCTGAGCGAAGCGAGGGCTTCAATATACGTCGCCCAAAGGGAAAATAATTTTGCGCCCGAATAATACACTTTACTTTTCATCCCCCTCTATAACGATGGTGGCCTAACGGTTCTATAGTGCAATTTAGAATCCAACGATACCGGGTTCAAAACCTAGGCTCCGCACCAATGACTTTTCTGAGTTATGTGCGGTTTTCCATCGCTCCGTGCTTCGGAGGGCACGTTAAGCTGTCGGTCCCGGCTGTTATTGATTAATAGCAGTCGTTAAGCCATGTAAGAGGCCCTCGGGTGGCTTGAAAAACTCTGACATCAGAGGCCAGCACTACCTTATACCTTATACGACAGACAAACAAACAAACAAACAAACAATCCCCCTCTATGAGAAAAATAAATAAAAGGCGCTTGTTTTTTTATAGTTTTATTTTTATTTTATTTTTAACTTTACAGCTCATATATTAATTTACAAGCACAAATTAAAAATGTACATAACGCTAAGATTCTCACCCCCCCTTCCCTCCTTCCCCCCATTATAGCTAAGAACCATTTCGTTTACGCCAGCTTTCAAACATAAAAAACCGCATCTAAAGAAGAGTGAATAGGTATCTACTAGGCAAACGTGCTACACCTTCGACCACATCATCGCTTTCCATCAGGTGAGATCGTGGTCAAACGATTGCCTAGACAGTTTAAAAACTAAATTGGTCCATTCGTTTGAAAGCTACGATTCTCACCGCGACCGTGCCACGTGACCCAATTTGCACCGCACGCTCTCATTGGTCAAGCCTTCATTTATTTCGTGATACGTATATGCTAACTTTTTGGGGTAATACCATAATATGTCAGGATGTCACGAGGCGATCCTAGGGTTTGTTCCACTAGCCCAGGGACCAAACCTCAGTGGACAACATAAAAATACAGTAACAATTAGGAGCACTCGTAGATATTCATAAACAACGGCTTCACCTTCATGGACTTGTTGTAGCAGAAGATGACCATGTACAGAGATAGCTGGCCTTTCAGCAATGCTTGCAGGACTCGAGCCGGTCCTTCCATACTGAACACGAACACGCCCCAAGCTAGAAGTCAGCATTTTGGTGGGCATTCTATCGGCCGCTATTTTACTCGTAGGTAGGTGGAATTTACGCAGTAACTAAAACTGGCAGATGTATGTAGATAAAATAATAATTTATTTACCACTTTTTTATCAGATATTTTGTAAAAACATGAGCCAAATGCATGAATGACAATCCAGAAATGACAGGTTATTTGAATTTAGAATTAATATAGATAATCTATCAAATGAGTATTATGATGAAAGAGGTTTGACATCGTCACAAGGATAGCCTCGGCTAGACATAATTATGTTGACTTCGGATCTATAGTACCGGAGTTCAAATCAAAATCATCAAAAATCAAAATCAAAAGTTTATTTATTTTTCCTCACAAATGGCTACACAGTAATTGCGATCAGACAGAAGTAAAAAACAAACCCAGCTTTGTGAGGAGCTGGTGCCTGAAATAGGTTTAAAAAAACCTGTAGTACAGGTCACCAGGATCCCCTCCCGTGGGAAGAAAATTATCTTGGCATCCCCATCCTAAATAAACAATTATTTAATTTTGTGGGTAGAAGAAAAATAATAAACATAGCTACATATTTGTTCCGAGCGGTAAGAAGGCTGTGTGAGTGTTGTGTAGTGATAAGTACGTGAGTGTAGCTGTGGTGCGTGTGGTGAACGTGTCCGTGTTTGTGTAGTCGAGATATAAAATGAGAGTCAGTAGTAAAGTTACAAGTGATTTCATACTTGTTACAAGCAGACTCAAAATTGACATTAAGGTACGTCTAATGATGAGAAAAAAAGGCAAGGAATGGAACTATTAAGTTACAAACAGTAGATTAGAGGTGCTTAGGCTTATTTACATCATTATGTACCGAAAGTTGGCGCTTTAAAATGTTAAATAATGGTAATTTATTGGATCATTATGAAATTTAGAAGAATGGTATACCATTGCGGTGTAAAGAGGTTGACATCCTAAAATGAGATCATTATAAGTCAAATCAAATTGAAGTACGCTAAAGAAACTATTAGACAAAAAGAGGAAAAACTATAATTATTATTAAACTAAAGGTTTCAGTAGTTTTTCAGTTTCATCATAGTCCAAAGTTTTGAGATATTTAAAGAGAGTTTGTTTGCAACTATGGCGGTGTAGCTGGTATAAATTTAGAATTTTGTTTAGCTTATTATATAGATAAGGACCTTGGAAGCAGAAGAAATTATGTGACCTGGCTGAATTATGTAAAGGTGCCTGACAGACAGTGCCCTTTCTGCGCTTGTCTTTCATAATTTCAGGGTTGTATTCGAGTTGAGAAAATATCCCATCAAAGTAGTGTTTACATTTTGCACATTAATATTAAAATGTGATAGTCTATAATTTGAATATGGCCGAGCTAAGGCGGAAATTGCCGACGAGCCACGGAAATTCATTACTGCCCTCTCTGAAAGTCTTGAACAGAAAATACCTACTTTGCTCCCTCTTATCGAAGAGCCAATCAGCGGATTCAATAGATGGGATGAAAAAAATTATGTCTGTATGTTCGCGCATCACGTAAAAAGTACTGGTCCGATTGAAATGCGGTTTTCTGTTGAATAGCTTAGGTTTTGACTTAAAATCTGGTGTACTTCATATTTCAGTCCGATAAACGGAGCAATCTAGAAAAATCTATCTGACGGCGGAACGAATTTTGATGAAACGTAGTATATTGTAATTACTTACTACATATATAGCTACTTTTGGTCCTGGAATAACACATAGGCTACATATAACCCAGTAAAAGGAACGAAAAATCCGCGAGGACAGCTAGACCTCAATCAATTTAATTTACGTTACTCACTATTTCAGTATTTGTTGTCTTTTTAACCGGCTTCAAAAAAAGGCGACGAATGTTTTCTATTCGTCGCGGTCCCATATAAATTCCATCAGATCTCGGTCTTCTGGTGGATAGAACTACTCTGAAACTGCCTCGTCACTTTATCCAACATATCTGAGACCGTGAACAAGAAATAAACAGAGAAATACAAGCGCTAAAAAGGAAATGAACACGCCACGAACACTCGTTTTCCTGCTCGCTAGAGGGCAAGATACTAATGTTTGTGGCGATCGAACACTATTGCAGACCTCCCCCTAAATAATTACGGTCAGCTTCGGTCCCAAGGTGAAATATACTCTGAGATTTTACGACACGCTTTCGCCGAAAGCTATTTTCAGGATATTTTCAGGATAGCTTTACTATAAGATCGGCAGTTTGCCTGTTTATGCAATCTTTGGTTGGAAGAAGCTGGACCTTGCTTATTTATATTTCTGTGGTAGCACTTTGTTTCTTAGGTTAACCTAGTGTTAAACAGACTATGCTATCATCATCATTATCTGCCTAGATTCGTCAATTGCTGGACGTAGGTCTCTCCTTATGAACGCCACTGAGCCGGTCTTGGGCTCTATTGTATGCGGACTTCAAAAGAACTGCCTGGTCGTTTATTCCCGTAAATTTATTTTGTGTGGATTGTAAAAAAAGCCTTGTGATTTATTTTTCAATCATATCCGTTCAGAAATTTTCATGTAATTTTTCATGTTGTTTATCAAACATAAAAAAAACAGTTCTGAGGGTTCAAGGGACGTAAAGGGGCTACTACCATCTGAATGCTCCAAGTCAAACTCAACTGCCCGTGGTGCATCTTGCCGAATAACAAACGAGGCTCTGACGACCGGCAGATGGCGGTATAACCATCACTCCAATTGCATAGTTAAATCTCACAGGCCGGTGACGGGCAGCAGCGTCACCGGTACGACAACTACGCCCTGCGGTTGCCAACCCGCATGCCCAGCGTGGCGACTATGGGCACAACCTTTATGAACGACAAAACACAAAAATGGCCCCTAGTTCCCAGCCGCCCTGCTATTCTTGACAAAGGTGACGGTCACGGTAATGGCAAGACAGGGGGTGAGAAGAATCCCCGGGCTCCAGTAGGACACGTGACTTTGGCAACGTATAACGGATGAACGGTCAGACTTGAAGAGTATTTGGAACACCTCGAGACTGAACTAGCAAGGGTAAGGTGGCACATACTGAGGTTATGTGAAGTCCGAAGAGAGGATGAGAACACCGTAATTAATAATACAACATTGTCAAGGGGGACTTCAACGCTAAAGTGGGATTACAGAACAGCAGTGAATTGTAAGTTGGTCCGCATGGTTTTGGAAGCAGGAACCACGGGGGGCAAATACTCGTCAACTTTTTGGAAAAAGAGAGACTATTCTTAATGAATTCGTTCTATAAGAAGCAGCCCCAAAGGAAGTGGACGTGGCAGAGCCCTGATACTGTGACGAAAAATGAGACTGACTTCATCATGACGGATAAAAGGCAAATATTCAGAGATGTCTATGTGGTCAACAGCTTTTATACCGTTAGTGACCACCGTCTTCCACGAGGCTCTCTGTGTATCAACTTAAAGCTAAAAAGATACCTTCTGATGAATTCTACGCTCCAAATTAACCAGCACCAAACCGTTGTGGGATCAGCTCGGTTCCAACTTTACCTGAAAAACCTATTTGCTGCTCTGGAAACAAGCGTACTGGTAAGAAATCCAAACTCTTCGGCTTATGGTAGAGAGACGGAATGACGTGCAGGCCATTTCGTCAGAAAAGCGGGCCCTCAATCGAAATATTAGCTAGCTCATGCGAAAGGACCTCCAATGCTCTAATACCCATAAGGCTATAGAGCAAAATGGGGGGACCAAAGTCTTCGCTCAGCAATTGAAGAGGCCCAATCGGACGAAGCTAAAAACATCTTCTGGTGAAACCGTCACTTCAAGGCCGGTTATTCTCGCCGTGATAGAGGATTGCTATGGCCGATTTTACGACTTGCATGCTCTACTACCCGCACCTAGCAATGAAGATTTCCGAGCCAAATTGATCCACCACTACACCGATGATCTGCCGGAAGTCAGCTTTTGACGAGATCGAGGTAGCCCTTGAACAGCTTAAAAATGGAAAAGCCCCTGGGGACGACGGAGTCACTTTAGAGCTTTTGAAAGCAGTAGGAAAACCTGCGCTTCGAGAGCTCCAGAAGTTGTTTAACTCTGTTCTGAATGATGGGAGAACTCAAAAGGCTTTGAAAAGAAGCATGGTAGTTTATTCTTCAAAAAAAGGAGATATAAATAGTAGTATTGGGTAGCCTCGAATCGTCTAGCGAGAAAACTTGATGAGTTTCAGCCTCCAGAGCAGACCGACTATTTCGATTGGTTCGATTGGACCACATCAACACATTGCGGCAGGTTATACAGAAGACTGAAGAGTATAACCAGCACCAGCACCTGTGTTTTGCTTTTGTCGAATATGAAAAAGGTTTTGACTGTGTCGAAACCTGGGCTGTGCTCGAGTCTGAGACTGGCCGTTACATCGAGGTGATAAAAAGATTGTATGACGCCGCGAATATATTCGTTATGTTCAAACCAGCAGACGAAACCTATCCAGCTGCGCAGAGGAGTGAGACAGGGTAATGTTATATCACCGAAACTATTCACTAACGCCCTAGAAGATATGTTTAGACGCTATACTGGAAAGGAATGGGCATAAACATAAATGGTGAGTATATCTCACACCTACGATTTGCCGATGATATTGTCCTTATGGCAGAGTCACTATATATGTATAGGGAGGATTTTGAACGAATGCTGATCGACCTAGCTGACGCCTCTCGTCGTATCGGTCTAGGGATGAACATGGACAAAACCAAGGTTATGTTTAACAACCTGATTACCCCGCAACCGATTGTCGTTGACGGTGTCCCCCTTGAACTTGTTCAGGAATATGTTTTCCTCGGGCTGATTATGCAATTGAGTAGGAACTACTTCGAAAGGGAAGCCGGTAAGAGGATTCAGTTGGGATGGGCAACACTTGGTGAACTACGTCATGTCTTCTCGTCCTCTATACCACAGTGCCGAAAGACGAAAGTCTTCAACGCGTGCGTTCTACTAGTTATGACCTTCGGAATCAAAACGTGGACACTCACGGTGGGACTGGTCCACAAATTTGAAGTCGCTCAGCGAGCTATGGAAAGAGCTTTGAAGGACAGGATCTGGAATGAGGTGATCCGCCAGGTAACCGATATAGCCCAGAGAATAAGTAAGCTGAAGTGGCAATGGACTGGTGACATCTCTCGCACAACCGAAAACCGTTGAGGAAAACTAGTTTTAGAGTAAAGACCACGTTTAGGCAAACTTTGTGTGGGACGCCCGCCGGACAGGTGGAGAGACGAAGATCGGGCTCAGTGGCGTTCATTGGGAGAGGCTTACGTCCAGCAGTGGACTAGTATATGCTGATGATGAGGGTACAATAACTTCTAATAGCTAATGCCAGTTAGTAAGCTCCAGACTTCACACGTGCAAACTGACTCATGATAACAAATACCTACTTGAATTAAAGCTTGTTTTAAACCATTGAAAAGCTACCTTGCGATTAAATCTCATTATATGGTCAGATGAGCTTGAATTTCCCTGTGTCATTTCTGGCATGTTTTAATGAGCATGTATTTTTACATGTGGGTAGGTAAGATTCACGCTGTCTTACATGATTATACAAACAAAATCACATATTGTCGTACATCGTTGGAGCTTATATGCGTTGAGCTTTTATTTTTTTGTAAGTTTTTTTAAAGCTTATTGCTCTCTTCAAGAATATGGTGAAATCTCTTGTCTGAATTTTAATAGCTTTGGCCGTTTGGCCTGTGCAATGATTATCACTTGTGGAGGAGAGCAAGGCGAATTAGAAATATTAAAAAAAAAAAACTTTTAAAACAAAGTACGTTTAGAATCCTCTTAAAGTAGACATGTTTTTAAAGTAGTCGGCCACCCAGGGTCTCGTACATTTTTTTTACACCACAGATGCTTATAATTAACATTCAAAAGAAAAACTCAAAACTGTGAACAAGGGTACGAATTTTCCCAAGTTTTCAAATAATTACATTGGTCCACTATATTTATATATTTATATATGAAAATAAAAAATAGTAATTCAAATTCAAATTCATTTATTAATAATTTGTAACATTACAGTAAGAACCAACGCGTTACAAATACCGTCAAAAATATTTAAAAGTCAAAAGCAATAAATTGCACAATTATTAATGTTATGTGTGATAATAATAATAATAAATTAATTTGTTAACATAAAAATGTGAACAAAAAACATTTCATTATATTTTTAGGATAATGCTATCCTAGTTATACAAAAATATATTAGGTCAAAATAAGTATACAATGTCAAATTATATTATTGTAAATAACTACACATTCCTGGATTTCCTTGCATTCATCTCGCACATTCTTTTGCATTCATTCATCAGACAGGCTATCCCACTCGCGAACAGGTCGCAGTGTGGATCTGAGGTGAGTACGGCGTTCAGCAGGGAGCGCGCGTGCTCCGCCGGGCTCTGGCGGCGCTTGAGTGTGCGGCCCGCCGCGCGCGCCATTAGGCACGGGGTGCGCGGCCGCAGGCGAAATGTCGTTAGTATATTTGGTACAGATAGCCTCAGGAAAACTTCTATGAGAGCTACGCAGTCTATTTTGCCTCTGAATAGTCCTAGAGCGAATTTGGCTAACGCGAGAGACCTTCTGGCCTCTAACGTTTCATACCCCAATTGGCCTTGAATAAAAAGAGTGGGATACATATAAGGGTAGTAACTGTAGGTCTTCTTGTATAGGCTACGCAAAAACCTCTTTTGTATTCGCTCCAGCATAAGAATATATTTATCCTCATGCGGGCTCCAGACTACTGTATTCGTCTCCAGAATACTTCGCACAAGGGCAGCGTAAAGTGTACGTGTAGCGTTGACGGATTACGGGGCCGCGTTCCGGAGCACGAACCCCAGCCGGCGATGAGCCGCGTCCGTGACGCGCGCCGCGTGCTCGCGTAGCGTTAGCTCGGGGTCGAACCACACGCCGAGGTCGCGCACGCACTGCACGCGCGCCACCGGCGCGTCCCCTACCCGATACTCGTGGTGCCGCGCATTGCGGCCGCGCGTGAATGTCATGGTCTCGCATTTATGAGGGTTGAAGTGGAGTCGGTTGGCTACACTCCACGCGTACACTGCGTCTATGTCACGCTGGAGCGCGTCATGATCTTCGGGGGTTCTGCACGCCTTCACCAGCTTGACGTCATCAGCAAAAATCAGAACGGTCGCTTCGTGCACCACTTCCGGAAGGTCGTTTATTAGGATCACAAATAGAAAAGGTCCTAAATTAGATCCTTGGCTTATACCCGAGCGTGTTGGATAGTAATCGGATACGTGTGCTCCGTATTTGACAGACTGTCGCCTATCCGATAGGTAACTGGAAAACATTTTAAGAAGTCCGGGAGTGAAGCCCATCGAACCTAGCTTTAAGAGCAGCGTGTCATTGTCGACTCTGTCGAACGCTTTTTGGAAATCGAGGTAAACAACGTCTGATTCCCACGGTCCATTTCATATGAAAAGTGGTCTACCAATGTCACTAAGTTGGTAGCTACCGAGCGTCGCGGCAAGAACGCGTGCTACGCATCTGCGATATAGGGTCGGCACTGTGGGAGCAAGCGGTTGTGAAGAGCCGTCTCGAACACCTTGGCCAAAGCGCACAATATCGCAACGGGGCGGTAATTTTCGACCTTACACTTAGGTCCCGATTTAGGTATGGGTGTTACCCTAGATACTTTCCACATCACCGGATAGTGACCGGTAACGAGAATAAGGTTGAAAATAAAAGTGATTGGTGCGACAAGTTGATCGAGACAGCCCTTGATTACGTACGCCGGAACAGCGTTGGGACCGGGTGATGTGGCTGGCTTCAACCGTCCGACGGCGACGCGCACGCTGTCTGGATGGAAAGCCTCCAGGTGCACGCGGCGGCAGTCGGCGGGCGGCGCGGCGCTGGCAGCGGCGGGGTCGAGCGCGGGCCTACCCGGCAGGAACACCGAGCTGAAGTGCTCCGCGAACGCTAATAATAGCCATAGGTATTTTTTTATGATAATTACGGGATAGCCTGTATAGATAGATTGTTTGTGGTATATTCAGTTTTGTGTGATATTAGAGATATACTAACTGTGCCAGCGGTTTAGCACTCGTGATCATTTCTCAAGGATAAAAGTACTCTATGTGTTATTCCAAGACCTAAAATAACAATATACCAACATTTGATCAAAAATTCTTCTGCCGTCAATAAGTTTTTTATTGATTACTCATCTGATTGAGATACCAATTACACCAGTTTTTAAGTTAAACCCTTAGCTATCCAACAGTGAAAACCGCATCGCAATCGGTTCATTAGTTTTTATCGGTTCATTGGTTTTCGCCAATAAACAAACATACAGACAGACCTGGGCCTGCAGTCTCGACATCGATAGAGATTGCTTTACTACCGAAATCGGTCGCAAAGCCCAATTACAATCATGATCAATGTCAGTACAGATACCGATGACAGCCGATAGCTTTTGACGATAACATTCAAAGTTAACGATTGTTATCGTTATTTGTACCGATTTCAGTTGTAAAGCAATCACTATATATGTCGAGACTGCAGGCCCTGCACCCTTACTCTCGAATACCATTCCGATTCAGTCATGATCCCAACAGTGTGATTCAGCTAGAAAACCTAACCTTTACTGCAACGTGATTGTTACCTTTCGGTGTGGCGACATGTACGCCATCTTGGTTTAAAAAATTACGTCCTTCCCCCACTTCCCAACCTTTCTCCCACTTAATCGGAAACGGAATGGTGTTCGAGAGTAAGCGAGAGGAATTTAAAAAAATAACTTGTTCAGTAGCTTATTTCAAGTACCCTAGCCCATTGTATTCATTATCTTCTTTGTACAGAGTATTTTGTATATAATGCTTTATAAGAAATATAGATATTTATTACTTCAAAATTAATTAAACTTTGGATGTCGCAGGACCCTTTTATTCGGGATAAAAACTATCCTCAATTTAACCCAACATTATGAACTATGACTGTGTCAAATTGCATCAAAATCCATCCAGTGGTTTCAGCGTGATTCTTTTAAATAACTTTTAACCAATATCCTGCAGAAACCCTTGAATTTTTCGGGTTTAAAAGTGTCCAATGCCCTACTTCGTAGTATGAACTGAAATCATTCCAAGTTTCAGTGGAATTCATTAACCAGTTGCTTGCTTACGTAGTTTCAGCGTGATGCGCGCCCAAGATACAGTAAGAAAGAAAGGCAAAAAAAACAGTTTTGGCCTCAGTATCGAATAAAGAGAACCCAACAAAAAAAGAAACTTCAATGTACAGAATGACCTGTTAGTTTTATTATAAGCATAGAATAGATATATACTCCTGCTCCCTCCTCTGAATTTTGACAAAGTTAAATACTACATTATCGAGCTGACTATATATAGTAGCGAGACGATAATTATAATTTAGATACCATGATACATCAGATTATGTAACACTATCTGATGCCCGCGGGCTTCGCACGCGTGGTCATTTTAATATAAAGTCTATAACACTCACTAATAACGTGGCTTTCTATTGGTAAAAGAATTTTCGAAATCGGTTCAGTAGATCCAGAGATTACCCCCTACAACCTCACAAACTCACAAACTTTACCTCTTTATAATGTTAGTATAGATATATTGGAAAATTGATAGTTGAGTTTAGCTTAAATGCCTATGCGTTTGATAATAGGAGGAGTTGAGTATTATGATGATAATCCCGAATCCATTGTTAAAAGTGAGTTTAGTAATATATATTTCTTAAGTCGATACATAAGTACAACATAAGTGTGATATAGGCAGGTATATGTTTTTCATTTAAACTGTAATATTAATAATATTAGCTACAGTTTTTGCGTGTTTGTGATACGGTTGGTTGTAAGCAAGTGGGAAAGCTTCGTCCATATTCATTTCCCAAAAAAAAACAGCATGCCTATAAATAATTAGGTACTCAAACGTGTAATGTTCGCCGTGAAATATTGTTATAGTGTAAAAGAGTTTCAAGAACTTTCTTATTTATCAAAGCTAAGCTGCCACAACATAAAAATAAATCCGTAAGCACAATACGGTCCCACTGTTTTGTTGGGCCATGTGTCCTGATCATTGTTTCCCATCACGTGCCTACAAGACCACGTTACGATATTGATTTTCGGTCGTGCAGCCAATTAAACGTCTTTGTCTTTGTGGCCATCCAATTTAGAGAATTGGACTTGTGTGCTGTTTATAGTGTAGTTGGTACCTACTGTTTGATTAAAAACTATAAAAATAAAACTTTTGAGAGTTCCATTTTATTGATATGAAGTTAGGGGAAAACAGACTGCCATGAAATTTGGCTCAAAATACAGAACTGCGCTTATTATCATAGTATTCTTTATAAAACAATTTTAAAATCTGTTTTTTTTTGTGAAACAATTTAGATAATATGCCGTTAATATTTTGATCAATTACATTCAAGAAAGTTCTGGAAGGCTAGTCAATTTATCTGAAAATCGGAACCGCAAACAGTTTTTTTCGCGAAAATGATCGTAGGTAACACAATTCTATGAAACCGTATCCCCTTGTTGCCCTACCTACTCTTGTTGGAGGAAAAAGTTCAGGAAACAGGAAATCCGTCTCATATTTTCATATTTGATCAAAACTCAATATCTACTCATGTTCCACTTGGGCAGGAAATCTTACATCTGGCATTTCCCTACGAATCCAATCGATCAAATCTATCACCGGTGTAAGTCAATCCTTACTAAAGTCGGAGAACTTTTCCTCTATAAATTTTCGCGTGTGAGGTATACCTATAAAAAACAGCTAAGTCTGAGCAGAACTCATGTAGCGAGGGTTCCGTACACTAGAAGCTAGAAGCAATAATTCTAAAGCCTTTGAGTTATTCTTCTTGCAATGAAATAAACATGCCATTTTATCTTCCACAAGGAAGATGTTCAATTAGACCGAGTTTTTTTTGATTACCTATTTTATGTTTGGTCACTCATGTCGGTGAGGTTTCTTGTCTGTAATCCCATATTACTTAATTTCATTAAAGGTTTTGAGGTCGGTTTTTCAACCGACCAATTATCATCCAAATCTTTTCAAAAATCCTGGAGATATGAGTAAAAATAGCTAATATAAAGAAATACAGTACCTAGAATTCGAAATCTCGTCCTTTCGGAAGTCAATTAAAAAAGTAGTGATAGACAAGGATTAGCATTAGCAATCTATTGCAAAGTCAACGGGTGGGGGTTTCTTTTTACCATTTATTTACGGAACCCCCCAAACGGATTTACGGATTTGTTGTTTTTTTTCCTATAACGACGATGTGATTCGCAAGACAAAAGTTATATGAGTATGACACAATTTTTACGGAAGTAATCGAAGACTGCACAAATAGCCTTCAATTATTATTTTTCTAGAAAAACGCAACTAAGTATGAACGTGAAACCACAGAAGGTACATATATAGTGGACTATACAACATATATGGACTATAGTGGACTTCGTACGCGGGGACTACTGTTTATCTCGAAAAAAACATCCTACTTTCTTCTAGGATATTAAAAATCAATGCAAAAGTAGGTATAGCACCAATGATCTTGAAGTTTTTTGACAGACTTATTATTTCGTTTCCATGGCAACCACATACCATTCTGTAATGGCAACCGTTCCTTCAGTGTGTAATCAACATTTTACAGTTTTCCCGTGGAAACTTACAATTTTCCGGGATAAAAAGTATTCTATGTTTTATTCCAGGGTTATAAGCTATCTCCATTATAAATTTCATCAAAATCCGTCTAGCCGTTATCGCGTAAAAGCTCCCCAAACAAACAAACAGACAACGTTTCACTTTTATATATTGGTATGGATTGTGGTGATACTGCCTTTTCACCAAATGCTACAGCATAATATATTAAAGAACAAACACTCAAACATGCAAATCCAATTAAATACTCAGTACCTTGCTGTCCAAACAATTTATGTATTTTACAACAGTATTTTATGTATGTAATGAAGAGTTTTTTTTATATTCTGTAGGTTTTTCTTGAGAAGCCTTAATAACTTACTCGTAACTAATCAAAAGACAATACCTGCCTTTCTTTCCTCCCCAAATTCTTTGAAGCTTCTACACAAATATATATATGACTCTCCTTTCGGTATCGGGCTGTTTACAAATTCTTTGTAACAAAAATAAAAAGTAAAAGTCACCTAAAAGCCGGCGCAACATGCGTATTTACATTATTTATTATACCTTTTGTGACATTCTCAAAATATAACAAGAGAAATACCACAGTAAAGAGATGTGCAGATGTTTGACTCGCGTTTTGCTGGTTGGCCACATAAATGAACACTGTACTAACTTACAAATATGATGACTTCAAAGATATAAATAAACCAAAATGCGCATAGTCGCCCAGGGCCTACAGTTTCGACATAGATAGTGATTGCTTTACAACCGAAATCGGTACCTATACCGATGATTTTCGTTAGCTTTGACAGATCATCATGTGTACTGTCATCGGTATCTTTACTGACATTGATCATGATTGACATTGATATTTGGTAGAGACTACCAAATATCGTTATAATCGGACTTTGCGACCGATTTCGACTCTAAAGCAATCTCTATCGATGTCTGAGACTGCAGGCCCAGGCCTCGGGTCGGCCCGGCCCGGCCACGGTGGCCAATGAGAACTGGCCCTGTTTCATTATTTTACAACTCGTGTGCATTTAGCGACGAGCGGCCAGCGGCCACGATTTGTCGCCACGGCAAGTAAAATCAGGCGCAACACACGCGGCAAGCGGCCAGCCCGTTGAGAAACATTTTGTATTAAATATCGTTTATCGCGCATTAGCCGCGGCGGCCTGGGCCATTATTCTCTATTGCCAATAAGACACGTTACGCGCCGCGTTATGATATCTGCGTGGAATCGTACGGCAATTTCCGTACTGACGTCACACGTTTTCGGCAAGGAATTTCATGCGGCATAGTGAATAAGCGCCCAGTACTGTATTCATAGATTGAACATACGCTATGATGCGATAACTCACCAGGATCATTTCGATACCAAATGATTTATAGCAGAAATTGAAGCTAGACTCTTCTAGCTTAAATTTTTGCTATATGGGATAATATCGTCAAGTGATTATTGTATCATTTTTTTTCGTGTATATTCAATCATAGCTAACTCCTTGATGTCGATTTGATAGCAACTCGTGAAATCAACTGTCCGTCATTTTTTGCCGCCAAACAACCGCCTTGAAAAATACTGGCCGCCGCGACCGGGTCGCCGCGGCCATGCCACATAATGCGCACGTAGCCTTATCGAAAAAATAAACAATGGCGATTAAAGTGATACGTTGTGAATTTTGAACACATTTATTTATAAATACAATTTAGTAAGCATAAGCACCTATTTTAACATTGAAGTGAATAAACCTACTGCCTGATTTATTCTGTTGACACATCGCGATCCTTACACCCACTTACATTATTAAAAGAAAATACATTCAAAATACCATCCTTTCATCTTTCAGTGAAATTGATATTATGTTTTATTTCCAAACAAGACCCGAAGGCTAGACGACATCATTTTAATAAATTCATAAAACGACCTCTGTTATGGAAATTGATAAATATGGAGTGTAGGTACTACTCTATTTGTATAGAGCGCAAATTTAATCATATATTAATTGACCTTGGAGTATTTCCCCTGAGATCGATATATCCTCCACTGGGCAGTCGGGGCAGGGTAAAGAAATGTTTTTTGGTTAATTATTCTCCCCGATGACTCGTGAATGTATCGATGTTAATTGTTCACGGGAGCTGTTGTTTTTCCTTGTCAGAGTCAAAGTGAAACAAGGTTGGGGTTCTTTATTAGAATGTTCAAAGGAAGGCATGTGAGAACCGCGATATTGTATTTCGTTAAAAGGTACCTAATGCATTTGTTTCGTTTTCCTTTGAACATGGCAGAAAAGCGCGCAAAAAACTTCATTTTTATCAGCCGCGGCGGAGTCACTCAGATTCGAGTTTTTATTATGCTCAGAGCTTTAAAGAGAGCTCTTGAAAAAAGTTATCGTAAGGCGACCCCGTATCAGCTGTTGATTATGATGACGGAAAATACCTTTATTATACTAAACTGAAAGCAGTTTTTATTTTCAAAATACGTTTTTTTTAGTTTTTTTTCTATTATTCGCGTCAATTTCTGCACATACGAGTAGTATCCGATCTCTTACCCAAAAATGAAGTCCAATAAATGAACACTTTGTAAAACCCATTAGCAAACTCATCCATTACTTAACTCCCATGGCTAATCCATTTCCTTTTAAAATCAGATTCAAAACCAAGTTCCCTTAACAAAGAAAGAGGGAAAATATTAATAAAATGAGTGGAATTATGGCTCGAGGGTCGGCAGTCTAATTATATTTCTGTAAATACTGCCTGCAAGGGAAACTCTCGGTCTTTACTTTTGGGTTTTTTTTTGTCTACTGCATTCCTGGAACAGGAAAAGATCACGTTTTATTATATTCTGTGGATCTAGTCCACAATGATTTGGTCAACATAAAGTAAAAATACTTTTCCTCCATGAGTATCAACTAAATTTTTAACCGACATAAATAAACTGGCCAAGTGTGTATTATGCAATAGAGAATAGGGTTCCGTAGCAATTATCCTAAGCTAACCAACTTTGAAAACCGTATTGCAATCGGTCCAGCGTTTATTCCTGTTTGTCACCGGGGTGGCCAACGCTACTAAATTAGTTTGATATGCCACCCCCCATGTTTCCTGCCACGATGGCCAACACCATCAATATAATGTGTTATGCCAATAAAGTCGGTCTAACGTGGTCAACTTGTTTTTTTTTTTTTATCTGTACCAATGTACGAGAAGAGGGACGGGGGAAAGTGGGAGGGGTTGGAGGAGGATTGTATGCAACACAAGTAAAAAGATCACTTTAGAGTTTAATATTTCGTAAACGAAACCAAATAATAAAATATTGTCAAAGAAACCTCATTATAATTTTAAAATAACTATTCAACTAGAAATCCAAACATTTTTTTCGTCTCCTCTTTTCATGTGTGTTGAGCAACACAAGAAAACATATATTTTTTATATAACTATATGTAGCGGTTATAAATATCTATGGCTTATTTAGTTTTAACAGATTGTGCAACGCAAAGGCCCGGTAAAGTGTTTATCAGACTATATATGTATGTATGTATGTATGTATGTATGTATGTATGTATGTATGTATGTCTGTATGTCTGTTCTATATAGACCGCGTGGACGGATTTTGATGATTCTTACGTAAATCGTTTTGTCTTAATCTTGCGATTGCTACTAAAGACATGACATTAATCAAAATTCATTATGGCGACAACCAGACGCCATATTGTGAAAAAGAAATAAATGAAAGTCGACGAACCATGTCAAGTGGGGTATCATGAAAAGGTATTAGAAAATCATTTTTAAATTTATCATATTATTTTTCATTTCGAATGACCATTTAGGATCTATTTAAAGTTTAAAGTTATTTAAAGTTAGTTAGCTACCATTCTCAATTAATTCTTTTAAATATAAACTAAAAAGTTTCAAATAAAAATAAATCATTTAAAAAAAAGCGAACAAAACTAAAAAGACGCTTTAGATTTTTGATTTTGAAATATAAGATGCAGTCGGACGCATCATGCATTTAAAATAGTTTTTTTAGAGATGCACGAGGCCAGTGAAAGGCCAGTGACTGAACTGAGTCGCAAACTGGCTTCGTGTCCGGCGGACATTATTTTACGGAATCATTAGCACAAGTTCGACTCACAATTTACCGTTTTTTGTGTGTGTTTACTTTAGTTTGTACTATAGTCACACCAGTTTGGTAGTTGTATATAGTTATTTAAATATTAACTATAGAGCAAAAACAAAAACATTGAAAATAAACATTGTTGTTTACATGGCTAAAAATATGTGAACTTTTGTTTTATTATTTGTTAGGATGTAAAAACATAGTGTTTTTTGTTTGTCGTATGAGGTAGTACTGGCCTCTGGTGTCAGGGTTTGTCAGGCCGCCCGAAGTATTATTTATTCTGTGGCCTCTGCCATGGCTTAACGACTGCTATTAATCAATAACAGCCCGGATGGACAGCTTAACGTGCCCTCCGAAGCACGGAGCGTTGGAAAACCGCAAATAACTTAGATAAGTATTTCGTGTGGAGCCTAGGATAGGACCGAACCCGGTATCATTGGATTCAAAGTTGCACTATTGTACCATCACTCGCCTACTTCGCCCTAAAACATAATAACACATGTCATATTCTATGAAAATTTCAACCAGCTGCCTATTACGGTACAACAGATTAATTCATTTGTAGGCTCGATAATTGGGCTCCATTTGCACTCTCTGGGTACGGAACCCTAAAAATAACTTAAAATATAATCTTTGTTTTGCCATATACATATTTTCTTTTTAAGATTTGATCCGTATCGCCAACACAATCGATTGGTGCAATGATACTGTAACATAACTTTCAGCCCCTATCCCGCAGGAACCCTTTATTTTTTTGGGATAAATAGTATCTTAATTGTATATTAAATCTTTGTTTTACCATTTGACATTTCTTTCCAAGATTTCATTCGTTTCGCCAACACTAACTATTGGTGAAATAATATTTTTACATAACTTTAAACTTCTATCCCACAGGAACCCTTTAGTTTTCGGGATTAAAAGTATCATAAATATAAACCCATAGTATGAACTATGACTGTGCCATATTGCATCGAAATCCAACCAGTAGTTTCAGCGTGACGCATGTTTTTTTATATAAATTTTAACCCTTATCCTGCGGGAACCCTTTAGTTTTTTGGGATGAAAAGTATTTTAAATGTTATTCCATAACATCAGCTATAATTTTGCCAAGTTGGATTAAAATTGGTCAGGTAGTTTCAGCGTGATGCGTGTTCTAAGAGACAGACAGAAAGACAGTTTAAAAAAAACTGCTATGGCTTCTACATCCATAATTAAGTTAAATCAATTATAATTTTCAAAAATTATTTAATGTACAGATTTGGCCCAGTTACAAGTTTATTATTGTATATAGATAGATAGATGATGCAATTTTTATAATAGGGCGTTTAATAACCCTAAAATCACATCAGTCCCTAAACACTAAAAGGTTACCAATGTTTTGTTTGTTCATTAACAGAGGCAACAGAAGCTATCCTAATTAGGGGTTCTTAATTGACTTGTGGCTTTAATCGCAGCTTGAGAGTAAACATGGATTAACTGGATTACATAATATGGTGGGCTGCGTTTATTTTCTCTATAATAGTTCATTAGTTCTTCAGTTAAAATATGTTAGGTGCAGTCATGCTTAGCTTAGAAACAAGCTGTTCGTTCACCACTAAAACCTCGCGAATCACACGATGCGCGATGTACGTATTTTCTCACATTTTGGATCATATTTTTCTAACTTCTCAAATCAAATCAAAGCAAATAGTTTATTTGCCTAAAGACTTGGTTAATCCATACCAATTTATAAAAGTGAAACGTTGTTTGTTTGTTTGGGGAGCTTTCACGCGATAACGGTTGGACGGATTTACCTTATTTAAGTTTTAATATTGTTTGTTCTTTGTTTTGGTATACAATAAAGTGTATCGTATCGTAAACAAAGAGAAAAAAACATTTTCCTATCAACCATTTGTATAACATGTTTAAAAGCAAAAACATGTTTTTCCTTGTAAATAAGGAACTACATGGCTCCAGACAATGTGTGCCACAAATAGCACGGATGCACTTTTTTTGTGCTCTGAAATCTCTATCTGAGTATGTAGAGTTGCCCCAGATCAGCAGACTGAAACTATGAATCCGTGATATGCTTGTAATGCGGCTTCCCTCGTTATCATGTGCCGAATTCTTCAAAGGACAAAATTAATCTATTTATTTTTATGGATATACCATTTACATGACATTTCCAGTTGCACATGTTGTCGACCTGAATACCAAGGAACTAAGTAGAATCTACTTCGTCTATAATTTGTGACTTATATTTAACGCATAGCATATTGGGCTTAGAGTGGTAAGTAGGGAATTTCATCATTTATATTTAACGCATAGCATATTGGGCTTAGAGTGGTAAGTAAGGAATTTCATCATTTATATTTAACGCATAGCATATTGGGCTTAGAGTGGTAAGTACGAAATTTCATCATTTTCATTTTAGTTATTTGTATTTATCCAGACACCATTTTTTTATTATTTTTGTTAAGACTTTTTGTTACTCTTTATTATACCTAAGTATAGACACATAATGAATAATAATACCTGCATCGATAGTTAGATTATCCAACTATAATTACCAAATTCATGAAAATCGATATATAAATCGAAACAAATACACTCAGACAAAAAAAAAACGCCTATTCATCCAAGTTGATTTGGAGACTTCGCTTAGCTCGGGCAAGAATCATTCTGTTGGTTCCTATATATAATTTATGCATGTATAATTCTATCACAAGTAATTTTATTTTAATTCTATTCACGCGCCTGCCAACCGTTTTTCTATAGGTTAGCAATTATTAAACTTTTCGTCTACTGTTTTAGTGTTAATTTAAAAAAATAAAAATAAATTCGACTCTAATTACACTGTTAATTAAACCAAAACAGAAAAACGGAACATAACCATTAAAAGTGATGTTATTCAAGCAAAAGGAAAAATACCAGTAGCAGGGCGCAGATTAAATCTGTTTCAGCTTAAACTCTTGCCCTTTTTATAAAAAGTTAATAGTGTTCCTGTCCTAAATGGTTCTCGGCTGGTTACCTCCCGCCCTGCTCTGAGGTAGGTCGATTATGGGGCAACCACGAGATCTTATAAGACCGAAACCTTTTATCTTTTAAGACCGAATGGGTACTGGGCTAGAACATGTGGGCTACTTATAAACCTCTAATATTATATAGATGTAGTAATTATTTATAATTTGTTGTTGTCCACTATGGCACTTGCCTGCTGTAAAAAAGGGAATAGCTAAACCTTTGACCGATATGCTT
Source organism: Alsophila aescularia (assembly GCA_946251855.1). Taxonomy (NCBI): domain Eukaryota; kingdom Metazoa; phylum Arthropoda; class Insecta; order Lepidoptera; family Geometridae; genus Alsophila; species Alsophila aescularia. Next base: position 47,967,265 of record OX276378.1, read on the forward strand.
TGTGCTGGGCTATTATAGTTTTTCTCTAGATTCAAGGGTATGATTATGAATGAAATAAATAAATAAATATATTCGGGACAATTCACACCAATTACCTAGCGCCAAACTAGGATACTCTGTATTATGGGCACTAGACAACGGATATACATACATAGATACAAATATTACATCCACGACTCAGAAACAATCATCTCTGTTCATCATACAAATTATTGCACCTTGTGGGATTCGAACCCACGACCGTTTGATTTTGTAGTAGCCACTAGATCAATCGGTCGTCAAAACTCGGTCGTTATTTTATAAACACTACCTATACCTATACAGCAAGCTCAGCGGGAAAAGAAAACGGTAAAGGAGTCTATACATAAAAGTCGCCCACCCCGCCGACATAGCCGGCATTTGGTGTCGGTGGCATTATTTCAGCGAATCATGGCGACAAATTGCGCCCGCGAGTGCTACCCGGGTATTTGTGGCTATATATACGTCGGTAATCACTAACTGCCAAAAGAAGTTGCTGTTTTGTGCCACCGACAATGTTTTCCAACTTGTACGTGAAGCCGAGTAACCCGCCGACAACAAAGCCGACGAGCGGATTTGTCGGCGTGTCGGTGACTTTGGTGTATAGCCTAATTATTGTATTACTAAATCTTAATTTCTTAAATTTTTAATATTAATTACTACATTAATAAAATATTAAATAATTAACACTAAAATTTATATATAAAATAAACTTAAAATAATTTAAAAAAATAAAAATTATTCTTATCATATAAAATTTATCATACGAGAGAGACGGCCTGCGAAATGCGGCTGGCAAGAAATGGTTGAAGAGAGCTGAAGACCGAGCTCAGTGACGTGCATTAGGAGAGGCCTACGTCCAGCAGTGGACTGGTATAGGCTGATGATGATGATACAATTTATATTGAAAGTAAAATACACAATAGACCTTATTGTAACAAAATGTGATAGCAGTTTCGGAATGCTAGGGATAACTAAAAAACTCAAAAATGAATAATCTTAAATATAATTACTTTGCACATGTCATTTATTTTTAGAGACACATTTCTTGTCCTTGTCCGTGACTAGTCACTGCTTAAACCATTAAGACCATCCCACCACACCGCCTATTACACTGTCCGGGGAAATTAGGACAAATGGCAACCCTAGTCGTTTATAATCTAATCACTGTAAAGTGCTTTCTTTAGTAAATAAAGTCTTGTTATGCGAAATTACGCTTGGCGTCGGATATTTTTGCGTAAACTACCCCAAAGAATGCGATACCGACCTATGTCGGTTCTATGAACGACTATTTTAATTTTTATTTCTTTTAACCTTTAATCTACAGCAGAGGTCCCCAAACTTTTTTGTCTCATGAAAACATAGCAAGTGATGTTTTTCGGTCTTGGGCAAAAAACTTTGGGCGGTTTTTTTGCACATTCATCAACTTCATATGAAGGGTACAGAAATAAAAGGGACTCATCGACATATTTCATAAAAGCTAGCTAACTATGCCATTCGATTCGTTTCAAACAGCCCTTTCGTATGATTACTTTAAAACAGTATAAATAGGGCTCATTACAAGTTATATCCATTCATTAAAAAACCTTAAATGAGTTTAAGGAGCCCATTGCAGCTCGAACTGAATAGAAGGTGCACATTGCGTGTAAACCCGGTAGAGAATTAGGTTTTTTTATTATTATATTTCATACATTTTTTCTCCATATATGCAAGATCTTTGAGGTGCAGATAGTAAACATTAAAAATGATATTAAACATAATAATTACAGGTCTATTATTTGAAAAGCCATTATCTCTGGTTTGTTTTTGTTGATGAGCCCTGTCTTTTCCTGTACCCTTCATATGTGTTTTTGACAGCTGGTATAGTGCTACTCACTTTGAAAGATTTATCTTTCTAACTGTAGGGAAGTGTAGAGTGAAAAACCCTAAAAAACCTAATATAACTCTTTATCGCGTTTCATGAAATTTCATGTTTTAAAAAAATTACTTTCACGTCCCATGTTTAAAAAGTGTTTACTTCATAGGTATAGGTTAGGTATAATTTCTGTATATAAATATATGTCTTTATATTAAAAGAATTAAGAAAGTATTATGTAAATAAATAGGAATATCTGTCTATGTGGATTATTCCATTTAACCAGTACCTTGCCGCGTGTACAGAACTCTGGATGATACTGGAATACAGATAGAATCCGTGCTTTGGCACTAACTATTTAACCAGTACCTTGCCGCGTGTACAGAACTCTGGATGATACTGGAATACCGATAGAATCCGTGCTTTGGCACTAACAATTTAACCAGTACCTTGCCGCGTGTACAGAACTCTGGATGATACTGGAATACAGATAGAATCCGTGCTTTGGCACTAACTATTTAACCAGTACCTTGCCGCGAGTACAGAACTCTGGATGATACTGGAATACAGATAGAATCCGTGCTTTGGCACTAACTATTTAACCAGTACCTTGCCGCATGTACAGAACTCTGGATGATACTGGAATACAGATAGAATCCGTGCTTTGGCACTAACTATTTAACCAGTACCTTGCCGCGTGTACAGTACTCTGGATGATACTGGAATACAGATAGAATCCGTGCTTTGGCACTAACTATTTAACCAGTACCTTGCCGCGTGTACAGAACTCTGGATGATACTGGAATACAGATAGAATCCGTGCTTTGGCACTAACTATTTAACCAGTACATTGCCGTGTGTACAGAACTCTGGATGATACTGGAACACAGATAGAATCCGTGCTTTGGCACTAACTATTTAAAAATAGTTTAAAATGATTTGTTAATTCCGTTGCGTAGTTATACTTACAAAAAAACGTACCTATACCTATTACCACATTCCAAGGCGAGCTTTTTTACCGAACTTTAGAACATTAAGATTCCCAGTCCAAATGAACAGACATCTTGTGGTTCTAAATAGCTTCTAATACAATGACTCATTGTTACATTACCGCTGCTATTATCAGACGGTTACACCAAATTCTTTTTCCCTACCCAGTTATAATTTAATGTGCGGACAAGAGAGAAATCCATAAAACCTAATGGAAAATTCCAGAAAGCGATGAGGTTTCCAAGATTTATATCAGCGTCTTAAACGAGCGCCGCATCGACTGTTAAGCTTATTACGGTTGATGAAATTGATTTTTACTGAGGACATAAATAACTTTGACATTAACCTACTTTGTTTGAGTGCTATGTAGGAAAAAGGTGAAATTATTATCTCTTGGGTAATATATGGAAAAGATGCGCTTGACGGTTTAAAAAAACTGCATTGTACCACAGAATATGTATAATCTAGTCGTATTACAACTTCGTTTGGTTTGTTTAAATTTCAGTAATTTGTCTTATTACCACGAAGGTGTGCGATTCTGTAAAGTGACTGGCAGTTCTAAACCCAACGTAATTATAGGGAACGTGAGGCTAGAGACAGTTAACCAATACGTCTATCTTGGACATAATATTATATCCTTCGTTAAAGAGCATCAACATAGAGAGATATTTGGGAGGATTCAGCTCAGCTGCATTTGGCAAGCTTGACGATAAACTCGCCTTAAACCAACTCGCCTGAATTGCCTGAATGCCCACCATGACATGGACGCTCACGAAGGCAGCTGTGCATTAAATAAGAGTTGCACAAAGAGCCATGGAGAGTGCCATGCTTGGCATAAATTAAAATACCGAGCTGGTAACACCGTAGTTAGATGTACAAATTAAAGTCAAAGAGTTGATTTTTAAACTCAAATGGTGTTTGGCAAGACACGTGGCTAGGCAAAATGAAAACAGGTAGATTAAAGCGTTGTCCGAGTGGTGGCCGAGAACAGGCAGCAGAAGAGTCGGTCGTCCAGTAGCAAGATGGATCAACAAAATAGTATCGATCGTGGATCGAACATGGATGCGCACAACAAAGGCTCAAGACGGGTGGCATACAAAAGAAAGGCTTATGCTCAGCAGTGGGCGGACACAGTCTGAAAGTTTTGATGATGAAAACGGGTAATTTTGTGCCTCACTAATTGAAGAATTTTCTTTCTTTACAGGTGTTAACCCGTCTCTTTTCGTCGATATCTTATACAAAGAGGTAAGTTATTATTTTAAAATAAGAAAAAAACGTATAAAATTGCCAAGGAATGTTATCTTTGTCAAATATAACGTTTGGTAGTACCAACTGCACCGCACAATACACGAGGTGGCATAATTCACGTTGCAAGATCCACGTAGCCCCTGACACATTATCGAGCGAATTTCGTTCCATTACAGGAAGTTAACCTAAATGTTTGATAGATTGTAGCTGCCTAGCTGCCGTTACAATATTAGGACCGGAGCGGGTGCACGTTGCCGTTTGATGGGGTCGTAAAATTTAACGTGACTTCAGATCGACGACGCCGCCGCCCGCCCGCCCTACCTCACTGCCTTAACGTGTTAAAGGCAGTTCTTAAACTTCGAACCTTTTTGACACCCAATTTGTTGCACGCACACTCGTTTGGTTCGTTCTGTAAGGTGTGAGAATCTTACGAATAATTAAAAAATTATCGGATCAGGAACATAATGGAAAATTCAGTTCAAAACCGACAGAAAGTGTTTAAATTCTGACTGCACTAGATTGCATTACTAGCAATTTGTGCTAGCACCAGATGACTGTTTTGTTAATAATTTAACGGTCCTGAAATTACAATCAATTTTCAAGCTAAGTACATTACATATTTATGGATAAACCTATAATAAGTTACGAAGCGATTTTAATTAATTATAAGCAACCAAATTGTCAGAAGCAATATGATTCAAGAAAATCAATTTGTTGGAATCCTTCAAGCTTAACTACTGTTTGAAGATTAATTTGCTTACATTTCTGTCGGTGTTTGTAGCTTGGAATATATAATATTATGCTCAGAATGTTTGGAGAACATGGTTCGATGAACAGCGCTTGATCGGATTTCAAAGATGCGATGAAACCGCAGGTGTTGTGCGAGCAAACATGTTCGTGAAGCTAGTTCAGTCAACAAGTTAGCTGATTCCATAACTTGAAATGTTCAAAGCTTTTAACAAATAATAACACGTATCCAGGGAAATTTTTGATAGTTGTAGACCGCAATTTAAAAAGTACAACGTTCTTCCTCTGCAGTACCTCCAGAGTGCAACGTTCTTCCTCTGCAGTACCTCCAGAGTGCAACGTTCTTCCTCTGCAGTACCTCCAGAGTGCAACGTTGTTCCTCTATAATAGGAATAATTTGTCTTTTTACCAAAACTCACCCGAAATATTTGTTAAAACTAAGTTTAATCATAACAAAAAATCGCGGCAAAAATGAGTAAATTTTACGAACCTGCTATACAAACCTCCTTGTCATAATGAAATTTATAATAATAAAAAAGGTGCATTTCAATTTATATTAGAATCCCCAATGATTTTAAAAATATTACAAGGCAACAAAATTAAGAAACTTTTAAGTGACTGGCTCATAAGTAACAGTTTTTATAGCATTAAGGAATTTGTAGAATTTTGTGACAAAAATTCTTTTTAATGTTTGCACGTCTACTTTCTTAACTTTCTTAAAATATTTGATAGTGTTGAGACGAGAAGACGCTTGCCTGATGTCAAGCGTCACGCATGCCCATAACAGTTGCAGTGCCACCCATAACTTTGGTTGCATATCTTGTGCGGCACTGTACAGCACTCGTCACCAAACCGAAACACAGAAATGTTTACACACTACTGCTTGGCGGTCGAATATCTAACAAAGGTGTGGTACTTCTCCAGGCGAACTCTTGCGTGAGAGGCCTACTATTACATTATATAAAGTTGGAAAAGCGATCAATTGATTGTCTTTAGGGTGTCAGGGTCTCATCCGTGTATTCATCTGTCCCATAGTCTCATATCAAAAGTAGATTCCTGTTTCAATTTTTCCTACTTCAAACTCCCGTTTTATTTCTCCTTTGTATCTACACTTTATTATCTAATCGTCATAGTGGTTTACTATACCATTTACAAAGAAGTACATAGTAACGTAAGAGAGTTTTTATCATCTTATTGCTCCAAGTCAATCTCACCTGCTAGATGGCGGTATAACCATCACGGCAATGGCGTAGTTAAATACTACAGGCCAGTGATGGTCAGCAGCGTCACCGGTGCAAGAAACTACGCTAAGAAGGTCGGGCTCAGTGGCGTTCACTAGGAAAGGCCTACGTCCAGCAGTGGACGAATTCGGGCTGATGATGATGATACCGTATTTCACTAGCGTAATGTTATGTATGTGTTTACCAACCTACGAATACCTAAGTTGCACAAGTGAATATAAGTTCTCTTGTTACAACTATGTAGGTAAGATAGAAATAAACCGCCATAATGCTTAGTAATGAGCTCAGTTCTGATGGTTCTTGATAAAGATCTTGAACATTATGTTTAGCGAGTAACTCGTGTTTTTTTTAAAGTTCCATACATTCAACGCGTATTTGTCACAGCTTAATTGAATATAATTTTTGAATGGATAATTTGTCACAAAGTATTAAGAATTATGAACAGAATATTGGACGGCCTGTATAAGAGGTCAGGACAGAGTATAATAGAGAACAAAGCAAAGATACGTGCTCAATATCAATAACTGACTCTAGGACACCTTATAACGAGGTCAGACAAAGTTTGCATACCTACTTTATGGTTGGTGCTTAGGTACTGCTTTTTGTCATTGGAGATCGCTTACCTTCAAGAAAACAAGCTGCTCGAGTCGAGGGGTAGTTTCCTTAACCTTCAAATAATGACGAAAACAAGCTGCTCGAGTCGAGGGGTAGTTTCCTTAACCTTCAAATAATGACGAAAACAAGCTGCTCGAGTCGAGGGGTAGTTTCCTTAACCTTCAAATAATGACGAAAACAAGCTGCTCGAGTCGAGGGGTAGTTTCCTTAACCTTCAAATAATGACGAAATATTCAAAGTAGCCAACGTAAAGTTACGTAATAATGAGGTTTCTTATTTGTTGACCTTTTCTTGAGGCTTTTGCCCTCAAAAGGAATTGCTGAAAAGAGCAGCGGTTTTCGTGAGTCGGTTTATTACATTAACATAAAAATTTACTTCGTAATTTAATGAAAACTAAACAGAGACGCGTGCGCTATTTTGTTTCGCGAGCGTTGGTATCTCGGGGGCGCGCCACAAATGTTTTAACCACACTTAACCAAAAAATATGACTAGATTTTGCGGTTAAAGTTAAAAAGTTAGCTGTTCATACAATTTAAAACTTCAATTAACCACAAAGGTATATATATATATATATATATATATATATATATATATATATATATATAACAGTTATTGAACTAGTAGTTCTGCGAACAGAAGACCTAGTGAGCACAAACTTTTTTGCAACAATCTAATAGCGCCATCTAGTAATCTAAAAGGCCGATTCCACTGGTAGACATCATTTTAAGGAACTATACTGCTCATCACACCGAATATCCTCATCAGCTCTTCACCAAATTTTTAAGAGACCAATTTTAAGTCTCTAACTTTCAACTAAAAAAAATGCCATCGAAAGCCTTCCTAATTGTAGTGCAACCTTCAACCTTCATTGATGATGATGATGATGACCCCCTAATTAAAAATCCCAAACGAAAAAATAATCTATAAATTCGCAAAACCTGTATACCAAGTTTCGTCCAGATAGGTTGTAAGATACCTGTAGAAGACCAACAAACTGACAGATGAAAACAAATTGATTGAACTTGAAGCAGAGACGCTTCGCTCGCTCGGTCAACTACACTAACTTAACCAACAAGGTTCTCCTATAACAGTTATTAAACAACACTAGGTATACCATAAAAAGGCTATTACATAATACGTAATACATATAATTCAATGGTTACATACCTACTCTATGAATTTAAACTGCAATTAACTAACTACAAAGGACGTCACATAACAGCTATGAAACTACACTAACTAGACCACAAAGGTGGTCACGTAAAAGTTACTAAATTGACAATCTATAAATCCATACCAATATATAAAAGGGAAACGTTGTCTGTTTGTTTGTTTGGGGAGCTTTCACGTGATAACGGCTGGACGGATTTTGATGAAATTTGAAATGGAGATAGCTTATACCCTGTAATAAAACATAGTATACTTTTATCCCGGAAAATTGAAAGTTTCCAAGTGAGAACTGGAAAATGTTGATCACTTGCTGTAAGGAATGGTTGCACGGAAACGAAACAACAAGTCTGTCAAAAAACATCAAAAGCGTTGGTGCTATACGCATTTTTGCATTGGTTTTTAATATCCTAGAAGAACATAAGATGCTTTCTTTCGCGATAAGCGCGGGCGGATAAGGCGGGATAGCTATTTAAATACAATTTCTAAATTATATTATTTCTAAATTATATTAGTGTTTAAAAAGCTTTCCTAATAATATAATTCCATAACAACTATCAAGCTTTCATTAAAAATTGACATGGTTAAAACAGAGGGTTTGAGCGTGGCATGGTCGAGTGCTTGCCATAGGATACCCTCGGGCTATGGACCGAGCCTCATTGAATATTTTCAGCAAACTTTAAAAGTGCTTTCTGAATACTACAGGAGAGCACAGTGCGGCGACGTGAGGTTATGCAACACCAGTAACAACATAAAATTACATCCCATATGCAGAAACTTTTATAAGCTTCTTGTTTATTTATAGTTATTATCATAAGTACTATCCGTGGCTGTAGTTTTCCGAAGAAAAAATATAAAAAAACATTTTTTAAACGGGAATTTAAATATTAACTAACGTGAGCGTGATTTATTATTTAAAGATGTGTTACGACTGTCACTCACGAGTTATTTCGTCGAACAATTCGATACTGACAATTCCGCTGTTGCTGAGCACGCCCTGATTAAAGAGACTAAACATTTCTTAAGATTTGATTAGGCTTCCGTACTAGCGAGAGAAAGATTTTTCGTGCCGCGGAAAGTACGGGAAGCCATTGAAATGAGTCGGCACCCAAATTTTAACAGGGACTGCGGCTGGGTAATACCACCCGCATGGAAACCGGTGCTAAATATAGCCTCCTCCGAAAGTTAGCCGTTTCTCTGCGAGGTAGACACTGTCGACAAGTGGTGTGAGGACCCTACATTGCTTGTGTACGCCAGCGACAACAGTGATAATGGGGCGTGGGCGAGTGTGTCTACATCTGGGCTGGGGCTCCCCCCGCCTGCAGCACCTGCGCCATCAGCGCCGCTGACGCAACGGGTGACACGCGCGGTGGTCCGCATTTCGCGTCACGCCCTCGCTGCTCGCTGCGCAAACTCCTGAGGATGGACGTCCGCGGCATGGTCGAATTGTTCGACGAAATAAATCGTAAGAGACAGTCGTAAAAAAATAGGGAATATGTTTGTTCTTTAATTTCAATAACATATTTTAATACTAATTATTGTTAATGCTTATATACAGTACATATGAGAACATCGGTGTATAAAGATGTAACGTGAGCTTTCGCAATGGATAGACAGTTTATTCGTTTAACAGCATAGATCTTATTAAAAGTGGGAAGATTAGGTACCAGCTCCTCGGACGTGGACTGCATAAATTATGTGCAATATACACAATTGGCCGTCTTTGGCCTCATTCACAATCAAAGTAGCGTTTGTGTAGCACGTGTTAGCAGTAACTCATTCGCGCTACAGCTGCGTATGTCTCTTTTTTTTGTATGTATCTTTGTTGTTGGTGCACACAAATAACTATATGGTGGGAATGGAGCTCTGTTAGGTGTGTATTTTTGTCGTTGTACCTAGTCCAGTATTTGATTACGTGATATTGAAGCGTGCCGAATCTGCCCCCCTTTAACTAGGTCTATGTTTCACAGCGCTCTCTTGAAGATCTTCGGCCCTGCAAGTCCTATAACCATTAATGTTATTGCCTTTTTCAGGATAAGACGTTGAAATTCAGCAGTGAGTCACAGGATAAATAATAGTACTCTGTATGTGAGTTAAGAGAACAGTTTCATTGAATTAAGCATGGGTGCACAGAGGAGAAATGGCAAGCAATGTTGTGAACCTTGTCTGTATATATAGCAAAGATGTTTGTGTGATGCCAGCCTCTTGTAAATCACAACAACTCTCCCCTTTAACTGCCTATTAAAAGTCTCCCATTTCTGCGAAAATCCACCAACAATAAGGAAATCTTCGCTGCTTATTTTCTTAGATACATATGTTTCCTCTTTGCTCATCTCACTTTTGGTGGTATACCGGTGCCACACTGGGGCTTAAAGTATACTCTTTCTACGGGCATAGACGACAATTCGAGTGGGTTATGTCATGGCAACGCAGGTAACTATCGATCCCTCTCCAAACTTCCACTCGAATTCAAAGACAAAGAAAGAGAGGTATCAATTAAGAACTTTTCGCTTAAAGTTTAAAACAAACAAAACAAAACAGAGGTTCGGAACGAAAGGTTTTTAATAAAAACGACTGTGAAGTCTCATAAAAGCGAAGTTAGACTTTATTAGGAAGGTGGAAGGGTGATGGAAAACATCTGCTTTGTTGAGTGGTGAATTAAATCTGTTGTGACTAAGTCGTTCAGGCAGGAAGTTTCAGACTTGTTAAGGTAATGACATGGACAAACGGAGGATATTTTTTGTTCAATTAGGTTTATTGGGTGCTTGGGCGATATTCAAATGCTCTTTGTAGAATGAGGCACGTAAAAAAAGTTTGCAAAAGCTTCGTCTAGTTTGCGCACAGATTTTCCGCTCATACTCAGTTAAATTTGATTGTGACAAAATAAGAGCAGAGCAGTGATTTACGTACAAAAAGAAAGCAAATCTATTTTCCTGATTTACATCGATTACATCAACCTGTTTTTTTTTGAGTTGGTATTACCATATATGATTAAGTTGTCAGGGCGTTGTTTGGATCATCTGTCGTAGATTTAAAATACTTTATGATGATCTGAAACAGTATAAGTCATTTTCTAGTAATCATGTTCATTTTTCTAGTGCCAAAATATTTTTAACATTCGTTCCTCTATTAATGTAGAGTCTGAAAGTCAACATGCACTGCTAACGAGACTTTGGTACAGCCGACCTTTGAGGAATCGATCGAAAATCGCTACTCTACGTGACTACATGAGTTGGATAACTTTACGGTTTTTTAACTTTTTTGTTCAATAATGTGTATTAAGATGGCGTAATATTCTACTGCTTATATAAGTTCTAGCTGCGCCCCGCGGTTTCACTCGCGTAAGTGATGATGATAATGAAGAAAAGTATCATATGTGTATAGTTAAATATTTAAACGGGACTTAATCGCGCTGAAAACTTAATATTTATTTACCTCGACGTTTCGATCAAGTTGCATTGATCGTGGTCACGAGAAGACTGAAGTAGCGGGTGTCAGCGTCGAGAAGGGCGAGCGTTGTCTCCAACTACCCGCATCTGGTTTTGTAAAAATTCAGAATTGTCACGACACACTACTCTAACGACATCTGCAGATAACTTCTGACATAAACCGCGACGCGAACACTTGCTTATCACGGGATTCCAGGACGCAGCCAACTTGAAACCATCCTCTCGGTTGAAATTGGGATACTTTTTAATTTCAACCGCTTCACGTACAATCCTGGAATAGTAGTGACGTTCCGTGGAGAGGATCTTCGGGTCATGGAGTTCAATCCAGTGATTAGGGCCCGATTCGAGCAAATGCTCAGCGATTGCAGATTTATTTATCTGGCGGTTCTTTACAGCTGCAATGTGTTCTTTGACCCTTTCCGCTATAGTACGCTTGGTTTGTCCAATGTAGGAACTACCGCAGCTGCAATCTATCTTATATACGCCAGGAGTTTGAAAAGGAATGACATCTTTCGGTATTCTAACATGTCTTGCTAACTTGGATAAAGGAGTATAAACGGTCTTGATAGACAAGTCCTTTAATAAAACACCGACTTTATCCGTCACTCCTTTTACATAAGGCATGAAAGCCGCCTGTCTATCGACATCAGACCTACTCTTTTTATATCTGCGTCTAGGACGCTAACGTCTGGTCACCACATATCCGTTTCGCTTGAGTACCTCTTGAACATGAGACACTTCGGCATCCAAATGTTCAGGGTCACAGAGGGCATGAGCTCTGTCTAAAAGTGATCTGGCTACTGATTGTAAATGCCGCGGGTGGTGATGTGAAAAGGCGTTGAGGTATGTGTCAGTGTGTGTTTGTTTCCTATAAACAGAATGAGATAACGAGCCATTAGGTCTCACCGACACTCTGACATCCAGGAAAGCTAACGTTTTCTCCACCAGTTCCAGTTCATAGGTAAACTTGATGTTGCCATGGATCGAGTTTAGATGATCTACCTAATTAGCTACTGTTTTCAAATAATTATCATCATTATTCATTCATCACCATCATCATCATGTCAACCTTTAGAAGTCTACTGCTGAACATAGGCCTCCCCCAAAGAGCGCCATGACGAGCGATCTTGTGCCACCTCCATCCACCGACTTCCTGCGATGGCTACAATGTCGTCGGTCCATCGTGTGGGGGGTCTCCTCACACTTCGCTTGCTTGTTCGTGGTCGCCATTTAAGAACTTTTATTCCCCAGCGGTTGCCGGTTCTGCAAACTATATGGCCTGCCCATTGCCACTTCAACTTGCAATCTCTGAGAGCTATGTCGGTAACCTTCGTTCTTCTACGGATTTCCCGGGATAGAGTCAGAAATGATTCTGACTCTATCCCGTAGTGAAACACCGAGCATAGCTGTCTCCATTGCACGCTGCGCAACTCTGAGCTTTTGTATGAGACCAATAGTTAGCGACCACGTCTCAGTGCCGTATGTCATCACTGGCAACACGCACTGATTATAAACTTTCGTCTTGAGTATCTGCGGTATCTGCGACGAGAAGATATGGCGTGATTTCCCGAACGCTGCCCATCCAAGTTGGATTCATCGGTTGACCTCTTTGTCGAAGTTGCATCTACCTAGTTGGATCGTCTGACCCAAGTAGACATAGTGATCAACAGCTTCGATAATATCGTTGCCAACATAAACTGGCATGGGTACGACATGGGCATTTAACATGATGTTCGTCTTGCCCATGTTAATTTTAAGACTCACCTGTTGGGAAAAAATATTGAGGTCACTGAGCATTGTGCTTAGGTCTTCCAGGGTTTCAGCCATGATGACTATATCATCAGCAAATCGAAGGTGAGTGATGTATTCGCCATTGATGTTAACAGCAAATCCGTTCCAGTTCAGAAGCTTGAATATATCTTCCAGTGCAGAGGTGAACAGTTTCGGAGAAATAACGTCTCCCTGTCTCACCCCTTTTTGCAGCTGGATAGAATTCGTGCTCTGATCCTGAAGACGAACATTATTCATTACAATGCATTATTATGCATTCCCAGCACTGCTAGGACACATGCGTACTCTCAGAGAGAGAGAAAGTATGGTCATAATTTTCCATCATCATTGGCAATCAGTTCTTTAACGATAATAATGCTCTAAAGAAGGCTTAAAAAAAGACGGAGTCCACACCGCCAAATCGAAAGTGAAGCACCTAAGATATGCCGATCCGCTCGTACGCACAAGCCTGACGCAAACACTTGTTTACTCCATGTTATGCCAATCAGCTGCCATATCACAGCAAGGTCACTCGTAATAATTATATCAAGTTCTCACGAAAAATCAAAAGCAAGCAGTATTTTGTGATGAAATTGTGTATCAACCACAAAACACCACAAATGATCCACTCATGCACACTACGCTGATACCATTTGCCTTCACTCGTTTGTTTGGCGATGTACACTCTATCTTATTTTAAATCTTCTTTTATGCTTTATGCTGAAGAAGTGAAATTACATTCTTAAACCCTACTTCACAGATGTGTATTTTTACAAGAACAATGAAAATGTGTTTTGTAATGGTAAGCCTCTTACGCAAGAGTCCGCGGGGAAGTAAGACAAGATGCACACAAAATGTGTTGTGTAATGGTAAGCCTCTTACGCAAGAGTCCGCGGGGAAGTAAGACAAGATGCACACAAAATGTGTTTTGTAATGGTAAGCCTCTTACGCAAGAGTCCGCGGGGAAGTAAGACAAGATGCACACAAAATGGTTATTTATTTACAAAAATCCAACACATGAATTACATATTCATAAAATTGTAACAAAGAGCATTCATTTTACGCGAGCTTACATTCGTACCAAATAAAAAGGCAACAAAGCAATTTGCGCAGTAATAACACAGCACTCTAGGGATTACGTCGGCTAAAGCTATCCTGCGCCGCTGTAAATAGCGTTTGTGCAGTCAAAGAGGCCATAACACGTACACTGTAGTCAGAGAAGTGGAGGGTAAGAGATACCCCACTATAATAGGTACCGTTTTTGACTTAGAACACATTTTTCGCACAGTAAAATCCTTTGCTTGTGTCTCTCTGTATTGCCCTTCCGGTTACTATTAGACGCGCTCAATCGCTGAATTGCTTTAAAGCTCAAGTCAAAAACTTCTATCTTTCCATTAAAGCTGATTGATTTTACTTTTTTCTCCATACTTAAACTGATTATATTATATTTAAGTATATGTTGTTCAATAAAATATGTATTGTAGTAGTATTTATCTTATATAAGTAAGTATGGTTTAAGTAGTTTATTGAATATGCAAGTATAGTCATATACATATTTTTGCATCATTTATTGTATTGTTTTGCACCACCGTCCTTTTTTTATTAGTAATTTCTGGCCATCCAAAGGTTATCTGGAAAAGATCGCTTTTAGCGATAAGACCCACTGCGCCTGTTTTCATGTATATTTTTTTCCCTTAATACTGGTGCAATAAATATAATAATATAATTCAGGTTAACTTAAGAATTATCCTGCGTTGCTGTAAATAACCCATAGGCATTCAAAATTAGACTAACGGCCTTAATAATATGTATGAGAATATAAAAGAGCCTTCAAAATAATCTAAGCAGTCAGATAATCGTAGGGTTATATTGAGATTATTCACCTCAACAAATATATTGATAAAAGTAGAAAACCAATAACACAAATCGTATTTTCCCGAATCGTCAATACCATCGGTTTTAACCACCGACAACCGATCAACTTGAAGCACCACTCAGAGAGCTTGGGCAAATCACAGGTTCCCAAACATTTGGGTCGTTTTAGTCTATAAATACAGGTGAAAATACAGGCCAGACCCTTCCTATTTATCTTCGTTAAGTGAACTAACATGTATAGTGCGTAACTAATCCAATATGCCGGGGGCAAGTTTGTATGTTTACTTGTGTTCTTAGTTCACGAACACTAAATTACAAAAGTTGCATAAAAAGTGTACTGAGATAACATCAATTAATAGATCAAGAAACAATGTAAATTCATTACCTTCAAAAAACTTTGTACGTTTTTTTAGCTTTCAAGAATACGCTGCCTCCATATTTTATTAGACTTAGGGATTCTATTGAACCCTGATCTCCACCGTCCTTGAAGGCCAATTTCTCAAACTTGTGAACCAACTGATAAACCTCCTAATTAAATTAAAATTAAAACAACAAATCGACGATTATACACACTTTGAGAACCACTGAGATAAACAACGCCAGACATTCGACTCATAATTAAATTGGAATTAAAGCAAGCAATCTAGGAGGATACACTCGCGACATCAATAATCCGGCTGAAACTCCCGCCGTGAGGCACTCCTTTCTAAATTAGATTTCTCAGGCCGTGAGCTTGGCTCTAAATTGTCTTGGAACAAGGATCGAAACTATATTACAAACAGGACTTTTCAAACGCGTAATTAAACGGATGGATAAATAATGACTACACGTAGGGCTTATTATTCATCCTTGCTTCATTCAGGGGCAGATTTAGAGTCTAAATGGCTGATTATATAATGATTTAAAAAAAAAAGAAGTTTAACTCAAATATTTTCATAGTAAAATACCTATTCACTAGTGCTCACATAATCGAGTCTGTTATTGAGTTCCTTTGAAAAGGTTTTTCGTCTTATTTCCGTCCAATCAAAACATTTCAAGGAATACCTATCACGTCGCCGTTGATTGACAACAGTTGCACAAGTTTCGTTGTTCTACCCAACTTCATATACTTACTACGCAATAAAACTTTTGGGCCTAAGAATTTTCAGTGAAGTTATATATGTCGTTTTCGCGGAAACTTACGAAAGGGTTCGATGATTTGTTTCAGAGGAAGTGTCAGGTTCGATTGGTACTTTACTATAAGGAATGCTGGGTGGGTAAAAAGTTTAAATAATTGTATTTCATTGCTTGGTTTTTGCGTTCAGTTAGTTTCAAATAAATAAACAGTGGGCCGCAAAAAAAAAACTTTTTATTTCTTTTTGGTGATTGTGATAAAAACCATAAATAAAAAATTTTGATTTTTATAGATTAGCATCAGCTCAGAAATCTAACAGCTCGTGGTGGGAATACAAAATACTAAAATGTGTGAAAAGCGCATACCTATTTAGCACATTTTTCGAAATATAATAAAATTTTATATTTTTACTTAACCTACTTTTATTCAAAATAAACTTCATAATCTTAAATATTATGACGTTTATTAAAGAAATATAAAATTGTATAAAATACAATCTTTATTTCATAAAGGTAGTTCTAATATTTTGGAAGTTATTCAGGTTTTTGTAAACGACCCGCTTACCGACACGCTTTCTTTGGTGCCCAGGGTAGATGACCACCCACACCATCTACAGCGGGCCTGGTAGTTATTCTGTGTTAGGCAAGAATGTTTAAAAAATACGGATCTTTTTTCAACATTCTTGGTGGCATAGCATAATATTTAAAATAGCTGTGGAAGTCGAAGATGCAATCTTCATACTAATCACACTTATAGGTATTATAAATGCAAAAGTGAGTGCGTATGTTTGTTACTTTTTACGCTTAAACGGCTGAACGGTTTTTGAAAAAAAATACTTCATAGATTCTATAAGATGAGGATTAATACATAGGTAGGATACTTTTCATCATCACGCGGGTAATACCACGGGGCGCAACATGTATTTACAAATATAGAAAATGATTGCGAAAGAGATTGTATCTCTCTCTATTCATTCATATCTACATACAAATAAAAGAGAATTCTTACGCAAAATGTTACGAAGGTAAAAAGTTTCAAGTTATAAATAAAAAAGGCAAGCCGAGAGCTTTCTTAAGAGCAGTTCATACAACTAGCAATAAACGTAGTCGTATAAGGTGCCTACACACTTATGTTTTACACCGAGGCTCGCTTCCTACAAAGTTGGTATCCGATTTTCTCCAACTTTATCTGTTAGTTCTGGCAGTCCTCCCAATTTGCGCCAGATGTTGATAGAGCTTCAACTAAACTTTCGTTAAGTAGTATGGACTTTCTCGCGATATTTTTATTGGCATCACTATTTATCGATAAAGTCGTGTTTTTAGAACCTTTGCAACTATTAAGCTAGTTCTTACACGGACATCGATATTTTTATAGATCCAAGATGGAATAACTAGGGGAAGTACAAAACGCCATACTGTTTTCTTTTGCTTTCATAACTTCTTTATTTTTGTATCTAGTACCGTAAAATTCTACAATCACAATTGTTAATCATTTATTTATATACTATACATGTAAAATCAACAATTATATCAGGTAATTAAGTTATATCATCATCATAAGCCCGTGCTCGTCCACTGCTGGACATGGCCTCTCCCAATTAACGCCACAGAGCCCAATCTTCGGCTCCTCTCATCCAGTTTCTGCCGGCCGGCTTTCGCAGGTCGTCACTCCACCTGGCCGGTGGGCGTCCTACACTACGTTTGCTAAGACGCGGTCTCCACTCGAGGACACGTCTACCCCAGCGGAATGAAGTTATAATCAGACTTAAAGAAAGATCAATAAAAAAATGACCGTTTTGTCCATAATGTATCTATGTCCGTTTTAAATAATATAATTTCACAGTTTTTCATCAAAACAAGACACATTTATATTAATTTTAAGGAATAGAAATAATCTGTTACAATATGGTTTCAAAGCAAATCACTTACCAAAACGAAAAAAACTCGTAACGGGCGAAATGCTGCTCAGACTGACTGGGAAAATGGCTGCGATAATAATCACAACATTTTGACAGTTCACTCATAAATGACAATAAAACCAGCCAGATTTGAAATACAGCTGGTACGCCATTTTACCCGTACCTTTATGTCATTTTGTACATAAGAAGATATATACCTACTCTTGAAATACTTACATAAATGTATGTTATGAAGGTTCCTTTTACCTGACTGAGGATTATGTGTTTGGGTTGTAGTATAATGTTTGTATATTTGTACGTTTCTTAGGCGCGTCCTTCAGCCTAAATGGCTTGATGGATTTTAATAAATAAGGCATAATTGGGTTCGACTTGATCACGCTGTAGAACATGTGAAGTGTTAAAAAAACAATATGGCGGTTTACAGCTGCCATATTGTATTTCCGACGGAACAAAAAATTACCAAAACCTATCGAGTGGGGTATCAAAATATAGGTATTTAAAAGACCATTTCAAAAATATATGATTCTTATAACTAAACAGTAGCAATTTTCTTTTAAGCTTCTTACAAAGTTTTAAATATTTGATTTATCAAGTTAATTTAAATACTATAGTCTAATGTTGCAATTGCAACTAATAAAGTAAAGTAAATATGTTAGTAGAAAAATAAACATTAAATTTATATAAGTACTAGCTGCTCCCCGCAGTTTCACCCGCGTCCCTCAGGAACCACACATTTTCCCCGAGAAAAAGTAGCCTATGTGTTAATCCAGGTTATGTTATAAGCTACCGCCGTACCAAATTTCATCCAAATCCGTTTAGCCGTTTAAGCGTGAAGAAGTAACAAACATACACACAACCCCTTACCCCTTACATACATACAAACTTTCGTCTTTATAGTGTGATTATTTTTGCGCATGGTCAGCTCTTATACAATAATTTTGAACGCAGTCGGGTTTTTTGTATTTTATAATAATTTTACTTCATTTGAATCTTATTTAGATGTTATGTAATCATTATTGTAGTCTGCAAAACAATACTGTTTGAAATACTTGAATTTATCTATAGTACCTACATCGTAAAGAAGCAAAGAAAAAATTCAAAACCTACAAGAAGTTTTCCAGTCACACGAGTTAATGACGTAATTTAATTAATACCCCTAGCTATTATGACGATCGGCGTGGCTTACACTACAAAATACTCGTATACCGATTCAAATTTTAAATAAAAGATAGAAAATCTTCTATCCTATCATTACCCCTGGGCATTTTATGCGATACTTGAGTCGCCGAGCCAGCAAATGTTTGTCCAAAGGCTCAGTGTCTCAAAACCCATTAAGATGTGCTTTTTTAAGCCCATTTCTAATGGATGTCTGCGTAAATCCATCGAAAGGAAACTTAAACTCTTAAGCCTTTGAAGGATCTAGTTTAATGTAGCCAACGTTTATCTTGGCCACGGTCTGGTCGGCCCACTAGGAATTATCACGATTAATGAATCTGGGAACAATCTGTGGATCTACAGGTAACTCCTGGTTAACGGATGATTAATTATTTTGGGCGCAACTCGAAACACTTCCGCTGATTTTACCTGCTCACTGCTTTGAATGTCACTGGAAACAAAGATAGTTCATCTGTGGATTCATAAATAACTATGTAGTTATGCTTCGTGGGTACTGTTACGCTACATGTATAATTTAGAGATAAAAATATTTTTAATTCAGCACGTAAAATTTCTTTATTTAATCTTTTCACCAAATTATACCTACAACAATCTTATTAACTAACTTACTTTATATTCTAAGAGCTAGTTCAATTTTACAATAGACTTGCTTGACAATTGTGCAGATAAATAAGTTAACTAAGTTAAAAATGTATAGTTCGCTTACATTAAAATATATTATCATTACTTTCAGCAAGCCAGTTCAGTCCCTTCATTTTGGGCATTATAACGATCTGTAAACAAACGGAGAGTCGTAATTTATGTTAAGTATAGTTGCACGAATGTAAAACTACGGTGCTTTGCTATTCACTTGTGTAGCAAATTTCAAAACAAATGAATATTCTATTAGCTTCGAGCTCGGTGCCTAGCAAGTAATGCTGATTTGGTTAAAATATATCGTTGCTACGTTTGCTGGCTCATGATATAACAAAAGATTAGAGTTCAGCCGTTCAACATAAAAACTATCAAATAGCCCATCAAGTTTTAATAAAGATATAGAAATACGTAAAACAGAACACTACTTAGTAGAGTATACATATCTATCTAAGTATATAACTTATAATAAAGCAATAAAAACAGAACACTACTTAGTAGAGTATACATATCTATCTAAGTATATGACTTATAATAAAGCAATAAAATCAGAACACTACTTAGTAGAGTATACATATCTATCTAAGTATATGACTTATAATAAAGCAATAAAACCAGAACACTACTTAGTAGAGTATACATATCTATCTAAGTATATGACTTATAATAAAGCAATAAAAACAGAACACTACTTAGTAGAGTATACATATCTATCTAAGTATATAACTTATAATAAAGCAATAAAAACAGAACACTACTTAGTAGAGTATACATATCTATCTAAGTATATAACTTATAATAAAGCAATAAAAACAGAACACTACTTAGTAGAGTATACATATCTATCTAAGTATATAACTTATAATAAAGCAATAAAACCAGAACACTACTTAGTAGAGTATACATATCTATCTAAGTATATAACTTATAATAAAGCAATAAAACCAGAACACTACTTAGTAGAGTATACATATCTATCTAAGTATATAACTTATAATAAAGCAATAAAACCAGAACACTACTTAGTAGAGTATACATATCTATCTAAGTATATAACTTATAATAAAGCAATAAAACCAGAACACTACTTAGTAGAGTATACATATCTATCTAAGTATATAACTTATAATAAAGCAATAAAACCAGAACACTACTTAGTAGAGTATACATATCTATCTAAGTATATAACTTATAATAAAGCAATAAAAACAGAACACTACTTAGTAGAGTATACATATCTATCTAACTATATAACTTATAATAAAGCAATAAAAACAGAACACTACTTAGTAGAGTATACATATCTACCTAACTATATAACTTATAATAAAGCAATAAAACCAGAACACTACTTAGTAGAGTATACATATCTATCTAAGTATATAACTTATAATAAAGCAATAAAAACAGAACACTACTTAGTAGAGTATACATATCTATCTAAGTATATAACTTATAATAAAGCAATAAAACCAGAACACTACTTAGTAGAGTATACATATCTATCTAAGTATATAACTTATAATAAAGCAATAAAACCAGAACACTACTTAGTAGAGTATACATATCTATCTAAGTATATAACTTATAATAAAGCAATAAAAACAGAACACTACTTAGTAGAGTATACATATTTATCTAAGTATATAACTTACAATAAAGCAATAAAAACGAAAAAGACTGTACAAAGAAGATACTAAAAAAAGGTATATGTTCTTAAAATAAGCTACTGAACAAGAATATAACATTTTTTTAAATCGTATCTTCCTGTTTGTCTGTATGTTTGTTCGCCCATCACGTAAAAACTACTAGACCGATTTCGATTCAGTTCACTGTTAAATAGCATAGGGTTTGACTTGAAAACTGATGTTCTTGGTATCTCAATCCGATGAGCAGAGGTCGAGCAATCGATAAAAACTATTTGACGGCTGAACGAATCTTGAAGAAAAGTAGTATATTCTACTTTACTTTTAAATGAAATGACCACGCGGGCACAGCTAGTAGATACATATGTCATCGGTAAATTTTAAAAATTGTTTTTATAAAATTTAACGGAATTCATATCGTAAAATTACAAATAAACGAAAAATCGTGAACGGACACGCTAATCTCTTATGAACCAATCAGTTCACAGTTTGCAATGTTACGACATTTTCGACATACTATCGCCAGTTATATTGTAAACCTTCTAGTGATTGGTCAGTCTAGTGTTTGTCACCATAGAGTTACAAATTAAAAAGAAGCGCGCCAAAATAATCGACGCACCTCGGTTCCCACTCTGCCCTACCCCCGTGTGCAATTCCAATACGCACAGAGCCTTTTTACTGTTTCACGTTTAATTTTACTCCTTGAGGTGGTAGTCGGCGTGATCTCGAGTCTCGAGGTAATTTGCTATTGGCTGACTGATAAACACGAGACTGACCAAACAGAGGCAGTTTCATAATTTGACGGTGGCGATCATTGATGTATTAAAAGGGGGGGTAGCGCTAGGAGCGCAGAAATCTGATAAATTGTAAAACTGTGCACGTATTGGTCGATAGTATTCGCTCAAGCGTAATCCATCAAATTATAAAGTAACGGTACTTACAATAATCCGTAAACTTAATATATACTCAGATTATTAAGAGAAGCTAATAACACTTCACCATTCACTTCAAGGCAGAGAAGTGCTTGAGAAGTGAATTAAAACAGACGAGGCTAGTCCACTAACATGAAAACGTACATAATTTGACACAGATGCTTCTCGTAAAGAAATTATAAATTGTGACGGTCGATATTCGCCTACTATAACCCCGCCCCGCCCTCAGGGCAAACTGGGGGCACTTCTTAGAAGCACTGGCAAACACTTCATCTTCCATTCATGGCACAGAAGCGCTTGAGAGGTGAATTAAGATGGACGAGGCTCATGGGCTGCCACTAACTTGGAAACGTCTTTGTTTCTGACAGCGAAATAGTGACGGTATGTCAAGTTGTTTGCCAAGTTGGAAGTAGAATTTTTGTAATATTTTAAACCGACTAAATAAATTAAGTAACACACACAGACACAGACCTCAATATTTTTTAAATATGTTTTACTATTTGAAGTTCTTATAAATTAGTTTTTTAATTACTACTAAACAAACAAATAACAAAAATATATATACAGCATAGATAAAAGCTATGTACAAGTAAAATATTAAGAAAAACTTAGTTATTAAATCCAAAATTATCCCAGAATAACAAAGTAATGAAGTGTAGGCGGGCTTAAATGTCAGATATACGAGTACGTATATATTTGGCAAAGTACGTATGCCTGTTATAACAATTAAATCTGTATTCGAAACTCTGCCTACGCAAAAGAAAAGTGAAACCCTCGAGCTATTTCCAGTCAAGGTGTATTTAAACGTGTTCAGATTACCTGAGTGTATTAATTCTTTCTGATCTACACATTTTGGTTTTGTTAGAGGAATAATTATTTTGAGCTATTATCTAATAACTAGCTGAGGCCCGCAGCTTTGCCCGCGTGCAAACATTGCCACCCCCACCTCCGTTCACCCTCTTAGAGATGGAATTTCAATAAATCCTTCCTAGGTGCACCTCTACGATGTTCAAGGAACATATCCTCCAAATTTCAAATCTCTATCCACTGGTTTAGGTTGTGCGTTGTAAGTCAGTCAGTCAGTTAGATATGTTAATTATCACGGTACTGTGTTATAGGTAAAGAGATAGAATGCATGATATAAAAGTAAATGTTTTATTTCTAATTAAAATTTGCGTGGAAAATAGACTGAAACGTAATAAGAGAAAGAAGATTATATGTGTCCGTTATACGCTACGAAGAACTTAATCATAAATTACAGGTAAGTATACCAATTCAAATAAAGTGAACACACTATAAAGTTAATATACTAGAACACCTACTGGCTATATAAGCAGATATATTTAGTTAAGAGTACTCTTTGTGTCAAAACTCGACTTCAAACTCAAGTAGTTTTAAAACAAAACTACTGAAATAATTTTGATGAAATTCAGACCACATTGGTGATAGACTCTTTTAAAAAAAAGATTTGAGAGAACAATTATAACTACACTAGCTGAGCCCGCTCCCCAAACAAACAAACATACACTTTTTCACTTTTATATATTGGTATGGATAAGTCCGAATAATTTTAAGGATTAGAAATAAGCGATATCGGGGTTTTTATTCGCTATGCCACATGAAACTCCTTGCAGAAAACGACGATATTGCGACGATTCCGCGATAGCCTCAAAAAGCGCAAATATAGTACCCTCGATAGCGGATATATATTTGAGCCTTTTGGGGTAGAGACACTAGGGCCGTGGGGACCAGGAGCTCATCAAACATACAAAGATCTATCGGGGCGTCTGGTCGAAGCAACACGTGACCAAAATGCTGGCTTTTACTTTGCCCAAAGACTAAGCATTGCATACAACGTGGCAATGCTGCCAGCATATTGGGAACGTTGCCCACTGGTAGCGGATTGCCTATATACGGCGCTAGTTTTAGTATTACGTTATTTTAGGTTAGCATAGTGATTGTTTTTTTAAGTCCTTTTGTTTTTATGAATAAAATTTAACTAACCCTTCCACGAAGATATCGTAACGTGTAGTTTAGGTCAGACGAATATAGAGCTAGAATGATAACTCTAATGATATAGAATGAATGAGAGATATAGATACAGATATAATGAACATTTGCTCGTTTGCTCGCTTGGTATAAACCCCACCTTTACGTGTCTGAATGGTCATAGCGATAAAGGGCCCAGGAAACAAAAAAAAAAACGTACACACATGAACAAAAACACACGAATTGAGAAAATCCTTAATGTCGATAAAAAATGGCCCGACATTACAATACAATAATACAATATTATGCTCCCGTGATTATTTTTTCAGATCACGTGTGTTTCGTCCTTATTTACTTTTTTACTTACACGAACGTATTTCCACAATGGCTCTCTGCTCTATATTATCTATAATGTAAATTATTGAGCTTGAGACTGAAGCATATCTCCCTCCACCATTTTTATAGAAATCCAAGCCGAACGGTCTCTTCCTCAATATTATTTCAGTGCAACATTTCCTTCCCCTTTGGCCCTTTAATTGAAAAGGACAATTTCGTAGGGCGTACCCCTTTAAGTGCTCATTGCAACTAAGTAATTCCAATTAATTGCTTCAAACAGATTTGTAATTTTCCCGGTCGCAATTATTACCGATGTAAAATGTTCTGAAGCTTTAATTAAATCCTGTAGGACAGGGGTTGCAACTTTATAAAGCTTTTTCACTTACATTTGCAGATAATAAAGTTAAATTTAGTTTTGTAAGCTATGAGTCAATGAAACGTAGGTACATGTCGTGACGGTATCGTTGAATTGATCATTTCATGAAATGGTTGGTCACATCATGTAACAATCCTATTTCATGAAATTATCGGTGACGTCATGAAATGGTCTGGCCGGATGAATGAATGATTAGTGTTTGACGATATGAAACGCTAAACGCACGGCTACTTCATGATATGTTCAAATATTAGTGATCATATGGTAAAATAGTAACATTATCCACCGCTAGAGGCGCTAGGCGGAAGCCTGACTTCGCCGTGATAGATTAGATGGCGAAGGCGGGAGCGAAACGTAGTTAGCTCCCGCCTTCGTCTTTGTGGGATTTTTTAGCCTTGAAAACCTATCTGTTTGAGCACCTTTGGTATTATGACAACCCTACATTAATGATAGGGCCAAACGTGGATTGAAATATCATTAATCGTTAATGTATCAACGATATGGTCAGTTTTAGCCATTTCATGACATGGTTCTGTCATGAAATTACCAATTCTATGATATCGCCATGACATATACCTACATAGTAAAAGATTATTTAGATACCTACCAAAACACACACACACAATTAATGAAAATAGGCAGTGTAAGTCAAGTGCCATCTATTTAAAAACATGCACGTCGCATGCCTGACTTGTACTTCATACACAGTTAGTTATATACATACCAATATATAAAAATTGACTGTTTGTCTGTTTATTTGGGGAGTTTTAACGCGATAAAGTCTGGATGGATTTTGATGAAATTTGGAATGGAGGTAGCTTATACCCTGGAAGAAAACATCGGAGACTTTTAATCCTGGAAACTGGCAAGTTTCCACGGGAAAACTGGAAAATGTTGATTACTCGCTGTAAGGAACGGTTGCCATGGAAACGAAATAACAAGTCTGTCAAAAACATCAAGAGCGTTAGTGTTCTATTTTTGCATTGGTTTTTAATATCTGAGAAGAACATATGAGGCTTTTTTCGCGTTAAACTGTAGTCCGCACGGGCGAAGTCGCGGACTGGAAAGCTAGTATATACATATATTAGGTATATGTATACTTACCTACAGACTAATGTTTGTTGGTTTGTTTTTAATCATTTATATTTTCTAGTAATCAAATTTATTTTTTCAATTAAGTAGCACTCATCTTACGGCCTCAGTATACACAAGTATGGACACAATTCTTGAAGTTTATAAGTAGAAGCAGTATTTCTTCGCTCTCATCTCTCTTCATGTTTCTTACTGCGTCTAACGTAACGCAAAAAATATGAAAAATACTTTTATCGTGTATAAAACTCAGTACGCCGTACAGATTCGGATTGCTGTTATCATTACGCAAATTCATAAGAGCACGATTTTATTAATTTTTCACGGGGTCGGGTCATAACAGCAGTATTCCTAACCTTCCCTTATTGCGAACCCAAAATATTCTACTAATACAGTTCAGTGTTGCCATGAGGTGCTAAAAACGCTTTTATGTGTTAGGTTCTGATCGCATTACTTCTATTCAACAGAAAAATACTGGCAAATAAAATTTATGATACGTGAACTTATAGATCGGACCTGTATTACGATGTATCGATTGGTATTTTTCTTTTTGGAGACCGCTCACGTCGAGCTATTGAGGCAACAATGGCGCGGGATTGAATAGCCAATCAGAAAGAAAAATGTTGGCAGAATCGAATACCAAATTACCCTTCTCCAAAGAACACTTTGCACCATTTTAGAACGAAACGAGGAATAAAAATAAAACAGTTTGCCATAGAACGGTTCGTCGAAAGCACCCTTTTTTATTGTACGTTTAAATAACAGGGAATAGGTTACAACAATAATGGCCGGTTCCTATATCTATGGAATGACTCGTTTTAGTAACGAAAAGTGACTATTCTACCAGAGTAAACTGAAACTTTTCATAAACATCTATCTTTTTTACTAACAGGTGGGAACGGTCAGGGTTATCAAAGATACGTTCCGTTAGTATAGCGCATGCAGTTGATACACAATGGTGTTCCTAAAAAAAAAACATCGTTGAACTATCAAAGTTACGTTACCTAATATGGTCAAACTACGGACAGTCGTCGCCGTGAAAAACTTGCGAAGCTCTATGTTACACCTCGTTATTAGTAGATCGATGGTTGCTGTGTATAGACAAATGCACATTACTAGTACTTTAAATAGGCTGTTGACGAACGTCGCAATTTGCGCATTTGATTATCGCCATTTTAGTGCTTTTGGCTTTACAGTACTTTGGTAATAGGGAGCGTCCTCGGAACTACAGTACGGCGACATGCACGGGGCTGTGGTCTAGGCTAGAGATGCACTTCATTCCGCCATTCGGTTGCTAAAAATGATCATTGCGCAGCCATTTACACGAAGTACAGAGTGCCTACAACTTATCGGCCGTACTGTAACGTATTTGTACTATTGGACGCTGGGCGGGGCGTTTTGAATCGGCACAATCGAAAGTACGGCAGAGCCTATCCATAGAGATCAGTATTGCTGAGACATTGACGTATCGTTGTCTATAGAAACCGGACATAATTGTTATTCGTTAGCGGAGAAATTAAAAATCTCTTAAGTACCTGTCTTTTTCCTTGTTTGTAAAACAGTGCTGGCTGTTAATCAACTAGAAAAGCAAGGCCATTTAAAAATTACTGTCAATTAAGATAAAATGAAATTAAGATAAAGATTATTTATTTGCATAAAACATTAGTATACATCACAATAATGCACAGATGATAGTAGTCTGTTAAAAGAGCTCACGGAATTGTATCGGACAACAGGTTTAGAACTGGTACAAAAAATACAGCAACATATTGCTGTTTAAATTGTGATTATTTATACCTGATAGTATCTTTTTTCACTGCGCCCTCATATAAGGTCATAATTTATTACAAAAAAATATACCTAACTTAATACATATTTTATACTTATGTTTAATTGCTTCTTTTTTTTCATTCGTTTTTCGTAGTTGGTACCTACACCCCCTCCCCCCCCCTCCCTCCCTTCTATCATAGAAAGTAATACAGGACTCTACAAAGAAGAACCTCGTTTATCTAATATCTATTTAAAAAACGTGTAAAGTTTTTTGACACAAGGACTTTATTTTCTCTTAGACAAAAAAGTTGGAAATACAATAACATCGCTGTACTTCGTTATTTCAGTAAAGGTACAAAGATACATATTTTATTAAAAGCTAAAGTAAAATACCAACACAACAGGCAACGTGGGATGGGGTCATGGGTTCCCATAAAAATATATGAGAAGCTTGAGCTCAGATTCAAGATAAAAATAAACTTTAGGTAAAAGAAAAGTTTCATTATATTCCTGATCTTGACTGGCTCGCGTTTCCCCCTACAACCTGGACACTTCTGGGAATTAAAATACCTTTAGGTAGTCAAAAAGTAATTCAGTCTAATTACTATCAGTTTTAGCCCCAAAGTCAAAAAGAGGGTGTTATGTTTGAAGCTTCTGTCTATTGAGGCCACAGAATAAATAATAGCTGTAACTTCGTAGAACCATTCCCTAACGGATGAACCCATTTTAATGCGGTTTTTTTTCAATCTGCTTTAGTCGCGATGGCTTTGCATGACTAATTATCACTTCTGCAATATTTCCTCTTATGAAAAACAATCAACGAGAAATAGATGCTTATTTTAACATAGTTCAGTTAAAAGAATTCTAAAGAAGTCCAAGAAAAAAATCAAGTAATAGTCACGCCTTGTTCATAATAAAAAAACTTCTGAAAGTACGGTTTCATTGAAATAAAAATCAAACCTGTCAAAGTAATAATACATTAAATTCAGCCATAGCTTCTCGTGTCTTTAGCCCCACAGTTTAATTAAAAAGCTAACACACAAGTGGGCCCTAATAGGGCGTCATAACATGGAACCCTACATGTAGTCCTCGACAGGAGAGGTCGCTTAGAGGCTCGCCTGAGGGATCCTGTTTGGGTAAAGCAAGTTCCCCTAGCTAGATTAACGTCGAGGTGCGCATAATGGTGAATTACGTTGTTAGCGATCATGTTTGGTAAATATCGTGGGGCTGTACATTGAAATAAATTTGAGTATTAGGCAAGAGTAGAAGTTTTTCGTGATTGTGACGGCATGTCATGAAAGGCATAAACATTTTACTGTGAATCCTGGCGACAAGTGAAAAAAAACGTAAAGTAGCGGCCACTGATCAAAACTTAATAAATTCTAATAATATATTCAGGTCAATTCACACCAATAACCTAGCCCTAAACTAGGATACCCTGTACTATGGGCTCTAGATAACGAATCAACATACATAGTTACGAATATCAACATCCATGACTCGGAAACAAACATTTCTGCTCATCACACAAATGATTGCACCTTGCGGGTTTCAAACCCGCGACCGTTTGATTTCTTAGTTCGTGTAGTAGACCAACCGGACGTCAACAAATCGATAGAGGACTTCAATGCAAACAAAATATGTTTGAACTAGTTTTTTACAGTTCTAACACATTTTGTTTGTATTGTCTTAAAGTGTCGCGTTTCTTACATAGAAGAATTCTACATAGAAGCTCAAAGATAGCATACTACGCTAACATACGCTAACTTTGAGGTGAAATATCTCAGAAATTACTAACACGCAAACTTTGAGGTCGAATATCTCAGAAATGACTAACACGCTAACTTTGAGGACGAATATCTCAGAAATGACTAACACGCTAACTTTGAGGTAGAATAACTCAGAAAGGACTAACACGCTAACTTTGAGGTTGAATATCTCAGAAATGACTAACACGCTAACTTTGAGGTCGAACATCTCAGAAATGACTAACACGCTAACTTTGAGGACGAATATTTCAATAATGACGAACTCGCTAACTTTGAGGTCGAATATCACAGAAACGCGACACTTTAGGATACCAATGTTCGAACATTTTTTTCACATTTTCACTAGGTTGACGCGTAAGGATTTAATGTATCGTTTTTATTGAAGTGCTGATCCGAGATTACTTAAGAACTTGCCGTTAGCAGCAGGATTTGTAACTTGGTTTAAAATAATCCTAAGCAAGCTTAGTTATTTTCATTATGCTTTAATGCTAACTTTATTCCCAATACGTGCTTTAGCGACTTGCTAACTAAATAAACTTAGCTTTCACACGGGGTAGCTACTGCGGCCCAATACCTAGGCATAGGTAGGTGTGTAAATTACGGACAGTTCCCTCTTCCCTCCCAGAGGAAATTAATGTTTCGTATGACAATAAACTTTATTACGGCACGGTGACAATAAATTAAAAAAAAAACTCGACGGCCTCTTTCGGAACAAAAGAGAGGCGTTTGTTGCCCGCATGGATTTTATGGACGGAATGTGTGTCGGGAGGTAATTTGTTGATGAATTGTCTCAAAGAGATTTTATTATCACGAGGAGCGTGCCAAAGCTATTTGATGTTAAAATAGGACGGACAGATTGAAGCGATAGCGAACGCGGCCACCAGCCTATTCTAAGTCACCGTACAAGGTATAGTAAGTATTAACTCAGTACTAGTATATCGGGATAGTAGCCGCAGAGTACTAAAGAAAGCAGCGGGTAGATTAGAATGGACCACAATTATGCGAAATTACACCTTAGTGTTCCGGTTTACACGCACGCACACTCACACTCACACACACACACACACACACACACACACACACACATACACACACCCTCACACACATTAAACACACACACACGCGCACACACACACACACACACACACACACACACACACACACCCTCTACACTACTAGTCTTTACTATTACCATTACAACTGTCCTGCTGCAAGTGCGAGGAAACAACCGTGTTTTGTAGTTCTATTTTATTATTGAACTAGCTGCGCCTTGAGGCTTTGCACGCGTACAAATTTTGCCCCGCATCTCTTCCATTCCACCCGTATATACACATTTTACCGAGATATCACATCAATCGTCAACCAGGCCGCAGAATAAATAATAGTGATCAGGCCAGGACCGTTCAGGTTAACAATGTCTAGTGGCCTAGAAATCCTAGTAATCATACTAGATTACTACGAGTAGAATTGACTAGAATTTTTAAAGAGTTCAGTGTCCTATTACGTCCAGTCCAGTCCAGTCCCACAATGTCCATCCAGTTTCTCATAATGGCATTAATGACTAGACTTGCTAGACTAGACTGGTGTCCAATCCAAACAAATCCAGTCTAATCTAAAATAACTTGAGAGAGAGCGAAGACGAAGACTGACCTGAGATGAGAATTTAAGAACATAATAGGGGCGACGTTAATAACCTTATAAAAACAAACGAACGGGTATAACCGCGGGCAGAGCTTGTTGCTCAGCACGCACTATATATTTGTTGAAAATAATAGATCTTCAAATCCCTGCTGCAAACGCTTGCGTGTTTTAAGGGTAGCCAACACCATCTAGTTCCGTTTGTTTGAAGTAAAATAATAGTACATTACTGCCGCGGTCTGTAATGACTGCGTTGCTGGCAGCGATGATGATGGTCTTGAGCGTAGCTAAGCTGTTAAGTTCGAGGCCATCACAGCGCGGTCAGCATTGCAGCCCTTGATGGCCAAGCTGGCCTTTATAGCGCGGACAGCAAGGGCTGCAATGATGGCCAAGCTTGAAGGCCGAGAACTTAACTAAGCAAAGCTCGAGGCCATCATAGCGTGGCCAGCAGGGCAGTCATTGCGGACCAAGGCTTGTATAGTGCTTTACTCAAACAATGCGAGGTATTTAAATAAAACTAGTAAACTGATGAAAAAGTTATATAACCCACTAAAACAACAACAACAACAACAAAAACAACACCAACAACAACGTCAAAAACAACAAGAACAATTAAAAAGAACAACAACAACAACAACAAAAACAACAAGAACTACAAAACAACAAGAACAACCAGAACAACAACAAACACAGCAATAACATTAAAAGCAACAAGGAAAACGCGCAGTAGAAGTACTCTACATGTTGATTTGATTTAATTGCACATAGCTGAATAAGCATTTATGTACTTAGATGTTTTTCTCGCTAAAGTATGAGAAATGTAACTACTTAGTTGTTATTGCAAATGAAGAATGTACTAGAAATCGCCTACGCATTTATAAAAGTTATATAAGGAAGTTACTAAGTACAAATTGTCATTATTTTATCTTCGCTTGAATTGTACGGTCAAAAGTAAGACCAATAAAATTAACTTCAAATTTAATTTGTTGTTTATTTTATTAAAATCTCGGCTCCGTCCAATTTGTTTACTAAAAAAACAAGAACAACAAAAACAACAAGAAAAACAACAAGAACATAGTTATATGTACCACAAACCCACCGTTGTTTACCGAAGTCCAATTGCGACATATTTAATCATACAAGTAGGTACTTCCTTAGATTGTGAAAGTACCAATTAAGCACTTTTTGTACTTATGTTGTTTTTCTATGAATAATGCGCAGTAGAGGTACTCTACATGTTGATTTGATTTAATTGCGCATAGCTGAATAAGCATTTATGTACTTAGATGTTTTTCTCGCTAAATTATGAGAAATGTAACTACTTAGTTGTTATTGCAAATGAAGAATGTACTAGAAATCACCTACGCATTTATAAAAGTTATATAAGGAAGTTACTAAGTACAAATTGTCATTATTTTATCTTCGCTTGAATTGTACGGTCAAAAGTAAGACCAATAAAATTAACTTCAAATTTAATTTGTTGTTTATTTTATTAAAATCTCGGCTCCGTCCAATTTGTCTACATCGAAAACAAGAAGAAAAAAACAAAACAACAAAAACCTCAAAAACAATAACAAAATAAAACAATAATAAACAACAACAACAACAAAAACAACAAAAAACAATGAAAACTAAAACAACAACAATAATAGCTAAGAATCATCTCGATCACATCAGCTTTCAAAAGAAAAAAAACATCAATATCGGTCCATACGTTTGGGAACTACGACGCGTCTCTTTTCGCGTTCGGTGGTGGACAAATCCACAGAATAAATAATAGTACTAACAAAACATGACTAATGGATTTTCAAAGGAAATTGCTGGCCGCAAAACACGACAGTAATGAAATTCCATACAACTTTGCTGGCGCCTATTTAACCAGCGCGGCAAGGTCGACTTTGCCCAGTGAAGGTTGTCGAAATAATGACCACATTACAAGCTTGTTTGAGTAAACTATATTTCATGACTGGTTGGTCAGAAAACGGTACGGAATGTAAACTTTTTATTTATTATTAAATAAATTGTATTGTATTTTTTTACGGTTCTTTATTGAAACAAGGAACCATAGTTAATCATTTAAGCGGGACTTAATCACGCTGAGAACGATATTTTTATTTACCTTGTAGAAAGTTACAAACAAGGAACCCTCATAGTTTCGTCATGTTCTGTATACGAGTACCACAGCTATATTTTCCTACAAGGTTGGAGGTACATATTGTGTTGTGTACCGCAACAAAGGTTTTTTTGTTTTTTTTTCACACATAGCTACCAAGATAGATAGATAGTTTTATTAACTCTTTATCGACACCAAGAAAATAAAACTATACAGACATAGAAAAACTCTTAGAATATATGTACAATCTTATCGCTAAAAGCGATCTCTTCCAGACAACCTTTGGATGGACAGAAATTATTGATTAACAAGGACGGTGGTGTAGCAATATAGAAATATATTGCTACTCTAAGGGTTTCTACCCCATCGAGTGGAGTAAAAATTATTGTGATATTTCTTTGACAGTTTGTTTTTACTTTGTTCTGTGTTTGAAATATTTTGTTTTAAGGGCCAAGACCGGCTGAGCAAAATTTTAAATTAGACTTTTTGTGCTCCCTGCCACAGAATAACTAATAGTATCTATAAGATGTACCCTAAAGCAATGAAAATTACTCTAGTTTATTAAAATGTTGTTAGGGACACTTCATTCTTATGTTCTAATGTAGCATTTTTTTTAATATACTACACTACAAATTTCAAACTTCGTTGATTATTAAGTTTTTTAGTTGATGTATTGAGTTACTTATAAGCTACAACTTGAAAAAAATACGTATTTTTTTCGAAACTCAAGAAGTGCAGCTAGTTCAAATGTTATTATTTATTTATACATAAAAGGAACATTTTTAAACTATCTAACATAAAGATTATTTTAAGACTAGCTGTTTTGCCTGCGGCTGTGCTCCCGTGAACACTTTAATTGATTAAAGTGTGTGTTATTCCAGGATAATTTAGCTCCTTTTAAGTCCCCTACACCACTTTTTTTTAAATAATCTTCATTTTACAAACTTCACGAAATAATGATTGAACTCCATAGAACTACTACCAACTACCCAAGTCCTTAAAACTAATCAACATCAAATATTTTAAGCTCAGCTCGAGTTTTTGTAAAAATACGTTTTATTTTCCATAGGATCGCGAATCAAGACGTCATTACGTCAAGAATCATTACGTGATCGTATTAGTTTGCGTGATCGTATTAGTTTGCGTGATCGTATGGCGATATATACACTTATTTATTATTGTTTTTGTGATCTCTCCTTATTATACTGAACTATCAACGAATGTTTTTTTACCAGTTCATACGGCAAACACGCATTATACAACTCCGTACTTTTCATATTTCTAAGTTTGATTTTAATTTAGTTTTTCATGTGCATGCATAGTATGATTTATTCCGTTTAGAATCCATACGTCTAGATTTTCAGCCGATAAAGTTTTTCTGTTCCTCCAGAGTACCTTGTACAAACGATTGCCTTGTCAGTAATAAAATATAATTTGCTAGATTGCTGCATTTATGTCAATTGGCTTGTTGAAGTGTGAAAGTCAAAATCCGTTCATTTGTCTGCAGGCTCTTGTTTTGTCTCTTCTGCATTTCATGTTTTGTATGAGGGTGCGTAGATAGGTAGATATATTGTAGGTTTTATTTGTTGTAAAAATTATTAGATTAAAATGATGGCTTGCTTTGGTACCGAATTCAAAAAACTCTTTCTTATCTGATGCTGTATTTTTTTATTGGTATTTCATTTTTAATTTTGGAAAAGTGATGTTGTTCTGATTCAATTGTAATTGTTTTATTATTTTTAGTGTTTGTTTACAAAAGTTAATTTAATATGAAGTATTATTCATTTTCACGTGAATTCAATGAACGTCGTCACAAAAATTGTTTTATTAACAACGTTTACTTTTGAGAGCTATGATCTCCTAAAGTTTAAAATAATATATAACATAATATACATTAAGTCACCCTCAAATCCTTGTTGAGATAATATACATTAAGTCACCCTCAAATCCTTGTTGAGTCCCTTTGACTACCTTCCAGCTCCATCATCAGACTCTGGATACAACATAAGATCAGAGAACTCATCAAGACAAACCAAAAGAGCCCATAACCGAAGGGGTTCGATCTTATTATGATTGTTGAGTTGCATTGTCTTCCTGATCCATCATCAGACCCTGGTAACCACATTAAACCAGCGAACTTATCAAGACAAACCAAATGAGACAAACTCAATAGGGCTCGCACATCACTTCCATCATTTAATTCTTAAATTAATTTAAAAATCAAATAATGGAATTGATTCCATCATACCAGCTTAATAATACCATCATATTGTATTATCATCAGAACTATACCCGTGTGCAAAATTTCAGCTTGGATTGGAGTTCATAAAGTAGTTTAAAATTCACCTGCAAGACTGTTCCCAAACATACTAATAAGGTGAGTTAAATAAAAGCTTGTAATTAACAATTAAACCAATTTTGATAAAATTTATACAGAACCAAACGGTAGGTTTATTATTTCAAGAAATGACTAGCTTAAAAACTAAATAACGCCTGCCCTGCCATAAAATAACTTATGCCAGTAAATTAAATAGTGTTGGAATGTGCTTATCAAAGCCTTTAATTTGTACCCATATTAAAAGTTCGAAGACAATTGTTTTTTTTTTCGCATTTGAAAATGGAGCCGTACTGCCGCCATATTTTTTTTTTTCAAATTAAATATAGGCTATGTTTCTCGGAAGGATATAAGGATTCTAAAAATATCCCATAAGTTAAAATCTGTTCAGGCATTTAAAAAATATGGTGGAATAAATAAACTCACATACATACACACATACATGAATCCTAAAAACATTACACTCCTTTTTTGGGCAGTCGTGTAAAAAGTAAGCATCTAATTTGTTTCAAAAATCCCGGAAATTTGAGAATATAAACACTAAAACGATTCGATTTGCTAATAAAAATAAATAAATTTGACAAAACTTATTTGAAACTACAATGATTTACTAAAAAACAAACAATAACATAACAACAATAATATAGAAACAAATTTATATTAAAAAATTGGGACCTAATCGGAGTTATACCCTTTCAAACAAAAAACTTTTATCCAAATTGGTTCAAATTTTTTAGAGGTATGAGATACATAAAAAAAATAAAAATATAGATGCAGACGAAGGTACACATAGACCTTCTTTTGCTTCACCGTAGTCGGGAAAAATAATTGTCTCCGACACTGTGTAAATGAAAACAAATCAATTGATACCCTGCTGGTCAAAATCGGACAAAGTTTTAAGTTTGAACACATAACCATTCTTTTGCTTCACTGTATTTGGGTAAAAAAGTGACTGTGACTGTCTATTCTAGAAGACAAATTTATTGACAATTTATCGTTTGTCAAAATCGGACCAATAGGGGTGACGCTATAGTGAATCATACACATACCTACATACTTGCATACATACATAGACTGTTAAACTAAGTACCCATCGCTTTGTAACTAATTTCTCGCCCTCTAAATAAATACATCGCTTGGCCAATTGATCGTCTATACTACGTTGTGAATATAAGTAACCCGGAACTTTTAGAGTGCGGGACTGTACTGGGAAATTATGTAAATTAATATGAAAGTACAAATACAGATATTATAATAAATATGTTAACTTAGCATCTGAGATTTGGTTATTAACATAGTGTCAACAAGAGCGTGTTCTTTGATAATATAAATGTGTTATTATAATATTCGAATAATTACTGAAGTCATATTGTTTGCATCTCTCCATACAGCACATCATAAAATATAAAACAGGAACTCCGAAGACTTATTGTTTACTTATTATTTTGTTATGAGGAGGTGTTTGTTTGTTCTGCCTGATATTCTCCGACAATATGATCGCAGACTTTAAGGCATAACATGTTTATTCTCTTTTTATTTTAGAGTTTAGTTATATAAAACCACTCATAGGATAGTAAAGCTTTCGTAGGTATATTTTATGTGTATAGCAAAGCAAACCATTCAGTCTAACATAACTGGAGTTAGTTCAGGTTGACTTAGTTGAACATAATCGGTCTATGCCGTAGCTTGTTTTTTTACTGACTATATCAGTTAAGTTTTATTTAAATAAAGTCTGGGTTATACCAGTATATAGTTTTGTTGACATTAGGAATAAATCCTATTAGTTTATCGGCCTTGCCGTAATTCGTAGTTGAGACTAAAGCCTCTGATATTCAATATGTTTCCTTTTATAATATTTAAGGGTTTTATCTGGACTATGCCAGTGTGAATTATTTAGTATTCAGGAATAATCCTCAGTAAATTAATTATGAAATTATTACACTTTTGTAAGTACATTTCCATAATAATTGCTATTAATTCAAGGTTGTACCTTAATTAAAGATTTCGTAATCGATCAACAGTAAGGATGTCAATCCATCACTAGTGCCTGACAGAGCCAGAATTTACACGATAAGGGTCCCTTTGTTCAGCTTATAGCCTTTATCTTTTTTCGGAACATCAGATATTCTATCAGTGCTGGGTGCCAAAACAACAAAGTGAAAATTAACATCCTTTCCATATATTTCAACCAAGAAACCTATTAATTAGGTCGTGGTTGATTATATAAATATAACAGTTCTGCTAGACTGAAATAGTATTAAATTCACCTTTAAGGCGTAATTCATCTTTAATCTTACATAAAGAAATTGGTTTGAAGGTTAGGAATATGACAGTTAGGAGGAAGCGATCGGAGTCAACCTCCGCTATCACCGGTTACTAATCAAGCCATAATTTATCTGTATTTGATATTTATGTTTGAAGGTTGAGTCAGTAAGCAATGATCTGTTGGCCGAACAGAACAATACTCCACTTACTCTTTGTATAGTGTGCTTAAGAGTATCTCCTCTTTGTGAAGTACTTTTGATAGCAGCAGATATTATTTACAAGTCAGCAATGCATAGAAAAGATCACGTATATAGTAAAGGTTGTGAGGCTTTAAAATCGCATCTATCCCCATACAATATCACTCACTTGGTAATAATTCATACAGTATGTAAATGAATAAGCTATCGCTCAATTAGTATATAATGTAAAACAAAAGTCCGTTATTTTATTATTCTATGAGGAGAAGGGTATATTATACTTATTTCTAACGCTGTTGTATTTAGTGGTCATTCACCTGCGCCAACCAGGGGAAAGGGGGATCCTGCTTCTATCAGAAACAGAAAGCCGTTCCGAGACCTAACAAACGAATGATCCTTAAATAATCGATTTCGCCTTATTATCTCTAAAACTTATTTATCTAAAACCCTCCACCAATTTATTCTAAGATCAGGAAATTTCGTACCGTTATCTAAAAGGAACATAATAATAAGATATAATGTGCAAGGTTAATAACTGGCATTGAAATTCAGGTAGCTGTAAATAAACATTATTATCATCATCCTTAATATCTCTTCGTCAATTCATGATACAACAGGAAATCTCGTACCATCACTAACTGAAAGGGACATGATATAAAATAATATGCAAGATTACTAATTTTTGTAAAAGTCAGGTAGCTGTAAATAAATATCATTATAATTTTCTAATATTCCTCCACCAATACATGATACAATCAGGAAATCTCGTACCATCATTAACTGAAAGGGACATGATATAAAATAATATGCAAGATTACTAATTATAGTAAAAAGTCAGGTAGCTGTAAATATACATCATTATAATTTTCTAATATCCCTCCACCAATACATGATACAATCAGGAAATCTCGTACCATCATTAACTGAAAGGGACATGATATAAAATAATATGCAAGATTATTAATTATAGTAAAAGTCAGGTAGCTGTAAATAAACATCATTATAATTTTCTAATATCCCTCCAATAATACATGATACAATCAGGAAATCTCGTACCATCATTAAATGAAAGGGACATGATATAAAATAATATGCAAGATTACTAATTATAGTAAAAAGTCAGGTAGCTGTAAATAAACATCATTATAATTTTCTATTATACCTCCACCAATA
The DNA here is from genome assembly GCA_946251855.1 of Alsophila aescularia. Taxonomy (NCBI): domain Eukaryota; kingdom Metazoa; phylum Arthropoda; class Insecta; order Lepidoptera; family Geometridae; genus Alsophila; species Alsophila aescularia. Next base: position 48,006,709 of record OX276378.1, read on the forward strand.
CATGATACAATCAGGAAATCTCGTACCATCGTTAACTGAAAAGGGACATGATATAAAATAATATGCAAGATTACTAATTATAGTAAAAGTCAGGTAGCTGTAAATAAACATTATCATAATTTTCTAATATCCCTCCACCAATACATGATACAATCAGGAAATCTCGTACCATCATTAACTGAAAGGGACATGATAAAAAATAATATGCAAGATTACTAATTATAGTATAATTCAGGTAGCTGTAAATAAACATTATTATAATTTTTCAAAATAGACTAAATCTTACAAGTAATAATCCACCTTATTAGCATTAGATACAGATACTTGTTTAAAATATTTGTTCCATCCAGTCCACCTGGTTATTCAAGATATAAGCTGTCCTAGTACCAAACTTCATCCAAATCGGTTCAGCCGGTTGAGTGTGGAGTTACGAATGATGATGATGATGATGAAAGGTATTATATGTACTAATCCAGCGAATAAGCTATCCTAGTATCTGATTTCATCCAAATCAGTTCAGCCGTTTGAGCGTAAAGGAGTAAGACCTGCGATGATGTTGATAAGTATTATATGTACTAATCCAGCATATAAGCTTTCCTAATACCTAATTTCATCCAAATCTGTTCAGCTGTTTGAGCGTAAAGGAGTTAAAAAAATGATGATGATGATGATGAAAATCATCCCATGTGCTAATCCAGTATATACCTATCCCAGTACTTAATGTCATAGCAAATCAGTTCAGCCGTTTGAACGTAAAAAAGTAAAAAAAATATACCTTCATACTTCCGCCTTTACAATGTTAAACAGTGTAATTACTCAATTATCACCAGCATTCTTCAATACACAAAACCCGCTAGTGGCAACCATCATCTGATAACGAAGAGAAGAGTTCCCTAAAGTATTTATCTAGACTTTAACTTAATGCCCATTTTAAGGTTCAGAAATCACTCGACTATTTATCTAATGTTTATATAGTCAATTTTCTATGAAATTTGCCGTTGAACAGAAATGTCTTACTTAAACCGGTGAATTCTTTTTATGGTAACTTTATGATATAACTAGCCGCACCCACGGCTTCACCCGAGTGGATGATGATGAAAAAGGGTTTCATTCCAGGGAATAAGCCACCTCAACTTCAAACCTCAACCATATCCGTTCAGTTGTTTGATCATACATCTAGTCATGAAGTACATCGCGTACCATACCCAAACTAGGTACAAAGTTCTTTACTAAAGCATGGAAGCAATATTCAGATAAAAAGATTGCCACTATATATTGCGTGTTGCCAACCGTCCACGACTGACTGCACATGCGGCGAGCGGAGCGAAAGATCCGATTACGGGGAGTACTGTCTCGCTCACTCGATATACCTAGTTACCGCGCTACAATCTCGCGATCTATGATTTCATGTGGACTAAGTTGATACCTAAGACTAGGTGCCGCCCACTACTAAAGTACACGTGATCTCAGCACCTGTTCCAGTATCCTCCACTCGAAACGCGAACAAACATACAGACAGACAGATAAAATTCCCAAACGTTATATTTCCGTTCAACAGCCATTCCAAGCACCACAGACCAATCCTTCCCAAACTACATTGTACAGAGACCCCCTGACCTCACGGCTCCATTATAAGTATAGATTAATATGATAGAATAATTATACGTGCGCACTGCTTACGTTTTTTTCTATGTGTCGATCGTCCCTCGAATCGCTGCACTGAATAAATAATAGTACAACACAGAACGTAGCTGAATATCCCTTTAAATGCTTTACGTTCACTACCATAATTATCGTATGTTCTCTGCTTGTTAGCTACTACCTTCCCGCGTGCACACACAGTATGCGCGCAATGACGCATGTTGGCGATATATCGCCACCCGATCACCGACTAGACAAAACATAACACAAAACTCCCTTTACGAGGGCGACGTCCCTCCAGCAAGTCAGACGGAACGGGCGCCACGCACCGAACATAAACACTACCCCAGTTCATTAAAACAAACCCCAAATAACTCTTCTCGAATCAGAAATAATTTTAGTACGCCTCTCATTCTGTTAGTACACTGAAATAAGTCACAATTTAGTAATTAATGCACTTATGTGAATGGTATTTAGCTGAAACTCCAAAGCATCTTCCAAGAGCGCCGCTCGGTGACTCCCCGAGCCCAGGCCGCCTAATCACTTTAGATAATACACTACGATTTTATTGTACTCCGGAGTCGATCGGCGCGCGCACAGCCACTCGCGTTTAATGTCTCTCCTTGACTGGCCTCTCAACACGTGTTAATTTGTCGTGGTCTCGCAACGACTGCCTCGGACGCCCGGCCTCGCTTAACTGTCGTACGTGTGTTCGCGGAGCTGCTCTGCACGCGACCTACCCTTGGAACGATCCCGCATTCACTGCCCCTCTCCGGCCCTGGCTCTCGGGTTTTTTCCATGCGCATGATTTGACGGACTACGTTAGTTGTTCTCCCCACCCTTGGGCTGCAATGCTACAACGCCGAGCCAAAACTTTCCACTCATAATACTAAATAATTCCAGTACATACGAACTTTATGATTAGAATAACAATGCAATGTTCACATTAAGCAAAAGGTTAAACACATTGATGATCGAATTATGGTTAGGTACAGCTTGCTTTGCCGTACTCGGGTAAAAATAGACATTACCTACGCCATTTTTAAATTTGGATAAAGTAGAAATATATATATAGATAGATGTACTCTTTATTGAAACACCACAATACAGAAATATACAATTAATAAACTTAATCTAACTAAAACCTATTACAATAATTGTCTACTAATTTAATATATTTAAATTAGTTTTCAAAAATATTGATGCTCAAAATCATACATCCTAAATACGAGATTAACATCGTTTTCATGTTATCGATTAAAAATATTCTAACTTGCAAGTCACCTACACCACAGAATAAATAATAGTACAAGTACACTACACTAAAAATATACAAAAACAAATTAAGTAGAGCAACTTTCGTTATTCGGTCAGAGCGAGAGGCACGTACTATGATAGAGAGAGAGGATCGTGAAAAAATTATAATCACTACGTCGCTGAGCGGTCACTGAAAAATTTTGTCGGTGATTTTTGTAAAAATATGTATTATTTATGGATTGTAATAATTATTTTTAATATAATTCTGTACACACACTATTTATGTAATTCAGTCATTCAATACTTGATATTTATGAAATTCAATTGATTACCTCAATACGCTGACTTAATAAGTATCAACATAAAATCAGTTCAAAAACTGTGAAGATTGACGATATTGTGGCTTCAAAATTAAGAAAAATATAAAGTTTTGAAAAAAACTATTCAGCGCATATTCAAGAAGAGAATTTCGTGTTTCTTATGCGCTGAATACAATTTTTAATTTATTGTTTATAGACTCTTACTTTGAGCGCGAACATAGTTCTAAAAGCTGCATGGCGCGAGAGAGGTGTATTTAACGTTTGATTTACATATCAAAAACTATCCAAATGAACGTAAAAAAAACTAAGCTTCAGCATATATTATGTATAATTACATGCAGTAAACATATTTGATGTAATTACATTACTTTCTTAGAAAAAATATCATAATTAAGCACGCAAAATCGTCGATATTCATTTTTGACCCAGACTTAAGCCTTAAAGGGGCCTTTTTGCTTTGGTTGCATGTACCATGTCATGGCATGTCTGACTCATAAAGTACAGAACCAAAACTTTTTAAAAAATCAGGGGTACTAACTAGCACATAATACGAATTTACTAACAAAATTATCACGGCTAGAATTTACTAATTTACGAACTGACCAAGTTAGACCAACTTTGCTGGCATATCATGTAAAAACTACGCGACTATGTTGGGTAGCTTAGCATCCGTCTGCGGAACGCTAAGTCTATGCGAGTACGACACGCACTTGGCTGGATTAATAATAAACTTACTTTGGTTTTCCTTTGCCATCCAAATAGACGTGAATTTAATACTATCTAAAATGTAATAAAATAAAATAGTTTATTATAAGTCTGTGCATTTTTTTTTAATTATTTTATGTACAGCGCTGAATCGGCTGAACGGTTTTGCTTTGGTTTTTTTTTTATTACGTTCTTGGCAATTGTTTGACCACGACCTCACCTGGTGGAAAGTGATGATGTGGTCGAAGGTGTATCACGGTTGCCTATTCACTCTTGACTTGAACACACCTGGGTTAGATTTTACCGGCAAGAAGGAAGGGATTTTAACAATTTGGGATAAACTAGATTCTTATTTAGTCCCATGATGTCACTGAGAAAAGAAGTCGGAAGAAATGCTAGTATATAGTACAAAACAGTAATAAATAGACTAATTTTGTCCGATGACGTCATGTTTCATGGGACAAATGGGAACCACCCCAATCGCTTAACGTCATCAGGACCAGTGGCCTTGTTCACATCTAGGGCTCGGAGCATTCTGAGAACCTCCTTCTGACGAATGCGTAATTCGGGCAATAAGGAAGGCAGGAAGGTATCTTGCCGGTAGCGTCTAGATACGAAGATTCTGCAAAAAGGGAAGCAAATAAAGTATATGGATACTTTAGGTCCTGGAAATTCTGAAATACCACAATAATACTTTCATTATCATCATCATCATCCACTATCATTTTCCACGTCAGTAAAATGACAGGACGCATCTTGTTGATAATAAAATATAGTACTGATGAAATTACAAGTCTGATGTCTCCACCAGGCATTACATTCATGCCGCGAAACCTTCACGAAACAGAAGCGCTAAACGAAACTCCGTACTGGTCCCGGCGAACAAGGGAAAAACGCCCTTGAACGGTTTTCGCTGAATTTCGTGGCACTATTAAAAGGGCTCATCATTAATTCACGGGATAAACACGTAAAAGCTCTTTATGATGGAATCATTCTCTCCTGATTATGTTAGGAAAAAATTGAGGTAGAAGTTACGCTAATACTGCTAGTTTTTTCTTGAATTCGATGATTTTCAAGGATATTTAATTGGGAATTTCTTTGGATAGCAAGTCTTCTTCATCATGATTCGACCTGGGCCATTCTTCTGAGCTTCATTCTTTCTAAACGATAAAGAATATAGAATAAGATTGTTTTTCCGCTCTTGAGAGTGGTTTTGGTCGATCGCATACGGATTCACCCTTTTAATGTTGACTTTCATTCTTTCTGTCTCGGCATTTTGGCGTGACAATTATTTTATAATACCAGCTTTTTTTTAGTACTGTTATCGTAGTACGTTCGTAGTATTATTAGGTATTCTAAGCTATAGTATAAATTACACTTTAGTCTGTCACTTTACTCCCGTGGTCTATGACGTCATCGCGAGACAGAGGGGTAGAGGGGGACATATATTTTTGTGTTGTCTCCAGATGGATCTTCACAAAGATATAACTATCATCTTTGTAACTTTTAAATTTTTGGAGATCAAAGCTCTCAAAGTACACGTTTTTGATAACGCTATTTTTCTGGAATGCCCGCTGGGATGACGAGGAAGATGGTCATCGAATTCACGTCAAAAGTAATATTATAATCTTCATCATTACAGCCTTTAGAAGTACACTGCTGAACCGCGACCGACTAACCTTCACACTGCTCTCTCACACTGAACATAGGCCTCCCCCAAAGAGCGCCATGACGCCGCCATCTTGTGCTATCTCCATCCACCGACTTCCTGCGATGGCTACATCGTGTGGGGGTCTCCCTAGACTTCGCTTGCTTGTTGGTGGTCACCATTCGATAATCTTTATTCCCCAGTGGTTGTCAGTTTATGGCCTTCCCATTGCCACTTCAACTTGCAAACTCTGAGAGCTATGTCGGTAACCTTGGTTCTTCAACGGATTTCCTCGTTTCGGATTTTATCACGTAGTGAAACACCGAGCATAGCTCTCTCCATTATAATCTTATGATTATAATATTTCTTTTAGCATTTTCTTAGTTTACTTGATTAATTTAAGTAAACTAAGAGCATGCTAATTATTAATACGAGAGACTGGTCGAGGTCGTGGAGACAAAAAATAAAATCCAAAATATGTAAATATTTATTTTTCAAGATTGGTTGTATATTCAACGTTGATAGTACCTAATTTCGGCTTTGGTTCATTAGACACTCAAAATAATCAAAGTAAGTGATTCAGATGCTCGCCTTCAGCACTTTTTTCGTTGATGGGAGCGTAAAAACTTATTTACTACCAACTTTACCTATAAAGTACCGCTGTTTTATTTAAGTTTTATCTTATTTGGCAGAATCCACGGGAGCAGAAGCGTTGTAATGAACAGTAAAACTTAACTAACGGTGTTTTTTAAAGGTAGAAGGTTACATGAAGGCGGGTCGCAGGTGCCAGGTTGAAAGGTGGATTACGCTATATATCTTTAGTGGGAACTTTTATCGCCAGTGCATTGTTTTGTAAACTAGCAACGTTACTCTTACATTTTATATTATCTTTGAACATTTAAGCTGTAAAGACGATACAATAATGAAAATACAATAGTGACACCAGTTGGCGTCAATAGCCTGTTGTTGGAACCAAGAAATAGTAATGCCTAGAAAGTTCTCGCCAAGCCCGTGGTGAACCGTGTTTAGACTCACCTTGCTAAGCTGAACTTCTAAATAAATAAAAGCCTATGTTTTTTCAAACGCAACTTATTTATTCTGCCCTACTACTACGCAAAGTTTTATCCCAGACGTCTGTGTGTGGAGAAGTACGGAAACAACAATTTACTTTGCCAAATCACAACACAGATGAGAGTTTGTTTGGTAACCCCTCTGGCAATCTGCCGTCAAAGTGCTTGTTGGATTAATTTAATATCGTCCTCTACCTTGTGAGAGTTATATACTGTCTCTGTGACATTAACATGTACAAAATGTATATGAATATTACAAAAATTTAAGTAAACTAGGAAATTGTGTAAATACTAGCTGTACCCGCAGCTTCGCACGCGTGGTCATTTCTCTAGGTTAAAACTACTCTATGTACTTTTTTTTGTTTGTGTATTGGTATATTAGAACCTAAAACACCAATGTACCATGCTCGGCTTCTAATAATCGTATTGAGATACAATACCCCAATTTTTAAATCAAACCTTAAGCTATCCAACAAATAGTGTGTTAGTATAGTGTTAACGTGATGTGCGAACAAACATACTTAGAGACAGACAGACATGTTTTAAATAAATTTTATATTCTTGTTCAGTACCTTATTTTAAATACCCACCACTCTTTTTTTTAAATCTTATTTTTACAAACTTTTTCGTGTTTATTGCTTTGTTATAAGTATAGATATTTATTACTTAAAATTAACAAAACTTTAGACCCATATTCCGCAGGAACCCTTGATTTTTCGGGATAAAATGTATCCGTAATTTTAACCCATCATACAAGCTATAACTGTGTCAAGCTGTATCAAACTTCAACCAGTAATTTGATACGTGTTCTTCTATATAATTGTCAACCAATATCCTGCGGGAACCCTTAAATGTTTCGGGATGAAAAGTATCCTACCTCGTAGTATGAACTCAAATCATACCAAGTTTCAGTACAATTCGTTTCTTAGTTTCGGCGTGATGCTAGGTTAAGGTAAAGGCAGACAGACAGACAAAAATGAAAAAAAAAAACAGTATAAGCTTCAGTACTAAATAGAGAGTAACCTCCAAAAAATATTTCTAAATAAAGTCTAAATATCTTCAATATGCATAATTGGACCTGTTACAGATTTATTATATGTATAGAAAGATTAGAAGATATTAGAAAGATTAGACTTGTAGTGAGTATAATGATTAATAACTTATACCTACGTTATGATTTTTAATTTTACTCAGAACAGTTTGAACAATGTTAAAACTTTAACACTGTGTGGGTGCAAAAGAAAATTAAATTATGTTTAATTAATGCGCGTGAAGAAGGTGAAGAATGTAAAATCAAAGCTAATCATTTTTTGGTGTATGTCTAAAGGAGAACCGTATAAAAATATTAGAAAAAACAAATCACTGTGAAAGTTAAGCCGGTATGTTTGCGCCCAAACATTTTTTATTCGTGAATTTAACCCTAGTCTGAGACTTTAATATTTGATACACCTCCGCCGATTCACATAATATAAATAAGTCTGAATGAGAAAATTCAGTCAGAGGCTCCTGTTACGCCTTTGTAGAAATTCTTGGGTATTTATAACAAAGGTATCGCGTTTCGTAACATAAAGAATTCTTACAGTAAATATGGCTCAGATGCTACTCGAAAATGGCTAGGTAATAATTTAGAGACAATGCCACGTAATAACACAGTTACGTCTGTGCCAGGTATCTTCATACTATCTACCTGGTTATCGGTATATGTAATGATAGAGTACGTACCTATACTTAGACTAGATATAATGAAAGTACATTGTTGAATATTTGTGAAATAACTTGCTAGAGCGTTTGGAATTACCAATATATATTTTAAAAAAATGGTCTATGGTAAAACAGAGAAATTTCAAACGCTCGAGCATGTTATTTCACAAATGTTCATCAAATGAAGGCAACTACTAGATCGCTTGGTAGTTTACGGTTTTTTTTACCCATGGTACTACTGGTAGTAATACTACTGGTAACTACCAAGGGCAACAAACGCAATTTTGTTGAAGTGTTACGTAGAAAATTGCCATGACTTTTTTAAAGCGCCTTTTAAACTGAATATCACACAATATAAATTATATTATTTTGTACTAAATACTACAAAATAGAAACAACCCACTAAAACATTCTGACAACCTACAAGCCATTACTGGCTCAGAGGTATCCCAAATGTTCTAGCCCACAACCAGTTGGCAGCGTACCTAACATGCTGGCGGCATTGCCCCGCTGATTGCAATGCTCGATGAGCTAAATAGCATCGATCAGGCCCTAATTTGAAACATTTAATGTAATAACTTTAATGACGGACAAATTTGAATCACGGACGGGACTGGAACCCGCCTCACTCGAGTTTTTTCATTGGAATAGTTATTAGATAACTATATAAACTTTCGCTAAGCGACGTTAATGCTAAAATCAAAAAACATTTAAGATTAGTCTTATATAAAAAAAAGGTATCACATGTTGCGGTAACTTCATATTTATGTTGGCATTGCTAAAACAAATAAACTGGAGAAATAACTTTAATTTGACCTGGCAAAAGCGGCATCTATTTTTAAGATCAAAGACAACTCTCCTGCTGTCCAACGCTGCTGGCGTCATCATGAGCTGCGTGCCGCTAGAGTTGACCGTTTCACGGCGACTCTATTATCGCTGGTAACAGTAGAAATATTATTTTGTTGGTATTAAAATTAAATGGCCATCTGCCACTTTGATTACGTCCAAAGAGACAGTCAGTGTTCTCAGTATTTAACATCATTACTATGACAAATATTTATTTCAATAATAGCCTTCATTTTTATTTACTATACGCTTTTTCTATGTGTGAAGCAATACACTGAAAAACTAGTAATAACTTGCTAATATCACGTTCATCGGCTTTTATGTTCTATTGCATACTAGCTGTTCCCGCGGCTTTGCCCGCGTGGTTCTAGGAAAAACAGTACCTACCTATAATATAAAGTACATCCATACCAATATATAAAAGTGAAACGTTATCTGTTTGTTTGTTTGTTTATTTGGGGAGCTTTCACGCGATAACAGCTGGACGGATTTTGATGAAATTTGGAGTGGAAGTAGCTTATACCCAGGAATAAAACACAAAATACTTATTATCCTGGAAAATTGTAAGTTTCCACGGGAAATCTGGAAAATGTTGATTACTCGCTATAAGGAACGGTTGCCATGGAAACGACATAACAAGTCTGTCAAAAGACATCAAGAGCATTGGTGCTTTACCTACTTATGCATTGGTTTTAATATCCTAGAAGAACATAGGATGATTTTTTTCGCGATAAACTGTAGTCCGGGCGGACGAAGTCGCGGGCGGGAAAAATAGTACTAACTAAAATTTGTTCAGCCCTCATATAGTTTTTTATCGATTGCTTGGCTTCTACTCATCGGATAGAGATACCAAGTCCACAAGTTTTCAAGTCAAAACTTAAGCTATCCAACAGTGACAACTGCATCGTAATCGATACAATATTTTTTACGTGATGAGTGACCGGACAGACAGACAGTTTCCGTATAGAAATGTTATATTCTTGTTCAGTAGCTAATTTCAAGTATTTTTTATTAAATTATATTCTTTGTACAGACCTTTTGTCACTTACTGTTTTATTATAAGTATAGAAGAAGATATACTCTAGTGTAGAATTAGTTCTAGAACAGATTTGTGCGAAGGTCGAGGACCTCTAGTCGTGAACTTACTAGTACCTCAAGAGCACCTCGGGGCTATATTTACATACACAATTATCGTTTTAAATGCGATCTCTGTACCATCAAAGTTATATTAAAGGGCTTTTTATGTGAAGCTGATTCAAATGAAAGTGCAGTTACATTCATTATTATGTTGGCTTTTAAGTAAGATAAATAGAGAAAGTTCAACGCTTACACTCCTTTTGTTCAAGATTAATGTGCCCCTTGGTACCTTTTATTTAAAGTCTAGCTGTGCCCGCGGCTTTGCCCGCATGGACATTTGTCTGGAGAAAAAGTACTCTGTGATATTCCAGAACTAAAAGTACCAGAGTACTAGTGGTCATTCACAGCCGTCAAATCGTTTTTTATCGCTTGCTCGGCTTCTACTCATTGGATTGAGATACAAAGTACACCAGTTTTTTTTTATCGCTTGCTCGGCTTCTACACATTGGATTGAGATACCAAGTACACCAGTTTTTTTATCGCTTGCTCGGCTTCTACTCATTGGATTGAGATACAAAGTACACCAGTTTTTTTTATCGCTTGCTCGGCTTGTACTCATTGGATTGAGATACCAAGTACACCAGTTTTTTTATCGCTTGCTCGGCTTCTACTCATTGGATTGAGATACAAAGTACACCAGTTTTTTTTATCGCTTGCTCGGCTTCTACACATTGGATTGAGATACCAAGTACACCAGTTTTTAAGTCAAAACCTAAGCTATCCAGCAAAGAAACTCGCATTTCAATCGATCCAGTAGTTTTTACGTGATGCGTGAAAATACAGACATACACCACTTTTTTAATTGATAAGTTCTTGTTCTGTAGCTTATTTTAAGTCGCCCCCCCCCCCACCCCTCGTTCGCGTACATATACACAAACACCATATAGAAAAAAACTTGTTCAGTAGCTTATTTTAAGTCGCCTAGACATTTTTTTCAATAATCTTCTTTGTAAAGACTTTTTAGTCTTTTTTATTAAATAATCTTCTTTTTACAGACTTGTTACTTAATGCTTTATTAAAAGTATAGATAACATTGCGTGATTAAAATGTCACGGTTTGAACATATAAAATGGTAAATATCTCCATATTATTCTTAGACTAATATGGAGATATTTACCTTACTTTAGACTTTTTATAGTTCTTCCTGTAATCTATAAGTAAAGAACCACTTTATGTATTCAAAAGTAGTAGTAGTAGTAGTAGTAAGGGAATATCAATTTTCACCTATTAACTTTAAAATATATATTTTTAAATTATAAAAAAATGGAGACCCTCACAATAAGCTCTTTCATTTAATGTCACACGGCACCCTTTGGAAATATTTTTTATTTTATTTTTTGATTGGCCGCCAGTAGTGACATTATATTCAAAATTCATTCATCTACGTTACACGTTCGGGAATCGGCTGTGACAGACGGACAAACAAACAGACACACGAGTGATTCTATAAGGGTTCATTCGGACGTACGGAACCCTAACATATTAAATTATGATAAATACTAGACTCTAAAGGGAGATTAAGATTTATTAGGCAACTTAAATCAAATGGCCATAAATAATTAAAAAATACATGGTCATTGTATAGGCGAAAGACGTCTAGTGTCGACGTTTGATTGAATAAGATTAAGATTAAATTCCTAAATTTAAGATTTATACTCATAGCAACTTGAACGAAAATGTTTAATCGTCGTCGTCTACACAAGGCTCGACTTCGCTCGAGCCTCGACACGGTCACAGTACATATATTAGTCTTTACAGGTAATATATGTACTCTGACACGGTGGACGGCAAGAGCATTAAAATCAGCTACACGCAGCCCTTCAGACTCAGAGTATAGGATCCACTTCAAACAGAATATTATAAAATATAACGTTCTCAATTACCTATATCGCAAAGTAATAATTACGGGAGCACTCGCGCGGAGATAAAAAAAAGGAAATAACGTTAAATTGAAATAGACTGGAGCGGTCGTTTTTGTGGACTTAATTTTATACTTTGGATGAACGTTGGAGTAAACTCATAATTTTGATTTTCATGGAACTTGTGCGTTTGTCAGAAAGTCGGTCCGCCCGACTGTTTTAACGCTGACTTAAGTAATTAAAACTGTCCTTGGTCTGGTCATCTTGCTTTTGTCACCAAATCATAAAAGCCTACTTCCGTTTAGAACGTCCAGGGTACGTACAGAGCAGCGAAAGAATTTTGTAAATCGGATCCGTAGTTCCAGAGAATATCTCCAACAAACAAACTCACAAGCTCGTCCTCTTTATTATTTTATTAGTGTAGATAGTAGATTTTAATTAAAATAAGGACGGCCTCAAAAGATTTAACGATTCATATTTTAACTTTTATTTTAACTAGAAACACTCTTATTTATCCTTATAGTTTTTTTATCTGTATCACAACACAACGTAGATAGCCACTGATCTGTATGGATATGCTTTGACGTACTTTCGTCTGTGCTGATTCAAAGCGCCCCCATCGAGGGCCCATGGAAGTAAAATTGACATTGTCTCATACCCCAACGTTAGTCACAAAATAAATAATAGTGCAAGTACATTAATTTCGTGGACTCTCACTACTGCCTAACTTCTGATATATCAGCTCCAAAATGGCGATAATCAAATGCTCACATTGCGACGTTCGTCAAAAGTCTGTCTGAATACGGAGTAAATGCAGTTGTATATGTAGATAACTTTTAATTTATTTAAATAACGACAACGCCTGATTGTTAATGCTAGATTGAAAATATTGCAATATTAATAGAAAGTACCCGAGCCCAGAGCTGCAAGGGCTTGCACAGGAAATTAACTACTTCATCTTGTTCAATACGGGTACGCCACCCCCCGGCGACTGTGGCATATTGGAGTGACAAACTAAGTACCTAGTTACAGTTAGTACTTGTACTATTATTTATTCTGTGCAGTTAGGTAGATATTTGTTTAACTATTAGGCCTTTATCTATGAAATTACCATTTTGTCGAAACCGTGAATATCTTTAGTTTGGTTTGGATTTTTAAATTAAAATACCTAATGGAGGATGGGCACAAATGTAAGTGGTCTGGGACCGCTGCTCCAATTGCAATAATTAATATGTCAAAACTTAGGTAATTTTATGTAGAACAATATTATTGTTACTTTATGTTTAATAATAGAAAGAAATGCATTGTTACTTAAAGTAACAATACATTTCTTTCTTACTTCGCGGGGGTACCAGTGGTCCTGGATAAAGATTCAGTAGTCAGATAAGGCACCGAACCTTTATTCCTACTACATGAAAAGAGGAGATGAAAAAAATATGTTTTGTTGTTTTTTTTTCATCTTCACTTTGCATGCTCTTAAACCAATATCATCACGTCTTACTAGTCGTGACCTACGGAGCCGAAACGTGGGCACTCACGGTTCAACTAGTTCACAAATATAAGGTCGCTCAGCGAGCTATGGAGAGAGCTATGCTTCGAGTTTCTCTGAAGGACAAGATTCGTACTTAATGAAGATATCCCACGGAGAACCAACGTAACCGACATAGCTCAAAGGCAAGCAAGCTAAAGTGGCAGTGGGCTGGTTACATTTCCCGAAGAACCGATAACCGTTGGGGTAGACGAGTTCTCGAGTAGAGACCACGTTTAGGTAAACGTAGTGTAGGATGCCCTGTGGCCAGATGGAGTGACGACCTGTGAAAAGCGGCTGGAAGAAAATGGATTGAGCCACTGAATACTGAGCTCAGAGGCGTGCCTACGTCCAGCAGTGGACAGATATAGGCTGATGATGAAACCAAGATCATAAATGTATATTAAAAAATCTTGTTACGAACCTTGGGGTAATCATTGATAGGCAGCTATCATGGGGACCTCAATTAGAGAAACCAACCGAAAACTTTTCGCTTCATCAGGTTCACTTCGTAGATTACACAATTTTCTCCCTATTATCACTAAAACTGCACTTGCACAATCTCTTTTACTGACAATAATTGACTATGCAGACGCTTGCTATCTGGATTTAACCGAGGAACAGCTTAATAAGCTTGAACGTCTACAAAATTACTGCATTCGGTTTATGCAAATATGACCATGTGTCTGAATTTAGAAATAAGCTAAAGTGGTTACCGATTCGTCTTCGACGGAACACTCACATTCTTTCCCTTCTCTACGCCATTCTGTTTTTTCCCACCACCCCGTATCCTATCTCAAGGAGCGTTTCCAATTGTTACACCTTTCCAATCCTCGACACTTGCGCTCCTCAGAAACACTTCAATTGAAGATGCCTGTGCATTACACACAATTTTCCAGCAAATCATTTACTGTGTAAGCGGTCCGATTATGGAATAAACTGCCTAATCGCTAGGCAAGCTAACCCATAAACATCTTCAAAAAAAAAGACAAAAGTCCACTACTTGTCCTCGCTGACTTAAAACTGTGTTACTTTGTTTGTCTTATTACATTGAATACTGCGCACACATATATATATATATATTTTATTGTCACTACCGTCTACTCTTTTTCCATCTTTTTAAGTTCAGCCAAAGGTTGTCTGTAAGAGATTGCTGTAAGCGATAAGACCGCCGATTGTGTTACCGCAATTTCTATATTTTTTTGTGTTTTATGATGTACAATGTACGATTTACTTTTAAGTAGTATGCAACAAAGAGTTATCTATCTATCTAGTATGTACCTATGTTCTTATTTTCGTCTCTGAGTTTTTCACTAAGCTGGCATTACGACTGCTGAGCGTATGGAGGTAGCGTAGCCTGTGACGTCGCATGCGCATGACAGCACGTGATTAAGCGGATGTTGATCATTCAGCTTACTTTTTTGTTGCCATTTCAGAGCGCTGTCAACGCATCTTCAACATTGACTACAATCATATTTGACTTTAAAGCATCCTATTGATTTCTGCCCAACGCTGTCTACTCAATATAGCCTCCTATTAATTCTAAGCTATATTTTAGACATCATAAATTTTGAATTCTAGCGCTATTTTGCCCATTTTTCTTTTACCCCACAAAATACTTCATCCCTTTTAGCAACGCCTCATATTTCAAAACCCGATGCTATCTATTCAATATAGCCTTCCACGCACCGCATGGGTTGACTTAACTGGATTAATGTATCAAAAAGTTCGTTAATGTCGTAAGTTAGTTCACCGTTATGTAACTTTGATAATTATCGTGATTTCAGCCCTCGTTAACTGTTCAACTTATACGAACATCCCGTGTAAAATGATTAACCCAATTTTGAATAGTAAATTGATTATAGCGTGTATAGTGTGTAATTTATTTCTGAAAGAAGAAGAATCAATAACAATAATTGTAATTTAACCTAACTCAAAGTTTGTGTATCACAAATACTCGCAATATATACTTTACAATGTCCTAGTCAATCCGATATAACACGAGACAATGTCTTGACAACAACGTTACATTAGCATAGATAGGAATAAACTAGTGTGTTTAAAGCCAACTTTAGAAACGGGATGTTCAACATGCATTTCTTTTGTTCTTCGTTTCTAATGTTGACTTTAGTGTTAGGGACCATGTCAGTGTAATAAATTTGCATTTGTGTTTGTATAGGAAAACCTTGATGACGCAACTACATAAATTAGGATTTCATACATTGCCCTGTTGATATATGGTTGTGACGTTCCATCTATGGGGTTGGCCAATTTTCAGTTGTGGACTGGCTGGGACGTATGATGATGCTGGGATGATGGGACGTACTTTGAATTTGCCAGCACCACAATGTTGCCAAGTTTTACAATAGTGGAAAACGCATAATGAGAAAAAAAACACTATTAATTGAACATTTTATTATTTCGTGAATTGTTGAGGTAGGCCAAATAATAATAGAAAGATATTGATTTGTGTTATAAAGAAAACTTGCAACTAATGCCTTAGAAGATATATTTAAGATGCTGAATTGGAAAGGAATGGGCATTAATATCAATGGCGAGAACATCTTACACATACGATTTGCCGATGATATCGTCCAAATGGCAGAGTCACTGCAAGACTTGCAAAGTATGCTGACCAACCTAGCTGAAGCATCTTGACGCATCGGATTTGGAATGAACAAGATCAAGACCTAGATCATTTTTAACGATCTTATTGACCCAGAACCGATTGCATTCAATGGTCTCTTGAAGTTGTTCAACAATATGTTTACCTTCTTTTTTGTTTTCTTTTTATCACTGTCTAGGCAATCGTTTGACCACGATCTCACCTGATGGAAAGCGATGATGTGGTCGAAGGTGTAGCACGTTTGCCTAGTAGTAGATTCACTGTTGACTTGAACACACCAGGGTTATATTTTACCGAAAACACTGTCGAGAGCAGGGTATTCCACTCCTTAGAAGTTCTTATAATAAATGAAGAAGCGTAACGCTTCGTTCTTGTGCGAGGTACCTTGGGCACATATTGCAATTAGGTAAGAACAACTTTGAGAAGGAAGCCAACAGAAGAGTTTAGCTGTTTTGGGCAGCGTTCGGCAAGCTTTGTCAAATCTTGTCGTCGTCCATACCACAGTGCCTAAAGGCAAAAGTCTTCAATCAGTGCGTCCTGCCAGTCATGACATACGATGCTGAAACGTGGAAACTCACGGTCAACTTAGTAAACAAATTTAAGGTCACTTAGCGAGCTATAGAGAGAGCTATGCTTGGAGTTTATCTAAAGGACTAGATTCGTAATGAAGATATCCGATAGAGAATCAAGGTAACTGACATAGCTCTAAGGATAAGCACATGCTGACGTGGGCTGGTCACATTTCCCGAAGAACCGATAACATTGGGGTAGATGAGTTCTCGAGTGGAGACCACGTTTAGGCAAAAGTAGTATATAGGCAATCTAGTAAAAATAAATCGTTACTATTTCCACCTCTAATCCACCGCCACAGCATCTGCCAGGTTGTTTGTACCTTTATTTAACGCTTGCGCTAACATCTCAAGTTTCTCATATACGGCGTCCTTATGTTCTCCTCCTACTTATATCTAATGAGGCAAAAGAACGCACAACCTCCGCACTCGTGTGTCAAGTATGTAGGCGGATACGTGAACCGGGCCCCGTTTATTAAATCGTATTGAAATACCTCACATTTCAATTATACTACATGTGACTTCAGCAGAGTTGATATAACGGTATGGTACGGTGCGGTATACTCTTGGTTTGGCGATAAAACTTCAACTTCGACCGGTCGGTTATCAATGAAATTACCATTTTGTCCACGACGTGATATCTAAGGTTTGGCTTGGAAGTTTAAATTAAAATACCTAATAGAGGATGGGCAGAAATGTATTGGGACTGGGACCGCTACATCAATTGCAATAACAGATAATATGTAAAAAAACAGGTAATTTTATGTTAAGCAATACTCGCATTGAGAACTTCTATCAATTCGTTGTATGTTCGGAATCATACTGTATTGAACATACACGTTATAATTTATGCCAATTTACATTTTACACCCGTACATGCACAAATTAAAAATGTATATATCCGATTAGTATAGCTTAGAAATATCTCACATCAGTTTTCAGTGAAAAAAAGCATCAAAATCGGTCCATTCGTTTATGAGTTACGCAGACAAAACACACACCGCTCTCTTTTCGCGTTTCGGGGGTTAAAATCAAATGTGATATATTTGACACAATTGGATGATTACTTTAATTAGAACAAAACTATGTTACCTTTTATTTTATATTTAAAGGTTTTACTTAAATTAGAAAATTTAGACGTTTATATTTTATATGTTATTATATGTAAATACAAATGCCAAATGGTCCAACTCGATAAAATATTATGACAATGCTATGTTAGCCTGACTTATCGCATTTCTAATTGTTTTATTCCGCGACGGAGCAGTCACGGTCCTAAGCTTTTGTTATTGGCCCTTTTGATTAGCAAAGGTGATTTATATTAAAACCATTATTCAAAGTGATTCAGTTTAATTATGATTTAATCTTTTGAATTAAAAAAACGGGCGTGAAATTGTTTAAACAAACTTTTGACCGTAGTTATGCTAGTAACGGCAACTCTCTGGAGGTTTTCAGTTCCCCGTTGTAATTTACCTTTTTTCTGTCACACATCTCCGGGACGCCTGACCTATTCTGCTGTCATAATGAGGAAGGCCGCAACTAACAATTTTATCTAAAATGACTTATATAAATATTTGGAATCAGCAAAGAAAATGCTATCTTATATTTTTACTTACAAAGCTGATCTCGTACGAATCCGAAGATACCATAAGGATTTCCGTCGTAACTACGTCAAAATTTCAAGTTTTTTAGTTTGATAAGCCGTAATTTCGAAATTATGGTTTTTCATTTTAGTATTCACACTATGTTAGTCCAAAAGGTCATAATAACATCATTTAAGGCCTTTTAGGTACATCTGTTTTAGGGAAAAGCCGTAGTATCTCAATAAGGGCCTTTTACGTAAGAATTTTGAATGGATCATGAGTAAAATGTGATTTTAAAAGATGTTTTGTTTAATGATTGACGATTATTATTTTGTTTGAGAAAATTTAATAATATTCGGTGGAATATGTGTAATTTTAAGTTTGACTGAAATCCCATTTTCAAAAGTAATTTAATTTAATAAAATAATAAGGAATTAATTTTGTTTTAATTTAATTAAGTACTTACATTTGCGCATTTGTATTTTAAAACAATGCTCAAGAGCTTAGAGTAAGGACCACTTTATTTCCTGTAAATGACTAAAAATATTTACTTTGATACAATTTATTTTGAGTAGTGGTTTTAAAATACCAGCCCTAACGTTTCTTAAGCTAGTCAGAAAAGCCCTAACTGCACATTTAAGGCTTTTTATGCAATTACTTTACTGTCGTCACTAAGAAGGACTTCCTTTCATGAAAAGCCCTAATTACAATCTTATGTAATTATGTCTTTTTAGTTTAGTATGACCTAAATCATAACCATTTTTATACAAAAGGGAACATGTTAAATAAAAATGAAATTAACCGAATAATTAAAACCAAGTAGGATTCAAATTAAAGTTTTTTTTTACGTATTTTAAAATAAGATTCAAGATCCAAAAGCATCTAGTGCATCGCCGGCATTCATTTTAGGCAACTCACAAAATATTACGAAATCAACTTTGATGCAGTTACGGCCTTTCTATTAACGGGGCACTATTGGTATGAGTGGATTTATAATGAGTGCACATATGTGCACTCGTGTAATTAGTCTGTACTTTTTTGGAGCATATACTCAAAAAAAGTACAGATAGACTAATTATTATTGAGAATATCATTTTTAAAGGCAATTAAAATGGCTCTAAAATCTCTCTGGTCTAAAATTTCAAATAAAATGGAGTGCCAACTTCAATTTCCAAATGTACTGGGTTTTTTTTTATCAATAAGATGTATTTTGATTTTAGCAGTTACGCCTACGTAGCGAGACAAAGACAAAAAAAAGGTAGGAAAAAATTGAAGTTTTTGTAGTGGTTGGTAGCTGAACTGTTGATGCGAGTTCGAATCCCGTCTGTTATGTAAAAATTACCTTACGAAAAATTATTATACATCATTATTGAGAATAATGTCTACGTGTAAGAGATTGTGTGTAGACACACCACCATTTAGCCCGTTACCGTTTAGTTTACCATTTAGCCTACATTTTCACCGTAGCTCGTAGAACGTAGTTCGTAAAAAGTAATTCGTAACACGTAGATCGTAGTTCGTAGAACGTAGTTCATAGAACGTAGTTCGTAGCTTGCAGCTACGCCGCTACGTAGAACGTAGCTCGTAGTTTGTAGCCCGCAGCTACGCCGCTACGAAACTTTCAGCTATTTTAACCGGCTGCTGACGTGCCTCTGCTAACAGCATTTTATTTCAGACATACCATTATAACTTTACGAATTGTTGCGTCAAACTGTCAAAAGTTGTTATTTCTTTAAGATTACATTCTTCATATTACCTAATGGTGCTGAGGACAAGTCTTTTACATAAGAAAAAATATATATAGCCATTTGTGGTATAGCCAAAAATTAAAACTAAATAACGGATTATTACAAACATTATTCCAATCAATTATAGCTAATGACATAATAGTTACCAAATTTACTAGGCAAGTACAACAAAGCATTTAGGTATAATAGTTTGTAGGACTCATTTGTTAAAAATAAATATGTGTTATTCTGGCTTTATCGAAACTGCCATAAATATTTCAATAGAAATGACAAAATACCTCTTCTTGCTGCACATTTGGCCGAACTCCAAAATATCTGTCAACGTATCAAGCGTTTGCGGTTTGTAGTCCTACGTAAAGCGTATGCCGAGGATAGTCTAATTTCAGAGTAAAGATAACGGCCCCATACATTGTCATGCCTACTCCGTGGCCGTTGGAAAACTACGAGTATTGGTTGGAGCCCGCATTACCATGGTGGATTACGGGAAATATGGTCAACACTCTTTCTGAGAGGTTTGAGTTGGACGTATCTTATGCAGTCACACAACATTGTCCTTCGCCCCGCGGTGCGCGGTGAAACGATGTTGATTCTGTCACACTTCGCTGTAGGTAGTGAAATGCTAGCGTAGGCTATACAGCCATGCAAGGCGCGAATTTGTGGTTTACCGCTACAAAATCCGCATCACTGCCTTATCGCGGCGGTAGGCGGTAACGTTACGCGTGAGGTTCGCCTTATTTCCTAATACTTTTTAAATTTCGCAACAATCAAGTATTTAATCTCGCAATTTAGCAGGTTTTCCACGACATCTGCTGCATTTTATGAGTGAAAAGCACTTAATTATCGAATAAGCTATCTTATAATTTCAACCAAACCCGTTAATTTCAGCTGTTACTGTCACGTGATGAAGAAAAAATAACGAAACAACGACTATCAGTAAATAGATTGTGCTTTTGAAATTTGAAATGTCTGATTAGATCCAAACGGAGTTGCTTGCGAATAGATCAGGCTTTGGTTGTAAGTGAAGCAGAACTAGTGAAATCAGACCGCGGTCAGTCTAAATCCAGAGCAAAGCTTGTGGCAAAAGCTTCCCCCGGTTACTAGCAGTCACGGTACGAGCGACACGACGTCAGTTTTATCACAAGTATTTAAATTACCACATTTTACAAGTTTTAAGGCAATGCTACAAAAACATAAATGTCAGGAGTGGTCTTATCAATATTTGCATCGGCCATATAATTCATTTTGAATAATGATGCTCTGAGAAGATTAAACTTGGGCTATTCAATTCATTGTAAATGGACGGTGGATTCCTTCAAGTTTTGTCGTAAATAATACCGCAGCGTGGTCCCGGGATGATTCTTGTCACCTGCGCCCTGCATACCTCTCTGCAACATATTGTGCTGAATGTATAGTTGATCTTTAGTTATTCTGGTTATTGGTTAATACATTATTACGACCGGTTGGTCTAATTGCTAGTGATCCTAGGAACGAAATCAAATGATCGCAGGTTCGAATTCTGCAAGGTGTGCAATCATTTGTGTGATGAGCAGAAATGTATTTTTCCGAGCCATGGATGTGATATTCGTACATATGTATATTTATCCGTTATCTGGTGCCCATATTACAGGGTATCCTAGTTTTGGGGCTAGGTAATTGGTGTGGGATTGTCCCGAATATATTTATTTATTTTTTATTTTATATATTTTAGATTATATTACTTTTTTATCTGACTTTATTGGTTGCAGTTATCAGTTTGGTGGTAATTATTTCATTAAACGCACGAGAGGCTCCCAAAAACAAAAATTTGACAAATTAGAGGACCCCTTTTTTTGAAAACTGTTATTTAACTTGCAATGTTTTACGTATGTCTGTATGTGTATGTATGTCTATATGTTTGTTTGAGTCAAATCTTGCAAGCTGAATTAGAACCACTTCCCACAGGGTTGAATTTTTGCATGCTGGTTCAGTTCTGATGAAAATACTTTTTTATGGTAAGCATGACCTGAATGAAGATCCAGGATTAGCTCCAGATAAAGGAACACTTTAACGGTCAACGAGCACTGTCACGAAATTTTGTGTAAAAATTCTATTATGATAGCCAGTTTGAAGTTTCACCATGACACGGCTGCTGTACTCCGGGATGGCTCCTGATTAGGGAACTCTTCAACGGTTAACAGCATAGACACGAAATGTCTTCATCATTATCAGCCCGCATCAGTCCACTGCTGGACATAGGCCTCTCCCAAAGCACGCCACTGCGCTAACCAGGCGGCTAGGGTTTTATAGAATAAACTTTATGAAATTCAGGATTTTATTGATTTTTAACCTCGAACAAATAGACGGGTGTTATAAGTTTAGGGTGTGTATCACTGTGTGTGTGTGTGTGTGTGTGTGTGTGTGCGTGTGTGTGTGTGTGTGCGTGTGCGTGTGCGTGTGCGTGTGCGTGTGCGTGTGCGTGTGCATGTGCGTGTGCGTGTGCGCGTGCGTGTGCGTGTGCGCGTGCGTGTGCGTGTGCGCGTGCGTGTGTGTGTGTGTGTGGGTGTGTGTGTGGATGTGTGTGTGTGGGTGGGTGTGTGTGTGTGGATGTGTGGGTGTGTGTGTGGGTGTGTGTGTGTGGGTGTGTGGGTGTGTGGGTGTGTGGGTGGGTGTGTGGGTGTGTGGGTGTGTGTCTCTGTGGCATCGTAGCACCCAAACGAATGGACTGATTTTGATGCATTTTTTTTTGTTTCAAAGCTGAGGTAAACGAGATGGTTCATAGCTATAATGGAGGGGGGCGGGGGGGGGGGGGGAATGGGGGAGTCGGGAGTTATATAACTTATTAATTTGTGCTTGTTTTATTACGGACTAGGCAATCGTTTGACCAGGAGCTCACCTGATGGAAAGTGATGATGTGGTCGAAGGCGTAGCATGCTGGCCTAGTAGATACCTATTCACTCTAGCTAGACTAGAAGACACCTGCATTGCTATTAAGGAAATCAGGTTGCTGTTTGAAGTCAAACGATTGCTATTACATTATCAATATACATTTTATTAACCTGTGTCGGGAGGCGGTCTTTCGAGGGCGTATAACTACTCAAGGAACAACTCTCAGCGCACAATTATATGAAGTAGATACTGAAACTGGAGGAAGAGGCAGCCAAAAAATAGAATACAGAAGTCGGCGGTCTTCTGGCTTAGCTGCCCAAGCAGCACCAAGTTCTGCGGTGGCTCCTCCTTCAACGGGCAGCGGAGGCTTTGCAGCTGCAATTCTTTATATGAACACCTGCACAGCTACATGGCATAGCTTCCGTCTACTGCATACTATTTACACACGTTACTTTAAGCTATGTTCAATAAACTTAGGTTATGAAATTAAATATACTTATGTAGGCATACATTTCGTATATATATACTGTTTTTACCTGGATTTTTATAGGATGGGTAAAACGCAGGTCTACAAATGAAAATACTATCATATATTTAAGGGACTCTAGATGTAATAACTTAATTACACTATCTTAGAACATATTTTCTAGTAAATCATCCAGTTTTTCAAGTCCTAAGACCATCATTTCATGACAGGATATTTGAATTAATGTGTCGACAATACAGTGATAGACTATGCAAAAGGATGTATATAGGATGTTCATGAAAAATGATGACATGGTCACACCTGTAAGTAACAACTTTACATTGCTAACTATCGGTTGAAAAAGCATGAAAGTGGGGCAAGACAATTTGTGTAATCCAAATACAAAGAAAGGAAATCACAATAAAGGAACTATTGCAGTTGTAGGTTAGAAGTAAAATAAACTAACTAATGTTGATTGCAGGAAGTAAGGTAGTACGGGCACTGGGCTATAATTTACCGTAAACACTGACGAGGCCAGAGCATTCCACTCCTTTGTTGTTCTTACACAGTTCTTGAGCACACTCTCCATAGTGCAATCTGTAGAACACCGACAAGCTTGCGACTACCCGCCGCCGTCTATTTACTACCTCGTCACATAAAAGTACTGAATTTATTGCAATGCTGTTGTCATTTTTGTATAGCTTGAATTATTCTAATTTATAGGATGGTATATAATGTTACATCTGTGTGGAATAAGTAGAAACTGATAAATATGCAGGTGAATGTCACACAAAAAGTGGATACTAAACTGATTATAATTTTGAAATACTCGTAGATTTGGTAAAAAAAAGTGGTATTATATATTACATAAGAGCGGACAACAACTAAATTAGTAATAATATAAAGTAATAATCCAACGATACCGGGTTGGGTCCTAGGCTCCGCACCAATGACTTTTCTAAGTTATGTGGGGTTTTCCTTCGCTACGTGCTTCGGGGGACACGGCTGTTATTGATTAATAGCAGTCGTTAAGAAGCCCTCGGGCAGCCTGACAAACACTAACACCAGAGGACAGCACTGCCATACGACAATCAAACTAACAAGTAATACTTTTTCCGCAGCTCAAAACTATGTGGCTGTTGATAGAATCATTTCATTACACGTCCATGTCGCCATCTTTAATATTCCGTTATGTGGGTGATATAAAATCCTTGTGACTCTCGTTTAATTAAAACATGAAGTATTCAAAGACTGTAATAACGAGCGGAGAGGAGTTTGCGTGAATTATGACCGGGGTACAGTCGCAGTTCATATATAGGACTATATAATATGTACTGTAGTACAGTCGACCACATAAGTGTAACATATTTATCGTATGAATTTAAATGTCTTTTTTGCTGTGCCCGCGGTTTGGCCCGTATGGTAATTTTTCAGAGATATAGGGATACTAAGTGTTATTCCAGAACCAAAAGTACAAATATCATCAAACTTCGTTCAGACGTCAAATGGCTTTTTATTGATTGCTCGCCTTCTACTCATTGGATTGAGATACCAAGTACACATCAAACCCGAAGCTATTCAACAGTGAAAACAGTATCGCAATCTGTCTATTAGTTTTAACGTGATGCGCGAACAAAAAACAGTCAAACAAAAAGACAGAAAGACGCCATTTTTTAAAATGTTATATTCTTGTTCATTTGCTTATTTTAAGTCCCCTAGACTATTGTGTTTAATTGTCTTCATCGTACAGACTATCTGTTACTGCTTTATTACAAGATAGATAAGTGGTGTTTTCCCGTGACGATTTTTTTGTTCTCCTTTGTCTAAAGTACTGTGCTGTTAGTTTATGAAATTAATTGTTCGTTATCATCTCGCTACGTTTCTTGGAGTAGGCGCGGGTAGAAAGAGAACTCTAGGCTCTTCAAACTTTACGTGAAAGAGCTTATCTACACTCTAGCTGAGTGTACACGAGTTCTGTATGAATACCGGATGTGAAACTGAAACTATTGGGTGGAGTTCGTTAATTAAGCGCAAAGTGCTGAAGTTATATACTTTATCTACACTCATATCGTAAAATCCGGATTATGAACTTAAAAATGGTGGCATAATGACATACATTACGCACGGCACGTCGCTAATAAGTTTTTTTTGTTACATAATGACACTGTTTTTTGAATTAAACGATGTTATAATATACATTTTTTTTCCATAAAAGCACCGTTTGGCTCCGATCCTACGAGGGTTTTCGTCATTTATTGTCTATGAAGGCGCAAGCTAGACCGTAGGCGCGCGAATTCGCTGTGGACTGGATTTTGGCGCCATAATTTACTTTACATTTTTACCTAACTAATTGAATGTGATTTGTTGATCAAAAGTTGTATCCTGATTACAAATGTCCGACAGCAGTGTTAGTGAGGTGAATTTGACTCCACCTGACATCACGGAATCAGCAACGAGCATGACGAACGAGCTTTTACCAGAAAAAAAACAAGAAAATATTATGACATATTTTTTCATTAAATGTAAGCCTATTGCATGAGTTTAGATAAAGTAGTGCAAGACACGGCACATAACTAGTTATTAAAACACTCGAGTGATACTATTACTACTCGTATTATTTGTGATACTCGCCTACGGCTCGTTTTTTAAACTCGCCTCCTTATTATGCAACCGTTTCATAAACTACTTTTATTAGTTTACGTCACTTCCTTCAGTATGTGGGAAGCAGCGGTTTGGACAAAGACGAATCCGCGTGCACTCCGTTTCTTATAATTTTTCTTTTAAACAGAAATTGGATAATCCCGCAAAGAATCCCTCATTGCAGGAGTAAGAGTCAATGATATTTTATATGGAATACAATTTTACTTGTACATAATACTAGCTTTCGCCCGCGACTTCGTCCGCGCGGACTACAGTTTTTCACGAAAAAAGTATCCTATGTTCATCTAGAATATTAAAAACCAATGCAAAAGTTTACCACCAACGCCCTTAATGGTTTTTGACAGATTTGTTATTATTTCTTTTCCACGGCAACCGTTCCTTACATCGAGTAATCGACATTCCAGTTTTCCCGTAGCAACTTACCAATTCCATGCAAAAAGTATCATATGTTGGTCTCTATATGGTATTGTACCTATTTACAAAGTTTCATCGAAATCAGATCAGAATTTTTGCCGTGAAAGCTCCCCAAACAAACAAACAAACAAACAGACAACGTTTTACTTTTATATATTGGTGTGAATAATGTGGCAAGTCACAAATGAACTTGAATTTAATCTTTCACCTTTTGGATTTTTACTTTACAGTGCCATTTAAAACGGTAATAATATAGCCGGGAGGCACTATACAAACCCATAGACCTTTTCATGTAAATCTTGAAAGATGTGCTAGGATTTTTAATGAAACTGCGCAATTACTTTGATGAATATTGCATTCGTGACGTGTCTACCCTTAGAGATTCGAGGGAGGTTTAATCTAAATTAAGCATCAGGTATATTGATTCAAGTTTACGTAAGCGAGCAGCTCTGTGAAGGCACAGATTAAATGATAGGAATACGTACAGAAGACTCACCTTAGAAAACGCGTGAATACCTACCGTAATTGACAGAGTGAGCGCAAAGCGCGAGCGAAGCGTCTCCGTTTCAGCTTGGGCAAAAATGATTTCGTTTGTGCGAATGTCTCGCTCTATATATCGCTTTTCTCAACCGATCTAGACGAAACCAATTTTTTGTCGTCGGGGATTTTTGATTAGGAAGTTTTTTTCCAAAAAAAAGGGTAAAAAAAAGGCCGTATTAAATCCGATATCAATGGGGTTTTTTATTTAAAAGGTAGTAACTTTAAAGTAGTTTCATAGAAATTTTGTGAAGATCTGATGAGGATCTCCGGCGTGAGAAGCAGAATAGCTCCACAAAATGCAGTAAATTTCTCACTTTTAGGTTTCTACCAGTGGAATCAGCTCTTTACCTACTAAGTAGGGATTGATGGAGTACCTTGGTTTATGTATGTTAGTTGTACAATAAGGTAACTAGATGGCGATACTGTGCACAGCTAGATTGAATGCAAAAATATTGTACGCGCGAGGTCTACAGCTCACAGAGCCACTAGTATAACTAGAATCGTAAACTCTATTCAGTGCAAGACAATTTGTGCTATTTATTGATATTTGGGTGCTTCCCATTTGTTCCATGGAACTTAACGTAATCGAACAAAAGGAGTCTATTTCTTATTGATTTGTTCCCTGAAATTTCACTGAACCGCTCGGCTCGATGCCATCACACGGTGCGCGCACCGATTCTGCTAGTGTCGACATGTCTCGCACAGCACGCGAGCTGACGACATATACAAATAAACAATACACCCATACACATAAATAAAAGTGAAACGTTGTCTATTTGTTTGTTTGTTTGGGAATCTTTCACGCGATAACGGCTGGACGGATTTAGATAAAATTTAGAATGGAGATAGCTTATACCCTGGAATAAAACATAGGATACTTTTATCCCGGAAAATTGTAAGTTTCCAGGGGAAAACTGGAAAATACTCATTTCTCACTGTAAGGAACGGTTGCCATTATAGAACGCTCTGTGGTTGCCATGGAAACGAAATAACTTCAAAAACATCAAGAACATTGGTGCTATACCAACTTTTGCATTGGTTTTTAATATCCTAGAAGAAAATAGGATGCTTTTTTCGCGATAAACAGTAGTCCGCACGTACGAAGTCGCGGGCGGGAAATCTAATAGATAACTATTATCTTTACTAATATTTAAATGACTTTCCCGTAGTAAGACGAAATAAGTCCTCCCTCCTCTCTTGGTCCGAGTCTATGAAATTTGTTCTTTTTAAACCGAAAACATTTCACGTTAAGAATATAAATTCCGGATTCTAAACATGGAAGTTATTAGGTTAAATTGATAAGTACCTATAATAATATGTTACTACGGCCTTGGTCCTACTAAAATCTATATTTAGGTAATATTCTAAAATAAGAACATACATTTATGTACCTACGATCTACATTATACCTAACTTCTATGAATATAACTTAAAAGACATTTATGCAGCTAAGTAAACAATGATAGAAATATTTGCATCCAAGTAGATGGTAGATATTATGTGTCATGTGATCACGGCGAGCACGCGGCACGCACTGATTTTGGGAGACGCTGTCGGTATTCAACATTGAAGGTACGCGTCCGTACCTAAACTTCACAGTGAACCGAGCCGTGGAGAGTAGAATGTTAGAGAGATACGCAGCAGGTTTTATTGACTGAATAACTGAATAACGAACGACGTTATTCGTAAATGAGTCACACTTTAGGGCTAAAGATGCAATAAATTATGAATTATATCTAGAGGCATTGATGTCATGTTTTTAGTTTGAAAAAAGACTAACGAGTAGGTGACAGAGTATTAACTGCTTAAGTAATGTTTTGCCTTCGAGACATGGCAAGTTGCTCGGACATGTTTCATTCCTAGAGATTACAATTTTAAATGGCCTTACGTAACCAATACAAACTTATTAGACACTCAGTCAAATCACTCGGAAGAAGATGAAGTAAAGCCTGAAAACTCACTGAAACGTAACGGTCTTCAGCCAACGCAATCTAATAAAAAAGTAGATGAGACTTCCTTACGCAGCCGGAATTTTAATCAATTTTGTGGCCAATAACTGGAGCCGGCGACTGAACGAGCCTCACTTTGCAAATTACCGCCTTAAAACGTTCACTTGAGTGTATTCGTCAGGATTAAAGCTCTTAAATTAAAAAAGACCAAGTTCGTTTACCGAATTTGCATAACAGGGCCGATCACATAAAGAATAACGGTCACGTTTCCTTTAACTATCAGTGTTCGGTAATTGGGCCAGGGGATAACAGCTGTTTCTGCGTGAAATAAATAAGTATTTTAATTTGCTAGATTTTTCTTCAGGCGGGTGAACGAAGCAAACAAGTAAAACCCTTTCATTTTGAAGGCGTCGACAAGAAGAAGCATAGGAAATATTGTAACGTCAAAGACTAGAGTTGTTTGAATAGCCGGAGTCGCCCCGGGCGCCTGAATAATGAGTTTCACGAGTATTTTGAAGGAACTTTATTACGCTTACTACTTAGCAGGCAATTAAGCTTTCATATTTTTCTTTTGAGACGTGGTAATTAGTCCGTGCGACGATTCAACGGGGTATAATGTGGGAGCGAGCGGTAGCGTCCTAGTTGAAGCGATTAACATAAATAAAGTAAAAGAAGAATGACAAAGTTAACTGCGAAACGGCTAAACCCTTCGACTACGTGAAACTCTAGTAAGGTAATCTAGACTTATAACAAAGCAATAAGTAGGAAAAAGTCTGTACAAAGAAGATAATTATAAATAAATGTATAATAACATTGTTTAAGTTTGTTCACGCATCACGTAAAAATTACTAATCTGATTGCGATGCGGTTCTGACTGTTGGATAGCTTAAGGTTTGACTTAAAAACTGGGGTACTTGGTATCTGAATTCGATGAGTCGATAAAAATCGATAAGAAAACTTTTTGACGGCTGAAGGAATTTTGATGAAATGTTGATATATTGGCATTTTAGGTCTTGGAATAGCAAACAGAGTACTTTTAGAGAACCTAGAGAAATGATCACGCGTGCGAAACCAAGGGCACAGCTAGTATAGGAAACATAAAAAAAAAACAAAAAACCCGACTGCAAACAAAACTAAAAAAGAGGCAAACAAGCTTTAGATTCATGATTTGAAAATATAAGATCTAGTCTGAGGCATGAGGCTCGTCAGGCTGACTGATCCCGTCAAACACGATGTGGGACTAGTGGGATTGACCCGAAATGGGGTCTATCCCACTAGTCCCATCGTGTTGTCCCAGCCACTATTTGACCCAGTAGTCCCATGAGACAAGTGACATCAATATTTCGGACCCACTAGTGCCATCTTGTTGTCCTATTACACTATTTTGACCCAGTAGTCCCATGGAACAAGTGAATCCAATTTTTTGGTTCCAGAAGTACCATTACCGTCATCGCCGAATAAAGTTTATTTTTTCTTTATGTGTGCCTCTTAATTGCCCTTGAGCAGCAGTATCATAACATTTGCTTAAAGTTATTTCAATTTCCTGCCGTGTGTGATCTGCAAGACAAGCTTCTATTCAGACAACTTTCACACAAAGTGTAGTTATTGTTCACGAAATTTATGCACATGAATATGGGACGCATCTATGGAGAATAGTAATGTGTAATATAAAAGGCTGCTTTTATTGATGATAAATATTATGGTCGGCATTGTTTTCCAAATGAAAGCCCAAATAATGTTTTGTAGTAAAATGTATCACATGAGCACAATATTTCATAAAATATGTGTAGAATGATGGTAGATTTAGCTACAATAACATGATAACGTTCTGCGTATATAGGTGTTAATCCAATGTAGGTATTTGTAATATTGTAGTCATGTAAATACACCTTGATATACCTGTCTTAAAACACACCACACAGTTTTACAAAGTGTTTAATTGTTCAGGACTAGGACCTTACTCTTCCGAGTACATTCCAGGCCCTTATTCGCTATGACCATTCACGCACGTAACGCGCGCGTTAAGATATCGTTGTGAAATGGTTAGGCAATAGTCGTAATGACGTCACACGTTTCCAGCAAAGAATTTCGTAGGCAAAGCGAATAAGCGCGCTGCTTTCATATATTAACTTGTTCGTTTTTTTTTGTTTCAGTTTTGATGAAGCTACGCGACGACGCTCGCGCTCGCATTCCTCTCTAGCGTACGGAGAGAAAGGGGAGCGTTACAAAGTGGAATAGTTTCAAATTGTACCGCAAGTTTAGAGGTGAATAGGAACCGTAACGAGCGCGTGGCAGGTGTCACTGGGCGGGAGCCATTATGCGCGGCGGGGGCGGGGGATAGAATGACAGCGCCTGCCACGGCGGCCTGATGGCGCTAGTGCGCCGCATATTAGGCGACGCCCAGGTAAGCATCCATGCATGCATTATTAGCGCGCCTAACTTCAACGGATTTTACACTTAAGCTGTCGCTTCACGGACCGACCCTTGACAGCCTCGTAACGTGACAAGCGGACGTGCACGCCTGAACTCACCCTATTTCATAAACTGCATTTTCCACTGTTGTTCCCATTACCTTGCATTACCCCTACATATATCTGGCTAATGCTTGTCGCTTAATTAAATGGAGGTATTAACCATTAATTACAAAGTTGCTATGGAATCGGTCCGAACCCTAAAACGCAGCTATTAAGCGAGCAGACTTAACGTCTATTACATCAAACGGTGGCAGGTGAATTAACTAAATGGGTGGAGGTACAAGCTTTAGATTAATGGCCAGAGATATGGCAGCGTCGGATGGCCGAAATAGCACTGCCGTTATCATGAAACCAGTTTTAATGAGCTTGTTAGTTCGTGTTTTATGTAAGTTTCAGCGTCTTTTCATTTTCAAGATGGAGTGTGGTAAAGTTGCCTCTAAAGTTTGTCAGTCTGTGTAATTTTTAAATTCCAAATTATTAGAGCTTTTCTTCATATTTCCTCCTATATATATATCTAAATCTACACTAATATTATAAAGAGGAAACATTTGATTGTTTGTTTGTTCGTTTGTAATGGATAAACTCAAAAAATACAGACCCGATTTTAAAAATTCTTTCACATAAAGAAAGCTAAATTATCAGCGAGTAACACTAGCAGGATTTTATTTATATTAAAATTGAGTTCCCTTCGAAAATTGCAATAATGAAACCCGAGGTATTACATTTTGCAAACAATCTCGATTACTTTGTATCACAAACCAAAGAGTATATAGATACTACGTAAGATCACAAACTAAGAAGGAGATACCGGTCTTTGTATATGGAAAGTTGCCATGGAAACGATATCACAGAACATCTAATAATCATTGACGTAGGAAATGCTCTATGCTAATAATACACGAAATAGTAACCGTAATTCAACCTCCTTGCTATATACGAAATGGTACGTGAGTATAAACATTTTGTGTAAGAAATTGTTGTTCTATTTGTCCAAATAAAGTACCTACTAATTTTGTCTTTCTATATATCTAACCGTGCGAAGCCGGGGCGGGTCGCTAGTTATATATATATATATATATATATATATAATGATAGCTTAGGTATAAATGAGCTTAAGTTTATTTACACACCCTTTGGAAAGCAATTATGTAATTGACAATGTTAGCTCTCCATCATAGTGCATGCCTTCTCTCGCATTTAGAAACAAGAGTAACACAAGTTTTCTTTTTCAGTTTTTGCATTATACATACTGCGCTCGCGCTATTTGATGACAAATGGACCAGTCATTTAGTATGTATTTTTAATCGACTTCAAAAAGGAGGAGGTTCTCAAGTCGACTGTTTGTTTGTGTTTGTACACTAAAATATTCGGAATTTATGATTTTATTACTTTTTATTCAAAAGGCTAATTCGAAAGGTCAAGAAAAAAAGGTTCCATTAAATATCATCACAATTCATTTAGAAATGGCAAGTTTCTTTATTAACTAAGAATTACTACAAATTATAAATAGCTAAATAAACTACATTAAACAGTTCCACAGCTGACATGCTATTACAGACTTATAAGCAGTCCAAATGTCCTTAGCCCATTACCAGTATTAATAAATTGATTTAGTAGTTTTTAGAATATCCATTTGAAGTCGATATTTTTGGATCGAAGAATTCGTATGGATATATTATCGTTACGACCAAATATCACATCACGAGCGATGGTGGCCTAACGGTTCTATAGTGCAATTTAGAATCCAACGATACCGGGTTCAAAACCTAGGCTCCGCACCAATGACTTTTCTAAGTTTTGTGCGGTTTTCCATCGCTCCGTGCTTCGGAGGGCACAGAGGAGGGAGAGTTAAGCTGTCGGTCCCGGCTGTTATTGATTAATAGCAGTCGTTAAGTCATGTCAGAGGCCCTCGGGTAGCTTGACTCTGACATCAGAGGCCAGCACTACCTCAAACGACAAACAAACAAACAAACAATGTGCGTGATACCATAGAATAAATAATGTGATAACCCTGTGTAGCTACTTTGATACTCTTAATATATGTCAGTACCACAGTACGCATATTATATCATCTACGGATATATGTGTGGTGTCAGTACTATATACACTCTGTGCGAATACAATCCAGGCGAAACTACGGAAGATGGTGGACGAGCAGGTCTCGGTCGGAGCCAGGGTCGAGGACATCGAGCCCGAGCCGGCGGATCCTCTCATCACGCCCGCCAGCTCGGCGCTCGACCGACCCGACTTTGACCCTCGGCCTGTACCCCCGGAGCGCCGTCTACTCATCGGCACTTTGGACAGGCCGCGCAATGGCTCGCTCAATGGAGATAAGGAAGCCACGTTAAATAGGACAACTAGGCTGTCCATAAGAAATGGAAAGGATAATCCTTTTATAGGTCAGTATTGGGTTTTAGTTAATGATGCTCCTTAGGGTTTTTAGATTCTCGTTCACATTTATATCTATAGTTATAATAAAGCAGTAAGTACCAAAAAATCTAGACAAAGAAATGATAATAAAAAACTATTGTACATAAAATAGGCTAATGAACAAGTTTTTAAATCGTTTGTGTCTGTCTGTTTCTTTGTCTGTCTGTCATGTAAAAACTACTGGACCGATTGTTTTCATTTTTAGACAGAATAGGTTTTGACTCAAGGCTTATTATACGCGCGGTACCTGTGGTTACCAAAACTCTGACGAACTCTACTTAGCCTTTAAAAACTGGTGTTTTTGGTGTCACCATCAGTAGAAGCCGAGCAATCGATAAAAACTATATGACGGCTAAACGAAAATTGGTATTTTGGTATAATGTAAGTAATTTATATAAGTAATTTTGGTCTTGGAATAACACATAGGTAACTTTTAACCCTGAGAAATGACCACGTGGGCAAAGCCGCAGGCACACAGGACACTTAGTACTTATAATTTATAATAAAGCAGTAAGCAAGAAAGAGCCTGTACATCGAAGAAAAAAAATACTAGGGAATTTTAAATAAGGTACTGAACAAAATTAAATATTTTTTAAACGGTGTCTTTCGTCTGTCTGTATGTTCGCGCATCACGTAAAAACTACTAGATTGATTGCGATGTTGTTTACACTGTAGGATAGATTAGATTTTGACTTAAAATCAAGTGTACTTAGTATTTCAATTTGTTGAGTAGACGCTGAGCACACGATAAGAAACTATTTGACGGCGGAACTAATTTTATTGGAATTTCATATTTCGTATTTTAAAGTCCCAAAAAATGATCACGAGGGCAATAAGTAAATAATAAAATAAATATATTCGGAACAATTCATACCAATTAACTAGCCTAAAACTAGAGTACACTGTACTATGGGTACTAGATAAGGGATAAACATACATAGAAACAATTATTACATCAATGACTCGGAAACAAACATTTCTGCTCATCATACAAATGATTGCACCTATTAGCAATAACGCGGGCACAGCTTGTTAATTCATATAAGCAAAGTATAGTACGCCTGCGATATGAGGCCGACAAAAGGTATCCAAAGGGTTGTTTAAAATTTGAAGCACTTGCTACTCATTCGCTAAAATCATCTCTCACGCCGTACCTTATGGAGGCCTTGGTAAAAACAACAAATATAGGCTACTAGCTACGCCCCGTGGTTTTACCCGCGAGGATGATGATGATGTTGATGAAAAGTAGCCCATGGGTTATTCCAGTACCAAAAGTATCAAAGTCTGTTAAGTCAGCGTGAAGACCAGACAACACACACACAAATTTTAGTATTTATAACATTATTAGGATCAATACAAACAGTTACATTTTTAACAAGTCTACTTTACTATCGTTTTCTTCAATTGGCAATATTCCGCCATGCATACTTTATTCAAGAATGTGAGCATCATTGGATCCTTAGTAGCAGGTACGCCATCCAAATAAAAAAATATTTCCCTAAATGAAGATAAATGGGACATGCCCAGCGAAAGGGCCTTCGATCCGATCGGAAATCCATCTATAGCGTGACCAGAATTGAAAGAATTTCGTGGCGCATTGCCACTGCTTCCAAATGACGGTGCTTTAATAACTAATGGAGTGCGCTTTGAGGGATTTTAACTTGACTGAAACGGTCTTCATTAACCAGGCACTGTATTATCATTAGATAACGGCCTCATTGCTCACATCATTGTAGGTCAGCTTTGAATGCCTACCTTAGATAATAATGGTTTCGTCGATTTTTCAAGTAATAATTTCCCTGCAGATGATGATAACAAAGAAAACCAGGCGAACGGTAAATTGGAGTCCCCAGTGAAATGGAATCAAAATGGCAGCGACAGTGGCACGTATGCTGAGATTGGCGCCGGGGGGAACAGCAATACAAGTGAAAGGAATATTTTGGATCCAGAAGACAGTTCTGAAGAGGAGGTGCCCCTGCCGGATGCGACGTCACCTGGGCGGAGTAGTGATGGGCCAGAACCAAGAGCCGATATTACGGCGACTCTCGATGGAGGTATGTCATTAAAAAGTGTAACTGAACCTACTAATTATTACTTTCCACATTTGCTCACAATTTATGGCTAGCAAAATGGGTACCAAATAGAAATACAATTATTTTGCAATCAAGCTCAAACATTGTGGTTAAAGCTTTAGGCCGGTTGCTATATCTTA
Organism: Alsophila aescularia; assembly: GCA_946251855.1. NCBI lineage: Eukaryota > Metazoa > Arthropoda > Insecta > Lepidoptera > Geometridae > Alsophila > Alsophila aescularia. The sequence goes on from OX276378.1 coordinate 48,042,958, forward strand.
TAACGAACAGATTCGCTTACTGTACGTCACCTTTTGGCTCTTCACTCCAAACAAAAAAATCAAGAAGTAATGAGATCGTTTTATTTTTATTGGAATCAAGGGTTAAAGTATCAAACAGCGACTGTACATACTTTAGTACAGCTTTATAAATAAAAATAAATTATTATAAAAACAAAAACCCGGCTGCGAACAAAACTAAAAAGAGGCAAACCAGCATTAGATTTTTAATTTTGATACATAAGATGCATCTTATGTTGTATCCCAGTTGATCAGGTTAAATTAAAAATAATTATTTTACATAAAAAAATACTAATACTGCCAGCCGTAGCCGCGGCACCGACTGCGAGACGTAAGCGCGGTGATGGCGGGATAGCCACGCGGCCGTAAGCACAGAATACTAAATAGTTACTACGTAACGCCGAGGTGAGGCGTTGCCGATCCGGTGCCGAGGCGTTAAGTCTGCGGTGACCTTGAATGGTGATTCTAAATGAAAAATAATAAGAGAAACATAAAGATGATTTTCAAATACCTATTCAATGATATTGACATAGAACAGAATTTCCTTTCATACATATATATATATATATATAGGCTGATAAACACATTACCAGGCTTCTGCGTTGCGCAGTCTGGTAAAAATATCTGTGTGGCATATAAAGCGAAATACACTAGATAGATTTTAGTATATATCAGGATCTATAACATCTCACTTTTTTTGGAAATTCTTTTATTCGCGTTCAGTTGTAAGAATTAAGAATGAAAGCTTTATTTATCCCAAATGTTTGCTATAATAAATAAAACAAATATGCAACAGCGCAGCGGCAGTTAAAGTTGTTCTGTTTATGTTTGTCTTAAGAGTCTGTAATCCTACAGATAATAGTTCGTAACTAGTCGGGCGGTATGTTTGTTTTACTGATGAAGCGGAGCGAGCTTCACAGGAGTTAGTTTGGAATTCTTTTTAAGTACATCAACTTTAGCCAGAACGCTATGAGCGGTTGAGCTTGCATGATGATGTTTGTACTTTATACGGGCATGAAGATGGATTAGAATAGATTATGTGACCTGTATAAAATAGAATGTAAAATCTCTGATTTCATTAGGTAGATAAGTTTCTTAAATGTTGAGTCACAGCAACAAGACTTTTAGGAAAACCTACAACTTATAGTTATGTAACACGCAGGTTTATGGAAGCTGTTCATGTTATTCAAAGGAACAAAAGTATCTTCCGGTGACTAAAATGATGGCCTTTGCTTTGCCCAAAGACTAAGCATTGCCATACAACGTGGTAATGCTGCCAGCATTTTGAGAACGTTGCTCACTGGCAGCGGTTTGGTAGACTAGTTCTAGTAGTATTATTTAACTGCATGTTTATTATTTTCCATCTTGTTAAGTGAATAAATATACATATGATGTTGCTGTTTTTCAGCAGATTTACTCCCCCGTGAAAACTTGACGTGCTTTCTCAACCGCCACTAATGCAATCTTGCAACTTTTAACTTGCAATCAACAGACTGTAAGAATTAAACTTTTCTCCTGATATTGCCCAGTTATTAGAGATGCTTCTTGTTTCCTACTGAAAAATAACATTATGTATTGCGCACTTCACTGCAGAATTGTCGCCGCTAATGAGCCAGCAGTCCGCAGGGAGCAAGCTCATTTGCCGCTACTTGCACTCAGATAATATGGCAAGGAACTTGGCGTTTGATATAGATATAGTTTTAGTTTGATACATAAATAACAATATTTTTTTCTTCATAATGATTTTACCTAGTGACATTACAATTTTGCCTTGAATAATCAATTTTATTTTAACTTAAATTTTATAAATGTCTTAACTAAGAATGTGTCCAAAAACACTTTTCTTATTGTCTCTATTAAGATTAAGACACTTTGTTCATGCGTTCTTTATCAGTAGCACTTCCATTAGCACCACTTTACACTATAACCCCCTTACTTATAAAAAGTTATGCAATGATTAAGTAATGATTAAAAATACTGCGCAGTACAATATTGTACTGCGCGGAATTTTTAATCATTGCATAACCATTGCATAACTTTTTATATGTAAGGGGGTAAAATTACTGTCACTAAACACTGCACTAACTCAAACGGTTTTGTTCGTTTTAGTCTTCTCACTATGTCTGTGTGATCGAGGAGCTGGGTCGCCTCGACATTCACATGGTGAAGTCACCATTATGTGTTTTTTGTTTGTGCAATCTTAAGATATATTTTTTTAAACCGTCTGGTACTTCAGCATCATTATTATTTTCTTGAGTTTGTTTCATTAAATAAAACCTTAACCCTTTTAGTCTTTTTTCTTCTTCTTTAGACTTATTCAACCAAGTGATTTGTGTAGGCCTCCTTCAAACTTCTCCATTTTTCTCGATGTTGGGCAGTGAGAGTCCAATTACTGCCTGCCACTTTCTTGATGTCGTCCTTCCACCTCATCTGTGGTTTTACTATTGGCTGCTTACGGCCATATGGGTCGCCACTCCAACAACAGTTTGCACCATGAAATTTTGTTTCTGGGTTATATGTCCTGCCCACTTCCACTTATATAAGTCTTGCGATTTGTGTACTTACGGGTATATCAGACACTTATTGGACCTTTTAGTCCCATTACCTTCTAATAATTACGCAATTGAAAAGCATCCTACCTTGTTTTACCACGTTGACTTAACAGAGTCAGCGGAATTATGGGGTCATAACGGAATTGTCTGCCGCCGCATAATTTATCTGCCATGCCTATTGCCCCGTCACGATAATAGAACCTGAATTACGTCGAGATCAAATTGACGTCAGCTCATTTGTAACTTAGTTTATTGTTTATCGGGACTCATTGACCTCGGGTAAGATTTATTCGTTAATAATGCTATTGGATTTCTGGAAGTTCCCTCTGTATTCGTTCCGTGGAATTTACGGGTGTCTTGGAACAATTCTGTGTTACACAAGGCGTAATTTTGGCATCGGTGGAGACGCTACGTCTCTCGGAGCGGATGGCACTATAGAGCAGGCGTCGCACACACCTGCGGATGCCTGTCGCATGCTACATTCGAGCAATCGATTTGTCTGGACCGGCCGTAGCCGCGGATTTCGTGACTAGCACAACTTTTACGTTATTACAACGATTACGTCGCCATAACCAATTCCATTTATACGACTCGCGGCACCGTACTTTGGTTAACTTTTCATATTATAGCACGACAGCTAATAATGAGGGTCCTAACGTGAGCCCTTGAATGCTAAACAAGGACAAAACTTTGCCGAAGTAAAGCTATTAACGAGACAATGCCGGAAAGTAAACAAATTGTGAATTAGGTAGTCGAGTTGAAATAAATTTATGGGCGTGCCTTCGCATTTTGTTTGAGCGATTATTTGTCTCTGCGACGAGAAATTTTCCAGTTGTTCACTTAGGGCTTTTTTCGGCGGGTGCGTTGGATATACATGGCTAGTAATATCAGCTAGAAATTGTTTTACTCTAACATAACACTGATGTCGATTACGCGCAATAATAACATGCCGCTGACCATTGGAAGATTCACAGAATGTACCTACATCTTCAAACTATATATGACAGTTTTTTTAATGACTTTACTACTACCGTGATTGAAATTAAAAAAAAACACTCGATAAACTCCTAGAAGATACTTTGGCTATATATTATATCCTTGTACACTACATTATTTAGCATAATGTAGCGTTTTTTATAATAATTTAGTATAATGTAGAGGCCAACTCGCAATTGTTGTAGCATGTAGTTTTCTGTAATATTGACGATCAGCATCTCGTATTGTCATATTATGTCCAGGCACAACTGAGAAGTCAGAGTCAACATCAGCTTAACACTATCCCCAGTTACAATTGCGTTTCATTCAACAGTGGTATTTGTGTCAGTAGCGGCGTCCCCGGGCGGGCGGTCGGACCGCTCGCGGCAGGAGGAGGTGCCCGCGTCTCCCGGGATGCTTAGCGCCGCCCAGCTCGCCAGGAGGCTGCGGATGGAAAACGAAAGGCTCCAGGTAACGTATACTACCAACGTTCAATCATGGACTTCAATTATTATTTTAAAAGTTCAATTATTTTTATTTTTTATTATCTCAAAAAATTGATGCCGATTCTGTAAGATCAAAATATCAGATTACATATTTATTTGTTACTATTATTTATAACAATGCACATTATAATTATGTTGAGACAGGGTTCGAGACTGTTCTTTTATGATTGCAAGATTGTTTTTTTTGTGATTTTAAATATCTTATTGAAGTGATGAGGATGCTTTCAACTTTTTATTTAAACTAAAAGAACTGGAGCCCCATTTCACTAAAACACATAAACAAAACTAAACCAAATTAATTAGATGAATATAAAATATTAACTACGAGTGAATACAACTCTCTGTATTTACTTTTTAGTGTGAGGGGCAAATCAAAAGGCCCTACCTTTTGATTTGTACATGAAATTGAATCGATAAGAAGTTTGCTAATTGAGTTAGGCTGAATCTATAAAGGACATCAAGAGCCAAGAATTTGAATTTCTAACTAACAATTAAGCTGTCGTAATATTCGTAATTGAACTAGCTAGTAAAATAATGAACAACCAATAAATGTTGTACCTACTAAACAGTATAGATTTTAGGTATGAAGCTACCTTCATTTTACTTTCCCAACCACCCTTTCGAGAGAGAAACAGCATTGTACAACCCTTTACTGTGGTTTTAATAAGAACTGGGTATTTCGTTTTAATTAGATTACGTTTACATGTTCATTTCAGCCTTTTCATTAAAACAACCGTGTTTATGAAATTGACATGTTTTTGAACTTAGAAAGACTTTTATTAATTGTCCAAGGGTTTAGCTGGCGTAACATTTAATGGGGTGTTTGCATGACTGGAATCGGCTCTTTCGAAGTACCGACGGATAGTCTAGACATACCATAATGTTTTGTACCGACAACATAAAATTTCCAACTTGGTCGGTTATTAATTTTGCCAAACTTGACCGCCACCTTGACAGCCTAAAGCTCCATATTTACACATTGATTAGTGACAAGTTTGAGTCAGAAGTGCAAGTGGCCAGTGCTTAGTGCTTAGCCCGTGTGGACCGGCTGTGTTAAATGCGAGTGGATACCTACTTATCACTTGAAAGTATCTGCTTGACACTTCTCACTAACTATCAAAATATAAATGGGGTTTTAGTAGTGCAGTGGTTGTGTAAGTGGACTCATAATATAGCTTTAACGTGCTTGAATCTCGTTAGGGAACAGTCCTGATTTTCTATGTAGAGTCTGGGACATGGAAAACAATACAGCGCTAGCTGTATGTAATGAATTACGCTTACGTTACTTTAGCACAATAATACATAGCGTATGCTGATAATATAATACAAAATGTAAGCGATCGATGCTTAGAATCATCAATGACTAGCTGCGCTCCACAGTTTTGCCCGCGTGCCACTCCTGTTTGCTTCCTTAGGGTTGGAATATAAAAAAACTTTATTTTATGTTAGCTCAAGGGTTGGTTAACGTGGGTTGTTTATATATTTTATTTCTCCATTTATCATTTTGTCTGACTTACAGTTTGGCGGAAGTAAGCTACATATATTTTCTTCATTCATTTTTAATATGGATTTCCGCAAAGTAACGCCTGAGGCTATCAACTAATATTTCCTGTAACAAATCTCTAGATTTCTAGGCTTTGCGGCTATAGAATATATTATTTTGATTATATTATATACTAGTTTTACCGCCCGCGACTTCGTACGCGCAGACTACTGTTTATCGCGAAAAAAGCATCATATTTTATTCTAGGATATTAAAAACCAATGCAAAAGTAGGTATAGCACCAATGCTCTTGATGTTTTTTGATAGACTTGTGATTTCGTTTCCGTGGCAACCACAGACCATTCTGTGATAGCAACCGTTCCTTACTGTGAGTAATCAACATTTTCTAGTTTTCCCGCGGAAACTTTCAATTTTCCGGGATAAAAAGTATCCTATGTTTTATTATAGAGTATAAGCTGTCTCCATTCTAAATTTCATCAAAATCCATCCAGCCGATAACGCGTGAAAGCTCTCCTAATTAATAAACAAACAAACCAACGTTTCTCTTTTATATATTGGTATGGATTTTGTTCCAACGCCGATATACCCAAGTTGATTTGGCGAACTCGATTAGCTCGGTCAACAAACTGCAATATAAGTTAACTACTCTATTCTATAACTTATCGGTATTTTAACCGTTTCCTCTTGAACAAACTCAAGGATTTTTATACCCACATATTTAGACGGTACTAAAACCCTCAGAAGCTGAAGCTCATTATTTTCTATCGAGCTTTCGTAGGTAAGTCAGGTTTCCGCTTGATTTCACTTTACTACCCTCAATAAATACACCTAAATATTACTAAGGTTTGTATAAAATTGGTTTCTGTAGGGATCTAATGGGTCATTCGAGAACGCCGGCAGCCGAAATATTTATTTGATAGTCAGGATGGTCATTATGCCGCTCGGAAGTAAACCAATTTTGGTCTGTATGATTAGGGATTGTTCGGAAATTATATCAATAATTCCTCTCGTATATTTAGTCACATTGGTCCGCCAGTGCGTTATAATTATTGATAAATGTTGGTTGGACGAGAAAGGATTAGTTAATTTGTATTGAAACGCTGGTTTTGTCAGTCAGTGAAACTAGGTATAGATAAAAAAAAATGAAGATTAATTTCATCTTTGTAGCGTAAACCGGACGTAACTTGCAAATTTTGTATATATACATACAAAAATTGCAAGCAAGATTTTCATTTCCTTCTGTTCACTTTATTTTATAGCCTTTTTTGCGATGTATTATATATTCCCTGTGTATGGTGGTTTAATTCTAGCATGAGTGCTAGATATATGTAGGCCTTTGCCCCTCATTATTCATCTCTCCTCTTCAGGAGCCATCCTGAAAGTGATACCTACACTAAACTTGAACCGTGCCAAGAAAGAAACTATACTGAACATATTTCGCTTAATGTCTTTCTCTGACTGATATAATAAGAAGAATTATCTACCATGCAAAATCAAGTAACAAATCAAGTAATCGCATCAATATTGGCACATCTATTTTATTTTGATTACATTTCCTTATTTTGTAAGGCGGAACTAACCCGAGTCCGGCGCCTGCTGGTAGCTGCAGCGGAACGCGGCGAAGCTGGATCTTCGCTCATAGAACGAAGTAAAGGCGAAACTGGGGAGACAATGCCACTGGACCCTCAGCAGTTGGAGAGAGAACTGCTGCTGGCGAGAGAAGCTGTTAACTGTAAGCACGTACCTACATCTTATAATGATTTGGTATCAATGTTTGTAACCTGCCTTCTTTCTAAACACTATCATAATTTGCAACTATTTGTTTACCTATGGACTCAGAATAAATAATAGTACAATATGGATACATACGATTTTATGATTGCATCTATCTACGCCCTTGCTTGGAGACACAACAAGCAGTAAATCTAGATTAAAAAAAGAATCAAAAAAGTAATGTTTTTAGAAACAGCCTTTTTTAAATATTCACCGTCATTTAGCTGTGAGCTATCATGAAAGTTTCAGCCGGATAGCTAATCAGGAAGTGCATGAAATTTGAGTTGCAGGATTCCACCCGGAACGACAAACAAGAAAGTGACTGGTAAAATGAAGTGCGTGTTAATTAAGCACGTCTTAGAAAAGTCACTTCATTCATTCTTACTAATGCTGTGACCACATTGTAATGCAATAGTAGCATTTTGCTTGGCCTGACGACGAACATTCGCGGAATCAGCTGGATTACAAATTCATAAAAAAACAATGCACGGGAAATAAGAACTAATTGACTACACCAACTAAGCGTACGTACCGATAAACGTGAGACAAAACTAAGCGAAATACTTTTCGTAAAGCTTTCCATTGGTTATACCATATAATAACATTAAAACACGAAAATGTGGCCTTAGTAACTGTACAAATATTTCATATCGAAAAATGTTACAATAAGGCTGACCTCAAAACCCGCTCCAGCCCTCGGGACGGGGGAATATTACCTCAAATCACAATTTGTAACTTATGCTTGCTTCTTCACACAATAATCCGAATATCCCGCTTAAGTGCCCAATTTGTTGAGTGCCGTCCAAGATACAAGAGGCGTGTTCTCAACTGACTTCTTAGCTTAGGTAGATTTCGCTGAAATACTGATGTTACGTAGATCTCCCTTTCATGTGTTCGCGGTTGGCTATCAAGTCCTTATGTTAATAGGTGTGTTAATAGGACTTGATACTCTTATAAAGCTGACACATACCTCATAATATCTCATATTCTAGACTAAAGCCTACACTTAATTTAAACGAATGGCTTCATAATTTTATAGGCATACTATCTAATCTACATAAAATGGTTTTACTAATAAAAGCTGCTTAACATTTATAAGAACAAAGACTCTAAGAAATCTGCTGTTTATGCATTTAATCTATTTACTTATAATAAAGCTGTAAGTAAATAAAGTTTGTACAAAGAAGATAATTAAATAGGAAAATATAAGTACAATATTCTACTTAATAAACTAACAGTGCACAATTTATATGAAAGCTGCGGAGAACTGATAACCTAAACACAGGGTAACCTAGTTATGAGTTTTAAGTACTATTTTTTATTCTGTGTTATGAGTTCATCCTTGTACTCGATTATTTTAATGAATCGTTTCTGTTATTTTAGCTATGGTATGGGTTATTAATATCTGCATGAGCGAAGTCATGTTACGTTTCGTTTTGGATACTATAACAACACATGTAAATTTTCTCTGTAAAACTACATACATAGGTATAATTAAGTGATTGAAACCTATGTATGTAGTTTTTTAAGCTAAATTTTAGTGTACATGGGACGTTTTGGAAGTAAAGTCAAGCCCAAATAAAGATTATTTATTTATTTCTTAGAATGGAGGCCTCGAGGACTTAAAATTAGCAATATGAGAATGAGACAGACAGACACGTTTTACATCGTGTCTGTATGTCTGTCTGGATGTCTGTTCTTGCATCAGGCAAAAACAACTTGAACGATTGAAATGTGGTTTTCTCTGTTGGATAGCTTAGGTTTTGATTTAAAATCTGGTGCACCTTATAACTCAAGCCGATCAGTAAAAGCCGAGCAACCTTTAAAAATATTTTTGACGTAAAAAGGGACTTTGATCTAATTAGGAATATTGATATTTGGTTCTGAAATAACCCATAGGGTACTTTTAACCCAAATAAATGAATGACCACGCAGGAAAACCGCGGGCACAGCTATAGTCAATAAATAAGTGTGATAACTAGACATAATGACAGAGATATGATTAAACACACACAGACAAACACAAAATACAATCGAATTGAGAAGTTCCTTCTACTTCCGGAAGTCGGTTCAAACAAATATGCGGTATGTAAAACGAAAATTATATCAGGCGAAAATCTCCCATAAAATTTCCAGCCGAGAAATATAAAACCTACCATTCCAACCGGCGCCTGCCATCAGAGCTTTTTGATAAACTATACTCATAACATTCAAGGCATACCTGCCCTACTAACTTCGGGCGGAATCAGCAAACGAGTCACGTCCTGCCAGGGTGTGGAACTGTAACTTCCCTGGTATTTTGGCTAATGCCATTACCCTGACGAACTTTGAAGACGTACGTGATGTCTCTTAGGCATACGGGGGAATTCGCAAATACGTTACCTGAGCACATAAGACACGTAGGCATAATTCTGATGGATCGAATGAAAGTTTTCAGAACAGACATTTCTTTGATATTCCTTTAGATAGTCAGCAGTGATTTGGATGTCTTTATGTTGAAGTTATTAAGAGATAATAAAATAAACAACTCAAGCGCTAAAGCGGCTCAAGTTAAATGATGCTTACATTTGTAACGACTAACTGTGCCCCGCAGTGAACAATGATCACAAACTGCAGAATTGCAGTGCTATATCATAAAAAAATGTACAGGTTCAGCTGTTGGAAATAAAAATTAACAGACACTAGACTCAATATCTTCTAGCTTTAGTGATAAACTCATAAGTGATGACACTGATGTCAAACTCAACTGCGCTAAAATAATTAAGTAATTGAGATCCCAACGAAACACGTATATAGATAGGCGTTTAGATATTACCATCAGACATGCTCAATTAACATCGATCAAAGGCCGCTAGCTCAATCCACACGAGCCAATAATCCCTCTATCGGACGCGCAGACGTGTGCTATTCAATAACAATTTATATAATGTATTAGTTAAACTGCTATTTGCCGGTACATTTTCCATCGATAAAAGCATAGCAATTGGTATGAATGTAATAGAGCCTTGGAAACTTGGTCGGGATAAAATAAATATGTCCAAAACGCAATGTAGATCTATTCGAGATGTGTTTTCTATTGCATATAACGTTTCGAATCTACATTTTGACCGAATGTAGGAAATCTGCATAGAAAGCCGAGCGACAAAGGACAAGCCTGCGAAGCGAGCAACATGCGCTCAAAGAGTTTCGAATGGCTCGGTATAGAAACATGGTTCGTGTTAGTATTCCGATTTATGCACATAGGTACGGCACACACAGTATAAGTATGTATAAACTCACTTTGAAACGTTTGTTGACGCGCTAACGCCGTGAACATCAATATTTTATCCACCACAAATAGGTCATTTGAATAACGGTTTTATTTAACATTCTGTAAAAGGGCTTTTTGTTGCAGCTTTGAAAGCGGACAAGAAGAGATTGAAAGCTGAGAAATTTGATTTACTGAACCAGATGAAGCAACTCTACGCTACGCTTGAGGACAAAGAGAAGGAGCTGCGAGATTTTATCAGAAATTACGAACAGGTGTGATTACATTCTCTCATTTGTGTTTCGGGACGGTATGTTCCGGGTACAAATAGAAATCAAACACGCTCTATTCATGTAGGTCACGCACAGAGGATTACTTGACACTGTACCTAGTGCCATTGCGCTGTATTCTACATAGGCCAGGCTCCATATTTGCATTTTCCCACGCTAGCTTCGCCTCTACACTCTGCCACCCGCTACCCGCAACAAGCACTGAAGAGTCAGCGTAACAAGGTTGAATATCGCGACCGCTGTTTGAACACAATAAAGCTTGGAACTAAATGAAGTAAGTCTTAAAAGTTATTTATTTTATTGGCAGGCTAATAATTTAGTAAGGTAAATTTTGTCTCGACAGTAGATAATAATCTGTTTTCTTGTTGTGAGATTTATTTTACAGATAAACTTTGAAAATAAAAATGTATATATTACTGAAAATAATGTAATTTTTCATAAGAAAATGTATCAAATGAAATTCTGTTAATCACGTTTTTGTCTTGATCAAGGAGAGATAAAGATCTCAAAAACATGCATATGTTAAGTTTCGCATTTATCAGGTTTATGGTTGATCCAGCATATTTATGGAAAAACCCTTAAATATTGGAGCCTGGTCCATGCCACAGTTTGATATTGTACTCTAGGATTCCTGAACTAATTTGCGAACTCAAATACAAGAACTAACTCAATCAATGGTTCAAATGGTTGATTTAGTATCGCATTCACGCTACGTTCGGAGTATTGTCTCTAATAAGACCATTGTGTCCCAGTTTGAGGGAAATGTGGACTGTCTACAATGCAAAGGTAAACAAAGGCTTTGCTAAAGTTTAAAAATGCTTCTACTTGTCAAAAATCCTCAGTAGTTTATATGAGTTCGTTAACGTCCGACTTTAATAAATAATGAACAATAAATTGGGTCTCAATACTAACAACTGAAGAATCCTAGTGCGAATTGTTTTTACCCGAGTACGGCGAAGCAGGGAAAGGGTAATGAGTATGTATCTATCTGGATGTTCCACCCTATTGGTCCGATTTTGACAAGCAAGGTATCAATCGATTCGTCTTCTTTGCAAGAGTGTCATATGCTATATTTAACCCGACCGTAGTCGGGTTTTAGTTTTTGAACTTATCATTGTTTAGTAATTTATTTATAACTCTATTTCACACTAAAGTTAAATTTTTACTTTATTTTCCCATTTTGATTGTTTGATGATTATGGGATATCTCATTTACACTTCTATCTTTTTTATCTTTTATATTTGTATTTTACATATACAAATATAAAACATTTGAAAAAATTATATAACATTAAAAAAATATGGAAAAAATGAAATCCCTGTAGAGTTTCTTGGTGCTCTCTTCTTTAACGGGCGTATTTCCGAAGCACCAGTAGAGTCAGCAGGGTGTTTCCACTTCCAGTGTGAGATTTAACTCCGTTGGCACATGGAACACTGTTGAAAAGGGAAATTTTCTTTTCAAACTCAAAGCATACTTACTTTACCCAAATTTTATTGATTTGATCTTATAATAATATTTTATGTATTTCTCCTTGTTCATGAGAATTGACTTGTAAAAGTGCTATCATTTTGCCTATTTACAATAAATTCTTTCACTTTGACTTTAATGGTAAAACGGAACATAACCATGTCCATATGTCTCAATCTTTCAGCAGAGCTGTAGGTAGACTGTTTAAGCTTGTTATTGTCCAGAGCTGGATTGTCTATATGAATAAACAATTTGATGTTTACGGGGCAACGTAAGGGACAAAAACCAGCTTAAAAGGAAAACATAACAAAACCTCATAGAAGTCTATTGTAAATTAGTGACTTAATGAAGACATTTGTTTCTGTAGATGCGCTCAAGGGGTGGAGCTTCGTCGGCACTGGGAGCGGAGCGTGCGGAACGAGAGCGGGAGCGAGCGGCACTGTTACGTCATGCGCGGGACGAAGCGGAGCGCTCGCTGCAACTTGCTGCTGCTCTCAGCGCGAGGGACACTCAGTTGAGACACGCTCGCGAACAACTGTTTGAGGTAAGATTTTCCTAATAAATATAGTTTACCGTGTGATGCCCTTCTTAATAGTAGCTAGATCCACCCCTTCTCATCCTGTGCTCTTAGAACCAGCGGAGGGAATTCAGGAAATGGCCAGCAGCATGCACCTGAGTATCACCAACTACTGTAATTACCAAGTCGACTGCCAAGCGTGATGATTATGTCAAAAACCCCCTTATGCAAGTAGGCAGCAACCGCACTTTGTGGCGTTCTTTATCATCATCCCCCTTGTCACCTGGCAGTTAAGGTTAAGAAATAATAAAGAGAAGCCTACCTACCTAGCAGTGGCGGTAGGTATAGAAAAAAATATATAAAATAGTAAACTACCAGTGTAATCAGAAAGGAAGAAAAAATACTCAGGGAGTTGAGTTACAGGAGGTGGCGTAGGTATGATATTGTCTTGGGACTTAGCTTAGAGGAACGCGTGCGAAGACGTACCGCGGAGAGATGGTGCAGAAGTTGTGCAGCAGCCAGTAGTAACGCAGTAATGCGCAGAGCAGCTCCCGGGCGACAGGTGTCCAAAGACCCGAGGCATCGTGCTGGTCGGCGATCGTACCGCAAGGGTACCAAAAAAAACCCTGGAATGGCAGAATTAGACGCCTTAGTCCAGGTTCAGTAGGTCTGGCTGCCGTACATCACCAGGTCTTCGTTCCTTGGGGTCCACCATGCCGGACGAGGCCTCTTTCAGTTAAGCCCCAAGGAAGTAGATGTGGCAGCCAGTATGATACATAAGGTTGACATTAAAGTTGGTGTGTTTGTGGGCAATCAATGAGACGACCGTTTAGCTTGGTAGGTGGTTTATTACTGCCCGCCGCGTGGCACGCAGCCTATCGCGGCGACATATACTGCAAAAGTAATATATAAAAAGTTAAAAGTAAAGTACAAGTGTGAAAGACCAGAAGGGTTGGACATAAGTTTATAACTATAAAAATACAGCACGTAAGAAGCATAGTTTTAAAAGAATTTCACCAGTTGGGAGTAAATTATCACGAAATACAGGGAATACAAAAGCGTTATAAAACCGGTACATACTAAAAAGTCAAGTCATTGCGAAAGCGTTTGCTGGTATGACTAAATGCGACCAACAAGCATAGTTTGATCGTATTAACTTTCGCAATGACTTGCTAACGGAATAAAAAGGAAAGTAAAAAAAATAAATTATAATTCTATTGGTGTGTTCTGTTATGGTCGCGTTCGTAATTTTAGCGTAGAAACCACCCATTCTGTTTCAATCAGAACCTGTATTACGGTCATTCAATACGGTGCGTTGGAGTACATATTGCAGTGAAAATTTGTTTGCAACAAGTCGTATTGACTTAGTTAAACTTCTGTTTACGATTGTAGATTACATAACGTGTAGAATGGTCATACTAATTCAAAGACAAGAAATACTTAAAATCTTGACAACACATAGACATTTTAAGGTTACGTATTTCTTTGTTTATTATCGACTGTTTATTTTATTGTGAAAGTGGACTTATTTTGTTGATACTACGTGAAAACTCGACTAAACGGAATAAAAACAACGTGAGATGAAGTGAGACGTTACACCCTAAACTTGCCCACTGCTGGAGGTAGGCTTCTCTTAATACATGCCACTGAGCTCGGTCTTCAGCTCTCCTCATCCATTTTCTTCCAGCCGCTTTACGCAGGTCGTCACTCCACCTGACCACAGGGCGTTCTACACTACGTTTGTCTAAACTTGGTCTCCACTCGAGAACTCGTCTACCTCAACGGTTATCGGTTCTTCGGGAAATATGACCATCTCACTGCCACTTTAGCTTGCTTATCCTTTAAGCTATGTTGGTTACCATGGTTCTCCGTCGGATGATTACAAATCTCGTCCTTCTGATAAACTCCAAGCTGAGCTCTCTCCATAGCTCGCAGAGCGACTGCCAAGTGCAACAAAGTTTTGACAGACATATATTCTGTGGAAAAGTAAATTAAATGTTATCAATAGTAATAAAATTGTAATTTTAATCTTAGTGTTCATCATCAACACATCAACACTGGCGTCCCCAATTATTTTATTATTGAGTAAAAGTTGACCGAATCAAGATTGAATTGTGAATTGAACAAAAATTGACATACTGATCAATTTATGGTGGTTCCAGACTATCGTCCAACTCTCCAACACCAAACGGTCGGTCAAACATCGAAGCAATAGAAGCGACCGCGCTGTATCGGATCAGCGCCTAAAATTATCTGATTCAAGCCTAGTTGTTGACGAAGAAAAGTAAAAAAAAACTGTAAACCAAGACGGTAAATGCTAACTATACATTGTAAATTGCCATACATTTTGAATGAGATGCGAAACATTTCGCACGACCGTCACACTGATCGTCCAATTTTTGATGTGTGGAAAGCTGGTTCGAGCGAGTTCGAGAACTTTTTCAAACTCCTTTTATTTTATTGTTGATTTACCGCCGCCACTCCGATCTCGGGCCAAGTCAACCGAACTATGTCAAACGTGCAGAAACCACCTTCAGGTTGGACAGTTGGAAGGTTCAATAGATCAGTTGGAGGGTTGGAAGATAGTTTACAGTCACCATAAGCTGAACTCGCGATTGATGGTTTATCGGAACTGGAATTCGAATATTTTGTTAGAGAATTAGGCTTCAGATCAACACGTTCCTTTTATAGAAGACTCCCAATAATAGCAATAATAATTCCTCGGTCGGTCAGTGTATAGAAAAGTAAATGATGTCCCTAACTTATTTGATAAAGTACTTCGGAATAAATAACGAATACGTATTATAAACCTGTATCTATCGACGGCATGATAAATTACCAACTTGATGGCGCTCGGTGGACTAACTACCTACTAATCATGATGCAGTGTTAATTACAATTTCAATTTGGCATTTCCGTATTCGCTATTATTATTAGAACGCAAAAATACTTTTGCTTTGAGTGAAAACACATAAGCCACTTGCAAGTTTCGAATGAACTTGAATACATACTACTCGAAACGTGTAATGAGGTGTCATGATCGCAAACAGTTATGAGCATATAACCAACTAAACGTAGTTTGCTTGAAGACTTTAGTGCTCGTTTATTTCATGAAAATTTTCTTATTCGATGAATTTTTAACACATCAGCAAAGCTTCTGGTCTGGTTTCACACAAAAGGAAAGAATCGAATGCAACTCTGTGATTCTAGTTAAATCTAAACTATATACACACATACGTATCTTGTTTAATTTTTGTGTCGTTTATTGCTATCATTTATTTATTTGCATACCGAACATCCAGTACTACCCGCGAATATATTTTAATCCGTATCATTCCGGCCTCTGACCGCGGCCGTTCAGTCTCATTACGCAGGTCTGTTGAAACGATTGGAGAGGTCAAACCCTGTTCAAATTAAATCACCAATCGAAATTAATTGAGCCCTGAAACTGGGCAGATGGTGGCTGGTTACACGTTGCTGGTTGTAATGGGAAAGGCTTCTGCGGTCCCGTGAATTTTAGATGTGACGGAGATTGCATTCTAAATGAATGGCAGTGATTCAGTATCCAACTGTCTATCATATTTGTTGTCCTTTGAAACGAGCGACGTAGTTAGCACAGTCCCCTGTGCATTCCTGGTTTCCGAGCCCCCTTTGCTAATTCATCGGTTAGGTTCGTATCTCATGTTTATCTCGAGACTTTGACTGACAGGCTAATGATCACTATTCATAGAAACATAAGTACCAAACACGCTGTTATGTTTTATTAATAGAGCACACAAAACACATTAGGTTAGGGTTGGGAATGGTTTAGGACACTTTTTAGTCACGTGGAAGGGTCAGTCGGGTCTATCCACGCGAATGGTTTCTTTAGCACAAAAATAGTTTCTGGTTAAGAGTAGATAAAAATACGCGTGGACGTCTTTCATGTCAAAACACGGCCGCTGTATTAAAAAAACGAGCGAGCCTTACATTAGTCGCATATTTTATGATGTTTAACATCTGACATCTCACCTAGGTATTAAGCAACATACTCTAGCACCGCGCGCGCTCATTGGTCAAATGTGAATCAGCAAATACTTCATCTGACTTATCTGAACTTACTTTTCGTCTTGATAGCTCAGCCGGGAACCGTTTGTCTGATAGTAAGTTGTACCTGAGTTCTATCCCCGACTGAAGTGTTTATTTCGCACTATTAAAAAAAAAGTGATGGCTTCTAGCTTTATAGCACCGCGCGCGCTTCCCCGGCTACCTTCTACACTTCCGGTTACACACTTCCTGTTACACATTGAATAACCCTTTTCACGAAATCACTCCCATAGATTTCAGAAAAGCGAGCGTAAAGATATTTCACATCAAGCAAGGCCCACAAAAAAAGGAAGATAAAATTTCTCTTAAACTGGGTTTTAAAAGTCTTCCAAATCGTTGCATAAGAAGTCTGGCAAGTCCTCGTCTACGTTTTCCGGGATAATGCTATCCCGAAAAACGTAGACGAGGAAACGAGAAAACTATGAACGCTGAAGGGGTTGGTTAGCGGTAGATCCGCGTGAACCTTCATCGATCGTAAAGCCGGCCATACAACTTAACTGATCCAGCCCGAGCCAACCCAATCAAATTATGATTACATGAAGCATAGGTAAAGCTCAGCTGAATAATTCATCACAGGGTAATCCTAAAGGATACATACAGCTGTAATTGAGTTCCAAACTTGAAAAGCTTTTCAAGGACCCAAAAGGTTCTATGCATAAACACGTTCGCAATTTAGTCCCACATCAAGCGCCAAACCTTCATCTTCTAAACTGTCAAATACTGAAAATCGTATATCCGACCCTCCATTAATTGGAATCGGTACTCCAATTCATGTATGCAGCATGTACAAACCTTTGTTAACCGTATGGAAGAAATTAACGAGGTTATATGTGATAATCGACGCCAAACCACCACTCAGGATTGCGGCAGTTGTGCTTAAATGGAATAACCCTGGTTAGAGTAGTTATACTAAAATGGAAGGAAACTCGACCCGTTGTCTAGTACCCATAGTACAGGTATCCTAGTTTGGGGCTAGGTAGTTGGTGTGAATTGTCCCGAATATTACCTATTTTATTTTTATTTATAAACTTGAGCGGGCGTAGACTTTATCAAGTTTAGGAACGTTTTATGCGTCTTGCTCAGTTTAAAGAGGTCTCTTTGTACTTATACTTTAAGTTTTCATTCACGCTACCTGACCTTGACTCTTTACCGTCCGTCCCTCCATTAAGGGGGAGGCCCATGTTCAGCAGTTTTTTGAGCTCATTATGTACAACTGACCTTAAAATTTCTTGATGAATATGTTCATGTAAACAAAGGCACGGCGGCAACTGCAAGCAGCCGGGTGTCTATCAGAAGGTGAAAGCGTAGCGTCTCTCGGCATCGGGCCTCCGATGATGGGACTGGGACCTTCCGGCCTGATTGGAGACAGGGGCAGCTGCAGTGCTGACTCTGGTGTAAGAGGTGAGGCTCCAACATAAACTCATCTATTTGGTCTACCTACGATTGGTCTAAAACTATGTTTTTTTGTATTTCTTTGTCCTATTACCTTCATTCTAGGATAATAATGTGATTTAATCTGCACACCTTTGTGAATATAATCTTTAATGACGGTTTACTTTACTCGATGGCTGAATTTTGGTCTGGATTGTGATGAGGGTCACAAAATCAAGAATCACGAACAAGATTTTTTAGATATCTTGATGTCGGTGGAGGGCGCTGTATGCTGAAACAAGGACGTTAAGCCTAGTTCAGCAGAAGATACCCTACTGTTTTTAATGTACCTTTATCTAGTCCTATTTATTATAAGTTTCAAAACTGTAAATGTTTCAACTTTTACTGAATATTTTACTTTATTATTATTATGATGTTCAGCAGTGGAGAAAGTTGCAAGAGTTCAAGAGAGAGAGTTCTCAGAGTTTGCAAGTTGAAGTGACAATGGGCAGGCCATATAGTTCGCAGAACCGACAACCGCTGGGGAATAAAGGTTCTCGAATGATGATGATGATGATTATTATTATGAAGATATTTCGCCTGTCACGTAACCGTACTATTCTAGACATCCTTCGCCTTACGTGCCTGACTATGTTATGTATATGTATTGGCAATTTGTAGAACTCGTCTTTTTACAAACAGCGTCGTCTGTTTATACAAATTCATTTGTTTGCAAACTACTATGTTTGATAGAATTGAGCCTAAAAAGCTAGGTTCTTTTCTTTTGTTTTATTACAGTATTTTAAAGTACAATGCGATTTAAATAAGAATATAATTGAAAATGCGCCATCTTGAACCTCGATTGTCAACAACTTTAGTTTATTTTAGTACAGTGTGCAAAAAAATGTCACACAATTTTATTTTTTTCTGTTAATTTGAATAAAAAAATTCAATTCCACCAAAATTGATGTCATCTTAACGTAGATATACAAAATAATAGAACTGAAGTGTTTAATTATAGCTACAATCAGTTATGCCTTCATATAATTTTAATGTTTTTCGATAAGGCGATCTGAAACATATTGCGATCTCATTTCAACACATTTATATACAGTTATTCAAGTAAGACGGGACGAAAACAGCATTAGCAACATTTTGAAAGTTACGTCACACAATACTCATATTAGGAGGTCGGTCGAAGTCAAGGAACGTTACTCAAGGAATATTCCCTGCATATTTAAAATCTCTCAGTCCAAGCCGGCTGGCTTAGGCTAAGCATTGCCAGTCAGTCAGTAGGTGTATCACGGTACTTTTTTCTAGGTATAAGATTTAACTTAATACCAATTTAGTAATCTAATAATCTATACTTATAATATAACTTTAACAAGTCAAATTCTGTATATTGAAGATATTTTGATATTTTTTTTGATGGATTCTCTTTTTTCGCTACTGAGGCCTGAAATGTCCTGGTATTTATTTTTTCATTTTTGTCTGTATGTCTATAATTCAAATGTAATGAATTCAAATTAAACTTGGTATGATTTGAGTTCATACTACGAGGTAGGACATAGCATACTTTTCTCCGAATAATTAAAGGATTCCCGCAGGATAGAGGTTGAAAGTTATTTAAGCACAAATGAAAACTTGGATCAGTCATAGTATATACGATGGGTAAAAATTGAGAACAAAATGAAGGATATAACATTTTTTTCCCGAAAAATTCAAGGTTTCCTGCAGTATAGGGTTCCAAACTTATGTTAAGTTTGAAGTAATCAATAATATTTTTTTGGAAGGTATTCTGTATTCGAAAGATAAGCCAAAACTGCATTTTTTCATTTTCGTTTTTCTGTCTGGCTTTATCTTGACCGCGCATCACGCTGAAACTACTGAATGAATTCAAATGAAACTTGGTATGATTTAAATTCTATACTACGAGGTATGACATTGCATTATCATGCTTAAAAATTATAGGATTCCCGCAGGATAGGGGTTGATTTAAAAGTTATTAAAAAGAACAAGTATCACGCTGAAGCTACTGGACGCATTTTGATGCAACTTGGCATATTCATAGTCATATAATGTGTTAAAATTGAGGATAATTTTTACCTCAAAAGAATTAAAGGTTCTTGCAGGATAGGGTTCCAAATTTATGTTAATTTTGAAGTAATAAATATCTATTTATCTATACTTATAATAAAGCAATAAGTACGAGCAAGTCAGTACAAAGAAGATAATTTAAAAAAATAACTAGGGTACTTAAAATAAGCTACTGCACAAGAAAATAACATTCTTAAAAATCGTGTCTGTCTGTTTGTTTGTTCGCGCATCACGTAAAAACAACTGAACTGACTGAGATGCAGTCACTGTTAGATAGCTTAGGCTTTGATTTAAAAACTGTTATTTTTGGTATCTCAATCCAAGGAGTAGAAGCCTAGCAATCGATAATAATATTTTTGACAGCTGTAGGAGTTTTGATCAAATGTTGGTATACTGGTATTTAGGTATTATAATAGCACGTAGGGTACTTTAACATAGAGAAATGACCACGCGTGCGAAGCCACAGGTACAGCTAGTATTAAATATAATGAAAATTCCCTCTATGACCACTGATCATATTAGAAGAGGTACGGGGACATATTTGTTTACATGACAACGAACCTGTAATTTTTTATGTTCAAATTATTATATACAGAACGGAGGTTGGTAACAACATAATTAGGATGATTGTGGCATCGCCACAATATCTATTGCGTGAACTCAGTGGCGAAATACAGAAGTTCTAATGCAACCAGATGCAATGATATTTTCATTCTATTAATATCAAAAACTCATTGTAACTGGTTGCATTGACTTCTGTAATAGGGTTACTGAATCAACGTGACGATTGATTACCGAATCGATTAACGATGTCAAATATTAAAAATAATGTTATTACGAACATATTTCAATAAATTACTATTCTTTTATTTTTAACTTAATATAATTATTGTTTGGTATTTGTGCTAACGCTACTTTTACTTAGTTTAGTCACGAATATAGTACTATTCTTATTTAAATCGCATGTTTAGTTAGGTTGAACATAAAAACTGTTTAAACATTAATCTGTTTGCAAAATACTATGTTAGATATAGTTGCGCCTTAAAAAACGCAGTAGGTTAGACAGGTTAATGAAACTGATGAGTGCGCCTACAGACGAGTTTTTTATAAACTGTCGACGCCGTTTTTAAAAGGACGAGTTTTACGAATTGCCTGCGACATCGTCGTTTGTGAACGGACGAGTTTTGCAAATTCCCTGCGACATATGTAAGGCTTAAAAAATATCTCCATCTCGCATATTTAAGACACAATTCATGACCATCACAAGTAAAAACGAACGTCTAATTTTATTAGACTTCCCTATACCAGGAAGCAGCGACGGCGGCGCTACGTCAGTGTGCGGCGGAAACCTGTCCGACTCTACGGCGGAAGGGATCCCTCCTACGATGGACGCCTATGATACCGACGCCACTTCCCTGGTCTCTTCGGCACACCATATCTATCAATGTAAGAAGTATTTCTTTATTTCTCATCATGGCCTTTTGCCCCACTCAATGTATATTTCCCAGGCAGATATCCTTATCCGCCGTTCAATTAGCTGCCTAGCCTGTTCACTAAACGGCGCCGTTCAACTAGCGGGCTGAATAATATTCAGCCATTCAATCCAACAGCTCAGCAAATGACTTGGATTGATAACGTTTGTTTGACTACTTCCCTAGCCTTAGGCACGTTTCAACTTGCGGCCTGAATAATATTCAGCCATTCAATCAAATTTATAAATTGTTTGTTTGCAAACTACTATGTTTGACAGAATTCTGTCTTTTTGTGACATGGTGACCCTATTATATGAACGGCATAAGCAATCAGCCAGCCAGTTTATTAAATGTCGTATTAGACGCTACGGCTGAATATCATTCTGGCAGTTAATTGAACGGTGCCGTTTAGTAAAAAGGCTAGTCTTTTAATTGAAAGGTGGATCTATCTGCCTGCGACATATACAAGGCAAAGTCTAAGTCTGTCAAATGTTGGTCCAAAATCGAAGAGGTCAAGGCAGCAAGGATAAGAAATAGTGATACCTAGCTACTTCTACAGCAGTATGATAAAAGGTAATCAGTAGGAATAATTACAATCCGTAAAAAAAAGTGCACTATTCATGCACACATATAATTTAACATATTTATTTTTTATTTATTTTTTATTACGGACGAGGCAATCGTTTGACCACGATCTCACCTGATGGAAAGCGATGATGTGGTCGAAGGTGTAGCACGCTTGCCTAGCAGATACCTATTCACTCTTGACTTGAACACACCGGGGTTATAATTTACCGGAAACACTGACGAGGGCAGGGCATTCCACTCCTTTGCAGTTCTGTACATTACATAAATATACTTCTGAATAAGATATAATCTTTTTTTTTCCCCTGTTTTCGCTGGATTAAAAGTTATTTCATCTAGTGTAAAGTGTTTAATCATCCGTTTCATCATAACGAGAAGAATATACAAAGTACCTTTATAATATCTAAATTTAGTTCTGTATTTTATCATTTATAATATCACTAGAGTCTACAGAGTCGGCCCAAGGTTAAGTCACGTAGGGGACAGACAGTCTGCCCATCCACGTCCTGTGAACAACTCTCTTACCACAGAATGAAGCAATATTCAATTTTCTTGCCATTCTAGTTGTTATAACTAATTAATATCTTCTAGCCTTCCTGTGATCCTACCAACATTTTCTAATTTTTTCGCCAATATAAAAATCCCGGGATAAAAAAGTTTCACAATTATTTAGCAGACAAAAATATCAAATATGTATTGGTTTAAAAATAATATTTGGATAGAGTATTATTGCTTTGAATCTAATTGTGTAATACCCGTGATACAACTGGAAAAACGAAAAGAACAATTGCAAGCTATTCGCGCTAGAACCAACTTCACAATAACGCTCTGCAACTCTGCACAGCAGAAAATTTGTTTTTGTTAGATGCTCCATAGCTATAGCCCAGTAACATCAGTTTACTTATGCGCAAATAATCTTTGAACCAAATTATTTCGGGATTCTTTGTAAAAGCAAACTTCACGTTAATTGAAGTTTTCTTTAAACAGTGTTGATAAAAGTGGAAAGGTGGCACGGATCTAACTTTGGGTGTTAAATGTACCATGGTCTTTCTTTACACACTATTTGAGTGCCCGAGTTCGGAGTTCTAAGAAAAGTATTTCTTATTTGACCTTAACCACTGATTTATAAAAGGAAAGGTTTCGTTTTTACGTCACCATAATTTAAAAAGTAGGTACGTTTCATAAAACGATGATTTCTGAATTAGAATTGATAGGACAATCGTAAAAACACCCACTAAAAAATAAAGAATTGTGGAAAACCGAAGCTGTTAAATCCGTTTACGTGACAACCGTTTTAACACGACAATGGCTTCACTGGAGCCAAGATTGGATCGACTCGACGACAGGCGAAAATATTTGCTGTTGTTTGTCCACTATTATAAGGTTGCGACAAAACGATGACATTAATCTCTAAAAATTAAACTATCGTAAAAAATAATATGTAGTTATGACCTAGGAGAACAGTTTAGGTCTTGTAGAATGTCATTTCATCTGATATCTCCATATCCAAAAGTTCCGCACTCAACTTAATCAGCCGTCCACTTTTTAACATTGGCCTTTCTGAATTCCCTATGCTCTCTTCGCATTATCACTTTTCTTGTGAGAAAGCGGGTGTTTCTTAGATGAGAAGGGGTGTATCTACACACACAATAAAATAAAAACAAAATATTTCGTTCATTCCGTTTACATGACAACTGATTCATTACCTGATGGCGTCATAATATTATAGTAAGCTGATTTAAGTCTAGGTGATAAGCGCAGCTAAAGGCCTCTCTTTTGATGACAGATTATGAAAAGTTTACCATAAAATAAATAATAATAATATTACCCCATTATTTGAACAAAGTTACGGAGTCGATGCGAACTATTTTTATAGGTTTTTTCGTATATGCTAATTATTTTGTTTACCTACTTATATTTATTTAGGTATAGGAATATTATCTATCTAATCTAATTAGATAGATAATATTCTAATAACTTGATAACTTGAATTTTAGTGTGAACACATATTCACATCGCTCCGTGCTTCGGTGTGTACGTTAAGCTATTATTTATTAATAGCAGTTCATAAGCCAAGTTAATGGCCATCGCGCGGCTTGACAAACTGACACCAGAGGCCAGCGCTATTCATACGATAAACAATACATATAACTAAAAGCGATATCTACCAGGCAACCCTTATAATTTCATCTTGAGGTTAAGACGTACCTATAAGTCATCGAGCAACTACCCAGAACAGATGAATTGTTAGTTCGTCACATTCCGCAACATGTTTATGATTTTGCACTAATAAATATAAGAGCAATTTTCGTAAGGATCTATAGTTTATTGATAAATAACATATACCATGTTACTCATATTACTCATATTATTGTTGCCCATGTTACTCGCTGATAGCTTTAGCTTTCTTTCAGTGAAATAATTTTTAATTGGATCATTTATTTTTTGAGTTTATCCATTACATACAAACAAATATACAAAAATAAAATCTTTTCCTGTTTATAATATTAGTATAGATTACGAAACAAAATATCAATATTGATAAAATTTGCAAATGTATCACGTCCCATCACTGTGAACGGCGGAAATCACCACATGGGCATGGCTTAGCCAATAAGAGCGTTTTATTTCTAGACAGGGATTGGCAGAATTGATTTCGAACAAACCATATGCTATTGCTACTCTTCTATGTAGTTGCTCAAAGCTAGAAGTACAATGTTTTCCAAATTACAAAGTCCATCGATCCAATGTTTAGGCTATAAGGTTCAAAGAAATAAAGGAAGGAGCTTTCATAAACATGTAAATACATACACAGTAAAAAACCCACTTTTCCATTACGTATACATTAACACGTTAACTAATATTTCGTAATTTAAAATAAATAAATAACAATAATAATATATTTAGATTCTACAGCCAAAAATGGTTTTACAAACATAGGCTACTCCGCCACCACTCCATGTTCGCGTAATCATAGGTTGAAGCTGCCTAAGGTAAAACTAGTGCGATATCGAGTTGAAGAAGCATAGGGTGATAAATTGTTGCAAGCAAAATTAGGTCGCAGTTTTATGACATAAGAATCAAATTGCAATGTTTTATTTTTGTTGTATTTACATAATGTTTAACGTGAATTTAGTTTACAACCCGATGTCCATTGGTACTATGTCAATGGTTGTAAATTATCGGAAATAAAGGCTTATTATTATTTACTAGCTGTACCCGCGGCTTCGCACGCGTGTTCTTTTCTTTAGGTTCAAAGTACCATAATGTGCTATTCCAGGACCAATATACCAACATTTGAACAAAATTTCTTCAGCCGTCAAAAATACTTTATCAATTGCTCGGCTTCTAACTGACCAGATTGAGATACCAATTACACCAGATTTAAATCAAACCCTAAGCTATCTAACAATGAAAACCGCATTGCAATCGGTCCAGTAGTTTTTACGTGATGAGTGAACAAACAAACATACAGACAAACAGAAAGAAAGACACGATTAACAAAAAAAAAATTTGCTCCATACCTTTTTTAAGCACCCAAGAGCATTTTTTTCATTTGAATTTTTTTAGTAGTTTGCGTGCGATGCGCGGTCAAGATACGGACAAACAGACAGACAACATTAAAAAGTAAGAGAGTTTGGTTTCAGTATCGAATATAGAGAACCATCCATTTTTACCTATTACTTAAATATTAACATAACTTTGAACCCATATCCCGCAGAAACCCTTTACTTTTTCGGGATAAAACGTGTCCTCAATTTAACCCATCATACAGTGCAGTACAGTATCATGGACAGTGCCAAGTTGCATCAAAATCGGACCATTACTTTCAGCGTGGTATGTATTCTTTTTAAGTTTCAACCCCTAAATAATAATCCATACATTTTTCGATATGTAAAGGATCCTATGTCCTACCTCGCAGTACGAACTAAAATCATACCAAGTTTCTTTTGAATTCATCCTGTAGTTCCGGCGGCGTGATGCGCGGCTAAGATACAGACTGACAGACATACAGACAAAAATGAAAAAAAGATACATTTTAGGCTTCGTAATCGAATATAGAGCAACTTCCAAAAAAACACAATATCTTTAATGTACAGAATTTGGACCCATATCCCACAGGAACCCTTTATTTTTTCGGGACAAAATGTATCCATAATTTTCACCTATCTGATAAACTATGTTTGTGCCAAGTTGCATCAACATCCGTCCAATAATTTCAGCATGCTAAGTGTTCTTTTAAATAATTTTCCACCCCTATCCTGCAGGAACACTTAATTTTTTCGAGATGAAAAGTATCCAATGTCCTACCTCGAGGTGTGAACTCAAATCATACCAAATTTAATTTGAATTCATTAAGTATTTTCGGCGTGGTGCGCTGCCAAGATACAGACAGACAGATGGACAGACAGACAGACAGACAAAAATTAAAAAATACAGTGTTGGGTTTAGTATTGAATATAGAACAGCATCAAAAAAATATTACATATCTTCAATTTACAGAATTTTGGTCACTATCCCGAAGGAACACTATATTTTTCGGGATAAAAAGTATCCTCAATTTTTACCCATTATATAAACTATGACTGTGCCAAGTTTCAACAAAATCCGTCAAGTAGTTTCAGGGTGATACGTGGTCTTTTAAATAACTTTCAACGCCTATCCTGCAGGAACCCTTTAATTTTTCTGGATGAAAAGTATCCTATGTCTTACCTCAAGGTATAAACTCAAATCATACCAAATTTCATTTGAATTCATTGAGTATTTTCGGCGTATTGCACTTCCAAGGTACAGACAGACAGATGAACAGACAGACAGAAAGACAAAAATTAAAAAAATACTCTTTTGGCTTTAGTATTGAATATAGAACGGCCCCCAAAAATAATACAAAATATATTTAATTTACAGAATTTGGGACATTATCCCGCAGGAACTCTTTATTTTTTCGGGATATAAAGTATCCCGAATTTTAACCTATCATATAAACTATGACTGCGCTAAGTTGCATCAAAATCCGTCCCGTAATTTCAGAGTGGTAAGTGTTTTTTAATATAACTTTCAACCCCAATCCTGCGGGAACCCTTTCATTTTTCGGGATGCAAAGTAGCCTATGTCCTACCTCGTAATATGAACTGAAATCATACCAAGTTTCATTTAAATTCATTCAGTAGTTTCGGCGTGATGCCTAGCCAAGATACAGACAGACAGACAGACAGACAAAAATGAAAAAAAAAAAACAGTTTTGGCTTCAGTATCGAATCTAGAGTAAGGTCCAAAAAAATTCAAAATATCTTCAATGTACAGAATTGGACCCGTTACAGTTTTATTATAAGTATAGAAGATTTGAAATTTATAATACATTTAAATTAATTCATGTCACATTACCCTTTTATTACGTTTCAGATAATTTAGGCATATCTTTACTACTATTATGAAGAGAAAATATTGATATTTTGTATGTTTGTTTGTTTGTGTGTAATTGATGAACTCAAAAAAAGACACAAACTATTTAAAAAAAAACAATAAGCAAGCTACATTGTCCGCTTGTAACATGGGCAGCTTATATTTTTCAAAAATAAATAAATATCCCTACGAAAATTGCAAAATGTAACCCAAGATATCAAAAATTAGCCTATAAAATTTTCGATTACTCGCTAAGGAATGGAATGACATGTTTCCGTAGAAACGAAATACACAATACCAAGTCTGTCAAAAAGCACCACAAGCGTTGCTATGCTATACTTTTACATTGTCGGACAGACAGAAATACATAGATACATAGGTGCATACAAGTGAAGTTAAAAAAAAAGCTTTTAAAAAATAGAAAATAAAGAGTATTTTGGTAACACAGACACAATATAGACTTATTAGTCTATCTTGACGTCACTATTGTGAAGGCGATGAAATACACTTCTGCAAACTTTAATCGGGCGAGGTTTTCATTTGTCACAATGTAGGCCAAGTATTGTATCTATTTTGCTACATTACATCTCTTTGTGTATCATCAGTGAGCACTCCAAGAGATTGCAGCCCGCCGACACTGTCGCCGCACAACAGTGCTTCGCCGTTCACACGATCCATTGATGCTGGCTCGCTCTCAAGGTATGGATTATATTAACGTGGTGTTTTGTTCTCTTTTTCAGTTTATTAGTTTTTACGGGATGAGAAAATAAGCAGGGTTTTAAGTAATTTTCATTGATTTCTCTGTTCCTACTTGTCGCATTGAGATGCAAAGTACCTACATCAGATTTTAAGTCAAATCCTAAGTTAACTTAATAGTAAAAACTGAATTGTAATCTGTCCAGCAACTTCAAAAGTATAGATTTTTATCAACTCCAAACAGGAGTAGGTTTTTATATCAACTGTTTTTTTTCTTCTTCTTTTGTGGGTGATATTGTGATCCTCATATCTCCCAAGGTTTTTAAACTAATTGGTTATGAATATAAACATTCTCCATGATAAATTTAATGAAAATTGTTTCAGCAATATTTTAATAAATCAGAAGTAATTAAGTAGTTTTATGGCTCAACATAAACATAAACATGGCATTATTACGATACGAACTTACCTGTAGCTAAACCTGATAATTATATTTACCAAAACTTCTTACACATTTCAAAGTTCAGCCACAGCTATACCAATGTTTCGTGTGACTGTGGTAGTAAAGGTGGTACTGGTGGCGACCATAAAAAATGTTAATGAAAATAGATCGATACCCCGCGCAAGTACATCAATTTGTTAGTGATCACGGCGCTACTGAAATATCGAAAAGTCAAAACAATTAAAACATATGGCAAATATCCCGTTTCCAATTATATACTAACTTCGGCTATATTGTTTTGAAATAGGTCTGTAGAACAGCTCTCCAGTCCAGGTGAATGCGAGGCGGCCCTCCTCGGGGGCATGCGCGGCCGGGTCAGCGGCACCGGCGGGGGCAAAGGCGCTCGGGGCCGGGGCTCGGCCTGGGGCTCCATATCGCGCGTCTTCGCCCGCAGCAGGCACCGCACCAAATCTGGCAGTGCCACTGCTAGCGGACACGAGAGTGGTAAGAACATAACAACGTAGTCCATTTTAACCGTTTTGAAAAGTCGTATATTGCTTATTATCTTACTATTATAATCTCATTATAAACATACTCTATTTTTCTACTACTCTATCATGTCTTGAATTATAACATCGTTATGCCAATAACCAACAAGAAGTTGCTATGCATAGCTCTAGTAAATCGACCAATAAATTTTATTTATCATTACCTTATTAATCTGTGTTCGAGAGGTAAGAATGCGCTTTTTGACACATCAATATGCCAATGCCAAGCAGAGCCGATCTACGCCGGCACCGGCAGCACCCGCGCGTGGTCACCTCTCGGCAGCGAGGCAGCCCTGCGGGAGGCGGCGTCCTTGCCCCTGGCGAGGTGGCGCGCGCCAGCTATTATAGCTTGGCTCGAGTTAGCGCTTGGCATGCCGCAGTATGCCGCTGCAGTCGCTGACAATGTCAAGAGTGGCAAGGTGGGTACCTATACATATACCTATTCGTAACTAGTTCCTATACAGTTTTAGTGTTACCTTTCTCTAGGACGATGGGTACTAGGCCTACTCACTTGTGCAGTAAAGAGGCTTTGCAAGAATAACGTACTATATTCTGGCAAAACAGCGTGCTCTTGCTATTATAGCTTGGCTCGAGTTAGCGCTCGGCATGCCGCAGTATGCCGCAGTATGCCGCTGCAGTCACTGAAAATGTCAAGTAGCAAGGTGGGTACCACATATACCTATTCTTAACTAGTTCCTAAACAGTTTTAGTGTTACCTTTCTCTGAATGATGGCTACTAGACCTACCTACTTGTGCAGCCAGAATAACGTCCTATTCTGGCAAGACAGCGTGCACCAGCTATTATGGACCCCTTATTTGTGCAGTAAAGAGGCTTTCCAAGAAATATCGTCTTGTTTTGTGGCGAGAAAGCGTGTATACTTTCTATTATAACTTGGCTCGAGCTAGAGTACACTCAGTATATCAATGCAGTCGTTGACAACAACAATGTCAGGATTAGTATATACGTATTAGTTACTATATTTGCTATACTGTTTTAGTGGGACCTTTCTCTAGGGCGATGGGTACTAGGCCTATTCTGCTGTTCATTGCTAGAGTTAAAGTCCTCTCCTCTTGCGACATAGCGTGCATCTGCCATTATAGCTTGGTTCGAACTAGTGCTGAGAATGCAGCTGCTACCGTTTCTGTCAATGACAATATCAAGAGTGGCAATGTTTGCACATCGTTACATATACCTACTAGTACCACGTGAGATCCTAGTTCCTACAACTTGAGTGTTCCTTACATTCTAGTAACGAGTCATCAGGTACTGCTTGGCTCTATATAGCAAGAGGCACCCTTACCTCTTGTGTGAATACACATGTCTGCCATCGTCACGTCGCGGTACGTGGTTGCTATAATATATGCTACTCGTATACTTCACCGCGTCTACGATTCCGTATTCACATATGCTTATATCAAAGAGAGTGCCTCTTCTTGAATGCATTCTAAGTTATTCTACGTTAATAATAGCAAGCTTATTTCAGTTGTAGTTTATTTGCCACCTACCTTTAAACAAACTTACATAATTCATGAACATTATATACTTAGATTGGATGCATGAAAACCGCTAAAAGCATACAAAATGGAAGTAAAATAATTCATAAAAGACCTCGTTATATTAATTCACCTGCAAGGTACTATTATTTATTCTGTGCTGCAAGTGTGAATCCATAATTTTGAACGGTCGTAATTCTCGACATAACAGCGGGGATTATTTACCGAATGTAACGAATGGCATAAAAACCCCATTTTCATTACCCCTGTATCCATTCATTATTCGGAATTCGGACTTTTTTATTACATTTGTATGGAAATTGGGACCCAGTGGATACTGAATTTCTTGATAAATTCATCCTGGATTTTGTTTATTCGCACCGATTTAATGTTACTCTCCGAGATAACGTTGTGTAAATATGTCATTGTCAACAACTCTTCATGAAATCATCACACTAATATTTTAAATCAGAGCTTAGAGTTTTTAAAATGCATACTCTCTTAACGAGCGGAAAACTTCGTATGCGCGATTCAGAACTGCATACATTCTAGCTAGAGACGGTCCATACAAAATGTCATAAAATGCATAAAAACCGATTAGCGCTATCTTTAGAAGTGTGTGTGTATGTGTGTATGTGTGTGTGTGTGTGTGTTCGTGTGTGTTTTTTTACTCCTTCACGCTCAAACGGCTGAACGGATTTGAATGAAATTTGGTACCAGGATAGCTTATACCCTGGATTAACACATATTCTACTTTTCATCATCATGATCATCCATCATCATACTCCGCGCGGGTGAAACCGCGGGGCGCAGCTAATTCCTGATAAAATTAAGTTAGTATAATTATCATTGTACCGGCCATCACTAACACAACACGCATAGTAAGCACTGACGCAATAAAAGCGTCAAATATTGTGTTCTGGTTGGTTCTAGATCCGTGCTTTGAATGGGCAGGTTCTGCTTGAGCTGTCCGACGCGGACCTGGAGGTGGGGCTGGGCGTCTCGCAGCCGATGCACCGCAAGAAGCTGCGGCTGGCGATTGAGGAGCGGCGCCGGCCGGACCTCGTGCGGAACCCCACCATCGGGCAGCTCACGCACGCGTGGGTCGCCGCCGAGTGGCTGCCGGACCTCGGACTGTCGCAGGTCAGAACAACATCTTGCTTTCTTTAACTTCCTTTATTGTAGACCGGCAACTCGACAGTCATCTGTTTATACGTTCTGTGTTCAGTGGGGCAAGCACGAACCTCTAACGAGAATGTTTTTGTATCGTAATAGTCATGTGACTTCACTAATGTAAGCAAATTTGTATGAGATTTGAACATCGCTTTCTGTCGTTGGTAAAAATACGAGTAACTAATTTTACTTGAGCTTACGTTAGTGTCCGACTATCGTATGGACTATCATATTGTAACTATGGTAATCATTGTTCATATGTACAATTCGATGATTGTCAGATAGTCACAAAGTACTTTCAATCGTATGTGCTTTGTGTTACCAACTATCGTCAACCTCCGTAAACTTAAAATGTTCGTGCTTGCCTTTCCCTATAGGGCTAGCCATTAACTTCAGATTGTTTGATCTACATCAAACAATGGACCGGCATTTTTGGTGCGTGCACCCGCACCCCTACCACGTCCTGCTGGGAAAAAGTCGAGTTACCAGTAGCCCTGTATGTATCGAAAAGATTAGTAAGGTTTTAAAGTTGATTCGTCTAGGTCTGCTAGAGATGTGCACTGATGAGGACCAGAAGAAACTACTCGTGGGAATTGAGAACGAATGTAGGTAGAATCTAATGAGAAGCATCACAATCTAAGCAAGAGTTTATCTAATTAATTCTCGCTAAGATTTTAAAAGTTAACTTAAGAAGTGTTTCTGATCAGAACTTTATTGAATGTTATAAAAAATGTGTTTTACCTCAAAATAGTGTTAGCCTAACGTAGGAGTTAGTAGACCGACGTTAGTAGACCAATAAAAATTACTAACCAAGTTATGGGCCGTAATAGAACAATTTTTGATACATTTTTTCTTCCAACAGTACGCTGAATCGTTCTTAGCAAACCTAGTTGACGCTCGGATGCTCGACACCATCAGCAAGAAAGAACTAGAAAAGTATTTGGGAGTCACTCGGAAGTTCCACCAAGCTTCTATAGTGCACGGCATCCATTTGCTCAGGATAATGAAGTACGATAGACAAGTAAGTGACCTTCTCTTAAATAGAGTCAGATACATTTTAAAGAAGCCAAACGATCCTCTTTTCCCGCATACTTGACAAACGAGACGACGGGTTGGCCAGTTGACCCTGACTGCAAAGTCAACCAACGATCGCGGGTACGAATCCCGCTAGGTGCAATCATTTGTGTGATGAGCAGAAATATTTGTTTCCGAGTCATGGATGTATTATTCAAATCTATGTATATTTGTCCGTTGTTATCTGTACAGCGTATCAAAGAATATAAAATACCATAGTCCTGTACTTTATTGTATTGTGTGTTCAATTTTATCCAAAATGGGCTTGGTAGTGTCGTTAATTGTAGACGACACTACTGGTAGTGCGGCTGATAGTGTCGTTGCCAAAAAACGGCCACGTCGTGGGGCAACGCACCGCTCGTGGCTCGTCGGCTCTTTACGCCTCAGCTCAACGATATTCGATGTTTCACATAAGCGAGGCGTCTCGCCACAACAATTTTTTTTTAGGTTTTTTTTCGTTAGCTGCCTCGTTCTTATGTTTTTTTTTGCAATAAAACCGTTAATCAACTTATTTTATTTCTAAATAAAAATGCACCAACTATCGCTGCAATGTTATTGGCGTGTAGCGGGTGGACGGAATGGAGTCGACAATGTTGTCGACTTTTTGTTTGGAAGCAATTAACGGTGCACGGTAGGTATCTAGTTTGATCTATATAGATATAGATCAAACTAGATACACAAATTCTGTCAGAAAATATTTTGCTTACCTGTATTTTTCCCAATGTAATTAAATGCATTAAATACTACTAAATCATAATATTTTCAGCACGTACACTGTAAGGAGCGTACGTACACTAGTTTTCATTATTGAATAGTATCTAATAATATTGCTAAGTACGAATTCTAAGTGGCGTTCTGAGTATACTCCCCAGCAGCACCACAATAACATGTTTATTATTTAGTTTTCTGTTCTATGCACAGCAATTATCGACTTACGTACATGATGTACAACGTACATTACTTTCCGCTATGACTGATCCCTATAAAATATAGTGGCGCTGCTGTGGAGCATGACACGATAGTTGAGCGTCTTGTTTTTTAACCTCCGAACACGAAAAGAGAGGGGTGTTAGATTTTTAGGGTGTCTATGTGTATGTCTTTCTGGGGCATCGATTTTGATGCGGGTTTTTCTGTTTGAAATCTGATGCGATATAGATGGCTTTTAGCTATAATGGGGTGGGGGGAGGTCGGGGTTAATATATATTTATAATTTGTACTTATTTTTACTAGGTACCTGGCAATGGGTATAATTTAAAGTTGCTAAGCCAATACAAATGTGTGGTTGAAAGGCAACGCCGCCGCGCCGCAAAATTGATTGAACAAAAATCTTGCCATGTTCAAATCTTTACAACTGATTTCTAGCTATATTACATAGGTAGAAATAAAAAAAAATAAAACTTAAATAGGGTAGGGTAGGGTTACCTTAATAGGTAATAGTATATATATAGTAATACGGTTGCTTTTAATATAAAAGCAACCCTATTCACCATAATCATCAACTTTACAGACTGACTATACAATCCAGTTTATTATCTTCCAACTTAACGTCACCTTGACGGCATATTAATACCCAAGTCGTATCTCTGACAAGGCTTTGATAAATCACTGTAGCATCCGACGCCGACTTTAATGAAACAATAGCAGATAACGATCCATATTTATTTAACGTCGACAGACGTTTCGATAAAGAGAAAATAAAAGAAATTTTCCGCCTCATCTCTGTAACAAAATATGGAAGTAATAATGAGAGAATCCTTTTTGCGTCCCTTCGCAATGAGGGGACGAGGCGGGCAGAAACAAATGAGCTATTATCCAACAAACTCATAGATCTAGTTAATGGGGGAAGATACGGCACGCTATCACGTTAACAAAACTGGACTAGGTCCAGCTACAGACAAACACCACACAGCTACATTCTTACCGTTGTGATTCATATGCATCAACAACAAAGACATGCAGTGTAGCTCGAATGATAGAACTGCTGACACGTGCTATGCAAACGTCACTCCGATTGTGACTAAGGCCAATGAAGGGTAATTGTGTGCTTTGCACACCCGATGAGCTGGCACCTAATCACTTTTAATTAGATCTATGACCGAACTGGTATTAAAACACAGTTTATTATATCAACAGTTCGGAATAACTTCCTCTTTAAAAATATTCACAGATCACCAGAATGTTTTTTCTTTCCCGTGGTGTGATAAATATGCTAAAAATCTCAACCTATTCAACTGCACTCTTCAGATCCAGGCGTATTTCGAATGATGATGACGTACCTAAACTTAAATATATACTACTGACACAAAATTCCCTTTCAAACTTTTGGCCATTGCAGTCACTATTTTGAATTTCGTATTGACAAGAAATTAATTATCCCTTACATATACTGTGGATGATGTTTGATCTCCCTTGACCCTTGTTATGTAAACTCATTAATCATTTATGTAATTTTCTCATTCTTCCCCCATCAACTGAATTTAACCTGTTACGCCTCGTTGGTTATTGTATCTTTTGTAGATAACAAGTTGGCAGTTATTTTGTGTGCAGGATTTTAAAATGTTTTTGTCGAAATTAACTGATTCGAGTACTGATTCTGTGATTTTGATTGTTTAATGTAACTGTAACAAAGACAGGTTTTAACTTGAACTTATGACGGCCAACCCCTTTTGCGTTGAAGGTAATTAAAGGTTAAACAGACTTGAAAGTACAGTGGCCGGCATTCGGACATACCCTACTCAACCCATGGGTGCTGGGAGAACCAGCTAAGGGATTTTAATAAATGGGAAGCAGCAGTTTTCTGTGTATTATCACCAAATGCGATCTCTAATAGCTGGCTTACTCTCGAAC
This sequence comes from Alsophila aescularia, assembly GCA_946251855.1. Taxonomy (NCBI): domain Eukaryota; kingdom Metazoa; phylum Arthropoda; class Insecta; order Lepidoptera; family Geometridae; genus Alsophila; species Alsophila aescularia. The sequence goes on from OX276378.1 coordinate 48,079,095, forward strand.
ACCATTCCAATTCAATCACGATCCCTACAGTGCGATTTAGCTAGAAAACCTAACCTGTACTGCACTGGTAGAGGGAAGTGGATGAATGGCGGGGGATATCAGGGAAGGGTGCGGGAAGTGCGGAAGGTGGTGCAAAGTGGGGGGATACTGTACTGGGAAGGGTAGGGGCAAAGTGGGAGAAAGGAGGAAGGGTGAGAGCAGTGGGGAATAAGTGAAGGGAAGTGAAGGGAAGTAAGGGAGAATTAAGGGAAGGGTAAGAAGAAAGGGGGAGGGGGGGGGAGTTCGAGAAAAGTGGGGGAGTCCTCCACCTTTTCCATACTCTCCCCTCACTTTCCCCTTCCTTCCCTCACTTCCCCAAACCTTCCCCCACATCCCATACTTTTTTTATGCCACAACGATCTAGTTACGTTGCAGTGCAGGTTAGGTTTTCTAGCTGAATCGCATTGTAGGGATCGTGATTGAATCGGAATGGTGTTCGAGAGTAAGCAAGCAGGAATCGTGATCGCAGTTGGTGATAAAATGGGACGGCCTATGTTCAGCTCTGAGCGTCTTCGTCACTGGTCATATATACAAGAACCTATTTACAGTACCAACGTTTACGTCCTAAGCCCGATACACCGTACTCAAAGTGACAGGCGGCTCTCCGCTCAATCATTTTATAACAATTTACATTGTGTTCGTGATCAATCACGGCGTAACAAAGGCGTTGTTTATTGTAGGCTTTAGCCGTAAGGCGGCACCAGTGCGAGAACGTCGACGCCGATCCATTAGTCTGGACCAACCAGAGATTTATGCGGTGGGCCCATAACATCGACTTAGGGGAGTTCGCTGACAATCTCAAAGGTGCGTAATTTCGCCTTTATTCAACCCGAATGGACGTTTTATTTTGTGGTAGCTCTTTGTAATTAAAAGAAGAAATAAACTTTCATTACTCATGACATGACACACACACACACAACATAGGTATAACTAAAACAATACGCACAAAGTGAGGAACAAGCCAATCATTGCATGTTGCGTGTGTCAGAAATATATTCCAAATCAGGAAACATTATTAGAGTTCTATCAAGCTATAAACATAGAACATTATTTACTCAATCTCATAAACATTGTGACGAACAAACAGTACAGTAATGTACTTTTCAGATCTTGCACGCTAATAATGGCCAATTTTATCTGTAAAGTTGAAATGTATGTCACTTAAATAAACACAATGACAATGTTTTTTTTAGTAAATTTGACACATTAATGCTGTGGTGATGCAGTCGGAAGTGACTGTACGTTCAAGCTTATATTGATCAACTTATGGACTACATATGATGAAAACTTAAAAACTTTTAATGCCTCGTAAAGTTCTGGATTAACCGAAATAAAACTGCATTTAATGCTCTAGTGTATAAAGAGTTTTAATTCTCTAATTCTCTATGGTCTCCCACACGAGACTAATGCTACAGAAAGTTTTTAAAAAAAAGTGACGTAAAAGAAGCCCTTATCTTTTCTAAGCAGTATTTTAATGTTTATATTGAAAATACCATAATTTCATTTCCTCGCAATCGAAGTGAAAAGAAGAGTGTAAAACTCGTTTATAAAACAAGACATTTTATCCTTGACTTCAATATCTACCCTCTCCTACAGTTTAGGCGGATAAATGACTCGGATAAAATGTCTTGTTTTATGCACTTGTTGTACAATCTACTATTTTCAAATAAAAGTTAATAACATAAAATATGGCATGAAACAGATAGCGGAGTGCACGGAGGCCTAGTTGTGCTAGAACCTTCTTTCACCGGCGAGACGATGGCGACGGCGCTCGGCATTCCGCCCTCCAAAAGCATTATCAGAAGGCATCTGGTTGCGGAGTTCGATGCTCTCATTATTCCTGCAAGGTAAGTTCCATCCCTTTCACTGTATTGACTCAATTTAAAATGACATATTTGCTTCGCACTGATATATAAATTCCAGCAAATATCTCATTTGTCCAATAATGATGAAAATATACAACATTTTGTTTGGTGACAAAACACACTTTAAATCCCTCCTTGATTGCAATATTAACCAGTGAGTCTGATGATGGTTGAGGTGACTGAGCGAGTGAAAGGGCGCACTGCATGTCTAGTTGTCACCGAGTCACGTCCCGTAGGTGAGCAAGCTGTAGTTGATTATAATGTGAGGTGCAATCCTGCAGGTATACGATATTTTGCCAGGTGGAAGAACTGCAAGTGGAGGCTGCCCGAGCATCCATGTTGTCCACAAAACAAAGATAAATCGACAAAAGTTAAAAAACTATCCTTCAAAAAGTAAACGCTTCGAGCCCAAATTCCGAATCCCTGTATATTGTATGTAAATTTTCCTGTATCAAAAAGTTTGTAAAGTTGCTATTTTTACGAAAAGTATTTTCTTTGCTAATATATACTTTTGTACCTGTCTACTGTCAAAGATCGCTCGTTTGTGAAACTTTTTTGATCGAAAACTTTACGAGCGGTGAAGACTGATAAGATATCGTAGGGATCGCGGTTTGTTAGCGGAAGAATCTCGAAAGTTCTCACGATCGGAAACATTCACAATATTTTTTGTACCTTCGCCTTCGTCAATGTTAGATTTCAATGTCGACGTGCCCCATAGATTCCCGATCTTGCCGTAGATTAGATTTGTCACGTTAATGTTTATTCGAGATCGATCAATTGGTAACTTAGTAAATGTATACAACTTAGTTGATATTCAGTAAAGCATGAAATGCTTCGTAATCATAGGGGTGAATCGTATCCCATTACATGCATTCATTAAAATATTAAAACTTTTAGATTTAACGAGGAATTTTAAAAGTATTTATAATAGTAACAGATTTAAAAACCCCTAAAAAGAATTTAATATCCCTAGTAATTAAAACGGAACCATTCACAATAGCTTTAGGATTAAAACAATAATAGTGTTTAATATTGTAAGATAACTATGTTTTTGACTTGTATACATTCATACTGTAAAGTTGAATACATTGTATATTAGGTTCACCTGTATTGATATCGATTCTATAAATGTGAATAAATCCTGATAAAACAATGAAAACATACTGGGCATCGAGTCAGTTTATTTCAATATCCACCCTAAACTTGGCGATCCTTGCATCGAGACAGAACGGTAACGACCATTTTATACATCGATACATCATGAATGCCTTTCTGTCATCATCACTAGCTCGCACCTTAATCGATCTCTCCACCCTTTTTCTTCCGTATAACATAACATTTTTATTTAAGACGATTTCAGACGCAACATCAAGTGCTTCTCTTGTTAATTTAATTCCAACATTTTTAATACTCTCGCCATTTTGATTCGTGCGCGCAGGGAGAAGTACTCGACGCAACGCATTTCCAATTAAATGAAAAATTAATATAATTTTGTCAGTACTTTTCTTTGTCATGACAATTTTAAATGTTTATTCATTAACTCTTAATTTGTAATCATATTTCGTACACAGCATGATTCGTTTCCGTCAAAGTGCATCATGCTTTTGATGTTGCAAATTTAATTAAATGAAATTCACTTTGTTTCTGTTCTCTGTAGCTTTCAATGAACGTACTTATGTGAATACGAATATTGTTAAATGTAATAGTGTTTTCTAGGTACCACGTTGGAATAACATGCTAAGAGCTCCATAACGAAGCAATCCAATTACAAAGGCAGAAATTGCATGAGCTTTCTGTGTTAGCAGTTCAAAATGATTTTAATTATAAACTAGTGCAAAAATAAGAATTAAATTCAGTTAAACTAAAAGCAAATGCTCTGCCTGGCTTACGTGAAACCTCAGATTTGCACTTTGCTGTTAGAGCAGTGGAATAAACATTGAGTAAACTTTCAGGAATATGTTTGGTCACCAAATAAGGATGTTGGGTAGACCGTTCTCGAGGTCTGTTGCTACTGGCTTACCAGGCATTGACCTCAGTGGAGATTCTAGAAGACATAGTTTACGGGTAAGTTTTTTTTAACTCACTTTTATTAGCTTCATCTATATGTTTGTATGTATGTAACGGAATCTTTGAACTCTATGTTTATCCATTTTAATTTAATCATTTGTCTAAAGATCGAACACCATGAATATTTTTCCTACAAAGTTTTAATTTTAAAAATGTTGGTTACGTAGCGTTGGCTATTCACACAAATATAAACTAAAATAAATGCCAGCTGCCATGACTACTGTACACAGGCTGGGGTAAAATAATGGGCATCAAGGTTAGGTACCTTTTTTTTGCAATTAGAAGCTTTTGTTGGATACATGAGGTTCATTTTGAAGAAGTAAAAAGAACTGCATTTTTGAATTTTTGAAAAGGTTGTTCAAATAGAAATAATATTATTTTTAAACAACTCTATTTCCCATCAGTATTCTATTCCAAAAGAAAAAAGCACAAGTAAAACAGTTGTCCCTTTGTGGCCCATTATTTTGCTATACCTACGTACAGCAAATATTTCGGAAAATATACAGTAAAAGTTTATTGAGCTGAAAAAAACGCATGTTTGATCGTCAATGTTGTCCTGTTCTTTGTGTCGGCTTACGTGATTCGATACCAAATCATGTTCAAACAGCCATCGAACACAATGAACAAAGCCTTCGAACATTACAACCAGATAGGCATCAATAAAGTGGTCGTTCTCCAGGGATCGATAACGAGGGCGCTGGGGGCGCTAAAGCCAAAGCACGAGCGAACCTCCCCGTCGAGCTCTAGCGAAAGTTCTAGCGTGTTGAGCCTCACGACGCCTTACCTGATGTCGTATTCTCCACCTATAGCTGTCAGGTAAGTGGCACGACGCAGGTACTTTAATAAAGTGGATGAGATCGGGTTATGTGAACCATGAATTGAATCAAGTTGTAGCAACTTTAGAAAAATGAATTCACTTTACTTTTTCTAGGTTATATACAGATCATTCCATCTATATAAATAATATGCGTTTTTTTTTTGTTTTTTTTTTTAATTTTATCTGTCTAGGTATTTTTCTAAGAAGAATTCGCTCTATAGAGATCCAACGTTGAAAAAAACTTGTTCAGTAGTTTTATTTTAAGATTTAAATAAAATGGAACTTGGCATCTAAGATCCTCTACGTCCTGCCACTAAAAAGTGTTGGCGGCTCTATTTTGTTTGTGTCACGGTTTGTAATAAATAACAATAATAAATTTAAATAATAATACTTCCATTTCGTTGGCAAAACATGGCCAACATTCAAGCAGATGTAAACAGTAAACTCATAAGCAAACAGACAGAGAAACTTTTACAAACGTAGAGCAGTATTTTTAGCAAAGAAAAATCTGGCCTAATGTTATTAGGGGATCTCCCCTCGAACGAGTTCTTCGCTTCATTTCAACTTAACGTGTCATCGAGTTGAACTCACCCGGGAATATTAGGGCCAGTGTTTTTATTGATTTCAAGACATACCAGCGAAATAATCGTGCGAAAATCGATAGGTGATACATCGTCTTGTAAAATAATAGTAAAAATTTTGTATTTTCGGATTCTGGCAATATGCTATTTAATTTTAACTCTTATTTTAAAATTGTTTTAAAATGTTAGTATTATCTGAAACTAATTAAATCGATTCATAATATTAAATAGCGTTTAAAAACTCAATATTTGTTTTCCGAGGTCAGTCTTTTATGCAAATTATTATATTTACCTGAAATTGACAGATCAGCGGGGGACCGCACACCGCATCTTAATGGTAAATGGTAATTGAATTTGACATTTCTAGTAAGGGCACAATGACAAATTGAGCGCGATTGCCATTACAATTTATATCCGCGGACAGGCAGCAGATTGTTTGATCCATGGACGGACTATGTTGTAAGTAAATGTTTTCGTGCCTGACGTCATAACAGTCTCATTAAGGCAGGTAGCGTTTTGTGACAGAATCGTGAAACATAAACAGAAAATGACCGCTTTTTATGCAATATTAAATTAGCATAATCATTTATGTAACAGTGTTAAATACCATATAAACAAAAACAAATGACAGCTGCCATGATGAAGCTCGTAATTTGTAAAGTTACGTGTTGACCATACCATACCTACTTTATACGATATTATATTCACATACATAATGATATATATATACAGTCATAACATATTTCAACAAATCAATCAATAATCTACTTGGATCTCTTCGATCCTCCCATATTTTACCGATTAATATCATTCTGGTATTCTCCCTTATTTTTCGGAATACGACTTACGTGACATTGGCGGAATTGTGGAATGGCAACTCCACAAATGCCATAAAACAAGAAGGGAAGTGAAGTGACTTTAGTATAACGTGTACTGTGCTTTATTCGAGGTGCTTTTGTAATTTAATTCTTATATTCTTTATTGTACACATAAATCACATAAACAGTAAATAAATTTTATAGAAGATGTACAAAGGCGAGCTTAACCCTAAAAAGAGTTTTCTTCCAGCAAACCCTTGAAGAAAGAGAACGTCCAAAACGTAGGTTTCTAATGTGTTTTCTCTTCCTAGGACTCTTTCCCAATTAAGTATGACATACGCACCACCGCCGACGCTACAAGAGTACGAACCGATTTACACGCCGCTGAGCCTCTACTCGCAGTCGAGCGTCTCCACCCGGGACAGCATGACGAGACTGAACGAAATTAAAGAGAACACTGGAATCACTCACAGGTAAGTGATATGACGATATTAGATACACCGGCTAAATTGCGTCACAGGTGATTTTTGGAAATGGTCATCTGAGGAAGTTATTCGTTTGTTTGTAACACTGTATTGCTAGATAGAAGGACATAAACAGTCACGATTTCCAATTTTTATATTTGAAATGGAGGGTTTCTCAGTTGATTTAGAATTTGACTTGACTATAAAATCATGGCTACCAGCAACGCGGTCTCAGGAATTTCGCGCCAGTTTCTTGGAGGGAAAACATTGTGAAGGCAGGTAGATAAGCAAGCACGTCTTTATGTTGAGTGTCGGAATGATGGAGTCAAAATGTTAAGTAGAATATAAGTGACGAGTGGAAAATACAAGTGTATCTGAAGAAAGTGTTTCATTAAACTACTGTCATACGAGTAGAATAAAAAAAAATTGTGGTAGGCCTCTTACGCAAGAGTCCGCTTGGGGAAGTTACCACATCTTGGTCAGATATTCAACAGCCAGGAAGTAATGTTTCCAGCGAAATTACTGGGCAATGAGACTTTAATGTCTCAGGGTGACGAGCACAGTGCAAAGAGGGGCAAGATTTTGAAACCAAAGTTGTGGGTGGCACTGCAATTACTGAAGGGCAGGCAGGCATGACATTTACAATCAAGCGAGCGAACTGCTCGACTAAAAACTATGAAAATATTTTTACTCTGCTTTGAAAGGCAGAAGAAAAAACAACAACCAACAAGGAATTGGTTGACGGCCGGTTGGTCTAGTGGCTAGTGACCCTAGGAACGAAATCAAACGGTCGCGGGTTCGAATCCTGCAAGGTGCAATCATTTGTGTGATGAGCAGAAATGTTTGTTTCCGAGTCATGGATGTGATATTTGTATTTATGTATGTTTATCCGTTATCTAGTGCCCATATTACAGGGTATCCTAATTTGGGGCTACGTAATTAATTGGTGTGGATTTGTCCCGAATATATTTATTTATTTTATGTATTTATTTAATCTTACTCCTTAAAAATAAATCGGCCTATTGCGTGTCGGAGTCGCGCACCGAGAGTTCCGTACCACCACGCGAGTTCGACTCACACTTGTTTTTTTTTATTTTTTTATTTTAGGGTTTGTAATATAAATTACAGACCCTTAAATTAAAAATTAAAAAATACTAAATGTTTGTAATTTATATTACAAACCCTAAATTATTCACTCCAATGTTGACGCTAGTTTGCATTGCCGTTTTTACGATGTAGCAAAAACAAAGAAATACTCGTTTCTTGTATGGGAATCCTTCTTATTATTTAATTTTTGTAGTTGTGTTTCCGCTATAATAACATATTCTGTGAAAATTTTAATGGGCTACCTATTACGGTTCAGAGATAAAGTTCTTTAAAAGTAGAACAGATAGACAGACAGACTGACGGACGGCATAGGCTGTGTTGTTATTGGATATTTTTCCATGTCTTTTTTTGTAGGTAAAAGTTTGTTTGTTTTTTGTGCTGTTTGTTTTAAACTGAATGACAAAAACATGTCATTTTTGGTTTTTGTGTATAATATTTTGTCCAACCATTAAAGGCAACGCGAAATGAGTGTCAAATTAATACAAGGCTAGTACTTAGCCAGTTTGACAATACGGACGCAATTACGATCTCATTCCAAGATGAGATTTGATTGGAAACAAATTAGCATTGGAATTATATTGGGTTTCAAGTATTAGTAACCCAGTATATCTATTAGTAGCGGCGGCCTGAATCTCGGCTCTGCACTAATTACTTAAATTTATGTTTTGATGTCATCATCAGCTTTTATTCGTCCACTGCTGGAAATAGGCCTCTCCTAGTGAACGTCACTGAACTCAATCTCAAATATCCGTGACCTTGAAAAACTTGCACTGGGCTTGTAGCAGACTGTGGTTGTGGCTCATCTTTTGCGTCTCTCTGAGAAAAATTCTGTCTCTGCAGTGGAACAACTGACGCTGATGATGTAGCTTACTCAATATTATTTGAGTAAGTTTGACGACCGGTTGGTCTCGTGGCTAGAGATTCTAGGTACGAAATCTGTCGGTCGCAGGTTTGAATCCTGCAAGGTGCAATCATTTGTGTGATGAGCAGAAATGTTTGTTTCCGAGTCATGGATGTAATATTGTTATATATGTATGTTTATCCGTTATCTAGTGCCCATAGCACAGGGTAACCTAGTTCGGGGCTAGGTAATTGGTGTGGAAATGTCCCGAATAAAAAAAAATTAAAAAATTACGAGCCTGTAATGTCCCACAGCAGGGCAAAGGCCTATTACCATTAAAACTTAAATCCAAAAAAATAAAAAAACTTAAAAAGATTTTTCTTGATCTGCCGCGATGGTGGGATGTTGGATGGTCTGTTAATTTTTGCCCACAGATCATCCGACATGCGGCAGGCTTATCCAGCCCAGAATCACTTTAGTTTTGAATCTTTTTGGGTCACATTTGTAATTTGATATTAATTTTATCAATTCGATAATAATGGGCATGACAAAATTAATTACACTTGTCTGCTCTTTTTGGAATTTATTGCTCTTTGCTGGAGCGAAATTGAATTCATAATCAAATTGACAGATCAATTAACAAGATAGTCAACAATTAAACGTCAACTCGTTTTCGACTGAAGTCAAACGGCCCTCAAATTACTTTGAAAATTCACCAGCCGAAAAACGATCACTCGCTCCCTAAACCTACTTCAGTTACAAAATTCTATTTCGGTTAAAACAAACATCGTTATTTACGTAATGAAATTTAAACTCTCATTGCTTTAATTGGGTTTGTTAGTTTAGCCTGCGAAAGTTTGATAGAAGCCTTAACTCCGCGGTTAACCAAATTACATTTCCTATTTAAAATATTAACGTTTATATGAAAGTTTTCACGACATTAAAGCCATTAAACTCAATGCGGCCGTTTCGATGAATAATTTTATTGTTCGAACAATAGCTGCACAAACAAAGGCCTTGTTCATTAGTCTTGATTAATTAATCAATCAACCTCATTTACAATACGCATTATTTTATTACTAAAATCAACTTGCCCTGTTGATTGCAGTTTTTTGATGAATCTGGCGGTGCGTAGTTGATAAAATCTATGTTTATTAAAATCAACGAGGCGTTTATTAACATTGTAATAATAGACACGGCTACTCTACGAACTGACATTATAAAGTGATATAAAGCTAAGCTGTAATGGTTCCATGTTTCTAATGAATCTTATCATTATCATCAATAGCCTGCATCAATGGATCGTATGTTAAAATAAAAATGTAGAATTCCTAGGTTTGCTCTATGAGAATTCATTACATTATTTCTTCTTCATTTTATCTACCTGCTAAAGTATGTGTTATGAATTAGTGTTTAAGTAAATAAAAATGTGCGGTCAGTAATCTAATGAGAAGATATGCCTTTTTTACATAAAATTTAACTTATAAATGTACAAATTGCTTTAATATTGTCATTGCTACTAAGAAAATCGTAGCAGCTGAAGCGACAAAAGGCATAACTGGTTAATTTTATCAAAAACTCAGAATAAGTTAAGCTTCGAAGCGCCGGTTCGTTAACATCATTAAACTTCTTTGCCCTCACAGTTCTACGCCGTGACTACCGTAACCGACTTCCAATTAAGTTCAATAATTATTCAAATATCTATCTTATCGCCCACAGGTACGGATCGAGAGCAGACCACTCTCACAGAGTAAGTTCGCCTCTACCAGCCAAATCGGTGGACGACTCGGTTGTAAAGCAGAAGAGGCATAGGAGAGTCAAAAGTATTGGAGATATCAATGCTTGTAGCAAAACTTCTGTATAACCTTTAACCAAAGATAATAAAGCCGTTTTAAATTTTACAATTAAGGTTCTCACTGTCGAGAAAAATCTGTTTGGTTTTCAGAATAGCCTTTGTTATAGGTACTTACGACAGTTTATTATTGAGAGAACCTGAAAATGTTGCGTGAAACAAATAGTGCAATCATTATTTTGCGCTACACGTTCGTACCCTTTGTGGTAATTAGGACCTTATAATTAAAATAAATAAGTAGAAAATGTGTTTTGTATTAATTAAATAGGAAACAATATCAAGGTTTTGCCAGTCGATTGTGTAAAGTCGCATATCATATTACTTCTAAACAACAGACTGAAAACAAAACGCCTCGATTTTAATTAAACAGTTTTCAATTTCCATTAACTGTCTTATGATATTAAATTCCATTTTACATCATTTTAGAGTAATTTTAATGGGTTTTAGAAATAGTTATTTGAGAGCTATTTAACTTGTGATTATTGAACTTTGCGTTTTGGAAATTATTTAATTAACATAATGTTTGTAAGTTAATGAGTGTTTAGTTTATCGCCGTATTTATGCCCAACACTGTGATACATAGAATCTCACGCAAAAATTAACAAGAGCTTCATTTTGATACGTAATTTTATCATAAATACATACTTAGATAAGTATGTTGTAGGTACAATAATATTATTTCACCGATAATCTAATTGCAATAATTAATAGGTAACAATCTAAAAGTCCAGGACCCTTATTCTCTATTGCCACTAATACACTTTAAGCGCCGCGTTAAGATATCTTCGTGGAATTGTCGTGTAACGTAAAATACTATTCTCTAAGCCACGGTCAAATTTGAAACACGCTCGTTATTATGATCTATGGAACAGACTAGGGATGTGATTAAATGGTACTACAATCGAGTATTTTTCCAGAAATAATCGATTTTTCTGAAAAAAATAATATTCGGTTCCCTTCAAAATCGATTATGCTTTTGCATAATCGATTTTGAAGGGAACCGAATATATTTTTTTACCAATTAATTTTCCAGAAATAATGGACTTTTCTGAAAAAAAAACAAATTGGGATTCCTTCAAACTCGATTAAGCAAAAATCGATTATATTTCTAGAAATTATCGAATTATCGATCGGTCAAAATTGATTATGCAAACATAGATTAAATTACGAGAGAAAAAGCATTTTTTTCTGATAAAAAGATAAATTTTTTAGTTAAAAAAAATCTCTCTGTAATTCTTCTAAAATCTAAATACTTGAAAAAAAAACCGATTTACAAACAATCAATTAATTTAAAAACAGCAACAGGTCCAAAAAAATTGTAATTTTAAAAATTATAATCGATTAAGTATTTTAATAATCGTTTTTTTTTCACATCCCTAGAACAGGCAAAATTCCGAAACGAACGGACGTATGCCTAATAAAAAAAACCATGTAAATCAAATAAAATACAAACAACGGGCGTAGACAGCTTTTCTTGTGGCATACAACCTCCGTTTTACGATTCCGCGCCATGGCGCGTTTCGGAAAAGCGTTTACGTTATAAGCACGTTATGACGTCACACGTTTTCTGCAAGGAGTTTCGTGTGGCAATAGAGAATAATGACCCAGTTGACTGGATAGTGACTGTCTTATCAGGTTTTTATTTAAGTTTTTCGATAATCTGATATTGATTATAATTATATTATACAAATGATATAAAAGTACCATAGTATAATTTGATTATATTATTATAATCAAATCATGATTTGATTATAATTATAATAAATAAAAATAATAAATAATTATAATCCAATATATTATTGGTTATGTATCAAATTGTATAGAATTTATTAAAATCCCTTTTCATCAAAAAACTCAACTAAAGAAAGAAAATACCTGATAAGTATATTATTACCATAGAATAAAATTATTGAAGTTTTTTTTTTGTAACTCTTATACATTCCATCGAGCTTGTACTCGTAAAACTTTAACCATATAAGTAAATAATTAATTTATTTCCATGTATTATTATTATTTCAGTTATTGTTTATAAGTCTTTCTTTATTTAATTATTGCAGTTTTTTTTTGTTGGTAGTACTGGTACATTCCACCGAGCTTGTAAAATGTTAAACATGTATGTAAATTATTAATTTATTTCCATATATTATTATTAAGTCTTTGTTTATTTAATTACTGCAGTTAGGTTTTGTGTACTGCTGATACATTCTATCGCGTTGTAAAACTAGAACCAAGTAATTTATTAATTTATTTCCACACGATATATTATTATTAGTTGTAGTCTTTGTTTAATTTTATGTTTGAGCTTAATTTATGATTTTGTTTTGTGATACTATTGAGTTACCAATATTTTGTAAAATAAAAATACTCCTGAAATAAAATGTTGTAACAATTTCTGGATTTGATTTACAAATCCTCTAATCCTCAGATATTAATTTTAACAGGAACATCTAGAGGCATCTACTTAATCAAATTCTAAACAGGAAGCGGTCTAATGTTTTTTCAATCCACAAGTACTTATTCCAAACATTCTTCGAGATTGAAAAGGGTCGTTTTCTTTTATCTGTTGTGGTCACTAGCTATTTTTTTAAAGCTCATTTTGAAAGTTCTACAAGAGAGGCTGTGATAAAAGAAATTGGGCCTTTAACTTTTCGGGAATAAGTACCAATGGAGTAAACGCAGGATTCCCTTTGATGTTCCTTGAAAATAAATGTTTTAGTTGTAAGGTTTGAGGGATGTTTTCGGCTTCACAATATCCTTGCCCTTTTTCTTGCTATACCTAAAAATAAATTGATCTGAATTGTAATACTGATTGAACCTTTGTCAAATAGTAAATATTAGAATTTAAAATGTTGTTGCTGGAAATAAAATAAATGTTGTACTTATCGCAATGAATAGAACACGAAGGTATAAACGCTGCAACTTTTAAAGCTCTTCAACGAGAAAAATTGTAAAGAAATCCGTTCCTGAAGCGAATATGAAGTAGGTGTCTGCTTAAAGTTTTTATGAGAGCTGAAAAGTATCAAATGGATTTGTAAGCTTACGAACCGCTTCTGTAAGCTTTATAAATACTATATTTTGCACGCGTCTATATACTTTGAATAAATATAATTTTTAAAAGTTCCCTATGTCCTTCTCCAGGGTTCAAACTATCTCCATGCCAAATTTCATCAATATCGGTTAAACAATGGTAACATATATACAGATTTACTTTCGCTTATATAATACTAGCTGTACCCGCGGCTTCGCACGCGTGGTCATTTCTCTAGCTTAAAATTACTCTATGTACTATTCCAAGGCCTAAAATACCAGTATACGAGTACCAACATTTGATGAAAATTCCTTCAGCCGTTAAATAGTTTTTTATCTATTGCTCGGCATCTAATCATCGGGTTAAGATATCAAGTATGTTAGTTTTTAGCCCCAAGCTATCCAACAGTAAAAACCGCATTGCAATCGGTCTAGTAGTTTTTACGTGATGCGCGAACAAACTTACAGACAAACTAACAAAAAACAAACAAACAGACAGACATGAATTTAAGAAATGTTCTATTCTTGTTCAGTAGCTTATTTTAAGTACCTTAGACCATTTTTTTTAAATTATCTTCGTTGTACAGACTTTTTCGTTCTTATTGCTTTATTATAAGTATAGATTAGTATGGATGAATGTGTAAACATTAACTATATGTTTTCTCTGAGTCGTGGTTTTGAGCAAATTCTTGTAGCTTAGGAATTCACGTATTTTGCAAAATGAAATATTAGAAAAATGTCGGAGGTTCAATGAGACGTGATGCCGATTCCTTTATCGGTTCCACACAATGGACTCGGCTGGCTTGCTTAGAACTGGCTCTATGTAGTCCAGAGCTCTGTACTTGTATTAGAAGTCCTGGTACAAAGTTCAAAGCAGTGGATAACGGAGTATTTAATTTCCGACGCGCCGCGCCGGCCGCAGCGACGAGACCGGAAGACGAACTGCTTCCTAACCCCGGCGGCGCGGCGTTAGTTAGTACTGGACTTTGAAATTATATTGGGTAAATTTTGTAGTTTACTATAATAATAATATAATAAGAACCTTTGTCTAACGCTAGAACAACACTGAGACTGTGAAAAAAGTTAGAGAAAAATCACAAGTTCACAAGGAGGTAATTGTCTAATACCTTTTAATTAAATTTAGTTTCCAATATAAACTTTTCACTTAAAAATATCCCTAGTTCATAACAATTTTTCATCTAGCTACGAAAACATATGTTATTTTCACTTTTTCATAACTAGTTATCAAACAATAATAAATTTGTCGTTATCGTAATTGGCGTCTTGCCTCTTTCATAACCAGATATGAAAGAAGTTTTTTTTACTGTTTCATAACTAGCTATCAAATGAGAAATATTTCATATAAATTCCTAAACTCAAAAATATTTATTGATTTTGAAAACTAACGCGAGTAAAATTCATGTTAAATATAAATAAAACGGCCAAAAACTCACGAAATATTACTATTTCGTGAGTTTTTAGGTGTTTTATTTATATTCAAAAATATTAGTTTCACTGGTTATCGAACAAGAAAAGGGCCGTCTCGCTATGATATAAAAAAAAACAAAAAACCTCTCTACACTTACTAAAAATGTTTATTTTTGTAATTAAACACTAAAAAGAATAAACAAAATATAATTGAATAAGAATAATATCACTTTTTCGACATCAAAAATAGTAATAGGTAGTACACAAAATTTAGCAGACGTTATCGTTCAAAATATATATGTTATATTTTTTTAATATGGTAGAGCTTATTTTGTTTTGAGATGAACTGCTTGTGTAACAAGCAAAACTAGCTCGGTTTCAAGCAGTTTATTGACAGTTACACAAATAAGATCAAACTACGGTTACGAAAATTAAATTTTATTGTTCTTTTACCGTAGCTAGTTACGAAAATAGTTTCAAATGAGAAGAAAAAACTTCATGCAATTTTTTTGTCCTTTATAGATAGTTATGAAAAGGTTAAGAAAACGGATAATTTATACTTATTTGATAGGCATTTATAAAAAATGAAGAAAACGTCCTTATTCGTAGCTAGTTAAGAAAACAGTTATTAAAACGCACAAGGGTAAAATATAGTCAAAATTCTGACGTAGACTGGTAATATACCATAGATACAATAGTCTAGTAAAAAATGTTTGATAGATTCCACTAAAACTGACCCACCTCCGATACCCAGTAGATAAAACCACCCGTCTCTTCACATCAAGATTCGGCGCTACACTCGTCGCATATTGAAAAATAACCACAGCACATCATCCTCCATTCCAGCTCCTAATAACGGAGGCGAGGACCGATATTGTCCTGCGAAGTGCGTGATACGACTCGATAAGCCGGACTTCCATTATCCTACTGGTTTATAGCCCGCTGCGTAAATACGACTGATATTGATATTTTTATTATATCTGCTTTTGGGACCGTGTCTGCGGTATTTGTATCTCTATTTTGGGGTATTATTGCGTGAAAAATGGGTGAGATTAAGCTGTTTTTCTGAGAACTGTTTTCTACGCAACTATTAATTTCACGTTTTAGATATTGATGTAACCTAGACTTCTACTATGCCTAGGCGCTCTTTAATTGGCTCTACGGCAAAGGCTTACAAAGTAATTTATAAGAACCGTCTATTCTCGTTGTTCACTTTTTGTCCACCACTAACGGAAAATGTAAATAATGTGCAGTGTCCACAAGTGGTAGATAATAAAAACTAAGCATGTGACCTTGTCCTCCATTACTTAATAACATACAGGGCGCTTATTCGCTATGGCACACGAAATTCCTTGGCGAAAACGTGTGACGTTATTGCGATAATTGCCGAACGATTTCACGAAGATATCTTAACGTGGCGCATTACGTGAGTGATAGCGAATAAGGTCATAGCGAATAAGGACCCTTCATGTGGCATAGATGCCCCAAAACTATGCCACATGAAGGGCAAGTATGTATTTCAAATATTGAAGATACGTAGTTTACTTAATGGATACATTATGATTATGTAGTTTTAGATAGATCACCATCAGCATGAATACGTCCACTGTAGAACATACCCTCCTTAAGTTAAGGGGGGTTGGGGGTTACCATGATCACCACGCTTGGGTTTCATTCTGTATGTACTTGGATAATATAAAACGAGTCAGAAAACTGCAGGTGCTCGTTGTGGGCGACAGCTTAGAATGAATGCACGTTTCAGAGCAATGTCGGGCAAAGTCACTTAACGATAACCGCACAGCGAACAGGTTATCAAAAGTTAGGAAATAAAAACTGGTATTTTACGCCAGCAGCTAAGAAACTTTTTTTATCTGAAATACATTAAAGAAGAAATTCTTTACCTAAGCTCAGCTCAGGAAACCATACTTATCATTACTATCTACACTGAGATAGGAATGACAAGTACCAACTGAATAATCTACAGTATCTGTACGTAAGGAAGAAGACGAAGACTTCGATGGAAAGTAGTAGTAACGATTTTCACATATGTTATTTAGGTTAGGTTTTGTAGTGGTGACCTCTTACGCAAGAGTCTAACTGGGGAAGTACCACACCTTTGTCAGATATTCAGTCGCCAAGCAGTAGTGTGTAAATATTTCTATTTCGGTTTGAAGGGCAATGTTTCCAGTAAAATTACTGGGCAATGAGACTTAACAACCGATGTCTCAGGGTGACAAACGTAGTGCAGTGACGCGCAAGATTTTGCAACCAAAGTTCTGGGTGGCAATGCAACTGATATGAGCAGGCATGACGCTTACCATCAAGCGAGCGACCTGCCCGTCATGTAAAGCGAACTGTAGTGCTACTTGGGTATCACAGTTAGCCAACTATTACTCGTAAATTCAATATGCATAAACATTAGAAACGGGATATGTGTTTGTGACATAAATGTCACAAACAATTCTATCGATTCGTTCTAACGTTTATACTTCTAGTATTGAATTCAATTTAAATAAGCTCTAAGCTTTTATGCAGTATCTATGTCATGGTAAAACTAAGAACGGGCTATCACAATTAAATGCGTATACAACATTTCGTGTCTGTGCTGTTAACCGTTGAGGATTTCCCTAGTCATTATCCAACCTTGAGTGCAGCAACCATGTCATCAACCTGTGATTTTCAATGAAGCAGAAGATTTACCAGGATATTCATCATCATCATTATCATGTCAGCCTTTAGAAGTCCACTGCTGAACATAGACCTCCATCAAAAAGCGTCATGACGAGCGATCTTGTGCCACCTCCATCCACCGACTTCCTGCGATGGCTACAATATCGTCGGTCCATCGTGTGGGGGGTCTCCCTACACTTCGCTTGCTTGTTTGTGGTCGCCATTCGAGAACCTTAGTCCCCAGCGGTTGTCGGTTCTACGAACTATATGGCCTGCCCATTGCTACTTCGACTTGCAAACTCTGAGAGCTATGTTGGTCACCTTCGTTATTTTACGTATTTCCTCATTTCTGATTCTATCACCTAGTGAAACACAGAGCACAGCTCTCTCCATTGCACGCTGCGCAACTCTGAGCTTGTGTATGAGACCAATAGTTAGCGACCAAGTCTCAGTGCCGTATGTCATCACTGGCAACACGCACTGATTATAAACTTTCGTCTTGAGGCTCTGCGGTATCTGCGACGAGAAGAAATGACGTAATTTCCCGAACGCTGCCCATCCGAGTTGGATTCGTCGGTTGACCTCTTTGTCGAAGTTGGATATACCCAGTTGGATCGTCTGACCTAAGTAGGCATAGTGATCAACAGCTTCGATAATATAAACTAAATACAAAAACTGTAAACTAAACACAACTAAACAATAGTTATATTTGTTAGTGTAAACCAACTATAAACTTAACACAAGCTAACATAATAATTTTATTATGTTAGCTTACGTATTTACGTACACAAAATTTCATGTCTGTGCTAATGACCGTTGAAGAATCCCTTTATCTGGAGCTAATCCTGGAAGTCGATTCAGGTCATGCTTACCATAAAAATGCATTGTGATCGGAACTGAACCAACATGTAAACAGTCAACTCCGTAGGATAAGAGGAAGTGGTTCTAATTCAGCTTGCAAGATTTGACTTCAACAACCATACATACAATATACAAAAATTGCAAGTTATATAAAAGCTTTTAAAATAATGGAAGCATTTCATTGATTTAAAAGGTTCTTCAGTTAATATAATTCTAAATATTTATTCACAAACAATTTGCTATTCATTTAGATACCTAGAATAATTCTAAAAATGAACTCATTCTTATTAATTAATGCATCGTTAAACCACTATATCGCCGAGTCGTCTCTCTCGAGGAATCCACACATTTTGTGCCGTCAGCGAAATTCAATAGGGAAATGGGAGTGAAACGACTCAGGGGAAAAGGAAACACGCAAAAATATTACTGCGAGCGCTGGAAATTTATGTAACGCACATATCAGCACGTTTCATTTGTGACGGTGATATAACAGTATAAATATGTAGCTATAGCTTGTGCCTACAGTTCTTTTATACATACATGTTTAATCTAAGTTACCACTAATTGATTTTTATTACCACTCTTTAATTGCTACTTGCGTTAACACCCTTGCGCCGTCTCATCTTCAAAGAACTCAAAATATTTTGAGTTTGTTTGCGGTGGCTGAATCAGAGAGCCTCCAAAGGCGGAAATATAGTACCCTCGACAGCGGATATATATTTGAGCCTTTTGGGGTAGATACATTAGGGCCGTGGGGATCAGGAGCACACATAATATATTAAGATCTACCAGCTGATCAAAATGCTGTCATTTACTTTGCCCAAAGACTAAGCATTTCCATACAACGTGGTAATGCTGCCAGCATTTTGGGAACGTTGCCCACTGGCAGCGGCTTGGGTTTAGCTTAGCATAATAATAGTTTTAATTTATTTGTATAATGAGCTTAAATAAAACAGTTTTAATTAGTTGATTCTACAGAATAAGCTAATTAAAACTGTTTTATGTATATCGTTTCCGCAATCGATTAAAGTTAATGTATTTAGCCAGAATGTACTTATTGTGCGTGTCCAATAATTGAATACTCTTTTATATCAATATGTTATATATTTTACTTACAATTTTTTGAGAAAATAATATTTCAGCGACGTTAAGGATATCTTATCCATATTGCCATCCTTCCATACGAATATTTAAAAAGCGAAAGTAACTCTGTATGTTAGTTACCTTTTCACGACCAAACGGCAGAACCGATCTTGATGAAATTTGTTGTGAAGATAGTATGAAGTAGTTTGTATGAAGATAGTTTAAATCTTGGTCAAGGACATAGAATTTTATTTATTGCGATAAACTGTATAGTCAGCGCGGACGAAGTCGTGGGTAAAATCTAGTCCATACCAATATATAAAAGTGAAACGCTGTCTGTTTGTTTGTCTGTTTGTTTGTTTGGGGAGCTTTCACGCGATAACGGCTGGATGGGTTTTGATGATATTTGAAATAAAGATAGCTTATACCAAAGCTAGAAAAAAAAAAGAATACTTTTTATCTCGGAAAATTGTAAGTTTCCACGGGAAAACTGGAAAATGTTTATTACTCGCTGTAAGGAACGGTTGCCATGGAAACGAAATAACAAGTCTGTGAAAAAACTTCATGAGCATTGGTGCTATACCTACTTTTGCATTGGTTTTTAATATCCTAGAAGAACATAGGATGCTTTTTTTTCGCGATAAACAGTAATCCATGCGGACGCAGTCGCGGGCGGGAAAGCTAGTCCATACCAATATATAAAAGTGAAATGGTGTCTGTCTGTTTGTTTGTTTGTTTGTTTGTTTGGGGAGCTTTCAAGCGATAACGGCTGGACGGATTTTGATGAAATTTGGAATGTAGGTTATGCCCTAGAATGAAACATAGAATACTTTTTATCCCGGATAATTGAAAGATTCCACGGGCAAACTGAAAAATGTCGATTACTCGCTGTAAGGAACGGTTGCCATGGAAATGAAATAAGAAAGTCTGTCAAAACATATCATTGCATTGGTTTTTAATATCTTAGAAGAACGATGTTTTTTTCGCGATAAAAAGTTGCACGTGTGGACGAAATCGCAGGCGGGAAATGCGAAAGTTGTGTTAGCTCCGTAACGTAAATAAAATAGATAGATTCGTAATAGATTTTAATCAGCATTAAAATCTATTACGAATCTATCTATTTTATTTATTAAGGTAATATCCAGGATAAAGTTCAAGATTTACAATGTACGAGTACAGATAGATAATCAAGCATAATTTTCTTCCTAATTTTTTTTAGAAAATAAATATAAGGAGCCAGAAATCAGTCAAGAGGTAGGTAAAGTGTGGATAAAATTGAAAATGTTGAATGCAAATTTTTTTACTACAATTAAGAAAAAAAAATGATTTAATAAATTTAGTTCTCGCACTATCAATATCATCAATCAATACATAGTATAAAACAATGTCGTATTCCGCCTTCTGTCTGTAACGCTTAATCTTTTAAATTACGCAACGGATTTAATGCGGTTTTCACCATCAGTAAGATTATTTTTCACAGAAATTTGGGGCATGCCCCGTGCACCCACTGGCTTCTCCCACTGGTGGGTGCACGGGGAATTCGCATTTCCCCGTCCACCCACTGCACTAGAGTTGGAAACTAATGAAGAAATAATCGACATTTATGAAGAAAAAAAAACAACATGTTTTGTTATTAGGTAACAAGACATTTTAAAATGACAGATGTCAAAGTGACAGATGTCAAAATAATCGTCAATTATGAAGAAAAAAAACACCAAGTAGTATAACTAGGTAGTAAGACATTTTAAAGTGACAGATGTCAAACTAAAAGACAGCTGTCACCTGTCAATTAGACAGATGTCATCCAAAACAAATATATCAATGAGATCTATCACTTCTGTAAAGAAATTACTAGTCCAGGATCGTTAGTTTCAAAGTTATAGCCATTTTAAGTTTGACAGCTGTCATTCAAAACAAAGATATCGATGAGATCTATCACTTCTGTAAAGAAATTACTAGTTTAGGATCATTAGTTTCAGAGTTATAGGCCTTTTAAGTTTGACAGCTGTCATCCAAAATGAAGATTTCAATGAGATCTATCACTTTTGTAAAGAAACTACTAGTCCAGGATCGTTAGTTTTAAAGTTATAGCCATTTTAAGTTTGACAGCTGTCATCCAAAACGAAGATATCGATCAAATCTTGTCAGGTGTTGACGTATGACTTTGAAGTTTGACATGTCACTTTAACATCTGTCACTTTAAAATGTCTTGTTACCTAATTACAAAACATGTTGTTTTTTTTTTCTTCATAAATGTCGATTATTTCTTCATTAGTTTGCAGTGCAGTGGGTGGACGGGGAAATGCAAATTCCCCGTGCACCCACCAGTGGGAGAAGCCAGTGGGTGCACGGGGCATGCCCCAGAAATTTTATCTGAAATCCGCATTAAAATCCGTTGCGTAGTTTAAAAGCGTCAC
Source organism: Alsophila aescularia (assembly GCA_946251855.1). Lineage (NCBI taxonomy): Eukaryota > Metazoa > Arthropoda > Insecta > Lepidoptera > Geometridae > Alsophila > Alsophila aescularia. The sequence goes on from OX276378.1 coordinate 48,101,032, forward strand.
AAACAGACGGCGGAAAACGACATTGTTTTTTTACTCGTTTTATTGATGATGATAGCTTTTCCTAGAATTTATTATACTGTTGTTTATATGTAAAAGAAACCTAAATATTATTTCAGCAATATTTCTCTGTGTAAATTATAACCATCCAAGCAAAGTTATTATTTGCCTAAAAGCAACTTTCATAAAGTCCGCCTCACTCGTAACTGCGCAAAGTTGAGAATATGCTGCTAAAAGGTAGCCAACTCTGTTCAACACACCGAATAGTTTATTTGTATTTGTATTCGCATCTATTGTTTGCACTGAACAGTGCACAGTTTGCGTGCTCGCCGTTTCACGAGCTGCAGTTTCGCACTCAAATTTAGGTACTAGCGACCCGCACCGACTTTGCACGGGTAGCTATGTAGAAATATCTTTAATTAGTAGGTACTTTATTTGGACAAATAGAACTTTTTTTTTTACACAATATGTTTATGTTTTAGGTTTTATACTCACGTACCATTTCGTCTATAGTATTATTCTGTTTAACGCAAGGAGGTTGAATTACGGTTACTATTTCGTGTAATATTAGCATAGAGTATTATACTATATTCCTACTTCCTACGTCAACGATTATTAGATGTTCTGTGATTTCGTTTCCATGGCAGTGTTCCATATACAAAGACACGTATCTAGTTTGTGATCTTACGTAGTATCTATATACTCTTTGGTTTGTGATACAAAGTAATCGAGATTTTTTCCAAATTTAATACCTCAGATTTCATCATTGCAATTTTCGAAGGGAACTCTAATTTTTTGAAAAATAAAATACAGCTAGTGTTACTCGCTGATAATTTAGCTTTTTTTATATGAAACATTTTTTAAAAGCGGTTCTGTGTATTTTAGTTTATTATCCATTACAAACAAACAAACAATCAAATCTTTCCTCTTTATAATATTAGTGTAGATGTAGATGTGTAGATGTGTTAATAGCCCTCCAGCATAACATGTGTGCACTCGTCGACCATTATGACTCCACCCACGAACCTTCCGTTGACTTGTCAGCTGCAAGCTGCATTAACTTCATATCTATCCGATCAACCTACAAAACAAACTGAAAAATACCCTAGTTTTGTGGAACTGTGGAACTTATACAAACTCAAGCAAGTTAGCGGGGTAATAACGAGCTGGAGGCATTAGGTATATCCGAGACCTATTAAAACCTTGTTTGTGTCTGTGAAGATGTAGAGCACCGTCTAGAGTAGAAACCTACAGACCTAGAAACATTAGCATAGCAATTAGAACAGAACTCGAGGTCGTATTACCATTTCAATTGTGGGGAATGAGCGAGCTCTGCGTTCAGTGACTAGCGCCTTACACCTTCCGTCTGAATGAAATCTTGGTTGATTTCAAGCCGCACCTTCTTGTAAGGAAGCAGTTTGCAAGCCGGTGGAAATTGGCTTTCTTTAGGCGCTGGAAAAGTATTTGAAGGTAAACTTTCGCTTACAATTGCTTTTTCTTTCTGTGCAGTAAAATTACCGAGTGTATTCAAGTTCGTAGAAAAAGGAAACTTTTTAATTCCGATTGGTGGAATTGAACTGGTTATTGTGGGAAATAGAGTAACTTGTCTTTTTCAAGTCAAAAGTTCTTTGCCTCGATTAAGATTCGAATGGTAAAACAATGGAGTCTAGTTAACTACATATAGAATAGACAAATGTTTGTCATCGAATACTCGTGGAATCGAAATGTAACGAGTTTACTTGCGCTCTGGACACTGCATTGCAAATAGAGAACGTGAGGTAATCTGATTATCAACCTGTTTCACATCCACGCATCGTCATTCGCAATAAGTATTCAATCCATTTCTATAATTTATTCTCTTTTATTTTAAAATTCCAAATGCAAAGCTGATGTAATGTAAATGGATAGTAAGATTGGCTGGAGTACAATTTTACCAACAAAATAAATGCAAATGATAATGCTAATAATAGTGTATTGCAATAATAAATATTCTGACCAAAGATCGATCGCAGTACCTACGTTCTATACCTACATAGTATCAACATACAAAAACTCAGTATCTACAGAAAAAAAACGAGGTCATTCTTAAACTTCCATATTTTTCATCTGAATGTAAAACTTATTCAATACGCACTGCAATGCAATTTGTCCCCCTGGCCATATTTCAAATAATATATTCATAAGATTGTGGTAAAAGCTCAAATTTGGGCATGGTCATCGTGCCTCAAAGACCCTTCGGTTTTATCCATTATAATATTCATGGGAAATGGGAAAACATCCCATTATCTGGGGAATAGTAATTTACAAAATGTACAGCTGAGCCAATGGAGATGATGTACAAAACACCGTTAATGATGGAGAAAAGAGATGAAGAAATATATTATTCGTAGCTTAAAATCAGACGATTAGTATCTATTTAAGTTTAAAATCCTTAAGAGGAAGAAAATAAAACGGCGTCGATTTAAAACGAATTTCAGATCAGATAGAGCATTTCAAATTCAAGCACTAGAAAGCGGGCTATCCTATGTTTGAACATGGATATTCGTTCCATCAAACCCTTTTCCATCTACAAACTTACATGAAGCGCTGAACCTTTCCACTTGAAGTGCAAACAAACACGAGAATTTGTTTATGATGATGTGGATTGAAACAAAGGGAGAGTAAATTGTTGAACAACAGCCCGGCGGCGGCGGCGGAGCGATGGCGGGCGAAGCTGAGAATAGGTATGTACTTGTCCACCACACACAAAATGGAATACTTTTTTGAGAATGTTGGTATTGACGCCGATCGATGGTCCAATATTATGATAGAATCGTCATCGTAGGTTGTATGGAAGTTGTATGGAAAACCACAACATAATAACTTTTAGCTAATTGACGTTTTGCAATTTGTTTCATCACATTTGTTGACCTTTATGTAACGAGTAGATAGAATTCAAATTCAAAAATACTTCAATGTTGTGTGTTGTTTTTTGTTTTTTGATAAAACTTCTAAAAACAAAAACAGCACAAACAGGGCAAGCTAAACCGTTTAAAAATACTCGCACGTAAACCTTTCTACCCGCAGCCCTCAGCCCTTCAGAGTGCTAAATTGCGCAAGTCACTGAATATACGATGTTTAGATGAAACTGCAGTTTTGACAAGGGAAACGGGAAATATTATACCAATTTCATAAAGGGTCTCTACAAACAAGTCTGAATTGAAAACTCCGCTCCGTGAGCTTTTGGATGTTTTCGGACTTTTCTTGCGAAAGCTGTTGTTGACCCATTCATCCAGTTGTATAGCAAATACCGGACACGTGAGTCTGAGAAATGTTTTTTGTTTGTTTACACTCAACCGCACAATGATACTGAAGTATGTGAACAGGAAAAGTTAAAAACCTTATTTTAACATTTTGACCTAACAAAAAAGAAAAATACTTGTTGTTACTTTGATTCAAAGTAACTTTTTAGTTACTTTGAAATTGGTCTATCTAATCGTTTTCAATAATTTGAGATGCTCTACTCCGTAATCTAGAGTCGTTGGGCAGTGATGGGCGCCAGTCGAAGATTATCGGCTTGCCATCGGATTTACTTGTGAATACGTAAATATATATACCTAGTTGGTCCGTAGACTACTCACACAGAAGAGCTTTATAGAGGGAGATCTGTAGGTGAATTTCAGTAATTCATAAGCAAAGCGAAGTCAAGAGTCTAAAGTAAAGGGGAGTCATATAAGTATTAGAATTTGATCCAGCAAAATATCGACTAAGATGCGCCCCGCGGTTTCATCGGCGTGAGTGATGATGATGATGATGACAAAAAGTGTCCTATGTGTTATTCCAGGCTATCTCCATTCTAAATTTCATCAAAATCCGTTCAGTCGTTTAAGCATGAAGGAGTAACAAACATGGACACACACATCACATAAAAACTTTCGCCTTTACAGTATTATGTGTAGATGCAAATTTTTAGTCTCGTTTTTTATGACTTGGTTTTGTCTCTGAGTCAGGACTATACTAAAGAAAGTCTACCCTCAATTTTGCGTCAATTTTTACTGATCCACCTCAGGCCGGGAGTGCACGTTCTGCAAGGAAAGATTGATGGTGCTTACAGCTTTTATTTATGAACATGAGTATAACCTCACAATTATTATTCTCAGAATAAAACTGACCTTAGCCCTGCAAGAGTTGGCCGGCTGTGTAGGTGTATACGTATATGATATACTTACGTTATAGTACGTATGTACGTACGTACATGCTAGGCGAGGAATTACAGCGTAGTTTACCGAGTTTGATCGCAACTCTGTTGGTTTCTTTACATTGTATGTATCGAGTTGGTGGTATATACATCTAGAGCATCAGCCCGACACAAGCTTTTTGCTTTTGTTTATTACCCGCCTACGGCGAAGCAAAGAAAGGTAATGAGTTTAACAGACTATGTATATATTTATGTATGTATCTATGTAAGTGTGTATGTGGATGTTCCACTATAGCGTCGCCTCTATTGATCTGATTTTAACAAGCGAGATGTCCATCGATTCGTCTTCAGATATAGAGTGTCATAGGCTATTTTTTACGCGACTACGGTGAAGAAAAGGTGGGGTTATATATTCAAACTAAAAACTTGGTTCGATTTTGACAAGCGAGTTGTCAATCGAATTGTCTTCATCGCAAGAGTGCCATAAGCTATTTTTTACCCGTCCGTAGTTCGGTTTTAGTTTTTGAACTTATTACTGATGTAAGGTTTGTAACGATTTTTACTAGGTTATCGTCATATTGTAACGATATAAAAGGTGTTCTTATGATTTCTATGGATAAAGGTAATAAAAAATAAATTGGGGCAAGTCAGACCAAAAGTGGGATGAGTCGGGATTTTTGCCCCATTCGGTCGCTCTGTACGTGAGGACGCTATACCTTTCTTCAGAATCACTCGAAACTAAAAATACTCGTTACTATTCTGAAATTAATAAAATTACCTGGATAAACTTAGACCGGAACGAGCTTCAAGAACTATTGGATCAAGACCGTTCGGTAATGTACTAGCTAGTGGGTACTATAGTGGAAGATAAAACATACAACTCAAATTCACCAATACAATCTTTATTACCTTTGGTTTAATCTTGCTTATGTACTTAAAATCTAAGGAACCGTGCCGTCGGTACGTTGAACGGCCATTCAAGCTAGCATGTAAAGTTGAAGACAAAACATGCAATTTAAATTCACCAATACAACATTTATTATCCTTGGTTAAATTCTGTTTACTTACTTGAAATCCAAAGAACCGTGCTGTAGGTACCTTGGACGGCCATTCAAGCTAGCATGTAACTTTGAAGACAAAACATGCAATTTAAATTCTCCAATACAATATTTATTATGCTTGGTTTAATCTTGCTTATTTATTTATGGTCCAAAGAATCCTAGCCTGCAGATCCAACTCGGCAGCCAAGAAATACCAAGATCTAAGATTACCCTGCTATAATTAGGGTCGATATAGAATTGACAAAATTAAGTATTTACTCTAACAGAACATTGATGAATTTGCCGGCCGGCAGTATGGTCTACTTATTTACCTTTTTCTATAGGATTTAGCCGTTATGTTAGTGAAGGTAATACTCCATCCGACGTTTCAGCAAATGTCCGATTCGCGTGAGAGGTAGCCAGGCTAGACCCCTCAGGCGTTGCAGGTGTCCAGCAGGTCGGTGGGGAACCAAAGTTCAACACTCCGGTTAACGAAATATATGGATAAAATACGATACCGCATCCCAAGTATGTGGCAGGAATCGTTGGGTATAATGTCGGCGTGGCGTGACGTATTGCAACACGGCGCCTTTTTTACTCAAATCCGGGAAAGAAGCCTCCTTCATGGGGTGTCTTTAGTCCGGGGGGGAAAATCTCCGTCGTGGGGTCTCATTTCGGGGGGGGGGGGGGGGGGAACCCGCTTTTTTACGGGTTTTGTGATATGCAGGGAAAAAACTTGTCAGTCCTGCTAGGCTCTCCTCCAGCACGAAAAAGAAAGGACACGCCTCCATTGCCAGTTTCTTTCTTTCTTTTTAGTTTTTTTATTTAGCAAAATCTATCAGAATTACATTTCGTTTCACCAGGAAACCGATCAGCGCTTACACATGGGCTTTGGACAAGTAATATGGTTTTATTTTTATTTTCAAGTTTTTTTTCCTAGAAATCACATTTGTTTATTTATCGTTTCTTTAACTACTTTTGACAGCTAAACAACTGCCAAGTGACGTTTTAAGAATTGTTATAAACTATAGTCTATAAAAACGTTCCGTTCCAGACGAAAGGTACAGAACGCGGTTTCTTTGCTCCGCTACCGTTATATCATCATAAAACTATATACCGTAACTATTAAATTATGATATTGTATGGGTTTGCTTTGGAAAAAATCTACGTTCCTAAATTTAACATTTGTTGCATTTAATTGGTTTGTTTAATTTTATTTTCTATTTGCTGACATTGCGGGACCGTGCCGAACAACGGAACGCGCCCTTTTGCTTTGACAGCTAATCGATGCAAAGATAAGTAAAATTTCCGGTAGATGTCACCACCTGTCTCCGAGTTTATCAATTGAACTTTATTAACCATCCATTTATTATTTAATTCCCAGTTATTCCTTGTTCCCTTTTGTATTTATTTCATTCAATTGACCTAATAAGTGTTATAAAGTCGTGATCAGTAGTGCACGAACGTGTTGTATTTATCGAAGTGTTTATAACCTATGAACAGCTTGCAACGCTGTTGAAGCCTGGTATCCTCGCGTGAACCAAAGACGTTGTATTTCTATTGGAAAATGATGCATTATACTTTTTACAAGGTCGCTTTCCAATAGTGGTATGGTAAATTGTCTTACTTTATCTAATTGATCCGCAAAATGGCTTTCCCTCGAAATACCTTTACTTGAATCCCAGGTAGAGCTCATTAAATTTAACTTGGTGTTTTCCTGTTCACGTGTTCCCCAGTACATATCAAGAAAATCTTTCTCAAAGTCGTCAAATGTAATCCATTTATCGCGATGCAATTGCATTAATTTCTGCGATGTCCCTGATAAACACTCAAATGCAATTTCTACCGATTTCTCGTTGTTAACATTTACATATTTTAGATATCTCTTTAATTTTTCAATAAAATGTACCGGTGAAATCGAGTTTTCTGACCCATCGAATTTTGGTTGTTCAAGAACTGGCCGCATTACAAAAACGTTAGTAGATTTCGCAATTTCTGTTTCGCAGGAAGTTAAACTCGTGCTTGGCGTTAAAGTGCTCGGTGTCAATGAAACCTCTGGTTCAATAATCGCAGCGACTCTACTTGCCGAAAGTGAATTAATGCCACTACAATTATTTTCAATCCGTTTTATAATATCACCTAGCTTTTGTTCTAAGTAATCAATTAACGTTGGGTTTTCGGAAGACTTTTCTCGACCTTGATCTAATCTAACCCTTTTTTTTGTCTTCCGCGTAAAATAGGTTTTGCCCTTTTGCGCGGCTTCATGTTGATTTACGTTATTTTTAACTTTATTAAATTTAAATCCTTGAATTTTTGTACATAAAAGAATGTTATTTTGCACTGTTCAAAGAAACGTTCACACAAATGTTATTATAGCACTGTATTGTAAAACTGTGTTGTGTTTCTACTGTGTTGTAAAATTTCTGCTTCCTGTAATAAATTTTTATTAAACACCAATGAAAAACATCCTAGTAAAACAATATGTCAATAGTTGTATGAAATGACTCAAACATATTGTCCAATACGTCAGTCACTATTTCCATTCTATACACAATTCCCAACCATCGTTTAAAATGCTTTCAATCTCTTTTGTTTGAAAGATAAAAGAGCTTGAAAAAGTTCACATGTCTCCACTTTATAAAGTTTGTATTAAATGACTCTAGTTAACAAAGTTGAACGTCAATATTTAAAATAAGTTTTATACTAATACTAAACGATTAACTTTCAGCACCGGTCCACTTAATGTACAAACAAACTTGATTACTCTACGTTGTGTATTTTTTTGATTTATTTTTATATTTATATATATATATATATATACATATATTTTTTTGATTGTTTGCGTTATGTAAATTATTATATTTACTCTACATTGTGTTCTAATTAATTGATTTGAAACTATTTTGTTCTACGTTATGTGATTTATTGAATCTCGTGTTATTGTATTATACAATAAGCTTTAATGACGAGATCCTGGTCACGCGACACCAGATGTAAGGTTTTTGTTTCCTAGCCTAAGTAAAAATGCTATTGAATAATTCCTATTTTACTACGGAAGTGAAGTTCCGTGAAACGCTGCTATTAAAATTGCTAATTTAAAGAATAGATGTAAGTTTTTATGTGATCGTCTAGATTACTCATAAAATTGAAGTTTATTGAAATGTTATAATCATAATTGCTTATAGAAGTTTAATATTTAAATGGCTTATGTGATCGTCTAAGTTAAATGAACAGTTTGCTGAAAATTAACGTATTTGGTTAAAGGTAGTTCTGTTATATTTTTGGTTGAGCTGTTTTAAAGGAGAAAACATGTAAAATAAACATTTAGGAAAATACAGAAATTGTGTAAGAAAATGTGAAAAGCGACTAACTTGAATGTTGACTTCACACGATGTTTGAAGACGCGTTGTAACTCTCTCTTGCAGGGTGAAGGATTAGACCTCCGACTTCGGTTGGAATATGAAAAATTGCTGAACGGTTTCTAAATAAATTCCTTATCCTAATAAAATAGATTGTTGTTTATATAAAAGGTAATAGTTTTGTATTTATCTTCTTCAGATGGTTTAAGAAATATGAATATATGGTTTGTAGTATTTGAGTACAAAACATGTTGTCATAATTGTTATTAGTGTTTATAATTCACTTCCTTGGTCAATGTTAATCTTTTGTAAATGAGTAACTTTATTTTATGTATTTAACATTCATATGAAAGACAAACTTGAAGGTTAAGTAAAGCGTTATTTATGATTTGCTTTGGTGTAAAGACATATTTTGTCTGTTTCGGGAAATTCACAAGATTTTGTCGGTAATGTCTGTCTTGGAACTGTATGTCCAGTTTCGGTTAGATTCATGAACCATTCTCAACCCAACAAGTAAGAACTAGACTTGAGTCCAAACGGTGCAGCCACTTGACGGCTATTACTAGGCTACTTTAATATCCAGTAAACTGAATATTCGGTATCACTATCTAGTCCGAAGCCTGCCGCCTGGACATACTTTTATGTAATTCCTCAGAGTGAAGTTAAATCATTATTTATATTTATCGGAAGGCCAAGAGTAACAAAGGAAGATAATTTCTTCCTAGTTTAAACATTATTTATATTTACAAGGCTGCCAAGAGTCCAATGGAAGATAATTTCTTCCTAACATAAATAAGAACCAAATCTTTCAGAATTCTCAAGCATTTTAAATGTTGCTTTAATGTAAATCCCACGTTGCGTGTTTTCCATGATAATATGTATATGATGTAATGCTTGCATGGGCTATTTAGTGTGTCTCAGGATGAAACAATCTCCCTTCTCTCAGCTATTTCATTAAATTATGCAATAATAACAATTACCTCCATAGTAATTGATTATAAAATACATGTATTTATACATCTTTGTACCAAAACAAAAGGGGTTATGCATTTGTAATGTCTCTCATATGAACATAGTATTTCAATCAATTTATTTGTCATTAAAGGTAGGTATATAATCTTCTCTTTAATGTATCTGAACAAACAAAGACAAACAAAGTAATACTTTAGCATAATATAATATATGTCATTGTTAGTAATCAGCAATAACCACTTCGTCAAATCATGTAGTATATAAGGTTTTGTCAATTTGTAATACATAAGAATTTCTCTGTATACTTTTGTATAATATAATATAATCTGTGTCATCGTCCGTAAATTCGCAAATAATCACTTCGTCAAAACTTGTAGTATATAAGGTTTTGTCAATTTATAATACATAAGAGTTTCACTGTATGTAAATAACTCGTCATTTACATTATAATAAGATCCACATCAATAACTAGATATAAACATCGTCAACAATTTCCACTGCGGACTCTCTGTCTTCCAGTATTCACAACTGTTATATTTCAATAGTATACGAAATCAGTTCAGGTTATCCGTACTCTATAAAACATATGGAATTCACTCTTTCAATAAATAATCAACTCTACTTAGATCTGTTCTTCTTATAAATAAGCAACTTGTGGCTTATTTACTTAGATATTGTTACATAAAATCAGTTCATAAGTTTTTAGTTCTATTAGTATATAAGTAATGTTATGGCTTATATACTTAATAGCGATTGAAGTTTAAAATATGGTATAATGTCCAGATCTATCAACAGTAAGATTTATACTCTTAGTTAAATTAGTTCAGTTGAAAATTGTATATCCTGAATATAAAACAGTAATCGATTATAGACTTAGTTGTTATTGAATTTTAATTAGCGATTCATTTAAAATCATCATACACAAAGTAACATAGCCTTTAGCTTAGATACTTAGGTTAAATCAGTTAAGTTTAGAACTGTATATGCTGAGTATATAAAAGGTCATCAACTCAGTTGTTATTTATAATTTAAATAAGGTAAACTGTTTAGGAATCGCAACTCTGAATCTATCTTCTAGTTATAATTATATGTTGAATTTAAAGGGTAAATCATCTAAAATCTTTGTACTAAGTAAATAAATATCAGCTTAATACTTAGTTATTGTAATTTAAAACATAAGAGTTTTATTCAGAATCACGACAGCACAAAGTATATACTTAGTTATGTATTCTAGAATATTAGAGTTTATCCAAAAAACGACCAACACCAAGTTTTCTACTTAGTTAAGTATTCTAGAATATAAGAGTTTATAAAGAAAATCGATCAACACCAAGTTTTCTACTTAGATATTTGATTTAAAATAAATGACAGTTTATTCAGTAAAGCATGTGACGAGGTGAAACCTCTTTCATAATAATACTCTTTCATAATAATACTCTTTTCATAATCCATTTCTATTCATTTTGATAGTTCATTATCCATTCTACATACAAATATCATGTCATTGACATTGATTTTTAGTCAAAATAGAAAAATATTCCACTTTAGTGTTTTCATTGATTTAATTTATAAAATATATCTTTCGTCCTTCCTTCGCTAACACTAATATAAAAAATCTAAAAGTCTGCTGCTCTGGTTTGAGGAACATCATTGAGTTGCAGCGCCCGATCGCGTTGCACTCGATGAACGGCTTCGCGCGGCTTGCTTGATATCAGACTCTGGCCTGCCGAGTCTGCTCCCGCCGTGTGCTAGAATCAAGCGGAAGGAAGTTCCTGTAATTCTGTGTCAAAGAGGTTTGTGTCCTGGAATAGTGGGAGCAACCCAAACCCGGGGACTGCCTCGCGACACTGGCGCCCTCAACGTGTCCGTACCCAGCCTGCTCTACCTGTCTACAAGTTCCCGATTTCTTCGTGTTTTTTTTTTAATCAGTGTTCAATTTTTAAGTCGCCCCACAAAATTCTAAAAGGCACTAGGCCATCTTGATTTAAATTTGGATTGGAAATATTTGGCATACCTAGAACAGTTTTTTTATACTCAAGTGTATTTTATATTTGCATTCCAGTCATTCATGTAAGTAAGACATTTTCATTAATACGTACTTTATTCCAAATTTCACTATCGGCCTACCTAGTTCCGAATTACTCTAAACTTTAAACGCGTAGTTACATTAACGCTATTTTTTTATATATTTTTAAAGCGTTACTAACGCACTAAACACACTAAACGCACGTTACCTACTAAGTAAACACTTAGTTTTATTTGCTGGTCTCATATTAAATAAAAATGGACCCTGCGCATCTAAATAAACCAGAATTGATCTATGAATTAAAATGTAGAAATGCTGAAGTTGATACAACAGATACTGCAGAAAATTTACGTTCAAGGTTATCGACCTTACTTGACAGCTCGAATACACAAGATTTTCAAAGTCCGTATACATTTGAACAGGATATAATCGAAATTCAAAAATGTCTAACTATTATTTCTGCACGTTTAATAGCTTACCCGGTACGAAAGGAGAAGAATGCGTCCTATATTCTGCACATTAAAAATAGATTAAATAACATGGATATTACCACCGAACTTACGACAGTACAACTAGAAACATTTATAAATGTTTCAGAGAATTTCTTCGATTTACAAAAACGTTTCGAAACATTAGAAAATCCTAGCAGCTCTTCTACAGAAAATTCTTCTACACACGATCATTTTCCAGAACAACAAACTCAATTACCATATTTTGACCTACTGACACAAAAGCTACAAAATATTTCGATCAACAGATCAAGTCACGAAATTAAACGGTTTATTTACAAGGGGGATAGTTGTCCAAAAGATTTTCTTGAAAAAGTAGAGGAATTCGCAGTTGCTCGAAATATTTCACATACTGAACTATACAATCATATATACGATATTCTGAAAGGAACTCCTTTAGATTGGTTTCGAGCTCACAAACAAACAATCCCGGATTGGGAATCTTTTAAAATTACATTACTAAATGAATTTGAAATTACAGACTACGACTATAAACTGCGTAAAATCATAGATGCTCGCAAACAAAAAACAAATGAGCGTGTGATTTGTTATTTTACCAAATTAGAATCATTATTTGCAAAATTATATGAGCCTATTTCAGAAAAAGCTAAGATTGATATTCTTAGGCGTAACTTGCGACCCGAATTCGGTCAAAGGTTATCTCCAAACGATCTCGACTCGGTCGCAACATTATTAAAATCGTGCAAATGGTACGAAAGTTGCATTGAAATTTCCAACTCTGATACCCCTTCCACATTACAAGACTTAGCGAAGCCTTCGACTTCTAATACCCAACACAAAGTCACTGCTACACCTAACATACCACATTATCCGTACAATACCTTACAACAACCACTTGTGCAAACACACCCTTACCCTCAACCTTACCCTGTACATTCAATTGCTGCAGATTCTAAGAAAACTGCACTACCTATATTTTGCCCTCGCTATCGAAACGACAGTCATGCTTTAGGTCAATGTCCCTACAGACATAAAGTTTGTTTTCGTTGCGGTAAAAAAGACGTAATTTTTACCAATTGCCCTGTATGTACAAAAAATTCAAAAAACAAATTAGAGAGGAACTAGAAACACAAAATTGTAATACTAACAATAACTTTGATCAAAATGATTGGAACAATTGGCTTAAAACTATTTCAATATTTTTCAAAACATACAACGTTTCTACGCTCCTCTTTGATAATACATCGGACACTGAACGTCCATACCTTAGAGTAAATGTTGGGAATTTAACCCTTAACGGTTTGCTGGATAGTGGCAGTGCCATTACAATTTTAGGTAATAACTCACATAAATTATTACTTGAACATGGTTTGGAACTACAACGTGACCAAATTATCAAAGGTTCTGTTGCTAATGGTCAAACAATCAATTCAATTGGTACTATTAAGCTTCCAACTTTATTTAAAAATAAGTTTGCTATAATTACTGCCCATGTAATACCCGCTGTTACTCAACCTTTCATATTAGGTATCGACTTCTGGAAAACTTTTAAGCTGGCTCCAGACATACTTAATACGGTCAGTATGCTCAAGAGTTCAGATACTCCCATGTTTATCATCAATAATAATGATACTTACTTACAGTCTTATGACAGACTTACAGATACACAATTGATTCTTGCTAATGCAGTCGTAGAACAATTTCGTAATATTTCTACTGACGTACTTCCTTTAGGAAGAACAAACCTTATTGAACACTGTATTGATACAGGTGACCACCCACCTATTCGTCAACGTTGCTATCGATTATCACCTGAAAAACAGAAAGCTCTTCGAGCAGAAGTTGATAAAATGCTAGAACTTGATGTTATAGAGCCTTGTGAAAGCCCATGGCTAAATCCTGTAATTATTACCCCTAAGAAAGATGGTACTTGGAGATTTTGCGTCGACAGTCGTAAGCTTAACGACATAACTAGAAAAGATGCTTATAAATTACCATTCATATCAGACATCATAGATAACCTTAAAGATTCTAAATATCTGAGTTCAATTGACATTGCTAAAGCTTTTTGGGAAGTGCCTTTACGTTTAGAAGACAGACCTAAGACTGCTTTTCACGTTCCAGGTCGTGGATCTTTTCAATTTAAGGTTATGCCTTTTGGTCTTACTAACGCACCAGCTACGCAACAAAGATTCATTGATAATCTTCTTTCTGATGAGTCTAATAACGACTCTCTTTTTTATTATTTGGATGATATAATAATAGCCACAAAAACGTACGAGGAACACGTACGTTTGCTTAATAAATTACACGCAAAACTTTCAAAAGCAGGTATAACAGTAAATTTTCCAAAATGTGCATTTTTCCGAAATGAACTTAAATACCTAGGCTACGTAATTGATGATCAAGGTCTCCACACAGACCCTGATAAAGTCAAAGCAATCTTAGAAATACCAGCACCCAGGTCTGCTCGCGAGGTGAAAAAGTTTCTCGGTACAGCTAGTTGGTATAGACGCTTTGTACCCAATCTTAGCACATTAGCTGCTCCCCTCACTAAACTTACGTCTACCAGTAAGAAAGCTCCCGCTTTCAAGTGGACTTCTGAAGCTGATAAAGCTTTTAATAAAATCAAACAAGCTTTAATATCAACTCCTATTCTAACTTGCCCTGACTTTTCTAAACCCTTTGCTGTTCATTGCGACGCATCCGCTTTTGGACTTGGAGCAATGCTTACCCAAGACTTCGATGGAGTTGAAAAACCCATAGCTTACATGAGCAAATTACTTACAGGTCCCCAAAGAAACTATTCTATCACTGAACGTGAACTCTTAAGCGTTATAACAGCATTAGAGTATTGGCGTTGCTATCTAGACAATGGTCAAAAGTTTACTATCTATACCGATCATTCTGCACTTCAATGGTTCTTACACTTAGATAATCCTACAGGTAGACTTGCCCGTTGGAGTATACGCTTATCAATGTTTAATTTTGACATTAAATATAAACGTGGCAAGGATCATTTGGTCCCAGATACATTGTCTCGTATTAAACCAATTAATGTGATTAATTATGATCCAATACAGACTTCTGATTCGTGGTACACTTCTGTATACTCCAAGTGTAGCACAAATCCCACATCAACTCCTGATTATATGATACGACACAATAAACTCTACAGGTACACCCGTTCTAATACCCTCATAAACTCAGAATTAAGTTGGAAAGAAGTAATCCCATCTGAATTTCGTACAGCTATTATCGACGAAAACCATTCGTTACCAACAGCAGCTCATTTTGGCACTTTCAAAACATACCATCGTATTAAAGAAAAATACTTCTGGCCAGGAATGTACAAAGACATTGCCAGCCATATTTCTAAATGTGAAACATGCCTCGCTTATAAGCATCAGAATCAAAATACCATTGGTCTGATGGGTAAACCCAAGAACTGTTCTCGTCCTTTCCAATGCATATCTATTGATATTGTTGGTCCACTTCCAATGACACGTAAACTTAATAGATTTATTTTTGTAGTCACATGTTGTTTTTCCAAATATTGTCTTATATTCCCCATGAAGCGAGCTACCTCTTCTGTAATCAAACATATACTTGAGAACTTAGTCTTTATGGTTTATGGTATTCCAGAGACCATAATCCTAGATAATGGCCCTCAACTAATTAGTCATGAACTCCAGGATTTATTTCAATATTACAACATACCAAAAATTCATTACACCCCCCGTTACTGTCCGCAAGTCAATACTGTTGAACGTTACAACAAAACAATTATAACAGCAGTTGCTTCTTTTGTTGATAACGACCATCGTACTTGGGATTTATATTTAAATCAAATCCAATTTGCCATAAATTCAGCTGTTAATGAAACAACTAAATTCACACCAGCTTTCTTAGTATTTGGTCGCGAACTTGTAACATGTGGTTCTGTATATAATGCTTTGGATCTAAGTGAAGAATTGATTTTTGCTCCACGCGATGAGTACGCTGACAACATAGGTCAGTTAAGCCCTTTATTTGCTGAAGTTCAAGCACGTTTATTTCGCGCTCATGAAACTAACGCAAAATATTATAATAAACATCATCAACACCTTGAATTTAACCAAGGTGACATTATATGGAAAAGTAATTATCCCATAAGTTCAGCAGGCAAGTATTTTTCAGCTAAATTAGCTCCTAAATTTGTAAAATGCATCATAGCAGCTAAAATTTCACCACTAATTTACGACCTCAGTGATTTATCTGGTAATCCCTTAGGCCGTTGGCATGTCAAAGACATTAAACCTATACCACGTACGTCTTAACCTTAACCATCACTTCTCTACTTACATACTTTATTATAATTATATACTATGAAAGTTACATTGCTTTCATATTCCTGTACCTTACCATATATTTAAATACCTACTTATGACCATTGTAGGTTCCCTACTTACAAAAAAACTTGTATTTAAGTTGTAAATAATGTAATTTTAATATAATTTCCCTTTACGGAGTAATGTCCACATTTTTAGCCTATTTTTTTTATTCACTTCATTAACTTGTCGGATTCATTATGAATATTGACTTCAAGTCCCTACGTATTGCTATTCAGTGCTATTGTACTTACTACTTACTTTAATTCTTTGGTACTAACAGTAGTTAATACCCTACTTGTTAGCTATGCCTACTTGTTATACTATTTTATTTTATTTACAATCATAATGTTCAGTATAAAGCGAAACCAGTACCATATATTATTATTTACTACATCTACACACAAAACTACCAACACTGAAAAGAGCGGCAAATGTGATTACTCTATAAACCAAGCCTAGGTCACAAAACCAGTATTATTTTATAGTTAATATGCTATTACCTACCTACCTAACTCATATTATTTTAACGTTCTAACACAACGTTTATTATGTACATACACGTGCTATAGGCACGTCATACCCTAAGGTACGTTTAGCCATTTTGGCAAACTAATTGTATATAAATATACACATACATACATTTACACATCACACACCACACATTCACCACACATACACATACACACATACACTCACATAATCATTCTGATCAGCGGCTAGTGACTGTATAAATAAGCCTACACTATACTGTATTGGTTCCACGAGTGACCTTATTGATATATAAGGTTTCTCTTTCTTATGAGTTTTATTTCCAAGGAATGGGAATAAGACTATGAATGATGATGAATGAATGTGTGATTTATGAATATGAATGCATCTAGGAATCCAATCAATTGTATATTGACATTGTTAATAAACATTTTCACATAAAAATTGAAAAGATAGCATTTTTTAGCATTTCCATTATTTTAATTAATTATTTTACTATTTTAACTTTATTACCCATATTATATATATTTTTATTATTAACTTCTACTATTATTTTTTTCTTTTGTTCTTAGCATATAATATTTTTTTTAAATAAACCTTACAAAAAAAAAAAAAAATTTTTATTTTTTTTTACTATCAATAAATTTTTTTTTCTCCGGGGAGGCGGGGTATTGTGACGAGGTCCAAACCTCTTTCATAATAATACTCTTTTCATAATCCATTTCTTTTCATTTTGATAGTTCATTATCCATTCTACATACAAATATCCTGTCATTGACATTGATTTTTAGTCAAAATAGAAAAATATTCCACTTTAGTGTTTTCATTGATTTAATTTATAAAATATATCTTTCGTCCTTCCTTCGCTAACACTAATATAAAAAATCTAAAAGTCTGCTGCTCTGGTTTGAGGAACATCATTGAGTTGCAGCGCTTGATCGCGTTGCACTCGATGAACGGCTTCGCGCGGCTTGCTTGATATCAGACTCTGGCCTGCCGAGTCTGCTCCCGCCGTGTGCTAGAATCAAGCGGAAGGAAGTTCCTGTAATTCTGTGTCAAAGAGGTTTGTGTCCTGGAATAGTGGGAGCAACCCAAACCCGGGGACTGCCTCGCGACAAGCAACCAGCACTAAGTTTACTACTTAGCTTTAATTTCTGCATGTAGGCACGAATAAACACTACACTCAAACACTGCAACTAAATTCGCTTTACATATTGGACACGTATGTTGAAAAAATTATACTTTAACACATTATTTTAACAGTAAATAAACGCGAATTATTAATTATTTTAATCACTCGTATTTGTCTCTTTTTAATATGGACATCGCGTCGCGTCCGAATCGATTGTGGCTTCTGTTATCCAGGTTTGCCCTTTTTATATTGACTTGTGTGGGGCATACAGGGTCGTATTAAGTCATCATTTTTAATGAATAATAGAGATATTTTAAATAGAGTTTACTATATCATGTATTGTTATTTTAATTTGGTTTTATAAGTATTTTGGTAGTTAGTTAATTTGATAGTTTATTGTAATACTATACAAAAGATAATTAGTCTATGGTTTTCTGGTAGTAATTCTATCGTTGGCGATAAGTCCGATGATGGTACTTTTGATTATATTATTTTAGAAAGATTATTTTAGATTATATTATTTTACATATATAAGTTAATATTCTGAACAATATAATCATTCATTTAAAAGTAACTATTATGGATTATTTTATAATCAGTAATTATTCATTATGTTTTAAAATATCTAATGTATTATTGTTTTTATGTTTTTTTTTACAAATAACATTTATTCGCTATTTACTTTGTTCTCCTTAATGCGTTCCTGTCTTAAAAATGTTGTTTCTTTCACACAGTATTGAAAGATACGCAAAACTTATTTCACTTTTCGAATGGTTCTCAAGTGTTTTTAAAGTGTACTAAATCAGATATCATTTGAAGCTTTGCCATTAAACTATTTATTTTTTATCCTTTTGAGTGTTTGTGTAGCTTTGTCCTGTTTGATATTATTTTAAATTATGGTCTACGTTACATCCTTTGACAGGTAATCAATTTGAATATTTATATATTTAGTTTTTGACATTTTTAACCTCTATCTTGCGTTTGTGTAAATATTTTAGCACGTCACATTTATTTTCGTATTTATCGTTTTTAAGATTAGATTGCAATGTTTTGTTCAACAAAAAAAATAGCTTTCGTTTCCTAGGGGCTCGTATTAGATCCCTTACACTATTTACGTACGATTACGTTTATATAGAACCATATCCACACCAATATATAAAAGAGAAACGTGGTCTGTTTGTTTGTTTGTTTGTTTGTTTGTTTGTTTGGGGAGCTTTTACGCCAAAATGGCTGATCTATTTTTGATGAAACTTTGTAAATAGGTACTGTACAATATATAAACCATCATAGGATACTTTTTATCCCGGAAAATAGTAAGTTTGTACGGGAAAACTGGAAAATGACGATTACTCGCTGCAAGGAACGGAATGACATGTTGCCGTAGACACGAAATAATAACATACAAGAGCGTTGGTGATAAATTTTTGCGTTGGTTTTAATGTCCTAGAAGAACATAGGATGCTTTTTTCACGATAAACTGATGTTCGCGCGGACGAAGTACATAATATAAACCATCATTCCAATGATACCATTCAAATTGTAGCACTTACGAGACGAGGACCTAAATCGTTGCAGGTAGGTAGTTCTATTCTGTACTTATTGGTTGGTAAGACGTTATACCGATATACCAGTACAAACTGAAAACAAGAAAATTTACGCACAATGAAAAGACCCGATTGCGAACTATAAATCGTTATAGATCCTAAATGGTCATTCAAAATAAAAATGGTACGAGAAACCTAAAGATGATTTATAAATACCTATTCAATTTTACACACTTAACATAACGTAGACTTTTTTTTATTATTCACAATATGGCGTCTGTACGATTAAGACAAATTGATTGACTCATCATCAAAATCGGTCCACATGTTTTTTTTTTACGGACTAAGCAATCGTTTGTCCACGATCTCAACTGATGGAAAGCGATGATGCGGTCGAAGGTGCAGCACGCTTGCCTAGCTTGCTTGCTATATGTACCGATAGGATACCTATTCACTCTTGATTTGAACACACCTGCGTTATATTTTACTAGAAACATTGACGAGGGCAGCGCATTCCGCTCCTTTGCAGATCGTCTAATAAATGAACAAGCGTAACTGGTGTGTTTGTGGGCAATCAATGAGACGACCGTTACGCTTGGTTTATTACTGCCCGCCGCGTGGCACGCAGCCTATCGCGGCGACATATACTGCACTCCTCTTACATTATTTTGAAATCCTGGCAATATACAAAAACATAATTAGAAAAACTTCTTATAGTCTACTTTCTTCTTCTGTCTCAGTGTTCGCCCAAGCGTTCTGCTAACTTCCGGTTCCGGCGTACGGTTATCAGTATCAACTTCAGTGGCGGACCGCTTGGGCCCCATTCCATCACATTCGGCTACCTGATTACTTCCTAGATTTTCACTAGCCTCCTCCCATCTGTCCCCGTCCCCTCCCCCAATCACCTCAGCAGCAATGTCCGTACCATGGTCGGCTGTATTCAACGCTATAGAATCATGTACTCTGATTACTTCGGAGTCAAAATCCACCGAACGCGGTGAAGAAGGGGGCGAGACAGTTGTAACATTTGTTGGAGATGGTGGCTGTGTAGTGTACGACTCGGAAGGCTGCATCGGAATATATGTTATTGCCGACTCTTCCGGGCCGTCACCACAGCTAAACTCGTTGTTGACAGAACATGGTTTAACGAGTTTTCTAATCTGATCTAGATGTCTTACACAGGTCATGCTAAAATTCTCAAAATAAACATTAAACATTCTCGATCCAATTTTGTTTACAATTTTACCTTCCATCCAATTAGCTTTTCGAGCTGAAAACCATCTAGCCCATACAATTTCACCAATTTCAAAACTTCTAGCCTTGCTACATACAGAATTAACATCATTCACAAACAGGTTGATGCGTGTTTTCCTGAGGTAAGATTAAGTCCAATCTAGATCTTAGCTTTCGTCCAAATATTAGTTCAGCAGGCGTTGAACCGGTACTGCAATGTTTTGTATTACGGTATTCAAATAAGAACCCAATCAATGTGTCGTGAATTTGACGAGATGCAACATTCCCTTCGCTAATTATGCATTTAATCATTTTCTTGCAAGTCTTTACCGAATTTTCTGCTTGACCATTACTAATTGGATGATAAATAGGAGAATTTAAATACTTGATTCCGTTATTTTCACAAAAAAAAATTGAATTCTTTAGAACGTATTTTGACATCATTATCCGACACTAAAATATTAGGAATGCC
The DNA here is from genome assembly GCA_946251855.1 of Alsophila aescularia. NCBI lineage: Eukaryota > Metazoa > Arthropoda > Insecta > Lepidoptera > Geometridae > Alsophila > Alsophila aescularia. The sequence goes on from OX276378.1 coordinate 48,122,316, forward strand.
AAATGTCGAAAATATATCTTTTAGTTTAATAATCAGTGCGCCGGTGGAGGTGCCGCAGTTCATATGTAAGCATTCCAACCATTTACTATATGCATCGATTATGATAAGGTATTCCGCTTGCCCTATTGTCATGTAATCTATATGAATGCGGTGCCATGGCCCGGGCGGACACGGCCAGGGCGCGGGGGGTGCGCGTGGCGGCGCACTACGCACACTAGCGCACGCGCTGCAGCTACCTATCCATCGCTCGATGTCTGAGTCGATCCCCGGCCACCACATTCTACCACGAGCCGAACACTTCGTTTTTACAATACCAAAGTGCGCCGAATGTAGTTCCTGCAACATGTTATAGCGAAATATTGAAGGGACGACAATTCGATGACCGCGAAAAAGACAGCCACTATTCACCTCTAAATCGGTTTTACACAGGAAGTAAGGCATGACAGTTTTACATTTGATTTTACGCGGCCAACCACTGTTCATGTACTTAATCACAGTTTTTAACACCTTATCGTCCGCCGTAGCGCGCTTTATCTGTTCGAATGAAACCGGTTTCGTAGTAGCATCTAGGAATAAAAGGGGAATAGGTATCTCCTCTTCACCTGTCTTATCGCTTTTTTGACTTTCACTTATGGAAGCTGGCAACGGCGCTCGTGAAAAATAATCTGCAACTAAATTATTTTTGCTACTTATATATTCAACGGTATAGTTGTAAGCTGACAGCATTATTGCGTAGCGTTGTAGACGGAGTGCGGCTGTTAATGCTATTCCATCTTTAATACCAAATATTGAAAGAAGTGGCTTATGATCGGTTCTCAAAATAAAAGGCTCTTGGCATCCGTATAAATATTGATGAAAGCGTTTAACGCCAAATACGATAGCCGTCGCTTCTTTCTGTATTTTACTGTAATTCTTTTCGCTCGGTGACAAGGAACGGGAGCCGAAGGCGATCGGCTTCTCGGAGCCGTCAGACAGCACGTGAGCGAGCACTGCCCCGAGGCCTGCAGGCCCCGCGTCAACTGTAAGCACGAGCGGCGCCCCTGGCTCAAAGTGCGCCAACACGCGCTCCGATGCCAGCTCACTGCGGACCAAGTCTAGTGCGCGCTGGTGCCGCTGGTCCCACTGCCAGGTCACGCCCTCACGTAGCAATTCATGCAGGGGATTTAACAACGAGGACGCGTTGGGAACAAAATTCCTATAGTAATTCATAACACCGAGGAATCTCTTTAATTCCAGAGCATTAGTAGGAGTAGGTGCTTTTAAGATCGCTTCTACCTTCTTGGGACAGGTTCTCAGACCGTTTTTATCGATCATGTATCCCAAATAAGTGACGCTTTCTTGAAAAAACGCACACTTGCTTTTTTCGAGTCTTAACCCGGCGTTCTGTAACCTGCCCAATAATTCTCGAAGCCTAGCCAGGTGCAAGGTTCTGGTAGGAGCAGTAAGGCAGATGTCGTCGTACCAGCATGTAACACTTTCGATGCCGGCTACTAATGTTTCTATGGTGCGTTGGAAAATCGCCGGTGCATTCGCGAGTCCGTAGACGAGGCGCGTATATTTAAATAGCCCTATCGGTGTATTGATGGTGGTGAGCTCTTGGGATGACTTAGACAACCTAAATTGGTTATAGACATTACTTAAATCGAGCTTAGAATAGTGTTGCCCACCTCCAATTTTCGCAAACACCTCTTCTATATGAGGCAAAGGATATTTATCGATTTTAAGCACCTTATTTAAAGTACATGAAAAATATCCGGCTATTTTAATCTTGCCGTTATCTTTCAACACTGGGACAATAGGGGTTGCAAAGTCAGAAAATTTAACCGGCACTAAAATACCCGTTGTAACAAGTCTATCCAATTCACCTTCTACTTTGTCTTTTAAGGCAAAAGGTATAGATCGCGGCTTAAAAAGCCTTGGTACTGTATTTTCTTTCAAGTGTAACTCGACTTCAAATTTATTAAAACAACCGAGCTCATATTTCCAAAGTTCAGGGAATTCGTCTAAGACCTGCTGCACCTCACCGACTGAATCTGTCCCTAGCATATAATTTTCACACGTGGAAACTAATCTCATATTAAACAGCTTCATAAAGTCGCGCCCTAGTAGTGGGGGTCCACCCTCTTTAAATACATAAAATTGAACACGACGTTTCATGTTATTGTAAGAAATTTCACACGTAAAATAACCCAAGGGTGCAACTTTATGTTTAGTATAAAGACAGAATACAAGGTCAGTTTCTGACAACTTATAGTGTTGAAAATGGTCTAAATAAAATTTCTCCGACATAACGCTACGACCGGCACCACAATCCAGTTCCATAGAAAATGAATTAACACCTACTAATACAGCCACTGTAATGGGATCATTGTTGACATACCTTAAGTTGAAAAGGTCGCACTCTTTGCAGTCGTTGCATTTGCAGTTGTATAACGTAGTAACTTCCGTTTCTACGTTATACAACGCCACGTTATTGCTCTTTTTCTCACTACACACTTTCTTAAGGTGCCCCTTTTTACCACAATTTTGGCACGTATAAAATTTGAAACGGCACTTATCCGCTGAGTGATATTTTAATCCACATACTGCACAACGCGGTCCAGCTGCCGCCATAGCGTGCGCCGGCACCGCCTGTGGCCGGCGTTCACTGATACGGTACACCGCCTCCTCCTTGACTTGATGCCCTCCGACTCCAACGCAGGCACGTGCAGCCCGTGCACATGCCGCCTGCTGAGCTATCTCCAATGCTTTGGCAAGCGTCAGCGATTTCAAGTCCTGTTCGAATAGGTGATCTCTCTCCGGGCCGGCTTTTAGACCCAGTATGAACCTGTCCCGCAACAGCGTCACCAATTCAGTTCCATAGTCGCAGTACACGGCAAGACCTCGTAAACGTGCCGCCCACTCCTCAACACTTTCATTCTCAGATCTGGTAGCATCATAAAACTTTGCCCTGTCGGCCAACGTCGATCTCTTCGGCTGAAAATGCTCATTCAGTACTTTTACCAGGTCTTTCCACGGCACTGTATTTAAATCTTGAGGGTGTACGAGATTCCTTGCAAGCCGATATGACTCGTCCGACAGATATGTTAACAGTACCGCACGCCAGTTATCCTCCGCTATATCGTTCAACTTGATAAAGTTTTTCATTTTTCCGTAAAAAAACTCCCATTCTTGACTCTTGTAGTCAAAAATGGATAAGTTTCCGATATAACTAGCCATTTTAATTGCACGCGTGGGTAGGTGCCTCGGCGCCAAATGGTGTGTTTGTGGGCAATCAATGAGACGACCGTTTAGCTTGGTAGGTGGTTTATTACTGCCCGCCGCGTGGCACGCAGCCTAACGTGGCGACATATACTGCAGTAACGCTTCGTTCTTGTAAGAGGTATTTCAAATTTTCAACCATAAAAGGGTGGCGCTTTGCCGATAGCCTAGTCGTACGGTGATGGTAAGATGATGGGGGAAACAGACTGGAATTCTTGTGCACACTCTCTATAGTGCAATCTCAATAGAATCCAAAGCCTCGAGCTAATACTTGGCAGAACCGTGCCAGAGGTGGCAGCAGTACTCCATACAAGATCGGACCTACGCCTGATAAAGATTCAAATGCTGTCCCAGCGTGAAGTACCGCCTAACCTTAGACAAAATACCAAGTTTCTTTGCAGTGACCTTGGCTTTGGATTCAATGTAAGACCGAAGTTTTAAGTTCCGACACCCAAAAGCTCCAGATGGTCGCTTATTAGTAGTCATACTACGGAGAGACGCAGATCGGCTTAGAGGACTCTTTTTAGCATATAACAAATACGCTTGTGTTTTAGTAGCATTCAACTTAACCAGGTTAGCATCGCCCCAATCGGACACGGCTTCTAAGGCTAAATTCAAACGGTCTACCATAACCTCTCTCTGAAACTGGACAACGTCGCAGCTGGCTTGAGCATTGAAAATGTATCTCTCTCAACTACGGTACTGTCATCTGCATACCCAAAGGAACCTGGCAGACAACCGGTCATTAATGTGCATTAGAAACAGTTTACCTGAGAGAACCGATCCCTGAGGTACACCGGCATTGATAGCCATTTGATCAGACGAGCAGCCCTCTATGACTACACTCAAATAGTTCGTTTCCTCAAATAGACAGCTATCCAATTGCAAAAGCAAACAGGTAATCAATATGAGGGAAGCTTGTTTAAAAGGCCATCGTGCCAGACCCGATCAAAAGCCTTCGATATATTAAGGGAGATGGCAAGCGCCTCACCTTGGAATCTTGCAACTAAAAGTACGAGCACTTCCCGATTAGATAAACGGCTGAAACGTTCAGGGGGGGTAGCTCACAACTAGTTTTTACTTGGTATGTGAACAAACATATAAACAAACAAAATAACTAACAAGTAAAAAGGGAAAAACACGATTTAAAAAAAGTTCTATCTTTGTTCAGTAGCTTATTTTAAGTACCCTATAGCATTTTTTTTATTATCTCCTGTCGCGGCGTCCGACCTTCTTGCAGAGCCAAAGACAAGAAATAAACGAGACAATCAGACGTCATCTGGACTTGACGAAAAACAGAAAAAGGACGAACTTTTCATTTAAATTATAAAAATTGCCTTTTAATTTCTCCCGACTCCTGTCCGATCGGACAAGGTGGTCCTTCAACCTATTTGTAACCAGACCTACAGAAAAACGTCTACAAAAACAATGACTGTCCGGAGCCCGATCACAACTAGGTCTCGGGCCAGACAGACCGAAGATGGCGAGATGGCCGACAGCCGCGCGCCCTCTCCGAATCCGTCCGCAATCTCGGTGGCGAGCACATCCTCCTCAATCCGTCGGGAGAGGATTATCGCGCTGAAAATTGAAGCTGCGGAATGTAGAGCTGACGTCAAAATTGCCGAAATAAAAAATGACCTCGTCATGGACAAAATCAAAATTGAACAACATGCTCTCGATGATTCTGAGCGCGGCGCACCTCTCAATACGACTGTTCCAGTGAACAAATTGCGAGAAGACATACCACAGTGCGCATCAGCCACCACCAATCGTAAGACAGAATATGTACATAATGTAAATATAAAAGAAGCTTCTAGACCTAGTACTTCTGATGACTTGTCAAAGTTTTTAGCACGTCAGTCGTCGGCCAAGGACTTGCCTTTGTTCTTTGGAGAGCCAGAGGAGTGGCCATTATTTTATTCGACATTTGTAAATACGACACGTTTATGTAAATACACAGAGGGTGAGAATATAGCTCGTCTTGTGAATTGTTTGAGAGGTAAAGCACGGGACTCTGTTTCTGCGCTATTGGTAAGTGCGACAAACCTCAATAAAATAGTCGACACGCTCAAACTTCGCTTCGGCCGACCAGACTTAATTATCGAAGTGATGTTGAATAAGATCAGAGCCATGAAGGAGGTGAGACACGACGACATAAACCAGCTCATCGAGTTTGCTACTAGTGTTCAAAATGTAGTAGCTGCCATGACATCGACTGGCGAGACTGGACATTTGTCTAATCCTATGCTTGTAAAAGAAGTAATCGGTAAGCTGCCTTCAGTCCTAATATATCAATGGAGTTTTCATCTGTACGAGTCTAACATAAAGTCAGTGATGCTTACTCATGTTTCCGAATGGCTAATGAAGGCGGCAAATGCCATGACTCATGTTGCCCCGATGACATCGAAGCCAAGCATTCAGAACAATAATGTGACTGCTAGCAGACAGCAACCTAGTAGACCATGGCGACCAAATACCGTTCTGACGACTGAGAACCAAAATGCCGAAGTTGTGAATAAATGCTTGATCTGCAGTTGTGACCATATGCTTCAGGATTGCCCCGAGTTTCGACGGATGAAAATCGATGATAGATGGAAGTATGTGACTAAACGTAAGCTTTGTTTTAGCTGCTTTTCGTCCAGACATCAATTAAAGGAGTGCCGCCAGAAGCGAAAGTGTTATCAATGCCATAGATTTCATTACTTTTTAATGCACGCGGTTCCTATTTTGAATACAAGTCAAAATGCAGCAAATGTCAATCATCATATGACAAATGACGTACATGTTTTGATGAAAGTGGCACGTGTTGTCATCAGTGGACCAGCCGGAACTGTGGAAACTTTAGCTTTGCTCGACGAAGGCGCGGAAATTAGTCTAATGGACCCAAAACTTGCAGCGGATATTGGTGTGACAGGACCTGCTACCGACCTACGTATGCACGGCGCAACACCGGATATGAAGACGCTCAGTGTACAGTCACAACGTGTATCCTTTTACATTCGCGGGAAGCGGTGTTCAAATGTTTATAAAATTGACAATGTTAGGGTGGTAGATAACTTAAGTTTGCCTGTATATAGATGTAGTTATAAGAAACTTTGTAAATATAAATATTTATCTGAATATATTATCGAGGACATGACAACAGATGAAAGACCTAAACTGTTAATCGGACATGATAACATTGACTTGATAGTGACAAGACAGGTAATTGACGGACCTAGATTTGCCCCTATTGTATCGTTCACTCGTCTCGGTAACATTATTCACGGACAGGTGTCGCCTCTTATCCCGACTGACTCGCCAATCTTGCACGTGTGTGCGTGTGAGGAGCTGAACGACGCCGTAAAGAAAACTTTATCGACAGAAGCCTTCGGGACAAAGCCGTACCTCGACACTCCGCGCTCTCGAGAGGATATGAGGGCACTGGACATTATGGAAAAGACAACGAAAATGGTAGGTGACAGGTGGGAGACTGGTCTTCTGTGGCGCCAGGACGACGTGGATCTTCCCAATAGCTATGGTGTGGCCCGTCAGAGACTTGACGGTCTTGTACGTAAAATGAAGCGTATGCCAGACTTTGCCACACGTTATTCGGAGAAGATAGCTGAGAACGAGCAGAAAGGTTACATTAGCCGCCTGACAACAGAAAAAAGAGATGCCAAAACAAGTAAGACATGGTATCTCCCTCACTTTGCTGTTTTCAATTCAAATAAACCAAATAAGCTACGCATAGTACTGGATTGTGCTGCGAAATCGACGGGTAAGTCAATTAATGACTTTTTGATGAGTGGCCCCGATTTTCTCACTTCCCTGCCGGGTGTGCTTATAGGTTTTCGGTTTGGCAAAATAGCGGTGATAGGTGACATACAAGAGATGTTTCATAGGGTCCTTATTAGAGAGGAGGATAGACAGGCTCAGAGGCTTTTGTGGAACGGGGACGAATATGTCATGAATGTGATGACATTTGGAGCTATATGCTCGCCATCATCAGCCCAGTATGTCAAAAATATTAATGCCAAAAGGTTTCAGACTACGCACCCACAAGCTGTCAAAGCCATTGTGGAACATCATTATGTCGATGATTTTATTTACTCTGTGGACTCTGAGGAGGAAGCAAAGACAATTGTCAATGACGTAATTTCAATTCATTCATCAGGTGGTTTTTACATGAGGAATTTTATGTCAAATTCTAAAGACCTTCTGCGTCACCTACCAAGTGAGAAACTGGCTCCAGTGGGTTTGAAGATGCTGACTGACGTAAAAGGTGAATTAACTACAAATGTGGAGCGTGTACTTGGAGTGAATTGGAACCCAGAAACTGACAGTTTCTGTTACCTTTTGAACCTCGACAAGTTAAGTGACGCGATCAAGTCAGGACTGAAGAGACCCACAAAGCGAGAGGTTCTGAGAGTTATAATGTCGGTTTTTGACCCAATGGTATTCCTTCTTTTTGTAACAGTTAGAGCTAGAATTTTGTTCCAAGACATTTGGAAATCCCGAATCGGCTGGGATGACGAAATTGAGTCCAGTCATTTTGACAGGTGGCAGTCGTGGCTACAGGAACTATATAAAGTGCGAGATGTCAAAATTTCCCGTTGGATATTTTCTGACTATTTTGATAGGGCGGGTGCCGTTGAGTTACATATTTTCTGTGATGCAAGTTCTAGAGCCTTTACGAGTGTTGCCTACCTGAGATGGCAGTTGAATGACGGCTCGTGCCAGTTGTCACTGATTATGGCAAGAGCAAGAGTTGCACCGCTGAAGTGTTTAAGCATACCACGGCTTGAGCTTCAGGCTGCTCTTTTGGGAGCACGACTGGGTCAATTTCTTAAAAGGTACATGGCCGTGCCTTTGACGCGTTCCTGTTTTTGGTCAGATTCAAAAACTGTGTTGGCTTGGTTAAGGTCGGATAGCGGCAGGTTTAAGCCTTTTGTAGCTCACCGTGTAAGTGAGATTGCAGACCTGACAGAAGTCTGTAACTGGAGGTGGGTACCGACAGGTTTAAACACTGCGGACGACGCTACGCGGGACACTGCCGTCGAGGACAATAGAAGGTGGTTGCACGGACCTAGCTTTCTATATGAACCTGAAGTTCGCTGGCCGTTAGAGGATAAATATGAGTCAGTTTTGGACCCAGACGATGTAGAAGTGAAAGCAGTTTGTTTTATCATGATTGAGAGTTTGATAGATGCTTTACCGAATGATTGCAGATTCTCAAATTATTGGCGTTTGATCAGAACAACTGCTTGGTCTCAACGGTTTTTAAATAATTCTCGTCATCGAAAACAGACAGGTGAACTGACATCTCAAGAGCTGAGCAAAGCAGAACTTTTGTGGCTGAAAGTAAGTCAGGGTAGAAGATTTGCCAGCGAAATCACAGAGCTAATCAAAAATAAGTGCCTCCAGAATGACAGCGTCTTACGTCAGTTGACACCATTTATAGATGCTGATGGAGTCTTGAGAGTTGGTGGTAGAATTGAGTTAGCCGACGTTCACGACGATACTAAGCACCCTATTATCTTACATCCAAAAGATAACTTTACACGTTTGCTTATAAATCGCTACCATAAAGAAGCCGCCCATAATGGTAGGGAGTTGGTACTAAACAATTTGAGAAAGCGATATTGGGTGATAAATGGCCGGAACGCCGTCAAGTCTGCCTGGAATGATTGCCAAGCATGTAAAAACAGACGCGCAAAGCCTTTACCACCTCTCATGGGACAGCTACCAGAAGTAAGACTTACGCAAAGAAGTCGAGCTTTTACGTGTACTGGACTGGACTACTTTGGCCCGATGACAGTCAAGGTAGGCCGTCGGTTGGAAAAGAGATATGGAGCTCTTTTCACTTGTTTAACAGTCAGAGCCATACACATAGACCTTGTAAATGACCTTTCTACGAGTAGTGCCATCATGGCACTAAGAAGGTTTATTGCAAGGCGTGCATGTCCACGCGAAATTTGGAGTGACAATGCGACATCCTTCAGGGGAGCTAGTAATGAGCTAAGACAGGCAATGCTGCAAATGGATAGACAGGAGCTAATAAAGTTTGGTTCCATAAGACAGTTGAAATGGAATTTTATTGCCCCAACTGCAGCGCATATGGGTGGTTGCTGGGAACGCCTTATTCGCTCAGTGAAAACTGCTTTGAAGGTAACTTTAAATGATAGGACTCCCACTGACCAGACTTTACAGACTGTGTTGGTTGAGGCAGAATTTATGATTAATAATAGACCTTTGACTTATGTACCGCTTGACCATGAAGACGACCTACCACTGACACCAATGGACTTTTTACTGACTAGCACTGAATTTAAGGACTATCCGTTTGACTTATATACAGATCATGACTTACTCCGCTGCACCTGGCGCGAGTCACAGCGGCTGGTTGACTTATTGTGGCGTAGGTGGGTACGTGAATATTTACCCACATTGACGCGACGAGACAAGTGGTTTAGACAAACTCAACCTCTTACAGTTGGAGACCTGGTAATCATTGCTGACAACCAAATGCCTCGGAACTTGTGGTTACGAGGAATTGTTACACAAGTGTACCCGGGAAGAGACGGACACGTCAAAGTAGTTGACGTAAGAACTGGACAAGGACAGACAAGAGCGACCTACAGACGACCTGTGACGAAGCTCTGCAGACTGGACGTCCGCTCCTCATCTTGAGTATTAGGACAGGACCCTAATACTGGAGGTGGGGATGTCGCGGCGTCCGACCTTCTTGCAGAGCCAAAGACAAGAAATAAACGAGACAATCAGACGTCATCTGGACTTGACGAAAAACAGAAAAAGGACGAACTTTTCATTTAAATTATAAAAAATGCGTTTTAATTTCTCCCGACTCCTGTCCGATCGGACAACTCCTTTGTACAGTCTTTTTCGTTATTATTGCATTATTATAAGTATAGATATTATGTACATGAGCATCCTGTGGAAAAAAAACTAAACGTTGTCATGTAGAGTTTGATTTTATTTTCAATCTTGGTGTTTGTTCAAGTGTTTATGTGTAATATTGGTGAAATATCAACCATAATGTATTCGTTAACGTGCACAACTGTGGACAAAAGAATCAAACGCAGAAATAAATGCCATTATGTAATTTTTCCAAAAATCCCTCGGAAGTTTCAGTAAAACGTCCACCAATTTGAATCATGACTTTGACAGTTGACTGGGACGTGAAATGGCAATACATTTAAAATAAATAAACTTGACATCGGTGAAATTGTTAGTATGGCAGTACCTCCAGTAAAAAAGAAGACGAAGAGCATCCTGTGTAACCACCAGTCACTTTGGAAATAGAACCTTATCGTCTTTTTAATCATTACCTAGATAATAATGGAAACGTCTCAGCATAGTAGCAGCATGGTGATAGGGCTCCGAGCTCCGGGCGCTATACGGAGCTAATTAGCCGCCTGCAAGAAAAAATGTTTGCTCATTTATGTAGTAGCAATCGCACACCAGTGTGCATTATTTACAGGACACTGATAGATACATATGTTTACTGAAATATATGTTTACTGATATATATGTTACTAATATATATGTTTACTGATTATATGTTTTTTTTTAACTGAGTATGTTTACTGATAGAGACTTATATGTTTACTAACAATCCGCTCCGACTTTACACTATTTATGATAGTGGATCTGCCCTATGGCTTCACACGTATAGTATCTGTCTCCTTTATCCATCGGAAACTTTGCTTTTTCCTGGGGAAAAAATAGCCTTTATATCCATGTAGAAAAGTGTAGATTTCTATCAGTAAATTATAGTCGGACAAGTAGTTCTAGAGATTATCTAATTAGGATTCGAAATGAGATTTTTTTGTTACTTGTCTTTGTCTTGAAATTCTTAGTGTAATATGTGTGCAGGCATGTTCATCACCGTAGTATATCATCTATGTCTAGGTTCTCCACCTTGGTGAAGCATGGAGTACTTACCTCGTGCTCCAACTGATGTTAATTATTGAATGTCTACTTTAATCATTTCCATGGTACATCGTATTATCTTTGTCTTCAACCTAAGTTATTGATTAATAGCAGTTGTTAAGCCGTGAGGCCCTCGGGCGGCTTGACAAACTCTGACATCAGAGGCCAGTACTAACTCATACGACAAACAAACAAAAACCTAACTAGAAACATATTAATATTAATCTTCATATTTTGTGCGTCTAAATTAACAATAAGTAAAATTAAAAACGGGTTCTAAATTTTAATAAAAAATATTAAGTGTTTCTTTTTTTCTTTTTTTATTGCGTTGTCAGAGGTTTGTGAGCTACCCTGAAAGTTTCAGCCGGATAGCTAATCGGGAAGTGCTCTAAATTTGAATTGCAAGATTCCAGGACAGACAGAAATACATAGATACATACATAGATACAAGTGATGTTAATTAAAAGCTTTTAAAAATACCTCCTACAAACAACTTGGCTTCTTTACAATATTAGCAGTAATTAGTTATTCTATGTAACTTACCTCGGGTTTCTGAAACGTTTGTTAACTCTGACAACAGATTAAGTCTATATCTGTCTCTGTCATTAGTTTAGTGCCAGACAAAGGCAGCATTAGAATTAATCTGTTGTCAGAGTTAACAAACGTTTCAGAAACCCGAGTTAAGTAGTGTAATATAACTTTGACTTGTACCTACTGTATTTAATAAGGTAGAAATTGTGATTTTAGATGCATATAAATAATAATAAACACCTACTGCTAACACCTAGCTTGCACTGCCCTAGCCATTGTGTTAAGTTGTTAGGATATTAAGAACTGCCCATGTTGATGGTAGTTAATACTAAATGTATTTTATTGTGAGGAAATTTATAACAAAGAATAATTGTGAAAATAGTAATAAAGAAAGAAAAGACGCGCAAAAACATTATATACTCGTACCTACTTCAAGAAAATAAACAGGAAATACACACTTATAACATGTGCTTATGATAATATAAAAGTGACATAAATAAGTAGAACATTTCTAGACAGTACTTGGTACATCCAAGGTCGCCGAAAGAGACAGACAAAAAAAGGTTCGGATTTGTTAGCATTAAACTTATAAGGTAGCGTGGTACCTTATCATTTCATTTCATTAGTTCTCTGTTAATCTGTAAAATTACAAATAGGTGCATTTTACTATTCACAAATTGTGATAGGTAAAACTTTTTGCTTTTTCCCGAAATCCTCACCAGGCCCTTCCCACCAGTGTGAATAAATAATCCATTTTTTATCATCCTTTTATTAGCTTCACCTGTATGTATGTCTGTATGTATGTAACGGAACCTATACAATACAATAACTCTTTATTGAACACATTACAATAAAAAACAACATAACAGTAATTATATATAAAATCTAATGTTGTACAATAGGCGGCCTTATCGCTATTTGCAATTTCTTACAGGCAACCTTTGGATGGACAGGAATATAAAATAAACATTGCGGTCAGTGATGGAGACTTACTTTGGAACAAAAAAGTTAATAGATAAATAACAACCACATAAACTAAATAACTATATACAACTATATAACTATGTTTTTTCCAGGGTATAAGCTATCTCGATTCTAAATTTCATCAAAATCCGTCCAGCTGTTATCGCGTGAAATCTCCCCAAATAAACAAACAAACAAAGAACAATGGCGAACTCCCATACATGCTTTTATGTCAGTCAAAGTCACAGTGTCTTTAGACAAAAAGTATCGCTAGTAATTCAGCATAATTTCCTGAGATTGTTAGTCTAAGACCTAAGAGGCCAGGAATATTGTACATGTTAAATGAAAGGGCTTGTTGTTTTAGGCTTTCAAATATACATTTTTATAAGTTTTTAATAAACAGTTGTTTAAGAAAATAGATGAAAATTGTCCAAATTAAACTACCTCTGAATAAATATATTGAAAAAAAAAACAAATATTAGTTATTTATGTATATATTACAGGTAACCCTTTAAGAAATCTATGATGGTCATAATATAACTAGGTAAATCTCTCAATAATGTGATATATTCATCGCACGGAACCTTCTCCCCGCGAGTTCAAAACGCACTTGTCCGGTTTTTTACTGTTCTCTATTTTTCATTAACCCGGCTCATCCTCAAAATTTATTTTAAACTTTAATTTTCTCCTTGAATCTTATGAAACAACGAAGGTGGTATTATTAGCACCTATTTGAGCGGTCTACAAAGTAGTTCTCGCCGAGTTCATTACGCCGGTGACGAAGGGCGAGGGAGCGTTAAGTTCTCGCAAATAGCCGTTCTCAGTTACCGTAGTTAGCCAACTCACCTCAATCTTGCAACTATTACACCTCTTTTTATTCGTCGAAGCTAGAAACTAATCCCCTGTTTAATGGTCCGCGAAGCCCAGGGGTAAGAAGCAAGTTCATTAGGAAACCTTCTTCTGATGAACATGCCATAAAACTTCTCAAGAATTACCAGCCCACTTCAACTTCCCAGAGAATTTTAAGTCTGCCAAGTGTCGTAGGTGTAATTAAAGACTTAACCTTTCGGTCGGTCCCCGGGGACTTTTGCGACTTCATTCCCTGAGAGGTTCCAAGTTTCAGTGCCTTTTCAATATCTTAAAATATTCTGAGTAACTGAAGTAAAAAAGGCATTGGCGCGGAATAAATTTAAGACCCCGTCGCCGAGAGAAATGTCTAAAAATGATTCCAACATTATTTTTTGGTTTCATATGTCGATGTTTCAAATAGATTTGAGTATTAATGTTGTTTACCTACTTCTTTTTCTCATTATATCAAAATGCAATGCCCATGGTTTTGCACACGTGGTCATTTTTCTAGATTAAAATTACGCATTGTGTTATTCCAGGACATAAAATAATAATAATAATACAGAGCGATGGTGGCCTAATGGTTCTATTGTGCAATTTAGAATCCAACGATACCGGGTTCAAAGCCTAGGCTCCGCACCAATGACTTTTCTATGTTATGTACGGTTTTCCATCGCTCCGTGCTTCGGAGGGCACGTTTTAAGCTGTCGGTCCCGGCTGTTATTGATTAATAGCAGTTAAGCCATGCCAGAGGCCCTCGGGCGGCTTGACAAACTCTGACATCAGAGGCCAGCACTACCTCATGCGACAAACCAACAAACAAACATAATAATACACCAAATTAAATGAAAATTCCTTCAGCAATAGATGTATAATGACTAAAACTACAGATATCAAGTTCACCAGATTTTAAGTCAAAACCTAAGCTATCCAAAAGTGAAAAATGCATTTCAATCGGACCGGTATTTTTTACGTAATGCGCGAACAAACATTCAGAAGACATGAATTTTATAAACGTTATATTCGTGTTCTGTTGTTGCTTATTTTAAGCCCTCAAAGTCATTTTTACCACGTTTTTATTAAGTCCTTTTCTTGTTTATCTGTTTGTCGTTCCCGTTCCGGGTGAAATATTGCAACTCAAGTTTTACAACCCGATTATCTATCAGGCTGAAACTTTCAGGGTTCACAACTCGATGACAATGTATTCTAAAATAATGCGATGTCAAAAAGAAAACGTGCATAGATTAGCAAGCGTGTTAGATTAGCTTTTTAATCTACTTTTGCTGCTTGTTTAAATTAGCTTTATTACAAGTACTATATGTGCCCGCGGCTTTGCCCACGTGCACATATCTCTGGTTTAAAAAGTTTCGTATGTGTTATTCCAGGACCAAAAGTACTATAAATTAATTGAATACACATTTGAATGAGTTATATAAGAAAACGTTTAAAAAACAAGTTTTATGCAGTAGCCATGTCATAGTGAAACATACAACGGGCTATTGCAGTTAAAATACAACCATAAAAATGCATTGTCTCGGAACTGAACCAACATGTAAAAGTTCAAGTTCGTAAGATAAGAGGAAGTGGTTCTAATTCAGATTGCTAGATTTGACCAAAACAAACATACATACATACATACATTGCAAATTAAATAAAAGCTTAAAAAAAGCTTTTATGGAGTAGCCATGTCATGGAGAGACTTAGAAAGGGTTATCTCAATTAAATGCGTATACAACATTTCAAGTCTGTGCTGTTAACTGTTGAGGAGTTTCCTAGTCAGGAGCCAACCCTGAATGCTATGATATATGTTTTAACTATGTAATGGTAAAACTTATATTGGCTATCATAATAAAAGACGAACACAACATTTTCTGCCTATGCCGTTAACCTTTGAAGAGTTCCTTTATCTGGAATCTAACCCTGAAGGCAGATGCCATGTCATGGTGAAATAAAGAACGGGCTATCACAATTAAATGTGTATACAACATTTCGTATCTATGCTGTTAACCGTTGATGAGTTCCCTAGTCAGTACCCAACCCTGAGTGTAGCAACCATGTCATGGTAAAACTTTAAACCGATTATCATCATAAAATGCGTACAAAAAATTTCATGTCTGCGCTTTTCCTTTATCTGGAGCTAATCCTAGATGTCGATTCAGGTCATGCTTACCATAAAAATGCATTGTCATTGGTACTAACCCTACGTAAAAAATTTACTCCGTAGGATAAAGAAGTGGTTCTAATTCAGCTCGCAAGATTTCACCTAAACTAGCATCTATACATTGCAAGGTAACTAAAAGCTTTTATAAGTACAAATAACTATTTTAAAAAAAGGTTGCGAACATAACTAAAAACAGGCAAAGGGGCAACACTGAACGTTCCTGTGTCATGTGCTGGGTGGAGCTAAAAGACTTGGAGAATCTCTCACCGTGCTGGTATGCAATAAGTATAACCAATACCAATATATAAAAGTGAAACGTTGTCTGTTTGTTTGTTTGTTTGTTTGTTTGGGGGAGCTTTCACGCGATAACAGCTGGACGGATTTTGATGAAATTTAGAATGGAGATAGCTTATACACTGGAATAAAACATAGAATACTTTTTATCCCGGAAATTGATAGTTTCCATGGGGAAAATGACGATTACTCACTGTAAATAACGGTTGCCATCACAGAATGGTCTGTCGTTGCCATGGAAACGAAATAACAAGTCTGTCAAAAAACAACAAAAGCATTGGTGCTATATCTACTTTTGTATTGGTATTTTATATTCTAAACGAAAATATGATGCTTTATTTCGCATAAACAGTATTCCGCGCGTACGAAGACGCGAGCGGGAAAACTAGTAAATTAATATTTCCACAGAACTGAGATGGCTCTCAAGAATATATTGGCATATTATATCCTTGAGGTGTACTCTACCTTCAGACTCCAAGATCACATTGGTGTCCAGCCTGTTAATCCAGATAGAGACTCCGGAGCTTAGAAGCATTTCCAGACCTATGCTAGTTCCAGCTACTGCTCCAACAGTCTACGATCCTGATCGAAGATTCTTGGTGAAATTACTGTTGTGTGTTATATTTGTGTGATCTTACTTTTATACCACCATGGCAGTAGTTAGCTGACTTAATAAATGTTTATGGACTGATAGGTAGGCAGGGGAACTCTTAGGCAGTATTATTCTGGTAGACTCAATAGACCTTTAAAATCTATTAAGCCAGGGAATTCAACAGACAGGGCCCTGTTTCATAAAACTTACAATTGTAGTTTACTATTACAATTTAGTGTAGACTGAAGTTTATCTTCTAGCAAAATTCATATTTACACGTAACACTCTAACATATGCATCAATGTACACTAAATTGTAATGGTAAACTATAATTGTAAGTTTTATGAAACAGGGCCCTGGCCTGCAGGCTGTCTGTCTGGCCTTTAATTATAACCAGTGACCGTAGGTCTCATGTCGATATCGGGTTAATTCTGTCCTCCTTTGAATAAAACTCCTTCTATAAAACCGTATATATTGAATTTTAGGTGACGTCACAGACTGTGACATTAGGTATGAACTGAACTTCAGGCGTAGGTTATTATGTATTCTGTGCATAAAGCATTATGTGCTATAGGCATAGAATACCTAATAATACCAATTATAAGGTGTTCTGTGGTAATACTACCTTCAGGTGTCAGTCGATGTACCACAGACACACGGCATAGACATGTCTAGGCATAGACATACCGACTTTCGGCTTAAGTATTCGCCATTAACCACAATTCAACACATTCGGGTGAAAACTATAAATTGAGTGTTTTTCTTAAAGCGTACTGTTCAGGTAAAAGAATTATATATATATTTAGAATGGTCTTCATTTTGACTTTCATTTGGAAACCTCACTAGATAGGTTTAGGTAATTTTTTGTTCGGTCGGAAATAAAATATGGCAGCTGTAAGCCGCCATATTAGTTTTCTTGACATTTCACATATATAGCCAAGGATGAAGAATCTGACGTTCTTGCCTAAAGCACAGTAGATAATATAGTACTTATGGACCTAAAGCACTCTCGTGATTAAGCAAAACCATTGATTTATATATGACCTCACTTATCAATATCTGTCAAGACGTTTAGAAAGATTCAAAAAAGAAAGATAGATGCACAAACATATTTACATACACCTCCTCTGCAGTCGGATAAAAATACCAAATTTCGTTCAGCCATTAAATCGTTTTTTATCGATTGCTCGGCTTCAAGTCATCGGATTGAGATACCAAGTACACCAGTTTTTAAGTTAAACCCTAAGCTATCCAACACATAAAACCACATTGCAATCGGTCCAGTAGTGTTACGTGATGCGTACTTGGTATCTTAATCCGATGATTAGATGCCAAGCAATCGATTAAAAACTATTTGACGGCTGAACAAATTTTGAAGAAGTTTAGTAGGTATATTGTACTTTATAGATAGGTACTTTTGGTCCTGGAATAACATGCATGGGCTACTTTTAAATGAAATGACCACGCGGGAAAAGCCACGAGCATGCTAGTTATAAGTATAGATACATAGATAGAAGAAGATGCCCACTACCATACATACATTAATTTTAGATATCGCCAAGCATTTATATTTAATTACAGCTCAATAACAAATGTATCCATAACCACACAAGTATGTACATAATACCCGATAGCAAAATGATAAATCCCGCGTACACAGCAAAGGTACTTAGCTTGGAATTACAAAATTCCATCAATGTAGCGAGCGCTAGCCCCGGGCGGCACCAGTTCGATAAGCTTCAAAATCAATTTCGAGCTGTTTACAGAGAGCAAGCCTCAAATGGACTGGTTAGATATTTGCAGGATGCTAGGTACTATAAGTATGTTATAGTGCTGATGTTGATCTAACGAAACAGTTTACTAATAAATTGGTGCAAATAATAAATAATTGATGGTCGTTAAATCCAGCGCGCATTGACGCCGATCGGTTTTACCGATCTTGAAGGTCTATTCAAGAACCTATAATTTGCTGAAATTAATTATAGGTTTGATTTTTATGCACGGTAGAATTGGACTTATTTTAATAATTAATGATCTCCTAGACGGATAGTTTCTACTGTATCAAGTTTTGATAATACTGCGTACATAAACAGTAAATTAAACATGTCAGCGCATGCTTTGAAAACCCAAAAAATCGTAAGAGATAGGTATGATGAATGATAGATATCTACTTCGATTTTTCTACGCTATGGTTAGTGCTGAGTCGGATTTGCTGAAAAATAACATGGATGCATACAATTTCACAATATTATAATTTACATAATTATAAATACTTTGAAGAGAATATACCTCTGAATTATTTTGGATTTAAACACTTTCACAATATTTTAATTTACATACTCATAAATACTTCGAAGAGATTTTCCTCTATATTATTTTACTAGCTTGCCCGCTCGTGACTTCGTCCGCGCAGACTACTGTTTATCACAAACCAAAGCAAAAAAAGCAACAAAAAAAAGCATCCTATGCTCTTCTAGGATATTAAAAACCAATTCAATAGTACGTACGTACAGCAGAAATGCTCTTGATGTTTTATGACAGACTTGTTATTTCGATTCCATGGCAACCGTTCCTTACAGCGAGTAATAAACATTTTCCAGTTTTCCCGTGGAAACTTACTATTTTCCGGGATAAAAAGTATCCTATATTTTATTCCAGGGTATAAGCTGTCTTCATTCCAAATTTCATCAAAATCGGCCCAGCCGATTTCGCGTGAAAGCTCCCCAAACAAACAGAAAACGTTTCACTTTTATACATTGATATGGATTTACCCATCTAGCTGATGCCCGCGGCTTCGCACGCGTCATTTCTCTAGGTCTAAAAGTACTATATTATGTTCTATTCCATGACCTAAAATACCAATAGGCCAACATTTGATCAAAATTCCTTCTGCCGTCAAAGTTATTTTATCGATTGCTCGGCTTCTACGGCAATAATCGGATTGAGATACCAAGTATTCCAGTTTATAAGTTAAATCTAAAAAGCTATCCAACAGTAAAAACCGCATCGCAATCGGTCCAGTAGTTTTTACGTGATGCGCGAAGAAACATACAGACAGATAAACAGACAAACAGACAGACATGAATTTAAAAAATGTTTTATTCTTGTTCAGTGGCTTATTTTAAGTACCCTAGACCTTTTTTTTTAATTATCTTCTCAGTACAGACTATTTCGTTCTTATTGCTTTATTATAAGTTTAAATAGTAAATGTCAATTCTAAACCAAGTGGTGGTCTACTTCCTTTCAAAATTAATTATATCGAACGCGCACTGCGTGTTCACTTTGCTAGTTTACCATCAAAGGCAGGCAGGTAAAATACTTGCTAAGCCGAGCGCGTCATGATTGGCAGGATGATCATTTCGAAATCGAACCGTAGGACACACGCGGTTTTCGTGGTGCAGATACCAGGGCCCCGATTCTGTAAGTTATTGAACCGCGATAACGCAAGTCGATCGCTTGAATTTTTTTCGAAATTTTTTCTTATTTACCACTTAAAAGTGCTGGAAGCGAAAATTTTGCTAACATTTTAGCTTTTTGTTATTTTTTTGTTTTTTTATTTTCCATTTATTCTAAAAATCTCATGCGATCGACTTGCGGTTATCGCGGTTCAATAGCTTACAGAATCGGGGCCCAGGTATTTCGGCGACATGATGTTGAATGCCGAATAGGAATGCGATACCTAGCGATACCTTGGCATAATCTATCTAATTCGTTGCGGTTTTGCGGGCGAAGCGTTGAGAAAACTGCTGCTGGATCGATCAGAACTTTTCGTAGAGCACGAAAATTTGTTTCACTACATCCCATGCATCGCCGCTGGTGTATCATTTATGTTTTACATAGGCAAAATTTTAATATTGCATTCAGGTTAGTACTCACACAAAGGTGCTTATGAAATAGCAAAAATATTCCCACAAATAGGTAGAAAAATGTTCTTGCCACAGGGTGGGTTATCCACTTAGAAATAAATTATTTTCCAATTTTCTTATTTCACACTAGGAGTTTACTTTAGAATTAGGCGCACCTATTTTATCCTCGATAGAAGGCGAGTCAGCTGCACTCAACAAGTATGTTTCAATTTTCAATCTACTCGCAACTTTGAACTACTGGATTGCAAACTCCTGAATTTCGAGAAAATGAAAATTGTATCTTGCTTCATATTTTATTTCAGTTAAGCTTGAATTTTTCAGGTAACAACTGTTAATCCAAACAAAGAACTGCCGGTTTCCGAGCACAGCATTTTTAAGAAATACCTAGTAGGTTTTGTAAAAATTTAAGGGGATTGCGTTAAGATGCAGAAATTCACCTTTTCATATAGTTTAGTTTTCATTATTAAACTAGGTATACACAAGTCAGACCAAAACACAACCAAACTTTGTAAATCAATTGAGCTATGCAATACCGGTGTCTAAACCCAATTTAAACCCGACTGAGGAGGGTTATGTGTTTGGGTTGTATGCATGTATGTTTGTTTGTTTGTACGATTCTTAGGCATGTCCTACAGCCTAAACGGCTCGTTGGATTTTGATAAATGAGGTAATTCGTCTTGAGTGTTATAGGATATTATGAAGTGTCAAGAAAACCAATATGGCGGCTTAGAGCTGCCATATTGTATTTCCGAGGGAACAAAAAATGACCAATACTTATCGAGTGAGGTATCAAAATACAGGTATTTAAAAGACCATTTCAAAAATATATAATGCTTATACTTTAAATAACTAAACAGTAGTATATATGTAACTAAACTTTAGCAATTTTCTTTATAGCTACTTACTTTTAACTTTAGATTATTCCAGTTAATGTGAATACTATAGTCTAATGATGCAATTGCAACTATTAAAGTAAAGTAAAATATGTAAGTGAAAAAGAAACAAAACATTTACATAAACACTAGCTCTGCACCGCGGTCTCACTCGCGTCCCTCAGGAACCATACATTTTCCGGGATAAGCTACCCCCGTACCAAATTTCATCCAAATGCGTTCATTTGGATGAAATTTGGTACGGTACGATTAAGCGTGAAGAAGTAACAAACATACACAGAAACACCCTTACAGACATACAAACTTTCGCATTTATAATATTGGTGTGATTATTTTTGCGGGCGGTCAGCTTGTATTCAATAATTTTGTTCGCAGTCGGGTTTTTTGTATTTATATAATAATTTTACTTGTTGTTTTAAGCATTCATTCAACAATATTTTTTTATTTGTGCTTTTTTCAATATTACTTTTGTATTCACTTCACCCTACGGAACTCTCATAACGACCATTGCCATTATATTGAATCCCACAATATTTATGTAGAATTTGTCTGTTTATCGTCTACTGAAGATATATGTGTCGAATTTAACAAAAATAAAATAATATACGGTTTAAACAAACAAGATGAGTTCGACCATCTCTTATATAAACCTTCTCTTATGGCAGTTGACCTCATATATTCCTAAGCAGAAGCCCCAAATGTCACAACTGCCTATCTATATTTAGTGGATAGATTGGTATCCACTAAATATTTACCGCTTTCATGTT
Source organism: Alsophila aescularia (assembly GCA_946251855.1). Taxonomy (NCBI): domain Eukaryota; kingdom Metazoa; phylum Arthropoda; class Insecta; order Lepidoptera; family Geometridae; genus Alsophila; species Alsophila aescularia. The sequence continues at coordinate 48,144,428 of OX276378.1, forward strand.
CTAGAACAATAAAAATAAAGTGGAAGTATCCTAATAACATACATTTATAGTTTGCGATGATATTGTTCTGCCGAGAATGTCGGTAACGCACGCTTTAACATAAAAAGTTATGAGATTCACGAAATTTTATTCACAAAGCTTTTAGTTCGTAATTTACCTGGCATTTTGGCGAAAATATGATATGAATATGGTGGAGTTTTATTAAAATAGGGATCTCGCAATAATTTCATAATTTGTTTCACGTATGTATCTACTTGCATGTAATGTTTTTCAAAACCAATAATTAACAAGTTTGCGCCATAATCTTGTCTGCAATGTTTTTAGCAGACCGACAAAGTACTAAGTATTTGAACCAAAATTTAAACCAAATAAGTGACTACAAATGGATTTATTAAAAAACCGGCCAATTGGTTTGTAGGACACGCAAACGCATAATTAGGAATCCATAGCCAGGACCCTAAGCTACCGAACTGTGAAAACCGCATTGTAATCGGTCCAGTAGTTTTTACGTAATACGCCAACAAATTTCTTTTTGCTGTTGGATTATGACTCTCACTATGGAATTTGTTCAGTGTTGATTCGGGTATAAAAACGCTACAGCAATTTTTCGTAAACTAGAAGTAAACCTTATAAACCGTAATAGTTTTGATAGAAAATTCATATTATACGATAATGGCCTAGGTTCTGTTCTTTATGAGTTCGAGGGACTAGTTAGAGGGATTACTTTGTGAGTTACATGAATCTCAAGCAAAAAAACAGAGTTTATTGTTTCGATGTGTTTAGATAAAATTCGCTATACCGTTACCTCTGGTAGTAGTAACGCTCAAATTTTTAACTTAAAGAAGTATAAATTCTCGCCACAGCACAGCCAAATAATTTTGCCCTATTTTTTGGCCACAAAATATAATAAAATATGAACATAATGATTATGAAATATTACATCTGCTGTCGCCGCCTTTGATTGGATCTACGATGATTTGTTTGTCGGAAAGAATTCATTTTGCCACGACGAGAAAAAAATTCAGGACGTGACTGACATGAAAATCCCGGGAAATTTTGTTTTCTTTTATGTAAGCCGCTTTTGAAAGGCCGCTCGCTTTGACGTTCCCTTTTCGCCCTACTGTGATGCCTTTGTTCGATTATATGTTGATTTTTCAATCAGATTGATTTTGGTTATACATTAGGACGACATTCAAATTGGCTTTTGAATGTTTAATTTTGTAATAATTTTGAGTTGAATTGAAGTTGTTATGTGTATAAAACAATCGTAACGTACATTTATATCATTCGTATATTTTGTCCATTGCCCCCTTTGATTATTTGCATTAAGAAGGTATTAAAAAAGAAAGAGTCTCACCGCCAAATCCGAAGTGACGCACCCAAAATATGCCGATCTGCTCGTCCTGTTGTGTGGGGTGTGTACTATTGATTGTCTTAAAAAAAACTTTTCGGACACACACTAACTTTTATTTTTATTTTCATCAACAAGGTCTTAACAGCTAACACAACAATTTTGATACTCTAATTGTTGCTTCACTTCTGTCTATTTGGGCAACTGTGACCGACAGGCCTAAGACCGGGTCCATAGTCAGGTGGCTTCAAAGAACGATTAAGGAAAAAGCCTCGAATACTAGATCGCGGATTATATACCTTTGCATATTGATGACAGTATATTGAATAGTTACTGGGGGTTCGCCCTTACGTCAGCAATATGGGCAGTGTAGCAGTACGCACAAGCCTCACGCACATACCTATTTATGCCAATCGGCCGCCACATCGAAGCAAGATCTCGACTTTGTTAATCGTGATGAGTCAAGTTTTAATGGAAAATAAAAATACAATCCAGTTATTTCTAAAGAAATTGTGTGAAATGGTGTACCTACCGACCACATCTACCACAAAACACCACAAATTATTCACTCACATTCAGTTAAAAAGAAGTTTGCAAGTGTTACTATTCATGTATGGTATGACACAATGAGGAATGTTTTCTAAGCTTCTTGGCTTCTGCAGAGGCACTGGCATACTAGCAATTTCGCCACTGGCAAGTTCATTTATTTAAAAAATATTGTCATGTCACTTCACAGTCAAATGTCAAAGTCATGATTCAATAAAATGGTGGATGTTTTACTGAAACTTCTGAAGGAGTTTTGGAAAAATCACAAAATGCCATTTATTTCTACGTTTGATTATTTTGCCCAAACTCGTGCAAGTTAACGAACACCTAATGGTTAATATTCCAACAATATTACACATAAACGCTCGAAGAAACCAAGATTGAGAATAAAATCTAACACTACAAGACTATATTTGTTTTTTTCTTTCAAAACCCTAGGCACACATTTGAGGCCGTCAGCGCTAAATAGCCTAACCCACAATTTTTCGTATTCGTACTTATCTATTGCAATTTATTTAAAACATAATAAATTTTTATGCAAAACCGGCCTATCCCTAGTTTCACCCATGGATAACAGACGGCGTTGTAAACATTCTTTTTGCGTGTATTGTTTTTGCCTACGAAGCAGTGTAAAAGTGGCCTAACCGAGCTTAGGCCATTTTTTCATTGTGTCAATCAATATGAAAACAAATGATGTATATATGTTTATGTGGGATAAAAGCATAGTTTCTCGTGGCCCACAGGAAATAGGTCCTTCCATAATGTATCTCCTTAAAAACATTGTAAAGTGTGAGCATTTGATTATGTACTCAGACCATGTGGCGGCCAGAACAGCAATATTAAAATGGCTGTTCTATGCCAATACATTGTTAACAATCCTGAGTTCACTACAAAGAAAATTGACCACAAATTTTCAGTAAGTGGTCCTTCGTATTTGACTTGTGATCAAGATTTCGGTCTTGTAGAAAAACAAAAACGTTTTTTTTTTAAACATGTTCCTCAAGATTGGAACTAAGTGATTTTGGCTGCCTGGAAAACAAGACCATTCTTAATCATATGTCAAAAGATTTTATTTTTTCACTCAGTCACTTGAGAGAAACATAACAAACAGAAAAATTTCTATAAGCAAAGGTAAAGTTGAGTGGCTGAAAATTCAATGGCTAATGTTTCATGAAATGCATCCATTCAAGTGTTTTTTTAAGTACTCCAATAATATTGAAGTACTCTTTGAAAAGGTTAATTTGAAGAAATGCAATTCTGCTTTCACTCTCAACCTAAATATTTTATATCCTGATGGTAATGTCATAAGTGATTTAAAAAAGATTTGATAGAGTTATTACATTTTATACACCTGTAAATCATTGTTTTTACAATGAGTTAAAGACATCAGCAGCTGAAATTGATGTTATTTATAATAATGAACCTATTGATGACTAGTATAAATTCCATTAAAGTACTCTGTTTAAATTAAAATGAAGTTTTCTGTTAATTTTAAATAAAAAGGTGATTTCAGTTACATACTTATTTTACCTTCTGGATTTTAGGGGAAATATACAGTTACTTTAAATGCAAAAATGGCCTATACCCCAAAAATATATTAATTTGTGATTATTTTTCAAAATAATCGTCTTCATCACAAAGAATGTACCATAGTACATAAATAAAACACACCTGGAAACTAAATTCAAATATATTATAATTACTATGTATTCAATTTATATACATGAAAATTCAAACCTCATTATATCCATACTAACTATGTTAAACTTAAGGCCACTTTTGCGCTGACGGTCTCATTTCTTAAAGCTGCATATAGTTCTATCGTAGCAATGTCAGACTGTCACGGGAAAATATAAAAATAATATGTCATGCTCCGCAGCAGCGCCACCATAATTTAGAGGGATCTATCATAGCGGAAAGTAATGTACGTTGAACGTACGCCATGTGCGTAAGTCGATAATTGCTGTGCATAGAACAGAAAACTAAATAATAAACATTTTATTGTGGTGCTGCTGGGGAGTATACTCCGTAGCGCCACGTAGAATTCGTACTTAGCAATATTATTAGAAACTATTTAATAATAAAAACTAGTGTACGTACGCTCCTTACAGTGTACGTGCTGAAAATATTATGACTTAGTAGTATTTAATGCATTTAATTACATTGTGAACATTTCAGGTAAGCAAAATCTTTTCTGACAGAATTTGAGCAGCCATAGATATAGATCAAACTAGATACCTAATAGGTGCACCGTGAATTGCTTCCAAATTATTATCGATTTCATTCAATCCTCCCGCCACACGCCAATAACGTTTGCCGCGATATTATATAGGAAATGGAAAACAATAATTTAAAAATTTACCTATTGTACCTACATAATAAAGATGGTCCCTATTGATATTACAATCTCGCATTGAATAAGGCTATTCTGTTATTTAATTTTTTAACTTCTACAAATTGGATAAATTAAAGATGATTATTCATTATTATTACATAGATATTACATAGATGGTTCCCATCTCACGGGTCCCGAGCCTTGTTTAGGAACTAAGTGATACACGAAGGGGTACGGTGGGTCTGAAGTGTCTAATTTTTGTTGTTGATGCCTTTTCAATAAATTATTATTATTATTATATATCTTACGTAAATATCACTACATATTATAAAACTATAATGCCAAACAAAGAAGCCATTCCTGACATTAGCATGCTTATGAAGTTCCATAATTATTGTTATGATAACTTAAACAAAAGAAAACCATATTTCATGGACGCTTTTTTTATTTTCAATAGTGAAGCAACGTTTTGTTTAGCTCCGATATTTATATCGAGTCCACAGATTATGTACCTAACGAAGATTATTCAGTTTTGTGTTGACGTTCCTATCGAAAGCATAAAGTACGCGCGCTGTTACTTTGATTATTTTGACTTTGCTTTGGATTTTGGACGTTCGATGCTGCTAATACTTGGAAACATAAAATCTTAGAAAAATATGCTCTTATTTTGTACCATAGATAAACTAAGTACCTTAGATTTTGACATATTCCTCAGCCTCTTCACATTGTTTTGTCTGATGGTCACACGTGACAAAACGGTGTGACCACGAGTTCGTCGCAGTCTATGGGGCTGTATCTTGACCGCATCATGACAAAACTACTGAATGAATTAAACTGAAACTTGGTATAATTTCAGTTCATACTACGAGGACGTTGGATACTTTTCATCCCGACAAATTAAGGGTGAAAGTTAGTTAAGAACACGTCTCATGCTGAAACTACTGGACGGCATCGATGCAACTTGGTTGAAAAAAAATGGTCTAGAGTAATTAAAATAAGCTACTGAACAAGGATATATATTTTTTTAATCATGTCTCTCTGTCTTTAAAACTACTGGACCGGTTGCAATAAGGTTTTCACAGTTGGATAGAATAAAATTTGACTTAAACTGGGGTACTTGGTATCTTAATCCGATGATTAGATGCCGAGCAATCAATAGAAATCTATTTGACGGCTGAACGAATTTTGAAGAAATGTACTTTTTAGATACTTTTGGTCCTGAAATAACACGTGTGGGCTACTTTTAAATGAAATGACCACGCGGGCACAGCTAGTACAGATACATTCGTTCAAAATGCAGTAGGTGCCTCCTGCCTCTCCCCGCTACTTTGATGCGGCGCCCCATCACCCCAACCCCCTTGTAGTCGAAGCTGTGAACTACACGACAGCCCTCTATAGATGCCCTCGCAATGTCTTGGACGACTCGGACAACGCCATTGCAGCCAAAGTACTGGCAGCGGTGGCCTCGCCCAATACTACCTCCTCTGGCAACCTGTCAGGGGGATTCAGCTCACTTAGACACAGACACCGACCTCGTCGGCGAGGTCAAAGGTCCCGTAACTCATAGTCAGTTATTATTTGCCTTCGAGTTTCTTGCCGATTCTTCTCGAAGGTGTATTACAAATCGCTAGTCAGGTATTTAAATCAATTAAAGGGCTCCTAGCCATTTTCTCAGGCAGAGCACTTAGAAACCATCTTTCAACCAAATGAGGGTGAAGCAAATGAAGCTTTAACTTTGGAAGATACTATGCCACACAAAGATGAAAGTGATATCAAGCTAGTTACACCTAGAGAAATTGTAAGAGAAATTAAACTAAGTATAAGCCCACGAAAATGTCCTGGGTATGATTTATTATCAGGAGAAATACTTCGTAATCTACCAAGAAAGGCTATAGTGAAGTTAACGACCCTTATTAATGCCACTCTAAGGTTGAAGCATGTTCCAGACTTACGGAAAGTTGCGGAAGTAATCATGCTATTCAAACCTGGGAAACCGCCTCATGAAACCAAAACATACAGGCCAATCTCTTTGCTTCCTATAATGTCAAAGCTTTTTGAAAAGTTGTTTCTCAAAAGGCTGAAACCAATCATAGATAGCAAAATTTAATACCAGAGCATCAGTTTGGTTTTCGAGAAAAGCACTCGACTATAGATCAAGTGCACAGATTAACAAACATTATAGAAAAATCTCTTGAATTTATGCTGAGGCGCGGCCTTTTTGGCACCGCACTTAATTTTTTACTATTTTTTGTTATTATTATTGTCATTTTTTGTAATTGTGTGTCAAATAAATGTTTTTTCTTCTTTCTTCTTTCTTCTTCTTCTTGAAGGTAAAAAAGTATGCACTACAGTATTTCTAGATGTGGCGCAAGCTTTTGATAAAGTGTGGCATGAAGGGCTTATACATAAACTGAGAAATATGCTACCAAATCATTTTGCGGATATCTTAGAATCGTATATATCAAATGGAGTATTTAGAATTAGACAATAAGATGCCTTCTCAGAACTTAAGGAAATAAAAGCTGGAGTACCTCAAGGAAGTGTTTTAGGTCCGGTCCTGTACCTGCTTTACACTTGTGATATTCCTGAGCTAGAAAATAACACCATCGGGACCTTTGCTGATGACACTGCTATAATGGCAGTAGGAAGTACTCATCAAGAAGCAGCAGAAAAGGTCCAAACAGCGGTCAATCGAGTCTACGACTGGACTAAACAATGGAGGATGAAATTAAACGAAGCCAAATCAATTCACATTGACTTCAGCAACAAGAAACACGAATATTCTCCAGTTTATATAAATAATAAACAGATTCCATACGAGAATACAGCCAAGTATCTCGGTATGACGCGTGATGCGAAGCTTCGCTGGAAAACGCACGTCAAGAAGAAAAGAGAAGAGTTAGAACTGCGATTCAAAATAATGTATTGACTGCTTGGAAGACACTCCACGCTGTCAACACACAATAAACTATTATTATACAAGCAAGTCCTAAAGCCAGTCTGGATTTATGGTCTACGCACCCTAGTTTTATTACAATCTAGCCTCGATTTGGCTAATAAGTAATTTGAATATAACTTAAACTTTTACATTGAGTATATTAAGAATGTGTCCATTAACACTTTTCTTATAGTCTCTATTAAGGTGAAGTCACATTATTAATGTTTACTTTATAAGTAGCACTTGTTACACACTACACTATACTAATATAATAATGTACACTACTCTAACTCAACCGGTTTTATCCTTTTAAGTCTTCTAACATAGGGTGCGTAAGTCTTACGTACCCTAAGAATAAGGAAAAAAAACTCTTATGTTTTAATTACAATAAAACCGTTTAATTTAAAAAAAACTTATTTTATTTTTAATGAAAACGCACCAATGATCGTGGCAAACGTTATTGGCGTGTAGCGAAGCGACAATATTGCGACGTGTAGCGACTGAACGGAGTCGAAAATATTTACGATTTATTTATTTTTTATTTATTTTTTTCTCTCACTCCATCACTCGACGAGTCAACATCACCTGAAGATCACGTGTCGTATTGATGTCAGACGTTTGGTATTTGGATTGAGGTATATGTTTTTTGTTGTGTATTTATAATATAAGTATATATTATATTGTGTATTATATATATATATATATATATATATATTTATTTATTTTTTTGGGGCCTCCATGCCTTAGCTTTCATTTCATTTATATTTTACAATAGTTCAATTTGGGTAGGGTTTGTTTAGCGTGGGGTTTTACTTTTGTTAATTTTACCATTTATCATTTGTCTGACTTACAATTTTGGCGGAAGTAAGCTACATATTTTTTATTTTGTTCATTTTAAATATGGATTTCTGCAAAGTAACGCCTGATTCTATCAATAATATTTACGACTTTTGTTTAGAAGCAATTCAAAGTGCACCTATTAGGTATCTAGTTTGACCTATATCTATGGCTACTCAAATTCTGTCAGAAAATATTTTGCTTACCTGAATTTTTCACAATGTAATTAAATGCATTAAATACTACTAAATCATAATATTTTCAGCACGTACACTATAAGGAGCGTTCGTACACTAGTTTTCATTATTAAATAATTTCTAATAATATTGCGAAGTACGAATTCTACGTACGAGTACTACAAAAAAATGATTATTATTTCGTTTTCTGTTCTATGTACAACAATTATCGACTTACGTACATGATGTACGTTCAACGTACATTACTTTCCGCTATGATACATCCCTCTAAATTATGGTGGCGCTGCTGCGGAGCATGACACAAAATAATTGTTGTATTTTTATAGTGCTCTTTTTTTATTCATCTTGTGATACCTGTAATACAACATAGGCTAAGTACACGTTTATCTATATTTAGGACTAGCTGCGCTCTACAGTTTCACCCGTGTAAGAGATGATAATGATGATGAAAAGTATCCTATATGTTATTCCAGGTTAAAAAGCTATCTCCATTCCAAATTTCATCAAAACCTGTTCAATCGTTTGAGAGTGAAGTATGACAATAGTGAAAAGTATCCTATTTATTATCCCAGCTATAAGCTATCAACAGTCCAAATTTCTTTAAAATCCGTTCAGCCGTTTGAGCGTAAAGGATGATGATGATGATGATGAAAAAAAGTCTATGTGTTATTACCCTGGAATAAGCTATCCCCATTTCAAATTTCATCAAAACCCGTTCAGCCGTTTGAGAGTGAAGTGTGATGATTATGATGATGATGAAAAGTATCTTATGTATTATTCCAGGGTTAAGCTAACTCCATTCCAAATTTCATTAAAATCCGTTCAGCCGTTTGAGAGTGAAGTATGATGATGATGATGAAAAGTATCCTATGTATTATTCCAGGGTTAAGCTATCTCCATTCCAAATTTCATTAAAATCCGTTCAGCCGTTTGAGAGTGAAGTATGATGATGATGATGAAAAGTATCCTATGTATTATTCCAGGGTTAAGCTATCTCCATTCCAAATTTCATTAAAATCCGTTCAGCCGTTTGAGAGTGAAGTATGATGATGATGATGAAAAGTATCCTATGTATTATTCCAGGGTTAAGCTATCTCCATTCCAAATTTCATTAAAATCCGTTCAGCCGTTTGAGAGTGAAGTATGATGATGATGATGAAAAGTATCCTATGTATTATTCCAGGGTATAAGCTAACTCCATTCCAAATTTCATTAAAATCCGTTCAGCCGTTTGAGAGTGAAGTATGATGATGATGATGAAAAGTATCCTATGTATTATTCCAGGGTATAAGCTATCTCCATTCCAAATTTCATTAAAATCCGTTCAGCCGTTTGAGAGTGAAGTATGATGATGATGATGAAAAGTATCCTATGTATTATTCCAGGGTTAAGCTATCTCCATTCCAAATTTCATTAAAATCCGTTCAGCCGTTTGAGAGTGAAGTATGATGATGATGATGAAAAGTATCCTATGTATTATTCCAGGGTTAAGCTATCTCCATTCCAAATTTCATTAAAATCCGTTCAGCCGTTTGAGAGTGAAGTATGATGATGATGATGAAAAGTATCCTATGTATTATTCCAGGGTTAAGCTATCTCCATTCCAAATTTCATTAAAATCCGTTCAGCCGTTTGAGAGTGAAGTATGATGATGATGATGAAAAGTATCCTATGTATTATTCCAGGGTATAAGCTATCTCCATTCCAAATTTCATTAAAATCCGTTCAGCCGTTTGAGAGTGAAGTATGATGATGATGATGAAAAGTATCCTATGTATTATTCCAGGGTTAAGCTATCTCCATTCCAAATTTCATTAAAATCCGTTCAGCCGTTTGAGAGTGAAGTATGATGATGATGATGAAAAGTATCCTATGTATTATTCCAGGGTTAAGCTATCTCCATTCCAAATTTCATTAAAATCCGTTCAGCCGTTTGAGAGTGAAGTATGATGATGATGATGAAAAGTATCCTATGTATTATTCCAGGGTTAAGCTATCTCCATTCCAAATTTCATTAAAATCCGTTCAGCCGTTTGAGAGTGAAGTATGATGATGATGATGAAAAGTATCCTATGTATTATTCCAGGGTTAAGCTATCTCCATTCCAAATTTCATTAAAATCCGTTCAGCCGTTTGAGAGTGAAGTATGATGATGATGATGAAAAGTATCCTATGTATTATTCCAGGGTTAAGCTATCTCCATTCCAAATTTCATTAAAATCCGTTCAGCCGTTTGAGAGTGAAGTATGATGATGATGATGAAAAGTATCCTATGTATTATTCCAGGGTATAAGCAGCCTTTATCGATATAAAGGTAAGATAAAGGTTCTCGAATGGCGACTACAAACAAGCAAGCGAAGTGTGGGGAGACCCCCCACACGATGGACCGACGACATTGTAGCCATCGCAGGAAATCGATGGATGGAGGTGGCACAAGATCGCTCATCATGGCGCTCTTTGGAGGAGGCCTATGTTCAGCAGTGGACTTCTAAAGGCTGACATGATGATGATAAGCTATCTCTATTCTATTGTTATTGCGTTAAAACTCCCTAAACAATAAAACAAACAAACGTTTTCACTTTTATAGATTGGTGTGGATACTATGCTTAATTATAAGTGAGTAAACTCTTCACGATATCTTGTCTTGATACACATAAAGAAGATTGGAGAAGTTCTCACACACACACATAGGTACCCAGACGCCATTTGCTTTGCTTAACTCGTTTTGTTGGCGGTGTAGACTCCGTATTTTTTTAAACCTTCTTTATTTCCAACGTGTAAATACATATTGTATACGTCAATGATCGCACCTGAAAAAATTGGAGACGAACATGAATGCAAAAAGGAATATAAAAATATAGTGCATTCTTCTAGTCTGTCTTCTTTCTTCTTCTTCTGTCTGTGTTGTTTCATTCTTCTATACAGATTCCGAAAAATTTGCACTTGTGTATAAGAAGAACGTATAGTTTAAATGTTAATGTCGTTGTAATGTTATGTTTGAATGTTAGTTTTGTTCATGTCTTTGAACTCTAACTACCGACCTCAAACCCCTTAGAACATGAGTGGTTCTGAACAAAACCGGTCAACAAGAGCTTACTTCGGTCATTGCTTTAACTTAGGGGAAGTGTTATTTGAATGTCAATATTATTCAGTTGAATATAACATAGTCGTCACCAATTTATTTTTATTTGCTGCCGCAATATTCCCAACGTGACAACTTGTTGCCACCCGCGTCCGTCACATCCATCCTAAGGAATCGAATCCCTTGCGTACTACCATTCCGTTATTCCAAACTTACAAGCTGCCTTACACAAGTGTTCGTATAAATGATTTATCTGCACACAATTAATATCGTTATTTTTCTTTTATACAAAGTTGCATTCGTAAAATGTAAATCCGTTATTGGCTGTAAGTTAAGTTAAGTTATAAGTTTTATGTGGTGTATTAGGCTTATGGGCTGTGGATTACATTGTATACATAAATAAATAATGAAATCCGTCACATAAGGCGCGTTCCACTTAGAGCAAAATGCTAGCAATGTTAACTTTTTTAGCCCCAATGTCGTTCCACAAGCCCTCCGATGCTAGCACACATAACAAATGTCAAACGTTCCACAATGCAAAATGTTAACATTTCTAGCTTCGGAAACTAGCATCGTCAGACCCATGCTGTTTTGTGGGTTCGAAATGCTACTTTTTTAAAGTGTCAAAATTTAGCGGCAGAGCATGTAATTTTAAATAAAAAAAACATTGTCTTGCTTGGCCTTGCGGTATAAGTGTAAGCTTTTCGATAATTATTTTAATTTCCTAGTTTTAAATTAATTGGTATGAGGGAATGGTGTACAAAATTAAATAAAACAGTAGTGCTATTATCTATCTTGGTTTCAATCCGATTTTCAATATCACTATCACTAATGCGTTGCGATAGAGTCGAAATTGCTATGAAGAAAGTGACAATCTGATTGAAACCAAGTTCTGTAATACGGCCACAGTTGTGTTGAGCAGCAACACGTATCACTTGTAGATGTCAACCGTGCTAACATTGCTGGTTTTTCGTAAGAGAAACGCTGATTGAGCGCTAGTAATTCGTGTTAACACAAATGGTATAGCATTTATTGGTGGAACGCGGCTATAGTTGCTGCGTGACAGAGAAACAAACAAAACAGCAAATAACCACACTTTCGCATATACTCGTACGATGGCCTTCAAAACTTATAGTACCACACTTTTAATGTATGTCTGTTCGCGCATCACGTTAAAAGTACTGGATCGATTGCGATGCGATTTTCACTGTTGGATATCTTAGGTTTTGACTTAAAAACTGGTGTACTTGGTATCTCAATCCGATGTGGTAGCCAAGCAATTTATATAAAAAAACTATTAATTTTAAAAGTGTGGAATTAAGTTTTGAATAAAACTATTGGGCGAATTGCGATGCGATTTTCACTGTTGGATACACAGTTGTCTATGATTGGAGCTTAGGTTTTGACTTAAAAACTCGTGTACTTGGTATCTCAATCCGATGAGTAGGAGGATAAGTTTTGAACGTCAGTGTGTTAGCACAGAATACATAATAGTACAAATATTAGTGGGATTTGCTTTATTAATTAGATGCATAGATCTAATTAAAAACCCTCCTTTAAGTAGACTATGATGAAAACTTGTATCGTCCAAATAAAACACAAAATAATGTGCAATAAAGACTTGTATTCCTTGCATGTGAATTTGTTCCACCAGGCCTCACTCCTGTAATAAAGACGTCGCACAGACGGCATCAAAAGTAATAAATGTCGGGAGTTTACGGCACCTCCCGTCTGCCGTCATTTTATAGGTACAGAAAAATATTTCACGTCTGGCAGACACCCTGTAATAAACTTAGCGGGAAGCCAGGTGTTTGCCGTTTAATTTGTACCTGCACGCCCTCAGTGTTTATTACAAAATATGTACCTAGTACCTACTACAACATGAGGCGTGTATAGTGTAACATGTGTGTGTGTGTGTGTGTGTGTGTGTTTTAATCAAATTTCGTTCAGTGTGTTTTATTGGAAGGATAAGAGTGCAGGATTTCTAAACCAATTTAAATTACTCTAAGTTTATTTAAAAGGGTAGACTTTGTTAGGGAACTAACTACTTTTAAAGACAATTTCATCAAAAATGGTTTAGCTTTTTATTAGTAAATCGATTTGTTTCGTTGTTAATGTTCTCTATTATTTCGGGATTTCTGAACCGAAAACGATGTTTTTTATTGCTTTTAATAATAAACGTAATAAAAGTAAATGTATACAATTCATTAAAATTGGTTTAGCAGTTTATATAAAGCTTTTATATATATGGGACAAATCTTGCAAGTGAATTTTAATCATTTAACAATGGTTAATAAAGCTAAAAAAAACATACTTGTACAATTCTGATGATAATACAATATTATGGTACCATTGAGCTGGTCTGATCATGGAGCCGGAAGGTTGTCACAGGAACTCAACAATCAAATGATGAAACCCCTTCGAGTTTGGGCTCATTTGATTTGTCTTCATATGTTATCTGGTCATATGTGGTATCCAGGGTCTGATGATGGAGCTGGAAGGTAGTTACATTCAAAGGATGAAATTCCTTCGACTTTTGGACGCATTTTATTTTGTCTCGATGAGTTCTTTGGTCTTAAGTGTGCTGGTGGCGTAAAAACTTGCTTTTTAATGGGTTTTTTCATAAACAAAGAAAAGAAAACGAATAAATCAAAAGTGCACTTCATATTCAAAATGTTTTTGCAAACAAACGCTAAAATGAATAAAATAATTATAATTGAACTTTATAAATATCAATTTTTGAAAAGCTTTATTAAAATGACATGTCAAACTTCAAAGTCATACGTCAACGCCTGTCAAGATCTCATCGATATCTTCATTTTCGATGAGTGCTGTCAAACTTAAAAGGGCCTATAAGTCTGAAACTATTGATCCTAGACTAGTAGTTTCTTTACAGAAGTGATAGATCTCATCGATATCTTCGTTTTGGATGACAGCTGTCAAACTTAAAAGGGCTATAACTCTGAAACTATTGATAATAGACTACTAGTTTCTTTACAGAAGTGATAGATCTCATCGATATCTTCGTTTTAGACAGCTGTCAAACTTAAAAGGGCTATAACTCTGAAACTATTGATAATATACTAGTAGTTTCTTAACGGAAGTGATATATCTCATCGATATCTTCGTTTTGGATGACAGCTGTCAAACTTAAAAGGGCTGTAGTACTTATTAAATTGTAATGTCACAAATTATTTATAACATTTACAAATAATCAGTCTACAGTGTCAGTTTATGTCAGAAAATATCTGCAGATGTCGTTAGTGTCGTGTGTCGTGACAATTCTGAATTTTTACAAAACCAAATGCGGGTAGTTGGAGACAACGCTCGCTCTTCTCGACGCTGGCACCCGCTACTTCAGTCTTCTCGTGACCACGATCAATGCAACTTGATCGAAACGTCGAGGTAAATAAATATTAAGTTTTCAGCGCGATTAAGTCCCGTTTAAATATTTAACTATACAGTGATAAAGTTAAAAAAAAACTAATTCGTCGTAATATGAAGTTTTCCTTAACTAAAAAGCATATGAAACTTTAAAAAGTCTTTAAACAGTTTGTAAATACACGAACAGTTGCTAAACTTCTGAATAAAAAATATGTACAAAATCAATTTCGTGGCATAATATCACCTTCATGGATAAAACGCCACGAAGGTGATGCCACGAAGGTGACGAAAATATCCCTTTTTTTATAAATTGCCGCAATGTTTTGGTGTAACGTTTTAAATCAAATACTACATAAATATCTCGCACATTTTGGGGTTTCGATGAGCTAACTTTGATTTCAATTGCTAAAATAATGCAATGCATAAAAATGTTGTCCAATGCAAGTGATCTTATGAATAAATATAAACTTACCAATATATTTTTTCTCACGGACGTTGAGCCGCACTTCTCACTTCTGCGATGCCGGAACACGTCTGACGTCCGACTAAATCGAATTCTGTGTTGGATTGCTGATGTTGTGTTCAACTGCCAGCCGTTATACTATGGAAATGTAAAGTATCTAAAATCGTGTGACCGACGCATATGTAGTTTTAAATTCAAAATTATGACCAAAAGATTTTTCTTAGACTATTGAGTGTAAAGTGTATTTAATTACGATGACTTTAGTATAAGTACTCGTAACATACAAATACACTAAAATTTGGTGAAGCAGTAACCAAATGTTTTACTGCAACGGGAAGTGTGACTCGATGAGAATACGAAAAATGCCTCCGTTTTTTGACCATTCGTGTTAATTTTTGATATTATTTTTGCTTCTATTCTGACAAGCTTTATTGTGTAGCGTAATAAATGTTTAATCCTCCAATTCAAAAACTCTGTTTCTTTCTTATAACGTTAAGGAAATATGACTGTTTGACCATCAAATTTGAGCTTCAATGAGAATTATACAAGTACCCTCCGAAGGAAAAAAATATTTATCAAGTAGGTAAGCTTTCGCCTACGACATAACTCGAATTAAAATAATTACTCAAAGAACCGACAACCGTTGCGTTAAGCGAGTTTTATTGTGGTTACCACGTTTAGGTGAACGTAGTGAGACTGTTGGCCAGGAGTGACGAGTTGCGAATGGCGAGAAGAGTTGAAGATCGGGTAGTGGCTCAATAAGTTGAGGCCTACGTCCAGCAGTGGATGAATACGGGCTGATGATTTTGATGATGAGGATTATATATGATGTGTCACCACATCAAAGTAACGATAATACATACTTACCTACCATCGTTTATGAATGCCTAATATATTGTGATGTTCATCGATCCATTGGATTACAAAAAGTACAATCTCTCAAAATGGATGCTTGATAATTGTACGTTTTCACTTTTATATATTGGTGTGGATGTTTTTAACTAAAGTAAAACAACTATTTATTTGGTTATTTATTTAATGAACAGAGCGAGTGCGAAGCGTAAGCGAAGTATTTCCGCTTCAGCTTGGGCAAAATATTTTTCGTATGTGTATGTTCACCTCTACAGGTCGCATTTGACGAAACTTGGTGTATACCAAAGTTAAACGAATTTTTAAAATTTTTAGTCATCGGGGATGTTTGATTGGAGGGGGGAGGGGACTCCTTCAAAAAGAGGCAAAAAAGGGGGCTACTTAATCGCCTTATTAGATCCGATTTCAATGGTTTTTTTTTTATTTGAAAGGTTAAGATGGTCGCATAAAAAAATTGATGAAGATCTGATGAGGATCTTCGGCGTGATGATCAGAATAGCTCCTCAAAATGCAGTAAATTGCTCACTTTTAGGTTTCTACCAGTGGAGCCCTTTACCTACTAGGTAGGGATTAATGGAGCACCTTGCTTATTAATGTTTGTTTTACAATAAGGTAACTAGATGACGGCGCTACTGTGCACTAATGGATTGTTTGCAAAAAAGTTTGTACTCGTGCGGTCTACAGCTCACAGAGCCACTAGTATTGGTTGGCGTCAGGCATGAAATTGGGCAAGAAAGCCAAAAAAGATATGCTTATTGGTTACAACGATGATGAAGTTAGTTTGGGTAAAAATACTTAAAAAAATACAAATCAAGAGATTTTGCCGCGTCTGATGTCGAGGACATTTTATCTAGCGAAGATATTTTATGGCATATTGAGACCTACAAGAGGAATTAAGAGATCTTAAAATCGAACAACCTCAAAAAGTACCTCCATATTCTTTATTCTGTTTCGCAAGTACATATAAAAATTTGTGTACCTTTTTGGATGAACCGATTTTGATAAAACAAAAATAAAAACCCCCGCAGGACTCGAAGGAATACAATTCAGCAAACATCATCAAAATCCATCAGTGGTTTTTGTGTGATAAAGTCACAGACATACAGACAGACAAAAATTCTAAACTACGAGTATATATTTGGATTCTCCTACTTATAGATAGATATAATATAGATAATGTATGTTATAGAAAAGTCACAATTAGATAGATAACTCCTAGATGGATATAGATAATATATGTACTAGAAAAGTCACGATTAGAATATCTATACCTATAATAAAGCAATAGGAAAGAAAAAGTCTGTACAAAGAAGATAATTAAAAAATAAATGGTCTAGGGTACATAAAATAAGCTACTGAACAAGAAATTTAAAATGTTATACATTTTAAAAATTCGTGTCTGTCTGTTTGTCTGTCTACGTTTGTCTATATTTGTTCACGCATCACGTAAAAACGACAGGACCCATTGCAATGCGGTTTTCACTGTTGGATAGCTTATGTTTTGAGTTAAAAACTGGGGTACTTTATATCTCAATCCGATGAGTAGGAGCCGAGCAATCGATGAAAATATTTTTGAAGGCTGAAGGAATTTTGATCAAATGGTATAATGGTCAAATATTGGTATTTTAGGTCCTGGAATAGCACAAAGAGTACTTTTAACCTACAGAAATGACCACGCGTTCGAAGCCGCGGGCATCAGCTAGTTAGTATAACATAAGTGAGCAAAGATCAAAGGTTTTTTTTTTCAACATCGTTTGATAACCGAATTTTTCCTTCACTACTCCAACCCTAGATATATCACTCTGGCAGCAGTCTTGGCGATCAAGCTAAGTTGTACAAACGTAGAAAAACGAAATGAGAAAGGGGTTAGGTACTTCTTAAAAAAATACTTTCATTACTATATTATTTACCTACTCAGTGTAAATTATTGTCAAGGCGTACACTATTTCACTTAGCTTGCTCCTTGTTATGCGATGGTTTTCCAGAAATAATCCCACCTGGTATCGTCCGTCACGAACAAAAGGAGACATACAATTCGAATAGCTGTATTAGATGGCAAAAGGCTTTTTAGTTTATTATATAGTATTTGTTTTTAACTTATCCAGGTTTTGTTTCAGAATGCTCTATTAAAGTGTCAAGTTGTCATCCATAACATAAATTATGTGTAATATAAACCTTTAGGCTATTTTACAATACCCGTTTTTCAATTGCAATTTCGCCAATGTCAAGTTTTTTTGATATAACCATAGAGTAACTAGTTAATTATATATGTTATATGTTGTGTAGCAACCATTTCAGTTTGTTTACAAAAAAATACGAATATTTCGGAAAATATGTATTCTTCTATAACTTCTAAATAAAATATTATTAATAAATTATGGTGAATTGCGATGTAAGAGGCTGCGACTCAAAATATAAGAAAGAACGCCCTCAATTATCATTTCACAGGCGAGTGACTATGTTTTCATGTTTTTGTGAAACATATGCGTTTATTGATTATTTGTCTGGAATTGTAATGTCTAGTATTCCGGTAGTATTCATCATAAATTCAAATATATTCTCAATAAGAAAACTTTGAACGAAAATTTTGTTGTGACGATTTGATACTCTGGAAATAAATTGATCTTGTTTGAAGATTAATCTGTTACCGATTTAAACAGAATTGTCGAGTGTAAGCCTTGTGTTAGTGTCATAAGTAGATCAGTACATGTCTCTGAACCATTTTAGTATGTTAATTGTGTAATGACAAGGACATCAAATTAAACTTGTGTTTTACGACAAGGTATGAGGTTGATTATAATCAGTAACTCTAATTGGCTGCCCACTTTAGAACTTTGCAGTGAATTGCATAAGATTATGTCCCTATAATTAAGTACGTGCTTTTCAAAATATACGTACTGACATATACTTTTATGTATTTTTTTATAGATACGCTCGATGATCAGTACCACGGGCCACCTGTATAGGCCTTATATAGTTATCTATACATGTTGTCCCAGGAAGTAGTGATAAGTGGAGGTGACTCTCATGAATTCTTGGATCCGTTAGCTATCAAGTGGTGTAATTAAATTTTGGATATCGATGATAGATATGGAGCTGCAAAACCAAACTGTATCCCCCGATTTTGTTGTCATCAGTTTTTTGGATTGCCTCGCTATGGAAGAAAGTTCATAGGCGTCACGTCAAAAATAATCAAACTTTACTTCATTTTTAGTGCGATATTTTTTGCCTTTTCTATAATAATAGTATAATTATACTTATTGCATAATAATGTACACATAACAGGATATGAATTACTCGTGGTCCTCACACTAGGTCAAATGCTGTCTCGTGAGGGCCTTTTACAATTTAACATCTATGTTACCACGACATGAGCAACTTAACAGTTTATGCAATAGAATAGTAGAAAAAAACTAACATTAAGTAAATATAAATGAGTGAAAAATTATATTTTACAATGATTTAGTAAGTTTTGAAAAATAGAAGTGACTATAATTCCATATTTTTCTGTTATTATATTTTCAAGTTTAAGTAGGTACCTATTCGTAAGATATAAGTACCTATCTATGTTTACATGAAATTTGGTAGGCAGATAGTTTTGATTTAGATCCAGGAAAATGAATTAACTAATTTTTATCATGAATATCACCACTTCTCATCGTGAGAGTGCTGCGAGAACCAGCTAATGGGAAATGGGCAGCAGCACTTTGTTGTGTATTATCTTATCACCAACTACTGCGAGCACCAAGATGCATGCTGACCCGCTAATGAAAGGTACGCTTGTTGTGGCACTAATGCGGGCTTATGGTTTACGGGGATTTACGAGTATATGATGATGTTGATGCGTGTGAAGCCATGGGTCGCAGCAAGCAGATATAGTAAGTTAGCTAACTGGCCATGAGAGCGCGAAGCGCGAGCGAAGCGTCTCCGTTTCAGCTTGGGCAAAAATTCATTCGTATGTCCGAATGTCCGGCTGTTCTTCTCTACAGGTCGCATTTCTCAACCGATCTAGCCGAAACTTAGTAAGTATATAGATTTAACGAATATTTTGAATTTTTTAGTCGTCGGAGAATTTTTGACTTCCTCCAAAAAAAGGACAAAAGGGGGGCTACTGAATATTTCTGCCTTATTATATCCGATTTCAAAGTGTTTTTTTATTTGAAAAATAACATTAAGTTGGTCTCGTAAAAATTTGATGAAGATCTGATGAGGATCTTAGGCGCGATGAGGAGAATAGCATCAAATGTGAAAATTATGAAATCGATACAAAGATAAAATCTTTCGATCAGATCAATTGTAGTTTATACGTCACAACACTATGAGGTCCGGCATTTTTGCTATGCGTCATAGGATGGTTGACATTTGATGTCCTATAGTATAGACATTTCTTACTGTCGTTGGACGTAACAAGTACAGCAGTAGTCGCAGCGGAAGTATGTGTCTCAGAAGATATCTGCTAGTCGCTGCCCAAACTGCTATTTTTCAGGCGCAATCCCAATGTTGAAGGTGAAGACAGCACTGTATAACTGCCTCGCTCACTCGCTTACGGTTTTCGCATATTCTATCTCGCTCTTACTTTATGCTGTTTTATCTCCATAGCTGTACCTGCGCAATCGTCCAAGTTAGTCAAACTTCACAAACATATAAATTGGCTACGACTACTAGGTAGTATTGTCGCGTTACAGACGGAATTTAAGTTACTCTGACAGTGAGCTGGCAACGCCGCATTCATGTTCCGTTTATATTCGAAAGCTGTCAAACTCCCTATCCAACCAAAGAAAATATAGTAATTTCTTAGGTTGTGGTATCCGACTAATAACTATTGACTGGCCACTTGATTTGATTTTGATTTTCTTTGATAGCTAATCCATTTTAGTCTTTCATTACGCTTACATTTTACTGATAGCGAAAAGCAAGCTTATTTGTATTTATCTAACGGACTACTAATAGCCTATCTCGAACTTGCTGATACAAAATCTTGTAAACTTTTTGATAAAGGCAATGAGCAAAACAAAGCGTTCAACCTGCATCCACGATGCCTGCTAAAACATAGGTTGTTCGTATTGATAAATATACTCATAGACGTCAATAGCAATGTTGAATTTTAAATCGAAATTTTGCGGTTAATTCCGATGTCGATGTGGGCGCCTCGAGCGAGCAGAGCGAACCACCGAGTCTTTGTACTTGTTTTATTCATTTGGGAGCGATCTCACCACGGACGAATGGGGAGGTGTCATGAGAATTGGGAACAAAAGTATCTACGCAGTTAGGCATTGTTACATCGATTTACTTTCAAATGGTTTACGAAAAATATTAGATTGTATTTTTAGAATACAGCTGTTTTGAAGAAACAGTGATATATCAAAAAAATAACTTTGGGATCGAGACGGGCAGGTCACTCGCCTGATGGTAAGCGTCACGCCTGCCCATAACAGTATCAGTATCACCCAGAACTTTGGTTGTAAAATCTTGCGCGTCACTGCTGCTGTCCCTGAGACATCTGTTGACCAGTAATTTCGCTTGAAACATTGCCCTTCAAACCGAAACACAGAAATGTTTACACACTACTGCTTGGTGGCTAAATATCTGACAAAGGTATTGTACTTCCCCAGGTGACTCTTGCGTAAGAGGCCAACCACTACACAAAAACGAAATACAAGAAATCGTATTAACAAAGGTTCGTCTTAGATCACTTACCTATTTCAAATACAGTTACGTTCGTAAAGATGGTTTACTATGTATAACGTTGGCTAAAAATATGCTTATCTGAATAGAGAACAAAAAGGATTTTATTTATTTAAAATATAAAATAATATTTAGTTAAAGCCCTTCAAAAAAAAAAGTAAAGAAATGTGCTCAGAATGCTAGCTACATTGCCACACTGAATAGCTATGCAGATTTTTAGGTATAGGTATAGTTTTTAGGAAAAAAAAAACAAATGTCACCTCCATATTTTTTGTAAACAATGAGTTGTAAAACATAGTGGTGACACAGCTGACATGTAAGATCGACAAAATAAGTTTTTTTATATATTTTATAAAGCATCTTTAACAACTTTTTTTTACTGAATGTCACTTTTTTTTAAATGTATTTCCCTTTTTTATTGCTTTGTCACTTTTTACGTTTTTAAGTTGATTTTCTAATTGCATTTTTACTTATTAGGTTTTTTTTATTGCTTTTTCATCGTGTTGTGAGCTACCCTGTAAGTTTCAGCCGGATAGCTAATCGGGAAGTACTCGGAATTGCAAGATTCCAGGACAGACAAAATACATAGATACCTACATACAAGTGAAGTTAAATAAAAGCTTTTTTAAAAAGATTCTCATTAAAGTTACATTGTTCAAATCATGTTGTTAGTAGTGCCCGTAGTGCCACGTAATATTAAATTAGATACGACACAACACAACTGTCATTTGAATAGAGTCAATTTATGCGATACTCAGACATTTCTATCGCGGGATGAACCACGACTATTAATTTAAACCCACTTCAGCAACATTTGGAATTCATATGAAGCCGATCCTATTTATTTAAGCCAGCTCTCATTTCTGACATCCAATAAATCTACTATATTATTGCGTTAGGCACTGAAATATTAATAACATTACCAAAGACATATTTATATTTATGGCCGCGTGCCATCCTTTGAAAACCTAAGATATTTTCCAAGTATTATGAAGGAAGAAAAATTTCCCATTTATATGTTAAGGCAGGTAAATATACACAATGTCAGGTGGTCGGGTATGTCAGATCCTAAGTCAGGGGCAGCGGTTGAAAAGGGTTTTAAGGGACAATAGTCCCATGAATAGGTATTTGTACTCCTTGTAAATAAATATTTTTTATTTTGTATTACTTATAGATGATTCTTTAATGATACCAACAAACTTGAGCATTGGTCACTCATTTGACATGTGGTCAATGGCAATTGGACAATGGGCGGTCTTGTCTCTTTAAGCGATCTCTACCATCTATTATGCGTTTCAAGTGGAAGGGTTGATTTTTAACCCCCGAACAAAGAGACGGTGTTATTTTAGTGTATAACGCACGTTATTTTTTTATATTAAAAGGTATAGTTTAATTCTATAAAATATAAATAAATAATAAAGGTAGTTTTCTACATAATTTATCCTATCAGAATAATCCTTTAATCAGGCATAAGTTTAGGGTGTGTATCACTGCGTCACTGTTTGTGTGTGTGTGTGTCTGTCTGTAGCATCGTAGCTCCCAAAGTAATGGACCGATTTTGATGAGGTTTTTATGTTTGAAAACTGATGTGATCGAGATGCTTCTTAGCTATAATGGGGGGTGGCTGGTCGTGGGTTTTTTTTTGCTTGTTGCACGTTTGTACAACATCTCAAACCTTGCGACACATCATTTGCTGAAACTTTTAATCATTCCAAGAGGCTTGCAATTAGCAAATGTTTGCCAGCCACCCATTTGCGGTTGACTGGGAGCGAAGTTATTATTACGTTACTTACTTTATCGTTCGAATCTAAAACAAGCACAAATTTAATAAATATGTAACCCCAGAAACCCCGTCCCCTACCCCCATTATAGCTAAGAAGCTTCCCGATTACATCACCTTTCAAACAGAAAAAACCGCATCAAAATCTGACCATTTGTGTCTGTCTGTGGCATTGTAGCTCTTGGGAGCTTCGATGCCACAGAATACTCACCCTAAACTCGTAACACCAGTCTCTTTGTTCGGGGGTTAACAAATAGAAGTATTTTATTGTTCCACATAGCCCAGATTCACATTTTTCCGAACAATTCCGGCAATCTTTCAACTCACTCGTTTTAGCCCAGCACTCAACGGAACACGGAGGCAACAACATTGCCGCAGCCTCATTAAGTTTAACTATTCGTTAAGGGCTGCTCGCCTTCCACAGAACAATCCCGGACATGTACCTAATGCAGAATATGAACAAAAAGGAACCCTGGAAGAACTTAACTCGTCCTTTATAAAACGAATTCGTTGATAAAGAAACGTGTACGAGTGTTCTAATGGATTCTATGCTTCTGCTATTTTTTATTGTAACAGGTTGTAGGTTGTGTTGTAAAAACCAGTTATGTATTGAAATTTTATTTTACTTGGATTTCGATATACTAAGCTTATGGAACCATAAGCTTAATATATCGAAATCCTCACTTTATATTTGATACACAGAGAGCCACGCAAACTTGAGGGAAGAGAAGTAATAAAATTGACAGTTTACTTTGATGTTTTTGATAATCTTCAATAACTTCTCTAGGCTCAAATAGGATAGAGTTTTTTTTAGCGTAAAGTATTTACGGATATACGGTACGGTATCTACACTGAATATAAATAGGGGCTAATTTCACAAAGCATATACAGGCAAACTTTTCAAAATCAAATTAGAACTTCCCTTTTAAGCTCATGATTGATTGAGAACAAATTTTATCTCCCGAATGTTTCAAAGCTTTTAACAAGTATCTCTCAGCCGTCGAATTAAGATTTCAAACGGTAAATAAGACAAAGAGGGTAAAAATGAAGCGCATTTATCAGGGGCCTTCATCCTGGGCCCTTCCAGGTGAATTTATCCATGTCGTCCCGCGTTTACGGTCAATTAAACGAAAGAACTTATCCCAACTTTGATGTACCGACGCGCCGACGACCTGGAACTAATTAGAATGAGGCGCAAACGGCTTTTCCCAGCTTTGCTCTTTTGCTCCGGGCTCCAATTACATGCTGCGATTGAATGTTCACACTTTAAGCATTTGTAGACTTTATATAGAAAAAAAACTACATAATTGAAGTGCTTCGTTGCACACGTCTATTGTGATTGCTGTTTAGCAATAAAGTCTTCCATTATACAGTTAATAGTTTTAAGTTTATGTAGGTAATCTATATCTTCGGATACAATAAATAAATAGGTGTTGTCTAGTAATGTAAATCAACATGTAAGTGGCCCGAAAAATTACCCTTCAGAGCAGAACATCACAGTCGTAACATACCAGACTCAAGGGCGGATCCAGCCTTCGAGTCAGGGGGGGGTCATACACTGGGTCCAGCAACGGGTTGACACTTTCCCTAATTCGACACTGTGGTTTGTTCGCTACTTTCTCTTTTTCGACACTTTCTTGAATTCGGCACATTTCTTATTGGACACTTTCCTATCTTGATACTTAATCCACCCAGGACCAGTTCCAAAATTATACAATACTAGCTGTTCCCCGCGGTTTAACTTACGTATCCTATGGCACTCGACAATAGTGTAACTTTGAACCTATTGTGGGGAAATTTTCTAAATCGGACCAGTAGTTCTAGAGATTTTAACTACATCAAACAAACACAATGTTTACCTCTTCTAACAACTCATTTTTTTATTTCTATAATATAATTAATTTTGACTCGATCAATGACTTTCTCGACGTCAATCGTTACATTTTTATGAATGTGGAGGAGTGCCAGCATGGTGGCGGAATTTGCACAGGGTGCATATATACTCGAACATTGTAGATATGATGTTACTTACAAATTAAAAAGCATGAGCGGAGCGAGCGCGCTATTTTTTGGCTATTTTTTTTAATAATTTGTGCCAAAAATTCACACGAGAAGTAATGTTAATAGCAAACTATGGTTGCAATTAAACATAGTTTTTTATTGATTCATAAAGTATACAGTATAAGGTTTATATGGAATAGCATATAAGGTACGAGTAAATAGTCTCCACGGCTTTGCTACCCACTCTTGTTGAAATTTTCCTTGACCGCTTTGCATAAATGTGGCTGAATTTTGTTACAAGATAATGGACGATATGTGGTTTCAACAAGACGGTGTCACATATATGCCATACAGCTCGCGAATTTAATTACCTACTGCATGAGACATTTCCTGGTCCCGGTTTGGTGATTAAGTTCCCAGCTCTTGCGTTAAGTCGTTGGACTTTTTTCTTTGGGGTTTATTGAAGAGTTAGATTTATCCAACAAGTCCACATCCGTCCACAGCTAGAATTTCCGTAATTCAGAAACATTTATGCAAAACGGTCATGGCAAATATCAAGAAAAGAATGAGTATGTGCTATCAAAGACGTGGATGCTATTTATCTCATATGCTATTCCTTACATAACCCTATACTGTATACATCATGAATCAAAAAATTAATACAATTTTACATTAAAAACCTAAATTTTCTATCAAAATTACTTTTTGAATGAATTAAAAATGTTGACATAATAAATGCAAAACATGAGTCTTTATTGTAAGGGAAAGAGCGGGAGCGAAGCGAGCGCAAAATATATCACCTATTTCTATTAGAGTAAAATAAAACATAATTTCTAATTGCACAAAACCGATCATTGACCATCGAAAAGCGCGAGCGCAGCGTGCGCGGAAATTTTGAGATATTTCTATCAGTGTATAAAATATATATGAATACAAATCATATGACAATAACAAATGGATCTAAAAAAACTCCAGTTGACATTGGTGGGAGTCATGACAACCATGACCCTCCCCCTGGACAAGGACGAGATCTTGCTGATTCTTGATATGGCGGACATAACATGAGCCACATCGCACTTGTTATTGGCATATTGTTATCTTAGGCGCCTCAATCTCGGTTTAGTGGCGTGGAAAACGCTTTTTTAAACATTCTTGCCTCGGTAACTAGTTTTTAAAAGAGATAGTAGACTGCGTAACGTGATAAATAACATCGAATCGACCCATCTTAATGCTAGACAAAGACGCCGTTCATGATTTTACAGCGAAACTTATTCGAACAAGCTGTGAAAATTTTCATTAAAATCTGGAATTGCTCCGCGCAGCCCTTGGAGTGCAATTAATCATCGCAACGTCTCGCGGTTAAAGAGTTCATTTGTGAATGAGTGCACCGACTGTGATCAATGACTGTTCTGTTATCCGCATTAACGATTAAATATTGTTGTTGTTATAAAACCTGTTTCTTCGGCTACAGTTGTAGCCGCGCACGCGTTTATGATTGTTTTTTTTTCTAGATGTAATTTCTGTTTGACTGGAGTTTAGTTTTCTCGTTGTAGTTATTTTTTATACTTGTACAGTTTATTGACAGATTATTATGGCCATTACTTAGCACCTACGTACATTATTCTTGTTAGTTCAAATAAAGTTTAGTTGATATTTTTTAAATCTGGTACCTAAATAAAGGTTGACAACTAGTGATTCCAACCAAAAATATCTTAGTAAAGTAAAGATTATTCAGTCATTGAAGATGAAAATCTTAGCACAAAAAGAGGCAATGAGATGTATGTAGGAAAATCGTTTTCACAGCAAACATATCTTGCATTGTTCCATTGATGACCAAAATAATTGTTATGGCAGCGGCGGACGCCAAGCATCGTGGATCGCATAATATAATCTGAACCAGAATGCGCTGCCGACTAGGGCGGGTTCGTAGTAACGAACGACCTCAATCCATGCCGGAATCCCAGACATTTCCGCACGCAAACACGTCTTATTATTGTTATCATCTAAGCAAGTAATATTATATTATGTTTTTTCGAAAAAACGCCATCTATTCGAAAAACGCGGATTGGTTCTTCGTTAAGTGAAGTAAAGGAAAGTAAGTATGGAAATCCATTACTGCACAGTTTTTTTAGTTACATGATTCTTCACACTGATATACTTATACAGGCGAAAGTTTGTTTGTGTATGTGTGTGTGTGTGTGTGTGTTTGCGTGTGTGTTTGTATGTGATGGTGTGTGTGTGTGTATGTTTGTTACTCTTTCACTCTCAAACAGCTGAACAGATTTTGATGAAATTTAGAATGGAGATATCTTATACCCTGGAATAACACATACGATACTTTTTATCATCATCATTATCATCATTTTACTTCACTCTCAGACGGCTGAACGGATTTTGATGAAATTTGGAATGGAGATAGCTTATACCCTGGAATAACACATAAGATACTTTTCATCATCATCATCATCATCATCATCATCATCATCATCCATTACGTGGGTAAAACCACGGGGCGCAGCTAGTAAAGAATTAATGCATCGTCCAATAGAGATTTAAAAATAGAATGTACTATTCTTTAAAAAGATGCGGAATTGGTACGTTTTTTTTTAAATACAATACAATTTTCAATTTTCAGTCACATTGACTTTTGTCAATGTGACTGAAAATTGTACTGCCTATATTTAGTTGAACAATTATTGTGATGTTACATAATAGTGGACAGAAAAGCAGATTACTGACAGTTGCTTAAGTGACTTCCTGCTGCACTTAAGTTTTTAGAGCCCTCGCTCGGGCTCCAAACTAACACTCGATGCAGCAATGAGTCACTTTCCGCTCGATGAAGTAATCTACTATTATAGGACTTTAGAAACATATTTTTAGGTCCTTAATTGCTTGAGTATACTGCGGCAAATTATAGACTTGGGAAGGTCAATCACGTCTTTATATAGAGGAGTGTACCATTAAAACGAACACAAATCCAATAGGTGGTAGAGTAACAACTCCTCGGCCTCCTCCTCTATACTCTCTCTCTCTTCTCTTTCTTGTGCATAAGAATTACCGATCTGATATGTAGAGCATCGGTATACTCGTATTTATGAAAGTGGAACTTAGATATCACCCAAATAGAAACTAAATGCCCGAATGAAATTTTATTTTCTTCTCGTCGTAAAACTCTTCAAATAAAACTTTTGTGACTTGCAGCTTTATCGCGGGTTAGTTTTATGGGATTTAGAATGGCTTATTTCGGTAATAATATCTGATTTAAGTTTACGACACGACTTAAAATGGTTTTTATCGCGATGAACATAGTTGTAAAACATGAAGGTCTTACTTCTACTGCTCCAGCTCGTATCTCTGATGATTTATTTTATTTTTACGAGAATTTATTTTTCTAGAATATAAATGAATATGTAAATAAGGTGTTTAAAAGTATTGTTTTTTTATAGGGTTGTTATGTTTGAGATAAATAAATAAATGGAGAGCTTGGACAATCCAAGGAATGCTGTTTGTAATTTAGTAAACCATTCGTCAAAAGGTAGCATTTATCAAATACATCTTAATAACCTAATTAAATTACCAATTACCAGAGATAAAACGCTCTTGTAGCTATACCAACGTTGATCACTAGACACCATCAATGCTTGCACTAACTGCCGAGTAGTGACCCCAATGCGGAATAATTCCGTTCAGCGCGCGATTGCAATCTGAGATCAATTCGACCGCGATACGTTTGTCGCTTCGATTGAATGTCAGCAATTTGGGCACTGAATCTAATGCATTCCAGGATCAGCTGCAAGGTAAGGCGTTGGTTTGTTTTAAAATATACCTAGAGCTCAACGCTGGGGCATGCTCACCAAGCCACTCAGCTCGTGGTAGACGAAGAAAGAAGAAAAGAATGGAAGTCTTTGGAAAGAAGTGACCGTCCGGGTTGCGTATTCCATAAATATTGTTGAACCCAGTGCTAAGGTGAGCTAGAGCACGCATTGTTTTATTTTTTATTTTAAGCTGATACCATTACAGCGCTTAGAACGCTCTGAACTGTACAATGTTTTCAGAATTAAATCTCCGTGCATTTTACTAGAAATCGTTGTGCAGCACAGCGCCATTCATACGAGGATATTTCAAACCACGTTTGGTCATATCATAAATGTAAGGTTTTCATGATACCAAAGGTACAGGTACAAGGCAAAAAAAAAACTTGCTCAGTAGCTTATTTTAAGTACCCTAGACCATTTTTTTTAAATTATGTTCTTTGTACAGACTTTTTCGTTACTTTCATTATAAGTAAAACGAACGAAAATGTATTTTTATTGCTTTATTATAAGTATAAATAGATTGAATCGAAAAGTGTTCAGGAGATTCTACGGGCATGTTCGCGTAAGAAGGATAGTTTTGCGCTGGGTTACATGACAGTACATATACAAAGTGGATTTTTGAGACGGGACAGTAAGGGCAGGTACCTTAACCGTTATAGTTAAAGGAAAACGTTCCTGACCATTCCTGACCATGTTCCAGGAGACCTTCCATAACTTTTTAAAATATTCTGAACTGCATTCACAGATTTTGCAAAAAATGCAAGAAAAAATTGTAATTTTACACAAAAACTTTTTTTGATGCCAATCGATCCTGTTTCATATAAGGATCAAAAGTCTCTACAGAACCGACAGGTTAGAGTGCTAGAAATGTCAGAAATTGTGAAAAACTTTTCCCATACATTTTGTAAGAAATTACCTTAACCGTTGTAGCTACAAGAAAACATTCTTAAGAGACTCTCCTTAAGGCGCGTCTACGACGAAAACGCCACGCTAGCCGTTTTTTTGGTAGGTTTTTAGAGCTATCTACTTTTTATTTAAAAGAATTATCAACTAATAAAAAATACATTAAATTTCTACATAATCTTGAGTCCATAATGGTACATATTTTTTAAAGGATTACTTTGTTAATTAATCTCCTTACAACGAAACCACATAAATGAGAAATAATCATTGATAACATGCATCTCCTCATGAAGTAATATTATTTTAATTTTGCTACTAACACTAAGGGATAGACAATTTAATAATGAACATTTTGTAACTTTTTTTTTCAAATGACCTGAATTTTGATTTTATAAAGATTTTATTCCAAAATCTGGGCGTATTCATCACTGTAACTCATGCGCGGGCCATCGGGATTCAGTCTCGAGGGTGAAACACGTGCCGTTTGTCACTGCGTCGCCTAGCGCACTTGCTAACTCACGACACATTTTTTAAGATGATGATGATAATAATAATAGCTTATTGTGTTTGTTTAGTTACTTATATATATTTTTTGTTAGTTATTTGTTATGTTATTTATTGCGAAAGAACACTTTGTGCGTGTATTTAGGATTATTTAATTATGTGAAAAGACGCTACTTTTGTGTAATGACAAAGTACAAGAAAGTGGTGCGACAAGGACGTGCAAAAATAGCAAAGATGAACGAAGCTCGGTAAGCTGTTTCGTAGTTATATTCTTCAGTGAAATTATTTGTTAGTTACCTACCTATCGTATATTTTAATTGCCTACTATGTACAAAATATTGTATTTAGTTTTATAATAAATATAAACATAGCAATTCATTTATCAATCTTTTTTTTTGTATCTGGGCTAAAAGAAAAGGACAAAATAGTTATGACACACCAACACCAACCACATCTAAACATTCTCAACAAAATTGCGTTGATACTCGTAGCAGGTATGTTTCTAACACAGTTTCTAACTACTATAAACTTACTAAGTATTTCTCTAAGATGAGAGTAAATGATGACATCTCATCATTGTCATATAATATTTCATCAACAAATAAAAAATAATTTTCGTTCATGTGTGTGCCATAGAGTTATGAAACTACAGACATGAACATTCACATTGATTCAGTACCTACGTGGTTCAGCGCTTGTTAGGTTACTATTTTTGTGTGTAAATATTTGAGATTTAATGTATTTTAAATTAAATAATAATTTTTAGGTTAAAAGATAACCAAAGTGATGCCCAACGACCTCTAATGGAAATTTCAAATATTTGATGGAAATAAGCGTGAATGAGTAAGTATTAGATATAATCCTTTTCTCAATATTATTTATTTATTCATCTCGTATTGGTTACATTTTTAAATAC
This sequence comes from Alsophila aescularia, assembly GCA_946251855.1. Classification (NCBI taxonomy): domain Eukaryota; kingdom Metazoa; phylum Arthropoda; class Insecta; order Lepidoptera; family Geometridae; genus Alsophila; species Alsophila aescularia. The sequence goes on from OX276378.1 coordinate 48,176,035, forward strand.
TATAACAAAATTATATAAAAAAAAAAGAAAAAAAAAGTAGCCCGCCGGTATCGGGAATAGGGTCCAAGCTACCGGCGGTCAGAGCTCCAGAGAAAGGAACCTCCTAACAATGCGCGCCGTGTCAAGAAGTACTTACTGCCTTCTGCATCAGGCCCTTGATCCAACTGCCTAATTTATTTATAATTATCTTTACGAATGATTAGCAAATTATTTCATCACTAGGGTTGAGATGTATTTACCCTACCAGGAACCAGGGCTTTGATGGAAGTAGGGCGCACTGGTGTGGGCGGGAAATACTTGCAAGTGAGAAAGTATTTGCTAGTCGATTTTAACACAAAATATTCTTATCAGACACTAAGTCTGTAATTAAAAACGTAGGAAGGACATATTAAATTTCATCTAAAAAAAACGACTACAATATTGCGGCACGGTACGAACGGGGCTACCAAATACTTCCAAGTATTTTGAAACCTGGTTTTCGACCCTGGTAATTTAAGATACTCGTACATAAGCCCTGGTAATTAATTTTGCAAGTATATCTCATACTAGTCACCTGAACCTTAAGAATCTGTCATAATAATGCAAAATATTTTTATTTTGCAGTTTACGAGAGGACTTTACTGGAGACTTGACGGAAGCTGAAAATACTGAAGAAATTAATAAAAAATTGATGCGGTAAGTTTCTGATACCTTTCACGTGTATTTTGAACTTAAATGAAAGTTAGAAAGGGTATTCCATTTGTATTTAAAAATTAATAACAGCTTCAGCTTCAGATGAAAAAATCAGCTCGTGGATTATTCTATCAGAGTTAATTTTTGGATACATAATAAAATACGTTTTTTATTTTAGATTCTAATTTCGTATAAAGAGGAAGCAGTAACTAACGAAAAAATAATAAAAAGAAGAATGATTGATGTCAGCTACTTCCTTTCCGAATTAAAACGTATTTCAAACCATGGACCACTTGGATGCATCTTCACAGAACTTGACCTCATAGCTGAAACCCTGATTGGTCTACAGTTAAAATTTACAATTAAATGTCGGCTTTGCAATCAAAAGTTTGTCATAAATGGAGACAACTGCAGTAACAACTACCTAAATATTAATACGTGCGCTGTCGCAGGTACTATTGCAATAGGGGGTCATTCACAGCTGGATGAACTTATGTCAGCACTCAACCTCCCGTTGTTATCTGAAAATACATATTCTAATAACCATTTTTCCATATTTTAAGACATTCGTCATTCCCTCCACATACATTATCCTTGATATTTTTAAGGCTGCTGTAATTTTCTGAAGCGAACCTTCAAGTTTTGTTTGAAAACATGCACATAAATATATACAGACGACTGCGCGTTTATTACATCTTGGGATATTGATAATATATTATAACACAGACCGTGTTGGCATCGGGCATGTTTTCAAAAAAGCGAAAACCCAACTTTTATAGCCGAGCTGAGATGCTACCATAACACAGATTTCTGTCAACAACCTTCAGTGGCGATCTGACATGGTCGTGATAGGTAAGAAGACGAAGGCGGGTGCGAAGCGAAGCGAAGCGTAGCGAAGCGTAGCGAGCAAAGGTTGGAAAGGAGCGAAGGTTGTTGACACAGATAGGTAGGTACCTATATTGGTACTTTTGGTTCTGGAATAACTCATAGGATCCATATATCCCAGAATAACTACCACGCGAGCAATGACGCGGGCACAGCTAGTACTGTAATAAAACTGTAACTGGGCTAAAACTGAACATTAAATATTTTTTGAAAAGAAATATTAAATAGATAAACTTCAAAATCGATATGGAGTGCAAAAAGGTTGTTTTTTATTTTTTATCTGTCTGTCTGTCTGTCTGTCTGTCTCTTTGAATACACATCACGCTGAAACTATCAGACGGATTTTGATGCAACTTGGCATAATCATAGCTTATCTTATGGATTAACATTTAGAATACTTTTTATCCCTAAAAAATCTAGGGTTCCCGCAGGATAAGAGTTGAAAGTTATTTAAAAGACACATATCACGCTGAAACTTTTGGACGGATTTTGACGTAACTTGGCAGAGTCAAAGTGTATATTATGTGTTAAAATCAAGAATACTTTTTATCACGAAACAATAAATGTTTCCTGCGGGATAATACTCCTAGTATTAAAGTTATGTTAATATGAAAGTAATTAAAATACTACATCCGTTTATAAAACGGCGCCGTAAATTCAGCGTTCATATCACGAGGCAGTGTGGCGCAGCGGAAGCGTGTCGGCTCTGTAACCCAGAGGCCTTTGGATCGAATGCATGCGCCTATAAATGTTTTGCCTCAATAAGCATTTACATATTTTATGCGTTATTTTTACATTTTCTTTGATATTTTAAGGCTTCTGTAATTTCATGAAGTAAACCGTCAAGTTTTGTTTAAAAACAAGCCAAACACAAACCTCAGTCGGTCCAACAGAGACTTTTGATCCTTACAAGAAACAGGATCGATTGGCATCAAAGAAATGAACATTTTATTGCTGACTGTAATTTTATTGCAAAATCTGTGTTTGCAGTTCAGAATATCTCAAAACTTTATGGAAGGTCTCTTACGAACGTTTTCCTGTAACTATAACGGTTAAGGTACCTGCCCTTACTATCCCGTCTCAAAAATCCACTCTGTATATGTACTGTGGTTACATGGTGCCGTGACATCCATACAAATACATAAAAGTGAAACGTTGTCTTTTTGTTTGTTTGCTTGTTTGGGGAGTTTTCACGCGATAACGGCTGTACGGATTTTGATGAAATTTAGAATGGAGATAACTTATAACCTATAATAAAACATAGGATACTTTTCATCCCGGAAAATTTAAAGTTTCCACGGAAAAACTGGAAAATGTTGATTACTCGCTGTAAAGAACGGTTTCCATGGAAACGAAATAACAAGCCTGTCAAAAACTTCAAGGGCATTGGTGCTATACCTATTTTTGCATTGGTTTTTAATATCCTAGAAGAACATAGGATGCTTTTTTCGCTATAAACAGTAGTCTGCGCGGACGAAGTCGCGGGCGGGAAAACCTAGTGACATATAAATTTGAAGCAGAGACGTCTCGGCGCGTTTACAACATCGATTGGTGACGAATCTTGGATAGTACTTAAACAAAGCGATTGTCTGGCTTTTTCAAAATTGACTAATGTCTACCAGTGAATTAGGAAGGATTTTGATTGCGTCTAATTGTGTGAATCTTTAAACGAAAGGATATAAAACTTGTTTTAAATAGTTATAGAATCTAGATGATTATTGATTCGGGCCCCCAAAAGTCCTTGCCTACCTTCAGACCTGCTCTAACGTGATGCCAATGCTATATAGCCACAAGATAGCTTTGGGATTGAAGGTTTACAGCCGCCAACACTATCGGGATTAGAGTTAACAACTAGGTACAGACAAGGCTTTATCTGGAAGCTAGCATTAGTGGTTTACCTAGTGTGACGTTGGTACGTTACCACTCTTTGTTGAGCTTTACAATCAAAAGTGATTAGATACGTTTATTGCGAAAAAGCTCAAATTAATAGACACAGCACTTAAAAACATATGTCTCAGAACGAATATAGAACAATCCTTGCAACTTTGCACTGCTTCGCGCCATTACAACTGGTTTAGTGTAGCTTAGAGCTTAATATCAGGCACAGACCTGGGGCCTGATTCCGTAAAGTTAAAGTGCGGTTCATTTAATGCCACTTGGACCATTCGTTGCCACTGATCACTCGTTTCGAATTCACTTAGCTCAGTGTGCATGTGAAATGACGTCATCAAGGCGATGAGCACTCAACCGCACGGAAACTGTCATTTTACTAGGAAATACAAAACCGGTAATTCTAAATCAGAATTCACAAGGAATTCAGTAGCAATGAGTTTTCGTTCATTGCATTTACTATCTAGCAGTGTTTGGTTAGTGAAGATCATTGATAATGCATAGTCATTATGAAACTTATAGTTCTAACACCTACCTAGGTACACTTTGTTTCATGTTTTATCGTGCCATGAAATTATGTTGTTTTTGTGAAAGGTAGGTTTAATAACATGTATGTATGTGGTATTTCATAGAACCTACCTATCTACTTCATAGCTAGAGTAGGATTTTAACCCTAAAATAGAAAAATACCTACTCGTTTTGAATCTAGTAGTTTTCATACAAAGCCTAATTATGTAAAGTTCTAACAACGAGGGGTCAAAGCAAATATAAGAAAAACGAAATCTAGTGTAAGTATTAAATATCATGTAATTATGTTATAATTTTCACATAAATTGAGATTTACAGTATACTAGCGGAAAGCGGAGATCTATACATTCTTATGAACTGCAGATCTGTGTGCATCCATGCACCTGAAACAAATGTATCATATTATTAGTATAAACAAGTATCACTACCGGCTATGACTCACATACTCTGGACTGGACTCTGTCTCCAGCTTGGATAACCGTGCTTAATGTTTCCACGACGCAGACTACAACTTTACCTGAGAAGCACTATAGTCACTATACCTATAGGAACATAATATTTTTAAATAGGCAGTCGTAGGTAATAGTTATTTGAAGTAGATAACATATTATACATTATTGCTGAGAAATAATATCAATGTTTAGATTTCTTTCTTGTTTCTTTCAGAGACGTACAATCTACAAAAAGTTTATTGGCATATTTTTAGATCACTATAAAACGGATGATGCTAATTAACTTTTAATTATACTTAATATCTACACGGAAACAAAATTTTAGATAGATTAAAATCTAGAGAGAAAAACAGAAAATAAATTCTGACGATGATTGTTGGAGGGCGATTACCGCCATTGGTTGGCTGGCGCGCCCACTACCCATAGATAATCACTCGAACATAAAACCCGGCAAAAGGACATGGCCAGTTTTTGCCTAGAACGTACTTTGACTGCATGTAATTATTCACAAAAAAAATATAGAAATTACGGCATGTTTTATGTATGTCTAAAACTCCAGGCTTTAAAGGGCTGCTATTAAAAGTAATTAAATTGTTCTATCTGAAAATCAACAATATTTTGAATGTCTTACTTTCCGTCCAACGAAATGTATGTACGATGATAAATAAACTTATAAATGAAAAATGAATCAATAATTAAAGTGAATGCAAACAATGTTTATTAAAAATAATATTGTAAATTGCAACATTTTTTGACTTGATTATTTGTTTGTTATTTCATTCTTAAAAATAATTCAATACGATTTTGCTAATCACTTATCAAAAACGGACTATGAGAAATATCAGACATCTGTCACATCACACAATGTCATGTCACTTGTGAATACTTTTTTGCATTTTGTAGTTATCAAAGAGAATATAATCACTACGTTTTAGTAGTTATCACAAGTAGTTCTGCATTGACTCCGTTGCGCTTGCATTCGTATGTATTGTACCATTTAATTCTGATCTTATTAATGCATTATAAAACCGATGACCTTCGCTTTTCTCCCGGACTGATTTCTTCTACAAATATGTCTTTCCCATCGTTCGTTACTACGGACTCAGTTTTGCTCACGTTTTGGATAAATATTTATGCGACTGATTTGATTGGGTTGTATCTACTGTAGCATAGCCACATGATATCCTCACTATCAACGCATTTACTTACGAAGCTCACACGATGGCTATCAATTGAGGTAAGTATGTAAAAATGATGTAAAGATTATATCCATAAATAGTAATTATTCAATAAAACACTCTATAATTCAAAATATTTTCTCAAAACAAATTCAAATGGAGTGCCTAAGAGCCTCTATAGCTATTTTTAAGCGTTTCAAATTGTAAAAAAGTATCTTGTCAATAGCTTTAAAACTATAAGTTCTTGAGAGATGTTGCTCATTTGCAATTAGTAATAGAGTAATCTTCAATACAAATAACATTAAATTATTGATGAACATGAACTTTTAATAACTAGGCAGAAAGCGCTAGCAAAACGGGCCGTGTCCTTTGAAAAGTCCTATTTCTGCTAGAAGTATTTATAGGCTAGGTTTAGCTTAATTCTGCCACCTAGTTACCGGTTTCCCGGTATTAGTGTTGATTGCGGGTGCTTGACGGGTGCGCGTTAACTGTTTAGTGAATTCCAAAACCTTCACGACCTTCAAGCGCACCCGCAATGGGTGCTCGGTGGCAATCACTCAACCTCACTCCTTAGGGAATCAGCCTGCTAGGGCCTGATTTCATAGAGTTAAAGTGCGGTTCGGTTAATGCCACTTGGACCATTCAATGTCACCGATCACTAGTTTCTAATTCCCTAAGCTCAGTGAGCATGTGAAATGACGTCATCAAGGCGATGAGCACTCAACCGCACGGAAACTGTCATTTTACTACGAAATACAAAACCGGTAATTCAAAATCGGAATTCACAAGGAAATCAGTAGCAATGAGTTTTCGTCAACCGAAGAGCACCCAGTGCGTTCATTGCATTTACTATCTAGCAGTGTTTAGTTAGTGAAGATCATTGATAACGCATAGTTACTATGAAACTTATAGTTCTAACACCTACTTAGGTACACTTTGTTTCATGTTTTATCGTGCCATGAAATTGTGTTGTTTTTGTGAAAGGTAGGTTTAATGACATGTATGTATGTGGTATTACATAGAACCTACCTATTTCACAGCTAGAGTAGGATTTTAACCCTAAAATAGAAAAATACCTACTGGTTTTAAAATCTAGTAGTTTTCTTACAAAGCCTAATTAATTGTAGTTCTACTAACAAAGAGGGGTCAATGCAAATATAAGCAAAACAAAATCAAGTGTAAGTATTAAATATCATGTAATAATGTTGTAATTTTTACATAAATTGAGATTTACACTATCCTATGAGCTCGGAAAGCGGAGATCTATACATTCAAATGAACTGCAGTTCTGTGTGCATCCTGAATACATACCTAAAACAAATGTATCATATTATTAGTATAATCAAGTAGATTCAACATTCAATATAGTTATGTACTTGTCTATCAAATCCTAGGCTATAATTATCAACTGTCGAGCTTCCATTTGTCCATCTCTCCAAGACTTCATCATCATCATATCATTTTTGTGAATCTACAACGATACATAAGACTTAGGTAGATACAATACACTTCTATATAGGTACAAAGCAAGAGATTTCATCTAGTAATATATTTCTAAATAGCAAATATATTTATTTCTTCGTTTTTTGGCTTTTTAATTATTTATTGTTTTAATTGTTTTGCACAAAGTAGTGTACAAGGAATGACTTGTTTTCATTCACCGAATTTTTACTCGACGGCTAAGATTATTTTCAGTTGAAGTTTAACTTTGAACATGGTATTTTTAAGCAGTCGTAATAATTATTTGAAGTAGGTAAGTACATTATTGCTGAGAAATAATATCAATGTTTAGATTTTCTTTCAGATACGTACAATCTACAAAAAGGTTATTGGCATATTATTAGATCACTACAAAACTTACGATGCTAATTAACTTTTAATTATACTTAATATCTACACGGGAACAAAATTTTAGATAGATTGAAAGCGAGAGCACAGACTTATAGATACTAAGTGAGCGAGAGAGAAAAAACAGAAAATAAATTCAGACGGTGATTGTTGGAGGGCGATTACCGCCATTGGTTGGCTGGCGCGCCACCCATAGATAATCACTCGAACATAAAACCCGGCAAAATTTGAAAAGTCCTATTTCTGCTAGAAGTATTTGTAGGCTAGGTTTAATTACTAAATTCTGCCGCATAGTTACCGGTTTCCCGGTATTAGTGTTGATTGCGGGTGCTTGACGTGTGCGCGTTAACTGTTTAGTGCATTCGAAAACCTTCACGACCTTCAAGCGCACCCGCAATGGGTGCTCGGTGGCAATCACTTAACCTCACTCCTTAAGGAATCAGCCTGCTGCTTCTTGGCATTCTATATGATAATAAAATTGGAGAAAAATCTAATACACGGATATCTATTAATTAATACATATTGAGGCTCTATGTATTACAAGCAGTTCGTTTGCCTGATATAAATATCAAACGAACTGATTGTCTCATCACCATCAACAGTCTGTATTCTAATATCTGAAGGCGCGCAACTGAGCCCAATCGGCTCTTCTCATCCAATGAATGCCAGCTAGTTACCTTGCGAAGATAGGTGCTCCATCTATTAGCCGGAGAGCGTTCAACATTACTATAACCGATACAACGGGTGTTGCGTGCTGACGTTCGTAGCGCTCGTCGCAACACACACACACTCCTAGACGAAGGACTTCAAAATAGTCCGAAACTGGTCGGAGGCACGAATTAGAAGATTGAACTTTTCAATCTTCTAATTCGTGAGTTTTTAGCCCTTTGAAAATGAATTTCACTCGCGTTGGTTTTCAAAATCAAATTTATCATTACTGTTGGTAATATTAGACACAATTCGTAAAACCAAATATCTACAAAAAAAATGCTTAGAAGCTAAAAATATGTTTACCAAGATTATAAAGGCGGAACATTACTAAGCGTTCTTTTTCACTCCATATGATCGATCGGCAACCTTGTAGCGTAGACGGGAGCACCACATTAGCATATCTCAATGACATTACTACCACACCTGTGCTATAAGTATCTGTGGATGTATTGTAAAGGCTTTTGTCGGTGGGTCTGTACGTCTGGACACAAAGATATTGCCAATGAAAAACTCTAGGTTTTAGATGACGATGGGTCTCACTCAACTCCAGCAACGTGAAAACTGATTACTTTTTCTCTCAGCTTTGTAAGCATGAAAAGTATTGTTGTTATAATGGAAATTATAATCAAATTCGTTCGTATATTTTCAAGAATCGGCGTTGCGGCCTATCTGGGACAAAACAGAATTAAACGTAAAATACAAATGCAGAGAAAAATACATGCTAAGTGTATGTAGATAAACAACATACGAGTAAGTGAAGGAGCGTAGGCGACGGAAATATATGCTGATTTTATCACCAGCATGTGCGGAGTCTCTCGAGAATGCCTACGCATTCTGCCTCTCGTAAACCCTTCAAAGCCTCTCCACTTTTACCAATCTTAATCCATATAACACCTGCTTAAATGAACTTCACTTCCATGCAAGCAAATTGTTTAAGAGCTCCTTAAACGAAACGCTTTTCGAGTCGAAATTTTAATGTCGTATGTTAATGAAGCAACAAAACACAGATCTGACGCCGCATCTTAAGCGCTTTAAATTTAATTGTCGCATCGCTTTCCCATTCGAATGAAAAAGCAATGAAAATCGATGTAATAGGCTTTCTTGAGAGGTGAAACATCAGTTTAATTAGGTGCTCCGCGCCACTACAAAGAAGTTAATTGGGTACTTGTAGAGGATTTATAGGTTATTCTACAAGGCAACCTCCTTTACTGGTAGTGTTAACACAAAAACGGAACTACCCGCAATAAAAAGTTTATGTTTGCTATTATACTGCTACCACTTAAGCCTAATTAGACTTGCGAAAATTGCTATTTACACGACTGCCAAAAAATAGGAGAATATTGTTTTTAGCATTCATGTACTCTTATGTTTGTATGTGAGTTTCTTTATTCCACCATAACTTTTAAATGCCTGAACAGATTTAGACGTATGGATACCCCATAATAGAATTCTTACATCCCCCGAGTAACAAAGGCTAAATATTTTTTTAAAACAGTCATTTTGACGGCAGTATGGCACCATTTTCAAAAACAGAAAACAAAAGCTTTAAAAATTTCAAATTGAAGGCCTTGCATTCCAAAAGTATATAGTTTATTGGCAAAAGCTAAAAGCTCTTTTTTGGAAGGGCGGGCGTATAGTCGATTGGCAATTGACGATTGTATACGAAGTAACCATTTCACTCGTAGAATATCAACCATATATCATATTTTTTCTTAAGCGTTCCATAACTTGGGCGAATCAAATTGTACGATTCCATCACCATAAAACAATGCATTGTTACATATTAACCGACTTCAAAAAATGAGGTTCTCAACCTGCTCAACTTGCAAGAACAGAGTGTACAGTACTCTCGACCCGACCTGCCTTTTCCCATTCACCTGTTTTTGTCAAATCAAATGCAAATCGAGGCATCACAAAACACCCCTCAAAACAATAGGTATCTCCAAGTCGAGATTCTATCTAAGTTTGTTACGAAACCGTTTGATGGTGCTCCATTTAAACAAATAATCGCGACATAATTCGCGGAGGGAAAGGAAATCAAAGAGCGCGTTTCCTCTAAGTTTCCCCGAAGTATCTCAGTAGTGGCAGCTGTGACACGGCTCCCGAAAGCTCATGAATTATTTAATGGGTAATCGCCCCCGTCAGACGTTTGAGATATTTTGAAGCCCTTGCTTGTGCATAATTAAGTGCGGAGGTACTCTACGGTGGCACTTTTTGCACGCAAGCCTTGTAATTAGCTGTTTGCTAATTTATGAAGCGGGTTCGTGACCCAGTTACGAACGGGAATGAATTATGTTTTAACTTATCTGGATTAATGTGTGATCTTGGAGCCAATTAGAGGGATATGCTTTATGGATGAGCTAGAGCTTGAACTTTTGGTGTTTTACACAGATCGTGGTGAAAATTAATTCCGAAAAGGAATATTACTTTAACGCTGAGTATCAAAATAGTCAGCAAAGTCTAGAAAAAGTAGATAGTAGATCACTTAGGAGAAAATTTAAAGAACTCAGTCTAAGGCGTTGATCCTACACTTGATAGGTATTGTGTTTGATGCACTGCAGGTCACCGTCAATAAAAACTGATAGCGAACCCCGTCCTAAAAGATAAGAGAGTATGGGAAAAGATAATGTCACACGTCACCACCCTGGACAACAACGCGAGGTAGAGAAATTGTGGGAATCATGAAAAAAAAACAGTTATTTTGTAACGAGTTCTGAACCCTGAAATTGCTCAGGAAATGGAACATAAAACATATCTTAGAGATTTTACAAAAAATAGCTACTCATTATCTCTACCACTAGATATCCTTCCCTTTCCACAAGTACATGCATTTCCCCTTTCTTTTCCTGAAATAGATGTACTGCTTGCTCAGTCTTCGCTCAATCCTCCTCACTGGGGAAATTAACCGTTATGTAAATCTCATTTACAATGGCTTGGTGAATTTTATTATTGTGCTTGTAGGTGCTTGCCCAGATATTAATATTACTTCCTTAAGCTGTAAAGGATTAAAATCTTTACCGGAAGCTAATTCTATTTCATTTAATCAGTATAACTTTGTAAATTTCAAGACAGATTCGTTGAAGAAATTTTTATAATTAATTAATGTCAGCTTAAAGAAAAGGTTATGTTCTACCTACAGCATGGTCAACAGGGTTTTTCTCTTTAACCATCTATTTTTAGACAAAAACTAATAATATACCTAAAAGTGAATGACAACCTAATCCAAAATCTATAAAGTGAGATGAACAGCACGAGTCTGACAGGGCACAGAATTGAAACTGACCGACGCGACGCGCATAAAAAGCCTATTGATTCGTGTCCCCTATTCGACCATTTGTCGATTTGGAGGGGTCGTTTGAGCGAACAGTGGACAGTGTAATTACAGGAATAGATGTACATACTAATACAACAACATACTCATGTAATAGGGTAAACCTGGGAAAGATATATATAAGGGAGAAATTCCAAATAAAAATAAATTTAAGATAAAAGTAGCAAAGAATTTTTAACGTCTGCTAATGTACCTACCAGTCGATTGTCTAAGACCACGACACAGATTTAAAACTACGTTAATCCCTAAAAAAGTTGGGTATTTTGCAGATTTTTATAAAGGTAAGTGTAATCGTACAGAGACATAAATATAATCCTAAGAATACGTTAGTTGAACAATTTTGAATGTTAGACATTTCTCACACGTTTTCCCAAACGATAGATGCCAAATACCTACAATTTGCAAATAAAAAAAAACTACTGTCCTGCCATAAACGAACTAAAAAGTCAAAATCAATACATATAGTTCTGTGGAACAATTTTAATCTAAGAGGTCCTCCGAGTGCAATTACATTTTCATTTAGGTCTTGTTTTTGACTTTTTAGTTCGTTTTTGGAAGGCAGTGTTTCTTTTTCTTTTGATTTGAGTCTTGTGTGTTTCTTTTTCTTTTGATTTGAGTATATATAATTTATTGCCATAAGTCTGAGACTTATGGCAATAAATTATATATATGTGGAATTTGCTCATCAAGCCCTTCAATTTTGATACCCATATTGTAAAATTTCGAAGTTTTTTTTTTATAACATACGGAAATGCCGATGGTATACAATATTGATTGTAATAGTTATTTGTTATGCAAGGCTGCAAAGTGATTTTTTGGCACGAGTACTTACTATTGAAACCTGAGTAAGCGAAGGATTCTAGGATTGAACAACGAGCGAAGCGAGTTCAATTATAGAACCTGAGTGTACCGAGGGTTTCAAAAGTACGAAACGTAGAAAAACTTTGCTGCCTTGTGAAATACACGGGCGTATTTTAAGATTTCGCGTCAGGGCCTATAAGGTTTACCAGCCTATAAATTATAGAAAAAACTGGACATTTGCTAGTTGAATGCGCGAGGAGAGACGTTACACTTGTTTGGGTCACAGAAATCGGTCCAGTAGAGTCGGAGCAAATTGGCTGTGTCAGACAAACATACTCACGAGTGATCCTATAAGGGTTCCGTGTTTTTTCATTCGGACGTAAGAAACTCTAAAAAGAGAAATTCTTTTAATAATGAAAATAGCCCTTATAAAAGAATAAAGTATTTTTTGTTAATGCACTATTTCTTTGAATAATGAGACTGTTATAGTAATAAAGCGCGAGCGACTCAAGCGCGATTTTTTTTAGACGATTCTGTCAGTGCAAAATTAAAACATGCGCGAGCGCAGCGAGCGCGTATTTTTTTAGCTATTTCTGTAATTGTAAAACTAAAACATAATTCAAAATGATGTAAAAAGGATAGATTTATAATAAAGTGCGAGCGTAACGATCGCGAAAATATAGAGGTAATGGTAATGTTTACATTTAACATTATTTCGTATATATAGAATTATATAGATAAATTATTTATTAGTATTTGTATTTAAAGTGGACTGGCAGTATAGAAAATTGAATAGGAAGGTTCGAATTTTAAAAACTCTTTAAACGCTAGCGGGTAAAAAGCACTTTTGCTAGATTGTTTGCAAAAAAGTTTGTACGCGCGAGGTCTACAGCTCACAGAGCCACTAGTATATATTTTTCGAATCTAGGAATACTTACTGTAGTTTACCCAAGTTTACCCTTCATACATACCGACTATCGATATGTATGAAGGGGATGCAGCGCATTGTGGTTTTGTCGGAAAGCCGTTTACCACAATACGTTGTTGGGACTAAGTTTTGATATCGGAATATGCGATATCACTTATTCACTTCCAGTTTTTGAATTCAATATATCGCTGCTCAGTTGAGAATTTAACGTTGAGAGCACGCTGTTTTGTGTCACTTTAGTATTAGATTGTGATTAATTAATAAATAGTAAATAGGTCATTACAAACGAGTTGATGATTGGAATAAAGCACGAGATGAAAGCGAGGGTTTTTTCAAACGTCAAATAGTTTGTAATTACCTAGTTTGTAAAAGGAAAAAAAGTTTATCTATTTTCTAAATTAAGAATACAAAAACAGTTAATTTTATATAATTTCTATATAATTTTTGAACTTCAGAGTGCTTTTTAGCATGGAATTAAATAATGAAGAATTAAAAAAAAAAAAAAAACTATTTTTTAGTTTGGTTTTCTATATAAAGCGTGTTTTTTTAGTTTTTTAAACTATTTTTTTTTTTTTTCGATTTATTGCATTGTCATCGGTCTTTGACAGGTGTGCAAAATTTGAATGAAATCTGACCTTTTAAAGTGGGTCAAAATAGCGTCCAAAGGAGTCAGTTACAAACATACAAAAATACAAACATACAAACGTACAAACATACAAGTGAAGCTAATATAAAGCGTATAAAAAAGCTGATGTTGAAGAGCCGATGGCTGAAGTAACTGTGCGCTTCACAATCCAACGGCACCCAAGTCGAACCTCAGCCATGTCATCATCATCATCATCATCATGTCAGCCCTTAGAAGTCCGCTGCTGAACATAGGCCTCCCCCAAAGAGCGCCATGACGAGCGATCTTGTGCCACCTCCATCCACCGACTTCCTGCGATGGGTACAATGTCGTCGGTCCATTGTGTGGGGGGTCTCCCCACACTTCGCTTGTTGTCGGTTCTACGAACTATATGGCCCATTGCAAACTCTGAGAGCTATGTCGGTAACCTTGGTTCTTCTTTCCTCAGCCATGTACAATGACTTATTGCAATTACTTATGTGCAGTTTTCAATGCCATCGCTCAAAAACGGAGAAGATAGAAAAACAGCAGGTACTAGAACCTCAAAATTTGAGGCCAGGTGACATCCACCAATCCGCACTGGGCCAACGTGGTGGAGTACGGCACATACTATTAAAAAAAACACAATAGCTGAACAAAAGATCCTGACTAACCTAATCCTACAACTCTTCCTCTTCTTATTTAAGAGCCCAGCTCTTGTCGGTGCAGTAATTTCCAGCGTTCTCTGTCTTCGGCCAAAACTTTGACTTCCCTATACGACATTTATCTTCTCCATTATCTGATCTGTAAATTTTGTTCTAGGTCTGCCTCTTCCCTTGTACCTTACCTTCTATGATGGTTTTTATGAAGTTGTCCTGTCGTATAAGGTGGTCAAACATCTTTCCTCTTCTGTTTTCTATGGTCGGTATTAAATTTAGTTTTTCTTGGAAGAGACTAAGTACTTCTTCGTTTTATGAAGTTGTCCTGTCGTATAAAGTGATCAAACATCTTTCCTCTTCTGCTTTCTATGTTTGGTATTAAATTTAGTTTTTCTTGGAAGAGACTAAGTACTCCAACAGCACATTTCAAATGCTTCCAGTCTTTTTGTATCATAGTCCACGTCGCGCTTCCGTACAGAGCTAAACTCCAGATGTAAATTATTACTAACCTTTTTCTGAGATCAATACAACAGCAGTTTAAAGTTTTGGAGATCATGCCGCATTTATTCATTGCACAAAATTGTTCAACGACCGACTAACCTTTGCCATTTATGTTCCGAGCTAGCAGCCGCTTGCTGCGAAATATATCATAGAAATATTTTCATTTGCGCGCCTTTTCCGTTATTCCGCAAATAAACAAGGCGTGCTCTTTGAGCGGTGTACGTGAGTTGCAATTGCAGCTTTAGGCTGAGAGGGACTGGATTATCTAATAACTCGCAGGCTCAGGTTCTTTTTTGACTTCGTTATTTTTAATTTAGTATAACAATTAAGTGAACATTGAGTTTGATTAGTTCATATCCGAAATAGGATTGTATGGTTGTTTATTTTTGATTATTACCATCACGGAATTTGTGTATGGAACTGAATTTCATGCGCAAGCTGTGTTTTGTTAGAATGCTTGTATTTTTTTTAATCTAAGGTAGGGTAGGGCGGATTATAATATCTCAAAAACAAAGCAGCAGCTCTTTAAATGACGGAAAGAAGGGGCCGATAGAGGGGACCACATCGCGCGATCGCCAATAGACGTGGTGATCAACTGCGAATGCTTTATTTAATTAATCCTACAGGCAGTTTTGGTATACTAAGTAGTTACTTACATCACATCATTTGTTTTGTGGCATACTTAACTGAATATAGTTCTTATTCCACAAAAGTGACCTGGAGTGCAGTTCACGATTTCGGGATATATTATCGAATCCCGATATATATCCTGTCTAAAATATCGATTATAAATATCGCAAAATTATCGATGTTTCTAAAAATTGCTATTCTCGCGACCGGTAGATATAAAATATCGAAGCCATAGACGATGTGTTTAGGGAGATGAAAAACGTTCCGTTTTGTCAATTGTGTATAATTGATCAAATATTTGGAGAAATTGCCCAAAATATATATAAAAAAAACTACAAGTCGTCATGGAAGGAGCCATCTGTCATCAGCGTATCAAGCTCTCAGCAGAGATAAACAGAATAATAAAAACTTAAAATACCTAACATCGCATTGCTCAAGTAATTGAGAAAACAAGGTCCATCCATCGCGGCACCAGCGCTGCAGAAACAGCTTGAAGGATTAATTATCGGTATGGGGCAGCTACTGCTAAAGAAAACATGGTACGTGTTTGGTTCCAACGTTCCCGCTGCCTTATTACGATCTCGCGATAGGCTCGCGACAAACGTAAATTTCGCGATCTTTCATACGTTTGACAGCAAAAATCGAGAAATTTAGGTCTGTCGCGAGCCTGTCGCAAGATTCGTAATAAGGCAGCCGTTCTGGAAATTTTGACGCACAGAACAAGCCCCTAAACCAAGTTAATAACGAAGAATTAAAGCAACCGTGGAAGCGGATCCATCATAAACCACATCAGAGTAAGCGGCATGCTTCATTGTAAGTGATAAAACTTTTTCAGCAAGGAAAAAATTCTACTCCGATGAGGCAGTCCAAACAACCTTCAAATATTTTATTGATTCTCGCTCCCACAATTTCTTCAGCAAAGGACATCAATGAATGCCTATGAAATGGCAAAAGTGCATAGATAGCAATGGTAACCCATACACCTGAGTGTGATGTCGTGGAAGATGATCACCATGTGTTAACAGAATGTGTTCAGAACGAGGCCCAACGACAGGACTCGAGTTCTATTTGATAGTAAAACTAATGTTGGTTTGTGTAACGGCATCTTGGCCTCCCCGCTATCAGATGAAGCCAAAATGTTTGTTAAACTTTATTTGTGTGCTATGTGAGACAGTAACCATACTCACTAATTGTTACCTTGTCTTTAAGTTATAATAAGATGATTTTACTTACGAGGCTGACATGGTCACTGCATGACAAAACTTCCATTTAAATAAAGATTATAAAAAATGCAATGGTACTTATTATGGTTACTTTGATTGATTTAATTTATAATTTCATAGCTTTTAGTTTGTTTTATTTTTTTCCATAATTATAAAATGCCAATTTCATAAGTAAGGATGATGTATAGATTAGCTCTCAGAGTTTAGCCTGAATATAATTTACTAGCTGAACCCACCCGCGGCTTAGCCCGCTTGCTAACTTTGCCTTTCTGTTCAACCTCTAGAGATGGAATTTCAAAAAATCCTTCCGTAGAACCCATAGAATACTCAAGGAATATTTGATTCAAATTTCAAATCTCTAGTTCTAAAACATTTCAGTTTTCTGTGCGTTGTCTGAAGTTAGATTATAGGTAATACCTATACTCAGATGCTATACCTATTGTTATAGTTTTCAGTAAAACTCTATTTTTCTTAAGTAGAGTATAACGTCAGTTAATATTGTTTGTTTTATTACACGACTACAGCAAAGCAAGAGAAGGATAATGAGTTTAATAGTCTATGTATGTATGTATGTATCCAAAGACTACCGTATGTATGTGGGCATGTGGATGTTCCACTATAGCGTCGCCCCAATTGGTTTGATTTTGACATAAGAGGTGTTAATCAGTATTCAGGTATAGAGTGTCATAGGCTTCTTTTTTTACCCGACTACGGCAAGGCAAAATAAGGGTTACATGTTCAAACTAAAAACTTGTTCCGATTTTGACAAGCAAGGTACGAGTATCAATTGTTTTGTCTTCATCTCAAGAATGTCATAGTCTTTTTTTTACCCGACCGTAGTCGGGTTTTAGTTTTTGAACTTATTTCTTGATTAGTACTATGGTTTATGTAATAATTTTAAATCTTGTGTGGGTTCCGGCAATTTATTCGGTGGTCTCGGTTCCTACGTCAATGATTATTAGATGTTTTGTGATTTCGTTTCCAACAAAGACTTGATCTTTTTCTTAGTTTGTGATCTTAAGTAGTATTTGTGTAATCTTTGGTTTGTGATACAAAGCGATTGAGTATTTTTGCAAAATTTAATACCTCGGGTTTCATTATTGCAATTTTCGAAGGGAACTCTAATTTTTTTAAAAATAAAATCCTGCTAGTGGTACTCGCTGATAATTTAGCTTTCTTTATGTGAAAGAATTTTTAAAATCGGGTCTTTATTTTTTGAGTTTATTCATTACAGACAAACAAACAAACAAACAATCAATCAAATCTATCCTCTTTATAACATTATTAGTGTAGATGTACATGTAGATGTAGATAATTATTAAAATACCTACTTACACCAAACAATACCTAATTTGGAACCTTTTTTGCATCAAACTGGCCTTGATCTACAGACGAAGGAGTAGGCAATGCGTTACCAAACACATGGAACATGGTCAATTTGTATATATCCCAGTCTACTGCTACAAGGTGCATTGTGGAGGTCGTCAGTGTACTGAATCATTTGGATGTTTTTGGACAGTGTGTTCATTTCGCTGAAACATTCAATGAATTGAAAAGAGTTTTGAGAGGAGTAAGTAAATTATACAATCTACTTAATTTTCATCAACACAGTTGGATACCTAGCTTTCAACGCAACTAATGGTGCATTTACATTAGGTTGTATTGGCCGTACTTGACTGCAGCCGTCATTGGTCACCTGTAGTGTTATTATCTATCTTGGTTTCAATCCGATTTTCAATATCGCTAATGCGTTGCGATAGAGTCAAAACTGCTATGAAGAAAGTGATAATCTGATTGAAACCTAGTTCTGTAATAGGGCCACATATGAAATTCCAGCTAAATTTCACTGCAACGATAGACCGAATTCGGTCACCGACCTAATGTAAATGTCTATATTACCTACATGGGATGGGAATAGAACCATGAATATATGTTTCTACCATCAATGTTTGTTCTACCAACTGAACAAGTTGTGTAATAATTTGCCATGTAATTACCTGGCTTAAAAATAGGATCACCCCTTCTCACCCGAGGGTGCTGTGAGAACCAGCAAAGGAAAACATTAAATAGGCGGGCGCATTTTCTTGCATATTATCAACAAATGTGTTTACCAAGATGCCCAGTGATTATGGAAAAACCCAAAATTTCTTATGAAACCCATATTCAAATGACAGTAGACATTTTAAGGCTCTTGATGATGATTAATAATGTAATATGCATCTATAAAATATGGTTTACTATGTCTGGTAAAAAATAGCTTGTGCAGAGTAGATTGCATTTACTGTTGTACCTAACAATGCATCCAATAATCATAGGCTCATTCAATTGAAATCATTGGGTACCATCCGACGTGCAGTTCATACGTAGGAGGTATACATATTTGGTAAAGCGTGCTTATTACAAAGTGCAATTACGGACCTTCATCTATAGATAAAGGCTACATCGAGGCAAAAAAAATGTCATTACTTCAGCCTGCTTCAGCTGTGAGAATTTTGGTCAGTTAGAACCTTTTCTGAAAGCTGTTGTCGGAGAATTCCAACGGGTGAATCGCGACCGAGCACTTTCTTTGCACCTCTGCTTGCAATCGGGCCTCTCCAACGTCAATCATAAAAGCTGTTATATAATTTTCTCCGCCGTCATCTTAAGAATATTATCTCAAGGTTACTTTAGGTAACTGTATTCTACTAACAAACCCAACCCAAACTAAATTAAATAGCGTGATACGTCTACTCTTCGTATAACCTACAAAAATTCACTCGATATGTCACGATCATAGATATTTATCGAGTCGTAGCGACTCGATAAATATCTATGATGTTATTGCGAGGATAGCAAAAGACGCTGTCATTCGATATCCGCTATTTTCTTCGATATATCTCTATTGTGATATTATTATCACATCGTGAGAATTGCCCTCTTGCAGTCTCACAATCAGTAACTAAACATAGCAGTAGTACCCTGTCTACATTCTATAATTTAAAATCCGCAAAGATCGCACGATTCACGGCTTTCCTCTGGGTAATAACCGGTTTAATTAAACATTAGTTTATTCTGTACTATTATTTGATTATGTGCTTTGCTGAGAATTATCCTACTGTGGAATCTTTCACGGAGCGCTTGCCTATTTTACTAGAAATTACTCTTTTGTAAAACAAGATACGAGAATTTACTTGCTAGGTACAATCTACGATACAAAAACGGACAATCCGAACCCTCATATACAATGTTTAATAAAAACTAGTAAGCCACACCAAATCATCAAAGCATAATGTTGGCATGGATACCTTCATAATAGCGCCATCTGCCCTATGAGTCGTAAACTTAAATGAAGTGACTCATTCCAAACACAGACAGGCTAGCGGAGCCCGACCTCCGGTCTTGAAGCTCTCTACGATCGCAAGATAAAAGCTTCAAACCAAAAGCGTTAGATGGAGATTATATACAATAGCAATAATTTCATTAATAGCAAGTGAATTTGGTGATGTTTTTATTAATACACCCGACGCGAAAAGAGAGGGGTGTTATAAGTTTAGGGTGTGTATCTATGTGGGTCTGTCTGTGACATCGTAGCTCCCAAACGAATGGACCGATTATGATGCAGGTTTTTTGTTATTTTCTTGCATGTAGAATCTATGTACTTCTTGCAAGTCAAAGTTGAGTAAGTTCAAACCTAGCAATTTGACAAGATTCGAAGAGTCACATGTGGTTCCATCTTGCAGTGTGACGGGAGTGTTTTTATTATACGCTTCATATTAGCTTCACTTGTATGTTTGTATGTTTGTAACCGACTCCTTTGGACGCTATTTTGACCCACTTTAAACGGTCAGATTTCATTCAAATTTTGCGCACCTATCAAAGACCGATGACAATTGAATAATTCGAAAAAAAAACGAAAAAAAAAACGCTCTTATAAATAAACCAAACTAAAAAGTAGAAAATAAATAATAGTTTAAAAAAACTAAAAAACACGCTTTATATAGAACACCAAACTAAAAAATAGAAAATAAATTTTAATAGTGTAAATAAGAAAAAAAACTTTTATTTAAAAAAAAAAAGCGTGCTATACTTTTGCATGGTTTTTAACATAGGATATTTTCTTCGCGATAAACAGTAGTCCACGCGGACGAAGTCGCGGGCGGGAATAATATATATAAAACACCCTCAGAACTAAAATATTTTTGGTGCTAAGGTTGACGCCAAGAAGGTTTAACAGTTGACGCAAAAATTAATAAGCAAGGACCAAAAAGCAAACTGAGTACCTCAAGGCCTCAAGGTGAGCACTAAACTACGGGAGCAGGAATGTGTTTAGTGTTTGCAGCAAAATAAATGGCCAATAACAAAAACTAACATACGAAAAATAAAAAATAACATTGTGCGCCTCAAACTTAAAATGGCAAAATAAAAACGAACCGAATGTGAATCGGACTCGTGTATCGTGGGTTCCGTACCACCACACAATCTAAAGAGTCCGACTCACACTTGGCCGGTTCATTTTATTTGTTGTTTTACTTCAGAGTTTGCACTATAAGCCTACCAAGTTTGACGGTTTGACGTTTTTACGATAGAGCAAAAACATAAAACAAAGATTAAATACATGTCTTTATAGGGACCCCTTAATTTCGTTTCATCATTTTTTATTTATATGTTATAACATCCGCCATAACAATCTAAACTTATAATAAAACAATAAGTACGAAAAATTCTGTAACAAGGAGATAATTTAAAAAAAATGGTCTTTTGTACTTATTAAGCTACTGAACAAAATATAACTTTTAAAATCTGTCTGTATGTTTGTTTGTTCGCGCATCATTTAAAAACTACTAAACCGATGGCGATGCAGTTTTCACTGTTGGATAGCTTATGGTTGACTTAAAAACTGGTGTACTTGTTATCTCATTCCAAAAGTAGAAGCCGAGCAATCGAAAAGTTATTTTTGACGGATGAAAGAATTTTGATCAAATATTGGTACAGATTGATATTTTAGGTCTTGGAATAATACATACTTTTAACCTTGAGAAATGATCACGCATGCGAAGCCTCGGGCACAGCTAGTACATAATAATGTGAAAATGCCAACCGGCTACCTGTTACGGCTCAAAAGATACAGCCCTTTAAATGTAGGACACATAGATTGACAAACACGGCGCCAGGCAGCGTAGGCTTAGTAAAAGAGCTCCGTTAGGACACGTTAGGTACAGAACTCTAAAAAAGACCAAAACAAGAGTCGAACCAAAACAAAATAATACAGGAGAATCTAAAGAAATATAATTACACAATAAACAGGCGTTATGGAGGATGCCACGGCCGACTTTTATGATACCCGTCTGACGGGGAGAAACGACTTGGAATTATTGTAATGCGATGGTTCTGCACAAATCAAAGAAATGCACTGGTACAGGTTGATCATTGTCATTAACCGACTTCAAAATGAAATAAGTACCTAGATTATAAATTCTTTTTTGGGTAGGTTACGTCATAAAATATGTTAAATCACTAGGATTTCTGAACCGCGGATTTGTATGATTCTTATTCATTTGAAAAGGGCTCTTCTCTACTACCGTAGTAAAAATAATTTCATTAAAATTTGTTCAGTCATTTTTACGCGACTGAGCGGAAGGTATTGTGTTTATCAGCCTTTGTGTGTTTATCAGTGCCTTCGTGGCACTAACAGACCAAACGCTCGGACCAATTGTGATGATTCTTACGTCAATTGATTTATCTTGATCTTGCGAGTGCTATTAAAGATATGCAGTCAATTTGGTGACGACTGGACGCCATACAGAGAAAAAGAATAAAAAAATGAAGTCGACGAACTTGAATCATATCATCATTATGTCAGTCTTTTGAAGTCCACTGCTGAACATAGGCCTCCCCCAAAGAGCGCCATGACGAGCGATATTGTGCCACCTCCATCCACTGGCTTCCTGCGATGGCTACAATGTCGTCGGTCCACACTTCGCTTGCTTGTTCGTGGTCGCCATTCGAGAACCTTTATCGACCTTTTGCGATCACGTCTCAGTACCGTATGTCATCACTGCGTACTGGAATCTGTGACGAGAAGATATTGCGTAACTTCCCGAACGCTGCCCATCCCAGTTGGATTCGTCGGTTGACCTCTTTGTCAAAGTTGGATCTACCCAGTTGGATCGTCTAATCTAAGTAGACATAGTGATCAACAGCTTCGATAATGATCACTCTACTAGTAGTGATCACTGCCGGTCTTAATCCTGTTAATCACAGAGACATCATTGAATATATGCCTATTGGTCGTCAAAGTGAAATCTATCTCGCGCTTACTACCGCCGGGGTGCAGCCACGTCAATTTCCTGATCAGATGCTTCTTTAAAAAGGAGTTCATCATAAAGTGTCCTTCTTTCTCCATAAAGTCGGCCATTCGCTGACCCCTATGGTTCCAATGTCCAAATCCAAACTGCCCAACTCTCAGATCATCGCCATTCCTCATGCCCAGCCGTGCGTTGAAGTTCCCCATCACCACAGTGAAGTGTGTTTTCGGGCTCAATACTTGGACCTTTATTATTTTTTATTTGTGTGTGACCTGCCTACAGTTCTGTTGCTTGCTGTACGCTGACAACCTCAAGCTTGTCATAGAAATGAGGTCTGCATACTGCATAGCTCTACAGAAATACGTTGATGCTGATTACCAATGGAGTCATGAGAACAAAATGGAATTCAACGCCTGTAAGTGCTACGCAATGACTTTCTGTCAAATATGGCCCTCAATAAGTTATGGCTACGAAATGAAAGGAGTTAGTGTAACCCATTCTACAGCTATGAATGGATTTGGGAGTCATATTTTACCGAAAGTTGAAATAACACGACCATACATATTGCGTTAGCAACTGAGTGATTTAGGCGCTTAGATTTTATCTTCAGAAAATCCCACAACTTCAGTAGTTATCAAACAACGACCACGTCGTGACGTGTCGTCGTTTCACGTCGTCGTCAAGTAGGTACCCACGAGACTTCTGTAAGTATTTTTGGGGAATTAATACGATGCAAGCTAGAAAGTGCAGTGTAAAGACACACGAGAGCACGTTATTTTGTTTGAGAAGATACAAAACACCTTCATAAGAAACCTATACAAGAAAAGTTTAATACCTATACCATCCTGTATCTTCCTTCTTTGAGTAGTGCTATCACAGATTGTCTGTATATTACCGAAGGGCCCAAAAGGCTGTAGTAATTGAGCTGTCATCCAAGATTAATGCTATTGCTGTTGCTGTCAAAGGATAAGCGAGCCAGGCCAAGGCAGGCGTCAAGACACGTCAAATTATCCCAGCTTGTTGCTAATATGCTCCGGGATGTACCTAACTGGTTGTTTGTTCATAAATGTGCGAGTGATCGCTCGAGATAATAATATTAAATAATCTATAGTAGACATATTACGCCGTGGATGTGGCATCCTAACTTTATGATAGGTTAATTTTTAAATGTGAACGTTCTGACATCATTGTCTTTCACAACGCGAATTCGATTTGACTTTGTTTATCTGTCAAAAAAAGTATTCAAACAGTACGATCCTACTAAGTCTTTTTAACACATCTGTCGCAAAAAGTATTCAAACAGCAGGATCCTACTACTTTTTTTTATCAGTTAAAGTTAATTGAGTTATTTTAGGTATATTTGTATATTTTTAAATCCGTTACTACAAATACTTATTTAATTATTTTGTCTTCCAACAGACCTAACACAAGAACAGTCCTGTTGTATGTTGCATAATATAATTTTTAAAAAACGATACATTTTCATACTGACAGAAAATGCACGACACTACTTTAACTGGTGGACATAGAGATTGCAAAGGACGATGACCATTCCTGCCCCACCTGTTCGTAGCCCACCTGTGATTAACATGACGAGCAAAATCTTATTTTTAGTTATACTTAGTAAAACTAGGATTTATTGTGATAGTTTTGAATACATCAAAGACGCGGACTATAATTGTAATATAAAAAATCGTAAAACTGCATTTCCGGGTTTCAATGGCGTCTCCATGAAATATAAGTGTCCGCGTGACTTGCGCGATACGTGTTTCTGGCAGATGACATCGTTTTGGCTGTCAAAAATGAACGATTTCGCTATTTGTGACTTGTGCGATCTTTGTTTTTATTGCAATTAATTTCGTTTTGATATTTTCTTGACGACTCGAGCTTCTCTAACGGACTACGATAAGCATACGGTTTTAATTGGTGAATTAGTTCATCATGTTGCTCTGACTAGCTGTGCCCGCGGCTTTGCCCGCGTGGTAATTTTATTTAAAAGTAGCCCATACGTGTTATTTCAGGACCAAAAGTACCATATAACATATTATTTTTAAAATTCGTGTCTGTCTGTTTGTTTGTAAGTTTGTATGTTTGTTTGCGCATCACGATTGATTGGCTAAACGAATTTTGAGAAATCTATACTTATAATAAAGCAATAGGAATGAAAAAGTCTGTACAATGAATATAATTAAAATAAATGGTCTAGGGTACTTAAAATAAGCTACTAAACAAGAATATAACATTTTTATTCGCAAATCACTTGAAAACTACTGGACCGATTCCAATGCAGTTTTCACTGTTGGATAGCTTAGGATTTGACTATTTGACTTAAAAGCTGGTGTACTTATTATCTCAATCTAATAAGTAGAAGCCGAGCAATCGATAAAAATATTCTTGACGGCAGAAAGAATTTGATCAAATGTTGGTATATTGGTATTTGAGGTTCTGGAATAGCACATAAAGTACTCTTAACCTAGAGCAATGACCACGCGTGCAAATCCGCGAGCATCAGCTAGTGCAGGATACTTTGATCCTGGAATAGCACGTATGGGCTATACTTTTAAATGAAATGAGACGCGGGCAAAGCCGCGGGCACAGCTAGTACACTAATAAGATTGATAAAAGCAGGCGAACACAACAAGTTCATAATTCTTGGATCCTTGAACAATCAATGACTAGATAAAATGATAAGTGCCTGACAAGAATAATTTAGCAAATAACCTTGAACTCAAATCATACCCAGTTTAATTTAAATTCATTCAGTAGTTTCGGAGTGATGCCTAGCCAAGATACAGACAGACAGACAGACAGACAGACAGACAGACAGACAAAAATGAAAAAAAAAAACAGTTTTGGCTTTAGTATCGAATATAGAGTACCCTCCAAAAGGAAATTTCAAAATATCTTCAATGTACCTACAGAATTGGACTCGTTACAGTTTTATTATAAGTATAGATATATTAAAAATATTCATCAATAGAATAGAAACATCTGTCACATAGCCAATTATTATTATAAAGTTTACTATTTAATTCTACATCTCTCATATCTTGACAATCTTTTGGTATTTTATTATATATTTTAACTGCCATGGTCTAACAGTTTTTATCGCACATTCTAAGTCGGTTTCGTGGCATCACTAGAGGTTTCTGTACAATTTTCCTAAGGAGACTTCGATACGTTAATATATTATATACATATTATGTGACCTCACTTAAAAAGACTTCTTTGACCGATCCGAGCTTCTTTCGTATACCAAGATTTACGTATACCGCATCGTATCTGGCAAAAAAAAGAAAAAAAAACTGGGCCATCGTCGCAACAGAGTGCACAAGAGGGAAGTTAACTGTAGGTATTTACGAGCTGACGTCATTTACAACTTCAGCTTCTAAGACCATCATCATATTCTAAACCATTTCTTCAATTGATATACAATGACACGAAATCTTCACACAATTAACATAATTTCAAACCAAAAAGGAACAAAACTTTAATTCTATAGTGAACATTAGAAACGGGATAGTTTTCATGTATTCGTTTTGTTTTGGTTTCTCGATATTTCAGCACTCCTGCAAGTGACATGCCATAATGATTTTTGATTTCCAAAACTTTTATTGTATCCAGTTAACCAAATAAGCATTCCTAATCTTCTACACTTATAAAAGAAGACCGAGACATATCTACTGACGGACTGACAGACAACGCACAATTAAAAATGGTGGACGAACAAATTTTAAACTTGGATAAAATATTCCTTGAGTATCCTGGAGGTGTACGAAGGAAGGATTTTTTGAAATTTCATCTTTATGTGGATAACGGGGGTGCCAAAGTTTGCAAGCGAGCCAAGCCGCGGGGCGCAGCTAATATTAAATATTTTTTCCCCAACTCCAATAAAATTTCACGTGCAAAAGCAAGCAAACAACAGATTTCTGTCTATCTGAATGTATAAATAAGGATCGATATGTGCTCATAATATAATTCGCTATCGATACCCGATACAAATAATATCAAAAGACTCTTTATGGCACCCATTGGCGTCTGAGGCCATAGAACCTTAGTTACTAACGCGTGGTTTATGGAACCTTACGTCTCTAGGAATAGAAGCTATATTCCTATGCAAGTTTATAGACATTATAAAAGTTCATATACAATACTGCCGCTAAATCAGGCAGCTCCACGCGTCATCTGCAATATATTTTTATGGCCCTCCAATGCCCACATTTCTTCTTCAAAGCGTTATGCTGACTTAATCTTTGCAGTAATGCAAATCTTGTCGTAGGTGCCGTGCGATTGGTAAGCCTTTCTGATACTCACGAGCTTGGTTCACAGACAACACGAAATAAATAAAGACAAAATATTTATGGAGAATAATATACATTCTGTTAGACTGTGATATTATTATTAGTTAGACTTAAGATGTATTCGTAGAGATTGAACTATGCAGAGTTAGTGGAAAGCTCTTTGCATCTTTAGCACCATTCCAGATTCATTGATAATTATTTGACAATTAGCTGTACAAGTTTTGACTGATCACATTTCAGACCTGTATGATACATTTTTCGAGAGTTAAAGAATGCGACATAAATTATGTGAAGGTATAGAGAACATAGAGAAAAATAAAACAGCAGCTCGCGTGTGGCCAATATCAATCTATGTATAGGTATCTACCGCATTTGCTATTTATCTACACAGAAAATTATATGCCAATTTGTGCCTACATAGAGCGTCCAATAACTAAAGAGAGAACGTACGGACGCCTCTGGATCATGGCGTTAGCTCACACACTGCATGAAGAAAGTCGTATCG
Organism: Alsophila aescularia; assembly: GCA_946251855.1. Classification (NCBI taxonomy): domain Eukaryota; kingdom Metazoa; phylum Arthropoda; class Insecta; order Lepidoptera; family Geometridae; genus Alsophila; species Alsophila aescularia. The sequence goes on from OX276378.1 coordinate 48,203,966, forward strand.
AAGATCGTTTTCTTATTGACGTGTCTTTTATTAGATATAATAGGAATTCACATTCATAAAATGTATTCAAACAAAGATAAGGCATATCTTTTGTGATGCAAATATTGATGTAAGCTCCTCACCAGTTCACCACAAAATAAGCATAAAACATTCAAGCACTTTTATTGAAAAAAACATGCATAAAAATATGAATATAACTCGGCTTATTATTTATCCTGTTACATATTTATAGTGAGGCCCTGTCATCGATGAGAATTTATGACGTACAATTAAGGGCCGTAAGAGGACAAAAGCCTCTGATTTTTGTCCCGCTTTGGCCCTTTGATTGACGTCCAGGGCCTCTGATGCTAAGACATTATGCCTCGTTATACTGGAACTCAAAAAATAATTTATTTATTATGTGCTTGATGTGCGGCGAGATTATTTGTTTTATTTTAAATACTCAACGGACCTTTTATTGCCATGTAGTAGGAATAATATAACCATTTCATTTATGCTTGTGTAAATTTTCTTCTCCCAGGCATTTTTAGTAACCTATGTAATAAAAAGTAAGTATACCTGATTTCCCCATCACCTTTCCATCACCGTACGACTAGACGATCAGCAAAGCGCCACCCTTTCATGGTTGAAATACCTCGCACAAGAACGAAGCGTTACGCTTCTTCATTTATTATAAGAACTGCAAAGGAGTGGAATGCCCTGCCCTCGTCAGTGTTTCCGGTAAATTATAACCCAGGTGTGTTCAAGTCAAGGGTGAATAGGTATCTACTAGGCAAGCGTGCTACACCTTCGACCATATCATCGCTTTCCATCAGGTGAGATCGTGGTCAAAAGATTGCCTAGTCCGTAATAAAAAAAAAACATAGGTAAACTTTACACTACACCTCACTTTACGAGTGATGATCATAGAAAAATAAAATAACTTTACAAAAAATTTATTAAAAGATGAATCCTTTTGCTACTTTTAATTTATGTTAACTTTGCCTGCAACTTCGTCAGCGCGGACTGCGTTTATCGCGAAAAAAGCATCCTATGTTCTTCCAGGCTATTTAAAAACAACGCAAAAGTATAGTACCGACGTATTGTATTCTCTTTGGCACCAACGCTCTTCATACTTTAAGACAGACTTGTTTTTATTCTGTTTCCATGGCGACCGTTCTTTACAGCGAGTCATCGACATATTCCACCTTTTCCGTGGATACTTACAAATTTCCGGGATAAAAAGTATCCTATGTTTTATTCCAGGGTATAAGCTATCTCCATTCCAAATTTCATCAATATCCGTCTAACCGTTATCGCGTTAAAACTCCCCAAACAAACAAACATAAAAAACAACGTTACACTTTTATATATTGGTGTGGATGATATTATTTTAGTTTTGCAAATGTGTTTACTCGTTAGATTATATATTTTTCCGTGATATAGATCTGGCACTGGAAATAATTTTAAGATCATAAGCTAGCTAATTTCTATACCTTATTCTCTTGCTCCGAATAAACGTGCAATGCAGTAATTACACTTATAACAGGATGTTTTATAAGAAGCCTTCCTCTAAGGTCCAATTAAGCAGTTAATCACAAAAATAAGTTTCTCCTTGTCCAGCCGAACCGCTGCTGAAAGTCCGCGTGCCAACAAAAGTAAATAATATCAACATGAATTGATATTATGCTGCCTTTCAAGGATCAATCACGCATGTGGTCTGAATGACCGAGTGAAGATCCGGACATACCTGAGCGATAGCGAGTGCGAAGTGAATCACTTTGCGTCGAATGTAATCAATCGGACAAGTTTTTAGTATTTTTGTATAAATATAAAGTAGCTGCTGATGATGTTGAAAAGTATACTTGTGTTATTCGAGGAGCTAAAGTAACTACTTTACAAATTCAATCAAAATCCGTTGAGGTGTTTCAGCGTGATGACCGGAAATACATACCTACTAAATACACACACACACATACACACACACACAAACACACACACACACACACACACACACACACACACACACACACGCTCACACATAAAAATATATATTTTTCTGCTTAAAAAGTTAAAAAAATTAAAAGGCAAAAAAAAACTTGTAGACTTAAAAACGTAAAAAGTTACAAAGCAACTTCAAAACGTCACCTTTTTTAGTATAACTATGTTTGTTTGTTTGTCGTATGAGGTAGTGCTGGCCTCTGATGTCAAAGTTTGTAAAGCCGCCAGAGGGCCTCTGACATGGCTTAACGACTGCTATTAATTAATAACAGCCGGGTCCGACAGCTTAACGTGCTCTCCGAACGGAACGGAACGGAACGATGAAAAACCGCAAAACAAAAATAAAGTGACGTTCATTAAAAAAATATCAGTAAAAGGTTTTTATTATTATTTTTAAATTATTTTCATTTATACTACATTATTTTAGTTTAAAACTATTTAGTTTCCCTTTTTTTGGAATGGTCTTTTAAAGACCTTCATTTTGGTTCTTCACTCGATAGTTAATGGTCAAATTTTGTTCCATCGGATATACAATATGGCAGCAGTAAGCCTCTTGTAAGTAAGTTTTCTTGACACTTCATATATCCTATGTCACTCTCATGATTAAGACGAATTCAATGATACCTCATTTATCAAAATCGACCAAGCCGTTTAGGCTGTAGGACGCGCCAAAGAAACATCAAAATACATACAACCCAAACACATAACCCTCCCCAGTCAGGCAAAATATAAATTGTGCGCTTCAAAACCTCTTTTCATGTACACCCCACCATAATCTATCTTTTATACTTCTAATAAAGCAATAGGAACGAAAAAGTCTGTACAACGAAGATAATTAAAAAATAAATGGTCTAGGGTACATAAAAAAGCTACTGAACAAGAATATAACATTTTGAAAATTCGTGTCTGTCTGTTTGTCTGTTTGTTAGTCTATATGTTTGTTCGCGCATCACGTAAAAACTACTGTACCGATTTCGATGTGGTTTTCACTGTTGGATAGCTTATGTCTTGACTTAAAAACTGGGGTATATCAATCCGATGAGTAGAAGCCAAGCAATCGATACAGATATGATTGACGTCTGAAGGAATTTTGATCAAATGTTGGTATATAGGTATTTTAGGTCCTGGAATTGCACAAAGAGTACTTTTAACCTACAGAAATGACCACGCGCGCGAAGCCGCGGGCATCAGCTAGTCAATACATATTATAAAACAAAGTCGCTTTCCGCCGCCTGTCTGTAGCTTAATCTTTTAAACTACGAGTACGCAACGGATTTTAATGCGGTTTTCATTATCAGTTGATTATTTTTCACGGAAATTTTATATACTAGCTGTGCCTGTGGCTTAGCCCGCATAGTCAAAATTCATGATTTATTTGAGTAGTAATTCTTTTCAAAAATTAAAGTAGGCGTGAAACACGTCAAAATCGGTCCAGCAGTTTCGGAGTTTTTTTACTATTTGTAATATGGATAATACGGGCGTATTCACCCATATATTTTTTCTTAATTTCACGCGTGCGATCGCTGGGCGGGTCGCTAGTGTAGCTAATCGCATATGAAAAGAAAGTAAATTATTTGGTTCGTCTTTTCATGTATGGAAGACTCTTGTTTTTAATTTTTACTATGATTACCTCCTTGGCCCAAAGAACTATACGATCATTATCATTCAATTCTGCAGTTGGTTCCCACTGCTGGGACACAGACTTCGCACAGAGAGAGAAGAAGGATGAGCGATAACTCACCACGTTGGGCCAGTAGGGGTTGGTGCATATAGAAACTATACATAATCTGGCAAAATAATGGCGCATTAAACCTTTTCTTTTGTATTTAGAAGCTTTTGTTCTTAGGACATCACCAAGGTCTATTTTGAAATAAAAATCATTGTACTCGGTTTATATTTAAGTAAAATTTATTACCTGACTACGGCGAAGCAATAAGGAGGGTTATGATTTTAACCGGTATGTATGTATGTGGGTGGGTATGTATGTATTCGTATGTATGTTCAGCTGTTCCCTCATAACTTCTAAATCATCATCTTCATTATAATTTGACAAATGAGGTATCATTTGGAAGCGTCTTCATCGTCCGTGGCTATAGGCTATGTGATGTCACATTAAATTGAATATTGCGCCCTCTAGAAGACATAAAGAAGTGAAATTAAAAAAAACTATGATGCCGTGTTTGGTACCAAATGAAAGGGCTTAATTAGCACATTTCCAAAATATTATATTGTAACCCCAAAATAATTTAAATAAAACTATAAGTACATAAACTAAAACTCGACTACGGCTAGGTACTAAAAAGTTACAAACAAGAATAATTCAAATGTTTTAGAAATTAAAAACTTTAGAGCCGTAGTAGTGCGATATAATTTTATGAATATTTAACCAAGTAGGCAAAGCGCACTCTCCCGGCCCGAAAGTTTTAAATTTCTAAAACGTTTGAATATTATTGTTTGTGACTTTTTAAAGACCGTAGTCGGGTTTTAGTTTTTGAACATATATTTTATTTCATTCCTCTGTACCTATTTATTTTCTTTGGTGTGCAATAAAGTGTTTAACTTTCAATTTCGAAATGCAGTAATTTTTGTCTTCAAAAGTGACCCCATGTTTCCTAAGAACAAAAGCTTCTAACTTCAACGGAAAAGGTACCTACCGCCATATAAGCCAGTTGACTTGGCATCGTTGCAGGGACTCCAAAATAGATCTAGTCTCGATAGAGTCCAAGGCCATAGTCCACAAATAAAACGCTAGGCACAATGGCTGATTATACTCTTCTGCACTGTGTGTGTGTTGTGCATATAGATGTTTTATCATCCATTATCTCTTAAAAAACAGCTGGCAATGCCGTCGGTCAGTTACACATGAAGCAAGGAAAAGCAAGTCTCTACGTAGCCGTGCTAGTCGCTTTGGTATGCACAGAGCTAAGTTCGCTTTGTGCGAACCGCGCTGGGTGGTACGATGGTGCGCTAACTTTTGTTGAATGTATTAAATATTTATTCAACGTTCGGTTCACAATGGTCGCGTATTTCAATGACGCGTGCGCGGTACCGCCGCCTGAAGCGACGCGTCGTATCCCGGCTAAATGTTAATGCGCAGCGAAAATATTATATTAAAAACAGAATGAATTGATAATTTGCCTAATATTTAGTTAAGAGTTCATTTTGATCAAATTTTCAAAAAACCCGACTAAATATTATTTATAACCGTCTTTTAATTGTCACATTCATCATCAGATTCTCATATTAGGTATATGTTAGGTATATGCTTGAGATCCTTTCACGAAGACTGAATATCTTGAGAAAGGCTACACCAATTTCTTCCAAACAAAGCTTAGAACCATGTTGCCAATGACAGCTTTCAAGTTAAATAATTGCATGAAATCGGTTCATCCGATTAGAAGCTATATGATGCCACAGACCAACACATAGATACACAGAGAGACGAAAAGACCCCACACATCACAATAACAAAGCACAACTCCTTTACGTTGAATGCCAAACATATTTTCTAAGTCAATACTTTATATTATGTTTTGTTTGGGGTATGCAAAAACAATTGAAAACTGATTTGAGGATTTCGCCTTTCATAATAATAAAATTAAATCTACCATCTATCTATCTTCTATCTACCAAAATATATACAAATCAATTTCCGTGCATTAGGCTCGCTAAAACTCGAGAATGGCTCGACCGATTCCAATAAAAAATATATTCTTGTGTTCGTAACTGTACGAATAAACTTTAAAAAAAAAACACTGTTTGAATTTTTATTGAAATGTACCAGGAGTTAGATGATTTGTTCGCTTTAAGACAGATTCGCGTTTGGACAGAAATACACTAAGAAGTAAAGTGGTTTTAATAATTAGGTACTTACCCGCCCGCGACTTCGTTCGACTACTGTTTATCGCAAAAAAAAGCATCCTATTTTCTTCTAGGATATTAAAAACCAATGCAAAAGTAGGTATAGCACCAATCGTCTTGATGTTTTTTGACAGACTTGTTATTTCGTTTCCATGGCAACCACAGACCATTCTGTGATGGCAACCGTTCCTTACCGTTAGTAATCAACATTTTCCAGTTTTCCCGTGGAAACTTTCAATTTTCTGGGATAAAAAGTATCCTATGTTTTATTCCAGGGTATAAGCTCCATTCTAAATTTCATCAAAATCCGTCCCGCCGTTATCGAGTGATAGCTCCCCAAACAAACAAACAAACAAACAAACAGACAACGTTTCACTTTTTTATATTGGTATGGATTTATACAAGAAAAAGAAATAAGAATGCTCTTTGATGTTACAAACATCCTTTTAATTGTTACTTCTCGTACTTCTTCGTTACTTCTTCACGCTGGATCGTCTCAACGGATTTTGATGAAATTTGGTATGAAGATAGCAGATACCCTGGACACATTTATGAAAATCTTTATCATCCACGCAGGTGATACTGCGGGGTGCAGCTAGTTAATAATATGCAGTAGATGCGTAGCTCCCTCTTCCCCCTCTAACCGGTTCCCTCATAAGGTAGGGGAACTAATAGTGGATACTAACATAGGTGTTAGGTGTTTTTAGGGCACCCGATTGCTGTGGCACTGTAGTGTAATCCTATATTCAGCAGTAGACTTCTTCTTAATGATAGTCACAAACATTGTAAAATCAGCTACTTCATCTACCATTCTATCATCAATTGATGTTGTTGATTAATCGAGCGGCCTGACAAACTCTAACACCAAAGGCCAGCACTACCTCATACGACAAACAAACAGACATCAATAATGATCAGTCTAAAAATATACCTTTATTGAAATTATTCATGCAAGTATATGGAACTTGTCATTGCCATGTTTAGCAGCAACCGCATTTTACCCTAATTAGTAATTCAATTACTTTAATAATAGAAACTCATCACTGAAACATAGACTCAGACTTACTGAGGCAGTACGTGGCTCATTTTAATAACATCTGATGTTTATCTGTATTTTAGTGTTCCGTGGTTTTTATTTATTATAGGAAAATAAATAAATACTTAAAATATACACGATGTAGTTACATCGGAAATTAGGAAGGGTTGAACAGTGTAACGCCCACATAATCTGCATCAATGTACAAGACGAATTTGAAATAAATATTTTAACCATGTATGCAAACTTTTAATACTAATTTAAATTGAAAACTATTTATTGGTTCATTAACTTTGAAACAAAGTAGTATCATATCTTTAAATTTAAGTTTGTTAACTAGAAAAGAGCATTCTTTTTTTTCAAAAACGATAAATTGTTCAAAAAATGGCTAAATTGAAAAGTTGGTTTTAACAATTGAAAAAAAGTTGAAGCACACGTTTCCTTTTGTATTTTATAATGTGTGACGTGTCCATAATACTGATTCTAATCTGTTCCGCATAGACTTGACTAGGGTTATTAAACGGTCTTGCGTAATATTGTCGCATTCTTGTGAAATTGCTATTCTTAGTGCTGCCACTGTTGTGAGCACAGGATTTCTCGCATATATAGCACTTTTTAAATAGTCCCAAACCTGCCCTTAAGGTCCGGGCTGCGTGCTGGCCAATTCATGGTTGCATTAGGGTAAAATTTTCGCCTATGAATCTCATGTAAGGTATCACAAGATCTTTTAAAATCTCTGTTATAAAGCGATGTGCTGTCAAACCCCCTCTGTTACTGTTTTGACGAACAATCTTCCATGAACACAAGTACCGTTCGCCCGTTCATCGATATGCCACCCCAGACCATACTCGAACCGCCTCCAAAAGGAACACGCTCCTCTTCTGCGACCATCTGCACCATATAAACATGTCCTACAGTCATCGGTGGATAATACGGAGGCGCATTGCTATTCAGACCAATTTAGGTGTTCACGAGCAAATCTTAAGCGAGCATGTCTGTGAGCTGCAGACAATTTTGGACCATTTGCTGGTCTAAAAGGAGTGATAGAGCTCCTTCCTTTAGCCTTCTTTTAATTGTTCGTGCACTCATGTTTACTCCACGCACTTCATTCAGCTCTGTTTTGATGTTAACTGACGTGAGGAAACGATTTCGCAAGGAAGCTGACACAATAAATCGGCCATCACGACGGGTAGTTACTCGAGTTCTGCCAGTACCACGTCTCTTTTTGTAAGAACCTGTCTCTACAAACCTTCTGTACACTCTAGAAACCGTAGACTGATTTAAACTACAGTTTTTACCAATCGTTCGTTGATTAAAGCCTTGCCCCACCAATGCCACAATTTGTGCGGCTTGTTCGGACGAAGCATCCATATTATTGTACCCATACTCTTGTTGAGTTAAAAAGACTACCTAACAATTCTATTGGTAACAATAAATCAATTAGCAAATGAAAAAAACAATAACAATCAATTTAAAACTTTACCCTAATAACACGCAAATTTGAGAACAAGTGTAAATTTTCTTTTCCCGGCCAAAATCATTTGTTTTGCAACAGTTCCATTTTTTATGATTATTGGCCAGTCTTCACTTTTGAATTTATGTAAATCTAAAAAGTTTTTAAACATATTAAAAATATTCATGTCCCGAATATATTTATTTATTTAGTTTTTTTATTCAAATCTTATAACTTTGATGAAATATTGATTTCATTTATTTAAATCGGATTTGTGGTACAAGCAGACGACCAAAATAGACCAATATATATTTGTTGGAATAATACAATATTTTTAATTTATAAACTTTGTACCCTGGCTTAAAAGATGAGAATTACCAACAGTTTTCCCATTTCTGGCGTACAATTTTCAGACTACTTACGGATTTTATAATGGTTACAGGAGTGCGTTCACGGGTTACTAACAGAAACAGCTAGTTTAATTTTTATAAATACATAAAAACTGTTGAACCTTAACCTGAAGCTACGACTCGCACAATTCTTTATTTTTTCACGTCCTCATACTTAGGGCTGTGTGACGGGTGCATATTAATGAACCGAGAAAAAACTTGAGTTCTCTGTCCATCATCAAGAAAACATCTATTTAAAACCTTTTCTTCTTGTAGTAAGAGTTATTTTACCGCGGCAACTTCCTGCGTAATTTATGTACCTAGAAACTCGCTTTAGAAGGTATTAGGATAAAAAGTGGAATCATCTTGTAACGAGTTATGCGGGAGTGGAACGCGGCAAAAAGTGTTTTCCCTTTCATAGGATAGGAAGTTCATCCACCCTTCGAGATGAAACCGGAAAGAATACGTATACAATCATACATAGGTTCCTATAGAGTATGGAAGTTACTAAGAGCGTAGGTGAGTCAAACTGGTAGAGCAGTCAATCTTCTAACGCTTTCCATAACAAGTTCGAATAAAGAAACAGAGCCCTTATTAGCTACTAGGTGTGCCCGTGGTTTCGCACACGTTGTCATTTCTCGAGGTTAAAAGTACTGTACTACTACTATGTATAGTACTTACTGTACAGTGCTACTGTATGATGTTGCTATTCCAAGACCTAAAATACTCGTACACCAACATTTGATCAAAATTCCTTCAGCCGTCAAAAAACTTTTTATCGATTGCTCCACTTCCACTCATCGGATTAAGATACCAAGTACCCCAGTTTTTACGTCAACAGTGAAAACCGCATCACAATCGGTCCAGTAGTTTTTAAATGATGCGTGAACAAACATACATACAAACAAACAAACAAACAAACAAACAAACTATTGTCAACTTGATGAATAAATAAATAAATAAATAAACAGACAAACATGATTTAAAAATGTGTAATAATCTTGTTCAGTAGCTTATTTAAGAACCCTAGACTATTTTTTTATTATCTTCTTGTAGTCTTTTTCGTACTTATTGTTTTATTATAAGCAAAGATAACCATTCAGACACGTAATGCGTCGCGTTACGATATCTTCGTGGTCTGGAATGGAACTATCGTATTGACGTCACGTTTTTTGCAAGAAATTTCGTGTGGCATAGCAAATAAGCGCCTCGTAATGACGTCACACGTTTTCTGCAAGAAATTTTCGTGTGGCATAGCGAATAACCACCTCGTAACGACGTCACACTTTTTTGCAAGGAATTTCGTTTGACGTCATTATTGCCGCACGATTCCACGCAGATATCGCATCGCGAGTTACGTGTCTGCATGATCATATTATAACGCACAGCTTCCAATCATTAATTTTTTGTCAGTACCTACATACAATGTATGAAATCTTTCACACGCTTTTCAAATATACCTACTCAGGCCTACACATAGATGAAGATACCGATCGCTAAATATTAACGAAAACAATTGATTAGTTTACAACAAATGCAAGTCTCTGCAACCACTACTATATAGTACTACGAGTATATATGCTACAACCGAGGTACCGAGCAAAATCGTCTATTATCTATTAGTGATCATCGTGGGCGCCGGGAGGATGAGTGCAAGGGGGTGCAGTTGCGCCCCCCTGGCTTTACACATTTTAATTATAGATTTGTTACAATAATTATATACCTATCTTATGTAAAAATTGTTAGGATGTGGGAAAAACATTGCATGAATAAAAATTAGAGGTCTGGGTTGTTGTCCAAAATGGATAATTGACGATAGATATGAGTGTCTTCCTTTACCCTTTTAGTTCCTTTCCCTATGAACACTGAGCATGCACAGATCGTTCAGTCTTGTATATAATTTAATTTTCTGAAATGATAGAAAGAAATAACTATTTGCTTCGATAGCGCACATTTAGTTGTATTAATTAAAATAATCATGATGATTTGAAATTATATTATACTTATACGCTGACAGAAATATATCGTGCCTAATGCACCACCACTGAAAATAATCCTGCCTGCGCCTATGGCGATTATGGGCAAAGAGAATACAAATAGGAACTATTTTCATGGGTACCAATTTTTCTTATATTTTTTTAATGGATATGTTAAGAAGATACTAACATTTCCAAAACAAGCGTACTTCAACATTTTTGTTCAAAGATGTTGAAGTACGCTTACTGGCGTAAGAGTACAAAGAGATTAAATTACACTTACTTACTAGAGCAATTCAACCTCTTTGAGTATTAGACGTCAGTGTACCGAAAACTTTGCGTGCTGCCAATAGTAGACGCATAGTTCATCGCAAACAAGATAATCGTAAAGTTTCCTATAAAGTTCGTTGATACCGACAATAACAGATACAAAATTTAGGGTTTAACACACCTTGAGCAATTTTATTTCTTCTTGTGCTTTTCAGTCTTTATCTTTCTACTATTGGGTATAAGCCTCCTCTGCTTGACGTCACTCCTTTCGATCTTGTGCTGTCTTAATAAACTGTTTTCCAGCAAATCTGGTTACGTCTTCTTCTTGTTCTTATCTAAGAGCCCACCTCTTGTCGGTGGAGTAATTTTGCTGTCTTCGGCCAAAGCTTTGACTTCCCTGTACGACATGACATTTATCTTCTTCTTTATCTGATCTGTTAATTTCCTTCTAGATGTGCCCCTTCCTCTCTTCCCTTCTACCTTCCCTTCTATGATGGTTTTATGAAGCTGTCACGTCGTATAAAGTGGCCAAACGTCTTTTCTCTTCTCTTTTTTATGGGCGATATTAAGTTTCGTTTTTCTTGTACGAGACTGAGTACTTCTTCGTTCGTCTTTTTTTCAGTCCAGCTTAAATAAGCTGGACTGAAAAAAAGGAGAAAAGGAGAAAAGAGGCAGTAGGAGAGGTAGGAGGAGTGTAGGAGGCGCATGGAGAAAATTCTCCATGCGCCTCCTACACCGCATTTCAAATGCTTCCAGCCTTGCACGGTCTTTCTGTGTCATCGTCCACGTCTTGCTATTGTACAGATCAATGCTCCAAAAGTAAATGTTTATGGGTATACCTTTTTCTGAGATTTTTTGCAATTTTGGATGTTCTTTTTGCCATCGATATCTGGTTAAGCCACCACTCCATAAAACTGGTATCAAAGCAACTAAATAATGTCTAATTTTTATTTATATTATTTTACCAAAACTTAGACAATTTTTCAATCATCTCCACAAGAGATTATCTTATGAAGGCCACTGGCAATGCAGTTGAAGTGGGAACCTTTTGGTATAATTTCATTTGGATCTATCTATACTTATAATGAAGCAATAAGTACGAAAAAGTCCGTACAAAGACTACAAAGAAGATAATTTAAAAAAATGGTCTACCCTAGACCATTTTTTAAAAAAGCTATTTAAAAAATGGTCTAGGTTTTGTTTGTTTTGTCTGTATGAATATTTGTTTGTTTGTTTGCATCACGTAAAAAACTGGACTGATTGCGATGCGATTTTTACTGTTGGATAGCTTAGGGTTTGACTTAAAAACTGTTGTACTTAGTATCTCATTCCGATGAGTAAAAGCCGAAAAATCGATTAAAAAAAATTACGGCTGAAGGAATTTTGATCAAATGTTGGTATTTTAGGTCTAGCTCTACATAGAGTACTTTTAACCGAAAGAAACGACCACGCGTGCATAGCCGCGGTTATAGCTAGTATATTAATAAAAAAATGTTAAACTACTGACTCGAAGATGAATTATTTAAAGTTCAATGTTGCTATGTGGCTGCTAACCAAAACCGAGGTAGCGTAGTGTTCATTAGCAATGGCAACATTGTTGAGGCTCATTTCGTTCGTCGTCTCCGAAATTTTCACGTCTCGCCACATGCATATTGCATGCAATCTGCTGCAACATTGTTCGTCATTGCGCGGAACAAGAAGCACAAAATGAGCTCTCACATGCAGATCCATAGATTAGAGATATGTAGCTAGATAACATCTGCCTTTTTGAAAGGGCAAAATTGCTACATAAACTAACGTGTGCCGGATTTATTAAGACACTAGTAAAGAGTAAGTTTCAAAGTCTGGCGCATCGACGTGAGGTCGCAAGCCTGTCGGTATTCTACAGATTGCACTATGGAGAGTGTGCACAAGAACTGCACAACAGATGATGATTCCCCCATCACCTTTCCATTACCGTACGACTAGATGATCAGCAAAGCGCCATCCTTTTATGGTTGAAATACCTCGCACAAGAACGAAGCGTTACGCTTCTTCATTTATTATAAGAACTACAAAGGAGTGGAATGCTCTACCCTCGTTAGTGTTTCCGGTAAAATATAAGCCAGGTGTGTTCAAGCCAAGAGTGAATTCGTATCTACTACGAAGCGTATCTACACCTTCGACCACATCATCGCTTTCCATCAGATGAGATCGTGGTCAAACGATTGCCTAGTCAATAATAAAAAATGTATATAACGGTTGTCACTCACGGGTAACGGTTAATTTTATCGAATACAAATGTTGTAGATAGTTGTTTTGACATTTTTGTTTGCGTCGAGATTCTCTGAGCAAAATTCGTGTGAAGATGTCCGAAAGCCGCGCCGCCGAGTTTTCGGCAAAATAGCCCGTGCCAGGCCATATTTAAGGGTTTTTCCATAAATATGTTAGGTCAACCAAAAACCTGATAAATGTGAAACTTAACTTGAATGTTTTTGAGATCTTTATTTCTCCGTAATCGAGACAAAACGTGATTAACAGAATTTCATTCCATATATTTTCTTATCAAAAATTACGTTATTTTCAGTAACATTTTCATTTTTCTACTCAACGACTTAAGTTTTATCTCTAAAATAAATCTCACAGCAAGAACATATAGTTTATTATCCACCGTCAAGACAAAATTTACCTTACTATATTATTAGCCTGCCAATAAAATAAATAACTTTTACGTCATTTACTTCTGATCTAAATTGTGTGTTCAAACAGCGCTCGCGATATTCAACCTTGTTCACCTTGTTGTTTGTTGTTGTTTCACCTTGTTCCTTCAGTGCTTGTTGTGGGTGGCAGAGTGTAGAGACAGAGCTAGCGTGGGAAAATGTATTTAATGGAGCCAGGCCTTATATTTTTACCAAATGAATATCCAAGTTTATCAGACTGAACTGTGAAACCCATAAACACAGTAAATCACTATTCAAAAAATAATGGGGCTCTACCGGACCTGCACTGCCAACACAATTGAAAATAACGTCAGATTTCATACAGATAAACGCTATCATGATTCCATAAAGGGGTCCAATAACGACAATGTTAGGTGCTTATTTTTAATTTCACCGTACCTTTATATGCTAATCGAGGGCAATTTATCATTTAGGACGTATGAATGGCGACATTGGTGTACTGGGGTTAAATAATGGTTGAAAAACCAGTCGGCAAGTGCAGATCGCATCTTTTGGTACCAGCGTCACCAGTGTGACCCTGAGACTGCTGGAAAGTGATGTGGGATGATTGCGAGATCAGTGGCATGGGATATTTATAAATTTCAATCAACCGACAGGCAAATCATTGTATCACAGAAAGTTAAAAAAAAACACACACGCTAAACAAAAGTTCTACGCATATGTTCACAAGCAAGATGAGAAACACTCATTGCAAATTACCCATCTAAATAAATCTCATGAGTTATTGTGTTTTAAAATTAAAGCACTAATTTAAAGAGTATTCTTCGTCTCGCCGCAGAATTATGAGGATTGAAAACAATTAAAATTTTAATACGTTCGGCTCCGAGTGGACTGTGGGTAATAAGTTTGACTTTGGGTGTCATTTAAATCATTTACGAGTGCCATTGTGTAGTGGAGGCACAGAATAGCCAGTACCAGTGTGGAGGTTGGTTATTTATGGAATAGCGAAACCACAACACGCAACGGAAGCCTTTTTAACTGATTTAAAAAAAAAATAGGTGCTCAAGTTGATGTGGATGTATGTAATATTGTAAAAAATGTGTAATATTCATCTAAACACATTTAGTCTATATGAGTATCTGAACAAATATACCAAATTTCGCGAATGTATGTATATATTTATGTATTTATGTTTGTCCACGTATTTCTCCGAAACTACAAGACTGTTTGCAATAAAAAAGTGTATTAATTTTAGTATCTTTCAACTTAGGGAATAATCCAAGTTTCATCAAAATCGGTTTTGTAGTTATTTGCAATAAAAAAGTGTATTAATTTTAGTATCTTTCAACTTAGGGAATAATCCAAGTTTCATCAAAATCGGTTTTGTAGTTATAAAGATATGGACTGTTAACTGTTTACAGTATTGCTTTTTGCTATCGAACGAATTTGGAATAAGTACTTTATTTTCTTAGGCCTACTTTAACGAAACTAAAAAGTAAGAAAAAAACTAATTAAAAAAACAACTCAATTTTTGGTCGGTTTAAGCGTAGAACACGCGAACAAAAAAAGTTATTTATTTCTATTAAGTTTTATACGATTTGATGTCTTTTTTTTAAATAAGTTTTTATATAACCTTACTTTTCAAAGGCTCTTCGTACATTTGGTGCGAAATGGACGGACAATAAAGATACCTTAAATTCGCGTAGGTAAGTTAAGTATGTAATAAATTCTCCCTAGCAGTAAGGTTTCCACCATGAAATCTACAGCTCGCAATATCATTTTTAAAATAAGTATGTAGCTTGAATATTTTATTTTCATTATTGTTATTCTATACTAGTGGCTCTATGAGCTGTAGACCTGAGCGTACAAAAAGTTTTTTGCAAACAATCTAGCGGTGCACAGTAGCGCCATCTAGTTACCTTATTGTAAAACTAACATTAATAACTAAGGTGCTCCATAATCCCTAGTAGGTAAAGGGCTGATTCCACTGGTAGAAACCTAAAAGTGAGCTATTCTGCTCATCATGACGAAGATATTATGAGACCAACTTACTACCTTACAAATAAAAAATGAATCATTGAAATCAGATCTAATAAGGCGATATTCAGAGGGCTGTGTACCAAGTTTCGTCTAGATCGGTTGAGAAATGCGACCTGTAGAGGAGAACAGAGATCCGGACATACGAAAGCATTTTTGCCCAAGCTGAAACGGAGACGCTTCGCTCGCGCTTTGCGCTCGCTCGGTCAACTGTCAAAGCCCATTCATTTATTTTGTAAGCAGTTTCATTTCATCCTACCATAAAGTTTCTAAGGGCATTCATAAAGACTTACCACCCGCGGTTACTCACGAGTCACGACTCTACCAATTTGTAATGCGATTTCAAGCCAGAGAAACTATGGGATAAATATTTTGTATTTTCCTACGAAGTTTTTCATGAAAAGTTTTTAAGTAAATATTTAAAACATTACCCACCTAAATAAGCGTTCTTTTTATTGTCAAATGACTTTACCACCTGCTACGGTCAATTCGCCTTAAAATGAGTTTAACCGCCCGCGACCGCGTTCATCTGTTCATTTATAACAACAGATAATTTTAGGTACATTTTATTTACCTATTTTCAAATCCGTTTGAAATATTTGTCTAAGCATAACCCAATAATAAAGTTAAACTATAGTGTATTTACATTTTGTATTTTTATTTTGCTAGCTTATTTATATAATTATTACGTTACGGAAGAAGTGAAGACCATCTTTACCAGCGTAGTAACAAAAAAGGACGTTGTGTAGGATGTTACAATAAATTACGTCTCACATTGAATAGCACACAAGCTTGCAAAAACACTAAACGAATAATGACATATTATGCGAAATGTAATCAAACTATGTGTGTTACCATGCTTCAATGAAAAACATTTCCCATAAAATATCCAAGCAAGTAGCTTGAATTCTTTGCTATAATAAAAATTTAATTGTCAATTGAGGTTTAATTTTTATTCTATGACTAGTCGCTACCAAAATTGAACAATCTTTAGTTTGCGGTACGAGATACAATCGATACCAAATTTTTATTTCGTATCTATTTTTTTGTCTATATGTCATAAACGCGTACGAAACAATCTAAAGATAGAGCAATTGAATATTTTATTCACAGAAATTAAATTAATAAAACATTTATAAAAAAATATGCTCGAGGTTCATAATTTTCAACAAAAAAAAGTTTTAGTAGATTCTAATATAACATATGCTAGAAACAGATTATAACTATTATATTATAGTCCACTCTCATAAAGTTTTCTGTGAGAATTGTGTTGCCACAATTAATTTAATATTAGCTCGGTTGTTAGTTGACAGCTAGTAATAACTTAGAAATTTTCGGTGGAGGCAACTGCATATATGATTTTTCTTTGTATTGCTATTACCGCATACTATTTTTGTAATAATTATCTACATACTTAGTTATGTTAAAATTTACCTCAATCATTAATTATATAGATAATTGTTAGCATTTAACTAATAAATACTTTGCGTAAATACATAAGTTATAGGTACAAACCTTATATTTACAGTTTGATATTTGATTATAAAATGGTTATAGGTTAGAATATTTACCTATAATTAATTAATAGGAAAATTATAATTCCTGAGTGTTGTTTTTTTTTTTTTTGGAAACTAACGCGTACTAACTAGCTCACGTCGCGCCTTGCTAGCATAACACTTCCAGTAGAAGGAGTTCAAAAGAGTCCGAAACCAAGTCGGAGTACTCGTATATCCAAACTTCTTACTCATGAGTTTTTGCCGTTTAATAAACTTTTAATAGGTATGTTGTTTTCAATTACTTTAAACATTTTATCTAAATAAGATAAGTAGGTACACAAAATCCTTATTTTATGTGATGATAGTAAAATCAACTTAATTTTACAATTCAACGTTAACTACGAAAGAGGAAATCCCCATATTAATTGGTCTTCTTATCTGGAGTGTATGTTCATCTGCGGATTATTATAAATCAATATAACTACCTGGAGATAATCTTAATAGTGTTTAAATCTGGTTATTAAATGTTGCTTGTTTAGGTGACAATGGCATGAGGCAAAATCTATACGGATGGAAGGATTTTTTGATCTGACATTGAAAAGTGCTAGGTATACCTACCACAATCATCAATGAAACAATTCCTTATTGGTAAAAATATTTAAAAAAAAAAGAAAGTTTCTAACTTTTTATTTATTTATTATTCTGCTCTAATATTTCCACTGCTGAACATGGGTTTCCCCCATGATAAGACCATGATCACCACGATATATTTCGCCATGATCGCAGTACATGTTGGTGATCGCAGTAGATGTTGGTGACCGCAGTACATGTTGGTGATT
The DNA here is from genome assembly GCA_946251855.1 of Alsophila aescularia. Taxonomy (NCBI): domain Eukaryota; kingdom Metazoa; phylum Arthropoda; class Insecta; order Lepidoptera; family Geometridae; genus Alsophila; species Alsophila aescularia. Next base: position 48,221,963 of record OX276378.1, read on the forward strand.
GCAGTAGATGTTTGTGATCGCAGTCCATGTTGGTGATCGCAGTACATGTTGGTGACCGCAGTAGATGTTGATAATTGCAGTACATGTTGGTGATCGCAGTACATGTTGATGATCGCAATAGATGTTAGGTTATTGCAATAGATGTTAGGTGATTGCAATAGATGTTGAAACACAGGAAAACACAGGAAAATGATACTGCCTATTTCCTGCATTCCTTTTGCTGGTTCTTACAGCACCTAGGGGTGAGACGGGGTGGGGTGCACCTATTATTAATTGATTTGTTTTTGGAATGCTACACAGCATAAAACTAATTTATACTTATTTACCCTATGCTTAGAAACAAGCAAGATGACAAGCATTACTTTTCAGTTACAGTGCGTCATACCCGTTATGACATACTGAGCCGAAACGTGGACACTGACTGTAAGGCTGGTCCAATCGCTCAGCGAGCTAACGAACGCGCTAAGCTCTGGGTTTCTTTGAGGGATCCTTAACGAGGAGATACGGCAGAGAACGAAACTCACTGACATAGCTCAAAGAGTCAGCAAACTCAAGTGGCAATGGGCAGGTCACATATGTCGAAGACTCTATGGTACAGGTGAGTTCTTTAGTGGAGACCGCGTATAGGCAAACGTAGTGTAGGATGCCCTCCGGCCAGACGGAGCAACGCCTTACGCAAAGCAGCTGGCAGCAATTACTTGAGAAGAGCCGAAGATCAGGCTCGGTGGTGCGCATTAGGGGAAGCCTATGTCCAGCAATAGACTAATGCAGGCTGTTGATAATGGCTTTCCAGTAGGCATGTTAAATTTGCCCCAAAAGCTTAGTGCAGATTGGCAAGTCAACGATAAGATAAACGGATGATTTTTCACTGACTATTTGTCCTTTTACGGAAGGTTGAAGGAATTAGGCAGTGTCGTGCAACTTTCGCGCCTATATACACATACACCCTCACACACACGCACACACAAATGGTAGTACAGAAACCATTAAAATATCCACTTTAATTTCCGGTTATACCAAAAGCATTATTACTAATATACGTAGGTATAGATGTTAACAAAAAAGCTTTTTGCCCGAATGTAAGATGCCAGTTCAATAAGTCATTTCTTTTGACCATCCATCAAGATCACGTCTAATTATGTTAACGCATTTCAAATTATTATCTTTTGTCTTACACCTATCCGGTGTGTACGAAAGGCTGTCTTGGAAATCTCAGATTTCTAGTACCATCTCGCAATAAATTTGTGAACATATCTATCTATAATGTAAGCAATTTTGAATTTTCTCAGTATGTCAAGGTGTTATAGTATCTACATAATATATGTTTTAGCTCTCGCTTAAACTAACTAGCCTAGTTTTTGTGAGAAGTTAAATCATTTGTAAGTCGTATACAAATCGTGTTGGTACAAGTGATTAATCGGCTGGAGTACAAACACTTGTGTACCTACTGAGAATAACGACTGACTGTACATGCATATATGTACCTTTACAGTACTCACCTATCTCAGACTCAACCCAAATTAAAGAAAGAAATCTAACACGAAAATGAATGAGATGGCGAGAATACATACCAATATATAAAAGTGAAACGTTGTCTGTTAGTTTTTTTTTTGTTTGTTTGTTTGTTTGCTTTCACACGATAATGGCTGGATGGATTTTGATGAAATTTGGAATGAAGATAGTCTATTTTCTAGAATCAAACATGGGATACTTTTTATCCCGGAAAATTGTAAGTTTCCACATGAAAACTGGAAAATGTTGATTACTTGCTGTAAGGTGCAAAGGAGTGGAATGCCCTGCCCTCGTCAGTGTTTCCGGTAAATTATAACCCCGGTGTGTTCAAGTCAAGAGTGAATAGGTATCTACTAGGCAAGCGTGCTACACCTTCGACCACATCATCGCTTTCCATCAGGTGAGATCGTGGTCAAACGATTGCCTAGTCCGTAATAAAAAAAAGGTACAATTGCCATGGAAACGAAATAACAAGTCTGTCAAAAAACTTCAAGAGCATTGGTGCTATATTTACTTCTGCATTGGTTTTTTATATCCTAGAAGAGCATAGGATGTTTGTTTGGTTGGGGAGATTAAACGCGATAACGGCTGTACAGATTTTGATGAAATTTAGAATTACTCTGGAATAACACATAGGATACTTTTTATCCCGGAAAATATCAATTACTTGCTGTAAGGAACGGCTGCCATGGAAACTAATAACAAGTCTGTCAAAAAGCATCCAGAGCGTTGGTGTTATAGATAATACAATACGTTGATGCCATTTATACTATTAAAGAAAGGGAGGATTAGGGACCAACTATTCAGCGTGGACCGCGTATATTAGGTGCAACGCACACAATTGGTCTCAGTCGTAATCGGAGTTGGTTGGTATAACACGTGCGTGTTCTTTACCAAATATTATTCGGATTCGCAACAAAAATGCATTCCTGTTCTTTTATAAGGTGCACAAATAGCTCAAGAACCAAAAATAAGTTCCACGGCATTACTTTTCACTCGTAAGATTTTTATATCATAATTTTCTTTAAAATTCTACTGATTGATATTGTTTGTAAATCACCATTTGCAGAAAGGGACAGAAATATACGATTTGTAAGAGTGCGACAAGACAAGCGGCATATAAAAGTACGCTAAGTATCCATCACTTTGTACTATCAGGAAGAAAAAAACATAGACCATAGAATTGATTTTATTCAATTAAAAATTGCATATTTTATTTTAATCTGCCTACCTTTAGGTATTTTCCCCTTTTTTATATTATTATCGTCAACATAATAGATCCTTTTTAATATGTTCCTGATATTATATTGTTCCTAATAGGCTCTGCCGTACTTTCGTTTTTGCCGATTCAAAGCGCCCCACTGAGCGTACAATAGTACCAAAAAAAGTAAATACGTTAACTACTTACGTACGTAGTAAATACGTTAGTTCCGTGGACGCTCACTACTGCCAAAGTACTGCTATCAGCGCCAACAGCCAAAATGGCGATAATCAAATGCGCTAATTGCGAAGTTCGTCAATAGTCTGTCTCTAGACAGACTATTGACGAACTTCGCAATTAGCGCATAGTAGTACTCTAGTACTAGTAATATTGCCTTGGGGAAGGCCTAAGTTCCGCAGTGGACTTCTAAAGGCTGACATGATGACTAGTAGTATGCAGCTGTCTATGGGGAAGAGCCAGACTGGCTACCCAACAATAACAGTTGATTATGTTCAATACACTTCAAATCAGACAGTATGCATACAACTCACAGAGGATATAAGAAGATATTAAAGAGCGCAGGTCCATATTTTTGGGTAGGTGATATGTACTTACCTTATAAAAATACAACCTTATAAAATGCCGTGAATTTAAAAAAATAGACGATTTCTTGGCCGTTAATGAAACTAGTCATGTCAATCGACCGGAAAAAATATAATAAACATAAAGTGTATTAAAAACTGCCTAAGTGATATATTTTGTGAGATATTTGGGTATAAAAATATTTTTTCGTCTTTTACGTGCGTTAGGAACATAAAGTTGCAATATTGTTTTTCAGTCTTGGTCAGGGGGTTGATGAGGGGGTCTGATGAAATTAATGTCACAGACAACAGTAATCTAACTTGCGCCATACCATTTTTTTTTTTTTACGGACTAGGCAATCGTTTGACCACGATCTCACCTGATGAAAAGCGATGATGTGGTCGAAGGTGTAGCACGCTTGCCTAGTAGATACCTATTCACTCTTGACTTGAACACACCGGGGTTATAATTTGCCGGGATTTGACGAGGAGAGGGCATTCCACTCCTTTGCAGTTCTTATTTTAAATGAAGAAGCGTAACGCTTCGTTCTTGTGCGAGGTATTTCTACCATGAAAGGGTGGCGCTTTGCTGATCGTCTAGTCGTACGGTGATGGAAAGGTGATGGGGAATCAGTTTGTGCAGTTCGTGTGCACACTCTCCATAGTGCAATCTGTAGAATACCACCAGGCTTGCTACCTCACGTCGATGCGCCAGACTTTGAAGCTTACTCTTTACCAGAGTGTCATCCCCAATGAGCCTGATAGCACGTCTCTCAATTGAATCCAAAGACTCGAGCTGATACTTGGCAGAACCGTCCCAGAGGTGGCAGCAGTACTCCATACAAGATCGGACCTGTGCTTGATAAAGATTCAAAAGCTGTCCCGGTGTGAAGTACCGCCTAACCTTAGACAAAATACCAAGTTTTTTTGCAGCTACCTTGGCTTTGGATTCAATATAAGACCCAAAATTTAGGTTTGATGTGAGTTCGACACCCAAAAGCTCCAAATGGTCGCCTATTGGTATTGTTACACTTTGGAAAGATGGAGATCGGTTTAGAAGACTCTTTTTAGCAGAAAACAAACACGCCTGCGTTTTATTAGCATTAAACTTAACCAGGTTAGCATCGCCCCAATCGGACACGGCTTCTAAGGCTAAATTTAAACGGTCTACCATAGCCTCTCTCTGAAACTGGACAGCGTCACAGCTGGCTTGAGCATTGGAAGTGTATCTCTCAACTACAGTACTGTCATCAGCATACCCAAAGGTACTGCCATCAGCATAACCGGGCTTCAGAAGGTCATTAATGTGCAGTAAAAACATTGTAGCCGAGAGAACCGATCCCTGAGGTACACCGGCATTGATAGCCATTTGATCAGACGAGCAGCCCTCTAAGACTACTCGAATAGATCGTTCCCTAAAGAAATCAACTATCCAATTGCATAAGCCAACAGGTAAACCATATGAGGAAAGCTTGTTTAAAAGGCTATCGTGCCAGACCCGATCAAATGCCTTCGATATGTCAAGGGAGATGGCAAGCGCCTCACCATGCATCTCTATGGCTTCGCTCAGTACGTGAGTGGCATACGCGAGAAGATCCCCAGTAGACCAGTTTCGGTGAAATCCGTATTGCCGGTCACTGAGAAGATCATTGTCTTCAAGGTATGCCAAGAGCCTAATGTTTATGACACGCTCCATACACTTACAGAGTAAGGAGGTTATCGAGATGGGACGATAATTGGTCGAACGACTGCCCTTTTTTGGTACTGCTTGTACATTGGCAAGCTTCCAGCTCTTCGGAACTTTACCTGAGCGGAGAGAGAGGCGGTACAAACACGTTAAGATGGGAGACAATTCAGGCGCACAGTTTTTCAACACAATCGCTGGAATACCATCAGGACCACTGGCCTTGTTCACATCTAGAGCTCGAAGCGTTCTGAAAACCTCCTTCTGGCGAATGGGAATTTTGGGCATAAAAACCCCGCAATGGGGAAGGCAGGAAGGTGTCTTGCCAGAAGCATCTAGATGCGAGGCTTCTGCAAAAAGAGAAGCAAATAAATTCGTTTTGTCTCCAGCAGTGTGAGCTAGTGATCCATCAGGTTTCAGCAAAGGTGGCAGTGAGGGGCGGCAGAAGTTTTCTTCCAGTCGGCCAGGGACCAAAAAGCTTTGCTACCTACGGGGTATGAAGCCAGTTTGGCCCCAATTCGACTTTACGTGATCGAAATGAGCCTTTCTAAGTATCTTCTTGCAGGTCTTAGCGGCAACGTTAAATTTTCTTTTCTTAGCCCGAATATCAGAAGACTTGCGCTTTCGAGCATCAGCCCAGTTTAGATATGCCGCACGCTTTAGAGCCACAGCACGACCACAGCTGGATCCAAACCAAGGCTGAGCTTTGCTGGAAAGAGTCTTTTCACTGAATGGAATGAAATATTCCATTGCCTGACATATTACCTCTGTAACAGCAGACGCGTAAGTCGACAGGTCCTGGGAGGTGAAACATGTTTGCCACCAAGGGTACGATGCAAGGAATTGCCGCATCTCGTCCCAATCTGCTGAATTGTATCTCCACACGCGCTTATTACCCGTAAGGCTAGGATCAGGTGGGGAATATACTGAGACGGACTTAACCAGGCAGTGATCAGAGCTACCAAGAGGTGGGGATACTGATACGGAGTATCGGTCTGGTTTAGTTGTCATCAACAGGTCGAGACAGTTGGCAGTGCACGACAAATTAATATTGTCGTGAAGTTGGATGAAAAATAAACCCAAATATTTCTTAAAGTATATCAGAACACTTTTTCGTAGAACACTTTTTGTTTCTTATAATTTTCCCTATCGATTGACATTCATTTATGGCCAAGCAATCGAGTTTATTTTTTCTAATGTTCATCATAGTCTTATCAGCGGTCCGAGCGGGATTGAATAACATACTCGTATAAAGAAACTTTCGTTAATGGTATTATTGGACGAAAAAAGCTCATAAAAAACAACTGGAACTTGGCCCAAAGGAAATCGTTCAATATAAGCTTGCAAGATTTGACCTAAGCATACCTACTTACGTCTGAATGAAAACATGTAAAAAACTGTCAGGCATCTTAATAGCTGCGCCTGCGGCAATTATTCCCGTTGTAATTTTTCCGCTGAAAAATAAATCTACATTATATTAAAACAATTTAGCAATCGTTTGACCAAGATCTCACCTGATGAAAGCGATGATGTGGTTTAGTAGCTTATTTATTAAGTCCACTGAACCATTTTTTTATTATCTTCTATAGACAGACTTTTTGTTACTTCATCATCAACATCATCATCAGCCCGTACTCGTCCACTGCTGGACGTAGGCCTCTCCTTGAGAACGCCACTGGCCCGATCTTCGGCTCTCCTCATCCAGTCGCTACCTTTCGCAAGTCGTCACTCCCCAAGGCCGGCGGGCGCCCTTCACTACGTTTGCCTAAACGCGGTCTCCACTCTAAAACTCGTTTGCCCCAACGGTTGTCGGTTCTTCGAGTTATGTGAAGTAGCAATGGTCTGGCATTGCTAGTTCAACATAGAGCATAGCTCTCTCCATAGCATACTGCTTTATTATAAGTATAGATTAAATCTCATTGAAACTCTCCAAGAATTCGCACATTGTTTACACAGTGGGAAGACAACTTATGTGACAACATCGATCGAGTGACCTACTCTACTCCACAGCATTTACAATGACTGGAAACAGTTACAATCCCACGCACTTGTCCATGAGCCAATATTTACTTAAGCTGCACATTCTGGACCACTAACATGGAAAGCCAATTACTTGGGTATTTTTAAAACACTTTGTGCAAATCGAGAAGGCTCGAGCTGAGGCTTTGAATAAAAGTATTGCTACAGTAAAATAGCAAGATATATTTGTGTTATCGTAAAAGATCGAAATTTTCGGTAGGCTTTGATGAATAAGTAGGTACATTAATATTTAGCCCGGTTCTAGCACTTTTAGCGTTTTTCGATCATTTTTGAACGTCTTTATCTTGTTTTATAATTAACGCAGAACTGTGAAATTGGTATTACATCAAAATTTTACATATTATCTCGTACTTTGTAAACACACACACATGAACATGAATAGTATGAATTAACTAGATAGAAAATAAAATCAAAGATAACACTACTTTATGCTTAGAACATGGATTGGAAAGAGACCCCCGTCACTAAATGATATCAAAGATATACCAAGACAAAGACCTTATTATGATAGAGAAAATGGCTAAACACTTTTTAATTCAAAGCTTTAGTTTTCCTACAAATAAATAAAAACCTAAAATTTTACTCCCGAGACGTATCATCTTTCCCGCTTTACTTGATCACGGATGAGAGGGACATAAAACTCACTGACACCGGGCCTTAAGTTATTGTACCTACTTAATTACCTACTAAGTTTAGTATGAGGTTAGATACTTATTGTGCCTTATTTTATGTGCTATGTACATTAATAGAACACTAAGATCACTCTAAACATGAAGACGAATCGATTGATACCTCGCTTGTCAAAATCGGACCAAGTATTTAGTTTGAACACATAACCCTTACTTTGCCTTGCAGTACTCGGATAAAAAAGAGCCTATGTCATTATACCTGAAGACGAATCTATTGACACCTCGCTTGTCCAAATGGGACCAATAGGGGCGACGCTATGGTGGAACATCCGCATATATACATACATACATACATACATACATACATACATACATACATACATACATACATACATACATACAAAGACTGTTAACTTAATTACCCTTCCCTTGCTTCGCCGTAGTCGGGTAACAAGACCGCCGTTGTTAGGGTTTTACCCCGTGCTGAGCTAAATCATCCGAGGCCAGAGAAGCGTCGGCCATCTTGGTTTTGTGAGTGGTAGTGGTAATTTTAGCTTTTGACGGTAATTAAAATCTCCAGTATCAATATTGTACATTATGTTTTCTATAGGGGCCTTATCTATACCGATGTCAACTATCAACGAAAATATATGGTCATTTAAAGCGACCGCCATAGAAGGCCCCAGGCCCTATAACATGTCCCTGGACAGAAACAAAGGACCATAAACTACCATCACAGCGACCGACACCGGGAACAGTCGCGAGCTAGTTTATTGAGATTGCAACTGAGACTGGACAAGAACCCACGTCCCAGCCGCTTTTTTAGAGTTCCGAACTTAAAAGGTAAAAACGGAAACCGTATACGGTGAAACGAGTCCATACCGACTCGTCTCATAAAAAATAATACTTATTTAACTTACTTATTACATAAATAGTACATATGTCATATTCGTGAACAGGTGCTGCTTGTGGGGAATGGTCCAGCCTAGTTTGACATTTAAATGTGTATCTTTTATTATAATTTCCGACATTTAATTATTTTTTTGTCTCAAATAGAAAAAAAAACTTTCTTGGTGCTCTCTTTAACTGGCGTATTTCCGAAGCACGCACCGGTAGTGTCAAAAGAGTATTTCCTTTTCCCGTACTAGATGAGTTGGCACATGAAAGGGAAATTTCCTTTTCAAACTCAAAGTGTACTTAGACTACCTAATTTTATTCTTTTATTTTCTATTTATAATAATTTATGTTTTTCTCTTTGTACATGAGATATTAAGTTTTGACTTCTGAATAACTTTGACTTTGCTCCTTTTTATTAAACTCTACTACTATTTTTATTATTTTCATAAAACCACAGAATAAATGATAGTACTATTTGCAGTTACCAAACTACTTCAGTAAATAAACATCTAAGTAAGTCCATAATGTTAACAAAATCAACACTGGATTTAGAAGTTCGTGAGCGGCGCGCTCAGCGCAACTATTCACAGCCACGACATCGGCCAATTAAACCCTTTACACTTTACTTGGCCACGATCCTGAGGTGCCCTTGTGAATTCCTCGACCTTACGATAAATGTTTTTGTTTAGAGAACGTTTTAGCCCAGAAAATGACAGAATCTACTGTCTACAACTGAGACGAATTAAAACGCAACTTTGGCGAGTGACACTTCCAGGATACATCGCTTTGCTTTCTTTAGATATGATAGAAGTACAGAACAGCGCCAAAGACGAAGACTTGTGGCGCGAGGCGGTCCTAGGGGGTTGTCCTACCATTCCAGGGACCGACGCTCAGCGGACAACATTACAATACAATACAATACAATACAATACAATACAATACAATACAATACAATACAATACAATACAATACAATACAATACAATACAATACAATACAATACAATACAATACAATACAATACAATACAATACAATACAATACAATACAATACAATACAATACAATACAATACAATACAATACAATACAATACAATACAATACAATACAATACAATACAATACAATACAATACAACAACACTTTATTGCACAACAAGAAGAATATATAGGATAAACTCATGAAACAAACAACATTATGAAGTATAAACAAAAACAAATATAACCCAGGTGTGTTCAAGTCAAGAGTGAATAGGTATCTACTAGGCAAGCGTGCTACACCTTCGACCACATCATCGCTTTCCATCAGGTGAGATCGTGATCGTGATAAATAAGAAATGGCCTGCCCTCATCAGTGTTTCCGGTAAAATATAACCCAGGTGTGTTCAAGTCAAGAGAAGAGAATAAGTATCTACCAGGCAAGAGTACTACAGTACAGTACGATGTACGCGTAGATACAGACGTAGTACGCTTCTATCAGGTGAGATCGTGGTCAAACAATTGCCTAGTCAGTATTAAAATAAAACTTTGCTTTGCATTACGTTGACTTAATAAAAATGCTCTAAGCTCAGTAAAGGTACTCACAATATCTCCTTGTTTCTTTCCTGAGATCGCGTCATGCCAAACTGCGGCTAATAGTATGAAACGGATCCATCCGTTTAATAATATGCAGTAAAATGTGTAAACACTATAAAATATTTAGTTTTTTATAAAGTACTATATACGGCTACCAAGTTAAACTGCAGTATAATTTATAAATACTTCATTTTATGTTTTTTTACAGGTTTTATAAAATTCCATACAAGTTTAAGTGCAGTATTTGTACAGTATGTACTGTGTATTGTACTAATACTGCACTTTAATTGGGGGATACAAATAAAAAGCGTTTTTTTAAACAACTGCAGTATCATCAAATTGTATGGAGGCAAATAATACTGCACTTTAATTTATTTTTTTATTTAATCTTCTAGATAAAACTACCACTTAAAGTGTTACAAAATATGATGAAAATTTAAATACTGCAATTTAGCTGGTAAACACTGTTTAATAAATTTGACATATATTTGCAATTTCCGTATTCTAAAAAAGTTACAAAAAATACTTCTATAGTTGTATTACAAAAAAAAACTAATTTCATTTATAGATTTTTAAATGGGATTTCAGATTATGTATTTAGCTTAAAACTAACCAAATATCTATTACTGCACTTTAGGCTCGGGTGAGCAGTGCAGTAGCGGGCTAAAATGTAAAGCAAGATATAAAAACAAAAAAAAAAGACCGTTGATAGTTTTATATTATCTGCTCTCAACAATCGACGTTTCATGGTCTGGTTTTGAACCACCCTGACAAATCGACCTTTCATCTCTGTCTACCGTGGCTTGCTTTTTTGTTGGTCGTATGAGGTAGTGTTGGCTTCTGATGTCAGAGGGCCCTGACGGCGTCTGAAATGGCTTAACGACTGCTAATAATTAATAACAGCCGGAACCGACAGCCGCCATAGCACGGAGCGATGGAAACCGCACATAGAAAAGTCAAGTAAGCCAAAGCCTAGGACCGAATCCGGTATCCATGCTTACTACATGAAATAAACTTAGCTTTCAAGCTAATTCATAGTATAATTGATAGATTCAGGCGTTACTTTGCGGAAATCCATATTTAAAATGAACAAAATAAAAATATGTAGCTTACTTCCGCCAAAACTGTAAGTCAGACAAATGATAAATGGTAAAATTAACACAAGTAAAACCCCACGCTAAACAAAACCTTACCCCAGATTGAACTAATGAAAAATATAAATGAAAGAAAAGCTAAAAAAAGCTAAAGCCAGGCCAGGCCAGAAAAAACACTTATATACAAATAATATATATAAATATATATACACAATAAAAAAAAACCCCAAGCTAAACAAACCCTACCCAAATACAACTATAGAAACACTTATATATTCATATACATATAATATAAAAACACAATAAAAAACATATACCTCGATCCAAATACCAAACGTCTGACATCAATACGACACGTGTTTCGCCTCTACACGAGGCATGTTCGGGTGATGTTGACTCGTCGAATGCTGGACTGAGTTTTTCTCTCAGTGGGGTTTTACTTGTGTTAATTTTACCATTTATCATTTGTCTGACTTACAGTTTTGGCGGAAGTAAGCTACATATTTTTATTTTGTTCATTTTAATTCATAGTAATTGAGAAACTATCTACAAAACCCATTGAAGTGCAATGTACTACGCACGTGTGTTAGTACATAATTGCCCAATAACAAAAACCTCACTACCACATGTATTAAGTGTCACGACATTGGCTAATTGCCTACACTTACCCACGATCTCTATTTACATAATACATATTTAACATTATAATGAAGCAATCTATCGCTTACCAAACGTATTTGACTCGAAAGTAATGACTACATATTAAAATAAATTGGGAATAGACAAGGCTTGATGAAGCCCGTGTTGTGAGTTGTAAACAGCGTGCTTCTGATGTAGTGTAGGCGTCTAAAGCCCAGCGTTTATAGCTTATATTTTTCTTATCCAAATAGGTATTAAAACGATGCTGTGCGTCAATATAAGCCGTGTTTAAATCTATCTATCTATCTATATAAAATCAATCAAAAACTCGAGAATGGCTCCACGATTTTTTTTTTTTCGTACCGATATGGTTTAAATTAAGTAATAAAGGTTTGAACTTTTACTAAAATGTAGCAGTTAGTTAGCGCGTGTATTTGTGTGATTTATCATTGTATGTTTGTTACTTCTTCACGCTGAGACGGCTCAACGGAATTTCATGAGATTTGGTATGGAGATAGCTTATTCCCTGACACATAGGATACTTTGATAATCATTATCATCCACGTGGATGAAACTGCGAGCGCAGCTAGTTAATACATAATAAACTATTAGATAATTTTATAAACTAGAGGAGGTTTGAGTTTTGCATCCGTTTTTAGTGACTTTTATTTTTACAGATTTTGATTGGTATAAAGCAAAGAGTATACAAATGCTAGGTATAAAGATTCTTTCAATTGTAATGTTGCAAGTAGTCATTTATTTTTTTGCTTCAGATTACCTTATAGACTCTCGCAGAATGAGAATCGTCGGCGTGGCCACGTCCTGTAGTATTGTTTGTTTTTATATCGTTACTAGCTGCGCCCCACGGCTTTGCATGCTACAAATGTTACCCCTCCCCTCCACCCTTCCGCCCTCTCCCCCCTCCACTTCATCGAAATCAGTCAATCCGTTCTAGAGATATCATCGAAAAAGATACAAAATGTAAAAGTATGAATTTTTTTACCTAATTATTTTTTTCCTAATTTTTTCCTAGCTTTTAATAGTTATTCTGTTATTCTGGGTGGAAACATATCAACAAATTAAAGAGCATAAAAATCGGTCCTGCCGTTCTTGAGTTATCAATGGTGTAACTAACCTGTCTTTATTTTATATATTTATATATATATATATACTCTTCCGCAGACTCCAGTGCAGTCCAGTCCGCTCTAGTCCAGATAATATTTTTATTTCAATAACAAAATTTACGTATTTAACAATAAAAATATAATACCAAGCAAAAACTGAAAATCCAAGCCTAACGAACATCACAGCTAATAATAAAATATACGAACACATGCTTCTCATATAGATACATAGAAATCTATAAGCAAGTAAGTTCAACGACTTTTCATAAAACACCCACGCCTTATCCGAACCTAAAAGGATATATACATACATACCCTGTATCTCCAAGTACCAGCAACCCATATAGGAAATTTACTCGAGCGCTAAGTGTATAGTGGCTAAAAGGTGTCAGATACCAAGGTTTACTATTCCCCTAATGTGATACTTTACTGCTGTAAGGCTCACGCATTGCACTTTAAATTGTATGAAGCGTGCTTTTATTGCAGTTCCAGACAAATAAAACGAGTGAAGATATAGTCTGAGGGTCTTTGGCGCATATGTTAACTAGACATATTCTGTGTTCATTCATAAACTTATTACAGACCATGTGCCCGCCGCTTTGCCCGCGGTCATACGTGTTATTCTAGGACCAAAGTAACTATAAAGTGCAATATAATATATACATTTCATCAAAATTCGATAAGTTGTCAAATAGATTTTTATCGATTGCTCGGCTTCTACCGGTTTGAGATTCAAAGTACACCAGGTTTTAAGTCGCAACCAAAGGCAACAGTGGATAACAACAGTGCTTTCATATGTCCGGACATCCACCGGACATATGAAAGCATATTTGCCCAATCTGAAACGGAGACGATTCGCTGCGCTTCGCGCTCGCTCGGTCAGTTATCTAGATTTGCTGTAATATAAGTATGTATTTGTGTCAGAGTTCGATACGTCGCATGTTTTACAAGGCATAATAATTTTTCGTTCCCAGCGTTTGATAAGACAACGCCTACTGCTTGAGAATAATACTTATTTTTCTGGTGGAATTAATTGATCTTATATTCAATTTAAACGTGCAAGAATCGGGACAGTGGCTGCACGCCCTTCCATCTGCGAACCTCGGAACGCTGCTTGACAATGGCAGTTTCCGGATCGCCGCCGGTCTTCGTCTAGGTGCTGCTATTGTCGAACGTCATCGGTGTTCATGTGGCAGCGACGTCGACAGGTACGGACTCCATGGACTTTCTTGCCAACGAAGTGCTGGTAGGTTTTACCGCCACGGCTCAATCAATGAGATCATTAAACGGGCGCTTGCCACCATCAACGTACCTTCTGTACTAGAACCAGTAGGGATATTACGTGATGATGGCAAGCGCCCGGACGGCCTAACGCTGATCCCCTGGGAGCGGGGAAGGGCTCTCGTATGGGACGCGACTTGTGTTGATACGTTAGCCCCTTCTCGTCTCAGCGGGTCAGTCTTGAGGGCCGGAGCCGCGGCGGAGGCCGCAGAACAAGCCAAACGACGCAAGTATGTATCGCTCTCAAGCGACTATATATTTGTGCCGCTTGGCTTTGAAACATTTGGTCCATGGGGTCCCAGTACGAAACAATTTTTTAAGCAAATTTCTCCCCGCGTTATCGACGTCGCTGGTGACAAGAGAGCTGGCTCATTTCTCGCACAGAGAATAGCTATTGCTATTCAACGCGGAAATGCAGCTAGCGTTCTTGGAACCATGCCACATGAACACCAATTATTTTTAGATTATTAGTTTAGTTTTATGGTTTAGGTGTAGGTTTAATTATTTATGTTGGTTGTGTTGTTTTAGGTTTTTACTTTTTTATATTTGAAATGTAAAATTATATGTGTATTATGCTGTTAGAAATAAAATACACTTACGATTAAAAAAAAAAAAAAAAAAAAATCTAATATTACAAATTAACATAAAAAATATGTTAAATTATATTCTTATGAATTACATCTATAACGAAAAATTACTAAAAAAATATGTATATTTCCATAAAAAAAAACAATTTTATCAAATTAGTCTATTTAAATTTTACGTGATGAATTTGGCCAGGACCTCCCAGTCTAAAAGGAACACCCCGGCTATTGGCTCTCTAACGCCGATAGCGGGTTCAATACCCAGCGCCTGAGCGTGCTCCTAACGAACCAGATGCGCGGGCGCAGATAAAGCTGCATTTCAATACTGCATGCCGGACTTGAGTCGAGCACTGCATAATCCAAGACAATATTGGGAATACCCAACTCTCACAATGATTTACTGGCTTTGGTGTTCTGGCTGGTTTAGGATGGTTTAATTTTTTATTTTGGTCTATGGTTCACACTGTTTCTATTTTCAGCCAATGTCAAGTATTTATATTGTCATTAAATATTTAACGAAAAAAGGGGTGTTTAAGAGTTTATGACGCAGAACGTCACTTTCGCAGAATGTCACTTTCCCAAAACGTCCCTTTCACAGAATATCACTTTGAAGCCTTTGTCAGTCTGTCTGTCTGTGGCATCGTAGCTCCCAAACGGATAAACCTATTCCAATTCGGTTTTTCTTATATTTGAAAGGTTGAGTTAGCGAAATGGTTCCTAGCTTTGTTTGTAAGATATCGGTGCAGCCGTTTTCAAGATATTAAGTTCTGATTACTGTTTGTGATACACGTTGTGCACAATTACAGCTAGAAACTTTGAGTCAGATTTTCAGTATCGATGGTATACTTCGTAACCGCATTTATGAGGGTCTGATGATGAAGAGCAAATAAATACCTGATTTGAGGAGATCTTTGGCATCAAGGAAATCTAAAATATTTTTAAAATCTAAATGTTGGTAACTATATTCGGTCGGACGTTTTAAATGTTGTACAAAATCTATCTGTCTTCTATCCATACAATAAACTTATAATAAGGCAGTAAGTAACAAAAAAGTCTGTACATGGAAGATAATAAAATGAATGGTCTTGGGTAACTAAAAAAATATGTAAAATTGTTTTAAATCGGTTCTTCCTGTTTTTCTGCTGTCTTTCTGTTCGCGCATCACGTTAAATCAACTAGACAGATTGTGATGTGGTTATCACTGCTGGATAGCTTAGGTTTTGACTTAAAAACTGGTGTACTTGTTATCTCAAGCAATAAATAAATAATTATTTGACGGCCGAACAAATTTGCTATATTGTACTTTATAGATACTTTTGGTCCCGGTAAAATATAATTCTTTCACAGAGAAATGACCACACGGGCAAACCTGTGGGCACAGCTAGTACTACAATAAA
Organism: Alsophila aescularia; assembly: GCA_946251855.1. Lineage (NCBI taxonomy): Eukaryota > Metazoa > Arthropoda > Insecta > Lepidoptera > Geometridae > Alsophila > Alsophila aescularia. The sequence continues at coordinate 48,238,197 of OX276378.1, forward strand.
GCTGATGTTAACAAAATGTTTGTAACAAAGAAGAGAATTAAAAATAAATTGTCTCGGGGACTTAAAATAACCTACTGAACGAGAAGTATATATTTTTTTCAATGGTATGTCTGTATGTAGGTAGGTATATGCATCACTTAAAACTTATGGACTGATTAAAATTTGCTTTTTTTCATTTTTGGATATGTTTTAGTGGTTGGATATATGCTCGAAGACTTTGTATCTAAATCTGATGAGTTAAGGCTGAAAATTGACGGCTGATTTCGTATTTGGAATATTTGTATATTATAGGTAATTTAGGTCCCGAAAAATGACCACGCGACCAAAGACGCAGCCACAGCTAGTTTTAAAATATATAACTGCCCTAACTGTCAGTGTTTCCGGTAAAATATAACCCAGGTGTGTTAAATTTAAGAGTGAATAGGTATCTACTAGGCAAGCGTGCTACACCTTCGACCACATCATCGCTTTCCATCAGGTGAGATCGTGGACAAACGATGCCCTAGACCGTGAAAAAAAATATGTTAGAAGATATATTTTCTAGATAAGGTTCAGTGGCACTCATTAGAAGAGGCTTACGCGAGCAGTGGACGAATATAGGCTGATGATGATGATGATGATGATGAATATTTTATACCCCTATTAAAGCTAGGAGCCAAAAGGTACCGTTTGGCTTCAGTAAAACTGTGGAACTATAAAACTTTACACGAGCTTCTTGGGTAAACATGTACTGCCTAAAAATATAATAGGTAACAGAACAACACTGGTGTACAAGCAAACCATCCGTGTCGGCGTCGGCAGTACGGCCAAAATTCAGGTTTCCCTTGTAGACATCTGAAAAATACCAAAATACACTGACCTTCAAAACATAGTACCACACTTTTAAAATTAATACAGTTTTTATTAAATTGCTTGGCTCCTACTCATCGGATTGAGATACCAAGTACACCAGTTTTTACATCAAAACCTAAGATATACAATAGTGAATATCACATCGCAATCGGTCTGATATTGAGTTTTGAAGTACCAGTGTATATTGAGTACCTACCCAAATAAGCTTTGTTTTACCACAGTCGTTGCTTAACTGGAGATCGCTGTAGTTATTGATTGGAAACAATCAAAGATACCTGTGATACCTGTGGCATGTGCTCAAACTAATTAGGCACTTCAATCTCGATTCAAAATCCATACCAATATATAAAAGTGAAACGTTGTCTGTTTGTTTGTTTGTTTGGGGAGCTTTCACGCGATAACGGCTGGACAGATTTTGATGCAATTTGGAATGGAGATAAAGCTATCTCCATAGGTAAAAAAAAATAGGAAGAAACTAGGGTATAAGCATACCCTGGAATAAAACATAAGCTACTTTTTATCCCGGGAAATTTTAAGTTTCCACGGGATAACTGGAAAATTTTGATGTTTAATATAATTACAGCGAGTATGTAAGGAACGGTTGCCATGGAAACGAAATAACAAATCTGTGTAAAAACATCAAGAGCATTGGTGCTATACCTACTTTTGCATTGGTTTTTAATATCCTAGAAGAACATGGGATGCTTTTATTCGCGATACACTGTTATGTAGTCTGCGCGGACGAAGTCGCGGGGGAAACCTAGTTGTAAATATTATCCAAATCAAACCACAAAATGCGGTGTAACCCTTTTCACGTAGTTCGAAAGAAAATAATTTTAAAAAAAGTATGGGAAGCTCAGTTGCTAACACACAGGAAATAATTTTATGCTTCAGTGATTACACGCCCATAGACGCCGCAGGCTATATCCATTGGCTATAACAGATTTCTTACCTTCCATAACACTATAAAATGTTATACATCAATCATCAAAATTCTATACATCAATCTTCCCAGGCTACAAAGCAACTAAAAAAATACAATCAAACAAATGGTAATTTCCCGTCGTAACTTTAACAATTATTTTATTATGACTCGAATAAAATAATTAAAGAAACAATTGTTTATAGTTTCATAATTACACATTGGCCAACCAACTTCAAAACCCGTAGAGATCTTCGGCTGCCACCTACAATTATCGACCGGGCAGTAGCCGACATGTCAAATTAATAGTGCAGATATTATCAGAAGCTATTGAAAAAGCGTTTAAATCTTGATGTGTTTATTAAATTGTCGTAAGTAATTTACGACGAACCAACTTGTGTATTTTATATAATCACAGGGTGCGCGCTTGCACTTATTTGTCTTGTAAAGTAAAGTACGAGTGCGTTCGGCGATCGACGAGCGCGCAACTGGTTGAATGACTTATCGTTGCGTGTGTATTGACTTCACATACTATGCATATATGCAGAAATGGAAACTGATGGATGACGTATGAAATAGCCCATTCCACTCGTAATTATGTGGTATTAATCCAGTATGCAACAACCTTTTGATCTCTTTAAAGCCTGCCCTAATTATCCAGCTGGAACAAGTTTGTATGCAGGGGAATGGTGCGGTTGATTACGGGGATTTAGTTGATTGAACTTGGATAATAAGGCACATCCGTGTAAACTGCAGCCGCGAGTAAACTTAACCCAATAATTACACAGCGAGCCGTGTATAATCGATCTTACGCAATTAAACAAATAGCCTGATAAACGAGTCCTAGCCTCGCTGTGAAATTTCTTGTTCCGCGTGAGATTGCCTCAATCTGCGCTTATTATAGAGAACCCGTCGCGTTTAGAAGTGCGTTCACGCCGCGTTCGCGTCTCCCGCTCGCGAATGTAGGATCTCGGGTAAAAACTGGTATGGGAGACTAGATTTCCACGTCCGCTAGCGTTTAGAACGATTAGCTCGCATTGTTGATACGCTATCAGCTGATGCGCCGCAGTCCGGCATGGTAGCGCGCTCGGTGCGCATGCGCGCGCAGCGACTCTGCCACACTACCACGCGACGTCGTCTCCGCCGCCGCCAGCGCACTCAGAATTCCGCACCAATGACTTTATTAGTAATAGTCCCAATAGCAAACCCCTGATGATGTCGGGAAAAGCTTGGAAATTCGTGCGTGTTACAAAGTTTTTATTGGCTGGTGTGACTTTATGCTGCGTAAGCTGGATAGCCAGTGTGAACGAGTGGCACCCGGGGTTCCGTTGGAGCACCAGCCGCGAGCGCAGCCGGGGGCTGTCCACCATGAGGACCATCGTCGCCTACTCTGAGAGCAAGCAGGCGGAGCTGGACCGGCCCTCGCCCGTGGCCTGCGACACCTTGCCGGCGTTCCCGGAGATACCGCACATCGTTAGCAAATCTCATTTTTATTTAATTCTCGCTCGCTTCTAAGTCGATAGGTTACAGGGGCAACATCCGCTTAATAATCTTATCACCTCTATAAATTATGCAAATTTGTTCCAGCATAACGTGACATATCAATTTTAATAGCCATGATTATACCATCAGAGAGCTAAAATTGGTCGTAAACTTTTTCTTCAAGACAATGTCCTTTACCGTACAAATTGTTATTCCATGACGTCGACTTCGGTGGTGAGCCCATCCTCCATGCAAATGAGGCTGCTGCCTAGCAGAGTCGTAAAGACCAGCCCAAGGGCCAGTACAAGCTCGCGTGCGCAGTCTTAGATAATTTAAATAGAGTTGTCGTTGTGGAGAATATGTTTTCTGTATAAATAAACAACATAAATGCTAGAAAAACAAACGGCCAAGTGGTTTGTTTAATTGAATGCCTAAAGTTGTAAAACTATAGGTAGCCAATAATACTAGTAAAACTAACTGACTTTGATAATGTTTCTGACTCCAAAAAGGAGGTTCTAAATCTGAATATAATTAATTTGATTTATATCTTGAACACATGACAATGATTTTCATTTCAAAGAGTAGATTTTCAGGGTAGTCTCATGTACATTTTATTAAAATTGATTTAGCAATTATATAGAAAATTAATTCGTAGTCATTTTGGTTTAGCTTTGGTTCAAAGGATTGACAAAATTGTTTTTTTTTTAATATATTTTAACCATAATCGCTTTTCACTAATATGAAAACATTCGCATCATAAAAATGAATATTTTAGCATTTATTTGCAAACCGGTATGCAATTTTGTATGCAAATACGGCAGACAAGAATGATGGGAAAGCAGCCACCCTCAGTAAAATACGATCCATTGTCGATGCAGCCGTGGGTTTGCACTTCCTACACGCCACCGGAGTACTGTTATACGGCAATAGGTTGTTATAGACCCCCTGGTTCCTGTAGAAATGTACAGTAGTTTATAGTGTTTGCAAAGTTACCGTAGAAATTGTCCTCTAATAGGCACAAATATTAGCAAAGACCGTACTTGTTAGAATAAGTATGTATCTTTTGACATATTCAAGCTTTCAAACGCAGTTTGTTGAAAGCAAGGAAGTTATAAGTACTTACATACAACTGGAACGATATCTTCAAAGAAAAAGCGGGGTATCGATTATTTGAACTTAAAAACGATTTAAAAATTAAAAATAAAAGGACGTGAGCGGAAGCCCTTGTTGTCTCTTTCTTATTTATAGTGCCAGTCTCAGATGACAGCAAATACTTCGGAAAACAAACAGGACAAGAACTTCTTTAATTTCCAGATTAGTATTTAAAATCTCATCAGATACCAAAGAGGATATACTATGTAAATGTATTAAATATGTGACCTCTTTAGTACAGTTAGCTTTGTGATGATTATTTCGCAAGTTTATTTTAGTCTGTGCGAAAACTCTGAAACTTTGTACGAGAGAGAAAGAGACTTTACGTTTTCGGTGAGTCCACTTTTTTATATGAGAGATATCGTTCCAGTTGTACGTAAGTAAATATAACTTTCTTGGTTGAAAGCTCCAAGTTTGAAATTGTAGAGCTCAGAGATTTATTTTATTTTTATTATTATACCAAATTTCGTAACTTCGTTCAGCCGTCAAATAGTTTTTTATCGATTGCTCGGCTTCTAGTCACCGGATTGAGATACCAATTAAAACAGTGTTCAAGTCATTCAACAGTGAAAATCGCAATCGGTCCTGTATTTTTAAAGTGATGCGCGAACAGACAGAGACAAATAAAATAAAAGTTAATTACATATTTTAAGTACACTAGACCGTTTGTTTTTAACTATTGTCTTTGTACAGGCTTTTTGCTACTTACTGCTTTAATATGAGCACTTGCTGTGCTCGCGGCTTTGCCCGCGTGGTCATCTCTCTGGGTTAAAAGTAACCTACGTGTTATTCCAGGACCAAAGTTATTAAGTATAAAATACCAAATTTATTTGAGTCGTCAGATAGTTTTTAGCGATTATTTTTTTATATTAGATTTCCGCGCAAAAAAACCCATGAATTTTGTCTACGCGGATAAAGCCGCGGGCTCGGCATATAATAAAACTTCCTTAAAAAATAATCCAACTGAGGGTGAAAATCGCATTAAAATCCGTTTTGTTCTCAAATCTGTAGTTGCGTAGTTTAAAAGATAGAACGCTAACGTTACAGACAGACGGCGGAAAACGACTTTGTTTTATTGATGTACATACATTTTAAACAACAAACTATTAACCGCCAATTGTACTTATTTTAAAGAAATATTTTATGTGTAATAATATCTTTATATGTGCAATAAAGTATTATCTATCTATCTATCTATCTATCTAAATATACCTACCATGTATTATATACCGATATAGTGTTATTTTACAAAAATTTTTTTGTACCAACTCAGATTACAATTTTAATTTGTCTCTCGCACGGGTCTTGAATAGTTTATCCACAGAGAAGAAAAATCATGTTTGTTTATATACCAAACAGTTAAATCATTATGAAAAAAATATATTTATCGCTCTGTTTAAAAATGCATATATGTATATATATGAACATATACTTATCTACTGGACGATTCTTTAATGTTTTATTTAATGATCCCCTATGGAGATCATAAATGGATTAAAAAAATGTACTCATCACATTTTAGTACTTTTGATTTTTAAACGTGTTTTTTTAATGTATTTATGAATAACAACATAATGAATTGCATATAATGGACAGATAAGTAACTAGATCAACCAATATTATTCCCATTGCTCGAGTTTTTTTACAAAACAATTATACAAAACAATTATACTTTTCAATTGATAGTATTGTAGCTACTACAAAGTGCTGTGATTATCATTTTATTAAATAAGAACCATAAAACTATTTGTAATTGATTATAGGTAGTCCACAATCACCCTCAAAAAAATAACTCATAGGAGCATCTATAGTCAGTTTACTTTTTTAATGCTGCTTAGGTAACTTCTAAAAATACTTTCTCCCACAATGTTTTGTAAATATCATCCACCTTTTTACATCGCTACTTTTTATTCGAAAGTTGGTCACGGTTGTATTAGTGTCTTGTACCTCTGATGAAGTTTTTATAAACTCTGGACCTACCGCACATTACAGACTAGGGAAAGTTTCGTAAGAAGTTAACGAGAAGTGCTCCGAAGTTCTGAACCGTAAATTTTTAAAGTCAAAGTGAACGCATTGACGGTAACTTTACATGTACATTTTCATAACACTAACTCGTTAATAAAACTCTTTTTTCGAATACGTTAAAGGAGCGACCATTTATATCTCCTATGCATACAAATTACTTGACGAAGATAGGAATCTTCGCCTATCTTGGACGCGACAAACTCGACGCGATCTTACGTCCTTTGTACGGGTTTCGAATAGTTTCGCCTTACCGCGCTTTGTTTCAGATAATCTATTCCGATGCTAGTCACGAATGGAAAATAAATCGAAATCAATATCCTGTTCGGGCATTTCTAATAGCTCGCCGCCTCTGGCCGCCGAGGCTCGAGATGCCTTGTATTGTATTGAACTGCTGTAACTACAGTTTGCTGCAAAATGATATACAAATATAAAAATATATATAACACAATGTAAAGCAGTTACAAGTATTTCTTTAGCTAAGTTTAGCTTAGTTAGTACCTAACTAAGTAATAAATAGATACTTAAAATTACATTGTGGTGGTACAAATAAACTACTACAAACTTCCGATATCATCCCACAATAGGTTCGAGGCTTGTTTCGTGAGCGCCATTTGCTATACTTACGTGCATTTTACAAAAAAATAATAGGGTTTAACATCTAGGAAACCAAAATAAGTATACAAGTAAATGACCTTATGAATATACATATTATTAAGAAGTTCATGGAATGGGTCTGATCGAAAAATCACAAATAGACAAGATAAATATAATTCTGTGCGTAGATTTACTAATTAAGTGTCATACGCTAGTTCTCAAGTTTAACATTTACTTCCCTGATATTGTTTATATAGGTAGGTAAACCTTCATTATTTAAGGTTTTTAGATTAATACCAGTGTGCCCAGGGCCCTGTTTCATAAAACTTACAATTGTAGTTTACTATTACAATTCAGTGTACACTGAAGTTTATCTTCTAGCAAAATTCATATTTACACGTAACATTCTAACATATGCATCAATGTACACTAAATTGTAATGGTAAACTATAATTGTAAGTTTTATGAAACAGGGCCCTGCCAGTCATGACCTACGGAGCCGAAAAGTACGTACAGCCGTGACACTCACGGTACGACTAGTTCACAAATTTAAGGTCGCTCAGCGAGCTATGGAGAGAGCTATGCTTGGAGTTTCTCTGAAGGACAAGATTCGTAATTAAGATATCCGACGGAGAACCAAGGTAACCGACGTAACTCTTAGGATAAGCAAGCTGAAGTGGCAGTGGGCTGGTCACATTTCCCGAAGACCCGATAACCGTTAGAGTAGACGAGTTTTCGTGTGAAGACCACGTCCAGGCAAACGTTGTGTAGGATACCCTGTAGCCAGGTGGAGTGACGACCTGCGAAAAGCGACTGGCAGAAAATGGATGAGGAGAGCTGAAGACCGAGCTCAGTAGCGTGCAGAGGTGAGTGAGGCCTACGTTCAGCAGTGGACAAGTATAATTTAATTAAAAAGGATTAAACGTATATACATAAACCTTAATTTCTATTTGACTTATTAGATTTAATTTCTTTTGACAATTTATTGTGGCTTCGGAGTTGGTAGCTAGCTAACTTGTGGGTACCTAATTTCGCACTAGAAACCTGTTATTTTATCTTCCAGTATAGAGTTCCCACATATCTGCATAGATGTGACTAGGTAAGTACTACTAGGCACATTTGCATGCATAATATATATATTAAGGGTATAGCTATTTCCGGTAAATTGCCGAAGGCATTAAAGCCTAGTGATTTTATCTCAACGTTTTATGAAACACTATTAATACAATTTTCCATCTACTATTAATACAAGTAATCACTTTTATACTATGAACCACTATTCAACAAAATCTTAATATTGAAAACTGTTTAGGTGTACGTTCGACATGTGGTTTGTATAAAGTACATAAAGCTCAATCTAGAGGCCACATAACAAATACACATTATTATAATTGGCATATTTTGTTAAATATAACGATACCGGGTTCGACTCCGCAACCATGACTTTTCTAAGTTGTGTACGCATTTCCATCGCTCCGTGCTATAGCAATCAGAGACACTTTGGAGTCCTGACAAACTCTGACACTAGACAAACAAGTGTCAAGCAAGCAAGTATAGACACGTGGGCCGTGGGGACCAGGAGCACACAAAATATATTAAGATCTATCAGGGCGTCTGGTCGAAGCAACACGTGACCAAAATGCTGGCCTTTACTTTGCCCAAAGACTAAGCATTGCCTTCCAACGTGGCAATAGTTCTAGTTCTAGTTTTATTTAACTGCTTGTTTATTATTTTTCATCTTGTTAAGTAAATAAACTTTCTACTTAAATTGAAAAAAAGTATAGACAGATTCCATTCTAACTACTGATAATCATCGTCATCCAAGTAGGCATCATGCATGACATGACATGCAAGCTGCTTATTAATACTAGGCCTTACTAAAAAATAAATATAACCGGAGCTCACTTGAAGTCATGTCTAACCAGGGGAAAACCTGCCAAGTTGAAATTCTTGCTGAACTTACGTACCTTGCTCGTCACTATTATTTGTCGCCAATCAGCTAGACAAGCAGTAGATTAGTAGTATAATTATTGACTCAGTTTTCATAATATATCATTGGTTCATATAGGTACATACTTATAAAAAAGAAGTAACAAACAGTCTGTACAAAGATGAATTAAAAAGGTGGTGACCTTTAAATTAACTACAGAACAAGGATATAACTTTTTTGTTGTTGTGTGGATTACTGTATGTGTGTCCGTTTGTTTGCGCAACGTCAAAATGTACTAGACCGATTGCGATGAGGTTTTTTACTGATGGATAGCTTAGGGATTGTCTTAAAAATTGGTGTACTTTGTATCTCAATCTGATAAAAGAAGCCGAGCAACCGATTAAAACTATTTGACGGCTGAACGAAATTTAATACATTGTACCTACTCGTACCTTATGTACTTTTGGTCCTGGAATAACATAGATCTTACTTTTATCCCAGAAAAATTAACACGGGGGCGAAGTCGCCGGCTAATACTTACAATAAAGCATTAAGTTACAAGAAGTCGGTACAACGAAGACGAACGACTTAACTAGAATATATAATTATTTAAATGGTGTCTGTCTGTATTTTCACGCATCACGTAGAAACTACTGGACCGATTGCAATGCGCTTTTTACTGTTAGATAGCTTAAGTATTTACTTAAAAACTGGTGTACTTGGTTTTAGTTGGTGTCTCAATCCGATAAGAAGAAGCTGAGCCATCGATAAAAAAGTATTTGACAGCTGAACGAATTTTGAAGAAATGTAGTGTATTGAACTTTATAAGTACTTTTGGTAATGGAATAACGCATAGGTACGTAGTATTATTATTTATTCTGTGACCTAGGTCACTTTTAGTCCAGATAAATGCCCGGGCGGGCAAAGCCGATGGCACAGGTAGTACTATAATATAATACCCCTTTAAGGTATAAGAATATTGGTTTTGGCAGACTGATATGTTTTTGTAAAAGTTTTCCGGTTTTTTCCTACATGATGAAAATATGATGTACAGTTTTAAAATATAGGTACGTTTATTGTGATAGAATGCTTTGTGTTTAAAAATGGGTGCCTACTGTTTTAAAAGATTGTTTAATATAGCAAATCTATACTAATTAATCAAATAACAAGTAATGACTAATTGCGTCAAAGTTGGCTCAAACTAATCAACCTTAAAATTTAATGTTATATTCGTGATTAGTCTAGATTACGAGGTCAAAGTATCTTAATTAGATCTGTGCCTACTTCCCTGAATTAGTTATATGTTACGCTTAAAATAATTATTTTATAAACTCATAAAAAATAATTGCCTAAAAATAAATAAAAACGACTGCATCAAAACTAAAAAGAAGCAAACAAGCTTTAGATTCTAGATTTTGAAATATGAGATGCAGTCGGAGGCATGAGGAGTAGCTCGCCAGGATCTAGCTGATCCCATCAACGGAGAAATATGAGATGCAGTCGGAGGCATGAGGAGTAGCTCGCCAGGATCTAACTGATCCCATCAACGGAGAAATATGAGATGCAGTCGGAGGCATGAGGAGTAGCTCTCCAGGATCTAGCTGATCCCATCAACGGAGAAATATGAGATGCAGTCGGAGGCATGAGGAGTAGCTCGCCAGGATCTAGCTGATCCCATCAACGGAGAAATATGAGATGCAGTCGGAGGCATGAGGAGTAGCTCGCCAGGATCTAGCTGATCCCATCAACGGAGAAATATGAGATGCAGTCGGAGGCATGAGGAGTAGCTCGCCAGGATCTAGCTGATCCCATCAACGGAGAAATATGAGATGCAGTCGGAGGCATGAGGAGTAGCTCGCCAGGATCTAGCTGATCCCATCAACGGAGAAATATGAGATGCAGTCGGAGGCATGAGGAGTAGCTCGCCAGGATCTAGCTGATCCCATCAACGGAGAAATATGAGATGCAGTCGGAGGCATGAGGAGTAGCTCGCCAGGATCTAGCTGATCCCATCAACGGAGAAATATGAGATGCAGTCGGAGGCATGAGGAGTAGCTCGCCAGGATCTAGCTGATCCCATCAACGGAGAAATATGAGATGCAGTCGGAGGCATGAGGAGTAGCTCGCCAGGATCTAGCTGATCCCATCAACGGAGAAATATGAGATGCAGTCGGAGGCATGAGGAGTAGCTCGCCAGGATCTAGCTGATCCCATCAACGGAGAAATATGAGATGCAGTCGGAGGCATGAGGAGTAGCTCGCCAGGATCTAGCTGATCCCATCAACGGAGAAATATGAGATGCAGTCGGAGGCATGAGGAGTAGCTCGCCAGGATCTAGCTGATCCCATCAACGGAGAAATATGAGATGCAGTCGGAGGCATGAGGAGTAGCTCGCCAGGATCTAGCTGATCCCATCAACGGAGAAATATGAGATGCAGTCGGAGGCATGAGGAGTAGCTCGCCAGGATCTAGCTGATCCCATCAACGGAGAAATATGAGATGCAGTCGGAGGCATGAGGAGTAGCTCGCCAGGATCTAGCTGATCCCATCAACGGAGAAATTAAATGCATGATGCATCTGACTGCACTCGAATGACTGTATTTCAAAATCAAGAATTAGATTCTTGATTTTAGCTTGTTTCCTCTTTTTAGTTTTGATCGCATTGGGATTTTTTGTTTATTTATAATAATAAATTTTTATTTCTACATTAAACTTTTTAGTTTCCCTTATGTTTTTAGAATGGTATTTTAAAGACCTTCCTTTTGATACCACACTCGATAGGTTTTGGTAATTTTTGTTCCGCGCAAATACAATATAGCAGCTGTAAGGCGCCATGTTAGTTTTCTTGACACTTCATATATTTTATAACTCTCTCGGGATTAAGACAAATCCAATGGCACCTCATTTATCAAAATCTATACAGCCATTTAGGCTGCAGGACGCGCTGAAGAAATGTACAAACACACATACATACAACCCAAACACATAACCGGATGGTAAAGCATTCGTGTAAAACGTGGCAAATAAAAAATTAAAATGTAGGGATCTCCAATGATGATTATACTCATTCATATTTATGGCACAAAGCCACCTAATGGTTTTATAGGCTAAGACGAAGTCGAGCTTTAAACAAAATTTATATGTAATATCGCAAAAACTATTATAATGGCATTAAATTTCGGTAACGACCATTATAAAACATGAGCCAAAGTGATTTATTGGTACGTTGCCTTTAAGCCGCGGCCACACATTGGTTTGGTCCAAACTTGGCTTAATGTGAAATAGCCAATATTTGACCTTATACCATGACTGCAATGCCAACTTTGCAACCATACACTGGAAATAGACCAGCGCATTGGACCCGTTATTCAAGACGTGCTATCTTTAAGTTGTCATTATCGACTGTTTTTTTCTTTTTAAATTTGCAAAAGTGACGCTGCTTATACTAAACGAGCAGCGTATTCTTTCCTACGAATCTGCTAACACATTTTTGTTTTTGTGAAATTTATTGGTTGAAACCCACAATGCTGGTTCTCCCTGATATAATTCAATAAACTCCTGGACTCAAGGGCGTCGCCAAGGGAGGGGGGGGGCAGGGGGGGGGGGCAGGGCGGTGGCTGCCCCCCCCCCCCCCCTTGAGATTCAAAAAAAGGTAGCCAAATGCAGAGAAGCCAATTGACCGATTATTTTCTTTTGAATTTCATTTCATTCCAAGTGCCATCCGCGCTGCTACAGTCTATTGTTAAACCCTTGCAAGTCCAAGCTCGCAGGTTACCTGCAGTTATCCGGATTGAACCGGGTTTTCATGATCTATTTACATCTCTTCCTGCTAAATGCTTGCGATTATAATGTTTTGAGGTTCTGTTCTAGGAAGCCATTGAAATTATCAATAAGAATAAATGAAAATAATATCACATAAATAATCATTTTATTAACTACAGCTGCTTGATTCGAAAAAACCCTTAAAAATGTGTGTTATTTTTGAAACCTTTACTTTGAATAAACACATTTTTTTCAATTTTGTTTTTATATCCTCTGTTTCTCTATAACATTTCCTCTCTAAAATAAGTAAAATAATATATGCAATCATTATTATAATTCTAATATCAGCACCCAAAGATATTGGCGGGAAATCGCCAAAAAAAACTTATATTTGATGAAAAGTTTATTACAATAAATGACATAATGTATTACACCATTATGGATAAAACAATAAAGATCCACGAAAAAATCTAAACAGTAATAAAACTATCTAAAAATATACACGCGAACGAAAAAATCTTCCCGCCAAAATGGCTCCGCACTTTGTTTACAAGTTTTTGTTGGTGTAGGCGACGCACGTCACAAGTGCAATATATACCAATTTTTTGTTTTTATTGTTAAAAAAAAACTACTACTTTTCTATGTAATCTGTGGTATAATATTTAAAACTATAAGATACTTTTGTTAATTTTTCAAACTGTTTTCCAAACCGTATTTTGTTATCTGTGCCGCTTAAAACAAATAAAGTTGCATTTGGAGGGTGCGCGTAAAATATTTTTTTATTGGTGCAATGTCGGTAGCACACACGAACGGAGCTAGCCGCTTGATATTCTAAGTTTTATTTTGTAATACTAGTATTTTCGAAGCCGCCGAACTCGCACTCTCCAATTTATTGTCGTACTAAACTTGGGCCTTTTATTTATCGTTAATAATCTGGTCTTCGAGCTCGGATAAATGAACAAGTTACAAGTTTAGTGTACTCGTAGTGTAATGGCGGAAACGCCAAAGCCGCAGGTACTAACGCGACGTCAGCGACAAGAACTTATGAAATCTCACACGTTGGATAGTGCACCTGTGATGTTCGACGAACGGATTCTTCCCCATGGCAGCGATTGTCCCATGACGTCACGGGAACAAGAATACACAGCGACGCCAGTGCCGCCCCACAAACGGTCACAGCGTGGTACTGCGCAGCAATCAATGAGTACTTCGAGAATAACCGTATGTACGAAGAAAACTTCTACATCTTCGGAAGCACGACGTAAACAGCTTGAATTGCAAGCAGCCGAAGCAAAAGCCAAGATTCAGATGGAGTTAATTGACATGAAGTTACAAGCTGACCTTGCCAAAGTCGACGCTGATGACGCAAAAATCGTCGACACTGATGTTGCTCCTGATGAAGACCATGGCACGAACTGTTCCAAATCACTATTGGAAGAACGGACACATAAAGATGTGGAGAAGTGGCTGGAGCGTAACTGTTCACCTGTTCAGCCCCATAATGATAGCATCCAAGAGCTAGCTCATACGCTGAGAGATATGATGAAGCAGACTTCAACCCAGCACGAAGATCGACTGCTCAGCCGACTCGCTACACCGCGCGAACTACCTTTATTTAGTGGTGACTGCATTGAGTGGCTACATTTTAAAAGTGCATACGATGACTCATCTCGTGTGTGCAGATTTAGTGACTCGGAAAACTTATGGAGACTCCGCCGAGCATTACGAGGTGAGGCTAAAGAAGCTGTCACTGACTTGATGATTGGCAACACGCCGCCGTCGGCAGTGATGGAAGCCCTCGAATTAAGATTTGGTCGAGCTGATATTATTATTCAGAACATAACGATGCAGTTGAAGAAATTACCATCGTTACCTAACTATTATCAACATGAATTGACTAACTTCGCTGTTAAGGTCAATAATTGCGTGGCAACAATACGCGCACTAGATCAGCATGATTACTTACGAAGCCCAGAGCTCGCTGCAGCGGTTGTTTCTAAAATGCCGAGCACATTGATAGGTAAATGGACAGATTTTGCCTACAATCTTATACGCGATGGCAGATCGAAGCTAGAATTACTAGCTAAATTTTTGAAGGTTGAGGCAGAGATGTTATCAGTCGTGGGATGTACTCAGCCACGAGAATACAAGAAGCCAATCGACACCGAAGGCAAGCGAACTGATGATAAGTTTCGATATCGCTCTGTTTACACTTCTGCAGTCGCCGATGACAAGAAATGTCTATTTTGTGAGAAGGGATATCATAATTTGCCTGACTGTCGTATATTCAAACGTGCGATGCGAAGAGACAAATGGAGGTTTGTCAAAGGGCAGGGATTATGCTATTGTTGTATAACAACAACTAAACACAACAGTAATTTGTGTCCTGCGCCTGTGTGTGACATCGAAAACTGTGGTATGGCACATCACCGTTTACTGCACTGGACGAAACCTACGATGACGTCACAATCAGCATATATGACAAGCCACGATGGCCCGGAACCGGTTTTACCTACGCCCGACGCATCGATAACGCACGTCGCTCGAGGTGATGACGTCGCGAAGTCTTCTACGAGTTCTACGACGGAGGAATTTGCACTACTAAAAGTGATTGCCGTGCAATTACGCGGACCTAAAGGTATCATAAATACCTACGCGCTTTTAGATGAAGGCGCCGCATTGTCTATGATTGATTCGGACTTATCGGAAAGCTTAGGCTTAAAAAGTGAAAATCCGTGTGCTATTAAGTTTACTGACGCGTTCGGCTTAGAGGTTTATCAGTCGGAAGTGCCGAAAGTGAAGGCTCAAATATCTGGACAAGACAATACTTTCTATGACATTAACTTGCGTAAATGTGATAAGTTAAAATTGAGTGCTCAAAATATGTCAGTTGTAAACAAAGTTGACTGTTCACACTTAGCTCATATAAAGCCTTTGGTTTGTGCACATAGTGTAGTGCCCCGTATACTGTTAGGCGAAGATAATTATTTCCTTATAGCCCCACTGGAGATTGTTCACGGAGACAGGAACTCCTTGTATGCGTCACGTTGCAGGTTGGGATGGACCATCCATGGCTACCACAAAGGTCGTACTCACTCATCGGTAAGTGAACTTAATGTTTTCCATCTCGCTCGCTCTTCTGATAGTGATGATAAGCATGAAATTAGTGAACTGAATTCTTTAATAAAAAATTCTTTTGATCTTGATTCGGTAGGAATGTTGACCTTATATCGTGAGAATAAGGATCACGTTAGAGCTATTGATGTTTTAGATAAAACTTCACGTCAAGTAGGTACACAATGGGAAGTAGGTTTGCCCTTTAGAAAGGATGATTTTAAAATGCCTGACTCTTATTTTAATGCCTATTCTCATCACCAGGTATTGTTACGTAAGTTTCAGAGAGATAACGATTACGCTGTTAGGTATAAGCTGGAAATGGACAAGTTATTTAATAATGGTTACGCTCGCGAACTGAACGAAGATGAACGCTCAGCTGATAATTGTTGGTACCTCCCACATTTTGGAGTACTTAATCCCAATAAGCCTGGAAAGTTACGCCTAGTCTGGGACGCTGCATCAAAAGTTAATGACGTAAACCTGAACCACTATTTATTAACCGGACCTGACTTGTACAATTCATTACTCGGAATTATGCTTAGATTTCGTGAAAATCCGATAGTAATAATAGGCGACATCCGTGATATGTTTTTACGTATCAAGATACGTTCTGAAGATCAGCATGTTCTCAGATTCTTATGGCAAGAATCGACAGATAGCCCAGTTAAAATTTGTGTAATGCAAAGTTTAATATTCGGTGCGACATGCTCACCTTTTATTGCGCAGTACATTCAAAATAAGAACGCGCTCAAATATGAAGACATTAACTCTGAGGCTATTGACGTCATTATAAATAATCATTACATGGATGATTGTTTGTACTCAACTTGTGACGAAAGTACAGCTATTAAGTTAGTGCATGATATAACTTTGATACATAAGAAAGGTGGATTCGAGATAAGAGGTTGGTCGAGTAATAATAAAGAGGTTTTAAGTTCTATACCTACGGACGCGTTAGCGCACACAGCTATACAATTTAAAGATGGTTTAGACAACACGGCTGAGCGCACTTTAGGTTTGATTTGGCATCCCGCGGATGACTCATTTGGTTTTAGGATTAACTTGACTCGGATTCCTAAAGATATTTTAGACGGAACTGTACCTCCAACGAAAGCTAAAATGCTTAGCATTATTATGTCAATTTATGACATTCATGGCTTCTTATCACCGTTTCTGATAAAAAGTAAAATTATTTTACAAGACGTACACAGATCTAATGTTGACTGGAAATGCCAGATTCAACCTGCCGAGCACATCAAATGGGTAAAATGGCTCGATGAACTCAAGCAATTAGAGTTACTACGAATACCTCGTTGGTATTTAAATGCTGCTACTTGGACGCATTGTTACCCAGCTACTGTAGGTACTTCACTAGATATGAACACAGTCATAAATAAAGAGATGCATATATTTTCTGACGCTTCCATGAAATCTTACTCTACGATAATTTTTTTGCGTTTGATCCGCTGTGACGGAAACGTTCTTGTGTGTTTTGTAGCCGCGAAGAGCAGAGTGACTCCACTCCGCCCTATATCAGTTCCGCGTCTGGAACTGCAAGGCGCACTGATAGCTTCACGCCTTGCTGATGCGATTCAACGAGAACATAAACATTTAAAACCTGATAAGCGCTACTTCTGGACTGACTCACATATAGTCCTACAGTGGATACGTAGTGACCCTAGGAGTTATAAACCTTTTGTGGCTCATCGACTCGGTGAAATTGATGAACTAACTACGACGTCGGAATGGCGATATGTCCCGAGTAAATTAAATGTGGCCGATATATCAACCAAGGAAGATTCACCACCACTTTTGTATGACAGTGTTTGGTTTCAAGGACCTGGATTCTTACGGCAGCCTGAGGACACTTGGCCTAAGGACCTCAAACCAAACAAGGTATCACAAGACGCGGTCTGTGAAACAAGGAGCATCAATGTGATGACGTCACACGTCATTGAACACTCCTTACCTAATGAAGACGACTTCTCATCTTGGATACGGCTCGTTCGAGTTACCGCTCGAGTTTTATTGTTTATAAAACGATGTCGACGTATTGACGCTCAACTGAATGTTGAACTGTTGAATGACGCAGAAAAAATACTGCTTATGAAGTGTCAACAAGACTCTTTCGCTCAAGATATTGAGCAAATTAAACAAAATAAACCCTTGTCGTCCACTAGTCGCTTGTTAACTCTGACACCATATATTGACCTCGAAGGTATTTTGCGAGTTCAAGGTCGAATTGACAAAGTTCAATGTGTCGAACAGTCAGCGATGAGACCTGCTATACTCGATGGTCATCATAAGATCAGCAGACTGTTGGTAGAACATTACCATAGAAAAGCGCATCATGGTGCGCACGAACTGGTCGTAAACGAATTACGACAAAAGTATTGGGTCATAAAACTACGGCCGACTGTACGCGCCGTAGCATCGCGTTGTTTGTTTTGCCGGTACAGGCGCGCAGCCCCGCAGCCGCAGCGCATGGGCGACCTGCCCGCTGCACGCTTGCAGCACAACCGCTGACCTTTCACCTTCACTGGCATCGACTTCTTCGGCCCCATGGAGGTTACCATTGGCCGAAGAAGGCAAAAGAGATACGGCGTTATTTTTACGTGTCTGACAATACGTGCGATTCATATAGAGTTGACTGAAAGTTTAAGTACTGACTCAGCCATTATGGCTTTGAGGCGAATGATAGCACGTCGATCTACTCCTCTCGTAATAATTTCTGACAATGGAACCAACCTAAGAGGTTCTTCAAATGAACTAAAACGGAGTCTTATGGAACTCAATAATAGTAAGATCCATGAAGATGGCACAGTAAGAGGTATAGAGTGGAGATTCATACCTCCCGGCGCCCCTGAGATGGGAGGTGCCTGGGAGCGTATGATACGTACAGTAAAAACGGCATTGAAAGTCGTACTTAAGGAACGCGCTCCACATCCCGAGACGTTATCAACTTTAATAACGGAAGTAGAAGCGCTAGTTAATGGTCGCCCAATTACATACGTTTCTAGTGACCCTAATTATCCCGAAGCCTTAACACCTAACCATTTTTTGATAGGTACATCTTCTAACGGTCCCCCTTTAGGTAAATACGACAACGACGACCTGTGTTTACGTAAACAGTGGCGCATCGCGCAACGTTTAACTGATATGTTCTGGGGGCGGTGGTTGAAAGAATATTTGCCCACTTTGTTACCTAGATACAAGTGGAATAAAGAGCAGAGAGCGTTGCGAGATGGAGACTTTGTCTTGTTGATGGAACCTAATTTAGCTCGAGGCTGCTGGCGTCACGGAGTAGTGAGTAGGACACATGGTGGCGATGATGGTCGCGTTAGAGTGGTGGACGTGCGCACGCGCACTGGTGTGGTGCGGCGCCCGGTCACGCGCGTCGCTCTGCTGGCACCAGCGGAATGTTAGTGCTGATCTGAACTTGTCTGTTTGTTTTTATTTGCCTTTGTAAGCTCAGTTCAGCACTATGGGGGCGGATTGTAGGCGACGCACGTCACAAGTGCAATATATACCAATTTTTTGTTTTTATTGTTAAAAAAAAACTACTACTTTTCTATGTAATCTGTGGTATAATATTTAAAACTATAAGATACTTTTGTTAATTTTTCAAACTGTTTTCCAAACCGTATTTTGTTATCTGTGCCGCTTAAAACAAATAAAGTTGCATTTGGAGGGTGCGCGTAAAATATTTTTTTATTGGTGCAATGTCGGTAGCACACACGAACGGAGCTAGCCGCTTGATATTCTAAGTTTTATTTTGTAATACTAGTATTTTCGAAGCCGCCGAACTCGCACTCTCCAATTTATTGTCGTACTAAACTTGGGCCTTTTATTTATCGTTAATAGTTGGCAAGTGCTATTGGGAATTTTGAATTATTTTTACTGTGAAAATAGGTCTTCTTTTAAGCACTTTTTTAATTTCTATGCAAGTATTAGTAGCTCAACATTTTCGCGATCTTTTTCAGTACCTATTGGTTATAGTTTTTTTCATTATTTTCCTATTCTTACAGCCATTGTGTTTCGATATGTAGGTACGTTGAAACAAAATTATTTTAAAAAAAACGCGCTCGTTTCGCTCGCACTTTTTATTACTCATTCTAGTGTTATTTTTTGTAATCAAAACAATATTTTAAAGAAATAACTCATATTTCACGCTCGCTTCGCTGGACCTTTTGTGCTTGTCCATACAATGATTTTTATATGGTTATCATTGTATCCCCCCCCCCCCCCTCTTAGCCCTTGCTAGGACTTGTGCACTCGTCCATTTGTTGAACAGGAGCTGCAAATAGCGACGAATGACAAAGACCAAAGCGTGGCGCGCGCGCGGCATTTTGTCGAAGATCACCCCGCTTCCCCTCGCCTTTGATCGTATCACAATAACTGACACAGTGCGGGTCGGTGTTGGTGTATTGGCTCCAACATACCTAGTATATTGGTGCAAACAGGACCAATGTGTGGCCGCGGCATTAGATTTCTTTGCAAAAAAATAGAATTGAAGAAACGGCCAACTGATTTGATTATATATTATTACTACCTGATGATATATTTATTATATATTATTAGTTATCTATCTGGGATATATGGATCCTGTGTTATTCCAGAACCAAAACTACCGATGTAATTAAACTTCGTTCAAACGTTTTTTTTTTTATCGACTGCTCGGCTCCTGCTCATCTGATTGAGATTCCAAGTACCACATTTTTTTAAGTCAATCCCTAAGCTACCCAACAGTGAAAACTACGTTGCAATCGGTCTTGTCGTTTTTAAGTGATGCGCGAAAAAACAAACAGACAGACAGACACCATTTCAAAACATGTTATATTCTTGTCCAATAGCTTATTTTAAGTATCTTAGACCATTTTTTTTTTAATTTTCTTTGTAAAGACTTTTTGTTACTTAATGTTTTTTTATAAGTATAGATAGAAGATTGCTCATGGAATTATTATTGGTACCTTCTAGTGTAAGTGATATTTTGGTTCGTGTGAAATGAGGCCACGTATTTCGCGATCGCGGATTATTACACATTATTGCCGTCATTATTTTTTTACAACCCGTCTTGAGTCATTATAGCAAGCAAAAAAGATATTGTATTCAAACCACTTATATTCGATCCAGACTTTACTACGTAAACTAGGGATTGAAGTAGGAATTCAATGGAAATAAAATGAATAATAATGTCTCAAGAAAGAGATTTAGGGTTTTGTTTATATTAGATGCTTTTGTTTTATAAATGGACACTTTTTGTTTATACCTCATTTATATACAATATATTGATATGAGTTTTTAAAGGCATATATAAATTTACCCGCTTGGCATTAAACTTTATTTTAATATCTTCTTTCCGAGAAAGTGCTAACGCATAAACTTCATAGAATATTCTCAATGCAGCGTTATTTTACCAGGCATAATGGCATAATATTCAAAAAGCTGCTCGTAAACTTTAACTACTTGCTAGTCTAATGTGTCCATCTACAATACTCTTGTACAGCCGCGGCGTGGAAAGTTATAATGTACCTACTTACCAACACTTTTTCCAAGAATTGCATTCGTAATGTTTAATATTACTCAACGAAAGTTTTCGAAGAATTACCTGACTTGATTTCTAGAATGTTGAGAGGGTTTTATATAAATATTTCCATTTCGTATAAAAAAATGATTTTGTTAAACTAATTCTTTGTACCTAAAAGCCGACTTTATATATATTTACAAATACGCGTCAGATCGAGAACCACCTTTTTCTAGTGAGTTAAAAAGACATAAGTTCAAAAACTAAAACCCATCTGCCGTCGGGTAAAAATTCGCCTATGACACTCTTGCGATGAAGACGAATCGATTGACACCTCGCTTGTCAAACTCGGACCAAGTTTTTAATTTAAACACAGAACCCTTACCTTGCCTTGCCGCAATCGGGTAATATAAATAGCCTATGACATTCTATACCTAAAGATGAAACGATTGACACCTCGCTTGTCAAATATGAAACGATTGAAACCTCGTTTGTCTCGCTGGACTACGAGAAAGCCTTTGATTCAGTCAAGACCTGGGCAGTGCTACAGTCATTACAGCGATGCCAGATTGATTACCGGTGCATCGAAGTGGTGAAGTGTTTGTACAGCAAGGCCAACATGACTGTCCGTCTCCAAGATCGGAGCACGAATTCTATCGAATTTCAAAAAGGGGTGAGACTGGGAGACGTTATTTCTCCGGAACAGTTTCGGCACTCTGCACTGGAAGATAATTATACTCAAGCTTCTGAACTAGAACGGATATGGTATTAACATCAATGGCGAATGCATCACTCACCTTCTATTTGCCGATGATATAGTCATCATGGCAGAAACCCTGTAAGACTTAATGCTCAATGCTCAGTGACATCAATATTGTTTCCCAACAGATAGGTCTTAAAATGAACATGAGTAAGACGAATATCATGTCAAATGCCCATGTCACACCCTCGCCGGTTTATGTTGGGAACAATATTATCGAAGCTGTTGATCACTATGTCTACTTGGGTCAGACGATCCAACTGGGAAGATCCAACTTTGACAAGGAGGTCAATCGACGAATCCAACTCGGAAGGGCAGCGTTCGGGAAATTGCGCCATATCTTCTCGTTGCAGATACCGCAGAGCCTCAAGACGAAAGTTTGTAATCAGTGCGTGTTGCCAGTGATGACATGCGGCACTGAGACGAGGTCGCTAACTATAGGTCTCATACATAAACTCAAAGTCGCGCATCGTGCATCGAAGAAAGCTATGCTTGGAGTTTCACTGCGTGATAAGATCCGTAATGAGGAAATCCGTAGAAGAACCAAGGTTATCGACATAGCTCTCAGAGTTTGCAAGTTGAAGTGGCAATGGGCAGGCCTTATAGTTCGCAGAACCGACAACCGCTGGGGAATAAAGGTTCTCGAATGGTGATCACGAACAAGCAAGCGAAGTGTAGGGAGACGGGGGGTCTGGACACGATGGACCGACGACATTGTGGCCATCGCAGGAAGTCAATGGATGGAGGTGGCACAAGATCGCTCGTCATGGCGCTCTTTGGGGATGCCTATTTTCAGCAGTGGACTTCTAAAGGCTGACATGATGATGATGATGATGAACTATCCAATTGTAACTACAAAATTTATAAATAAATAATATATATTCTCACACTAAAAACTCCTGTGCACCGTAGTATTTTTTACGACGGTTCTTTCACAGTGCAAGCTGTTCGACTTTGGAATGCCCTTCCACTTCCAATAAGACAACTTTCAAGCTGTTGGTTAAAAACTTCTACTTATCTGAAGACGTGCCTTGTTGATTAGAACTTATTGTGTGTGTAGTATATTATATATATAATATGGTATTATAGTTATATGTTTATTATTATTAAACTTGTATATATGTATATTTATTTATGTGTAAATAGTATATTTATTGTGTGTAGGTATGTATTTTTATTTAGTAGGTATAATTTCTTGTTTATTAATGTTTTGTATTTTATTTTATTTACTACGCACCACCGACCCCGATGACTTTGATATCTAATCCGTAATCCTTTCCATCCAAAGGTTGCCTGGAATAGATTGCTATATAGCAATAAGGCCGCCCATTGTACCTTTCATTTATTTGAGTTAATCCTATATATTACCTTCTTCTTGGTGTGCAATAAAGTGTTGTTGTATTATATTGTATTGTATTGTATATATAGATAGGTAATGTAGGTATTCAAAAATGTTGTCGCAAGCAATATGTTCATGTGAAAGTCGTGTATCGTGCTTTACTGAAACGGAATCGTATCCTCGACTCGCAGAGAAGCGTGGGATTAACGCAGGGTATCTACCGTTATCTAACAACTTCAACTACTAAAGTACTTTGTTGACGGAAATGCATCGTTTTGATGCATTTCTTCAACAAAGAAAAATTGAGAAAGGTAAATAATATCAAAATATAAACTATAAGTTATAAGTTATGTAAGGAAACTTATGTCATTAACAAGATTTGTTTTATTATAATGCCAGCTTTTTCCCGCGTGTAGAGAAGATTCATAAATTGGTCTTACAGCAATATTTAATGAAGAGGCTGAAGGATCTGTGGTGGATATATATTGCCACTATCCTTCGGCCTACTAAGTGGAAATACCTACCTAACTTTGAATATTCAGGGTCTCCGACTCTACAATGAATGAAATATGTTTCTTTTAAAACCAAATTTCTCTTTCAAAGCAGAATTCAACAGAATATCTGCTGCCGACACGTGTAGTACTTTTAACTGTCATTTAAAATCTAATTAATCTTCTTTTTTACACGCGCCAGTCCTTGCCCACCATGGCGCCCTAGCAAAAAAAGCAACTTTCCTTTTTAGGCGCGATCCATGCACGAACGTCTAATCTTGCACGACGTTCTTGCAGTGTAGCCAGGTTCACAAACAAACAAGGTTTTTACCTTACAATTGGTATTTCTTTTTATAATCATTTGACTGGTCTCATGCAATGAGGAGCGACAACATAATTGATGTAGCATTCTTGTATTTCTGCATGCTCTGAAGGAATGTAGATTTAAATGAAC
Source organism: Alsophila aescularia (assembly GCA_946251855.1). Classification (NCBI taxonomy): domain Eukaryota; kingdom Metazoa; phylum Arthropoda; class Insecta; order Lepidoptera; family Geometridae; genus Alsophila; species Alsophila aescularia. The sequence goes on from OX276378.1 coordinate 48,262,601, forward strand.
GCCATATTGTACTACCTTATCTAAAATCTAGCAACAACTATAGATATTATCTTTCGTGGCTATAAACGTACGGCTTTTTTCGTTGTTGACGAAAAATACTTTACTACTGACTTTTATTTTTATTTCTTTGCAAACTTGTTCCGTATAAAACACCAGCCAATAAAAATTACAAAAACTGTTAAGTGGACCACACTATACAACAATAGACAACAATAGAAAAGTGGCCATCAAAAGACCGGATAGTTTAAAAATAGAGAGGGAACATTCCGAAGTAGTAATGATGATTGTAGCAAAAATAACACTCTCCGTCGTACTTGATCTATTCCGACGAGCACACAGAACACTAATATCAAGATGATCTAGTATTACCCCTTAATCCTGGTTTTACCTATTTATCCTGGTATCACTAGTTGCACGGCCGCTTATAAATCAGCGTAGTAAAACTGCCCTCTCGTGGGATAGAACAAGCTTAGACTTATGCAAATTGAATGCCTGATGCATAGCTTCATTGAACTTGACAAGCCTTTAAATCAATTACAGTTGGCCGTGGGTAGAGTAAGAGGCCGGCAAAAGTTGTTAGAATGGCGTACAATACTGACAATGGGAAATGTGCGTCAGATTTATGTAGTTCTTATACATAAATAAATATGTACATTTGTACACATACATTTAAAACACTATGGAAACTGTAGAAACGTTCAAAATCGTATTCCGATGAGTTTTGATCGGGTTTTTTATATCCCTGTAAGATTCCATTGTACCTATTGTTTATGTTATTTTTATTTTGTAATTTGTTTATATGTGTGTCAATAAAGTGTTATTGTATTGTATTGTAATGTATTCTTAAAATAAACTTTCAGAACGTCTTTTTTTTCTTTTTTTTTTTCATTGAACCTCATTGATTTAACTTTGTTTTCCATGCTTGAACTGATATAAACTAGGCATTATATTATATTTAAGTAAATGTATACAAAATATGTATTACAGTCGTATTTACCTTAAGTAATATGTAGTAAGAATATGTAGTAAAGTCTTTAATGTTGCCTGATTTACTGTTTAGTTTTGCATAAATGTCCTTATTCATATTGTAATTTACGTCCATCCAAAGGTTGTCTGGAACATATTACTTTTAACGATAAGAAGGTCCATTGTGCCTATTTTTGAAAATATTTTCTTGTATGTATATATATATATATACAAGAAAATATTCAGCTGTTCTGTTCTGCTGTTATATGTCTTATATATATATATATATATATATATATATGTCACATATATATATATATATATATATCTCATAATTTTGAAACCTAAAGAAGATTTTTAAATACCTATTCAATGATACCCCACATAGATTGTCAATCTACTGACCAATCTACGATGTATTATCACAACTCTTTTACTAAACGGGCTGTAAGACTGTGGAATGCTTTGCCCATCAACATTAGAAAAGCTAAGTCGATAGCTGTCTTCAAAGACATGGTGAAGAAGCACTACCTGTCATAAAGCTGGATACTATGTTATTCATACATAATTTATACACTATTCCTTTGTGAACATGCTATTTATTTATGTATATTATATTATAAATTTGACAATATATATGATATATTTTTTAATTACAGTATATATATTTATGTGTTTAACAAAATTTATGATAACACATATGTAAGTATGTTTACAAATATTAAGTTATATAGTTGTATATAGTTATATAGTTTATATAGTTGTTATTTATCTATTAACTTTTTTGTTCCAAAGTAAATCTCCATCACTGACCGCAATGTTTATTTTATATTCCTGTCCATCCAAAGGTTGCCTGTAAGAAATTGCAAATAGTGATAAGGCCGCATTAGATTATTGTACAACATTAGATTTTATATATAATTACTGTTATGTTGTTTTTTTATTGTAATGTGTTCAATTGTATTGTATTGTATTGTATTGTATTGTATTGTATTGTATTGTATTGTATTGAATTGTATTGTATTGTATTGTATTGTATTGTATTGTATTGTATTGTATTGTATTGTATTGTATTGTATTGTATTGTATTGTATTGTATTGTATTGTATTGTATTGTATTGTATTGTATTGTATTGTATTGTATTGTATTGTATTGTATTGTATTGTCGACTTGTTTCTCCTCACAATATTGCGTCTGGTTGCCGCCATGTTGAATTTTAATTAATGCCATGTCTTTATTAGCACTCGCAAGATTAAGACAAATCGATTGACGTAAGAATCATCAAAATCGGTCCACATGTTTGGACTATATAGTGCCTCAAAGGAACGTACAATATACATACATAGGCTGTTAAATACAATACCCGTCCTTTGCGTTGCCCAGTATGGTAACAAATAAGCTATTGATATAATAGTAGCTAAATTTGTCTAAAATGTTTGGAGTTCTAATTTTTGGGATACATTTGTACCTACGCTTATATGAAACAGTGAATCTTTGCGTCCCTCCTCTTTAATCTCTGTTGAGTTATTTGTTAATTTTCTACCGCCCAAATCTGAAAAATAAATAGTGTGTGAATGTTGTGCGGTGTTGCCATTAACACCGGCTAAAGTGTTAACACAAGAGATGAGTAATTAAACTTGCGAGTTAATAGCCCTGGGCTAACTAAGCATGACACGCAGCGATTGCCGTGTAATCACTCGCCGTTGGTAGGTACCTACACATATAAATGTTTTGATGTATCAGTCCCTGAGCGCTGTGATCAAATCAACGTCTTTATTAGAGTTTTTTTTTTTGTTATTGTATCGTTGAATTTATTTATTCCTCCCGTTTCTACTTCACGTGTTTATTATTATAGCTACGTTAAACGGCTCTAGATTTTACACGACTGCCCAAAAAAAGGAGTGTTATGTTTTTAGCATTCATGTATGTTTGTATGTTAGTATGTTTGTATGTGAGTTTTTTATTCCACCATAACTTTTAAATGCCTGAACAGATTTAGATGTATGGGGTATCGTTAGAATCCTTACATTGCCCCGAGTAACATAGACTATATTTATTTTGAAAACATTCAATATGGCGGCAGTATGGCACAATTTCCAAACTCGAAAAAAACTTCGATATTTACAATATAGGTATCAAATTGAAGGTATCAAATTGAAGGTATCAAATTGAAGGTATCAAATTGAAGGTATCAAATTGAAGGTTACAATATAGGTATCTTTATAATCCCATTCCAACAATATATAATTTTTTGGCAAAAGCTATTTTTTGGCATGGCAGGCGTATGTTTTTTTAGCTTTTATGCTAGTTATAACCCTCTATGCCATTTATAAAGTTTGTTTGCGCCTAAGTTTACTGAATGATTATTGTGATCGGAAAAATATTAAGTAACAAATAATGGTATACAGAAACACTACACAAATCATCGCTTAAAATTTAACATGCCTGTGAATTTAAGTGCCGTGTGAAAAAACGGTATATTCTCAAACGCTAATTAGTATGAGACAGCTATCAAAATCACGCTTAAAATGCTTAATCGGCCGTTAAATCTGAGATATCAAGTCATTTTTTTTTAATGTCCTTTTCCTCTTTATTTTTGCTCTCGGATCAAGAAGTGGCCTATATTAAGAAATAAATAAAAAGGTACTTAAAAATGTATTTTTAAGTACCTTTTTTTTATGTATGTTTACATAAAAGAATTAAATATCTTCCTGCTATTACGTTATATGTATTTGTCTTGCACAGATACATATTTATTTCTTTCGCTTATAATTGTGCAAGTATACAGTTAATTGAAGTTATTAACCTCGTTAGTGGAAATCCTTATTTCTGCAAGATGAAAAAAGCGTTTCAAATTCCTCGAAACATTTTAAAGCGAGCATTTTCTTATATTTATCCCGTTGCTCGTATTTGCCAAATAAAAATGATAATAAGTATTGAAAGTTAAGTTTAATTCTACAACACTGATATTCATTTATTCTTTTGTAGAACTGCAGAAGTATTTTTTAAGTTTTAAAAAGTTTACGGGGAAGAAGCTCTCCTTTCTCAGTATTTAGTATTTTACTCAGTATTTTACTTTATCAGTATCTTTTCTCCGTATTTATTGACATATTTACTTATTTAAATTTGCATAATTACTGAAAGTTAAATGTATATCTCTTGAAGTGAACATGAAATTATACTTTCTCCTACCACATTAATGGAAAGAAACCCAAAGAAAGTTGTTCAGCAGATATTGCCGCCAAAATCTAGGCAATATTTAAGACGTACATACCTATAACAATTTCATGCATTGGATAAGTTGGAAAAAATAACACTATTTTATTTTATTAAGTACCTTGCAATCGCAGAGTGCAACTCGTTTATAAATACTTGACTTCAATATCTACCTTTGCCTTCGGCTCGGGCGGATAAATGTCTCGGATAAATGGCTTGTTTTATGTACTCGATAGACAATCTACTAAGTACATCAAGTTGCACATTTAAAAGACTTCAACGCGCCTCCACATTTTCCGAATGCGCATTGATTTATCCTGATTGATTTACTGCATACAGAATCATATAAGTACAAGTAATTATGAATATATGTTGAATGACTACGTCAATCGACAATCGACATACTTATATTCAATGAACTCTGGTGTCAGAACATTTAAGACCGCCCAATGGCCTGTGGCTAACGAATGCTATCAATTATAGCAACCGGGTCCGGCGCCTCTAGGCCACCCGAGGGCCTCTGAAATGGCTTAACGACTGCTATTAATGAATAACAGCCGGTACCGACAGCTTAACGTGCCCTCCGAAGTACGGAGAGATGGAAAACCGCACATAATTTGGTGCGGAGCCTAAGATCGAACCCAGTATCGTTGATTCTAAGTTGCACTATTGAACCATTAGGATATCATTGCTCTATTTATTATTATAATTATCAACGCTATCTTGATAATAATTACAATAAAAAAAGTTTTATTGCAGATACCTTTGTTACGTAGAGCAACGGTATCCCCATGACAACAGGTTCAAGTCTTGGGTGTATCCTAGGTATCGTTTCTCGTTTATACAATTTCTCTTAGGTTCTCCCCCTCTCCCTAAACATACACTTGATAAGATCGACTTTTCCGATATCTATCTAAGCTAATCAAGGTCAAGATATAAGTCTACTTTATAATTTGGTCAACCATTCGAATTCACTTAAAATTCTCTTGACAGAAACATGCCCATAATAATCCAAGATGATATTTTGAGTCGCATGTAAGGATCGTATTTAATTAATGCAAATGATCCAATTAGGCTGGCTGTTGCTGGAATCAATTAGCCTTCCTTATTAATTCGGCGTCATTCTCCGATCGCACCTGTAGTGAAAAAGGCACTTACCTGCTGGTTGAGAACTTGACAAGACACGTGGTTCGCTAAAAAGGTCCACTACAACCTTTTGTATTGAAAATGTTTTTAAGCGAGACTTTACATGCTTGTATGAGAATTTTGCTAATAATTACTATTCTGTGTTTTATTTATACGATTAAATGTTTAATCACATTCCTGACAACTCTATTTTATTTACAATCTTTTATATTCATCATCATCATCATTTCACCTTTTAGCAGTCCATTGCTGAACATAGGCCTCCCCCAAAGAGCGCCACGACGAACGGTCTTGTGCCACCTCCATCCACCGATCATCATCATCATCATATTACGTCTCCATAATAACTTACCTATACTTATTTCACCTTCTTTTTGCACACTAGTATCCATACCAATATATAAAAGTGAAACGTTGTCTGTTTGTTTGTATGTTTGTTTGTTTGTTTGAAGACCTTTCACGCGATAACGGCTGGACGGATATTGATAAAATTTGTAATGGAGATAGCTTATACCTTGGAATAAGACATAGAATACTATTTATCCCGGAAAATTGAAAGATTCCACGGGAAAACTGGGTAATGTTGATTACTCGCTGTAAGGAATGGTTTCCATGGAAACGAAATAACAAGTCTGTCAATAAAGATCAAGAGCGTTGGTACTATACCTAATTTGCATTGGTTTTTAATATCCTAGAAGAACATAGGATGCTTTTTTTCACGATAAACTGTAGTCCGCACGTACGAAGTCACGGGCGGGAAAGCTGTTTGTTTTATATGTTAGACGAGTTTGTCATAATGATGTTTTTTTTTTTCAGAACCACTCCTGGTCTCCGCAGATGAAGCAACAGTCATGGCAACACGTAGCAGGGACGAAGGTGTCACTGTTTGCAGCTTACTATGATGAGCGTACACCGCAGCGGTATGTGAGGATCCTGGCCACATTTCATGGTAATAATGTAACTTTTATCTATGATTAATTAATCATATGAAATTTTACTGTAAATAGGCAAAATATTAGCACTTTTACAAGTCAAAATTAACGTCTCCTGAACAATAAAATATTATAAATACATCAAATCAATAAAAATGCCCCTGGTACAGCTAGGTGAAATATATAGGTGAACCACATGCAGGGAGTGAAAAAAACTCTAGAATTTGAAAGTTTTGCCTATGAGTTCTTGAAGTCACCAAAAAGAAGAAAAATTCTACTTTTGAGCCTTTTATCTAGTGAAATCATAGACGCACCATACACAGTTCGAAATACTTCACTTCCCGCGCTCCACATTTTTCGTGGACATACGGCACCTTAAGATTCTTAGACATGCAGGGAAGGTTTCTAACGATTCTTATCTTCACCGTGAGATTAAAATAACTAAGGCAAAATCGTTCATAACGTCTGCAAAGCAACAGGGTAGTAACATTAAAAAAATGCATATTGCATCTTCTTACATCGGTCATTACCTGATTCCTTATTGTAATGAGACTTGACTAGCCAAGGTGGTTTAGTTGACAACTTTAGCATTTACAAATACTCACGTTCTTGATCCTTGTCACCTGTGGTTTCTTGAATTATTAAACGTTTCTGAATGCAATTATAAATAAAAAATAACTAGCTTAAGCTAAAAAAAGCACGCCTGCCTTGCTAAAACAGAATTTATGCCAATAAATTATATACTGTTGGAATGTGCTTATCAAGGCCTTCAATTTGATACCCATATTGTAAAATACGAAGTTTTTTCGCAATTCATAATGTAGCCATACTGCCGCCAAATTAAGTTTTTCAATAAAAAATATACCCTTTGTTACTTGGGGGGATGTAAGGATTCTAACGATACCCGATACGTCTAAATCTATTCAGGCATTTAAAAGTTATAAAAAACCCACATACATACATACAAACATACATATATGAATCCTAAAATATTACATTCCTTTTTTGGCCGTCGTGTATTAAATTACACACGTTTTGTACCTACAGAGTTTACGACTTTAATGTAAACACAGAAATCTTGCCAAACAAACTTAAAAGGCAAAAACCCGTGAGATTGTAACGAGATGCCATGTCATACATGATAAGAATAGAATAATTTATAAGATACTAGCTGTACCCGCTGCTTCGCACGCGTTGTCATTTTTTTAGATTAAAAGTACCATCATGTGCTATTCCGGGACCTAAAATACCAATATACCAACATTTGATCAAAATTTCTTCAGCCGTCAAAAACATTTTTATCAATTGCTCGGCTTCTAATCGTCAAATTGAGATATCAATTACACGAGTTTTTAAGTCAAACCCTAAGCTATCCTACATTGAAAACCGCATAGCAATTGGTCTAGTAGTTTTTACGTGTTGCTCGATGAGTCGCGCGCCTTGTACTTAGCGATAGAGCACCTACTTACGTAAAGTTATTGACAAACTTTATTCGTGTTTTAATTATGAGTACCAAGAAGAAAGCTAGAAAGTACTGCATAGCATTCGGCTGTTTGAATAGTAATAAAAATGACGAATTGTCATTCTTTACGTTTGCAAAGGATATTGAAAGGCAATAAATTGTAATACCTATAATAGGTCCTAGTTATGTAGTTAGATATTGATATTTTTTTATTACGTAGGTTTTATGTTAATTCATTTGTGTTCCATACCGAAGCTACGCATATTTAAGGTTTTTCCGCGCAGAAATAAAGTCGTTTATTAAATCGATCAACCTAATTTTATAATTGATTATAGTAGGTATTGTTGATCGGAAAATGTATTACTGTGCTGACTTAGTAAGTAGCCTACATACTTTTAATACCTTTTATTACGTAGGTAGCAATTTATTTTTCACTCATTAAAAGCATGGAATTCAGACAGGCACCTTTATTCATCAAAGTGCAATACCTATAGGATATAATCATAATCAACCAACGACACGTAGGTAGGTATCTCACTAAAGTTATCGGCGGTCTGAAAACGGGATAGGTAGGTAGTAAAAATGAGGTAGTAGGTCTATTCTGATAAGAATGTCATTGTATGTAATAGAACTATTTTCATTTATAATAATAAGTAATAACATAATACATTATTACTTATTTATTCTGTTACAATATCTAAGTCATAACATATCACAGAATAATTAGTAGTACAAGTACCTAGTCATATCTTAATACAACCCTACCGAGCGAAAAAGGGACAGAGCGATTCTGAAACGGTTCGAGCAATGGAAGTTCTCGCGCGTTGTGATACGGTGCATTCTAGCCTGCACGCGGTGGGCGAGCGCCTTCTAGGTAAATATAATTGAAAGCTCGCAGCGCCGTGCGAGTTAAATTGCACTTTATAGCGTTGTACCGAGAGTCGCTATTTATTTAAATGACTTTACTCAGTTAGCCTTCTGTACTTGTATTTATTCTGTGGTGTTGCACAAAAATACAGACAAACAGACAAAAAGACGCTAAAAATTGTTTTGTAGCTTTTTTTAAGGTACCCTAGACCATTTTTTTCATTTGACTTCTTTGTACAGTCTTTTTCGTACCTATTGCTTTATTATAAGTATAGATAGATGACTGTGCCAAAATGCATCAAAATCCGTCCAGTAGTTACAGCGTGATACATGTTCTTTCAAATAACTTTTAACCCCCATCATGCGGGAGCACTTTAATTTATCGGGATGAAAAATATCCAATGTCCTATTTCGTAGTATGAACTCATATCATACCAAGTTTCATTAGAATTCATTTAGTAGTTTCGACGTGATGCGCGGTCAAAATACAGACAGATTGACAAAAATGAAAAAAAAACAGCTAAGGCTTCATTATCGAATATAGAGTACCTCCCAAAAATGCATAATTAATTACTTCAAAATTAAAATAACTTTGGACCCCTATCTAATAATAATAGGATAAAGAGTATCCTCAATTTTAACCCATCATTTATACTATGACTGTGCATCAAAATCCGTCCAGTAGTTTCAGCGTGATACGTGTTATTTTAAATAACTTCAACCCCTATGTTGCGGGAACCCTTTAATTTTTTGGGATGAAAGTATTCAATATCCTACCTCAAAGTATGAACTCAAATCATACCAAGTTTCATGTGAGTTTATTGAGTATTTTCGGCATGATGCGTTGCCAAGATGCTGACAGACAGAAGGACACACAGGAAGAAAGTCAATAAAAAAACAGTTTTGGCTTCAATACCGAATATAAAACAGACTCCAATTTTTTTTTACATAATATCTTCAATGTACAGAGTTTGGACCCCTATCCCGCAGGAACCCTTAAAATTTTCGAGATAAAAAGTATGTTTAATTTTCACGCATCATATAAACTTTGACTGTGCCAACTTGCATGCAAAATCCGTCCAGTAGTTTCAGCGTGTACGTGTTCTTTTAAATACCTTTCCACCCCTATCCTGCGGGAACCCTTAAATTTTTCGGGATGAAAAGTATCCAATGTCCTTCCTACTTCGAAGTATGAACTCAAATCATACCAAGTTTCATTTGAATTCATTGAGTAGTTTCGGTGTGATGCTATGCCAAGATACAGACAGCCGGACAGACAGACAGACAGACAAATATAATTAAAATAACAGTTTTGGCTTCAGTATCAAATATAGAACAGCCTCCAAAAAATATTTACTAAATATCTTCAATGTACAGAACTGGACCTGTTACAGTTTTATTATAAGTATAGATTTTCATTTCATAAATGCCATTTTGTTCACAGTTTTCATTATTAAATTTCATTAGGCCTATACATACAAGCAATTCATTAAAGTACCTCATCATCATCATCATCATCATCATGTCAGCCTTTAGAAGTCCACTGCTTAACATAGGCCTCCCCCAAAGAGCTCCATGACGAGCGATCCTGTGCCACCTCCATCCACCGACTTCCTGCGATGGCTACAAAGTCGTCGGTCCATCGTGTGGGGGGTGTCCCCAGAACCTTTATCCCCCCGCGGTTGTCGGTTCTGCGAACTATATGGCCTGCCCATTGCCACTTCAACTTGCAAACTTTGAGAGCTATGTCGGTAACCTTCGTTCTTCTATGGATTTCCTCATTTTAATCTTTTTAAAGTACCTACCTACACATTATTTACACGGTAATGTTAATTCTGAAGAAAAAAAACTTACCTATTACATAATTATACAAATTTCTCAAAAGTTTTTTGCATAATATAGATACTTTTATTCCATTACGCCCAGTTTTCAATTTCCATTAGGTAGGTAATTGTAGAAGTCCCGTTTTATCTTTTATTAACTTTACTTAAAACGAGATTTTCGGTTTTACGATCTTGAAGTAAAATGTTCGTATGCCGTAAAAATGCTCGGCAATTAAGTTATATTTGAATTGAAGCCTACGCAAGCACGCGTCGCCGCGAGCGCATCTTTGGTACGAGTAAAGTAATTATTATAACTTCTCAGCATGCCTCTGAGTCCCTGACAGACGTGTATATGCAGTGATTACTTTGCTGTGAAACTTTTATATAAATACTTGTATTTCCACAAAGACTTTGCGAATAACAATTATTTAATTTTAAATCCCTAAGCATACAATTAAACTCCTGATGATTCATTAACGGTTTCACGGCGCGTGGCACAATTGCTTTGCTTTTAGTATAAGGTGGTATCAGAATTGGTTGGTCTAGTCTAGGGCATTGGTTGACATGGCATAACGACTTTTATCAATGAACTAGTTTTCCCGCCCGTGACTTCTTTCGCGAGGACTACTGTTTATCGCGAAAAAAAGCATCGTATGTTCTTTTAGGATAGGATATTAAAAACCAATACAAAAATAGCACCACTCTTGATGTTTTTTGACATACTTGTTATTTCGTTTCCATGGCAACCGTTTCTTACAGCGAGTAATCAACATTTTCCAGTTTTTCAGTGGAAAATTAGAATTTTCCGGGATAAAAAGTATGCTTCGTTTTATTTCGGGTTATAAGCTATCTCCATTCCGAGTTTCATCAAAATCCGTCCAGCCGTTATCGCGTGAAAGCTCCCCAAACAAACAAACAAATAAACAAAGTTTCACTTTTATATACCTACTAGCTGCGCCCCGCAGCTTTGCCCGCGTGCAATCTTCTCCCCCATCCTATTTAAAAATAATACAGTTAGCGTTACAATCATGTCACATAATTTAAAAGAGTTTTGGTGGTATATATTCTTTATATTGAAGTTTTTTTGATAAACAAATATTTTCCATCTTGTGAGTAGTTACACGAATAGGTCTGACGGTTTCCCAACACGTGAGCACGGCACATAACAATTGACCTTGTGAGGAGCATGTATTTTCCAAATTTAATCCTTAAACTTGTAGTGATTACCCCTGCGCCTTGTTTAGTAATTGCAAATGGGAGTCACTCCCATAAGGCAGAAATTTCAATAAAACCTTCCTAAGTAACCTTCTTGGATACTCTAGGAATCATTAATTTTGAATGAAAACACTTTTTTAAGAGAAATAATAATATAATCTCATTTATCTACTTTGTTTATTTAAACACACTAAAGCTCTGCTGAATACTAAATGCATTGCCAATTGCAAGACGTTATCAATTAAATAAAAAGTTTTGATATACTAATAGTGTTTATTTATATTTGTATTTCTATTAAAAACATTCTATTATAAACGCAGCGTCATAGTGCATACTTTTTTAAATATAATCACAGCATTTAATGTTGATAGGGAGGTATAATCTAATAACTTTATTTGTCAATTTTGTATCTCTAACTTAAGCTATCCTGGTACTAAATTTCATCCAAATCCGTTCAACTGTTATATCTCCAAATTCTTAAATGTTTCTGCTCTCCTGGTTCTTAGTTTTTTTTTAAATATAATCACACCATTTCATGTTCATGGGGAGATAAGTATACTCACTTTTAATAACTATAATTGTCAATTTTGTATCTCCAATTTTTTAAGTTTTTCTGCTCTCCTAGTACTTAGAAATACAATACTTTTTTTAAGTATTTCTAAGTACCAGGAGAGCAGAGAAACACTTAATATGGTTAATCCAAGATATTATAAGCTATCGTGGTACCACATTTCATCCAAATCCGTTCAGCTGTTTGAGCGTGAAGGAGCAGGCGTTTCTGCTCTCCTGGTACTTTGAAATACTTAAAAAAATATAATAGCCCTATTTAATGTTCATGGGGAGGTATACTCACTTTTAATAGCTTTATTTGTCAATGTCATATATCCAACTGCTGGTGTTTCTTTTCTCCTGGTACTTAGAAAAACTTTTTTTAATTTAATCACACCATATTTTAATCTTCATGGGGAAGAATGCTCACTTTAAATAACTTTATATTTCAATATTATGTCTCCAACATCTTAAGTGTTTCTGTTCTCCTGGTACTCAGAAATACTTATTTTAATATAATCACACCATTTAATGTTCATTGTAACATTATTTGTCAATTTTATATCTCCAACTTCTTAAGTGCTTATGCTCTCCTGGTACTTGAAATATATTTTTTCATTATTTTTTTCGTTTTTTTTTTCAAGTTTTTTAGAAAACGATACTATTTTTTCTCCTATTTCGAGATAAAAAGTAGCCTATGTGTTAATCCAGGATATAAGCTATCCTGGTACCAAATTTTATCTAAATCCGTCCAGCCATTCGAGCGTGAAGGAGCAACAAACACACAAACACACACATACATACACACACACACACACACACACACACACACACACATTGGTATGGATAACAGCCGGGACTGATAGTTGAACGTGCCCTCCGAAGCACGGAGCGATGGAAATCCACAGTGGTGCTAAATACGTAGTTAAATCTCCAAAAAGAATCGTTTTCTAAAATATTTTGCAAATAATTTCTCCACTACCAAATTCTTATCCCCCATACACGTAACGAGAAGTCAAATGTAGGTTTCGAACAAGCAGCCTATTAAAATAAAAACAGCACTGAAATAAAACAGCTAATTGTATGTAGAGTGGGGAGTACAAATTAAATAAAAAGCTTTAAGTAAGTAAACACAACATTCTCAGTCAATACAGACATCCCTGAAATCTCAAGTACTGATAAAACCACACCATAATTATTCGAGAGCGTGATACCCGATCGGCCAGTGCGTATTTTCGCATCCTGGCGAAAAAACGGGTTTTAGTTCGCAACTTAATCACGGTCATTTATCTTTTCTTTATTTTCGGACCGGGTTGCAGTAAGTCACGTGTCCGGTGTCTCATTAAAGACAGGCAGCATTAAATATAGTTTAAGTTGTCGATTTAAAAGGTGTACTTTAGCGGAGAATAAACAAAAGTGTGGAAGGAAAGTGTGTCGCCGGCCGAGCACACTCGCGCGCCGATAAGCCCGCACTCATTTGTCACTCGAGGCGAGCGTACGTGTCTTGTAAATTCCTGCAGAAAGATAAACCCACCCAACTCCTATATTGTAGCAAAGAATGAGGGATTAAAACGCCCCACCTTTCCGATACATTTTCTTTTTGTTGAGTATTTGGTTGCATGTTAGGATCTTTGGCTGCTTCTTGAGTACTCTTGTTTATGGAGTAAAATAATTTCAATTAAAGAGACTTACTATCGGGCCCTATTAGAAGCGTTGTTGTTGTTGTTGCGGAGGTGCTTCTAGACGAGATGACGTCCTCCCATCTCGAATGCAGAGTATGGTTTCTATTCGAGATGTGATGTCATCTCGTCTAAGCGATAATTAACTCCTTGGCATCCAAGGCGGGCAACTGGCGCGCGCGCGGGATTAACATATAGGAAATACCTTAATCTATCTAAAAAACTAGTTTCGATCTAGCCTAATGAACGTGAAAATTTACTACCAGTGTGCCAGTGATGATTTACGGCAATGAAAGAACGTGGTCAGTAACTATTGGTCTGATTCGAACAACGAGCTATGGAGAGAGCTTAGTTCTTGGGATCTCTTCGCGAGATAAAATTCAGAATGTGGATATCAGCAAAAGAACTAAAGCCACCGACATACCAATAGCTCTCAGAATTAGCAAAGTGAAGTGACAATGGCAGGCTACATTATGGCTCGTAGAACCGATATCAGTTGGGTAACTGTTCTCGAATGGTGACTACGGACTGGAAGACGGATCTTAGAGCGGCCCCCGTATGAGGTGGACCGACTACCTGGTGAGATTCGTGGGCTGTATGATGTAAACACCTCACAGCGCTCTTTGTGGCGTTCTAGGGGGAGGCCTATGTTCAGCTGTGGACTTCTTCCGACTGATAAAAATGATGATGAAGATGATGCTGGCGCACATACACAACCTAATCTATCTTTACTTATTATAATAAAGCAGAAGCAACAAAAAGTCTGTACAATTAAGATTATTTAAAAAAAGGTCTTCTTGTTTTTTTTTTAAATAGTGTTTAACTGTTTTTTCGCACATCACGTAAAAACTACTGTGTACAAATTACAATGTCGGTTTCACGGTTTTTAAAACCGTGAAACCGACGTGAGTTTGGCTTAAAAACTGGTGTATTTGGTATCTCAATCCGATGAGTAGAAGTCCAGCAAACGATAAAAAGCCATTTGACGTCTGAACGAAGTTTGTTAATGATATTCGTACTATCGGTTCCGGAATAACACAGGTTCCTAACACATATCCCAGACTAATTACTACGCGGGAAAAGCCACGGGATCAGCTAGTATTAATTAAAAAAGAGTTACCCAAGATCTAGCTGTATTTTTTTTATTTACACACTCCTCCGTAATCGATTTGTAATTCAAACAGTTATATCTATAGAAAGAAGTACCATCCTGTTGTAGAGTCTACAATCTAAGCCCCGTTTTAATGACGGTTCCTTGAAAGCACCGCTGCCATGGTACTATTGGTGAAATTACTACAGAAAATTACTATTATATAAGTCTAGTGATGGAATCTCGATATGAAATGACAGTGTCGTAGGGATGTTTAATTTTATCAACCACGGAGACTGATATTTTAATTGAGATGCTACCATGATTACAAAAAATAAAATTTTATGGTTTCAATGTAGAGGTACCTAATTAGAGAGATCGTAAAGCGCCCAGTTACTACACACAACAACGTAATTACAAACTACGGAACTTTTTTTTTCAGATGATACTATGTTTTGATTTGACATTTTTCTCTTACAGGTCGCAACTTCTCGTCTGAAGACACGTTGTTCTGCCAAACGAGATCATTAAGCCCATATGAAGACTCGGTAGAAGTGGTTGCAGCAAGACCACTCGAAATATGGTGGCACGGTTGGGATGTTACTTCGCAAGAAGTCGATACACCACTACTTCTCTCCTGTCCTCTAACTGAACCCTTATTCCATCCCTCAATAGTATCGGTAGTTACTCTACCATGTAATGATCCTACAAACGCATTCCCACTAAATCCGACTCCAGAACGCAATAAACATAAACGAAACTTCACAATCTGCGTAAAAGATATGAATTTCCATAAAGACATTTCGCAATCCATAATAGAATGGATAGAGACTAACAAAATACTCGGAGTAGATTTAATAGATATTTACGTCGGTAAAGTGAGCAAAGAAACAGAAGATATACTGCGACACTATCGAGATAAAGGATTTCTTAGATTATTCAATGTTCCTATTATGTATAATCAAGATAGATCTTTATGGCAAAGGAGAAGAGATCACATTATCACATACAATGATTGCCTTTACAGAAATATAAAGGAATCTGAGTTCATCGTTCCATTAGATGTAGATGAAATTATTTTACCTAAGAAAGCAGAAACCTTGCCGGAACTATTGAACAACCTCATTAGCCATGGATGGAATTCTTCCAAAGATTCGGCCATAATGATACGAAATGTATTTTTCTTTGACTTCATGCAAGGAATAAATAAATATAAAAGAAAGAATCACAGAAGCACTAGCAAAATGTATGTCAAACGGGACGACGTTCGGATAAAGGAATTTGAAAACCTAGACGTAGGTGAAATAGAATTAATAGATGATGATAGTGCGGTAAGCAATGAAGTCATAGATGTTAGGGATAAAATTAAGTTATTTTATAAAACTGGATGTGGAACTGAGGTGCCTGTTCCAAAACTAGTGAAGAATATTGTGAGTTCAGCGATAGTTAGCCCCATAGGGTACTATACCAAGAGTCTGATGGTGACTAAGAAAGTGCTGACTGCTTTTAACCATTACCCACTGGCTAGTCTCGGCGCTGCTGGATTTGCGGGCTGGGCAGCTCCGCTCAGTGAGGTGCAGCTTAACCATTACAAGGTAAGAGAGGTAATCAAGAACTGTTACAAAAAGCTGTCTGCAAAGCATACGAATTATTTCATCATATTCTCAGCATATTATTGACGTATCTTTCAGATGCCCCTCGTTATATTATTATTATAATTCTTGATCTGAGTTGGCATTAAATTTCTATTTTATCTTACGGATCAGGGTACTTAAAACAATACAAATGTGCAATTTCAATATGCCACCACTTCTATCTATCAAGGGTCGTTTATATAATTTCAGCGTCTTTTTATGTAATTATGCATGTATCTTTAATTTAGGTCTACAAAAACGACCAAAGAGGACCAATACTTTTATAAATCTAGATGAATAATGTTATATACCGTCATTAAAGAAATTGATCAATGCCGCTGTGACATGTTCTTCATAAAATTAGCATAGCATTACCTTCAATTACAGCCCTAACTACCTCCTGTATTTTGTCATTACCTGTTTTCTTTTGTTTATATCAGGAATCGTGCAACGAGACCGTGGTGGCTGACTGCGCGAGGTACAGTCGTCGCGCACGGATCGACACCTCGGCTTTGCGGTTCCATCATCGACTATTAACAGCTCTTACTGACACCTTGTGTACTGGAATATATGTTACTTGAAAATCGTTACTTTTTTACTCTACCATTATGTTTTATTACACGAGTGCCCAAAAATGAAGTGTATTTTAGCATTCATGTATGAATGTATGTATATGTATGTTGGTATGTACGTATGTATGTATGTATGTATGTATGTATGTATGTATGTATGTATGTATGTGTGTATGTGTGTATGTATGTATGTATGTATGTATGTATGTATGTATGTATGTATGCATGTATGTATGTATGTACGTATGTATGTATGCATGTGTGTTTGTATGTATGTATGTACGTATGGGTGTATATATGTATGTTTGTATGTGAGTTTCTTTATTCCACCATAACTTTTAAATGCCTGAACAGATTTAGACGCATGGGTATGGGTATCGTTAGAATCCTTACATCCCCCCCGAGTAAAATAGACATATTTTTTTTGAAAACTTTGTTTATGGTAGCAGTATAGCACCATTATCAAACACGAAAAATAACTTTGAGATTTACAGTATGGTTTACAGGGTATGTATCAAATAAAAGGTCTTGATAAGCACATTCTCATCATCATCATGTCAGCCTTTAGAAGTCCACTGCTGAACATAGGCCTCCCCCAAAGAGCGCCATGATGAGCGATCTTGTGCCACCTCCATACACCGACTTCCTGCGATGGCTACAATGTCGTCGGTCCATCGTGTGGGGGGGTCTCCCCACACTTCGCTTGCTTGTTCGTGGTCGCCATTCGAGAACCTTTATTCCCCAGTGGTTGTCGATTCTGCGAACTATATGGCCTGCCCATCGGTAACCTTCGTTCTTCTACGGATTTCCTCATATCTGATTCTATCACGTAGTATCACGTCGTAGGCTGCCCATTGTACCTTTCATTTCATGATATTACCTTATTCTTGGTGTGCAATAAAGTGTTGTTGTATTGTATTGTATTGTATTGTATTGTATTGTATTGTATTGTATTGTATTGTATTGTATTGTATTGTATTGTATTGTATTGTATTGTATTGTATTGTATTGTATTGTATTGTATTGTATTGTATTGTATTGTAGTGGAACACCGAGCATAGCTCTCTCCATTGCACGCTGCGCAATTTTGTATGAGACCAATAGTTAGCGACCACGTCTCAGTGCCGTATGTCATCACTGGCAACACGCACTATATATATATATATATATATAAACTTTCGTCTTGAGGCTCTGCGGTATCTGCGACAAGAAGATATGGCGAAATTTCCCGAACGCTGCCCATCTGAGTTGGATTCGTCGGTTGACCTCCTTGTCGAAGTTGGATCTTCCCAGTTGGATCGTCTGACCCAAGTAGACATAGTGATCAACAGCTTCGATAATATTGTTCCCAACATAAACCGGCGAGGGTGTGACATGGGCATTTGACATGATATTCGTCTTACCCATGTTCATTTTAAGACCCACCGGTTGGGAAACAATATTGAGGGTTTCAGCCATGATGACTACGAGTATATCATCAGCAAATCTAAGGTGAGTTCAGAAGCTTGAATATATCTTCCAGTGCAGAGGTGAACAGTTTCGGAGAAATAACGTCTCCCTGTCTCACCACTTTTTGCAGCTGGTTAGAATTCGTGCTCTGATCCTGAAGACAAACTGTCATAGTGGCCTTGCTGTACAAACACTTCAACACTTCAATGTACCGGTAATCAATCTGGCACCGCTGTATTGACTGCAGCACTGCCCAGGTCTCGACTGAATCAAAGACTTTCTCGTAGTCCACAAACGCTAAACATAGTAGGCGATTATACTCTTCGGTCTTCTGTATAATCTGCCGGAGCGTATGGATGTGATCTACGGTGCTAAAGCCTTTCCGGAATCCAGCTTGTTCGGGAGGCTGAAAGTCGTCAAACCTACGAGCGAGGCGGTTTGTAACTACTCTCGAAAACAGCTTATAGACGTGGCTCAGCAGCGAAATGGGCCTATAATTATTCAAGAGCGTTTTATCACCTTTCTTAAAGAACAAAACCACTACACTCCTGTGCCACGCGTCTGGCGTATTACCCTCGAGGATGACGGAGTTAAACAGCTTCTGAAGGACTTTAAGTACCGGTGTTCTACCTGCTTTCAGTAGCTCTGACGTTATTCCGTCCTCGCCTGGTGCCTTGTTGCTCTTAAGCTGTTTGAGAGCCATTCTGATCTCGTATAGGCTGACGTCCAGGATATCGTCGGTATAATGTCGGGTCAAACGGGCTCTTGCATCGCTAGTCCTGCTAGGAGGACTACACGATGAGGTGTATAATTGTCCATAGAACTTCTCGAGCTCAGTCAAAATCTCTGGCTTTGACGAAACGATGCTGCCACTGTTGGTTTTCAGCTTCGTCAACAGGCTTTAATAATAATAATATATTCGGGACAATTCCACACCAATTACCTAGCCCCAAACTAGGATACCCTGTACTATGGGTACTAGATAACGGATAAAAATACATAGATACAAATATTATAACATCCATGACTCGGAAACAAACATTTCTGTTCATCACACAAATGATTGCACCTTGCAGGATTCGAACCCAATAGACAGATCTCTTGCAAACACTTTGGAGCCCTTGTTCCGCTCTATTGCGTTCTTAATACAAGTAGTATTATAGGAACGCAAATCGTGTCGCATTGACTTGGAATCTGTTTATTAAGCAAGCTGTAACTGGACATATCCACTGAAGACTGCAGCCTCATCTCGCCTCGTTCTGCCATAAGTTTGAGTGTATGCTCAGAGAGTTTCTGTGTTCTTTTTTTGCGGGGGGTCTTAAAGAACTCCGACCCAACCGCGTGGACAATTTCCACCAGCCCGTTGTTTAGTTTGTCAACTGTATCGCATTCGGCAAGGATTTGGAAGCGATTTTGGAGCTCCAACTGAAAGCTATCGGGGTTTTGGATTTGGGCAGGACTTGGGCGAAGAGTAGATCTCATCAAACGAGACCTCTCCAGCTTTACGTTGATATTCAATGAGCCTCTTACCATGATGCGGTGATCACTGCCAGTCTTAACCCTGTTGATCACAGAGACATAATTTAATAAATGCTTATTGGTCGTCAAAATGAAATCTATCTCGTGCTTATGACCACCGGGGTGCAGCCACGTCCATTTCCTGAACGTGCGCTTCTTGAAAAATGAGTTCATCATAAAGAGTCCCTCCTTTTCCATGAAGTCGGCCAATCGCTGACCCCTTTGGTTCCGCTGTCCAAATCCAAACTGCCCCACTCTCAATTCATCGCCATTCTTCATGCCCAGCCGTGCGTTGAAGTCTCCCATCACCACTGTAAAGTGTGTTTTCGGGGCATGTATGGCATTAGAAATGTCGTCATAGATAGCCTCCACTTCATCGTCTGGGCGTTTCAAGTGTGGGGCGTACACCTGTATGACCTTCAACGAATACCGTTCGGTAATTCTGAGTGCGTTATAAGGTATACCACCCTGCTCGGAACGCTTTCGATCTTCACAATGTTGTTGACGAGGGACTTGTGGATGAGAAACCCGACACCATGTTGGGACTGCTGGTCGCCCTCCCGGTAATAGAGTAAGTTGCCGGAATTGAGGGTCATCGTATCCTCTTCCTCTCTTCGGACTTTTGATAACCCTATAATATCACAGCGCAACTTACTTACAACTTCTTCCAGCTCTATCAACTTCTCATCGGTCTTCAAGGTGCGTGCGTTATAAGTTGCCAGGTCCAGAGATCGTGGGGGTTGGTAGCTGGGTCTCTGCCGGGGATTCTTAGCACCCCTTGCTCCGCCGTTACCATGGCTGCTACCGGTGCCAGGAATAACGGAGCCGCCGGGGACTGGGGGCCGTCTTTTGGTGTGTCTATCATATTGGGGGGGTTTGCCATAGTCACCACGCTTGGCAGGCGGATTGGTGACCGCAGTGTAGCCAATATGTGCTCGGAGGACGCTGCTGCTCATCTTCCGGTGTGTAATCCCTTAGTCGCCTCTTACGACATCCACGGGAGGATTGTGAGGGGTCTTATTCTAAGCCGAGACCGCCACGGCAAGCACATTCTAACAGTATATATTTTATTGGCAAAAGCTCTTTTTTGGCAGGGCAGGCGTGTTTTTTAGCTTTTAAGCTAGTTATTCCATAATATCATGACCATAAAAATCTACCTAAAATCTTTACGATCCATCTGATCTGATAGCACTTTATTATTACTTCCACATATCTACGCATCAGTATTAAAATAACCCAGAAAACAAAAGACTTGTATGCAAAATGATGATGCAGATTGATATAAGAATTTCCTTAAATATTTTTTGTGGAGATGCTTTCAAGGCACGTGCGATGTGGATGCAAAAGGTGATTTTAAATATTTATGATCAGTCATGTATGACCGCAGCCATCATTCAAACAGCGATGGATGGAGAGTACTCAAATGGATCGGTTCTTGTAGTTGTGCGATTTAAGATGCTATTTTAGTAAGTAAAACTAGTTAGGCACTGTACATTCGTCACATGGGCATATCCGATATTTCTACCACAATAACAAAGGCATTAGAGTTTTGGTATGGGTTTCTGTAAAGTCGAGGCTATGATCCAAATGGGCAGTTGAAGTAAGATACGCAAAAATTATCTATCATTCAGCTATGTGCAAAGTAGTGAACAGAAAACAAAGACAGCGGTAAAGAACAAAACGATTGTTATCTACTCTATAAAAAAAGTTGGTCTGTCAGTTTGTTCAACTATGTTTCTTAACTGTCTTCTATGTTCATGTGTTGTTTGTTTGCATGCATCGTTCATCCGATTGACTTGAAATTTCGCATTGTCCGTCCTTCAAGAAAAGTGGCCAGCCTATTGCCATTTCAGCTTGCTAATCCTTTGAGATATCTCAAACATAGCGACATAGGTTAGTGACTTTGGGTCTTTGGCGGATTACCTCGTTTCAAATTTTATCCTTCGGATAAACCCCGAGCACAGCTCTCCCCATAGCTCGCTGAGCGACTTTAAATTTGTGGACTAAAAAACAATATGGCTGCTGTGGATTAAGACTGTGTCTGTGCCTGTGCTCGTCCACTGCTGGACATAGGCCACTTCCAATGAACGCCATAGGGCCCTATCTTCGGCTTTTCTCATTATTTTTCTGCCGGCCGCTTTCCGCAGGTCGTCACTCCACTTGGCCGGTGGGCGTCCTACACTACGTTTGCCAAGACGCGGTCTCAACACGAGGACACGTCTACCCCAGCGGTTTTCCATCCTTCGAGAAATGTGACTAGCCCATTGTCACTTCAGCATGCTAATCCTTTGATCTATGTTGGTGACTTTGGTTCTCTGGCGGATTACCTCGTTTCGGATTTTATCCTTCAGAGAAACCCCGAGCATAGCTCTCTCCATAGCTCGCTGAGAGACTTTAAATTTGTGGACAAGTCCCACTCTTAGTGTCCATGTCTCGGCTCCGTATGTCATAACTGGTAGGACGCACGCATTAAAGACTTTCGTCTTCAGGCATTGTGGAATGGACAACGAGAAGACCTGATGAAGTTTTCCGAATGCTGCCCAGCCCAACTGAATTCTGCTGTTGGTTCCCTATCGAAGTTATTTCGGCCTGATTGCAAAGTCTGCCTGACATATATATAATCCTTAACAACCGAGGTGGCCTGCAGAAACTGGATGAAGAGAGCCGAAGATCAGGCTCTGTGGAGTAAATTGGGAGAGGCCTATGTCCAGCAGTGGAACACAGGCTGATGATAATGATGATGATTGTTATTGTTGGCACGGGTAGAAAAATTATCTTCGTTGTGTTCGTGCATTGTTCTTCCGATTGAGTTGAAAATTTTGTACAGTTATGTGAAAGTTAGTAGTTACCTAGTGTTTGATGAAAAACTGGATTGACAAAATGACTATAAAATCAAATCACGATGCAGACAAACAGGTAATGTTGTTTGCAACATGTTATTTGAGCAGTTCACTTGAATAACAAATCATGCTGTAAAAAGACCTCTGTACCTAATGGTGTGTAACAAAATAAATCGGTAATGTTGTTATAATGACGCGAAGCACATTTCCATACTACGAGGAGAAACATTACCGTCACGAATCACTAAAGCGGTTCCAATTATAATCGCAATTACCATAAGAAACCACATACTTAAACGTATACACGTAATACGTAACTACCAACTTACTATACGGAGGTATGTAGGTACTTACAACATTATACAATACTGACTGACAGGATACAGGTACCTAGATGGAAAAAGTTTAAGGAAACAGTTCTTCCATCCAGCGCGACGCCGGCTCGAACTCGCATAATTTAATAGTTCATAACAATAAAACTCGTAAACAACGTCGCGGAGGGATTTCTGCATCTGTATTACATAAATCCTAATGCCAACGTTGCAATAAGATACTAATCATCCCTCTATTAAATTATCAACTTTTGAAATAATACTTTATTTTTTATTATTATATTTACAAAATGTGCCAAAAGTGTCTAAACACAATGCAGGTGGGAGGTAAGACCAACGTGGCATGAAATTGGTTCAATACAGTTTTCTATTTTTCAAAACTATATTTCATTAATTTTGAACCTTGCTGAGTTTTTTGTTATATTTAGTACCATAAATTAATATTCACTTTTTGCTTAACCGTTTTTTTTAATTTGTATGACTATATTTGAAAATACCTTGATTATAATCCATCCATCCTCCATACCAATATATAAACGTGAAACGTTGTCTGTTTGTTTGTTTGTTTGTTTGTTTGGGGAGCTTTCACGCGATAACGGCTGGACGGATTTTAATGAAATTTAGAACGGAGATAGCTTATACCCTGGAATAAAACATAGGATACTTTTTATCCCGGAAAATTTAAAGTTTCCGCAGGAAAATTGGAAAATGTTGATTACTCACTTAAGGAAAGGTAGCCATCACAGTATGGTCTGTGGTTGCTATAGAAACGAAATAACAAGTCCGTCAAAAAACATCAAGAGCATTGGTATATAAAAAAGCATCCTATGTTCCTAGAAGAACATAGGATGCTTTTTTTCTCGATAACTGTAGTCCGCGCGGACGAAGTCGCGGCCGGGAATGCTGTAACCAGATCTATGAAATCAAGTGCAAACAAATAAAAATCCAAACATAAGGTACACAAAGCTGACTGCAAGTACCAAGTCTACCAGTATTTTAATGCCAAATGTCTCCGATATTACCTTATCGGGTGTGAATAACGTCGTATTTTAGTTCGATAAGTGGATACTTTTGAAAGCTCTTTTTGTCGGTTTCGTACTTCTCTAAAGACGGCATGCAAAGTAATGAGCTCGTAGTAGTCTCAATGATTACATTATACGCACCTCGCCCTTTCTCGCTATCGAACAAATATACTGGCGTATTATTACCTACCATGTTTCCTTTGACGCGCCTCGTGCAAAGTAAAGCTTGATGGAAAAAAACGTAGTAATTCGCAGTTAGCAGTGCTAAAGCGAGGAATCATTTAAATTTAGCTTGAATAGAATGATGTACTGATTAGCATTATAATTACAGGTGCCGATGCCGGTTAACATTCTTAACACCTTAGGGAATACCGGAATATTCCATCCATATCAAATATAAAAGTAAACGTTGTCTGTTTATTTGTTTGGGGAGCTTTCACGCGATAACGGCTGAACGTATGAAATTTAGAATGGAGATAGCTCATACCCTGGAATAAAACATAGGATACTTTTTATCCCGGAAAATTGTAAGTTTCCACGGGTATACTGGTGTTGATTACTCACTGTAAGGAACGGTTGTCATCACAGAATGGTCTGTGGTTGCCATGGAAACGAAATAACAAATCTGTCAGAAAACATCATGAGCATTGGAGCACCTACTATTGCATTGGCTTTTAATATCCTAATAGAAGAAAATAGGCTGCTTTTTTTTGCGATAAACAGTAGTCCGCGCGTACGAAGTCGCGGGCGGGAAAACTAGTACTTTATAATATAGCAGTACAATTAACTAAAAGTCTGTAGAACGAAGATAATTATATAAATTGGTCTAGGTTAGGTTAGGTTAAATTATGCTGCTGAAGAAGATCCTGTCTGTCTATCTGTCTGGATGTTTCTTAGCGAGTCACGTAAAAATGACTGGACCGTGATTGAAATTGGTTTTCACTTTGTATCTCAATCCGATGAGTAATACATTATAATGATTTATCTATGGTAGAAGCAATCGTTAAAAATCTTGATGTATGAACTGAAGGAATTTTGAGGAAATTTGGTATTGTGCAAAAATTTGGTACTTTAGGTACAGGTACTTTTAGCCTGATGTGTCCCACTGTTGGGCAAATGCCACCATTTCCTCTTTCCATTTGCCCGTTCGAGAGCTAATTTTGACCAGTCCATTGCAAATGAGTTCAGCTCAGCTCGTCTTCCGCAACGTCGTGTCATTTCACGTTTTGAGGATACCACTCCGATGCTGTTCAGCCCACAATTCATCCAGCACGCGGCAAACATGAATATCTATCTATACTTTTAATTGTTTGTTTGTTTGTCGTATGAGGTAGTGCTGGCCTCTGGGGTCAGAGTTTGTCAGGCTGCCCGACGGCCTCTGACATGGCTTAACAACAACAGCCAGGACCGACAGCTTAACGTGCCCTCTGAAGCACGGAGCGATGGAAAACCGATTAGAAAAGCCATAGGTGCGGAGCCGAGTACCGAACCCGATACCGTTGGATTCTAAGTTGCACTATTGAACCGTTAAGCTACCATCGATCCAAACTACTTTTGCTACATAGTAAATAACAAAAAATTGTTTAGTGAAGATCATTAAAAAAAGGTCTAAGGGACTGAAAATAAGCTACTGATTAGGAATATACCCTTTATCTGTCAGTTCTCGCTCACGAAAAAACTACTGGACCGATCGTAATGCGATTTACACTTATGGATAGCTTAGGTCTTCACTAGTACTTTGTATCTCAATCGTTAAAAATGTTTTTGACGGCTGGAGGAATTTTCATGAAATTTGGTATTTTGTATTTTTAGCTAAGTAGGTACACACTTTTGGTCGTGGAAAAACGCAACCTTTAACCCAGAGAAACGCGAGCAAAGCCGCGGGCACAGCTATTCAGATAATAAATTCTATATAGTTATGTAATAGATTGTTTTTTTTTAAATTATTTGTCTGTTATTTTATTCTACTAATATTAAAAATGCTAAAGTTGTGTATGTCCGGTCTACAAGCTGAAACAGCTCAACGGATTTAGATGAAATTTGGTATGTAGATACTTTAGGTCCTGGAATAACACACAGGATAATTTTAATCATCACCCAAAGTGAAACCGCGGCGCGCACCTAGTTCAAAGTAAAATCCACAAAATCCGAAAGCATATAAATTATATGTGTGGGTGGACAGCAGGACCAACTCCGTATGCCGAAGTTGTTATTGTAGGTGGACTAGGACTAAAAATACATGGAGAGGTGTCACGTAAAGAATCTGAGCGGCGCATTACATATTGTTATTTTCTTTTCGTATTTCTATTTGCAGTTAAACGTCTAGTGTTTCAACGATCTGACTTGGGGAGTTACTTCTTGTCTAAGAAAGGAATGATCTGGCGTTGAGTGGTCATTCTTATGCATACGCGTTCGGGGCAATTTTGTTTTAGTTCTCTTATAGTTTATTTTTAACCTCGTACTCAAAAGAGTAAAGTTCGTAGAGTTCGCATGAAGTCGTTGGATGGAGGTGGCACAAGATCGCTCGTCATGGCGATTGGCGCTCCTTGTTGTAAGTTCAGCAGTGGACTTCGAAAGGCTGAAATGATGATGATGATGATGATGATGATGACTCAAAAGAGAGGGGTGTTATAAGTTTAGAGGTGTATGTATCAACGGTTTTTTTCTGTTTGAAAGCTGATGTGTTCGAGATGGTTTTAACTATTATAGGAGGGAGGGAGGGTCAGGATCGTAGCTACCAAACGAACGGACCTATTTTGATGGGTTTTTTCTTCTGTTTATGCTTCTTAGCTATAATGGGGAGGGGTTGAGTCATAGGTGCGGAGCCGAGGACTGAACTCGGTATCTTTGGATTCTAAGCTGCACTATTAAACCATTGAGCTGTGAGAACTGAGTACCAGCTAAGGGAATTCAGGAAATGGGTAGATGCATTTTCCTGTGTATTATCACCAACTACTGCGATCACCAAGCCGCCCGCCAAGCGCGATGTTTATGGGGAAGCCCCTTATGATAGGCGAACAGCGAGCATCCGCTCGTTATGAGGTTCTGTGGGGGAGGCCGATGTTCAACAGTGAACGTTTACAGCTGAGGCTTAAACCCGACTGCGACTGCTTTCGACTGGAAGGTATTGTGATTATCAGCCTTTGTATGTATGTATGTCTGTCTGTTCCTTTGTGGCATAAGACCGGCACTATATAGCACCGATTTTGATGATTCTTATGTCAATCTATTTGTCTTAGTCTTGCGAGTGTCACTAAAGACATGACATCAATCAAAATTCTCAATATGGCGTCCGGTTGTCGCCATAATGAGAAAAAGAAAAAAATGAAAGTCGACGGACTATGTTAAATGGGATACCTATAATTGATTAAGTATTTGATGATCATCTTTGGGTTTCCTCTTATCATTTTTCATTTCGAATGGCCATTTAGAATTAATAACGATTTAAAGTTGGTTAGCAACCATTCTCATTTAAATGTTTGTTTTTTTTTTAACCCCGAACTCCAAAGACAGGAGTGTTATAAGTTTTAGGGTGTGTACGTATGTATCATTATCCGTGTGTCTGTCTGTGGCATAGTATAGCTCCCAAACGAATGGCTATAATGGTGGGTGCGACTAATGATTATTTAATTTATGCTTGTTATTTTGTTCGCAACGAGTTTTTTGACCGAGCGAGCGCGAAGAGTGAGCGAAGCCGTTTCAGCCGTTTCAGCCGTTTCAGCCGTTCAACCGTTTCAGCTTGGGCAAAAATGCTTTCTTATGTCCTGATATCCGAATCTCTATTCTCCTCTACACGTAGCATTTCTCAACCGATCTAGACGAAACTTGGTATACAGGTTAACCACATTTTTTTTTTAATAGTCAGTTATTTTCGATTGGGTGGGGTACTTCCCCCAAAAAGGGGCAAAGAGGGAGCTACTGAATATCTCCTTCTTATTAGATCCGATTTCGATGGTTCTTTTTTTTATTTGAATGGTAGTAACTTTAAATTGGACTCATAAAAATTTGGTAAAGATCTGATAAGGATCTTCGGCAAGATGAGCAGAATAGCTCCTCAAAATGCAGTAAATTTCTCACTTTTAGGTTTCTTCCATTGCATTGATGGAGCACATTGGTTATTAATGTTAGTTTTACAATAAGGCAACTAGATGACGCTACTGTGCACTGCTAGATGCTCGTAGTTTGAAAAAATATATATACGCGCGAGGTCTATAGCTCACGTAGCCACTAGTATTAAAAGTTTTCATTTAACTTTACTAGTGTATATGTTATGTATGTATCTATCTATATACCTATGAATCTAAATATATATTTCTAACTGTCCTGGAATCTTGCAACTCAAATTTTGAGCACTTTCCGATTAGCTATCCGACTGAAACGTTCAGGGTACGAGTAGCTCACAACTCGATGACAATGCATTAAAAAAATATATTAGACAATGTATTTAAAACAAAAAAAAAACATTAAAGCTTTGTTTAAAATTATTCCTATTTAGCACTTTTGGTTATGTCTTGTTTGTATTTCATACATCCATATCTTGGTGGAGCTGCTCTCTCTCACAAAGATCATTGGTAGAAGTCCTGGCTAAGCTTGAACTGATTCATTTACAATGCCCGATACGATCGGCTAGTTTATTGGACATTGTACGTACGTCCCGATTCCAGATAAGCTGATACGGCGTTCGCCACGGTAATCAATTACTACCGCCTACCTACACGCTCCATATTCTTTTTTTTAAGGACTATTGAATAGCACATTTTTATTGCTGCACCCGCCGCGAAAATTAAACACTCGTTACATACGCCGATCTGAGATAAATGCGATTGTATTGGAACAAATGGAGCAATACATTACATTGTTTATTTAGGCCCACGCTGGGACAATCGCCCTTAATTAAATAAAAGATGTACTTTGTTCTTATAGAAATGCACTTGATATTTTTATTCTTTATCTCATCTTTACTTATGGAGGGCAACAGATACAAATCAGCAACTGATTATGGTGCGTCGGTCAACGAGCTTTGCAACATCAGTCAAATGGCACAAGAGTGTGCATTAAATGTTGTTAAAACAGTGCTTTATACATGGCTTTCAGGACTCGGTAACATTAAATTGATCATTATTATCCCTCTCTTTAAACATTATTGGAGGTTCTTTCGGGATTATTGCAGATCAGTTACTTCAAAATAAACAGGTATTTAATATCTGGGGCCACTAATAATAATTTTAGTAATTACATGAATATTTTATGTCTCTCATCTTATCTTAACTTATTTAAATATTGCTAAGAAAATACGAGAGCTTCTTTCGTATTACTTTTTTTTAACTTTCTGCACAAACTAAATAGAAGATACTTTCTGCATGAAGCATAAGCTCGGGTCCTTTGCTAAGAAAATACGAGAGCTTCTTTCGTATTACTTTTTTTAAACTTTCTGCACTAACTAAATAACTAAATAGAATATACTTTCTGCATGAAGCATAAGCTCGGGTCTTTACTGGAACAAAAGGTAATCGTAATTCAACCTCCTTGCTTGGGTCGGATACCATAGAGAATTAGAGAAGTAAAACCCATAAAGGCACTAGAGCGTACGGACACAGAATACCTAAGTACGGAGTAAAGTGCAGCTGTCTATGACTAGAGCATAAAATGCAGTTATATTTTTAAAGCCAGCAAGCGTAAATTCAAAATCTTGTCGCCTGCACCAAGCATAAACAAGCATGAGAAGGGGGGACAATTTATGGGCATGAGAAGTGAAAAATAGGTACTTCTGAAACGCTTTATACATTCGACGCTTACTAGAGCAAAAAAAGTTGGCTCAGTGTTTTAATTTTACGCCAGTAAGCGTAATTCAATCTCCTTGTGTTTTACGATTTGTGCCAAGTCATTCTACAGATCGACCAACTTAACTGTGAAATGCCAAAAACAAACCACAGCCGCCACGAATGAGGTTCTCATATTATTTTGTATTTTTATGTTTTTTGATTGGTTTACTTATTGATTGACTGGAACACGCTCGCCACCTTTCAGTTCACAGGTAAGTTGGTTGAACTGTAGAATGACTTGGCACAAATCGTAAAACACAAGGAGATTGCAATTCTTGAAATATCGTATTAGGTACCTACCTTCTTACCTCCTCTTTAACTGCCTTCCACTTCTTTTTAGGATGTTATGATTCACAATCCATCTAGATTACTGAAACAGCTCCGCCGTTCGTAATGCATTTACATCCAAGTAGCAAGCATTAAAGGTGAAGACACACCAGATGCGTATGCATCACTTAAGCGTACTATTAGACGGTATTGTGGGAAAGCCTTTTTATAAAAAAAGACTTAAAATGGAAATTAGTATTGACTTGGTATTAACTCAAAAGTATAAAAAATATATAAAGTCAAAAAAGGAAGTACAAGACGTGTGGCTTTAGTAGAGTATCGAAACGAACTGTCCGTCGCAGTGCAGGTCTCCTTCTGGCTGAAAAGTGCAAGAAGCCACTTTTCGGCCTTACTGTTTTAAATTTACTTACAATTAAGGGTTATAACAACCCCCCGTTTAGGTGAAAACTTACGCTGGTTTTGCGAAGTTTTTCAACGGATTCTAAGTCGTGGTTGATTTTCGGTAATTGATTCTAAGTTATGATTTTCAGAAGGAGGAGTCGGTCGGAATTTGTGATAAAAAGCCATGCATTTTCTATTACAAAAGAAGTAGATTAAGAAGATTACAAATAGTGTTACAAATATGTATGTTGTTATGGAATGTGAAGTAAGTCGTGGAATAGATTCATTTTTCAACTAAAGTTCTTCTATTATACGTAACATATCATCGGCCTTATCATCTATTTGTTTCAAATTATTAGGATTTAAATTAGGTAGTTTAGTTACAATTTCACTGTAGTTAAGTTTCTTTAATTTTGACAAGTTGCAACAAGAATCATTTATCAAGTTAAAATCCGAGTAAATATAATAGAATTTATATTTAGGGTGTCTTTTCCCAATTACTTTTACATTTTTACAAAATCCAGTACAATTAGGCCTTAGGGTTAAGATGCCGGTTCCTACGATACTGTATTCCGATATATCATTTCTACACTCTATGTTTAGCTTTGTAGGTTCTGAATGAGTAAAAACCCATCTGTTATCTCCCAAAGATTGCCAAATATTGGCGTGGCCATACAAAAAGTTAGTTTTACAATGTTTTGGAAGTGAAGTCAAGACTTTGGTCATAATTTCTGTTTCACAAATAGGATAGTCTTGTACATCGAATTCGTCAAGTTGTCTACAGATATACATTTCATTAGAAATCGTTTTGCAGTTTGATAGGTAATTTAAAACAATGTATTTGGTTTTATCTTGGTTCAGGGCCACATATGAAGCTGTAGGTATTATTAGTGCGTAGGATTTGTATGTTGTTACATTGTGAGGTACCGGTATCGGCATATTCTTATACAAATTATACTTACTCATAAGCACTAAAGGAATTTTAAGAGTAAAAACTAACTTATCATCTAAAATATACGTAACAATATCCGCAAGGCTTATCAAAATATGAATGTTATCTAATTCTAAGCTTACAACAAATTCCGAATATTTAGGTAGGTGTTTCACATTATTTACCAAATCGTAATACAAATCTTTGGGTGTTATTATTGATGGTAACGTGTTTGTTTTTGCAAACAATATAGAATTAACAACGTCTTCTAATTTGTATGAGAGGCTTAACATACAAGATTGGAGCACATTAAACATGTCATGCATAGTAGATTTGAACAGTAGTGAATTCTTTACCACCGTTAGATTGTTAACATAAGAAGATAAGTTTTCAATCATTGAATTTAATCTATTTTCATTTTTGCTAATTTCTACAATAGATTCATTAAAATTAGAAATAGCTGATTTGGATATCATTATATTTTCTTTAACTAAATCTAATAATTTTCGATTACTGTCTTTCAGTGTTTGAATGGCGTTGTCGTATCTGATAGCATCATCTTCATCCATTGAATATTTGTTTTAAAACTGTGCCGATACCGGCAATCCACGCGGATCTTTTCGATCTGCTAGAAATCAGGTGAGAAATAGCATAATAATCTCTTGAAATATCATTATACGTCGAAACAAGTGGTAAGAAAACATTTTGACATTCAAGGTCGTCGATTGCATCGCTTTTTGTACAGAGGTATCGAGCTGAATGAAGAATGGTTTGTATGTTGTCGATGTGTGGTTTTATGTATTTAATTTCTACTGGTATCATAATATGTAAATAATCACTAATCAGTTTTATGGATCCGGAAGGGTTGAAATAGATTCCAGAACTTTTCGTGATATGTTCGATACCGATGAGGTCTTGGGTGTGTGATACGCCATGGCATAACACTGCCAGACTGTAAGAAAATATAAACAAATTTACTTAATTACTAGATTACTTAATTGCTTAAAATGTCTAATACCTATTTGTCTAACTTCAAGTCACTATGCTTTTGTAGAAAACTGACTAGATCTTAAGACCTAGGGGATTCTACACTGGCTAATTTGACTTCATCATAATGATGTTTTATGTGACGTCGATTTATAAGAAGGGAGAGTGTATGATTTCCATGGATTTTCACCACTTTATACGGTCCCTTCCAAATTGGGGATAATGCTTTTCGAAGTCTTAGATGGTTTTTAAGGTAAACCATGTCACCAACTTTGTATGTCACAGGACGAGATCTTTGATCATAATAAGTTTTGATGTTTCTTTGGATTTAGTTATGTTCTCAAGAGCCTTGTCGCGGGACAACTTGAGGCGGTGATTTAGCATTTTCACATATTCATGGTAAGTAGTAGTAGGATTAAGTTCATAGATTGAATCAGGAAGATAGGGTTTATGACCGAAGATGAGTTCATATGGTGTGAATTTAGTGGTAGTGTGGACATTAGTGTTATAGGCCAGAATTGCAGTGTACACATATTTGTGCCAATTTGTTTGGTTTTCATTCACATAAGATTTTAAATATTCTTTTAAGGTTGAATGGCTCCTTTCTAAGGCGCCTTGTGTTTGGGGATGGTAAGGTGAGGACCATAATTGTTTTATTTTGAGGAATTCACAGGTCTTTTTGAATAAATCTGCAGTGAAATTAGTACCTTGATCTGTGAGAATCATTTTTGGTATACCAAAAAGAGAAATGAAGTGTATGAGACATTCGCAGGATTCTTCAGCTGAGGCATTAGTAATTGGGTATGCAATGGAGAATTTCGTCAAGTCATCTTGTAAGGTAACTATGTATTTTAGGTTTATTTGACCAGCTTCAGGAAGGGGTCCTACAATATCCAAGCTAATTCGTTCAAATGGTGCGGTTGAGGTTGATGTAATCTCCATTGGAGATCGATTTACTTTACGGAGTGCTTTATTCGTTTGACACTGATTACATTTCTTTATATAGTTTTCAATATCTGATCTCATATTTTTCCAGTGGTATCTTTCTTTAATGCGGTTGTACATTCGAGAGGAGCCAACATGACCAGCAATTGGTAAATCGTGGTTTTCTCTCAGAATTTTAGGAATCTCACTTGGAACAGGGAAGATAATAGAGTTTCTGTAAATTTTTACAATTATGTTTGTATTGTGGAATAGAAAAGCTATAATGTTATAGATTTTTGTAAAGGACGGTTTGAAAAAGGGATTATTGAAGTCTGAGATAGCAATTTCATTGGGAACGGCGTCGCATCCTACAAGCAGTTCGTTTCTAAGAGTTTTTAGAGCTTCGAATAATTCAGGATATTGTATGGTATCAAAATGATGAACTTTTGTGAAAAGGAAGTAGTATGATTTGTCATTCTTTGTTAGTTTCAGGAAAGATTGCAATGTCCTTTCTTTATCGAGGAATTCAGAGGCATCACTATTATTTGCTAAAACTTCTTCGATATAAGGATTGGCTTCGTCGAGATCGATGGATGCAGGAACAATTAAAGTTTTGGAATCAGAAGACAATAAAGGATTCGTATACTCATGTATTTTTGTATTGTAAGTATAATTTTTATCAGACATGGTTTTTAAGAAATTGGAGTATGAGTTTTCGTGGAAATCAGAGCTTGGTAAGTTAATAGGTGAGTTTTTAGGTAAGTTCTCGTAATTATTGAGTGTAGGGTTAGAAGTTGGTATGTTGGTAGGTGAATTTATAGGTAGATTTCCGTCGCTACTGAGGATGGGGTTTGGAATACTAGGATTAGCATTAATATGATCTTTTTCATTTTCAGGGATGATGTTTGGAAGAAAGTCAGCTTCTTGGAGAGGATTTAGGGATGGTAAGTTGTAATCATCAGGGTTAAAAGGATTTGGATTTGGTACATTTATAGGGCTTGTGTTTGGAGTGTTAGTTATTGGTAGAACTGGAATAGAGTTAGGATTTATGTTGTGTATATTTTAGATGTTAATCGGGTATCTAGAAAGTGCATCTGCAGCTGAATTCAGTTTACCTTTTCTATAGGTGATTTCATAGTCATATTCTTCGAGCTTTAACCGCCATCTTTGTAATTTGCTAGAGGGATCCTTGTGCTTGAAGAGCCATCTTAATGGATTATGATCAGTGACAATCAGAAATTTGCGGCCATACAAATATGGTCGGAAGTTTTTACAGCCAAAAAGGATAGCTAGTAGTTCTTTTTCGGTGACATTGTAATTTATTTCACTTTTATTTGAGGTTCGTGATACATAGGCTATAGGTTTTTCTTTTCCAGTGTCTTTTTGAGAGAGAATAGCGCTGATCGCGAAGTTGGAAGCATCATAGGTAAGTGTGAAGGGTTTCGTAAAGTCAGGGTATATTAGGAGAGGCGGAGAAATGAGTCGAGTTTTCAGAGTTTCAAAAGCAAGCTGTTGCTCGTTCTGCCAGATGAATGGAGTATCTTTTTTCAAAAGGGAAGTCAGAGGTTTTGCTGTCCTAGAAAAGTCTGGTATACATTTCCGGTAATAGGACATAAAGTCCTAGGAAGGATTTGACATCCTTAGGAGATTTGGGAACCGAATATTCAGACACGGCGTTGATTTTTGCTGGGTCAGGTTTAACACCCTCATCTGTGATCTGATGGCCAATATAGGACACTTCTTTACGAAGGAATTCACACTTGTCTGGTTGTAATTTTAGATTAAATTCTCTGAGTCTTTTATATACAATTACTAGGTTTTTTACATGGGAATCAAGGTCATAGGAATAGATAACTATGTCATCAAGATAAACATAGCATCGGATGCCTTGTAGGCCAGCAAGTACCGAGTTCATTAATCTTTGGAATGTGGATGGGGCGTTTTTTAGTCCAAAGGACATTCGTTTAAATTCAAAGTGTCCCTATGGAACACTGAACGCAGTTTTGGCTGCGTCTTGAGGAGACATTTCGATTTGATGAAAGCCGGAAGCGAGATCTAAAGTTGAGAAATATTTTGATTTTCCAAGTTGATCTAGTATTTCGTTGATGTTTGGGATGGGATAAGAGTCACTGATAGTAATATCGTTTAACTTTCGGTAGTCAATCACGACTCTCCATTTGCGTTGTCCAGAAGCGTCTAGTTTCTTGGGTACAACCCAAATGGGAGCAGACCAAGGA
This sequence comes from Alsophila aescularia, assembly GCA_946251855.1. NCBI lineage: Eukaryota > Metazoa > Arthropoda > Insecta > Lepidoptera > Geometridae > Alsophila > Alsophila aescularia. The sequence continues at coordinate 48,298,484 of OX276378.1, forward strand.
GACATAGATGGTTTAATAATGTCATCTTCTAACATTTTTTCTACTTGATTTTGGACTTCTTGTTTGTGACATTCAGGAAATCTGTATGATTTTACATTAATTGGTTCATTTGCTGTAGTTTTAATTTCATGTTGAAGAGCATTTGTTGAAGTCAGTGGATCACCAGGTAGGTGAAAAATATCGGAATAGTCAGAGCAAACTTGAAACAAAGAATCTGCTTCCTCCGAGTTCAAATGTGACGTTCTGAGTTGATTGAGAACTTCTTGAGTGTGTTAATATGAATTTTGAGTTTTTAAGGCATTTACTGGATATTCTGTTTCTGGTCGGTGTTGTACTTGGGTGGATTCTACAGGAGTCAGCGTCAGTTTTAAATTAGAATTAAGGGATTTAAAAGATTCAGATACATTTATCACTGTTATGTTTATTCTATTATTGTCCTTCACTTTGACTAGACAATTGGCTATTAATATGTCTTCGAACTGGGTTTGATCTAGAACGAGGCCCTCTTTTATTTCAGGGTTGAACACGGAGCATTCAATCATCATTTCAGATCTGGCAGGAATAGAATAAATTGGTTCATGGAACTGGAGTGGTAATTTGGTTTCTTTGATTTGTAGTTTATTAGTAGTGTAGTCAATGCTACAGCCAAAGGAGTTAAGCATATCTGTTCCTATTATACCATCGTAAGGCAGGTGTATCTTTTCAATGACATGGAACTTGTGACTTATGTACTTGCGGGATGAGTCAGTAAGTTGTATTTTTAGTGCAAAATGGCCTAAAGTTTTTGTGGAACTCTGTTCGGGTTTAATTCCTTTCAGGTTTATTTGTTCTTTCACTAGTTTAGGAAATTTCTGTATACATGAAGACTTGATGAGACTGACTGCAGAGCCAGAGTCTACAAGAAGTGACAGTGGGAATTCTGAAACTGTAGAATTTATCAAGACATGTGGCAGTAGTATTTTTGTTGGGTCAGTGGTGATTCCAAAGATTTTATTATGTTTTTTCGTTTCAGAATTTTTTGAAGATGCTGTATGTTCAACTGATGCAGCGGATACAGAGGATTTGGTAAGTATTGATTTAGTAGGTGCTGAAGGTTCAGCGGATACAGAGGAATTGGTAAGTATTGATTTAGTAGGTGCTGAAAGTTTAGCGGATGCAGCGGATACAGAGGATTTGGTAAGTATTGATTTAGCAGATTCAGAGGATTTAGTAGCATTGGGGATGGTGTCGGACTTATATTTTGTGTGGTGTCTCATATGACACCGATACGAGCCACTTAATCGTTTTTTGCTTCATCGTCATCATCACTGAAGTTAGGTTCTACGTTGTCGTCTGGTTTTTCAACAAAATGAACGCGATGTTGCGGCTTATAGCCGGAAGTAGAAGGCTGTTCAAAATTTCGAGCACGGTTATTGTTATATTCACGTTTTCTACAATTTTCAATCGAATGTCCGGGGAATTTGCAATATCGGCAGACATTAGAATCGTTAGAGTTCTGATTCTGGATTTGATTGTTGCGGAACTGTCCCTGATTTTGATTAATGCGGGACTGTCCCTGATATTGGTTGTTACGGAATTGAGAGTAAGTAGGTTTATTAGGTTTGAAAACTTATTTTCTGTAGGTTGCGATCTTTTTTATACACTCTGTTGAATGCGCTCTTCAGAGATTGCGACATTTATGGCTTCATTTAAATTTTTAGGTGAGTTGCATCTCACAATTGACGAGATTCGGGGAAGTAACCCAACTGTAAAGTGATGGAGAGCGAGGTCTTCCATTGCATCTGTACGACCTGGTAGTTCTTTAACTTTAGAAGTTGACAACGAAACTTCCGTGAGCAATTGTGAGAGGCATGCCTCGATTTTTAATGCGAATTGGCTGACACTTTCTTGCGGGCTTTTCTTGCTCTCCTGAAGCTCTGTGAGCAGAGAGTAATGTTTCCTCTCACAGAATTGAGTTTTAAAGAACTCTTTGAGTTGTTCCCAGTTTTGGAATTATTTAATCGAACAAGCAATTTCCGCTTTACCACGTAATTGACTTATTATATATTTAAATAAAATCGGTTTCTGGGGGTCAGAAGCAAGTTCGTAAACATTGTCACAGTTTACAATAAAAGAGTTCAGGGTCTCCCGGCTGCCATCATAGGAGATGACAAATTTGAACAAAATGTTGAGGTCCATTTCTACAGATGCAGTTGAATTTCCGGATGCAGTAGAATTTCCGGATGCAATAATTCTTGGAGATACGAAAGGTGATTGAGATTCGAGGCTTTCAATACGTAATTTAAGTTCCTCTTTTATTCTCTTGCTCATTATAAGTAGGTAAGTTCGGCGAAATAGTTTGTTATGACTGGATAAGAATGACTCACTGGGCAACGGCGAACAATACGATAAGCATTGTTATGAGTTGTGACGGTGTAATCCTTGGCACTTGGTAAGATGTGAATATTTTAGAAAGTTTATAGAGTTTGTAGAGTTTATTGTATTAAGGCACTAGACGCTTTTATTTGCGGTTTTTCCCGCACACTTATAGCGTTTTTCAGTAGACTTTTTTACACTTATAAATGCACTATCCGCACTTTTCACGATTTTCACGCTTTTTCCCAAATTTAGGGTTCACCGTACTTGAACGGGCGGAGACGGATCCGAGGGACTTTTGAAATCCCCTTGAGCTGCCACCAATGTTAGACGGTATTGCGGGAAAGCCTTTTTAAAAAAAAAAACTTAAAATGGAAATTAGTATTTTACTTGGTATTAACTCAAAAGTATAAAAAATATATAAAGTCAAAAAAGGAAGTAGAAGACGTGTGGCTTTAGTAGAGTATCGAAACGAACTGTCCGTCGCAGTGCAGGTCTCCTTCTGGCTGAAAAGTGCAAGAAGGCACTTTTCGGCCTTACTGTTTTAAATTTACTTACTATTAAGGGTTATAACAGTACGTTACGTTTACGTACATACCTGCCAGACCAGGTTACACTTAGTCCGGTGTGTACACCAACGTCTATACCCATACGTGTTGCATATGCAACATAACCTATCCGTATCTGCGTACTCTTTGCCAACTTTCTCAGCTTGCGAACCTTTCGAACAATTAGTACAATCATTTGCGTACCCAGCTCTTTGAAAGAGCACGATGTCTGAGGAAGATTGGGAAGAAAATGGACGGATTTCTTTTAATTCTTTATTCAATGTAAAAACAAACGCCACTCTTGCCGGTATATTTGTAAGTAAGCTCCCAGCATTGTGGAATTAAAACAGTTAGTGTGGATACAATGGTCTACCGACTGCAATGGTCTTCGAAACCAGTTTTTTTTCATTTTATATATAAATGTGTGTACATTATCAATCTCATGAAATTTATGGGTAGGCAGGTATTTTATTTCATCACACATTCAAGTAACTAATGGGATGTGCTAGGTAAGTACTTATACACGGCTTCGAATAATGGCAAAGTATTTAACAAAAAACTTGAAAGCCAACCAAAAGTCACGACCCGCCGCGGTTAAATGCTTCAGAATGGACTCTTCTATTAGATTCTTTTAAACTTGGCATCGTCTGCACGCGTTAAAGTTAGTTACATGACATCTATAATTAGGAACCTTTGGTCTTTATAACCTTTGCGCAAAAGTCAACTGTTTTTTTATTTTATTTATTTATGGGCTTTGTCGCTTAGCGACCACATCGCCCTGTAAAGAAATACACAAAATCACCACATCAATTGACTTAAACCTAATTCTGCTAACCTATACAATTTAAATGCCTGGTCAGACATCGGACACGCTAGGATACAATTACAGAACCCTACATCTAAAATTTCGCTTCGATTGAACCATAATCTTCGGTAGCTTTCATTCCACACACATTCCATCAAAACATGTTGTACATCCTCAATAACCCCGCACTCGGCACTGATAAAAGTTTGTTTATGTTTCGCAAATAGAAAAATTATATAATTATGTATCGTGAATAAAATATTAAATTGATAGCTTGTTTACTTCAAACGATCCAACGCTTATCCGTTATCAGTCAAGAAATGTTTCCAAGAAATGTAACAAACATAAAAATGCGAGATTTTTGTTTGATCACGAGAAATCAACTATTCATACATAATTCATAGTCCCAAAAATGGCGGGATACGTGTTATTGACGCTATAATTGTCAACTAGAAGCAAAAATCGACAAATCTGTTTTGAATAAATGTATAAGTAGGTACGAATGACGTGGTCTGCGCATTTCCGTTAATTCTTTTTTATATTGTTTAGTGTAGACAGTGTAGTGTTGATTGCCACGGCAAGCGCGCGCTAGGAGTACGTAGGTATAGTGGATGCGCGCGCGTATACATAATTGTAACGAAAGCGGTCCTCTGTCCTCTGTGCAGTACATACTGAGATGAGAAACTGTTAATCTATTTGTTGCATAATCACACCAAGTGCGCGTGTTTTCGTTTTATCGCAATAAATCCATGAGGATACAAAATGTCGCAGACACCATCAGTGCCACCGTTATCAACGTCATCGGAGCCAGTTGTGTTACCGCTGGACATAATTCTCTATATGTCTAAATTTCTGAGTTTTGTAGATTATCGCAATTTCATACGATCAATATGGCCCAATAATGATGAAATCGACATTGTTCGATCGAAATTGTGGCAGATGTCTACTCACCAGTTCACAGCTACGTTCATTAACGGAAGACAATTGAAGGTAGAATATAATTTTGATCCCTCCAGAGATAACGAAAATCGCATTCTTTTCAACTTGGACTCTTTGTTACCAGTATTCGGTGGGATCTTCCCTCCAGCAATGGACAAATTCAGTAGCTTGTCAAGTCATTTACACAATTTTATCGTAATACACGTTAATTTGGACATGTGTTCGGAACGTCGACACGCCTCCTGCCAGTGTAACCTTGAGCCGCACCGAGTTCCTAGACCGATTGTGACGCCTTCAGTAGACGCACACGAATGCAGTTTATTCCATCATTATTGCTCGCAACACGTTAGATCCTGGATGGACTTTTACCTGGTTCCTTCTGTGCTGTCCCGGGAATCGGAAAGTCCTTTCGACGAAGATACTGCCAATAGATTTTTACTTTTTCTTGGTGACATAGTGATTAAACGTACGAATCGATATCGTAGAACGTATTAAAGACGATGAAAAGACTCTATAACATTGGAAGTAGTGCAGGTCGACGATTAACGGCCTGTTGGAGCAATTCAATTTGAGTATAAATCTTAATAAATTTACGTATCAAACACATGTAATTTTATTTTCTCATCCTAGTATGTTTCCCCTAATTCTGTGACGAATGATACAAAGTTTGGGGATAAGTATGAGGAGTATAATGGACGTTTTTCCACCGTCAATCGAAAGTTAAAAACACAGCTACATCTATGTCAAAATTACTTTAAAAAAACAAACGTGTGTCTAAGTAAGGCAAGGCACCTACCTAGGTACTTACTTAAAATAACGGGTAATATTATGTTTTGTCATGGGATCGTGCTCGATATCTACACGACATAATAGTCACTGATTACCAGCCATCATATTTTACTAATAAGTATATTATTATCATATCATAATGTTGTATAACCGTTCTCTGATGCGGATAGGGTGCAAGTTGGCTTGCGCTGAATCAGATTTTATTAAAAAAACGACTACAGACGCAGACTACAGTTTATCGCGAAAAAAAGCGTCCTATGTTCTTTTAGGATATTAAAAACCATGCAAAAGTAAGTCTGTCAAAAAACATCAAGATCATCAAGAGCGTTGGTGCTAACCAACGCTCTTGATGTTTTTTGACAGACTTGTTATTATTTCGTTTCCATGCAACCGTTACTTACAGCGAGTAATCAACATTCATATTCAGTTTTAACGTGGAATCTTACAATTTTCCGGGATAAAAATTATTTTATGTTTTATTACAGGGTATAAGCTATCTCCAATAGCTCTAGCCATTCCAAATTTCATCAAATTAATTAATTCATTAAATTAACGTTATCACGTGAAAGCTCTCCAAATAAACGGACAACGTTTCACTTTTATATATTGGTGTGGATTCGAATTTGAAAATAGTAGCCGTACACGTGCACGTGTACGCGTATAAACGTACACGTTCTACTGCAGGCGCGTGTACACACGCATTCGGTGTGTCTTGGCTTTACATTATACAAAATGTAAGTATATTCTGGCTGACTGCTTGCAATCTCAGGCTTGGTAGATCATGTATGATAAATATAACCTTGGAAGCTTTTAAACCCGAGGAAGTCAGGCGCATAAATCATGTGTGTCAACTTATGGACCTCAGCGGTCACAATTACTTTAGATGTGCTATCAATGGCAGTACATGCTACTACTACATACACACCTATAGAGTTATGAAGTAATCTCCAACTAAGCTTTTACACTGCTCCTTCATAAATTAGATTGATTGTTATATATCTTATGTTATGATTAATCCTACCTACTAATTTATTATAAGTAGATACCTCTTATCGCTAGAGCAGTTTTGAGGCGTTTAATTTTTAATTTTCTATATTTCTAAATACCTACCTTATTATAGTTGAAAGTCCAAACCAAGGTTACGATGTTCGTGTCTAAGGACAGTTTCGGTTTAAACGTAGAACATAACAACTGCGGGAATGTAATTATCACCACAGACTAAAGATAAGTTACTACTACGTAAATGAAATTATTGTAAAAGTGACGCCAACATGACGGGTTCCCCGCCATTTGCTGAGAATGCTTCCCGGCTGCGAAGTTCCTGCCATTCCGCGGCCCGCACTATTATTTATTCTGCGACATTACCATACTTACGCAGGAATTATCTAATTTTGTCCCTCATCTCGCACACTATGCTAACAATTACGTAATTGCAGAATTCGCGGCGTTAATGCTTTCCTTGATTCGGTGTAAAATGAAAATTAGACTAAAAAACTGTTTGAATAATGTTTTTAAACCCATAGCTAAAAGTGGAGTGCTATTATATGTTACATGTGGCATCGTAGTTTAAAAACAGATGGAGTTGTGACCGTTTTAATGTGGGGTTTTTACCTGGCTGCGTCAAGTAAGGGAAGGGTAATGTGTTTAACAGTCTATGTATGTATGTTTGTATAGATTTTCCACTATAGCGTCATCCCTTTTGGTCCCATTTTGACAAGAGAAGTATCAATAGATTTATCTTCAACGCAAGAGTGACGGGCTATTTTTTACCCACCTACGCCGAAGCAAAAGTAGGGTTACGTGGTCAAACTAAAAACTATGAAATAAAATATAAGTTCAAATACTAAAACCCGACTACGGTCTTAATGGACTAACTGTATTAATAAACCAAGTAAAGCGCACTCCCCCGGCTCTAAAGTTTAAAATTTCTAAAACGTTAAAAAAACTTGTTTGTGACTTTTTATTTCACGATCGTATTCGCGTTTTAGTTTTGTACTTAAATTGTTTATTTGAAATTTGAAGTTGGCGAGATGGTTCCTAGCTTCATTTGTAAGAAATTGGTGCAGGCGTTCTCATGATGCCAGCTCTTGGACACTCGTCTCGGGCACTATTGCATCTAGAAACTATGTTTCATGTTGTATGTATGTGTCAAATCTAGTTTCGTTTATTGTACGACTACACAAAAAAGGAGTGTAATGTTTTCAGGGTTCTTGTATGCAAATCTCACAAACGGCCCAAAAATGGAAAAGCCCCGGAGCGAGGATGGAATTACTACGGAGCTCCTGAAGGCAGGAGGTACTCCCACGCTTAAAGAAATTCAGCGTATGTTTAATTAGGTCTTCTTCTCTGGGAGAACTCCAAAGGCATGGAACAGGAGTGTGGTCGATCTATTTTTCAAAAAAGGGTGACAGGACTCTTTTGAAAAACTATCGGCCCATTTCCCTCCTGAGCCATGTCTACAAGCTGTTTTCGAGAGTCATCATGAATCGTCTTGCGCGGAGATTCGACGAATTTCAGCCAACAGAACAGGCCGGGTTTCGGAGAGGATACGGCACCATAGGCCACATTCACACAGTGAGGCAGATTATACAGAAGATCGAAGAGTATAATCAGCCCCTGAATAATCAGCGAATCGATTTGCCTTCGCTTTGCCAATGATATAGTCGTAATGGCAGAAACCCTGAAAAACCTAAGCACACTGCTCAGTGACCTCAATATAGTTTCCCAACAGGTGGGTCTTAAAATAAACATGGGTAAGGCGAACCACATAACAAATGCCCATATCGCACCCATGCCGGTTTATGTTGGGAACGATATTATCAAAGCTGTTGATCACTATGTCCAATTGGGGTCAGACGATCTAACTGGGAAGATCCAACTTCGACAAAGAGGTCAACCGACGAATACAACTCGGATTCGGCGTTCGAGAAATTGCGCCATATCTTCTCGTCACAGATACCGCAGAGCCTCAAGACGAAAGTTTATAATCAGTGCGTGTTGCCAGTGATGATATAAGCACTGAGTGGTCGCTAACTATTGGTCTCATACACAAGCTCAAAGTCGCTCAGCGTGCAATGGAGAGCTATGCTCTGTGTTTCACGTCCGAAACCAGGAAATTCGTAAAAGAAAAAAGGTTACTGACATAGCTCTCAGAGTTTGCAAGTTGAAGTGGCAATGGGCAGGCCATATAGTTCGCAGAACCGACAACCGCTAGGGAATAAAAGTTCTCGAATGGCGACTACGAACAAGCAAGCGAAGTTTAGGGAGACCCCCCTATACGATGGACCGACGATATTGTAGCCTTCGCAGGAAGTCGATGGATGGAGGTGGCATAGGATCGCTCGTCATGGCGCTCTTTGGGGGAGGCCTATGTTCAGCAGTGGACTTCTAAAGGCTGACATGATGATTAAGTTTAATGCAAAAATAAATAGGTGGCCGGTTAGGTTATAATAAAAAAAAACTAAAAGACAAAATAGGTGACAAGCTGGTGATCGGTTAAGATCAAGTTTTCCTAATCGACTATCCAAGTGGAAAGCTGGTGGTCTGATAAGATCCAGTTTTCCTAACTGGCCACCTAATGGACCACTGGTTGTCTAATAGTAACAAAATTCTTAACTGTCCACCAAGGTGGATGGTTTGAGTGGTCCGTTAGTAACAAACCGCTGATTCTTCTCAACGCATTGGTTTCCGGATGAACTTGGACAAAACCAAGGTTATGTTCAACGAACATGTAATTCCGGAACCAATTGCTGTTAGCGGAACTGCTCTCAAAGTTGTTCAAGAGTATGTTTACTTGGGGCAAACTTTGCAACTAGGTAAAAACAACTTCGAGAGAGAGACCCGCAGAAAAACACAGCTGGGCTGGGCAGCATTTGGGAAGCTTTGTCGAATTTTCTCGTCGCCTATACCGCAAATTTTGAAGACAAAAGTCTTCAAACAGTGCGCCCTAACTGTTATGACATACGGAGCCGAGACGTGGAGACTCACGGTACGGCTAGTCCACTAATTAAAGTCACTCAGCTATGGAAAGAGCTATGCTCGGCCACCAGTCGGTCGGAGTTTCTCTAAAGGACCGTGTTCGGAACGAGGTAATCCGACAGAGAAACAAGGTTATCGACATAGACCTTAGGATTAGCAAGCTAAACTCGCAGTGGGCTGGTCATATTTGTAGAAGGACTGAAAAGCGTTGGGGTAGACGCCGTAGACGTGTTCTTGAGTGGAGACCGCGACTCGGCAAACGTAGTGTAGGGCGCCCTCCTGCGTAAGCCGAAGATTGGGCTCAGTGGCATGCTTTGGGAGAGGCCTATGTCCAGCAGTGGACTGACACGGGCTGATGATGATGATGATGATGTATGTTTGTATGTATGTGTTTCTTTATTCCACTATAACTTTTAAATGCCTGAATAGATTTAGATATATAGTGTATAGCAGTTAGAACTCTTACCACATCACCACGAGTAACTTATGCTATAAGTACATATTTTTTTGAAAAAGTTTTATTTTGCGGCAGTGGCGGCAGTATAGGCTCTATTTACAAAAGCGAAAAAAAATACTTCACATTTTATATGGGTAAGTATCAAATTTTACAATATGGGCCTTGATGAGCATATTCCTTTTCTTTTATTATTATTTTTATTACTTTCTAGGCAATTGTTTGACCACGATCTCACCTGATGGAAAGCGATGATGTTGTCGAAGGTGTAGCACGCTTGCCTAGTAGATATATTTTCACTCTTGATTTGAACACACCAGGGTTATATTTTAACGGAAACACTGACGAGGGCAGGGCATTCCACTCCTTAGAAGTTCTTATAATAAATGAAGAAGCGTAACGCTTCGTTCATGTGCGAGGGTTTTTAAAAGGGTGGCGCTTGGCCGATCGTCTAGTCGTACGGTAATGGTAAGGTGATGGGGGAATCAGATTGTGTAGTTCTTGTGCACACTCTCCATAGTGCAATCTGTAGTGTACCGACAGACTTGCGACCTCAAGTCGATGCGCCAGACTTTGAAGCTTACTCTTTACCAGAGTGTCATCTCCAATGAGCCTCATAGCACGTCTCACAATTGAATCTAAAGCCTCGAGCTGATACTTGGCAGAACCGTCCCAGAGGTGGCAGCAGTACTCCATACAAGATCGGACCTGTGCTTGATAAAGATTCAAAAGCTGTTCCGACGTGAAGTACCGCCGAACCTTAGACAAAATACCAAGTTTCTTTGCAGCTACCTTGGCTTTGGATTAAATGTAAGACCCAAAATTCAGATTCAATGTGAGTTCGATACCCAAAAGCTCCAGATGGTCGCCTAATAGTATTGTTACACTACGGAAATATATAATTTATTAGCATAAAAGCTTTTGAGTTCGTCATTGGCAGGGCAGTCGCGTTTTTTTAGCTTTTAAGCTCATTATTTATCATTCATTTCCGCGAGGGGTGAGTAGTATGATGATGAATAGCGTATGAAGATCCAAACCTAGGTATTGTAGCCCCATAAAACTTTAAAACTGAGTTTGCCACTTAACAAGAACTTAACTATGTTTAGTGCAATTGTAGTCGAGGGATTCAATAGTGCGTGTTAGAATCCAATGATACCGGGTTCGGTCCTCGGCTCCGCACCAATGCCTTTTCTAAGTTATGTGCGTGCTTAGAAGGGCACGTGCCGTCGGTCCCGGCTGTTACTGATTGATAACAGCCGCTAAGCCATGTCAGAGGCCCTCTTGTGGCCTGACGAACTCTGATACCAGAGGCCAAGCACTACCAAGTACGACAAGCAAGCAAGCAACTATGTTTGGTCGGGGGTTAGGTGTCCCTACATTTTTAACTTACCTTCAAGTGAAAAAAAAAACGCGGCCAATGATCAAACCTTATTAAATAGTTAGGTATAGGAAATTTTATTGTAAGTATTCAAGTTCAGTCGTTTTTCATTCACCACAGACTAATAAGGTTTATTGTCTCTCGGTACCAGTCCTACATAATAGGTATATAACTAATACGACCATGTGGTTAGCTTGCCCGCTATAAGCAGATGCGCGTAACAAGGCACTTGTTACTGGTAAACAACACCACTGTCCAATTACAGACAATGCATAGGCTCCACAGATCTACGAAGAAGAACCACAATTGGCCGGTAATCGGCGATGTCATTAATTTATCTCCGCCATAAATGGCCATCGAGTTATATTAGCCCTTACCTTAACATTTAGAGCTGGCAATAAGCTTAATTTTAACAGCGGATGATTACGCGTGCGCTGTAAATGTAGTAAGAAGACACTTTTATAAATCCCTAAGAAAAAAGTACAGCTTTAGTCTAGCTATAGTCTTGTGGCAACCTCTGTAATGGAAATCTGGAATGCAAGTGCGATATCACACTCGCTCGTGACTGGTACGTGACTGAAGAGCCGCAGCCATATGTTAACATCATCTATCTATACTTATAATAAAGCAGTAAGAATGAAAAAGTCTGTACAAAAAAGATAATGAAAATAAAATGGAAAAAACAGTGCTTAAAATAAGCTACTGAACAAGAATATAACATATTTTTTATTCGTGTCTCTGTTTGTTTGTTTGTGTGTATGTTTGTACGCGCATTACGTAAAAACTACTCGACCAATTGTGATGTGGTTGAATAGCTTAGGGTTTGACTTAAAAACTTTGTATCTCAATCCAATGAGCAGAAGCCGCGCAATCGATAAAATCTTTTTGACGGCTGAAGGAATTTCAATCAAATGTTGGTATATTGGTATTTTAGTCTTGTAATAGTCCATCGAGTTATTTTAACCTAGAGAAATGACCACGCGTGTGAAACCGCGGGTACAGCTAGTAAAACTATAAAACCCGCGAACATGCACAATATGCAGTGCTATTTTTTTATAAGCCATTGATGAAATAACTTTAGATACAAATTATCGTTTGTTTCATGCATGTTAAAATGGTCATATTTCTGTAAGATTTCTGAGGACTATAAATATAATATATAGGTATAGATATATTCTAGGACGCTGAACTGTATTTATAGTCCTCAGAAATCTTACAGAAATATGACCACCTTAACATGCATGAAACAAACGATCCTTTGTATCTAAAGTTATTTCATCAATGGCTTATAAAAAAATAGCACTGCATATTGTGCATGTTCGCGGGTTTTATAGTTTTAGTTTATATATATATATATATATATATAAACTACGTTATATAAACGTGTATACGTTGGATAAATGCTGGTATATATATATATATATATATATATATATACCAGCATTTATCCAACGTATGCGATTTTATTCGCTCTAGACTAAAAACCTAATTTCACGAAAGTATTGTTATTACATTACACCCTTTCTTTTACAATTTCAATAATCCGCTCCATCCATGACAAGAGGACTTTTAACTTATTTATATATTTTTTATACTAGTTTTCAAATATCTATCACTGAACTACAAATTAGGTTAGCTAAACAACTATCTAATTAACAAAACTAATCAGTTAGACTACATATTTGTTAATAATTATAAGCTTTAGTCAGCACTTGGTAGAGTAGTCAGTATTAGCGTCTGTTATTATAGCTAGCGGCACGTAAGTCTAGCGGTGATCGAAACGTTGCGAGGATCTTGGCACAGACAGTTTTCGGGATATAAAGTATTCATCATTTTAACACAATATATAAACTTTGACTGTGCCAAGATCCCCGCCACGTTTCGTTCACCGCTAGACTTACGTGCCGCTAGATATACAATGATGTGTGTTGATTCAAATAAGAACCAGCAATTTGGAAGTACGCTGAGTAACTCGATCCGTTTCTTTTGGGGTCTGTGAACTCGATGCATCGTGGTGACAGTTATGCAGTAGTACTACTTAGCATAGATTCTAGAATTTTGGTAGGTTTCTAGAATTTTGGTAGTACCTACCATAGATGGACTACATTTAAGTTGAAACTAATTTACTACCAACTTTACTCGTTACTCCAATGCAAGCATTTCGTGTGATAGAAAGACAGCAATAGCTGCTCGCGCACGTCTCTAAGCGGTGCGCGCCACTAGCTGTTGACAGCTATATCTGTTTGTTATCCAGCTGGTTAACACAAGCCGAAAAAATATTTTCCCCAAATCTTTGGTTTTCTGGTCATATTTGGACTTTGGTTGTTTAAACGTGCTAATATATTAGGAATAGCGTGTACTATACCCAGTTGTTCAAGCCGTGTGGGTGTTTTAACGGAGAATAATGTGAATATATCTTTCCATCGGTAAGTCAAACTCATGATTATTGTACTTTACTAACTAAATTGTAAATAAAAGTTTCAAATTTTACTAAAAGTCAATCAATATCAGCGTATACAAAGGTTTTCACGTAAAATTTCCGAGTATAAAGCTTTTCTTGTCTTGGAATAACAATAAAACTATAGCGACCCGGTATTTTTTACATTTTACCTACTTCATAGTGTTGTGGATCGGAATCTATACAAGTATATCGATATCCATAGGTAACATTATTTTTTTTTGCTATGTGACAATTTTAAAAGCTTTTATGTAACTTGCAATATTTGTATGTATGTACGTTTGTTTGAGTCAAATCTTACAAACTAAATTAGAACCACTTCTTCTTATCCTACGGAAATGAATTTTTGCATGTTAGTTCAGTTCCGATGACAATGCATTTTTATGGTAAACATGACCTAAATCGGCATCCAGGATCAGCTCCAGATAAAGGAACTCTTCAACGGTCAACAACACAGTCACGAAATTTTGTGAACCTACGCATATTATTATGATAGCCGGTTTGAAGCTTTACCATGACATGGTTGCTACACTCCGTGTTGACTCCTGACTAGAGAACTCCTCAACGGTTAACAGCATAGACACGAAATGTTGTATACGCATTTAATTATGATAGCCCGTTCTAAGTTTCATCATGATATGGCTTCCGCATAAACCTTATTTTTTAATATTTTTAAATTAACTTATTTAGAATTTGTAATTCAAAATAAAAATTACGAAACGATGATCGCCCGTCCGTCACAACGATTTTCTCAGAAACTAAAAAAAAAAAAGAAAAAAAAAGTATATTGTAAATACAATACAATATACATTAAAAAAAAAGTTTGTTTGTGTCTGTTCTATAAAGATACAAACTTGAAATTTGACATATTATCCTTATATTATCGACCCAACGGATTAGCATGTTAATGTAGCAACTGGGCAGGGCACATAGCACGCATAACAGATGGCCGATGGGGCCTAAAAGTTCTCGAATGGAGACCACGGACCAGTAAGCGCAGCGAAGGACGTCCACCCACAATATGGACAGACAACCTAAAAGAAACTACAGGGAAACGCTGGATGCAGGCCTCTTCAAACCGGCCCTTTTGGAGATTGATGGGGGAGGCCTATGTTCAGCAGTGGACGTTCTACGGCTAAAATGACGATGATGATGATATTATTTAACCTCTTTTGCTATATTATTATTATACCCCCATCCTAATAAATCACCGACCGCTAAAATACAGTGCTACTGGTTTACTTTGTAAATTATAATATTACATTTAAGCTTTGTAAAAAAACAATTCAAATAGTCGTAGGTTAGCTATTACTATTTACTTACTATTTACCGGCAACGTGGCAAGTAATCCTGTGTATGTCCTGTGCTTTCGCATATGAAATGTATTTTTATTTTTTATTTCTTGCTAGTCAATCGTGACCACGATCTCACCTGGTGGAAAGCGATGGTGTGGTGAGGTGTAGCACGCTTGCCTAGTAGATACCTATTCACTCTTGACTTGAACACACCTGGGTTATATTTTACCGGAAGCACTGACTAGGGCAGGGCATCCCACTCGCAGTACTTATAATAGATTAAGAAGCATATCGCTTCGTTCTTGTGCGAGGTATTTCAACCATAAAAGGGTTGCATTTTGCCGATCGTCTAGTCATGCGATGATGGAAAGGTGATGGGGGTATCAGATTGTGCAGTTCTTGTGCTCAATCTCTGTAGTGCGATCTGTAGAGCAAATCTGTCTTACGTTAAGGCTTGCGACATCACGTCGATGCGCCAGACATTTAAGGTCACTCTTTACCAGAGTGTCATCCCCAATGAGCCTCATAGTACGTCTCTCAATTGAATCCCAAGCCTCGAGCTGATACTTGGCAGAACCGTCCCAGAGGTGGCAGCAGTACTCCATACAAGATCCTTCGGCAAAGGAATATTGTATGACTGCGTACAAGAAATTGTTAGTGCACACCGAATTCAAAATCAGTAGAAGTGGCAACTGTTTACCTCTCGAAGATATTAGAATTTTGCACACCAATAAAAAACAGTATATTCAAGCGCTCAGCCAAATAACAGAGAGAGAAAAAAAATATGAAAATGTAATTAAATACTTGGCCGGCTTCATAATTAAACAAATTAAAAAAAATAGGCTATGTGAACATTGTTACCAAGTTCTTACAAATGACACAAATAAACGTTATTTGATTCGAGTTAGAGACAAAGGTGGTCTGACAAAGGCGTTAAATGATGTCATACGCATTTGCAATAGAATACTGAAAAAGTTTTCCGTCAATATTTAAGAAACAACGGAGTAAGTAAAGTCGGACAACCTTATCACATACACAAGATAACCATGGAAGTTTTTGAAATATGGGGTAATACAGATGTGTTTTCACAGTTAATTACTCACTGCTATGATAATGGTGTGTTATACAATCATTTACATTTCATTATTAAGGCAATAGTAGACTTTTGTTTGCAAATTCGTATACATCACCAGTGTAAAAAGGCTTTAGCCGGTTAGAGCACTTTGAACCTTATATCAACGTCTGTGAATACACGGCAACAGAATATGTAATAGTCACTATGGGCAAATTGGTGCGAAAATATTGTTGTCGTTGTCACCGCGTATACCTATATAGGGGTTAGTACCAAAAGACGAGAACATCAGTTTTTTTTTACAATAAACTTGTTTTATTCAAGGGTCAATAAATTCAGATACTATTCGGCACTGAATAAAATAAACTAAGAATGCTAAGATCGTAGCAACTGAATATACGTGGTCACTTTCTACCGCTTTGAGAATTGGGCTTGATGGTATGTATGTATTATATTATATTATGTAGGATAGTATAATTGTATGAAATAAAAGATGGACTGAAGAAAAGAACTGAAGATGGGACTGTTCGTGTGGAACGCTACTTGTGTAGACACCCTTGCCCCCCGCCGTCTATCTTCAAGGAACTCAAAATAGGGCTGGAGCGGCGGCTGAATCAGCTGAGAGCCTCAAAAGGCGCATATATTGTACCCTTGACAGCGGATATATATTTGAGCCTTTTGGGGTAGAAACACTAGGGCCATGGGGACTGGGAGCTCATCAAATAAACAAAGATCTATCGTGGCGTCTGGTCAAAGCAATACTAGACCAAAATGCTGGCCTTTACTTTGCCCAAAGACTAAGCATTGCCATACAACGTGGCAATGCTGCCAGCATTTTGGGAACGTTGTCCACTGGTAGCGGATTGTTAGACTAGTTTTAGTATTACTTTGTTTTAGGTTAGTATAGTTATTGTTTTTTTTAAGTCCGTTTGTTTTATTTTGAATAAAGTTACGCCAAGCAAAAAAAAAGGTACGTACAGCGCCATAAATTACTCAAACCTGAATAAATCATTTGTCTGTATGTTTATATCTATCACGCAAAAACTACTAAACCGATTTTGATGCAGTTTTCTTTTCCTGAAAGCCTAAAGCTCACTGCAATACTTTATATCTCAAAACTTTACCAGGATTGGACAAGGTGGGGCTATAACAAAGACGCAGGCATCAGCTAGTACATAAATATAGCTAAAATAATAGAAGCTATAGTTATACATACAAATATGCTATGTTTTGTGTATAGATACTTATGATACCTACATAAAACAAAAATAATATCGATCACATTATGATATTATGTGATCGATATTATTTTTCATCGATACATGGTTATCAAAAAACAATGCACGGCACTATTGAACAATACATCTGTAGTAGCACTAACGAGTCAAAATAAGATAAGATAAGATAAGATAAGATATTTATTTTCAAAAAGAATGACAGTCATTGTTTCCTTAACCTAAGAATCACACATGTCTATTTGTTACATCATTCATGTCTCAAGCATCTTAGGTGTTTCGGTAGTAGCCGTGCTAGGATTCCCTGTGTTACGGCTACTACGATTCCTTACTGGATTATAGTAAACAAGGTTCAAATTTTGACTATAATAGTTACATTTAACATTTAATTACAATTAATAAACAAACAAACCAATATAAAACATCACACAAATTTATACAAAGTAGGTATTCGTTCAAACCAAAAACTTAAAAATTATATAACAATAACAACAATAAACCTTCAGTCTGAGTCATAGAATCAGTTTCTAGACTATGAATCGTTAGACTAGGAAAGAAAAATCGAAAGAGTGCATGCACAAACCCTTAAATATAACAAATAATTAATCCCCACCTCACTACCAAACATACATAACCCACTTATTGGATTCTCAAAAAAAAAAAAAAAAAAAAGAAGGTATAGCAAAATAATTCGAAGGATAGACGCACGACACGGCAGGAGTCGTAGTATTTATTATTTTCTTAATTAGAAAAAAAAAAACAAATAATTATAACAATTTTGGAAATATAAGCCAAGTAAACAAACAAGAACCTACTTACTTACCTATTGCCACAGATTACCAAACAACCTAACCGGTGATTTGCATCGGTTTAAAACAAGAAGAATATTGTCGGTACAAAATCATAAGCGATAGCGACTTGAACTTATCATACATAATTTATTCATTTTTAAATTTTAATGCATGCCTTTGCTATTTAGATAATTAATTAACAGAAAACTGTAGTTTGTAGTGAGGTGAGATTTCACTTGAGAACGTGTAGGCACTCGAATTAGTAAAACGTACATTTATGGTGCGAGGGTTGTGTTCTGTTGTGTATAAGGTGTATGCTATGTGTTTAAAGGAGCGTTGTTAAATAATAAATGTCAGTGAAATTTACTTAAGAATAGTAAGTATCATTTCAGTTTAATCATAAGAAAGCCGTAGTAAAAAGAAAGTAAGCGCTTTTTTACACTTGTTCTTTGGTAAAGAATATAAATTGAGATGTTTGCTAATATTCTTGTATAAGAATGGACCTAAAAAGCATTGATGTCTATGGGCCAGTGACGTAGAAAACTTTTCAGTTAAAACCATTTTATCCTTCCGCCGTTTGTCTCCCAACTTTATAGAATCAAATGAAGTGTTACCATGTGTCATTAAAATACTCTTTAGAATGAACAGTTGACGAACTGTTAAAACTTTAGCCTCTGAGTATAACTGAGTTGTAGGGAATCTAAAAGGTTTGTTGAGCATTACTTTAAGCACACCTCTTTGCGCTCTTTCTGTGCGTATGATAAACGTTTTAAATGTACCAGCCCATATAGTGATGCAGTATGTCAATATTGATTGGCAAAGCGCGTAGTAAATAGAGGTAATTAATTTGGTATCTAAGATATGTCTCAAGCGTTTAAAAACTGACATTAATTTACGAGTCCTTCCTGTTAAAGCTCGGATGTGCTCATGCCAAGTAAGCAAATTATCCACTGTCACGCCCAAATATTTAATAGACGAGACTCTTTCAATCTGTACACAAGAAGTGCATGTATTTCTTTTAAGATTGCTGCAACTATGAACCCGTATCGTTATTGTATCATTTGCTGGTTGATTTATTACAGAATTAGAAAACGTCAGATATTTTATTTTCTCGAGATTCAAAGTTAACAAGTTGTTTCTGAGCCAAGACATCACCTCTTCAAGTCCAATCTCCGCCAGCCCGATAGCTTCGCTCCATGAGGGTGCGGAAAAAAGCAAGGCAGTATCATCCGCAAAAGCAACAACTTTGCCACCCCGAAGCTCAATATTGCAGAGGTCATTGGAATAAATAAGAAAGAGAGTGGGACCCAAAATACTACCCTGAGGAACTCCATACGCTGCACTATCTTCGTCACTTATCTCATCTCCAACCTTCACCCTTTGAGTTCTTTTAGATAGATAGCTTGAGAAGAGTCTCAGAGCAGCACCTCTGATTCCCACCCTATCCATTTTGTTAATTAGGGTGGGGACAGAGACAGTATCAAAAGCTTTGGCAAGATCTAAAAAAATGCCTACACATTTTTGCTTATTGTCAACCTGACGAACGATAAAATCAGTTAGTTCGTTAACCGCCTGTTCAGTAGATTTTCCAGCTAAAAATCCAAACTGGTTTTTAGATATAATATTAAACTTTATTAAATAAGAAGTGAGGCGTTTATTAAGAAGACGTTCCAATATTTTAGATAAGGAAGTAAGAATGGATATAGGTCTATAGTTGTTGATACTGTCTTTGTCTCCCCCCTTATGAATGGGCTTTATAAGTGCTGTTTTAAATAACTCTGGGAACACTCCAGTAGCGAAACTAAGGTTTGAAATGTGAACAATTGCCGGGCTAATTTGACTCTTGACTAGCTTAAGAACTTTGGTGGGAATACCATCATAACCGACAGCACAATCAGATCTCAGGTTCATGATGGTTGCTATAACTTCCAAACAATCCGTATCTAACAGTCCGAACGAGTTAACTGTTGCTGGTACTGGAGTAGCATATACGTTGTTCGCTCTATTAACCAGAATTACATTTGCCAGTAATTTACCTATATTTGCAAAATATGTATTACAATAATTTAATGATTCTTTATGGTTAGCTTTTAAATTTAATAATATTTGATTTTCTGATTCACTACCTTTAATAGAATTTAATTTAGTAATATTTTTAATTACTTTCCAAGTTTTTTTCGCGTCATTGCCAGCCTTCCTAATTTCCGTTTTATCGTGCTCTGCTTTAACCTTTTTTAATATACCACAACAAAAATTTCTATACCGTTTATAGGTAGTTAAGAGAACACTATTATTCGGGTCACATTTGAGATCATGATGAAGTTTGTCACGATTTTGAATGCATCGTAATAAGCCAGGAGTTATCCACGGCTTTTTGATTCTTTTCCGACAAGGTACTCGTTTAAGTTGCGTTTTTTTTTCTACAACCCTTTTTAGTTCGTTAACTAAGACTGAAGTAGCCTGATTAACATCATTAATATGTAAGATAGAGTTGAGAATATCAGAGTTCAGCTCAAAAACAATGTTATCGTAATTAATGACTCCATGGATATTACACTTAGTACTATTGTGCTGGTGGTTTTTAAGAAAAATTGCTATAGTGGAATGATCTGTGATGGTGGTTGAAATTACTAATGTAGTTGATTTTAATGACGTCTTCAAAAACAAGTGATCTAAACAATTATTCTCACGAGTTGGAAAATTATGCGCTGGTAACAGCTCATGATGAGCCAAAATATCTAGATATTCCTCACAACTACGGTTAAATGTATCAAGAATATTAATGTTCATATCACCTGTCACTATTATATTTTTGAAGGACTTCAGAGATGAAAGTACCTTATCCAATGAAGTCAAAAAATTCTCTAAGACACGATAAGATGGTGGACGGTAAATGGCAACTAAAACAGTATCCATTCCTAGTTGAATAATTAGACAGTTAGCTTCAAATGCTGGTGGCTCGGATACTATAGCTGAGATGTCATTGCGAACAAAGACTACAACACCTTCATTTTGTGACTTATTATATTGGGAGCAGTAGGTTGTGAAGTTATCTAGCGCGGGAGAAAAATTTATCTTGTTTAACCAACATTCTATAAGTATCAAAATATCGATGTCAACTTTTAAACAAGCAAGTAAGATTTCAATTTGGGGTAAGTTCCGGTCAATACTTCTTATATTCTGGCAAACAACAGATAATTTTCTTGTTACGTCACCAAAGTGATTGTGAACATCTTTAATATTACATTGGAAGGATTCTGAAATGTTGTAATTATCCAAATCATTTATAAAGTCGTTGTTATTCATATTTGGTTATAAGATTTGGAAAAAGTTCTCGCTTGTGCAGGCCAAAAAATGTGCTTAGCAATTCGCGACAGACATCAAACACTAGGTGGAAGAAATAAAAATAATGGGTGAAAAAATAACAGAATGGGCTATTTAGTCCTAAATTGGGACCGCAATAAGACGTAGGAAATTTTACGAAAGAGATATGAAAATAGGCTCTTTGCTGGAAATTATGGAAAAAAGTTAAGACTGACATAGACATTATATAAAATACATCAGGCTGTTTAGTACAAGTGTGATTGTGGCGTGAGGTGTATTGTGTGTGGAGTGAGACCATATTTTGCTCACGTGGAGGTTTATAATGATGTATCCTTTGGTTGTTTGAGTTCTTCAAGCTGCCTCTCGTCCTGAATAAGCATCTGAGGGGACCCTTCTTTCTTTCGGATGAAGATCCTTCCATATGCACACCAACAGAAAGTAAAGTTATTCCCCTTTGCGAAATCTCTAGCGAGAAAAAAAAGCCTCCTGGTCTTTGCTGTTAAATGTTCCGAGACGTAAATGGGAGATGACGGTGGAAAATGGAAAATGGAGACATTTAGATTATTTCGACCCACTAGGGCGATTGCCTTTGTCTCTTTCTGGCTTATGGCAGTTTATTGGTGTTACAAAGGATAACAATAGCTTGTATGATCCTGCTAAATTACAATCCATCTATGGTACTATATTCTAGATCTTTGCTACTTAGTATACCGTCCCTGAGACCGCCAGCCTTACTTGAATCCCACAAGTCTTCATCTTTAGACCTCCCACTCGCACACAAAGAGGTTATAATAACATTATTCCGCTGTCCGATGGCATTTGTCATGAATCATCGCAAGAGCATTTATAGTTGAGATAAATGAGTTGCTGAATTCGAACATCTTTAAGTTCCTATCAAGATTTCAATCCCTATACATAATAGCATGTACGCTTAGGTACCTATAATGACTTGCAAAACCTACACTAAATTCTTGTGTCGTAACGTGTCAGCATACACTTCGAATGATCAACATAGCCAAATGACATAAGTAAATAATCAATATATATATATATATATATATATATATATAAATGAATGTGTGTATGTTTGTCTGTGCGCAATGCGCTCCTAAACCACTGAATGGATTGTGATGAAACTTTGGTAGGGACTTATGATGACGCCCGGGAAAAAAAAACAAAAAAATAAACAAATTAGAAAAAAACAAAAAAACATGGCAAAAAAACATAACAAATTAGAAATAATAAAAAACGAAAAATTCGATATGTCTATATATTTTTATTATTGTGTATTAACTGTTTGGATTTTGAAGGATATGAAGCTTTTAAAGCTTTAGAAACAAATTTGACCAAAAAATCCTAAGGCTTGAAGCTTTTGTCAAAATGAAAGAAGTCAAAGAGGTGGACTTCTGAAGACGCCCACGACGGTTTGTGACCAAAAAAAAAATGTTTACAAATAAGAAAACAAAATACATTACCTAAATTCAAAAGATTTTTGTTTGAAGATTGCACGCAGGCAAAGCCGCGGGGCGCAGCTTGCTTATATAAATAACAGCATATATAAATAATTGTTGAAACAGAAATTACATCGGTAATATTCAAAATGAAAGGAGTCAAAGAGGTGGACTTCTGAAGACGCCCACGAGGGTTTGTGACCAAAAAAATAAATGTTTGCTTGTAATATATATAAATAATTGTTGTACCAGAAATTACAATCGGTAATATTCAAAATTAAGGTGAGAAAATTTCCCATAAAAAATGAAATTTTATTTACTGAATTAGAGCATTGAAGAATCTTTAAATGCTTTAATTCAGTAGATACAATTACAACGAGTCTGGAAAAAAATACGAACGAACGTAATAATGACGTTATACCAACATTCCTAAGAATGATTTGAAGAGCGGAAAATCTTATTCGATTACTTGCTGTGCCCGCGGTTTTGCCCGCATGGTCGTTTCTCTGGGTTCAAAATAATCCATGTGTTATTTTATTCCAGCCAGGACCAAAATACTACTACTAACTAACTTACCTACTTGGTACTTATCAAAGTCAAAGTGTTGTAATGTAAATGGGCAAAATAATAGCAGGTTTAAAAGTCAAAATAAGCATCTCATGAACAAGGAGAAATATATAAAATATTATAAATAATGATCTATTTATAATATTTTTAATATATTAGGTAAACTAAGTATGCTTTGAGTTTGAAAAGGAAATGTCCCTTTCATGTGCCAACAGAGTTAAATCTCATACTGGAAATACCCTTTCGACACTACCGGTGCTTCGGAAATACGCCCGATAAAGAAGAGAGCATCAAGAAACTCTACTCTATTACCAATTTTTTTAATATTTTTTTATTGCTGTCTAGGCAATCATTTGACCACGATCTCACCTGATGGAAAGCGATGATGTGGTCGAAGCTGTAGCACGCTTGGCTTATAGATAATTCACTCTTGACTTGAACACACAGGGTTATATTTTACCGGAAACACTGACAAGGGCAGGGCATTCCACTCCTTACAAGTTCTTATAATAAATGAAGAAGCGTAACGTTTCGTTCTTGTGCGAGGTATTTCAACCATAAAAGGATGGCGCTTTGCCGATCGTCTATTCGTACGGTAATGTATGGGGGAATGGGGGAATCAGATTGTGCAGCTCTTGTGTACACTCTCCATAGTGCAATCTGTAGAATACCGACAGGCTTGCGACCTCACATCGATGTATCAGACTTTGAAGCTTACTCTTTACCAGAGAGTCATCTCCAATGAGCCTTATAGCACGTCTCTCAATTGAATCCAAAGCCTCGAGCTGATACTTGGCCGAACCGTCCCATAGGTGGCAGCAGTACTCCATACAAGATCGGACCTGTGCTTGAAAAGCTGTCCCGGCGTGAACTACCGCCTAACCTTAGACAAAATACCAAGTTTCTTTGCAGCTACCTTGGCTTTGGATTCAATGTAAGACCCAAAATTCAGGTTCGATGTGAGTTCGATACCCAAAAGCTAGATGGTCGCCTAATGGTATTGTTACACAACGGAATTGAGACCTTATTAAGACCTTTTACTCATTGCGCAGACTTTTTTGTTATTCATTGCTTTATTAGATACTAGTTTTCCCGCCCGCGACTTCGTACGCGCAGACTTCTGTTTATCGCGAAAAAAAGCATCCTATTTCTTCTAGGGTATTAAAAACCAATGCAAAAGTAGGTATAGCACCAATGGCTCGTAATGTTTTTTGACAGACTTGTTATTTCGTTTCCATGGCAACCACCTGTCATTCTGTGATGGCAACCGTTCCTCAACATTTTCCAGTTTTCCCGTGGAAAATTACAATTTTCCGGTAAAAAGTATCCTATGTTTCATTCCAGGGTTTAAGCTATCTCCATTCTAAATTTGATCAAAATCTGTTGAGCCGTTATTGCGTGAAAGCTCCCCAAACAAACAAACAAACAGACAACGTTTCACTTTTATATATTGGTATATACATAGACAGATTATAGATTATCACTAGGCACTAAAGATTAGGCTGAGTCAGAGCAGAATTTATAGGCTGAATCATATTTCGACGAAAGACAAAAATTGATTGTTTTGCAAAACTCAGTTTAACTAGGCACCATCCAAGCCAATTACAAGAACGAATGAAATCGTACCTACAAAATGTGTAATGTAGGTAAGTACAAATGCGGAATTGTACGAATGTGGAAATGTTCAAATACCTACATAAATTATTGTATGAATGTACCAACAAAAACTTTCATTCTATGGAACATCAAAATGCCTACAAAACGTGGGTTGAGAACTCAGACGGCAAATGCTAGCCATTATACTAGCCCATAGAAACAGAACTAGGAAATTAATAACTGATTCCATATCGGGCTTCCCGCTAGGACCTAAGTGCACGAAGTCAATGCACTATTGAAATTTATCGTATCCTGCAAATCTGCCGCCTCCGTGGCTGGAGGCGGTCGCTGACCTAGGCGCAGCGTTAGGGACTTAGGTCCATACTTCCATAGTAGGTTTAAGGTGCGCGGGCTGGATTGCACGACGAACCCGGATGATGCCTTTGCATCTTGTTAACAAGCACTTTGTTATTGTATTAAATAGGTACTTACCAACATTCCCCATTGCATTTTTTGTTCTAAAATCACACTAATATTAGAAAGGCGAAAGTTTGTATGTATGTTTTTTACTCCTTCATGCTCAAACGGTTGAACGGATTTTGATGAAATTGGGAATGGAGGTAGCTTATGGAATAAACATAAGATACTTTTCATCACCATCATCATCATCATCATAATCATCACTCACGCGGTTAAAACCTTGGGGCGCGGCTAGTATTCCCATAAAAGGCAGTTATTATGAAGGCATGCGAATGTCGTCTTGCGTTCGTTTTTTTTTATGCGTCATAATGTGGTAGGTACATAGTAGGCACATTTACCTTTTGGGAAGGTTCTTCTCTGAATTTATTTGTTAATACATACCTACCTACGAATATGTACCAACCTACTTCAGGAATCATATCGCTTTAGTTTTTTTGGTATTGCTTGATCTTTTGAATGAAAAGCTGATCCAATGGTTTTTAGAGTTCCATACCTCAAAAGGAAAAAAGTAACTTTATATTGTCCTTCCATCTGTCTATCTGTCTGTCTGTTTGGCAAGACCGTTTTTCTCAGAACGCGTGGGGAGGAAACAAGTTGAAATTTATTTCAAATACTCAGAACTGCAATCCCTTGGAGATGTGAACAAATAAAACTTCTAAGTCAATGCAATCAAAAGATGAGGCCTTTATGCGCACATTTTGATACTCGCACCGTTGACTTATTAGAATTATGAAATTAGGCAATAAGAAATAAAAAATGTACAGCACAATAAGTCGTGTTTTTTCTCTTACTTTGATGATTACTTGTTTACATAACATCATAGAAGATAATTTTGTACCTATGTAATTAATAATAGTTAATTTTAATAATTTAATTCTAAGACAGCTTGCCCTGTGAGCTGTGACAACTATCTACGTACACTACCTATACTCGTAGATACACCTAATAGAAACTAAGTGCAACAAATAAACAATAAACCCATCCAATTGAATGCGCTACTCTTCATACCTAGATGTATCGCGACTTGCGGGAGATGTTAAGTTAAGTACATTAAATTGATAAGTATCAAATAATATATCAAAGATCCTGACAGTCAATAGGTGCGCCAAGCCATAACAATAATTCACATGGAGGAGGCATTAATGTAATGGTGGTAATTCTGTATTAGAGCATAAAATCACATGAAATGCCGCGCACCGCCTGCCTCGATACAACTTTGGTCTTTATCCACTACAGGTACCGATTTATGGTTTGGCCTTACATTCAGAGCAAAAAGAAAGCACCTTCTGAAGGAAATTACGCATTCTCAGACGCAGATTCTATGGAAATCAGCTAAGTATCAATGGACAATGTATCCAACAATACCGCGCGGCTCCGCACAATGAGTTTTCTAAGTTCGGTTTTCACCGCTCCGTGCTTCGGAGGGCACGTTAAGCTGTCGGTCCTGGCTAGCAAGGAAGCAAGCAAAAGAACAATGCCGCCAGCATGTTGAGTGAGCTGCCAACTGGTAGTGTGCTAGAACATTTCGATTATCGAGGTATACATAAACCAGTAATGGCTTGTAGGTTGCCAGAATGTATGTATGTGGTTGTGTGAATGTTTTATGTCCGTAACTTGGTTGTATTTTGTGAATAAAGAACGTTAATTAAGTACATACATAGTTCTTCTTTCGGCTACATTCACACAGAATAAATAATAGTAGGTCAAAGTTGGCGAGATATGGCGAGTTGGCTCCCAAGCGTTACAATGATTAAATATAAAACAAAAGATAGCTATGAAAACGCTGGATTTACTATAATATACTAACTGTGCCCGCGGCTTTGCCCGCGTGATCATTTCATTTAAAAGTAGCCCATACGTGTTATTCCAGGCCCTGTACAAAATATTACATATCTTCAAAATTTAGTTCATCCGTCAAATGTTTTTTTATCGATTGATCGGCGTCTAATCATCGGATTATGACACCAAGTACCCCAGTTTTTAAGTCAAACCGCATCGCAATCGGGCCAGAAGTTTTTACGATTTTAAAAATGTTATTTTTTGTTCAGTACCTCATTTAAAGTACCCTAAACGTTCCTTTTTTAATTACCTTGTTTGTACAGACTTTTTCAATCTCATTGCTTTATTATAAGTATAGAAGAAGATAGATAGAAGGTAGATGCATGTAGAGTAGATTGTAAAGCGACCGCCAGCGCCATAGCGAGCCCTAACAGCAGTTAAGTATACTATAGGTATATCTAGCTTAGGTGTCAACCATATTTATCCCACTAAAAAGCAGATACAAATTAAAGATATTCCATGTGGTTGCTTTAATATGACTATGTGGTTGCTCTAATATGACTATGTGGTTGCTCTAATATTACTCTAAGAATTAATTACTGCCTAAATATTAAAGAAAAGCAAGTAGAATTTCGTCGCCTACATAATACATTGTACTTGTTGTGCATATTCTCGTAATAGTTAGGTAAGCGTTGTGGTTACGGAGCAATTCAAACCACTAGTCTACAAATTTCACATTTCCATAAACACCGCGTATAGGAGCCAGCACTCGTTCCGTTCCTCATAATGATCGTATTAGTACCTGTGCTTTAGTACCTCGCACTTTATAAGATAGTTTTAACAGTACGTTAATGAAGGAAACATCTTTATTATGGCTATAACTGCCTTTGTAGTAAAAAAATACTTATGATAGAGAAACATCGAGGAACTCTTCGTAACATTCTATGGCGGTGGCTGATGTTCAACAGTGGTCGTTTATCGGCTGATGATGACAGAGAATTAATAAATTCTACATGATCATAATACTACATCTTGTAATTTCGGCGGGAAATGAAATTGAGACGGTTGTTTTGCCTTGTTTTTTTTCTCAATCTTGAGTTTCTTCGAATGTTAACGTGTAATATTAGTGGAATATTAACCATTACATGTTCGTTAACGTGCACGAGTGTGGGCAAGTGATACAAACGCGGGAAAACGTGCCATTTCGTGATCTCTCTAAAACTCTCTAGGAAGTTTCAGTAAAACTCCACTACTTTACTGAATCGTGACTTAACTAGACTTCTGACTACCTGACTGACTGGGACTCTACAGTTTGTCTATTTGTTGTTGTGTTGTGTAAAATAACCTACAATTTGTTATATTAATTTTATTATCTCTTTACTTGACACTGGCTAAATGCACTAATCGTGCGGTACCAAACAATCAAAAAGAACGACTTGTCGTCTAACGATAGTCACTCAAGGCAAGTCGTTGACTGGAGATTAGAGGCTTAACTGAATAGGGATAAGAATGTTAGAGGCTAGAACGAAAAAGGAGATATATTATGTTCTTATGACCATAGCAACAACGCGCTTGGTCCTTGCTTACTTGATTTTCGTTATCTGGCGCTAGAAGAGCCTACTGTGAGATGGTTTCTAAAGAAGTGCACGATACGCTGTGTGGTCTTAGGCTGAAAGACTCTATACAGAATCCACATCCACAACAATATATAAAAGTGAAACGATGTCTGTTTGTTTGAGGAGCTTTCACGCCAAAACGGCTGATCCGATTTTAATGAAACTTTGTAAATAGGTACTGTACAATATAGAGACCAACATAGGATACATTTTATCCCGGAAAACGGTAAATTTCCACGCGGAAACTGAAAAATGTCGATTACTCGCTGCAAGGAACGGTTGCCATAATAGTAACGAAATAATAACAAGTCTGTCAAAAAGCATCCAGAGCGTTGGTGCTATACTTTTGCATTGGTTTTTAATATCCTAGAAGAACATAGATGCTTTTATTTCGCGATAAACTGTAGTAAAGTGCAAAACAAGTGCGAGTTGAACTCGCGTGGAGAGGGTTCCGTACGATGAATGTATTTTCTCACAATATTGAGAGATTTATCTTGATACTTTATCTTTTGATCACCGCGTATGCTAGGGCACATTTAATTACGTTATGTGCGATATCGAGTCCTCGAAGGGTTACCATAGACTTCTTATAGGGTTTCCTGAAATCTTTAAGTAAAGAACTGAACTACTGCATAAATGCTTTTTTTTTAATTGGAGCAAGACAAGTTTCCCAATACAAACAAAAGTAGTCCCAGTAAACTACTTAATTTGCATTGAAATCGTAAGTTGGGAGATAATGGTCAATTTTCATTTATTTTCTTAAATAAATACTAATATAAAAAAGGGGGTGAGGCACCCTCTCTTTCATTTTATAATTACGTCACACGGTTTGGTTTAGTTTGCATTTATTATTCTTTCTTATTTGCGTCCAAAAATGGTTCAAAACTCATCTATTTACTTTACACGTCCGTGTTTGGGTCACAGAAATTGATATCTGTACCAAATTTCAACTTAATGGGTCCAGTTGATTCGGAGCAAATTGTCTGTGACAGACGAACAGATAGACACACGAGTAATCCTATAAGGGCTCCATTTTTCGTTCGGACATACGGAACTTCTTCAAATGGAAAGTTTAGGAATCGTCCCACCACACAATCCCAACAATGATATTTGACCGAGTGAGCGCAAAGCGCAAGCAAAGCGTCTTCGTTTCAGCTTGGGCAAAAATGCTTTCGTATGTCCGGATGTCCGTCTGTCCGGATCTCTGTTCTCCTCTACAGAGCGCAATTCTCAACCGATCTAGACGAAACTTGGTACACAGGTTAAACAAATTGTTAGATTTTTTAAGCCGTCGGGGATTTTTAATTGGGGGGTAATTCCCCTAAATAGAGGCAAAAAGGGGGCTACTGAATATGTCCGCCTTATTAGATCGGATTTCGATGGTTCTTTTTTTTAAAAGAAAGGTAGTAATTTTAAATTAGTCTCATAAAAATTTGGTGCGGATCTGATGAGGATATTTGGGGTGATGTGCAGAATAACTCCTCTAAATGCAGTACATTTCTCACTTTTAGGTTCTACCAGTGGATTCAGCCCTTTCTTTACTCACTAGGTAGGGATTGATGGAGCACCTTGGTTATTAATGTTAGTTTTACAATAAGGTAAATAGATGGCGCTACTGTTCACCGCTAGATTATTTGCAAAAAAGTTTGTTCGTGCGAGGTCTACAGCTCACAGAGCCACTAGTTTAGAAATATTCAAGGAACCTATTTTACCAGGTATAGGTACCTAGACAGTAATAGTCAAGGTGAACACAATTTTGCTGTTAGTTAGATCTACATGAGTCTAAACTCATGTAGATCCAGCCTGCATGTACCTACCTTCACCTATAGATCTAGATTCCGTTAGAAAATTATGTAAGCAAGAAGCTGATAACGGGATTCTAATATACGTAATGATAGCTCCCCGTGCAACAGGATTCTGTAAGCACCAGCTGTCGCTGTGACGGCAGCCGCAACTTATCCGCCATACCCCGTTAGCTTATGTTCGCATCGGTAATGTTTAAATAACTAGCCAAAAAGGGTTAAAAAAGACAGAGAACGTAACGCCAATTCAAAAGTGAAGCACCCAAGATGTGCCGATCCGCTCGTAGGTACAAGCCTCACGCACACACAGCATGTTATGCCGATCGGCCGTCACATCGCAGCAAGATATCGACCTTCTCAATTCTATCAAGTTCTCAAGAAAAATCAAAAGCAATGCAGACTTTTGTCACAGAATAAATAATAGTACAAGCTTTTGTGATGCAATAGTGTATCAACCACAATACCTACACCACAAATTATCCACTCACGCACACATACGTATGCCTCTATTTGCTATGCTTCACTTGCTTTTTTGGCGGTGTGGTCTCAGTATTTTTGACCCGACTGAGGAGTGTTATATGTTTGGGTTATATTGTATGTATGTATGTTTGTTTGTTTCTTAGGCACGTCCTACAGCCTTAATGGCAGCCTTAAACGGCTTAATGGATTTTGATAAATGAGGATTGGATTGGAATTTGATTCGTCTTAATCCCGAGAGTGCTATATATAAAGATATATGAAGTGTCAAGAAAACTAATATGGCGGCTTACAGCTGCCATATTGTATTAACGACGGAACAAAAAATGACTAAAACCTATCGAGTGAGGTATCAATATGAAGGGCACAGTATGAAGGGACAGTAGCAATTGTCTTTCAAGCTTCATACAACATTTTCAATGTTAGGTTATTCAAGTTATTGAAGTACTATTTATAGTCCAATGTCGCAATTGCAACTATTAAAGTAAAGTAAAATATGTAAATAAATAGGAAACATTATATTTATTTAGTATTACTTATGTGAGCGGTCAGCTCGCATCGCATGGCGTCCGTCCGCCATCGCGGCTGAAAAGCAAAAACCCGACATAGCACGTGAGTTGTTTAAAATTTTATTTATTAGACACACACAGTACAGTCACAAAGTCTGGTTTTGTATTTTTATAATATACTAGATGTACCCGCGGCTTCGCACGCGTGTTCTTTTCTTTAGGCTCAAAGTACCATAATGTGCTATTCCATGACCAATATACCAACATTTGAACAAAATTTCTTCAGCCGTCTAAAATACTTTATCAATTGCTCGGCTTCCAACTCACCGGATTAAGATACCAATTAGACCAGATTTAAATCAAACCCTAAGCTATCTAACAATGAAAACCGCATTGCAATCGGTCCAGTAGTTTTTACGAGATGCGTGAACAAACAAACATACAGAAAAACAGAAAGAAAGACAC
Source organism: Alsophila aescularia (assembly GCA_946251855.1). Classification (NCBI taxonomy): domain Eukaryota; kingdom Metazoa; phylum Arthropoda; class Insecta; order Lepidoptera; family Geometridae; genus Alsophila; species Alsophila aescularia. The sequence continues at coordinate 48,330,647 of OX276378.1, forward strand.
GATTAACAAAAAAATAATTGTACAATACCTTTTTTAAGCACCCAAGAGCATTTTTTTCATTTGAATTCATTTAGTAGTTTGGGTGCGATTCGCGGTCAAGATACGGACAAACAGACAGACAAAAGTAAAAAGTAAAACAGTTTGGCTTTAGTATCGAATATAGAGCACCATCCAAAAAAAAAAATTTTAATATCAACATAACTTTGGACCCATATCCCGCAGAAACCCTTTACTTTTTCGGGATTAAACGTGTCTTCAATTTTAACCCATCATCTAACTTAAGACAGTGCCAAGTTGCATCAAAACCCGTCCGTTACTTTCAGCGTGGTACGTGTTCTTTTTTAAATAAGTTTCAACCCCTAAATAAGAACCCATAAATTTTTCGATATGTAAAGTATCCTATGTCCTACCTCGTAGTACGAACTCAAATCATACCAAGTTTCCTCTGAATTCATCCAGTAGTTCCGGCGGCGTGATGCGCGGCTAAGATACAGACTGACAGACATACAGACAAAAATGAAAAATGATACAGTTTAGGCTTCGTAATCGAATATAGAGTAACTTCCAAAAAAAAAACACTATATTTTAATGTACAGAATTTGGACCCATATCCCACAGGAACCCTTTATTTTTTCGGGATAAAATCCATAATTTTCACTTATCTGATAAAGTCTATGTCTGTGCCAAGTTGCATCAACATCCGTCCAATAGTTTCAGCGTGCTAAGTGTTCTTTTAAATAAGTTTCAACCCCTATCCTGCGAGAACCCATAAATTTTTCGGGATGAAAAGTAGCCAATGTCCTACTTCGAGGTATGAACTCAAATCATACCAAATTTCATTTGAATTCATTGAGTATTTTCGGCGTAATGCACTTCCAAGTTACAGACAGACAGACGGACAGACAGACAGAAAGACGAAAAATTAAAAAAATACAGTTTTGGCTTTAGTATTGAATATAGAAAGGCCCCCAAAAAAAATACAAAATATCTTTAATTTACAGAATTTGGGACATTATCCCGCAGGAACTCTTTTTTTTGGGATAAAAAGTATCCTCAATTTTAACCCATCATATAAACTATGACTGTGCTAAGTTGCATCAAAATCTGTCCAGTAGTTTCAGAGTGGTAAGTGTTTTTTGAAATAACTTTCAACTCCAATCCTGCGGGAACCCTTTCATTTTTCGGGATGAAAAGTAGCCTATGTCGTAGTATGAACTCAAATCATACCAAGTTTCATTTAAATTCATTCAGTAGTTTTGGCGTGATGCCTAGCCAAGATACAGACAGACAGACAGACAAAAATGAAAAAAAATACAGTTTTGGCTTCAGTATCGAATCTAGAGTAAGGTCCAAAAAAAATAATCAAAATAATGTACAGAATGTACAGAATTGGACCCGTTATAGTTTTATTATAAGTATATATAGATATATAGATTTTTCTTGCTTAAACCTTGTTAGCTAGCCATAAAGTTAGGTAACAGTGAAGAAGATATTCTAGTACCTAGCTCTCTATTGTCCTAACTGTAAGATCTAGGCTATTTATTGACCGAGCGAGCGCAAAGCGCGAGCGAAACGTCTCCGTTTCAGCTTGGACAAAATTGTTTTCGTATGTCGGGCGGATGTCCGAATGTCCGGCTGTTCTCCTCTACAGTTCGCATTTCTCATCTAGAGGAAACATATCATACAGATTTAACGAATTTATAGAATTTTTTAGTCGGGGTTTTCTGATTACTTCCTCCAAAAAGGGGCAAAAAGGAGGCTACTGAATATCTCCGCCATATTAGATCCGATTTCGATGGTTATTTTTTTATTTGAAATGTAGTACTTTCAGTTGGTCTGATAAAAATTTGGTGATGATCTAATCAGGATCTTCGGCGTGATGAGTAGAATAGCTCCTCTAAATGCAGTAAATTGCTCACTTTTAGGTTTGTACCAGTGGAATCAGCCTGTGGACTAGGTTGGGATTGACGGATCACCTTGGTTATTAATGTTAGTTTTACAATAAGGTAACTAGATGGCGCTACTGTGCTCCGCTAGATTGTTTGAAAAAAAAGTTTGTGCTCGCGAGGAGTAGAGCTCACAGAGCCACTAGTAGGTTAGGTTCTAGATGTAAGGCACGCTAGAACCTTTTGTGAACTTTCCTACTTATGGTACTTGCCAATGCTTTTTTGTGTGTGAATAGATAGAGTATTTCAAGATTTATGGAGGGAAACACACTATGAGGTTTGCCTTAGAGTATACAAATATAAATAAAGTGTTTGACCTGAAACAAACAAAGTGAATGGTCGTCATTATCAACTTTGTCTTAGGTACGTAAATACCTATTTAACTAATAATTGCAATGGGATATCGGAGTGAAGTAATATGTCCAATAATCAATCTATTGATGCTAAAGGACTTAAAAAAAGGTAAGCCTGATTAAGATAACACAACATCTCTACTCTACCTACTTAACTGCATTTAAAAGTGCCATGGACTGCAGAAGAGGTTTTGTAACACTTCATTATGTTGGTACCTACCTAGGTGCTTACGTAACGGAAGTTTTTCTTAGCATTCACTCTAGTAGGTGGTATCCAGTTTTTTTGTTTTATAAGGTAGGTACCTACTAGACGTGAGGTGTATACAGTTATAGATAATTCACGACAACATGACACGTCACATCTTATCATCAGCCGGTAAACGGACAATGCTGTACTTTTGCCTTTCCTAAGTCATCATCATATCATCAGCCTATATTTGCCCACTGATGGACGTTGGCTTCTACTAATGCATGCTATTGAGCTCGGTCTTCAGCTCTCTTCATCCATATTCTGCCAGCCGCCTTTCGCAGGTCGTCACTCCACCTGGCCAAGCGCGTCCTACGCTACGTTTGTCTAGGCGTGGTCTCCACTCGAGAACTCGTCTATCCCAACGGTTATCGGTTTATCGGGAAATGTTACCAGTCCACTGCCACTTTACCTTGCTTATCCTTAGAGCTATATCGGTTACCTTGGTTCTCCGTCGGATATCTTCATTACGAATCTTGTCTTTCGATGAAACTCCCAGCATAGATCTTTCCATAGCTCTCTGAGTGTGACCTTAAATTTGTGAACTAAGAGTATCCACGTTTCGGCTCCATAGGTCATGACTGGAAGGACGCAGTGATTGAAGACTTTTGTCTTAAGGCACTGTGGTATGGACGACGAGAAGACTTGACGAGAGCTTTCCTATGTTAAGTGGTTCAAAAGCGGCTGGAAAAGAATGGCTGAAGCAGCTGGAATAGAATGGATGAAAGTAGCTGAATACCGAGCTCATGTGGCGTATAATGCATTATAGGAGAAGACGCAGATTTAGGCTGAGGACGTGTTTCAAGAAATAATTACCTACTTTGATATTTGCGACTATATTTATAGCTAGCTCTAGGACTAAAAGTATATAAAGTACAATAAGTTATTCAAAAAAACATTTAAATAAAGTTCATAAAAACGTTAAAAAAAAAGGTTTTATGCAGTAGCCATGTCGTGGTGGAAGTCACAACGGTCTATCATAATTAAATGAGTATACGACATGCCGTCTCTTTGATGTTAACCGTTCCCAACCCAAGTCAGGACTCAACCCTGAGTGCAGCAACCATGTCATGGTAAAACTTAATACCGGCTAGCATAATAAAATGCTTACACAAAATTTCGTGTCTGTGCTGTTGACCGTTGAAGAGTTCCTTTATCTGTGGAGACCATGTCATGGTAAAATTTGAAACCAGCTATCATTCTTAATAATATGCGTTCTCAAAATTTCGTGTCTGTGCCGTTTCGTATTTAACCGTTGAAGAATTCTTTTATAAGGAGCTAACCCTGGATGTCGATTCAGGTCATGCTTACCATAAAAATGCAATGTCATCGGAACTAAGCTAATGTGTTAACGTTTCGTGTTCTATGAGGTTGCGTAGATAGATAGGTGTGTATTAATTTTGTTGTAAAGATATTTGATTAAAATTATAGCCAGGTATTAAAATGGTGGCATCGACTTCAAAACACTCTTTCTAATGTTATATTTTTGTATTGGTATTGCATTTTTATTTGTAAAAAAAGATTCTTGTTCTTGTTGAATTGTGATTATTTTATTCTTTTTAGTGGTCGTTCACAAAAGATCATTTCTAAATGAAGTCGGTTTTTTTTGAAAAATATTTTTATTTCTTGTTTTTGAGTGGTAAGCAAACATCGGAAGGAATATACGCTAACTAAAATAGTTTAACTCACTTTAGTAAGACGTTTGCAAAAAAAAAAAACAAAGAAACATAGTAGGTACGATTATTTATTCTGTGCCAAAGATAAATCCATACCAATATATAAAAGTGAAACGTTGTCTGTTTGTTTGTTTGTTTGGGGAGTTTTCACGCGAAAACGGCTGGACGGATTTTGATGAAATTTGGAATAGAGACAGCTTATGCCCTGGAATAAAACATAGGATACTACTTATCTCGGAAAATTGTAAGTTTCCACCGGAAAACTTGAAAATGTTGATTACTCGCTGTAAGGAACGGTTGCCATGGAAACGAAATAACAAGTCTGTCAAAAAACATCAAGAGCGTTGGTGCTATACCTATTTTTGCATTGGTTTTTTTTCGCGATAATCTGTAGTCCGCGCTGACGTTTTCGCGGGCGGGAAAGCTAGTTACATAAATAACTACTGAATCAGTTTTTGATGAACATTATCTGTGACTTCACTGGAATTCTTTTAAACATAAAAAATAAGAAATCTCGTAGATATGAGGGAACATAAACACAAAACCAAATCTCGTAGATATGAGAGAACATAAACACAAACCCAAATGGATTTACAAAAATAAAAGTTTTTATTTTTTGTATGTCAATCTTTTTCAAGCCATCAATCACCATGTGTTGAGAACTTTTCGATACCAATCAAATAAGCATAAAATCGAAGGAATTTTAAAATTCGATTGTTGCGGAATGGGTTCCTGTGACTCCTTCTGGCTTTATCATCAGACCCTGGATACTGCATTAGACCAGAGAACCCATCAAGACAAACTAAATGAGCCCAAACTCGCAGGGGGTCCATCATTTGATTGTTGATTTCCTGTGGCTACCTTCCGGCTCCATTATCATACACTGGATACCATATAAACCAAAGAACTAATCAAGACACCAATTCAGCCCAAACTCGAAGGGGTTCCATCATTTTGTCGTTAAGTTTCTGTGACTACCTTCCGCCTCCATCTTCAGACCCTGAATACCACATTAAACCAGAGGCCTCGTCAAGAAAAATCAAATGAGCCCAAACTCGAAGGGGTTCCATCATTTTGTCGTTGAGTTTCTGTGACTACCTTCCGGCTCTATCATCAGACCCTGAATACCACATTAAACCAGAGGCCTCATCAAGAAAAATCAAATGAGCCCAAACTCGAAGGGTTTCCATCATTTGACTGACGATTTCCTTTGACTAATTTCCGGCTCCATCATCAGACCCTGGATATCAAATCCCTTTTGAACCTGACTGCAACAACTTTGCGTTTCACTTTCATAAAAATATTTAGGTATCCAAACATCCATTTCTTAGCACCGAACCGGGCCACATTAATCGTGCGCATATCAACCGAAAGTTTTGTACCAGTAGCCGTTACAATTTTTGGATTTTAGTTGTCCGTTGACCTTCGACACCATGGCGGCATTTCGCGATCCTGCTCCTGGTTTATACTGTATCTCCCCCCCCCCCCCCCCCCCCCTCCTTCCTCCCATTAGACCCATCTCGTTTACCCCAGCTTTCAAACATAAAAAATCGCAACTAAATCGATACAACCGTTTGGAAGCTACGATTCTCACCCCCCCTTTTCTCACCTCCCAATCTTTTTTCTTTTTTTTTTTATTACGGACTAGGCAATCGTTTGATCATGATCTCTCAGCCTCATAACTCTAAGATTTCTAAATTGAAACACAAAATGAAATGGATTTTCTAAAATCTATTTATTTTCGAAAAACTACTGAACCAATTTTGATAAGAAAAAAAATAGATCTAATCACCCATACCTAGGCACCCATACCCTACCCATTCAAACAAACAAAAAACCAAATCGCTTCAGTAGTTTTAGAGATATGAGGTAACAAACAAAAAAAATAAAAAATATACAGACGTCTTGAGAACCTCCTCCTTTTAGAAGTTGATTAAAAATTTAAACCGTATGATAGGGGGAAGTGGTTCATAGTTCAGCTTGCAAGATTTGACATAAACAAACTACATAAGTACATACATAGAAAGTTAAATAAAAGCTTTTTTATATGCAGTGGTCATGTCATGGTGAAACTTAGAACGGGTTATCTCAATTAAATGCGTATACAACATTTCGTGTCTTTTACGTTGACCGTTGAAGAGTTCCTTTATCTGGAATACAACCCTGACGGCAGTAGCCTGGTAAATTTATTACAATTAAATGAGTATACAACATTTCGTGTCTATGCCGTTAACCGTTGAGGAGTTCGTTAGTCAGGACCCAAACCTGAGTGCAGCAACCATGTCATGGACAAACTTATAACCGGCTGTCATAATAAAATGCGTACACAAAATTTCGTGTCTTTATCTGTTGACGTGTTTCTGTTGATTGTTAGATAATAATGTCTTTATTTGTCAAGTCAGTTTTTCGAAATTTTTCAAAATGGCGGAGATATGGGGCCCTTGGCCCATATTAACAAATGTCTCTCAGCTTTATGTTTAAAGGTGTGCAGTAAACTTTTATTCAGTTTTAAGCTATGCAAAGACAGACTCGCGAGATCTACAGCTCACAGAGCCACACTTGGAGCTACAGTATTAAATTTTCTTCAGGTTTCAAGTTTCATGTCGCCAGCTGCTGATGTCACGCTGGGCGTGCGGCTCATGGCTCGTCATCCGCAACACGTTTTGTTCGATGTACTTAGATTATTCAACTGTTCATTGACATGTTATCGTGGTTGATACCTACCTAGACTCACTAGGTAGAGTTCCCTAGGACCTAGAGACATCAGTCACTCGACCGGAATGCCGCTATTCTCCTATTTTGTCCTGTTGATTAGGTAGTAGTTTTTATCGTATGTAGTTAGTGGCATACCTAAATGTTCTCCATTTTACCTAATTAGTAATCATGATTATTGCTATTTTTTAATAATGTTACTTGTAAATATAATTCAGTATATTAGTGTTTTAATAAATAACTGGTAGAACTAAATCTAGATACATAACTATACTCTGATCACAGAACACTATTACGTGATCCTGATTCTTAATTCATAATTAGAGGCCTAAAATGTAAACATTGTCAAAGTGACAGGTCAGGTGCGCTCAACCTGTTTTATACAAAATATTATTTCCATTAAAATAAGTATATCAATACTCTTTGATTTTAAATATAATGACAAGACACGAGGGTATTTTTTAAGATATGTTAAAAATCAGTTTATGGTATTCAAGAGTGACAGAATTACTTCAAGATATCTTTATAGAATAACTAGAGGAACATTCGGAGGATTACCTCTAGGTACTCTATTATTCAGAAACTATCTTGAATAATGTATAGATGATCGAGGCAATCTATAGAATTACTCAAATCAGTCAAAGGAAATAATGTTAAGGCCTAACTCCTAAAGGTTAGGAAAGAATTTGGGACTACAAAGTTTCCCTATCAGATTTCCTTAAAATTTATTAAATTGAGGAAATATACTCATTAATAATAATACTCAGAAACCCTTCCCTTGCTTCGCCGTAGTCGGGTAAAAAGTGAGTGTGACACTAGGTATGTATGAGCAACCTTAGATACGTGTAAACAACTATCCGTGTACACTCGTATAAAGCCAACTCGTACGAGTACGAGAGCAGGCTCTGATCGTGTCAACGCGGCTTTACATAGATATTAAAAGATTAAAAAAAAACTTAAGAGGAAATTATTTCTAGTAAATTACTTGTTCATTGTATCCTAGCTATATGATAACTGTTTTTTACACAATATCACGAATTATTTTATAACATTTCCAGTCCTTCAGTTATTTATTAGAGTTTATTATTAGAGGACACAAGACAAGTTGAAAAGATAAAATGTGACTCGAAGACAATCCAAACGTAACTGATGTTCTTCTCGAAACATCTATACAAAGTCCTAATTTTGAAAATAGAATTAAAATAGAATAGAAGACAATTTAAAGGCAGTATCATAAAAATTAAAAAACGAGGCGAGGTTGAACAAGTTTCACGTAACCTTATACCTTTACGAGTATTAATATTAGTCCTAGTTCAAACAGTATTACAAAGTTAAGTTTCGGTTACACAAAGAGAAATACAATATTAGAAATATGAATCAATAAAATGAAATAGCTTCGGTTAACAGAAAGAAAAACAATATTGAAAAATTGAATCAAAAAATGAAATAGCTACGGTTAACAGAGAGAAATATAATATTAAAAAATTGAATCAAAAATTAAATACTACAGTCTACGATCCATCTCGCATGTAGTGGTTAATTTAAATTCTCTTTGAACTGTTGGTACTGTCAGGACAGTAGATGTTCAAATTTCGGACAGAGATAGACTCTTTTCTGCCTTGCTGCTCTGCCCGTGTGTGAAACGGCCATCAGGAAGAATTATAGACGTTGTCAAACACCTAGTGAATGGAACATTTTCATTAATTTACTTTCTCCTAACCTTAAAAGCAACTATCATTTTTATGCCGATGACCTTCAGTTGTATTATTCCACTTCAACCGATAATTTGAACCATGCTATCGATGTTCTTAATGCTGATCTCTTGCAAATTCTTAACTGGTCTGATAGCTATGAAATCAAGATTAATCCAAATAAATGTCAATCCATCATGGTTGGCAGCTCAAGGCAGCTTGTTAAGGTCGATATTTCCAAATTGGCATCACTCTCTTTCGACAACTGTACCATACCTTTCATGCCTACGGTCAAAGATCTTGGGCTTATTATGGACTCCAATCTTAGTTGGACCCCCCATATTCGTGAAATCTACCGCAAATTATATGCCTCTTGTAACGATATATAACGGTGTCTTAGTAAATTTCTGAGAATAAAGATAATAAAAAATAAATTGGGGCGAGTCAGACCAAGAGTGGGGTGAGTCGGGATTCTTACCCCATTCGGTCGCTTTGAACGCGAGGACGCTATACCTTAGAGGTACCAGGATATAAGCTATCCTGGTACCAAATTTTATCTAAATCCGTCCAGCCATTCGAGCGTGAAGGAGCAACAAACACACACACACACAGACACACACACACACACACACACACACACACACACACACACTGTAACGATATATAACGGTGTAACGATATAAAAGGGTGTTCTAGTGATTTCTGAGAGTAAAGTTAATAAAAAATAAATTGGGGCAAGTCAGACCAAAAGTGGGGTGAGTCGGGATTCTTGCCCCATTCGGTCGCTCTGAACGCGAGGACGCTATACCTTTCTTCGGAATCACTCGAAACTAAAAATTCTCGTTACTATTTTGAAATTAATAAAATTACCTGGATAAACTTAGACCGGAACGAGCTTCAAGAACTATTGGATCAAGACCGTTCGGTAATGTACTAGCTAGTGGGTACAATAGTGGAAGATAAAACATACAACTCAAATTCACCAATACAATATTTATTATCCTTGGTTTAATTTTGCTTACTTACTTAAAATCTAAGGAACCGTGCCGTAGGTACGTTGGACGGCCATTCAAGCTAGCATGTAATAGTGGAAGACAAAACATGCAATTTAAATTCACCAATACAATATTTATTATCCTTGGTTTAATTTTGTTTACTTACTTAAAGTCTAAAGAATCCTAGCCTGCCAACTCAGCAGCCAAGAAATACCAAGATCTAAGATTACCCTGTTATAACTAGGGTCGATATAGAACTGACAAAATTAAGTATTTACTCTAACAAAACATTGATGAATTGCCGGCCGGCAGTGTAGTCTACTTATTTACCTTTTTCTATAGGATGTAGCCGTTATGTTAGTGAAGGTAATTCTCCATCCGACGTTTCAGCAATGTCCAATTCGCGTGAGAGGTAGCCAGGCTAGACCCCTCAGGCGTTGCAGGTGTCCAGCAGGTCGGTGGGGGACCAAAGTTCAACACTCCGGTTAATGAAATATATGCATAAAATACGATACCGCATTCCAAGAACGTGGCAGGAATCGTTGGGTATAATGTCGGCGTGGCGTATCGCGACACGGCGCCTTTCTACTTAAATCCGGGGGGAGAGGAAGCCTCCTTCGTGGGGTATTTCAGCCCAGGGGGAAAAACCCGCTGTGAATGAATAGACACAACGTTTGTTTAGAATTCGAGACTTTGAAAACGCCACCGCTCTCAGTTCGCTAAAATGGCGTCTCGAAAAATGGATAAAAGTCATTTCACAATCGCAATCATTACTGTAGACAATGCAAAAAATACCAACAGATGCTCTCACCTTTTTTTACGGGTTTTATAATATGCAGGGAAAAAACTTGTCAGTCCTACTGGGCTCTCCAGCACGAAAAGAAAGGACACGTTACTCATCTCCATTGTCTGTTTCTTTCTGTCGCCGGATCTAGTTGGCTTCACAGTTAGCAAAATCTATCCGAATAACATTTCGTTTCACCAGTAAACCGATCAGCGCTTACACATGGGCTTTGGAAATGATAATATGGTTTTATTTTTATTTTTAAGATTTCTCACCCTCGAAATCGCATTTGTTTATTTACCGTTTCTTTAACCATTTTTGACAGCTAAACAACTGCCAAGAGACGTCTAAGAATTGTTATAAACTATAGTCCATAAAACGTTCCGTACTAGAAACGATCCGTTCCCTTCCAGACGAAAGGTACGGAACGCGGTTTTTTTTGCTTCGCTACCGTTATATTATCATAAAACTATATACTGTAACTATACAATTATGATATTGTATGGGTTTGCTTTGGAAAAAATCTACGTTCCTAAATTTGACATTCGTTGCATTTAATTGGTTTGTTTAATTTTATTTCCTATTTGCTGACATTGCGGACCCGTGCAGAACAACGGAACGCGCTCTTTTGCTTTGACAGCTAATCGATGCAAATATAAGTAAAATTTCCGGTAGAGGTCACTACTTGTCTCCGTGTTTATCAATTGTACTTTATTAATTATTTATTTATTATCTGATTCCCAGTTATTCCTTGTTCCCTTTTGTATTTACTTCAATCAATTGACCTAATGAGAGCTATAAAGTCGTGATCCGTAGTGCATGGACGTGTTGTATTTATCGAAGTGTTTATAACCTCTGAACATGACTATTGTTTTTTGGAACTCCGATTTACAGGATTATATCATGTAAGTAAACAACGTACGATAATTTATTCTATGTACCCGATCGTCTGCTTTCGCTGGTATTCACCAAATACGAACGATAGTACTGTTTCAATCAACTATGTGCGACTTCAATGTCGTCATCTGATACATTCTAATATGTTGGCATATTGAACAATTTGCAATTATAATTCTAGTTTTACTATTATAAAGATGCGTTTCTATTAGTTGTTTATGTGCTGTCTTGTTTATTCCTCCTTTTACTTGTCGAATTGTGTTTTGTATTGCTAGTTATAGGTTTATTGTTTTTTTATTTAAGTAGCGTTTTGTCAACGCTACACTCTCTTCACTCTACACTAAGACTAAAACATTTTATTCCTAGGCTGTTAAAACTTAAATCTCCCGTGTGATATACTCTCCTTCTACCTATTATTTTCTACGCAGACATCTGCTTTGTTGATCTCTCTGAAGAAATCTTAAATAAATTAGACCGGTTATTAAACTCTTGTATCCGTTTCATTTTTAACCTTTGAAAATACGACTATGTCTCCGTATACCGAACCAAGTTAAAATAGCTACCTATCCGTGAGCGTAGGCATGTACGTATTCTCTGTCTCCTTTTTTTAGTGTTAAATGACCCAAATGCTCCAAACTACCTAAAGCAAAATTTTCAATTTCTTGCCGACACACATAACCGTGAACTTAGATCCCTAGCTTTGGCCACTTCCAAACACAAAACATCCTTCTTATCCAAATCTTTTTATTCGATGGCAGTTCGCCTCTGGTATAAACTACCTTTAAATATAAAAAGCATCAGCACCAAAGATAACTTTAAGCAAGCAACTCAGAAATATTTTGTCAAAAATCTTTATCCAGATCATCCTCTTAAATAGGGTCGTGTGGTTTTTTTATTATCTGATTTAATTCATATTATGGTAGGTATGTATGATATAACTAGTAAAATATTTAGTTATGTATGTATGTACTGGTTTATGTATAATTATTTATATTTAATATTGCTTATTATTATTTTGTATTTTATTTACTTGGTTTCTTTTGTATTTATTGTTCAGTACTTTGAGCCGCACGCCCTACTATTATTTCTCTCACGACCTGGTTGACTGGTAGATAATGCTGTTTAGCATTAAGTCGTTCTTTGTACACTATTCTTGTGCAAAACAATTAAATAAATAAATACGCAGAAAAACAAAAAAGCGGCGATTGTACAAAATGTTTCAAATCTCTGCTGTGTTCCCAGGCTAAGAAAAATAACTCCACGAAAAAACTTCCTTTAACTATAGTTTTGTTTAAATTAAACTTCAATTTCAAAAATTTTTTTTTTTTTTTTATAATTCATGTTTATCATGTCATAATTTAATATCAATTAATAATAATGTCTATCATCAAATTATGGATTGCACAGTTTTCTATCAATTTTTTTGTTCTGTCAACCCCTTTGTTTACATTTTGTGTCTCTAGTTATAAATCAGGGTATACTTTTATCATTAGTAATTTGGCTTATGTATATCTTTGATTTTTATAGCTTGATCTCCATGACGGCTGTCATCGAGATAACGCGCATGAAGTTTAGTATTTTCTACAGTCAAAATGTACCCAAAACAATGTCGTACTTTATTGGTGTGACGGAAAGGGATATTGAATTTTCATTGCGACATCTTAATCACAAATTATAAAACAATAATAATCGATTATGAATATCAAAATAACTTTATTTGATTTTTCGTAATAAATTCATAAAAAAGTTTCCACAGGCTAATTTGAATCTATTGTTGTGGTAAAATGCAAAGATTTTGAATTACGCTTCTGGCATAAAATAGATTCCGCTCTAATCCTTAGAATATTTACGCTGCCTTAAGGCAGAAGTAGCGTCGATAACGTCACTACAAATAGAAAGGACGAGCTATATAAAATTTAGATTTAGGCTAAGACAGAACGGGACAGAGCTATGCATCTTGTATCCCTTACGCGTAACTTTTTTTTATCTGTCACAAAGTCAAATTTGCGGCAAAAAGTACGTGAGCTGTCATAGTGATCGGTTGGCGAAGAGTTTTTAAAGTTTTTGAATATGTTTTGGGTGAGAAACGGACTCTATTAGTGTTATAAAAGTTTACAACATGGTTGGGTGTAGTGTGTCTGGCTGCCAAAGCCGTAGTGAATACAGAAATCCTAGAATGAGCTTCCACAGTTATGTAAGTCTTTTCACCTTACATTTTCAATAGTATGTGCTACAAGCTCGTCTCAAATAAATTTCCTATGTGATATTCTTCACAATAGTATTGATTTTTAATCCATAGTCACATAATGTGCAGTTTTCCGTTAGGGATTGTCAGTTTAGTTCTTTCATCGTCAAGAGATGGCGCTCGCGTAACTTTTGGTATTTTTTCGAGCGAATCAAACGAACGACAAGTTGTTTGTGTTGAGAAAAGAGATGTTCGGAAAATGTATGAAAGCTGGTACTAAAATAATTTAAAATTCTAAACAAGAAATTAGATATTTGTGAAGAAAGGGAATATTATTCTGATAATTACTAGCAAATGCAAACAAAAAAAAATGCCTCCAATTTTTTTTTTATTTGAGTTTTATTTTTCGTTTGGTAGGAAGAAAAAAATTGCCACACGAAGTACCTTACCTCTGGGCTGCGTTCACTTACTACGCTCGAATCATCCGTGCGATTATCGCTCGATCATCCGGAGTTAGTGAACGACTTTGGATGTCCACATAGAACTGACAACTGTCAAGTGTCAGTTTCATACTATTCCTCCCCTCCTATTACTATTTTTCGGATGACCCAGACGAACGCCCGACGACGACGTGAACGATTTCGAGTGATCGCGCGGATGATCCGTGCGTCCTCGATCGTAGTAAGTGAACGCGCCCCGGGAAACTCTGATTTGTCACTACTGACGACAGTGACATTCAACACGGCACAATATATGTAGATCTGGCACTGACAGCTGATGGATGACAGATGACAGGACCTTAATTTTTTTTTATTCCACAGGCTTCACGCGGGTTCTTTTTTGATGACATTGTGTTTTGAACGTTTGGTTATTTTATTATTAATTATATTCACATAGTTTATACCATAATATATATATAATAATTGAAATAGCAATACATATAAAATATAGAAATCTGTTTTATTTTATTCAGTGCACGAAAAACGCACTAACTCATTGGAATGGAAAATATTAAGTGCTTTGTTCAACTTCATATCTATGAAAATATTTTCTCTTTTGTTTAAGAAATGTAGGCTCAATAAAATATAAATTACATATACTTATGTAGCCCAGTAAATAAGCTTTTAAATGAGGTATATATCATAGCTGCTGGAATTTTCTCGGAATAAAGTACCACTTCTGACCATCTCCTTTGTTATTTGTTTTTTTATTTATTATATTGGCAGTTTTTTGCATATTCATATCTTATTTACTCCCTATAATAAAGCAGATAAATTAAATCTAAATAAAACGGTATATTTTCTTTGTATCATTAGCTGTAATTTATAATATGGAATATTAAGAAGGTAGAAAATACTACCAATAAATACTTTAGGCAATGAATTTGTTAAAAAACTGACGCACAACTTGCCATAAACAATGGAACGCAGAATGTCATACCCGCTAGTAAGCGTAATTCAAAATCTTTGGTCATACATAAATTCTATGTACTTATAGAACTTCCTTGGTCATACCGAACTACAGTACTGTTATCAAAACTGTCGCCAATCTAGCGAGAAATAAATAATGCTAAAATGACACTTGGAAAAACGCTCATTGCAATAAATTAGTTGCAATCAAAAGTAACATAACCTTAAACAGTAACGAGGAGAATGTTTTCATAAAATTGATGTAGTTTTACCCAATTTATAGGGTAATGACTTTGTTTTGCAGTTTGCATCTTGAAACATCTAAAATAAACTTAATAGATATTTGACATATGTTTAAATCATGTTCTTATTCCATTTATTTAAAAAGATATACAGTAGGTATTTATTATTAGTATTTATTTATAACGGTATTTTTGTATGGAGGAAACCGGAACGAGATTTTTTCGTTTTTCCATTATTGATATTAAAATAAAACATTATTATTTTATTACAGTATGTAATAAAATAATAAACAAAATTATTCTATTTCAGGTTTCCTTTAAAGTCAATTGTAAAACAACAATGAATAAATGCGACAGCCCAAACAAATTGAGTACGTTACCTACCAAATAAATATGCAAGAATTTGCTCAGTCAAACTTGATGCTACACAAATAGTAACACAAAATAAAAACAAAGGAACTCGTTGAAGATGCAGTTCCGGTAGAATTTGTACATGTAAGTGTTTTCTTGTTGCTTTTTTTTTTTTTAATATTGCCTCACTAACACTAACACTATCAGTTCTTAGTCATTAAAAATTCATGCTGTCATTATGTAGGTAACTACATGTTTTTGTTGTTGTTTGTAAACTCAATCATCAGAGTCTAGAGCACATAATAAATAATAATACAAGTACAGAAGGATAACTGAGTAAAGTCATTTAATTACATAGCAACTCTCGCTACAATGCAATAAAGTGCAATTTAACTCGCACAGCGCTGCGATCTTTCAATTATATTTACCTAGAAGGCGCTCACCCATTGCGTGCAGGCTAGAATGTACCGAATCACAACGCGCGAGAGCTTCCATTGCTCTAACCGTTTCAGAATCGCTCTGTCACTTTTTCGCTCGGCAGGTTTGTATCAAGATATAACTAGGTACTTGCACTAGTAATTATTCTGTGATATGATATGACTTAGATATTGTAACAGTGAGATGTAGTGACTATTGATATAACTATAAGTATATATCTATTGATTATTAGCACAATATATTCAGTATCTACTCAGATCTCCGTTGTATTACTTGTCCTCCAAGTCCCATCCTTACATGGCGACCCTTGCCATATTTGGGACGCGTGGCAACGCCGTCACCGCAGAATCGGATATCAGTGATTCGGCCTCAAATAGGTATCTAAACGAATATGATAAATTTAAAAAGAACAATATTTGTGTGGAAATGTAATAATATGAGTTTACATATAAATCAGTGATGTGTCGATCAAACTTAGAGAAAGAGACACCGTGTTCTTGAACCAAAACGCCGCTGGTTCAAACAATGATTATGTAAGAGCGCACATGTCGAATATAACCATAATGCTGATTATCATTTGTCTGTACTTTATATGGAAACAGAACAAAAAAAAAACATTTGCTATGGATTCGTCAGGAGCTCCAGAATAATAGGCAAAAAGGCTCTTTTCTTCGGCGACGACAGAATCTATACCCAGATTAATAAATTGACGACAGTAAAGTATAGTGCCACAGCATCCCGGTATGATTGATGGCGAGCGACACCAGTGTATAAAAATAAATGAATAAAAGCTACGTATATATTTCTTGTGAAGTGAAGTATTGCGTTTTCGGTACCCGATTAATAAATAATAGTGTTATCGCGGTACGAGTAAGGAGTGAAATATGAGTTGCTTCAAGTCATTAATTTATGGACATATGGACAAATAAATTGACAGTGAAATCCAAGTATAGTTCTGTGAAGGTACTTATTTAGTTTATAATTGTACTATGTATTGTGTAATAAGTATGTATTCATAGATCGATGGCAGAATATTTAAAAACATTTTATAACGATCTAGTAGAGATACGAAAATATTTTATTAAAATTGGTTCATCTCGTAGGCAAGGTGATATTTTATCGAAAAAGTTAAAAATTGAAGCTCATATATGGTGAGAAAATTAATTGTTAAACAATCATCATCACCATGTCAGCCTTTAAAAGTCCACTGCTGAACATAGGCCTCCCCCAAAGAGCGCCATGACGAGCGATCTTGTGCCACCTCCATCCACCGACTTCCTGCGATGGCTACAATGTCGTCGGTCAATCGTGTGGGGGGTCTCCCCACACTTCGCTTGCTTGTTCGTGGTCGCCATGCGAGAACCTTTATTCCCCAGCGGTTGTCGGCTCTGCGAACTATATGGCCTGCCCATTGCCACTTCAACTTGCAAACTCTGAGAGCTATGTCGGTAACCTTCGTTCTTCTACGGATTTCCTCATTTCTGATTCTATCACGTAGTGAAACACCTAGCATAGCTCTCTCCATTGCACGCTGCGCAACTCTAAGCTTTTGTATGAGACCAATAGTTAGCGACCACGTCTCAGTGCCGTATGTCATCACTGGCAATACGCGTTCTTTCCACTTGAACCCCCCTTTTGGAACCCCTGAGGGGTCCATGGATACTCACTATTACACTTGGTCCCCCAACAAGGGGGTTCAAGAATAATTACAAAATTTTAATTCCACTTGAACCCTCTGAGTCAAAAACGAAATAATGAAAAGAAAATTGATATATTTATTATAATTTTAATAATAACATTGGACATAACTGCATATCTTTTTTGATGATGACTGCGCTATTGCTACGAAGTTTAAAAATACCGGTATTTAAATTTCTTGCTTCGTAAAGACCGCTTCAGATTCAAATGGCAGAATACTTGTTACCAAATCAATAGAGTTGCCTTTGTCTTCCAAGAGAGTCGTGACACATTCGTTATAGATAGTAGGAATATTTTGAAAATTGTGGTCCTTAACTTGTCTCCTACAATCATGATTGTAAACTTTCGTCTTGAGGCTCTGCGGTATCTGCGACGAGAAGATATGGCGTAATTTCCCGAACGCTGCCCATCCGAGTTGGATTCGTCGGTTGACCTCTTTGTCGAAGTTGGATCTACCCAGTTGGACGTCTGACTCAAGTAGACATAGTGATCAACAGCTTCGATAATATCGTTCCCAACATAAACCGGCATGGGTACGACATGGGCATTTGACATGATGTTCGTCTTGCCCATGTTCATTTTAAGACCCACCTGTTGGGAAACAATATTGAGGTCACTGAGCATTATGCTTAAGTCTTCCAGGGTTTCAGCCATGATGACTATATCATCAGCAAATCGAAGGTGAGTGATGTATTCGCACTTGATGTTAACACCAAATCCGTTCCAGTTCAGAAGCTTGAATATATCTTCCAGTGCAGAGAGATTTTAAATCACGCATACCATAGGCCTCAGTAAGCATAGTTCAACCTCTTTGAAATTTACATGTGTTACGTTACGTCGTCGTCGACTGTGGTATCGTAGATGGAGTACAAAGTAGGTACATTGCCACCAACTTATCTGTGAACTAAATGGTGGCGTGAGTGTTTTATTCAATCGATAAGTAGACCTCTTACGTAGTATTTAAATACTCTTTGAGTAGACCAATAAAAAAAAACAGAAAATGTGTTTACATTTTCTGTATTTTTTTATTGTCTCATTGTGAATATATGATTCGTGGCGGCTGTATTCCTTTTTTTGCCAGTTCACAGATAAGTTGATTGCACTGTAAGCGTTATTCAAAATCTTTGTGTGTTAGCGATGTCAAGCACACGACAAGCCAAAGCTTACTTAAGCTTAATTCAACCTCCTTGGCATAGACAAGCACCTGCCAAATGAAACTATCTCAAAGGAGTTTCGGCGGAAACGAAGTAGAGACGGTTTTGTTTTGTTATTTTTTCTCAAACTTGTGTTTCTTCGAGTGAATAATGTGTTATACTTGTAGAATATTAACCATTAGGTGTTCTTTAAAGTGCTCGATTGTGGACTAATGATACAAACGCGGAAAAACGTACCATTTCTATTTCACTCCGAAACTCCCTACGAAGTTTCATTAAAGCTTCCACTACGTTACTGAATCGTGACTTGGCTAGACTTTAGACCATATTGTATTCTCTTTGCTTTTGACTACCTGACTGACTGGGACTCGGCATTTTGACTATTTGTTGGAAAAAAAAAACATACAAATTGTTAATCTCTTTACTTGAAACTGGCTAAACTAAATGATAAACAATACAAAAAAAACTCAAAGTTAAATTCTTTCTGGTATGCTTATTGCTATTTCAGAGCTTGTCTCAACGGTTCCATGGTGTAATGGTTAGCACTCTGGACTCTGAATCCAGCGATCCGAGTTCAAATCTCGGTGGAACCTGTTCTTTTTGCTCAGTAACAAAGATATATTTTTAAGTTTCTCAATAGTAATATACCTAATCATAGATTGTATTTGTGAACAATATAAATGAAAATCATTTCGTAGATAAGAAGTAAAAATTTTGTTGTCTGTTTATGATATCTACTCGTATGTAGGTTCCTGTACAAACTTTCTGTATGAGATACAACAAGTCGTCTTTGAGGTGTGCGTAATTTTCTAAATACCACCCTATATATAGGTTTATATCATAGGGCAAGGTTTAATCTTATAATGTATTTATTAAGTAATTAATTATTCAGATTAATATTTCAAGATTTATGAGGTAAAAATATGATATAGCGGTAGGACAAAATTACATTGGTATTAAGTAAAACTGTTTAGTCAAAGATTGGCAAAGGCATTGGATTTGGTGTAGGTACGAACAGAATAGATATTATATTCTTTGGTTTGGGCAATAAAGTTTTAAAAAACAATGATTACACACTGCCAAATCGAAGGTGAAGCAGCCAAGATATGCCGATCCGCTCGTATGCACGCAAAAGCCTCACGCACACACTTACACCATGCTATGACGATCGGCTGCAACATCGCAGCAAGAACTCGACCTTTTTAGTCGTATTAATCCTGTCAAATTCATACTAAAAGTTATAAAAACTGCAGTCTTTTGTGAAACAAAAATGCCATTTGTTTGCTTCACTTTTGTTTGGCGGGGAAGAATCCGTTTTTCTTTTAAATCTTGGGTTTGGGTTTGAGTTAAGTATAGTTGTTGCCTTGGCAACAATCAGTAAACAAAACGGTGTCATTCGTTCCCAATATTCTTTGAGAATTTTGTAAGAACAACAAATTCATCCACAATTACTGATCCAATTGTTTTTGTCCTTTATTAATAAGTATACAAGTTCTAAACGCTATGCATCCAAATAAGTTGAAAATATTGATGATAGGACCTTCAGACGTAAGTAAATTGCTGTCGATAAAATTACTTTATTAATTATTTTTTGTATTTGTGTGAAACAAAACCTCACTTTTATTAATTTACAGTGTGGTAAAACTCAGATAGCAAACTTCATATCAGAGTCGTTAAACATCGAAGAAGCAGGAACTCCAAAGCCAACTCAAGGCGTGAGAATAGTTGAATTCGAACTATCCAATCTGAATGTGAACGGAAAGACCACTAACGTTGACATTGAACTTTGGGACAGCAGTGGAGATCATAAGTATGTTTTTAAATAAGGAATATGTAGGTACCTACAACGGTAAGGTTAAGTTACGACCTCAGAAATAGGACCAGTTGGACTAACCCAGAATTAACAACTACAAAGTAAAACACAACACGACAGACGCGAGGTTGAAAATTACAAATTACAGAGTTGGTAACAGCGCCATCCTGTGAAAGTTGCTGGAACTTCGTCTTGCCTTCGGTTCTTGAGGCTTGTTTGAAGCTCGGTTCTCGAGTAGATTTGCTTTCTCGAATCCAACCAACTCCATTTGCGATATTAGTTAAATGAAAACCTGGAGCTTTCAAAAACGCAATCAAATAGGTACCTAGTTACCTATTGATATAGGCTTTTATTATAAAATTAAAACAATAATATTAGACAAGTATATTTTTATTAAGTATTAGCTGTTTCACTCGCGTGGATTATTATTATTATTATGGATGATGTAGCATAGGTGAAAAGTAGCATAGGTGTTAACCGGGATATAAGCTATCCCGGTATCAAAATTCATCCAATTCCAGTGAGCCCTTTGAGCGTAAAGGAGTAAGAAACATTTTGGCCATCTATCTTTTATCTTTAGAAGCGAGTGTAACACTTTTGTCTTTAGAATGTGTGTAGCACTTCTAAAGATAAAAGATGGCGCTAATCGGGTTTTATACATTTTATGATGTCTAATGTATGGAGTTCTGCATCGCGAATTTTCCGCTCGATAAGAGTTTTTTTTTTATACGCTTTATATAGCTTCACTTGTATGTTTGTAACCGACTCCTTTGGACGCTATTTTGACCCACTTTAAACGGTCAGATTTCATTAAAATTTTGCACACCTGTCAAAGATGCAATAATTCGAAAAAAATACGCTCTTGTAAATAAACCAAACTAAAAAGTAGAAAATAAATAATAGTTTAAAAAAACTAAAAAACACGCATTATATAGAAAACCAAAATAAAAAATAGAAAATAAATTTTAATAATTTTGAGTTAAGAATAGTGTAAAAAATTCTATTAATTATAAATTAATAATAGTGTAAATAAGAAAAATAAGTTTTATTTAAAAAAAAGCGTGGGGTGCTTTTTAAGATATTATCGAAATGATCTTCTCATATCTGTCAATGACATATTTATAACTATTGACCCATGCACCCCACGTTTTTGTACTATTCCAAGATCTAAAATACCAATATACCAACATTTGATCGAAATTCCTACAACCGACAAAAAGTTTTTATCGATTGCTCGGCTTCTACTGATCGAATTAAGATACCAAGTACACCAGTTTTAAAGTCAACCCCTAAGCTATAACAATGAGAACGGCATCGCAATCGATCCAGTAGTTTTTACGTGAAGCGCGAACAAACATACAGACAGACTAACAAACAAACAGACAATCGACAGACACGATTTAAAAAAAATGTATATTATTGTTCATTAGCTTATTTTAAGTATGTAACCTAGACATATTTTTTTTAATATATTTTCTTTGTACAGACAATTTCGTTCCTATTGTTTTATTCTAGGTATAGATAGATGAATAGACCTCTATGAGAAAGTTTTTTTTTTTATTTGTTCTCTTCTATTTGCTTCCTCGTGACGACCATTCTAAATTCAAAATTTTTGAATTGTTGGCGTTTTTCAAAGGAAGCGGTACAGTCACAGGTACAGTTACGAACTGGAAATCTGCGTATGGTAATCGCTGATTTGCAATACATTTTCTATAGTAATTTGATTGATGAAACCAAACCAACCATTTTTGTACCTAGAATAAAATATTAAAACTACATCAAAATAATTGTAATATACCTTTTTATTTCCGCTGCGCGCGATCCCGTACGTTCACAGTAAACATTATTTATAGTTTTGTAATAGTTATTTTGGTGTAATTTAAATAGTATAAGGTAGTTAAATAGTTTATCTAATTACTAAATAAACGCAAATCAGCGATAACCCTAAACAGACTTCCGGTTCGTAATTGTACTAGTTTCTTTGATAAACATCCACACTGGATTCACAATTGGATTCAACATGGCCGACACGCATGCATATATGGGCTGACAAAAAGCCCTAGTGATGATGTGGTCTAAGGCAGCAAAACGCTAAGCCTTCAATGGAACTTTATAATATAACATCAAGATCTTGACATTTATTACATTAGTACCTAAAGTTGATTTTTACTGTCGCACGATCAAAATTTGTTTTAATCTGACCGTTAGAGCAAGCAAATGAAACATTAGACAAGTATCTAGATATGTAAATTGTGTTGTACGCGATATATCTATTACCTACTAGATGTACTCTCGCGGCTATAACAAAAAATTTTTTTTTTTTGCGCTGTTCCCTAATTATCGTTCGAATATAAAAGTAGCCTATGTTACTCCTTGTAACATCAGCTATCTTCCAGTGAAAGTCCTCTCAAAATCGTTCGGATTAGCGGGAACAGCCAGACAGAGAGAGAGACAAAAAAAAGTATTTTTTGTTACCAGTACCTACCGTGTATACTTTCATATGTATTTAGTAAAAAGCTGTTATTTTGTCATTACAAACAGACACATCCATTTTATTTATTTGTCTAGACTAGATATCTAGACTAACTGCGCCCCGCATGCATATCTTTGCCTACTACGTTCACCCACATATGGATGGAATATTTCAAAAAGACCCTCCATAATGCTTCCCTAGGGTACCTACTCAAGGAAATAAACTACTGAACGAGAATATAACATT
Organism: Alsophila aescularia; assembly: GCA_946251855.1. Classification (NCBI taxonomy): domain Eukaryota; kingdom Metazoa; phylum Arthropoda; class Insecta; order Lepidoptera; family Geometridae; genus Alsophila; species Alsophila aescularia. The sequence goes on from OX276378.1 coordinate 48,353,957, forward strand.
AAAAAAATGGCGTCTTTATGTTCATATAGCGATGCGAATAGCTTAAGGTTTGAATTAAAAACTGGGGTACTTGGTATTTCAATCCGATGAGTAGAAGCCGAGCAATCGATAGAAAACTTTTTGACTGCTGCAGGAATATTGATCAAATGTTGGTATATTGGTATTTTAGGTCTTGGAATGGCACATACAGTACTTTTAACCTAGAGAAATGACCACGCGTTCGAAGCCGCGGGTTCAGCTAGTAATCAAAAGACCCCTAGCTAGCTATAATTGTCTTTTACTGAAACTGATGATGAATCTAATAATACCTATGTACTTTCCTATTTCAACTTCCTCTGAATCTCATCATCAAACATCTTTTACAGATTTGAATCTTGCTGGCCAGCTCTGAGGGTAGGAGTTCAAGGAGTGATCCTAGTGTGTTCTCCTAACACTTTGCAAGCGGCTACCAGAGAGATGGAGCTTCTATACAACTACTTTGTGTCGCAGTCCAAGCTATCTGCAAAGCAATGCGTCCTTTTCTACAACTGCACGGAATTTGATGATCAGGATGATATGGACTCGTTGACGCTTTGTAAGTACCTACCTACTCCTATTTCCTTCCGAGCGCTAATTACTTACAATATTAGGCCAGTCATTGGGGGAAAATATGAAGCTTTGCCCTACAAATGTTGGTGTAGAAGATGTTTTGATTTGTATTGCTTAGATATGAGGTTATTATGAAAAAAATAAAATAAAAAATCGACTTCGAGGGGTGGGAGCGTTAGCCGCCATCTTTAATTGCAGGGGCCAAATTTTTTTTACATAGTTCTGTAAGAGTTAGCTTGATAAGTCTAAGAAAAGTATAAAGAAGATAATATTTGCAACATTTTATGGCATTCATAGTTTCACATTTTACTCATTTTTATGAAAAACTGACCATGACCTTTTATTTACGAAAATATTGAAAATTACACAAAAAAAAATATTACACGTGTAAGTTTATATTATTTCGGGAGCTTACATTTAAAATTTCGACTGTCTAATGTCAACAGAGTCTTCAAAATAGAGGTATTTTGTTAAAACTTTGACCACCTTTTAAACCCTTTGAAATGTGTTTTTTCAAAATTCTTCTTTTGGTGTACGTTGTTACCTCTTTATAAACATACTCTCCAAATATCAAGTAGTATTTTGTATATTTTGACACATAGGTTAATTTTAACCCAGAGAAATTACCACGCGGGCAAAGTCGCGGGCCCAGCTAGTATTCAAAAAACCTGGCTTAGGTATCAAAACTAAAAGGAGATTATTTCAGTGTTTATTCATGCTAAGATGCCTAACAATTGATTTAATTTTCAGCTCCGACCTTTTCTAAAGTTTCCCGAGTCACCATTAACCTCAAGTCCGGAGGGAACCGCTTGAAGATTGATTTTTCCAATTACATAACTTCAGTTTTGCAATCTATTAATAAAGAAGTTAATTGAATTTACCTACACATCTTTTTATTTAACGACAATACCTAACATACCTATTTCGCTTAGTTGAGTACCTATCATTACTAGAGATACCTACTAACCTAATCATTAGGGCAATTAGCGTACTTGATACTTTGTACTTACGAGTCATATATTTTATGTAATAGGTACTTACCATATTTTTGCCTTTGCGCCATGTTTAGCATTCGTATATAATATCTGAAAATCATCCATCTCATATTTGTTTCTGTAATAAAATGATACTCAACAACTGAAAAGAATACTACCTACCTAAGATAGTAAAAGTCACAATTATTCATATACCTGCTCTAATAACGCAAAGAAGAGAGATAGGTAGTACCTAGATACTTACCTATATTTTAATTTGTTCTAAAGAAAAGTGTTCATATTATGTATCAATCAATTTTTCAACTTTATCAGTGCACGTGTGATAAATTTTCTAGTGATAAACTGGTAATAACATTTCACCTTACAATTCGATGGTGGTGATTGGATGTGAAATCAAGATAATACTGTATTAATAATATAAACATTTTTATTTTAAGCTTGAGTTGGCCTTCTTAACGATAACCTTATACAGCCAAAATATTGTACAAGTACATTAATTAATGTTCTCTTCCGAATTTCGTAAAACAGTAATTATTGCTTTTACATTGTGACCGCGGAAAACGTGTTTACATTTCAATACTAGCTTCTGAAAGTAAATCCCGTTAAATAGTCATGTCATTTAGATGTTAGAAACACAGCCGTAGCCTGTTTAAAGGTTTGATCAAACCAGATGCAGCACAGTGCATTGAGACCGAGCCTTTAACGTTTCCAAATGTGTTTAAAATATAACTAATTACTTCGATCGTGAACTTTCGCTCAGTCTTAAAACATTTGGCTCTTATAATGAGTACTTTCACCTTAAAACTTAAACATAATTAATTATACAAAATACGATACTGAAATTGATCATAATTACCTATAAATCAATAAAATATTTACAGTAGATGAGACCTCATACAAATACTTATCTTTAAAATATTTAAACTACCGTAATCAAGTTTATAAAACGAACGTAATTAGATAAGTCTGTCATTAATTTTATTAATCACCTTGATCACATTTAGTAACATGTGGAAGGGCTTCTATACAATACATACCTATAATAAATTACATACATATGCTTGTTAAAATCTAATAAAACTAATGAATTTAAACTACATACACATCTAATTCCTATCATTTTTCCAATTGCCTCGATCGTTAAAATTCTTTTGATTTCTATTCCCTCTGCCTGGACCACCGCGGTTCCAACGGTCCATGCCGCGGCCTCGATGCCCTCCACGGTTTGGGAACCTGGGGAAGTTCTGTTCGCCCTCCATGAAGTTATAGTCATTACCAGGACCTGGGCCATTAAAGGGCATGTTTCCAAAGTTGTTAGGACCACCAAAATTATTAAAATTATGAGGAACGTTAGGAGCTATGCCCAATAAACCTGGTGTTGGCCCGCCGCGCGGGTCAGGCATCGACGGGTTAAAGCCGTGCATATTGCCCATGTTCATATTATTCATTCCTCCCATTCCCATTGACGCCATGTTCATCATATTCATGTTGCTTCCGTCTATTGGGCCAGAAGGTCCACCCATATTGTTGTTCATGCCAAAATGACCAGGATTTTGGTTGAAATTAACTGGCGTTTTGAGTAAGGCTTCTTTAGGTTTTGGTAAATACGCGAATTCGCCATTTTCACCCAGAGATATTCCTAGGTTGGTAAAAATATTACACAATATTGTATTACTTTGAACAGGGGTGAGATCGAATCTCTTTCCCGGATTTTTTTCTTGATGATACTGTTTAATCGATTGCGTAATAGGACTTAAATGTTGACTTACGAAAATTTTCTGTGTAGAGCTTAATTCTTTATACCAATTAGAATTTTGTAAAACCGTTTGCAAGTCTAACGAGTTAGATTTGTTTTCTTGCATTAAGTTTTCGCCTGAATCTTTTGGTTTTCTTCTGGGATCAATCCGCGGACCTGCTGGTGTTATAACTTTAGTAGTCTTCTCATTATCACTATTAGACTCTTCAACAGATAACCGAAACACTTTTCTCAATCTCGGGTCAGATAATGCTTGCGATTTGGCTGTACTATTTCTAATATCGGTGTAATCAGGTCGCGGTATATCAATAACTACTACCTTATAAGGAATGGGCGGATGGCTGTTGATAGAACCATCTATTTCTGAAGCGGGAGTATAGTTTGGTATAGCTTTGAAAGGTAAGCCCAATCTAAAATCTATGTCTCCACTGGTATTATGTCGTAAATCCGTGTCGCCAAACGAAGGCACGTTAAATTCAGATTTACGCAAATCTACATCCGTCCTTCGACGACCGTCAGTGGGTTCCCCATCTACACATTCATAAATTGAAACTCTAGGTGGCCTTTTATGACTATGAAGTTTTGGCGGATCGTTGACTTTATCTGCAGATAGCCTTCTTGGATCCTTGTGCTTTTGTGAATTACTTTCAAAACTATTATCTGGTTTATTTTCATTTAAGTTATTTTTCATTGTATTTAGTAATTTTGTCACCTCTTCACTTATGTCTATTTTAGAGAGATCGCCGAGCTTGCTCAAAACAGTAGCCGGTTCAATAACGTGCGGCACAGTTGCTGGAGGCGACAGTAACGTTTGATGTGGCGATGACGCTGGAGATTTTTTATTCTTGTTTCCTTTTTCTTCGTCGCTAGAATACCACTTTTCATCGATGAATAAATTATTATCTTCATCGTCTGTTGTAGAGCGACGATGCCTTTTTTCAGGATTTCTAAAAATCGGCTCCGGTTGGAGAAAGCGAATATCTGTGTCACATTCTTTTTTGTTATGACTGACATCTACAGGTTCTCCAACTTTAAGAGTTTCTTCTGAATATGGTATTATTCTATGATCTATATCTTTGATTTCATTAGACATAATGGGCTTTTCATTCTCAAAATCTTCATTTGAGATGTCGATATTTTCTTTATCCTTTGAAGCAAACTTCAACGCGTCTTTTGTGTACTGATCAATATCAATCAAATCTTTATTTGGCTGATGCTCTCTTTGAGTTGTTTTGCTATGTGTCCTTTGATTGTCAATTGATAGTCCGGGCACAGGCTGAAACCGCATATCGATATCTTGGCCTGGTAAGTCAGACGAAACTGGTGCGTTATTGGGAACTGAAATTGGAGGTGGAACTCTCAAATCCAAATCCTTTGTTCCTGCTGACCCAGGGAAAGGATGAGGATGTTGCTCGTTGCCATTATTTAATAATCCTAGTTTTTGAATGCTCATTGTATTTAATTGTATTTCTGAGATTTGTTTTAATGAAAGACCAATATTATTTAACTGTGAAACAGTCAACTGACCTAACTGGTCCAAGTTTTCTATTCCCATCATTGAAAGATCTGATATCTGACGAGATGAAAGCACTCCAGTAAGATTTTTAATACTTAATACATTAGTTGGGTTATTACTATTCGGAGATAAATTCATGTTGTAATTCTGGTTTGAGTTCTCATTTTGCCATCTTGATTGACGGATTTTTGGAGATATTTTATTTTGTCTGTCGTTGTTCAAAGCATTCATATTATGTAAGGATTCCGTTGAATTTGGAGGGTTAGGTATATTTAATTCAAATAAAGATGGTATGTTGTTGTCTGGGTTATCTGAATTCTCAGGAAATTGTTGCATTAATTTTGATTGAGTGTTCTGAATCATTTTCATTGCACCTTCTCTGTTTAACCTCGGAAAATCTCCTAATATTTCTTTAGGAGCAGATTCTATGTGTTTTAAAAGAATATTTTTTAAACCTTCTGATAAAGGTTTTCCATGCGCAAACTTACATTCATCTTTGTAAATACAAGGAAGCCCTGTGTGATAGTATTTACAAGGAAAGTCAGAGTGCATGTATAAGCATTTATCTCGTTTTGCACAACAATCCATTAAATAAAACTTGCACAGTTCCATTTTTCGTGGAGGTTGTGCATCGTGAGAGTAAATGCAGTCGTCACCTTTGTGGCATTTACCTTGCATATAATATAAACAAACTCCATCCGGGTCCTGCATGGGATGAGCGCCACCTCTTCTTCTCTCATTTTTATTATTCTTGTTTCTCTCGCGTTGTGGTGCGCGGTGTCTCTGATTACGATGATGCTGGTGTCCACGCGACTCTTCACTACTTTCGGAAGTATAAGAATCTCTATCATTATCCGGATACATTTCCATAGGGGAGTGTCTCTGTACAGGGGACGCACCTCTTACACACATCATCTCACTTTCATCCACTTCATCAGGGTAGTCTTGTTTCTTTTTTTTCTTGCTAGGACCATCTTTACTGTCATATTTCTTTCTTTTCTTATGTTTACGACGTTCGTCATCCTCATCATCGAAATATGTTTCACCATGATCATTTTTATTCATTGCCTTACGAATAGCTTTTTCAATGTTACCAGCGAAATCATCTTCAGTAGGACTAGAATATTTACGGCTGATATTTTGCTTGTCCTTAAATTTTTGATCCTTGTTCTTTTTAGATTTTTTCTTTTTCTTACCTGGTTTTGAATAGTGTTGTACTTCTTGATTTTCTATTCGGTCAAGCGGTAAAGCTTCTTCAGTGTTTGCTGATCCTTCTTTTTTCATCTCTTCATTTTGATTTTGTAGTACTTCTTCATCTCCACTCTCAATCTCGCCATCTTCAAGATCTTCCATAATTGTAGCAGACTCTGCCATTTTGAACGAATCACTGGAAATTGAGAAAAAATATATTTAGTGGGCTTTTTCTACGTTATCTATACTTCTATACTAATATTATAAAGAGGTAAAGTTTGAGTTTGTGAGGTTGTAGGGGGTAATTTCTGGATCTACTAAACCGATTTTGAAAATTATTTTACCAATAGAAAGCCACGTTATTTGTGAGTGTCATAGGCTATATATTAAAATGACCACGCTTGCGAAGCCGCGGGCATCAGCTAGTTATAATATAAAACGAAAAAACAGATGGAAGTTTTAAACTGTATCTCTCGCCTTAGACAAGATAGAACAAGGATTAGGAGTGCAAATATCCCTTATACAACATAATCTCTGTTTTCGACTTTGTATCGCATGAAAACCTAATGTATTTATTAATTTAATACCTTATTGCACTGAGAGAGTACAAAAGGAGGACTCCGTGCTAAACAAATTTCTACCAGTCATCCAAGCCACGAGTTTGTTATACATACGAATGTATCAGTTATGCAACATAGGTTTCAATACGACACAGCCCAAAATAATAATAACAATAAATAGACAGCACCTATGCATAGAGATTATGTTGTAGAAGGACAATTTGCCCCAATAGATATAATAATATATAACCATGCAGCATTAATTCGTAGTTCTAAGACATTGCGAGAAACCAATTTCCCCACAACTTCCCCACCAGTGAGAAATTAGGGACAATAAAAAAATATAGTCCTGTTATCTTCAATGCGGTAACAAGCGAACAAATACTGTTATCGTATTTAAACTTTGTGTAAGCGATCAAATTATCGTTATTTATGGCTCTTTAGTTTTGTCAAATTTATAAATCCTTGATGACGCAGAAGATAAAATAGAAATTAGGTGACCTTTTGTATTGTAAAATAATGTAGTAAAGTCTTACCTATTTAAATAGGTAGATATTACACTTTTTTAATACACACAAGAACGTTTAACGACAGTGTAATAATATTATTACAATCTCGTTGTAGTCTATGTATTTTGATCTATTTAGAAATACATAAGTACCTAATAAGTATAAACAAAATGTGTAAAATGCAAATCGTGGCATGGGTCCTACTGAATCATCGATTCAATGTCCTCGTGAGCCATGACGTCATCATTCAAGTCACACACCAATGTAACTAATAATTTTTCGTCTTTACTTAATTTTACGTATCTACTTAGTGACGGTGTACTTTCCCAATCGCGTGACATAGTGAAATCTGTCGATTTCTCGTGTGAGAGGGATTCGGCTACATTTTTTTTATAGGTAGACTAAGCATGCGGAAAAGTGAATGTATGACATGCAAACTACCACAGCACCGACCCGACCACCGAAACCGACCACCGATATTTGAGGAAAGATAAACGCGTTGATGTCTTTTATATGAAAACTATGTATCTATTAATACGAAATGCTTATGGTGTCAATAACCATAAAACATTTATTTGCATGTGTTTGTACTTTTCACCCATTTTACACCCCTTTATTTGGTACTTTTCCTCTTTAAGTATTTTTGAAAGGTACCTAAATTTAAAAGTTAGGTATCTTTAGATAAGTGCGAGATAGCGGTCGACATGCTGCCGTTGAATTCTACGATTTTACACTAAATATGGTTAAAATGTGTGTATGTAAGAATACTGAAATTAAATCATTGAATTTTTCAAACTTTAACAATGACGTACTTAGTTTATAGGTTCAAATGACACGGAACCGAAGTGCCGCAGTTACGAAAATCAGCCAATAAAATTTCAAAAATTAAGTAGGTAAGTATACGTAAGTACCATATTTCAAGTTCTGGGTGTTGATAGAAAATATATTGCTGTGCTGTGTACTATATACTTAAAGACCTTCGAGACATGCCCAATGCGTAAAAATAGGTCAACATGACGCCGCGCCCAACAATGGCAGGTACCTAGCTCGAAGCATGCAGCTAACCTTGCTAAATAACAATACATTTTTAAAACATTTACAGGCTTTGTGAAAAAAGGTTGGAAATGGCACAAAGAATGTAATAGAAACCAACTGACTGAAGTTATCTGTTTACGAAACAAAATGATGTGTCATGCAAAAATAAACTCAATGAACAGTAGATATAGATTCTGGCCGCCATTACTGTATCGTATAACCCAGCCAAATTCAATAGGTAGTCTGATAAATTCCACACATACCACATTATAAATTGAATTAATACGATTACGAAACGTCACAATAAAATAATAAAAAATATCACAAATAAGCTAGATGTACTGAACAAAGATATTCCGTTTTACTTCATCAAAACCACACCTTCTCTCACACATTCATAACTTTTCTTTTTAGAAGAACTGCGTAATAACTAAAAAGAAAATCTAGATAAAATTAAACTTAAATGGTTAGGTAATAATAGCAGTAAATGGCAGTTAAATTTAGTGTAAAATGAAACTTTTACACAGCGAGATCAAAATCTCGTCTTTGTTTCATAGATACTGTACCTAAAATTCGTCGAAACAATTAACATTGGGACTAAGTTCTCCAAGAAACACAAAATTACTTAGATGTTGCGCAGTTAGAATATTCAACATGTAAGGTAGAAGTCAGTATAGTAACTGTGCATAGCCACTACTTTCAATAATAATTTAGGTGATTTAGCAGAGCTAAGCTGGCTGTGGGTGGCCGTTCACATTTCACAATATCTTGCTGATGTGTGCGCTGCGCTCTAGCCACGGTTTGAATGACGTCAGCCTTCTAGAACGGCTTGATATCTATGTGTCCTTTCTTTCATCGAGGTCACGAGTCGTACAACGCTCACTCACACTAGCACACTACGTAATCGTAGATAGCGTGTACCCATTCAATTCGTGGACCTTTCATATTTGGCAGCGTAATAGTATGACCGATTTCTAAAAATAACATGGAAACAGAATCGGATTCTAAAATCACGACACAAAACTAAAGAGCCCGTTATTTTATTCACCAACACCATTAGAAAAATCCCAGATATTTCGATTGTGTACACATATTGCCCATGAAAAATGTTTAAAAAAATGTATATTTAAGTATTAATGAATTTATATAGGTACCTACTTTTAAGTAGGTAGCTATATTTTGTACAAAAAAAGCATGCATAACCAACAGACAAAACAAAATAATTGATGTCTCGAGGTACGATTGACTGGAGACATCTTGCACTTGCATAGGTAGGTACACTAAAATTAATTATCAGATATTGCCCGCCGCCATTTTGACGCGTCTGGGCCGAGTGCAAGTTTGCACTTACTTACATCGATATCGGTTTTATACATAATACCGTAGAAGGTATGTTGAATTTTAGCATCGCGAAGATTAAGTAGGTACCGAATATGCAGCAAATGGATGTTGCACGTGTATGGTAATATCTCTAATTAGCTGATCAAGCACTTTTTGTAGGGGACACGCATTCATGTGGCCTAGCGAGTAAATAATATTATTAAGTGTTACCAATCTTACATTAATGAACGATTCACTATGTGCGACTACGCCATATTATAATGGAAAATTTTCATAGCATTGCTGCATATGGAGACGTAACGAATCGAGTACGCTATATTGATTTCGAACGACGACTGCAGGGGAAACAATGGGGGCTCCGAAATTGTTTAGTTCGTAATTTCACCACCATTCCGGATGTCGCCTGTGATGCGAGGTTTTGCACGCCCTCTGCAATTATGAAAACATTATTTACCAAATATCCGGCTAACGTTGACGGCTTCTCTATGTAATATTATATGTTATTACTTAAAGTACAACATATTGTACTTTATATATTCATAAAAATAGAAAAATATAAATAGCGGTGTCACTAATATATAGTTTTAGACTAAAATTATATTTAAGTATACAGCTTGACTAATAGCAATGTTGCTACAGTAAAATAACATATCATATTTTTATGAAACAAATAATATTAAAAAAAAAAAATTATTGCGTAGCAGACGTGTTTTCCAAAATTTATTTCATTATAACAATCAGAATCAGAGTTTTTGATCTGCCTACTGTACATAATTGACGTCCTAAATCAATATTTTACAATAGCATGACATGACAGTTGGTGACAGTCATATGCCCTGCGTTCGAGAAGAAGCAGTGGCGTTTTGGGCAGTTTCGATTGCCATTTTTGACACACTAGATCCTTTTCAAACCAAACGAAAAACGACCCTAATGCCTACGAAATGAAGTCGCTTTTACGATGTCAAAATTAACTGTCATGTCCAAAGCGAACGCAGGGGCAATTCTCACGAAGTGATATAAATATCACAATAGATATATATCGAAAAATGTATGGATTTTTTGACATTTATCTACTGTGATACTTATATCACTTCGTGAGAATCGCCCTCCTGATCGAAACATTATAGCGTTTTTAACTGTTATTTTCCATCATTTTCCATCAAAACGAACGGCTCCAATAAAATATGCAATTACTGACTGAAATCTGAATTTATTTTTATCTGTCATCTGTCACAGTCTCTTTCACCGACGATTGCATGCTTATGTCATTTGAGTCAGCTGTTCTGTGAATCTACCAACTGTTGTTTTGTTTTGTTTTTAGTTTTCTCATTTCTCTCTTAGTTCTATTGAATTCGTTTGCTTCTGTTAGAAGAATATAATCATTATTATATGTACTAGCAGTCTGGCGGGAGTTCCAACAACATATCAACACAGAATTACATAATGTCAATTGAATTTGACGTTACCGCATACGCTGGGCTGTGTTCACTTACACGCTCGAATCATCAGTGGCCCAATTACAGAACTTGGCTTCAATCGGATTGTCACTTTTTTCATAGCAAAATCGACTCTATCGCAAAGCATTATTGAATTTGACGGCTTGAAACCGTCATGATCAACATTACGTAATCGCACTGCCGTGCGATTATCGCTCGATCATTCGGAGTTAGTGAACGACTTTGGACGTCCACATAGAACTGACAGCTGTCAAGTGTCAGTTTCATACTGTTCCTCCCCTCCCCTACTATTTTTCGGATGACCCAGGCATACGTCCGACTAGCGATGGGTTCCTCATACTATTTAAACGAGGATGAGGGAGGCCTCCCTCATTGCCATATAGATCCTCGTTCCTCAGACCTCAAATGAGGCGAGGTGAAAAGCGTGGTTACGCCGCGACGCGGCCGTTCCGTAATATACGCATTTTGTACCTCGCCTCATTTGAGGCTAGAGGAACCAGGCCTCAAGGCCCCCAAACCTCAAATGAGGCGAGGTGAAAAGCGCAAGTGCTGCGGAACATCGCGGTGTTGCCACTCTGCTCCTCACTCGTAGCAATCTTCTTTCTCGCTCGATTTGAGCGGTCAGTGAGGGGCGAGCAGACAGCCTCATTTGTGTAGAGGCGTTGTAGAGGTGACGAAAAATAATATATCGTACATGAGCGATAACGAGGCGGCAGCGATGCGAAAGCCTGAAATATTTTGCGCACATGAAATGAGGAACTGAATGAGGTGGTTCAACGCCTTAATACGAGGAACTCCCTTATTTCAAATTTCGAGGACCTCGAACGAGGTAACTCACGAGTGAGTTACTCGTCACTACGTCCGACGACGCCGTGAACGATTTCGAGCGATCGCACGGATGATCCGTGCGTCCTCGAACGTGTAAGTGAACGCCCCCCTGCTCTACCTCTTTTTTGTGAGCGTTGTGTGCACACCAAAATGACGTCACTCCTGACGTCATGTGTCCGACGTGGAGAATAAATGCGCATTTTAATCCGACTTTGTGCGCGCTGACAGTACACATAGCGCACATTGGTGCAATTTAAACCACAGCATCAGTTAGCCAGCAACTCAGCCAGCAGTTTCTGTTTGTGATAGCATTTTTTTTTTGGTGAGAACTGAGAATACATTGATTGAATACTGTATGGGTAGGTAGTTAAAAGCGGGATAAAACTACCAGTAAACTCTACGTAAGGGGGTCTTAATTTATGTGTATGCAAAACAACCGCAACTAAAACATATTGATGAATTGATTATTTGTGTTAAGAGCTGAGAATTGCGATGTCAGACCCAAATAATCCTTTTGCTGGATTATTAGGAGTAGCTGAGGCACAATCAGCTATAGACACAGAATGCAGTGATCAGAACTCACTGATACAAGGTCCCTCTATTAAATCCAAAGAGTGTGAAGAGGTTGAAACAATCAACAATATTGTAGAAAATGTTTTTCATTTCACCATTAACCCTAGAGCGGTTGAAGGCTTCTCCGAGCGTCAGCTGGTATATCTGGAAGAGCTCGCAGAAGCAACAAAGCCCCAGTTATATATAGATTTAGATGCTTTAGAGCAAGCACTTTTTGAACGACTACTTTTACTCAACGCTGAGGCATTTGTGATACCCAAAAATTCAAGAATATTCAAGGAACATGTGATACAGAAACAGGTTTTTCCTTATTTATTTAGTTCAATACAGAACCTTCAGAGTTATGATACAATGCCAGCGTCATTTGTGAAAAATGGGTTAGAAAAAATGCGTGAGCTAATATTTAGAAATGCAGTGACAGCATTAAAGCAACCTGCTTTGTTTGAAGGCCAGGAATTTTCTGTACAGTTAGTTGAACTTCTGAAGCATGTTGACCCTCAGAGTCACACATTTTTCACAGACATTGTGAAAGCATTTATGGCAGATGGTAAGTGCTTGACTATTATTTTAGTGTTTTTTTTAACTGGGACAGTATGGGGAAATCTGAATCCATAGCACATATGGAGAACTAAGAAACCAACAGTTTTTAACTGTGGCATACTTATTAGGCCAAATGCGAGTTGTCCATAAAAATTTGTAAAACATATCAATAAGTGTTTTAATGCGGGTGGATTCATTTTCATGTAACCATAATTTTATTATATCGGAAGAATAATAAAGTTAGTCCATTTTAAATTCATTTTTTGTAAAAAAAAAATATTTAATCTTGTACCTTAATAATACTAATACTCCTCTATATGGCCTCCATCTTGCTGTATGCAGGTATGGGCGCATTTTTTAATACATGTGATGAAAAGAGTTTAACCACAACACACAAACCCATCAAATTCAAACTGATATTTTGCTGTACTATTGTGGGACCTCCCCGCTGCTTTACTCAGATGCAAGCTTTGCTACCCTCATTCCCCTGTTAGGAAAGAAATTTAAAAACAATACCTTTCTTGCATCTCTATGGTACTCAAGGAATATTTCCTCCAGTATAGTTGATAGATTCAGGTGTTTGCATAAAACTGGAGCCACAGATAGTCCTCTGTGCCATGGATGTATGCAGGAGGAGGAGACTGTGGAGCATGTGCTTTAGCTTTGTGAAGCCATGGAAGAGATAAGACTAAAAACTGGACTTTTACAACAGGGAAAAGTGGAAAAGTCTCAACGAAATTCTAACTCCAATATTAGTAATTTAACACCATCTACAGCAACATCACTGGAACAGCTGTGCCAGCGACCTAAAGCCATGCTCGGGTACATAAAGGAGCTTGGGTGGCTTGGGTAGAGGCTGGCAGGGGGAAATGCACAATACACCCCAAGCGGGACGTCAGTGCAAGCCTTACCGCCCCCATCTCGAATAAGAATAAGAAGATTCAGGTGTTACTTTGCTGAAATCCATATTTAAAATTAACAAAATAAAAATATGTAGCTTACTTCCGCCAAAACTGTAAGTCAGTAAATGGTAAAATTAAATTATAACAAAAAAGTAAAACCCCACGCTAATCAAACCCTACCCAAATTGAACTATTGTAAAATATAAATGAAATGAAAGACAAGGCCTGGAGGCCAGAAAAAACGCTTTTATTTTTATATACATACATATATAATCAATAAAAACCCCACAATAAACATATAAAATATATATATATATATTATATATATATATATATATATTATATGTATACAAATATATATATGTGTTTTTTCTGGCCTCCAGGCCTTGTCTTTCATTTCATTAATATTTTATAATAGTTCAATTTGGGTAGGGTTTGTTTATTGTGGGGTTTTTATATATTTTTTATTATCTATATATATATATATATATATATAGATAATAAAAAATATATACCTCGATCCAAATACCAAACTTCTGACATCAATACAACAAGTGATTACAACAGAGCCTAACTTCACAATCACAAAGAGCCGCTGCGACTACTATAGGTACTGTTCTATAGGTATAGATTTAGAAAGACAGAAATAACCACACGTCAAAAAGGATCAAAAATTTAGTCTGATCATATTTAGGTATACCGAGGGGATTGGGTCCGCATGGGTAGTATTAAGTCCCAATTTCTGTAACGGCCACCTAGCTCAATACAGGTAGCTAAGCCGAATGCTATGCGTGACATGCTGGCGTGACGCTTCTTGCGTCTGCGCCGAGCAGGAAATACAATAATATGAGACATGTGGGTGTGTCATATTGGGGCAGCCCGCTTCAGCATATGCTGACCGCGTCCAGTGAGAGCAGGAGATTTTTGCTAGTGATATAATGTCTCAACCTGATGACCTGATCGCCTAAGGGTTTCACTTTGTCAATTATCTATGTTGACTTTGTTAATTAGTGAATGGACATTTTCTGTCCAGATTTAATTATATGTAAAATAGGTTGACCCTTACTAAATAATTCAGACTAGCTGTTGTAGCAAACATTGTATATGACTTTAAAATTCTGCCATTAAGAGCAATAATGTATTCCACAATACTCCACATCGCGTCTTATTTTGTCTTAATGTTTATAAATTTTCAGGTGATGAAGGTGACAGAGAGCTGTTACGAGATGCAATGATTCCAGTACTTAGACTCATCCATACAGACATCAATAAGGCAAACTTGATTAACTTGCCAATTTACGTTTTACCATCTTTACTACTCTTTGCTGGTGAGAAAAACATTTTAACTATGTGTACTTTAGCCACACACTGATACATAGTACTAACTACTAAAGGCAAAATTTAAAATGTTGCTATTATGAGCATTTTAGGTAAATCAACAAAAGGTTAGCAACTTGCTAACCTTTTGTTGATTTACCTAAGTTTTAGTTAGCTTTGTTTTTGAGATCCACACCAATATATAAAAGTGAAACATTGTTTGGGGAGTTTTAATGCAATAACGGCTGGACAGATTTTGATGAAATTTTCAATGGAGATAGCTTATACCCTGGAATAGCACATAGGATACTATTTGAAAATAGTAAATTTCCACGGGAAAACTGGAAAATGTTGATTACTCGCTGTAAGGAATGGTTGCCATGGAAACGAAATAATAATAAGTCTATCAAGAGTGTTGGTGCTAAAGAGAATACAATAGATTGGTGATTACTTTTTTATTGGTTTTTAATATCCTAGAAGAACATAAGATGCTTTTTCGCGATAAACTGTAGTCATCGTGGACGAAGTCGCGAGCGAAAGCTATCATTTGATATAAAGAGATGAACAGATATTCATCAAACATAGCTAAGAACCATCCCTATTGAGCCAGCCTTAAAATAAAGAAAACCTCATTGAAAATCGATCCATCTGTTTGGGTTCTACAATGTCACAGACAGCCAAATGCATCAAATTTTTATCATAACACTCCTCTTTCGCTTCAAGGCCGGGGAGTTTCAAAATAACATTTAGCTTCAGAACAGACCTTTACACCCGCTAGTCTTGTACACACTTTTCATTCATTAATACGAAGAAAAACTTGTTTACAGACTAGCGAGGGCTGATAAATAAATACTGACCTAGTTTAGCTCAACACTTTTCATTCATAAATACGAAGAAAAACTTGTTTACAGACTAGCGAGGGCTGATAAATAAATACTGACCTAGTTTAGCTCAACACTTTTCATTCATAAATACGAAGAAAAACTTGTTTACAGACTAGCCAGGGCTGATAAATAAATACTGACCTAGGTTAGCTCAACACTTTTCATTCTTAAATACGAAGAAAAACTTGTTTACAGACTAGTGAGGACTGATAAATAAATACTGACCTAGTTTAGCTCAACACTTTTCATTCATAAATACGAAGAAAAATTTGTTTACAGACTAGCGAGGGCTGATAAATAAATACTGACCTAGTTTAGATCAACACTTTTCATTCATAAATACGAAGAAAAACTTGTTTACAGACTAGCGAGGGCTGATAAATAAATACTGACCTAGTTTTTAGCTCAACACTCTTCATTCATAAATACGAAGAAAAACTTGTTTACAGACTAGCGAGGGCTGATAAATAAATACTGACCTAGTTTAGCTCAACACTTTTCATTCATAAATACGAAGAAAAACTTGTTTACAGGCTAGCCAGGGCTGATAAATAAATACTGACCTAGTTTAGCTCAACACTTTTCATTCTTAAATACGAAGAAAAACTTGTTTACAGACTAGTGAGGACTGATAAATATATACTGACCTAGTTTAGCTCAACACTTTTCATTCATAAATACGAAGAAAAATTTGTTTACAGACTAGCGAGGGCTGATAAATAAATACTGACCTAGTTTAGATCAACACTTTTCATTCATAAATACGAAGTAAAACTTGTTTACAGACTAGCGAGGGCTGATAAATAAATACTGACCTAGTTTTTAGCTCAACACTCTTCATTCATAAATACGAAGAAAAACTTGTTTACAGACTAGCGAGGGCTCATAAATAAATACTGACCTAGTTTAGATCAACACTTTTCATTCATAAATACGAAGAAAAACTTGTTTACAGACTAGCGAGGGCTGATAAATAAATACTGACCTAGTTTTAGCTCAACACTATTCATTCATAAATACGAAGAAAAACTTGTTTACAGACTAGCGAGGGCTGATAAATAAATACTGACCTAGTTTAGCTCAAGATTGCAATACCCACAAGTCATATTGGGTGGCTTTTGCCCAGCAATTACTTGTTTTGTATGTTTATAGTATAAGGTAGTGCTGGTCTCTGGTGTCAGAGTTTGTGAGGCCGCCTGAGGGCCTCTGACATGGCTTAACTGTTTAAATGACATGATGTAATAGAAATTCAAATAAATAGAAAAAGCATTTATTTAACAAAACATAATTACATATTTTTTTAATGTGATCCAGCCTCCTCCGACCTGTGTTGTGGGAGGTAGTAATAATAGTAACAAGTAATGTCTGAATGTGGGTTCAGCTGAATCTCGTGTTTGATAAGTGAGTGCTGAAGCCGAAATTCTTTAAACCCCTGCAGTACCACTGCTTATAACTTGTCTCTGCAAACATGCATATTTTTTTTGTATCTTTCGACAATGGTAAATTCTTCAAGAGCAGAAATTCGATGGTACTAAATTCGCTCGTAGCTGAAGCTCGGTAATAGCTGTCGTCCTTTGGTAGGGGAATCTGTTGTACCATGGACATACCATTATACAATTATTATTATTTTTAAAACGGTTACCGTTTTGTTAATTGTACCGTTAAGTAAAATTATAAAGGTTAATTCTAGAAATTAGTGAAAACCATAGACAATCGTTGTCTTAGTAAAAATAAGGATTAAGAAAAAAGTTGCTTCCGGTCCAAGGTACAACAGAGGTGATGTACCTAGGACCCCTCCATGTTGTACCTTGGTCAACCTGAAGAGTCATGTAACATACTTTCAGGCAATCATTTATGACTTTTTAATTTTACAAAGTACTCAAACATTATTACTTAACCCTTAACAAGTTGACAAACTAATAATGAACACTATTTCATCAAAATATACATTCCAGTTTTTCTTTGTTGATCATCGCAATGAGTATTTTTAATAATTATTTTTCATATATTATTCTGATAAGTAGGCATTTGTTTTATTACATGTCTAATTATATACCCATTGTAGTACCTACTAAATAAGTATTTCAACAAAATTCACAGCTTTTTAACCCACTTTTAATAACTACTAACAAACAATCTATTTCAGTTAAAAAACACCCTGGCTAGTATTTCAAACAAACATAACATCATAACATGAATAAATATTGTAGAATAAATATAAATTTTTAGTAAATACGAGTAGTTTGAATTTCGGACCACGGGCCAAAGTACAACGGCTTGAGGAGGGCCAAGGCCTAATACATAGATGAATAAATTATCAAAACAACCTTATAGCATAACTAGAATGTAAATTTCTATGCTAAATATATTTCACGTAGGAAAAGAAATGATAACAAAAGAAAAAGTTACTTTTTCGCTTCAAAATCTTTAAAAACAATACGCTGGGTGATGGCCGCCTGCTACTAACTTCATGTCTCTCCGCATTGTATTATGTTTGCATAACTATAGACTTACTGGGCCCTTATTCGACCATTCACGCAAGTAACGCGTCGCGTTAAGATATCTTGGTGGAATCGTACGGCAATTGCCGTACTGACGTCACACGTTTTCGGCAAGGAATTTTATGCGGCATAGTGAATAAGCGCCCTGTTCTCTAATGGGCGGAAATATTTAAAAAATTGTTGGTACCCAGGTACATCATGGTCATAAGGTACCCTACTACCGAATGTGAATCTAATATTGGTGTATCTTTAGTAATAATCTGTATTTGTCCGATTAGAGTAAAACCTACATCAACTCTTTCTGGTGAAATAGTGGGCAAAAGTTTACCTTGTTATTTTATTATATGACACAGGTAATCCATATTTGGCACCAGTATTGATGGAGGCGTGCGAGCCGAAGATCGAAAATAACGGCAGATTGTATCAAGACTCTGTGCTGGGCGCATTGCTCAGTCTCTCAGTCTTACCCAGGACGGGGACATCTTTGCATGAGTTTTTTGAGAACCCGACAGATCAGGTATGGTATATCAGGACATAACTCTTAACTATTTCATTAACAAGAGTCAGGATTTATGTAAGACATTATGGTCACAAAAACATACTTAAGTCAAATCAGATTCATATGTTGTGTAAAATTTTGTCACTGGCTAAGGTTAATCTATTTTTTTGGTCCAAATTGGCCACATCACATGTTGCACCATCATTATCAAAGTAATATTTTACAATAATGTACATACACTCGCGAGCAATGAAATCGACTCAAGACCTCAAGCGCGCGGTCGTATTTTTCTAATCCTGATAATATGTAACAAACAATAAAACCTATAGACACTGAAAGCTTACCATCTCACTCATAAAATTGCATAATTTTAGTCAAAATCAGTTGTTGAGTATTTTATGAGAAATGATTAAATGAAATTATACGAGATTTTATACAAATTTGAAAGCAAGCTATGGGAAAAACCATGAAAGAAAAATCATATATAAAATTTAAACTAAAGAAAATTATGAAATACGTTCCGGAGTTTTTATAGGAAAGCAATATTTTCATGTAATAATTCTAACTGTACGTATTTTCAGTAATAAATGACAGATTTTAACGATTATATTTTCTTGAAGACCTCATGATTGGAGTTTACAAATAATCAATTTAATTTCTAAATTTTACGCCTTTGAGCTGAGTTACATTTATACATATACACATATACATAGTACTTTTTTTTTTCAACATAATATATTAGGACACAACCCACATTTGATTACAGGCATCAACCTCATTAGTAGAGTCTTCAATCTGGAATGCAGCATCACATCTTAACAACAACCTGCACAAAATGTTCCTCGTCATGTTGAAAGGAGGCCCAGAGATGAGGAACCGGTTATTGACTTGGATTGGCAAGTGTCTCAAAACAAATGTTGCCAGAGGAAAGCTTTGGAATGTTCAGGTATAAAATACCACTATCGATCGTCATGTTTAAACACACGTGTTTCGAACATATAGTTTCTCTCATTAAAGCAGGACTTCATTGTGCTGAGAATGTTATTTTTATTTACCTTAACATTCGCTCAAGCTGTATTGATTGTGGTTATGAAAAGACTGAAGTAGCGAGTATCAGAGTCGAGAAGGGCGAGCGTTATGTCCACTACTACCCGCGGTTGTTTTGACCAACCTACCTTCGGAGTACTGACATAAACCGGGACGCGAACACTTGCTAATCAAGGGATTTCAGCCAACGTGAAACCATCCTATCTGCCAGTATTCTACAGATTGCACTACGGAGAGTGCAACCTGTGTGGGTTTTTTTTTATTTGTCCATGTTTTTAATTATATTAATTGTACAGACTTTTAGTTACATACAGCTTTATTATAAGTATAGATTACACTGACTATTTGGGGAATAAACTATTTACTGAATTGTTTTCTGATTCACATTTCTAGAAATACAAAATTACTTTATACTATACATATCACAGCGTAAACTGTAAATAAACTATGAAAAATAATTAAATGGGGTTCAATCAATCACTATAAGTATAGCTTGTATGACGTATGTCGTATTTCAATTTTCCATAGATATTTGGGATTGTTAATGTTGTGTTTGTCTATGGTGTTCCAGGCAGCCGATGTGAGTGTGGCGACTATGAGCTGCGTATCTGATGGTTTCATGCTGAACTTGGGCGCAGTGCTCCTGCAGCTGTGTCAGCCATTTTGCACCACACCAGAAGACCCGAAGTCACTTAAAATAGATCCTTCTTATGGCGCAGTACCAGTAAGATTCAATAATAATTATGGAATTCTAAATTTTAGATATTGATATAGATAGATAGATAAATAATTTATTTGTCTATCCAATACTCTCACGTAGTATATTAAATGCACCAGACAAGCAGCTAAAAAAAGTTAGTAATAAATAAGGTATAATAGGCCTAAACATGATTTCATATTTCGTACACAAGTCACGTCACTTATTCACAAAATACCTTAAATACTACCCATTGTGGAGTTAGATACTACCCAAAAACTAAAAGTACGTGTGTTGTAGCAAAACAAATGGGTCATAGCTCAGCGAATAATATTGCTCAAGGAGGGAACATTGATTTTCAGCTATTACAGTATTCGCAGCGGATCTTTGTTCTTGTGAAGTTAGGCTCTGTGAACTATTGCGCAGGTACTGTGAGGATAAAACAGCATAAAGTAAAAGCGAGATAGAATATGCGAAAAACGTAAGCGAGTGAGCGAGGCAGTTATACAATGCTGTCTACACCTTCAACATTGGGATTGCGCCTGAAAAATATCATTTTTGCAGCGACTTGCAGACAACTTCCGAGCCACAAAGGTCCGCTGCGACTACTGTACATTCGAGATGACGAGTGAAACGAGCGCAATACAACAATCAGTGTACATTATGTGTAGTTCAAAATTAAAAATTAACTGGATGTATAAAATAAATTGAGAAGTCTTTTTTAAAAATTATCGTTCCCCTCTTAACAGTCTCTTAAGAGTCTGGCTGCCAGAGGAGGACCAAGCACGTTAGAAGTTATCATTACAATATTGGTGGGGTGATATCATTATCTACCTTGAAATAGTGCTGGCCTGTCTGGTGTCAGAGTTTGTCAGGCCGCCCGATGGCTTCTGACGTGGGTTTACGACTGCTATTAATCAATAACAACTGGGGCCGACAACACCGCGTCTGCTCTGAAGCCCCGAGCAATGGAAATCTGCACATAGTGAAGTCATTGGTCATCAGAACCCATTCAAGATCTCTATTTTTTCTCAGCCTGAAGAATGCGTGTCAAAGTCAGTGCATCTGGACTGTCTGCACGATGAGACCTGCCTGTTACCTCCACTAACGGATGAGAACGACCAGCCGTTGCCGCGTCCCACCGCGGAAAGTTTCAACTTCGTCACGGAATGCTTCTTTTTGACTCAGAAATGCATGGATTTAGGTACGAACATTTCTATTTTAGCCGCTGAGTGAGCTCGCATTAGTCACCTGTATTTCTATTGATGAAATGCAGTATTGAAAAGGTGAGTAATTGGTGTTATTTATTTATTACTAGATGTACCCGCGGCTACGCTCCCGTGAAGAATTTTCTAGGTAAATGTACTGTTCCAAGACCTAAAATACCAATATACCAACATTTGATCTAAATTCCTTCAGCTGTCAAAAAGTTTTTATCAATTGCTCGGTTTCTACTCATCGGACTGAGATACCAATTACACCAGTTTTGAAGTCAAACTCTAAGCTAACAAACAGTGAAAACCGCATCGCAATCGCACCAGTAGTTTTTAAATGATGCGCGAACAAACATACAAACTAACAAAAAGACAGACAGGATTTAAACAAATGATCTATTCTTGTTCAGTAGCTTACTTTAAGTACCCTAGACCATTTTTTTTAAATTATCTTATTTGTATTGCTTTATTTTCATTCCTATTGCTTCATTTTTAAGTATAGATATTATTTATTTAGACACACCAAAGAACAATTCACAAAACAAGGGTACATACTGATTACGTGAACCAATCATTTACAGGTTTGTACAACACTATACATACAGTAAAAATACAACATTTGTTTAATATAATACTCAAATATAAATATAAGAATATACTAACAACATAAAATAAAAGTAAAGCTGGAACGTAGATATTAGGGTTTTATACATATAGGTAGTATTAAACAAAAGAATATAAAGTAAATAATAAATCTAAAAGTTAACATTAATAATAACAATCATCATCATGTCAGCTTTTAGAAGTCCACTGCTGAACACAGGCCTCCCCCAAAGAGCGCCACGACGAACGGTCTTATGCCGCCTCCATCCACCGACTCCTTGCGATGGCTACAATGTCGTCCGTCCAACGTGTGGGTACACACTTCTCTTGATTATTCGTGGTCGCCATTCATGAACCTTTATTCCCCAGCGGTTGCCGCGAACTATATGGCCTGCCCATTGCCACTTTGCAAATTCTGAGAGCTATGTCGATAACCTTGGTTCTTCTATGGATTTCCTCGTTACGGATCTTATCACGTAGTGAACTCTCACCATTGCACGCTGCGCGACTTTGAGCTTATGTATGAGACCAATAGTTAGCGACCACGTCTCAGTGCCGTATGTCATCACTGGCAACACGCACTGAGTATAAACTTACGTCTTGAGGCTCTGCGGTATCTGAGACGAGAAGATATGGCATAATTTCCCGAACGCTGCCGAGTTGATAATGACATTAAAGTGAAGCAATCAAGCTTGTGAAAGGGCTCAATGAGCCTCTTTTCTAAAATGATACAATCTAGCATCAAAGACATCAAGGCTTGGGTAATTCTTGTTCAACTTATTGTACCCTCCGTTTTGCTTCGCCGTAGTCGGATAAAAAGTCTGTACAATGAACATAATAAAAAAATGGTCATAATATAAGCTACTGAAAAAGTATTTTTTTAAAGTGGTTTCTGTCAGTTTGTTGTTCGGGCATAAGTACGACAACATTTAAAAATGTAATCTTTATGATCACACTTCTATCAATTACTCAAGACCTCGTGAAATGTTCCAGGTATGCGAGTGTGCGCGGAGAAGCTGTGGAAATGTGGCCAGGAGCTGGGCCAGGCGCAGCGCACGCTGGCGGATGCGGCGGCCGGCGCGCACCATCTACTGGAGCGGCTGCAGCAGCGGGCGCACTCTCTCATGACTAGGTACGCTTCCTACTGATCTAGTGCTTGTAGTAGTGCTTTTATAAAACTAAAACGGGTCTATTTTAATATCTAAATATATTTGTCACTAACCTCGAGAAAACGACAAGATCACACGCGGGTAGCTGAAAACAACGCTCTCCGTTCACGACGACTGAACACGTAGAGAAAGTATCAATATAGAGGAGCTCCACGCGTATACTGAAAAAAGACGGTTATAAAGTACCAAAAATTTTAGGGTTACCCGTTTTGCATAATAAATACCCTGGCGAGCAAGAATATTTAACTGAAAATTTATATTCAGCCCAATTTATAAAGTTAGTGTAGGTAAAATGATAGTCGATTTTTAAGGATTTGATTGATAGGCCTAAATAATTTTCCTGTTAAAAAAAGGATTTTAATGAAATAAAACAGAACATAAAACATAAACCTCAAACTAGGATTTTATGAACTGTTTATCCGTTATCTAGTGCCCATAGTACAGGGTGTACTATGGGCACTAGATAACGGATAAACATACATACGAGTAGATACGAATATTAACATCCATAACTCGGAAACAAACATTTCTGCTCATCACACAAATGATTGCATCTTGCAAGGTTCGAACCCACGACCGTTTGATTTCGTATCTAGACACTAGTTCTCTACTAGCCACTAGACCAAAAAGTGAATGGTGCAAAGTACACGAAAAATATATATCACACTAATATTATAAATATGAAAGTTTGTCGGTGTGTGTGTGAGAGAGAGGGAGAGTTATAGTATGTTTGATACTTCTTCATGCTGTAAGGATTAAGATGAAATTTGGTATTAAGGTAGCTCATACCCTGGATTAACACATAGGCTACTTATTATCCCAACAAAAAAAACAGTTCATGTAGGAAATCGGGAAACCGCGGGGCGCTGCTAGTGTAATCATGAAGGGCTGACTACACAGTATACAATTAACTTACTCAATTGTAGGTACGGAACCGGTTCGTAAGAACATCTTCTTTTCAGTTTTTCTGAAATATTTTGATTCAAAAATGTTTTGAGCATATACATGAAGAAATTGTAGGAAGCCAGTTAGTGCGACCTGTTACACTGTCCCATAACTTTCTTATAGTTAGAATTTTAGGAAATCTGGAAAAACTAAGGGATTGAATTAGAAAATTGACAAAAATAATTAATTTTATACAGTTTAATCCTATTTTGTTAAGTAACATTTTATATTTCGGTTGATTTTTTACACACAGCGCCATTTAACCCCAGACTAAGCAATGCCTTTACTATGGGAACTAGATAACCGCTATCAGTGATCTATACTTTTTATTTTGTAAACACTACTTATTATACATCAAAATACCCACACACAACATCTAACAACAATTATTAAAATAATAATTGTTGTTAGATACTTAAAATTACCCAGTATTTGAGGTTTTTTTTTTAAATAAATTATGGTATCCCTAAAATCAGATTAACCCTACGAAATGTAGTAGGTCTGTCGTTTATGTCCTAACTCGTTCCAGCTCACTGAAACCACATCAAGATAGAGCGAGATGGACACAATGTCAAAATAAAACAAGCCACGCAATTTGTGAGGATAATACTACAAAAAGATAACCTTCATAAATAGAAAAATATTAAAATTATCGTGTAAAATCATTTAAATCTTACTATACTTAAAGCGAAGGAGAATCTAATAGCAATTATGTATGCAAGACCATTCAATAATGTACTCGAAAATCAAAACTTATGTGTGAAAGGATATATTTTCATATTTTCGTTCCGTACGGCTTTTACAGCCTACAATGCAACAACTCAGCATTATTGTAGGTTAAATTTAAGTGTTTCACAAAAATCAGAACTCAGAAACGTTCAAATGCAGTCAAAATAGCGCAAATCACTAAAATATCGATGACCAAAATGTCTTGAACGGTTTGTTTGGCTGGAATGAGCTCTTGGGCAAACAACAAATACAGCATACACAGTAAGGGACAAAAAATATTATCGTCTTCTCTTTTACTATCAGGTAACGGTGTATAAGTTTATCTCGCTTGTACAAATATTATTATTCTTTGAGCATCTCTATTGATAGTCCCTCTACGACTGAACACGATGTTCTCTAGTTTTTTTATGACCACGTTTTATGTAACACTAGTTTTCCCGCCCGCGAGTTCGTACGCGCAGACTACTGTTTATCGCGAAAAAGAGCATCCTATTTTCTTCTAGGGTATTAAAAACCAATGCAAAAGTAGGTTATAGCACCAATGCTCTTGATGTTTTTTGACAGACTTGTGATTTCGTTTCTATGGCAACCACAGACCATTCTGTAATGGCAACCGTTCCTTACAGTGAGTAATCAACGTTTTCCTGCGGAAACTTTAAATTTTCCGGGATAAAAAGTATCCTGTTTTATTCTAGGGTATAAGCTGTCTCCATTCTAAATGTCATCAAAATCCGCCCAGCCGTTATCGCGTGAAAGCTCCCCAAACAAACAGACAACGTTTCACTTTTATATATTGGTGTGGATGATCCAAACGTCGATGTTAGTCAAATTGATATTTTGATAGTCATTTGTGCGCGAATGGACCCGGTTTAGTCTTAGAAACATGAATTCTATTCGCGAACGTGTAATAAATAGGGCTTATGCTCACTGAAGTGTCTTTGCGGCGGCTTCTGTGTGGTTAGTGAAGGAATTCACTGATTAATCTAAGTATAACACAAAAACGTATCTATTCGCACAAAAAGTAATAAAATATAATTAAGGTCAACCTCGACGATTCTATCAAGTTGCAATGACTGTGGTCACGAGAAGACTGGAGAATCCGGGTATCATCTTATTGTTCATTATCATTTTTGTTTTGTTTCACTTCCCTTAATAGTTGAGTGGGAGATGGCTGGTACATAAGTCAGTCAACGGGTGCAGCTTTTAGGGACTGACCCAGCCTAGGTTATATATTTTTTTAGCAGTAATTTTACTATTGTTGAAATTATCCCACCTTGGTTGATCGTAGGACATCTCATGAGCACTAATTTTGTTAGAATCGTGAACCATTTTTTCATATATAAAGGAAAAAAAAAACAGTGAAATTCCCATATAATTTCTTGGTCTTCTCTAACGTATCATATTCAGTTCTGAAAATGGAAGCAATTCGCAGCGACTACAATCAACATTGTCTTGTAATTTTCTGTCGACAGATTCGTAAGCCTCCGCTGCGCTCTTCTCGAAAACGACATGCTAACAAACCTCCACCATCTACAAGCGATGACTTGCACGTGGCTCGTGCAAGTGGCAGTGAGGCCTAATGCCACGGAAATGCAAGCGAGCTACGCTCCGAGTCAGATCGTGCCAGTACAGCTTCCGGTTACTACGCCGCCGCCGGATACACTGAGGTTAGTTTCCTTTAAAAGTATTTCTTTGTCTTGCACGTGGCTCGTGGTGAGTTCTGATGATTATAGTGTCTGCAGTGGGCAGTACCTTGCAGTGCAGTTTTTTTTACCCGACTGAGTGGATGGTATTTTGTTTATCAGCTTATGTCTGTTCCTTTTTTGGCACTATATAGACCAAACGCGTGGACGGATTTTGATGATTCTTACGTTAATCCTTTTGCGAGTACTAATATAGACCATATAGATTACTTGACAGTAATCAAAGTTTAATAAGCCGACAACTAGACGCCATATAGTGAAAAATAAAAAGAAATAAAGTTGGCGAACTATGTCAAGTGGGATATGATTGAATAGGTATTTGAAAATCATCTTTAGGCTTCTATTATAATTTTTCATTTCGAATGACCATTTAGGATCTATAACGATTTAAAGTTCGCAGTCTGGTTTGTTTATTGTACGTAAATGTTTCTGTCTTGTTACTCAATAAGTATTCCTGTTTCCCTCAGATGTATCCCAGAGTTCGTGCTCGAGAACATAGTGGTGCTGATAACGCTGACGCGGCGGATCGTGGGCGCTGCCACCGAGGAGGCGGACACGGCGGGGCTGCTGCGGCCCGCGCTCACTCTCGTGCTCACGTTCATGGGCGACACGGAACGGACGAAGAACCCGCACTTGAGGTACACAGTTCGTTCTCGAGAACATAGTGGTGCTGATAACGTTGAGGCGGCGGATCGTGTGCGCTGCCACAGAGGAGGCGGACACGGCGGGGCTGCTGCGGTCCGCGCTCACTCTCGTGCTCACGTTCATGGGCGACACGGAACGGACGAAGAACCCGCACTTGAGGTACACAGTTCGTTCTCGAGAACATAGAGGTGCTGATAACGTTGAGGCGGCGGATCGTGGGCGCTGCCACCGAGGAGGTGGACACGGCGAGGCTGCTGCGGCCCGCGCTCACTCGTGCTCACGTTCATGGGCGACACGGAACGGACGAAGAACCCGCACTTGAGGTACTGAATAGCCTCCGTGGCGTAGTCGACAAAATATGTATGTGAACTATATATACTTTGACCAAGTTTTGTTTCACTTTTGGGTAAATTAGAATTTGACTTAAAGTATAATGTACTTTCTAGACTATGCGTCTCAACGCAACAAGAAGAAGCCGAGCAATCGATAAAGACTATTTGTGGCTGAACTGAATTTCATTAAATTTTGTGTATAGGTCCGAAATAGGTCCCGGAATAACACGTAAGTTTTTACCGTGGAAAAAGTCTACGCGGGGCGCATTATCACACATTGTATTGTGTCTTTTTGACTTTGAACATGTACTATGTCTTTATGTTATATTTGTTGTGTCCATCAAGGCCACCAAGGCCACCTAACCTGGTGGCCTAGCTACATGTGAAAATAAACGAAAAGTCGCAGCCACTAAACAAACCTTAATAAATAAATTAGCGGCATTAAAGGTAGCGTATTAGTAGTTATGCTTTCTTTGAGCTCCAATATCTCAGAATCGTGACACTTTAGCATATTAGTGTTCTAACATTTTTGTTTGCATTGAATTTCTCTCGATTTATTAAGGTTTGGTGCGTGGCCGCGATTTATCAGTTTCTTCCACTTGTAGATGCCAGGCTTCGTAGTAAAATTTAAGGTCCCCTTTTGGAAATATATATTCTATTATAATTTCAGAGCTCGGCTAGCGGAATGTCTGGAAGCCATGCTGCCGAACCACCCCGACGACCAGCAGCCGTTGAGCAGCTTAGCTTCGTTCTACAGAGAACAGATGTTCAAGGAGCATCCTCACAGGCTGCAGGCAAGTTCTACATGTAAATCAGTAATTTATTTAATTAATTATAAAATATTTAAAAGTAGCCATGTCATGGTGAAACTTAGAACGGGCAATCACAAATTAATTGCATTTACAATATTTCGTGGCTGTTTAGCAGTTGAGGTATTCCCTAGTGAGGACCCAACCCCGAGTGCAGCAACATTTTCATGGTAAAACTAAAAACCGGCTATCATAATAAAATGCGTACACAACATTTCGTGTATGAGCAGTTGTCTGTTGTAGATTTCCTTTATTTGGAGCTAATCCTAGATAAAAATGCATTGTCATCGGAACTAAAACCAACAAGTAAAAATTCAACTCCGTAGAATAAGAGGAAGTGGTTCTAATTCAGCATGCAGTATTTCACCTAAACAAACATACATACGTGCATACATACATACATACATACAAACATTGCAAGTTAAAAGCTTTTAGAAAATCCAGAGCGTATCAAAAAAAAGGTTGTAGCATTATATTACTTGACATCAAGTAATATAATTAATGCTATAACCTTTTTTAACCAACTTGAAAAAAGAATTAAGAGGTTCTCAATTTAACCTTATTTTTTTGCGTTTATGTTTACTTGTATCTCCGGGGTTTATGAACCGATTTGGATGATTCCCCATTTTCTTTGAAAGTGGTGGGTTTGGTCCCATATAAAATTGATCAAAATTGGTACTGTAACTTTTTATTTTATTTATTTATTTGAGCTTGCTAAGCGTCATCGCTGACCATGTTTTTGGAAAAATGATCTAAATTACTTATCACGCGTCCCCCAAGCCTTGCAAGGATGGCTTTACATTATCTATTGATAACGTTCGTTATCTTGGTAAGGAAAGATTCGGCTTACTAGCAGCGATTCTCGGATAGCTCAGTTGCGTGAGCTATAAAACGGCCTTTCAGTGGCCGCAGGTTCAAGTCGTGCTTCGTAGTATTTCCTTTCCCAAATGTAACGTAGAATCCCCTATGATTTCAGCTAATGCGCTGCCTCCTGGACGTGTTCGTCGGCATTGAAATGACGGGCAGCAGCGTGCAGTTCGAGCAGAAGTTCAACTACAGGCGGCCTATGTACCTCGTGATGGACTTCCTGTGGGCGATCGAGGAGCACAGGGACGCCTTGACGTAAGTCACTTACAATTTACATTAAGGGTCTTTGTGGTTGTAAAGTTAGACCCTATGAACGATTGCGCAGGTACAGTTGTGAGGATAAAACAGCATAAACTAAGCGAGATAGATGATGCGAAAAACATCTTATACAATTTTTTTTTTTTTTTATTTATTGTTTTGGTACTGTAAGTTATTATTTACTGGGGATTTAGAGTCTGTCAGATGGGATATTATTAGCTCTGCGGACGACGTTTATACTATGGTGACCGACTTTAGTGATGTAATTAGTTTACTATATGATTTACATGCTCCTGTAAAGTCAATAATTATTATGAATTGCCTTGTCCGTGGTTAACTGACAATGTTAAGCCGATGATGCGACTTCGTGATGCAGCACTTGCCAGATGTCGTAAGACCAATTTAGTTTGTCATAAAGTTTTTTACAAAGATCTTAAAAAACAGGTGTGTTTTGCATTGCATAGTGAGAATTGCGTAGTGCTTTTTCTCACTATGCAAAACCCATATGCTAAACCCAGCATATCAATTGTTACGCTAAAAATTCTACAAAATTATGGAAAAACTTAAAAACCAAAGTCCTTCCACCGAAATCTGTAGAGCTTCCTGCACATTTTGACAAGTCGGATTTGATTAATGAGTATTTTCTTAATGTTCCCGGAAATTTGGATGTTCATATGTCTGATCTAACCTTCTTTGAGTTTCATAAATACAGTGACTGCACTTTTTCTCTGAGGCCTACTAATTCATTGATGGTATCAAAATACTTAAGAGAAAAAAAAACTGATGCTTTAGGCATTGATAAAATATCGTTAGACATGATTTCACTAACTCTTCCTCAAAGCCTTGATACCAATACTGCTATTATTAATAAATCCATCTTGTCCGCAAAGTTTCCTACTACATGGAAAATAGCTATAGTTAAACCAATCCCTAAAATTCCAAACCCTGTTGAGCTGAAAGACTTACGCCCAATCAGTATGTTACCCCTGTCTCTCTAAGATACTCGAAAAGGTACACTACCTTTTCGAGTTCTCAAATGTCTGAATATCTTGAATATAATTTATTTTGCCTGAAATGCAATCTGGTTGCAATCTGGTTCAATCTGGTAAGTGTCGAGGCACTAATACGGCCTTATTGGATGTTACTGACAACTTTAACGCGTGCCATATCAACGCACAAAGTATACCCTCTCATCATGCTGATGCTCTTGAGTCATTTGACCTGGACTGTCTTCACGCGGTTCTAGTGTCAGAGAGTTGGCTTAAGCCCAGTCTCCCCTCTGCCTTCTTTCCAATCCCTAATTTTGTTTTGATTCGCAACGATCGCACTGGAAAAGGAGGGGGAGGGGTCGCTATTTACCTGAAGAGCAATCTTCGTTACAAGACTGTTTTGCAGTCTCCTTCGGCGTATAGTGCCGGGCCCGAGTATTTATTCATAGAAATTGATTTTGGAGTTAAATTGCTTTTGGGGGTAGTTTATTACCCACCAAGTATTGACTACTTATCAAAAGTCGAACAGGTCTTGGAAAATCTGACTGCTGATTATAATAATTTACTGATTATGGGAGATTTCAACACTTGTTTACTCCGTAAAGATCAGCGTGCTACCCGTTTCAGAAACATTGTTGAGTCCGTCAATCTAAATGTTCTCAATCTACTCCCTACGCACCATGCTGGTACTTCGGAAACTCTCCTTGACCTTATTTTAACTTCAGATACAGATCTTATTGCCAGCCACGGGCAACTCCACGCTCCTGCTTTTTCTCACCATGACCTCATTTACACCTCCTTCAAAGTCAGAACACCTACACCCAAACCTGTTACCCTTAGACAAAGAAATTTTGCTCGATTAGACCTACAAAAACTACTCAACGATGCTAATGATCTTAACTGGATGAGCTCCGAAAACTTAAGTTCCATCAACGATAAAGTAGATGTCCTGAATTCCAGTGTTATTAGTCTTTTCGATCAACATGCGCCAATTCGGACAGTAAAAATTAAACGTGCCCCTTCTCCTTGGTTGAATGATATGATTCGAAGTGCGATGGCTAGGAGAGACCGAGGGTTTCGTAAATTCAAGCGGGATCGAACCACTGAAAATTGCGATTCCTATAAAATGTTACGGAACCGTTGTAATCAGTATATTCGCAATGCTAAGAGACGTTATATCTCAGACCAAATAGAGTTATCAACGCCCGCAGGGATCTGGAAGTTTCTGCGTACGCTCGGTTTAAGTAAACCCAAGGTCTCAGATACTACAATTTCCATAGATCTTAATATTCTCAACCAACATTTTTCTAATAATATAATAATCTCCCCTTTAATCAAGAATGATACTCTTCTTCAAATTCAATCCATTCCCTTCGCGCCGACAATACCTTTTAGTTTCTCTTCTGTTAGCCAAGATATGGTTCATAAGGTGCTACTATCTCTTAAATCTAAAGCTGTCGGTAATGACAATATTGGAAGAGTAATGCTTATTTATATTTTAAAACCAGTTCTCCCTGTCATCACTCACATTGTTAATTACTCTCTAAGCTCTAGTCAATACCCATCTCAGTGGCGCAAAGCGCATGTCGTTCCTTTTCCGAAAGTTCCAAACCCCACCCTCCCTAACGAGTTCCGACCTATTTCAATCTTACCTTTTCTTTCCAAAGTTATAGAACCCATTGTGCATAGGCAATTGACGCAGTATTTATCCAATGAAAATCTCCACAATCCCTTCCAATCAGGATTCAGAGTAGGTCATAGCACTACTACTGCACTATTAAAAGTGACAAGATATACGTCAAAATATGGAAGACTCCTTAGTCACTGTGTTAGTTCTTATCGATTTTAGCAATGCATTCAATGCTGTCGACCATGATTTGCTTCTTGTTTTGTTACCTCGGTTAAATTTTTCATTGTCTTCCGTTAACTGGTTTTCCTCTTATCTCAAAGATCGCAGTCAACAAATTCGAAATGGACAAGATTTCTCCGACTGGTGTTATGTGGATGCTGGTGTGCCACAAGGTGGCATCCTGTCACCTCTTCTATTTTCCATTTTCATTAATCTACTTTCTCCTAACCTTAAAAGCAACTATCATTTTTATGCCGATGACCTTCAGTTGTATTATTCCACTTCAACCGATAATTTGAACCATGCTATCGATGTTCTTAATGCTGATCTCTTGCGAATTCTTAACTGGTCCGATAGCTATGGAATCAAGGTTAATCCAAATAAATGTCAAGCCATCATGATTGGCAGTTCAAGGCAACTTGTTAAGGTCGATATTTCCAAATTCACTCTCTTTCGACAACTGTACAATACCTTTCATGCCTACGGTAAAAGATCTTGGGGTTATTATCGATTCAAATCTTAACTGGACTCCCCATGTTCGTGAAATCTCCCGCAAATTTTATGCCTCTCTTCACTCTATACTAAGACTAAAACATTTTCTTCCTGTTAAAACTAAAATCTCCCTTGTGAATACTCTCCTCTTACCTATTATTTTCTACGCGGACATCAGCTTTGTTGATCTATCTGAAGAACTCTTAAATAAATTAGACCGGTTATTAAACTCTTGTATCCGTTTCATTTTTAACCTTCGAAAATACGACCACGTCTCCGAATACCGAACCAAGTTAAAATGGCTTCCTATCCGTGAGCGTAAGCATGTTCGTATTCTCTGTCTCCTTTTTTCGGTGTTAAATGACCCGAATTCTCCGAACTATCTAAAGCGAAATTTTCAATTTCTTGCCGTTACCCTGGCTTTGGCCACTCCCAAACACAAAACATCCTTCCTATCCAAATCATTTTCTTCGATGGCAGTTCGTCTCTGGAATAAACTACCTTTAAATATAAAAAGCATCAGCACCAAAGATAACTTTAAGCTAGCAACTCAAAAATATTTTGTCAAACATCTTTATCCTGATCATCCTCCTAAATCATCCACCTAGGGTAGTATGTGTGTTATTTTCATTTACTCATTTAATTCATATTATGGTAGGTATGTATATTATTTTTAGAAAAGTATTTATGTATTTATGTGTGTACTGGTTTATGTATAATTATTTAAATTTTTATTTAAAATTACTTATTATTATTATTTTGTTTATTATTTACTTTGTTTCTTTTGTATTTTTTGTTAGTACCTACTTTGAGCCGCACGCCCTACTATTATTTCTTTTACGACCTGGATGACTGGTAGATAATGCTGTTTAGCATTAAGTCGTTCCTTGTACACTATTTTTTTTGTGCAAAACAATTAAATAAATAAATAAATAAATAATTGCTGCACAAGACCAAGGCATGGGCACCATTTTGGGTTTACTAGACTTTTCGCGTGCATTTGATTCAATCAACATAGGACTACTTTTGTCAAAACTAAATTTTGATGGATTTGATTCTAATACGATACGTTGGTTTCATTCATATTTGGGTAATCGTGCACAACTTGTTGACGTCAGGAAGGACAACGGAGAGAGCTTGGTTTCTGAGTTATGTAAAGTCACCAGGGGTGTGCCGCAAGGCTCAATTTTGGGGCCGTTATTGTTTATCCTATACAGTGCAGATATAATCAATGTGATCCAGCACTGTAAGTTTCATATTTATGCAGATGACATTCATATGTATTTATGGTTTAAACCAGAAGATTTTTCCAGTGCTGTAGCAAAAATAAATCAAGATTTGGAAAGAGTTCAGGCCTGGGCTCTATCGAGTTCTTTGTTATCTGCATTTAGCAAGCAAATGTCTTACTTGCATTTAGCAAGTAAGACCAAATTTATGGTACAAAAACAAACTCATAAAATAACACTTAGGTATCCGCACCTACACATAGGTGGTGAAAAAATTGAACGTGTGTTGGAAGCGCGTAACCTATGTTTAATATTTGACGAGCATTTAAGATTTGAACGCCAGATATCTGAAGCTGTCTAAAACTGTTTTTACAGATTGAAGGTGTTGTATAAAATTAGAAATGACCTTAGTACAGAACTTCGAATAAGGCTCGTAGACTCACTCGTGCTCTCTAAATTTAACTATGTCGATTGTGTGTATGGTCCCCGTTTACTCGCCAAAACATCTCGCCGTATTCAAAGAGTTCAGAATGCGTGTGCTCGTTTTTGTTTCGATGTACCACCGCGAAGTCATATTACTCCATTTCTCAATCAACACAACATACTGAAAATGAAGAACCGAAGGGATTTGCACCTCGCAATTCTAATGTTTGGGGTTGTCAAGAATCAAAAGCCGTCCTATCCTTTTTCCAAGTTTGTTTGGGCTCGAGACCATAATCAATATGTAACTCGAGCGTCCTTATATTTATTGCGTACCCCGCGACACGGCACTGCTGCATTTCGTGGTAGTTTCCGATTCTGTGCCACGAAGTGCTGGAATTCACTCCCTCCTCCGTTGAGTAAGCTTCAATGTAAAAGTAATTTCAGATTTAAATATAAAAAAAACATTTTAGAAATTCAAAAAACTGTTCAGTGAGGGACGCTCAAATATCTTCTATTAAATTATTATTATTTCATATATCTTCACTTCAACCCTCTTAATAAAAACCCTCACTTTCCAGCCTAGTTTTATGAAATTGTACTTTGGCACAGGTAATTAATGTAGGAATTTTGCCGTTTGGCCGTGCCGCACGTATGTAGTCTTTTCTTTCTTGTTATGCCTACCCTCTAAGCAAAATACAAGGATTTCGTGTGATCTTTTAGCTTCCAATAATCGTTACATATTATAAATTCAACTATAATTACAAATACATTAAATCTTATATACTTTAATATTATTTATATTGTGCGTGAATTATTGTGATATTTACTTGTATAGTTATATTTATTTTCTATATATTTGTGTACTTTATATTTTTTATTTTTTTTTAATATCGTGCGTCACCAATGGCCTGAGCTGAAAATTAGCGCTGTGGATTTTCATTCACAGCTTATTTGCTGAGTTCAGACCTTTTCTGGCAGCACTGTACATGGCAGCGATCTTTGTATACAGGTGCTTGTTTTTGCTTAAGTTTCTCTGTTGATTTATGTGTTGCTGTGTACAGTTTGTGAGAATAAATTGTTTCTTATCTTATAAAAAATCGCATCAATATCGGTCCATTCATTTAGATCCTCACTTCTTCCATCTTTCAACCATCTAACACACGATGTCGTCACAATTCCAGGTCTCTGGCGCGAGAAGCCGAGTCCAACATGGAGGCGGTGCACCCGCCGATATTCCTGCGCTTCGTGAACTTGCTGATAAACGACGCCATATACTTACTGGATGAGGCGCTCGGCAACATGGCGCAGATACGCACCATGCAGACTGCACAGTATGTGGAACGTTGTTTATTTATATATTACTGCGCTTCGTGAACTTTGCTGATAAACGACGCCATATACTTACTGGACGAGGCGCTCCACAACATGGCGCAGATACGCACCATGCAGACTGCACAGTATGTGGAACGTTGTTTATTTATATATTCCTGCGCTTCGTGAACTTTGCTGATAAAGGACGCCATATACTTACTGGACGAGGCGCTCGGCAACATGGCGCAGATACGCACCATGCAGACTGCACAGTATGTGGAACGTTGTTTATTTATATATTCCTGCGCTTCGTGAACTTTGCTGATAAACGACGCCATATACTTACAGGACGTGGCGCTCGGCAACATAGCGCAGATACGCAACATGCAGACTGCACAGTCATCATCATCATGTCAGCCTTTAGAAGTCCACTGCTGAACATAGGCCTCCCCCAAAGAGCGCTATGACGAGCGATCTTGTGCCACCTCCATCCAACGACTTCCTGCGATGGCTACAATGTCGTCGGTCCATTGTGTGGGGTGTCTCCCCACACTTCGCTTGCTTGTTCGTGGTCAACATTCGAGAACCTTTATTCTCCAGCGGTTGTCGGTTCTGCGAAGTATATGGCCTGCCCATTGCAACTTCAACTTGCAAACTCTGAGAGCTATGTCGGTAACCTTCGTTCTTCTACGGATTTCCTCATTTCTGATTCTATCACGTAGTGAAACACCGAGCATAGCTCTCTCCATTGCACGTTGCGCAACACACTGCACAGTATGTGGGATTTATGTTATGACGTGACATGTTTAAAACATGCGCGTTAAAACAAACTATGTCTCGACTACGTTTTCACGGCGAAATCCCGAGCTACAAAGTCTTTTTATTTTTTTATTAAGTTATTTTCGTTTTCAAAATGCTTAGGTACCTACCTATAACGAAATGTAAGCTAAATTGGAAACCTATATAAATACCCAACTGTACGAATAATATCATATGTTGGAAATATTCTTTCATTTACAAATGATTTTGGAATTACGTTTGTGTGGAAAATTCATCCTCCGCCTATAACGAAATGTAAGCTAAATTGGAAACCTATATAAATACCCAACTGTACGAATAATATCATATGTTGGAAATATTCTTTCATTTACAAATGATTTTGGAATTACGTTTGTGTGGAAAATTCATCCTCCGCCGGCCGGCGGCCCCTTAAAGGTTTATTAACGTAGAAACGTTTTCTCCTAAAACACATTTCGCGGAAAATATAAGGCAAAACCTGTAGAAGCCGCGTGAGTTCCCTATCTAGGCTTAGCTTGATTTGTACCTAAGCTTGATTTGTGGTGTGGCAGTAGCGGCCCTGGTTTGTCTACCACGGCCCTGCCCTGGCTTAAACAGCCCTGTCTGTGTGCCAATTTTTAACAGAAGACCTTACTTTTTTTTACCTTATTTTTGACTTTCTTTTATTATTGACCTAGTTTGCGCGAAATGTCTCCGTTTCAGCTTGTGCAAAAATGCTTTCGGATGACCGGCTGTTCACCTCTACATGTCGATTTTCTTAACCGAAACTCGTGAAATTTTGTGAGCAGGTTTGATAAATATATGTTATTTTTTGGGCGATTCAGTTGTTCGAAATTTTTCTAAATGACGGTGATATGCGACCCATATTAACAAATGTCTCTCAGCTTTTAGTTTTAAGGTGCACGGTGAACATTTATTTATTTTAAGCTAAAGCCTCTCCGTTTCAGCTTGGGCAAAGATGCTTTTGTATTGGCGGATGCCCGGCTGTTCTCCAATACAGGTCGTATTTCTCAACTGATTCTTGTGACATTTTGTGATCAGGTTCGATAATTATATGTATTTTTTTGGCCAATACATTTATTTTTTCAAAATTGTGCAGATATTTTTTGAAAAAGTAAAAAAACTTATTTCAGCCGTTTCGAAAAATGATCTGAACATTTATTCTGTTTTAAGCTATGCAAAGACAGACTCGCGAGGTCTACAGCTCACAGATACACTAGTCAATGTTTTGTTGTCCCATTACAGAAGCAACGGAGAGTGGGCGAACCTCACCCCTCAGGAGCGCACTCAGAACCACTCAAACCTGTCGCACGTCGGCATGATGGCGCGGTTCGACAACATCCTCGGGCGCGACACCGTGCGCACGCTGGTGCGGCTCTCCGCGCACGCGCCGTACGTGTTCTGCCACCCCACGCTAGTGGAGCGCATCGCCTCGATGCTCAACTATTTCTTGCTGCATCTGGTTGGGCCTAATAAAAAGAACTTCAAGGTATGCCCGTATATTGACATACCACACTAATTTTATTCCAAATATCCTTATGTACTTTTTACACGACACGCCCAATAAAGGAGTGTAATGTTTTCAGGATGCACGTACTCGTATGTATGTGAGTTTCTTTATTCCACCATAATTTTTAAATGACTGTACTTGTTTGAATGTATATCGTTAAAATCCTTGCATCATCCCTAGAGACAGAGACTATTTTACTTTTAGAGTTTCGTTTTTTTTTTTTGGCTGGGCAGTTATGGTTTTATCTTACCTTGATTGATTTACTTGTCTATTTATTGTTTATTTTTTATTTATAATACAGTACCGTGACATACTGACTGCCTGACAGACTACACTAAATAATCTTAAAACGCATATATTATAGGAATATTGCGCTTATAAAACCTTTAATGATTCTGTTATTTGCTGCAGGATTTGTAATAGCATAAAGAGAGGTTTTTTGACTGCAAGTACGTTTAATCCTATATTTAAACTTATAAGCGTTTATAAGGTTTGTTTTTCTGTTATAAGCTCAATACTCTAATAAAAACCAAAAACAAGAGTAACCATACTGAGCAATAGTTATTCTCGTTACTTACACTTGTAAGCGCTTATAAGGTAATAATGTATGGCCAGAATGAATAAAAGTGTCGTATAAATGCAAGATTAGAGTAGTTAAGTACTTGAAACCATTTACACTTCCTACTTGGTTTTCGTCTAATAAGTTAATTATGTGAGTACATTATAAGTATATGAGTTTCATGGCGAGAGATGATGCTGTCTTTGAGTTTGCTCCGTGCCGTTTCAAAACTAAATGTTCTTATAATGGCATGGTAACGTATTTCAAAGTGCTTGCTTTGAATAATGGCGACCGCCTTAAACAATGTTAAATTGGGTAAAGTCATACTTAAGTGACAGACAACAATGTACAAACATAGAAAGTATAGATAATAAATCAGTTTTAACAAATCATAGATCGCCATTTAGATTAAATAATTGTGGTATACCCCAAGGCAGCGTTCTTGGGCCACTACATTTTATACTGTTCGTTAATGATCTTCCTAACGTAACGTCTAACATTGTATATTTGCTGATGACATCTCTTCTGTGATAACATGTAATGACAATAATATTGCCAAATACGAATTAGACATAAATTTAACTATTAATTCTATAGAGTAACAATCTACAAGTAAATATGAAAAAAACTAATTATATACAATTCAATAACTACAGAGGTAAATTATTCAACTTGAATCTAAACTACCAACACCAAGTAATTGAAGAACTTAAAGAAACAACATTTTTGGGGATAATTATCAATAGTAATTGTAATTGGAAATCTCACGTAGCGAATGTCATAGATAGACTAAACAGAGTTGTATTTGTTTTATACAGGTTACGAAGAACAACAGCACTTGAAACACTTTTAGCTGCTACCATGGGCACGTAGCTTCAATTCTAAAATATGGGTTGATCATATGGGGCAATTCAACGGACAACAATAAAGTCTTTGTCTGTCAAAAAAAATGCATTAGAGCGATTTGTGGAAAAAACCCGTATGAATCTTGCAAGCCTCTATTTAGTGAGTTAGGTATACTTCCACTTACCTGCATGTATATTTTTGAGCTAGCAAATTTCGTTCATAAAAACCGGGTGTTTTTTAAAACAGCTAGAGAAATGTTTCCAAGAAATACTCGACACCCGAACAAACTTGTGTACAGCATAGCTCCAAACATGACTTTTTACCAGAAGCAATGTTATGTTATGTGCATTAAAGTATATAATGCAATCCCGGAAGACTTAAAACGCCTACCAAATAAGCTTTTTAAGAAAAATCTAATGTTGTACCTCAGCTCTAAAAATTATTACTCAATTAACGAGTTATTTTGACTCAAACATTCACATGTCATTATATGACGAAATAGATGATACTCTAAAATACTAAGACCGTAATATTGTAATTACTTACTCTATTTCATGTGAATAAATAATATTCTATTCTAAATTATCTAATACAAATATGTAAATATTATCCTGATTTCAAGAGGTTTTTTTTTTTCTAAATAATGATACACCTTACGGAAAATACACGTTCCCCAAGAGAATGCAATTCGTAAAGTTTTATTTAAAACCAAAATAATACCAGACCTTAATGTTACAGAAGTAAATTCAATACATAATTACCTTTTATACTTTTATTTTCTATTTTTAATTGTCCCACAACACACGAAAGATTACGTTCGCAGAAGTATCGTGGAGCGCGTAATAATATTTTTTTGGTTCAATTTTTTTTATTGTGTTTTAATTACCCAGGTTAAAGACATGAAAGAGTACGAGTTCGAGCCGGCACGCACCGTGCTAGACATCTGCCGCATGTACGTGGGGCTGGGGAACAACGCGCGCTTCTTGGAAGCCGTCTCCGACGACGGCCGCTGCTACTCGCCGCAACTGTTCACTCTGGCAGAGGCCGTGCTAGGTAACTGATCACACTGGCAGAGGCCGTGCTAGGTAACTGTTCACCCTGGCAGAGGCCGTGCTAAGTAACTGTTCGCGCACCGCGCTATACATCTACCGCATGTCCGTGGGGCTGGGAAACAAAGCGCGCTACTTGGAAGCCGTCTCTGATGACGGCCGCTGCTACTCGCCGCAACTGTTCACGCTGGCAGAGGTCGTACTAGGTAACTGATCACGCTGGCAGAAGCCATGCTAGGTAACTGTTCACGCTGGCAGAAGCCGTGCTAGGTAACTTCACGCTGGCAGAGGTAACATGCTACAAAAGCATCAAGAACTAGTGAGCGGTGGTAGCTGACCGGTACACAAGTGCAAGTTAGAATCCAACGATACAGGACTCGGTCCTCGGCTCCGCACCAATGACTTCTAAGTTCTGTGCGATTTTCAGAATTGTACCACGCGAGCCTTAAAGCGCTGTAATCCTAGAGTTACTGTCAGCTTGTGTTAAGAACACAATAATGCGCTCCAAAACAAAACGTGGATGTTGAACAAAAATCTGCCAGAAATGGAACTGGGCCGGACTCATATGTCGGATTTAATGATTTTATACTTAATTAACAATACCTAATTAATACAATAACCAATATCAGGATAACTTAGCACAAAATACATACACACGAATAACACACACCCACACATCTACTCCATACAGTACACACACCTACTATGTAGTTAATTCACCTACGAAATTACGTCGCGGTTGAGAAATTTTTTGTATCTGTTTATGTGATATTAATCGATTTTTAACACAGGCGCCAGACAACTGCAGACTCATTCGACAAGTTATTATCTATTCTTAATGTTTCAGTGCGCATTGGAGGCGGCTCACTAATCGGCTCGCTCCAGGAAGTGGCTTCCCGCGTCGAGTTATTCGCCGAGCAAAAGCAACGCAACGAGGAGATGCTCGCAAACGCGCCCGAAGAGTTCCTGGACCCCATCATGAGCTCGGTCATGCTCGACCCTGTCGTACTGCCGAGCTCGAGGACCACGGTCGACAGGACCACTATCGCAAGGTAATATTACCTGTGGTAACTTGTTACAATGGACGACGGTTGATAGAACCACTTTCGCAAGGTAATATTACCTATAGTCACTTGTTACAATTGACCACGCTTGTTAGAACCACTATCGCAAGATAATATTACCTGTAGTCACTTGTTACAATAGACCACGGTTGATAGAACCACTATCGCAAGGTAATAGTGCCAGTCACTTATTACAATAGACCACGGTTAATAGGACCACTATCGCAAGGTAACATTACCTGTAGTCACTTGTTACAATGGACGACGGTTGATAGAACCACTATCGCAAGGTAATATTACCTTTAGTCACTTGTTACAATTTACCACGGTTGTTAGAACCACTATTACAAGGTAATATTACCTGTAGTCACTTGTTACAATAGACCGTGGTTGATAGAACCACTTTCGCAAGGTAATATTACCTGTAGTCACTTGTTACAATGGACGAGGGTTGACAAACCACCATCGCAAGGTAATATTACCTATAGTCACTTGTTACAATGGACGACGGTTGATAGAACCACTATCGCAAGGTAATATTACCTTTAGTCACTTGTTACAATTTACCACGGTTGTTAGAACCACTATTACAAGGTAATATTACCTGTAGTCACTTGTTACAATAGACCGTGGTTGATAGAACCACTTTCGCAAGGTAATATTACCTGTAGTCACTTGTTACAATGGACGAGGGTTGACAAACCACCATCGCAAGGTAATATTACCTATAGTCACTTGTTACAATTGACCACGGTGGTTAGAACCACTTTCGCAAGTTAATATTACCTATAGTCACTTGTTACAATTGACCACGGTTGTTAGAACCACTATCGCAAGATAATATTACCTGTAGTCACTTGTTACAATGGACGACGGTTGATAGAACCACTATCGCAAGGTAATATTACCTATAGTCACTTGTTACAATTTACCACGGTTGTTAGAACCACTATTACAAGGTAATATTACCTGTAGTCACTTGTTACAATAGGCCACGGTTGATAGAACCACTATCGCAAGGTAATATTAGCTATAGTCACTTGTTACAATTTACCACGGTTGTTAGAACCACTATTACAAGGTAATATTACCTGTAGTCACTTGTTACAATAGACCACGG
The DNA here is from genome assembly GCA_946251855.1 of Alsophila aescularia. Lineage (NCBI taxonomy): Eukaryota > Metazoa > Arthropoda > Insecta > Lepidoptera > Geometridae > Alsophila > Alsophila aescularia. The sequence goes on from OX276378.1 coordinate 48,397,203, forward strand.
TTGATAGAACCACTTTCGCAAGGTAATATTACCTGTAGTCACTTGTTACAATGGACGAGGGTTGATAGAACCACCATCGCAAGGTAATATTACCTATAGTCACTTGTTACAATTGACCACGGTGGTTAGAACCACTATCGCAAGGTAATATTACCTGTATTCACTTGTTACAATAGACCACGGTTGATAGAAGCACTATCGCAAGGTAATATTACCTGTCACTTATTACAATAAACCACGGTTGATAGAACCACTATCGCAAGGTAATATTACCTGTAGTCGCTTGTTACTATTTACCTGAGAAGCTCAAAAAAACAAATAATGCAAACCCTCAAGGAATAAGGCACAAAAACTTGTAAGATTTCACTATTATTTTTTGCACTTAATATTTAGGTTTGATAGGAATTTTTATTTTAGCTGTATATGTGTATCTATTTCAATTAGAGACAGTCTTTCATAGATTTGAAACTGATCTTCAATAAGGTTATTTTCAGGAGAATAATATCAACACTGAATGTAATGACGGTGTTGAGTCAACAACCAAGAATAAGAACCAAGAAAAACAAAATTAAAAAATAATCTTATTTCAACCGAAGTCTTTAGTTTTGAAGAAAGAGAATCATGCGTTACGCCGATAAATATACCATCGTCAGATATTGAATCTGCTCTGAATACTCCTAAAACACACATTTTAAAGCAAAAACTAAGAAAAAAACTATTTTGGCAGTATAACGACTATCACAGATCAGAAATCTACAACGCCCAAATAAAAGATTAACTATGAAGAATATTTCACTTAAAATATTTTATCCCAATTGAAGAAAAATGGATTTGGCGATACTACAGAAAATACTGCATTGAATGATTTTTCGGACGATATAGTTTTAGCCCTTAAAAGGAAAAAGTCAAAAGTTACTTTGATCTTTGATGGCTGTGCATCTAACATCGCTACGGCTAAGATGTTGGGTTGCAATTTTGAAGACACAGACAATTCAAAATCGTTTTTTGACCACCCATCTACCGGAGACCCAGTAGTTGTAATATTAGATCCATTTCATATGGTGAAACTTGTGCGTAACACATAACAGGAAAAATACACTCGTAGATAAAAACAAGAAAAAAAATTGAGTGGGCACATTTGCAGAAACTGAAAAATGTTTAAGATATCGTTGGATTGCATTTTGGGAATAAATTGTCAAATCGGCATCTATACTTCCGAAATAATATCATGAACGTGAAACTAGCGATTCAAACCTTAAGTCAAAGTGTAGCTGATGCGATTAAGTTTGGTTCGCAACAGTTAAACATGCCTGATTTTCAAGAAACAGATGCAACTGTTAGCTTTTTAGAAACGTTTAACAACCTTTTCGACATACTAAATTCAAGACCGACCGATACGGGTTTAAACACCCTTTTTCAGTGGTAGAAAAAGAAAAACTACATGACGTTTTGGATCAAAGCGAAAAATATATTAAAGGTCTCTAAATCAATATGCAGTCAAAAAAAACTCGAACAGTAAATGGACAAAGAGTAACAACATATACTAACTCTTTGAAACCAGTTATCAAAACTCAGTCCAAAACTGGACTTCTAGGACTCCTCATATGTATTTCAAGTTTTAAATTACTTTTTGCACGGCTAGTAGAGTTACAAATATAGAAATTTATTTAACCATATTAAGCCAAGATCATATTGAGTTGTTTTTGGAGTGATCCGCAACCACGGCCGTTGCAACAATAACCCAAACGCCTGACAGTTTATGGAAATATATAAAAATAATTTACTGAACTTGAACCTCAGCTCTAAATTCACAGGCTGACAGGAGGACATTCCGTTTTAAATTTCTCAGAATCCGTCTTCACTACATTGCGAAGAAAGATTCTCTTTTAATGTCTTCTGGACAAAAACTTAATAAATTAATTATATTTCGTGGGACAAAGAATTTAATGAATTGTAAAAAGTGAGCCAATAAAAAAATATTGTACAGTAATATTGTTTTATTACTGACTTGGTCCGGTCCACTTATTGCATAACATCGTCCACGCCGCTATGATTCAGCTGTCATAGCAGACATTGCATTACGCGCGTGAACCAATCCCTGCTTTCGTTCTGATTTTAAACCAATCACCAAGCATGTCTATTTGTAACCTCGGAAGTGATTCGTACTTTGAATCTTACGTCGTTTTGGTTTGAAGTAGGGGCACTTTTATTTGTGACATTTGTTCCTGACTTATTATTTATTCGTAGAATAGACCACGGTTAATAGGACCACTATCGCAAGGTAACATTACCTGTAGTCACTTGTTACAGTGGACGACGGTTGATAGAACCACTATCGCAAGGTAATATTACCTATAGTCACTTGTTACAATTTACCACGGTTGTTAGAACCACTATTACAAGGTAATATTACCTGTAGTCACTTGTTACAATAGACCACGGTTGATAGAACCACTATCGCAAGGTAATATTACCTATAGTCACTTGTTACAATAGACCACGGTTAATAGGACCACTATCGCAAGGTAACATTACCTGTAGTCACTTGTTACAATGGACGACGGTTGATAGAACCACTATCGCAAGGTAATATTACCTATAGTCACTTGTTACAATTTACCACGGTTGTTAGAACCACTATTACAAGGTAATATTACCTGTAGTCACTTGTTACAATAGGCCACGGTTGATAGAACCACTTTCGCAAGGTAATATTACCTGTAGTCACTTGTTACAATGGACGAGGGTTGATAGAACCACTATCGCAAGGTAATATTACCTGTATTCACTTGTTACAATAGACCACGGTTGATAGAAGCACTATCGCAAGGTAATATTACCTGTCACTTATTACAATAAACCACGGTTGATAGAACCACTATCGCAAGGTAATATTACCTGTAGTCGCTTGTTACAATTGGTAGAACAACTATCGCAAGGTAATATTACCTGTAGTCACTTGTTACAATAGACCACGGTTGATATAAAACCACTATTGCGAGGTATTGGGAACTCCATAGGCTGTCGGTCTATTATCTGACTACATTCTTCCATTTTATTCTAGGCATCTGCTGAGTGATCAATCAGACCCTTTCAACCGGTCGCCGCTGTCTATGGACCAAGTGAAGTCCAACACCGAACTCAAAGAAAGGATCCAGTCGTGGATCGCAGAACAGAAGTTAAAGTTTGCTCAAAGAACCACCAATGCCGTTTGACTTTCATCTAAGAGTTACTAGACTAGCTAATAATACGTAGTTCATTATAAGTACTTAGATTTCATACTGGACGCCATATTCCTACGGATTAGTGTTTTGTACTTGCGGAGGTTGTGTGGATTGCGAGGGGGTATTAATTCGCCAAAATTTTAGAATACAACCACGTGAGCCTTAGTACTGTACTCAGAGTCGTCAATTAACGATAATTAGCTATAAACTCTGCCAAAACCCAACCGCTTAGTGCTCGCTGTTGTTATAAATAATTGTATTGTACCAGAGGCCGATACAATTCATTTAAATGACTTTACTTCATGAGATAATATTTATTTGTTTCATTTTTGCGAGTCTATGCTTGACATTTTTGGAGGTATATTACAGATAATAAATGACAATTAGGGTTGTGTTCAGAAAACATTTTGTTCACATTTTAAAAGTTAATAGGCGTCCGTTTATTGTTCTAAGTACGGCAAAGTGTTAAGCTATATACAAATACACTAGGTGCTATATTTCCCTAGCGATAGGCTAGTTGACTAATTAAAAATATATCTTGGATAATTGTCAACTTAGATTATTCAAAAACTACTATTTTCATTAATATCAATAAAAATAAAGTGTCTTAATTTTAAAATAACTTATTTTGTTGATATAGTCACGTGATCGCTAACGTTTTATGTTTGATTACTGTTGTTGCTTAATATTGTAATTTACTGGCGTTGTGACGTCATGACCCGCGCCATGACTGAAAAAATGTTTTGGCGGAAGTATTTTTAATCAATATTTATTGTTTTTTTTATTGAAAATAGGACCATTACGAAAAAATACAAATAGAGTATGCAATGAAATGATAAGCAATATAAGACAATTTTCCAAAAGTAGTCAATTAGTCTATTGCACCTAGTTGCTACAATAGAACGAGTTTTCTCCATCTGTATTATATTGCCACTTTTAAACCAAGCTAATGTGGCAGCAGAACCGACCGCGAGACCTCTAGCATTATGTTAAATGTCTTTTTGAGGCTCAATCCGCTGCAATTCTCTATGGATACGCGCCTGAAACAAGATGAATTCTAATACGTAAATGTAAATTCGTTATTAATTTTGTTTGTAAACATTTTTATTGGTTGAATACCTAGTTGGTTAAAATATGATTTCAAGCCGGTTATGTATATATTTTGGGTGCATTCTTATTGTATTTATTATAATGTTGGGGTTCAAGTTTTGTCTGCCCTTTGATTTGTGATAATTTATTTTCATTTAATTACAATATTGTAGATGTTATTTACGAGTAATATATTATTTCTCAAAATACCAACAGGACTTTTTTTATTCATAAAATCATTCAACCCAATGTTACATGAAAATGTTTCCTTTTCATAACCCCCTCTAACTTTACGTAGGACTTTCTATTGACACAACATAATCATCATCAGCCGCGTCTATTCCCGTTGTCGCCCACTTTTTTCACCACTGGCGGACATCTGGAAAAAAGTACCTACTGCTATAGATATATAATAGATACTGCTGCACATATGCCTACCTTATGTGCTCGCTGCTTGTATGTTGCTCCCGGCGACTCACCAGGTGGCCGGTCTCCTTCGTGTGGTCTTCCAGTCCGTGGGCGCCACTCCAAAACCTTTCTTCCGCAACGGTGATCGGTTTTACGTATGTGGCCTGCCCATTGCAATTACAACTAGCTTTCTGAGTGCTAAGTCGGCAACTTTATCATAATACAATGCATGTAAACCATCAGACTGGAATGAAGAAACTAAAAATATGTAGCTTGTAAAATATAAATCAAATGAAAGACCAGAGGACCTGGAGGCCAGAAAAAACACATATATATATATATATATATATATGTACACAATACCTCGATCCAAATACCAAACGTCTGACATCAATACGACACGTGTTTCGCCACTGAACGAGGCATCTTCAGGTGATGTTGATTCGTCGAGTGCTGGACTGATCTCTCAGACCAGCACTCGCTTTATTTGTTATAATTTAATTTATCATTTGTCTGACTTACAGTTTTGGCAGAAGTAAGCTACATATTTTTAGTTTGTTCATTTTAAATATGGACTTCCGCAAAGTAACGCCTGAATCAATCAACTATATCAGACTGGAATATAAAGGCTGCAGAGCGACGTCGCATCGATTCGATATGTGGTGCTGGCGGATTCCATGGACTGCTCATAGGAAGAATGAATCCATCCTGAAAGGGCTACGAGTATCCCAGAGGCTCTCGAGCATTTATTTGCCTACAGAGTTGCAGTATTTTGGGCACATTGCTCGGGAACCCTCCAACAACCTGGAGAAATTAATTGTTACAGGAAAAATGGAAAGAGATCCAGGGGTCGAAGTCCGATACGATGGTCTGACCAGCAATCAGACACCAAAGTTTCTGAGGCCGAAAGATGCCCGAGACCGTCACAGATGGCGACGCATTGTTCAGCAGTGGTTGGCATCCAGTGACCGCGGAAGTACTCCATGATTTTGCAAACTTATTTGATTACCAGAAGTTTGCCCCGCTTCCTCTCCTCCCCCCAAGATAGTCACAACCTTATCAAATTATTGTATTGTCATCGGTCCTCGATAAGTGTGCAAAGCTGCAAAGTTTCAATTCAATCTGAAGTTTTGAAGTGGGTAAAAAAACACGTTCAAAAATTCCATTACAAACAAACAAACATACATACATACAGATGGAACTAATAAGTATGATAAAAAATAATTAAATAATTGTTATGCTCTGCTCTCTCGGGCAATTTTTCTTACGTACAAGCGCTTTTTCATTTAAAAAATCGAAGCTTTGTGAAGGATAGCACAGATTTATTTATTTTATTTATTTATTTAAATTTACATTATCATTACAGACAAATCTAATGCGACAATGTACTTAATTACTAACACATTTAAGGGCAGCATCAGTGAATTTCACCAAAGTACATGTGAAAATGTCTAAATCGCTGTGTTCAGCATTAATTATATTCAATAGCCGGAGAGCCCGGGTAAATGGTGCTTGGTGAAGCAAATTGGTTCTACTGAATGGCACTGCAAACAGCTTGCGATAACGCGCACGTATATAGTTGTTTGGTACGTTCAACTTCAAGCACATCAGTATTTGAGGATTGTGTATCATACCTCGTAACAGTTTAAATAAATAAGTAAGCAATAAAAGGTCCCTCCTGACCTCCAGCCTATAATATCCTACCATTCCTAGGACGAAAAGAGTAGGATACATTAGGGGGTAGAAAGGATAAACCCCATATTGCTTAAGATATAGGAAACGTGTAAATTTGTTCTGAATTTTGTCCACCATAGATCTATATTTAGATTCATGGGGACTCCATATCATTGCACTACATTCTAACCTACTTCTCACCAAAGCGCTGTATAATGCTTTAATGGCATTAAGGTTTTGGAAGCTCTGCGATTGTCTAAGTATAAAGCCTAAGTTCTTGAATGCTTGTTTACATATGTTTACAATGTGATTACGAAACCTTAATTCCGAATCTACCTGTACGCCAAGATCCTTCACAGAAGTGACACAAGCCATGGCAGCTGCATCCACTCTGTAACTAAACATAAGAGAGTTTTTAGCCTTAGTATAAGACATAACGGAACACTTAGATACGTTAAAGTATAACTTATTGGCCTGGCTCCATCGGAAAACGCTTTCTATATCCTCCTGTAGCCGTTCACAATCTTCCACGCCTCTGACCTTTAATACTAACTTGAGGTCATCAGCAAACAGTAGACACAATGAATGTTTGATTATGTTCGGTAAATCATTTATCATAATGACAAATTCAAGAGGTCCAAGGTTTGAACCTTGACTTACCCCATATTCGACATACTGCCGTCTTCCACGCAAATAGCAACAGAAAAAATCTAATAGCCCCGGACTAAAGCCCATCAGTGCCAACTTCATTAAAAGAACGTAATTATCAACGGTGTCGAAAGCCTTCCTGAAGTCAAAGTACGCTGCATCCACCTGCACTCCGTCGTCCATAGCAGGAGCTGCGTACGTCACAAAACATAGCAGATTACTGTCCGTGCTACGGCCAGGTCGGAAACCGTGCTGGGCGTCAGATAACTGCGCATTTATCTGCGAGTAAATACTCTGATGCAGAATGGTTTCGAAGACCTTCCCGAATGACGACAGCACTGCTATTGGCCTGTAACCCTCCACGTCTGAACCGCACCCACTCTTGGGTACAGGGATCACGCGAGTAAGTTTCTATTCATCCGGATATGTGTGCGATTGGAGAAGTAAATTAAAAATGTGTTGTAGTGGCTTTGCCAAAAGTTGCCCACAATCCTTAACAAAGAACGCTGGGATACCGTCCGGGCCAGCCGATTGCTTGGGTTTTATACGTTTAACAGCTGCACGCACATCTTGCAATGATAGTTGCGGATCATTAGTTGTATGCGATGTGCACGTAAGCGGAGCTAGTGCTGCTTTTAGCTGCAGCCGCTTCAACTGCCTCATAAACGTTCAACCTGGGAGGTGTATCACTATAAACGGAATGGAAATAGTTGGAAAATTCTTGTGCACAACGCTCAATTTCAACCACCTGACCCTGTTTTGTAATACGCGTAGGGTTTTTCTTGGACCTCTTAGACTTAATAAAGTTCCAAAATGACAATGGATCCTTTGAAAACTGCATTTGCAACCTATGTTTATAGTTATCATAAGCCTGAGCAATTTTATTTTTAACGTGAGCCCTTTTCGCTGAGAATTTTTCGTAATCACATTGCAATTTACTTCCCTTATACTGCTTATGAAGCCTAGACTTCTCCTGAATGTCGCATATTATGTCAGCATTGTACCATTCCGGATAACAATATCTGGAAGTAACAGCTGTATGCGTTTTTCTAGGAGTACAATCATCTAAAATTGAATTGATATTTGTATAAAAGTAATCGAGCGCATTTTTTGCATCGTCTATTTCATATAAATTAGTCCAATCCATTGAACCTATTCGTACATAAAGGTCAGCTAAGTTAGCTTTCCTAAAATGCCATTGCGGTCCTATACTAAGTACTTGCAGCTGTACGCACCTGATGTAAAGAAGTAGTTGCGGGATTTACTTGAATTCCAGTAGCAGACTGGCATGTGTCCATGTCACTTGAACCAATGTGCACCACCAGCGGTGGGTGATATTGGTCTATGGTTACCAATGAATCAGAACTTGGCCTTACATTTAAATCATCAGAACTAAAATTCGTTAAAACCAGATCTAACTGATAAATAGATAAATCTTCTTTACCAGATAGTAAAATTGGAGGAGGCGCGGCACCTCCCGTTTGATTTTAGGGGGGGCATTTGGCCCCCTCTGCGCCCCACTTCCGCGGTCCCTGTTGGCATCGTTTGTTCTTGGCGTCACTACGCTCAGCAGTGAGCAAACGTATGAAGGAGTAGGAGGAGAACAACGCTTGTAGTTAAAATACTCTACCTATAATAGTTACGCTTTATACAAAGCAACTGAACGCCTCCGTCCACTTGGCTCCCCTAACATGGATCCCCTGGGGGATTCATTTGGATTATTTGTCCACGCGGATCCCCTGGGGGATTCATTTGGATTTTTTGTCACATGGATCCCGGCGACGGACTCGTGGACACACCGTTTTGTCACACTGGTGTGACCACGAGGAATTATTTTTACTCGTAGTCACACTGCTTGGTGGTACAAAATATAAGACTCGTAGTCACACCGTGTGCAAAACCAAAAGACCAATTACTTATCGACATAATTATAGGCAACAATTAAATAATTTGTGTGCAGAAAGCGGGGGGAAGGGGGAGTGCAGAAAGTGAGGGGTGAGTAGGGGATGGGGATGGAGGAGTAGGGGATGGGGATGGAGGAGTGGGGGGGAGGGGAGGGGGTTGAGGGAAAATAAAAGGTAGGGAGTGGGGAAACATACGATTTTCAAGCTTATTGACATGAGCTAAGTGCCTTGTTTTATTAACGTATTTTGACTAAATGATCGGATTATTCCTGTAATCCTCACGTCAGTGAATAACAGCTGTCATCTAAAACGAAGATATGGATGAGATCTATCACGTATGTAAAGAAATTTCTAGTCCAGGGGTGCGATTTTTTAATATCACCGAGTGATTAAATATCAGCGAAATGATAAAAAGTCACCGATTTCCCAAAAGTCGTATTTTTGAATTTCACTGGGTGATAAAAAATATCATATGTATGATTTCGTTTACGAGTGCCTACCCCCACTCGTTTTGAAATCACCCGGTGATATTTTTGAAATTTCGTTCATAGTTTCTTATATTCACCTACTTTTCGTGTGTTGTTTTTCCTAAAATACGAACAACGAATGAGATAATACTAGCAGCAAGCCTAGTAGCAATACTAAAGATGACTCGTCAGATGAAGATATTGGGACTGGGACTAAAGTTGTGCTATGTAATAAAGTCATTCCGAAGAAAGGTATAATGTCTTCAAAAGTGCCCATGCAATGCAATATTGTCAAGGACAGTTCCGGAGTGCTCTAATTGAAGAGAAGTCTTCATAAAATAATGTTGTTATGCTTCATAACATTAAAAAGAATGTATACCACATCCAGTGGTGGTTGTTTTGGAATCTATAGGTAATCTGAGGACTTATGTTATATAAGAGTTGATTTTAGCTCTCTATATATCTTCCCTGTGTGTGGAAAACCAGAGTCAGTGACTTACCTATTTGCAATCTCTTTGTGCATTGATTGTTTGAAATTACAATAAAGAAATAAAACATCATTTGATTTTTAATTTTAATAGTAGATACTTTGTAGAAACATAGAATCATATTTATGTCACAATTTACAAAATAATTGCCATGTGGGCAGCTTCATAATAGGTGCACTCATTCTAACCCTGTCGGTGCTGTGAGTGCATAGGAAATTCAGGAAATGGGCAGCAGCATTTTTCTGTAAGTATCAACATGTACTGCGGTCACCGCGCTGCCTCCAAACGTGGTGATTATGGTAAATCACCCCTATCATCGGGGAGGCCCATGTTCTGCAGTGGATTGTAGTCAGGTGCATTGTATTCTCTATCATGTCCGTCGTAATAAAAGTAAATAAACATATTTTTCCAAACAGCTGATTTAGACCACAGATTAGACCATATGTAGCCATAGGATTTGACAGATACGTTCCGTTTTTTGTATTAATGTTTTAGTTATTATCGTATTTTTGTTCTATGTGGTGTACAATAAAGAGTTATCTATCTATCTATCTATCTATTACTGTCAATTCATATGAACAATAAAAACCGGTACATAGTACCGATAAAATATTTGCTGCGTAGGAGGTAACGTAATCATACGATTGTCTATTAGCAAAGATGAGCAGTATTTATATGTTGGTATACAGGGTACCTATGATATTCAAAAATACCACTTTTGCGAAAAGCTGATTTCGAAATCACCGGTGACACTCAAATATCGCACTCCTGCCTCCGAGCATGGATCTTATCGATCGATAAAATTCGATAAATTTAATGACCGGTAAACAGTTCTTTTTTTATCAATTTTATCAAAATGCGGTAGCATGGATCTAGCCTCTTGGTAAATTTTAATGATTCGATAACACGTGGTGAGTTAAAAAATCGATTTAAAAATGGCAACTCGTGGACTATACCATATATCAGATAGACGACTAATAGTCTAAAAAATATTTTTTGACACAATTTGGCAGATTTTTATTATTTTGAGTTGTTACGGAGAAACTTCTGTCATTTGGAATTCTATTTAACTACCATAAAGTAGTATATTCCTTGAACCTAACCTAAAGTATAACTAGCCATAACTCGTTGCACAATTGCTTGAGACACCTCCCTGACAAGTCTGACAGTGCGCTGTCCTAGCGCTATATTATATTCCTGGCCGATGCACCGTTGGTGCAACTGCCCTCGGTGAAAAAGCGTACAGCTGATAGAACCTACAACAATGATTATACAGGTAGTTTTTTAGACTGAGTACCTACTAGGTACCATAATAATTAGAGCATTAGACACAATCACAACAAAAGATAATTTCTGGAAATAGAAAAAATGTAACTAAGTATTTTGGTATTATTATGTAAAGTAGATACTACAACATGCGCAGGCAGTCCATTAGATCGACTCCTTCTCAAACGCCTTCAACATCTTGAATGAGGGCGAGGGAAATTTCCTTATAAATTCTAAAAATAATCTTAAAATGCTGTTCTTCCAGATCGAAAGGATCATTGGCATCCCTGAAACTTGCCTCACGATGTTCTGACACCTCCACGTTTTGGCTTATAATCCGAAAAGGAATTTACAAAAAAAAAAGTTTGTTGGTAAAATTACCGACATTATAACGACAATAATTGTCAAAAATAAGATTCATGCTTCCTTTTGTTGATATAAATCTATATATTAAATATGATTTATCGAATTTATGTCGTTGTCGATAAGTACGTTCCGTGCTACTGAACTCGTATTATCGAATATTAACGTGAAACTTAATTAAAAAAGTCGGTAAATTTATCGATCGATAAGATCCCTGCTTGCACTGCAAAATCATAATCAATAATCATCTGCAATCATAATCATCTGTAGGATCAATAGTTTCAGTGTTAAAGCCCTTTTAAATTTGACTGCTGCCATCTAAAACTAATATCGATGAGATCTATCACTTTTGGACAGAAACTACTACCTAGTCTAAGATCAATAGTTTTAGCCCTTTTAAGTTTGACAGCTGTCATCCAAAACGAAGATACCGATGAGGTCTATCACTTCTGTAAAGAAAATGCTAGTCTAGAATCAATAGTTTCCGAGTTATAGCCTTTTTAAGTTTGACATCTGTCATCCAAAACGAAGATATCGATGAGATCTTGATAGGTGTTAACGCATGACTTTGACGTTTGACATGTCACTTTGACATTTGTCACCTGTCACTTTGACGCCTGTCACTCTAACACCTGTCACTTAGGTAGTGAGGGACAATGTCACAAGGGGCCCTTTCACTTAGACGTTCGAGGACGCACGGATAACCCGCGCGTACACTCGAAATCGTTCACGGCGTCGTCGGACGTACGCCTGGAGCCCGTTCACATAAACGTTCGAGGACGCACGGATCACCCGCGCGTACACTCGAAATCGTTCACGGCGTCGTCCGGGCGTTCGCCTGGGTCATCCGAAAAATAGTAGTGGAGGGGAGGAATAGTATGAAACTGACACTTGACAGTTGTCAGTTGTATGTGGACGTCCAAAGTCGTTCACTATCTCCGGATGATCGAGCGTTATTCGCACGGATGATTCGAGCGTGTAAGTGAACACAGCCCTGGGTCATCCGAAAAATAGTAGGGGAGGGGAGGAATAGTATGAAACTGACTCTTGACAGTTGTCAGTTCTATGTGGACGTCCAAAGTCGTTCACTAACTCCGGATGATCGAGCGATAATTGCACGGATGATTCGAGCGTGTAAGCGAACACAGCCATGGTGAGTTTCGACTTTCGATATCCACCACTGGGGGACAACGGCAGCCCGAATACAAAACTTGGTTACAATCGGATTATCACTTATTTCATAGCAATTTCGACTCTATCGCCCAGCATTATTGAATTTGATGTCTCGAAACCGTCATGATCAACAGTACGTAATCGCACTGCCGGAATAGACGGGGCATGTTATATTCTAACATAGGACCATGACGAAGATGAATTTTTGATTTAATTTTGATTTTTCTACATGTCCCAGTCTAAATAAATCCCCCAGGGGATCTTACAGTAATTCTTCTTTGTGGTCTAAAAATCCAAATGAATCCCCCAGGGGATCAGTGTTAGGGGAGCCAAGTGGACGAAGGCAACTGAGTGAACAGTAGCCCGATTCCATAACTTGGCTTCAATCGAATTCTCAGTATCACAACCACTAATGCCTTGCGATAGAGTCGAATTTGCTATGAAAAAAGTGATAATCCGATTGTAGCCAAGTTATGGAATTGGGCCACTGAACAAATAGTTTTCTTGGGTTGGGAAACAGAAAATTAAATTTATTTGAAATAGCACTCCATATTGTTTGTTTGTCGTAAAGATGGTGCTGGCCTGGTTTTTCAGGCCGAGGGCCTCTGACATGGCTTAACAACTGCTATTAATTAATAACTGCCGGGACCGACAGCTTAACGTGCCCTCCGAAGCACGGAGAATAACTATACAGAACTATTGGTAACTCTACGTATTCCCGACACGACGTGGCCGTGGTAGGGGTGCTAGTATGCAACAATTTATGTCCGAAAGTTCAAAGCTTTTGAGATACTTATTTGAAATTTTGCAACTTTTAGAAAAACACCCTAGTTTGGGCGTTTATGCCAAAATAATAAAGAAATGGCCAATTGATTGTCATTGAAGTAACTTTTTGTCTGCATGTGACGTAGTAACGAAGGTTAATAAGCAATAAAAAACACACCTAAGGTAGGCATAATAAGTTACCTACTGTGCGACAGGTTTCCACCACAGAAATAATGATTCATTTGATAATTATGCATAATCACTTTAAAATGAAGGCGTGATAAAGTCTGAGATATGGGGACAAAATAGTTTCTCGGCTATATAAATTTTTAATTTGGACTTGATTTAGAAACGAAACCTATACCTAGCATTAAAACTGCAAACATTTCAAATGTGACAACTATGAATATTTAAATTTGATTGTTTTTCTAGTAAAAATATTAACTTATATTTTGTTGAATTATATCATGAAACGAGAAAATTGTAGTACTAATTTGAACACTTTTAGTGTCAATGCTTTTTAAAATAATTGATGTTATTTAATGGCAAGAAAAGTTTTTTTTTTTAACTTTTCGCTTAAATGTTAGATGCACTCTAGTGGACTCTTTATCTACTCGACTGCCAGTTTTGTATGAGGCAAATAATAGACAAGCGTGTGTGGGTGAAGTTTAAATAAAAATCGTGTTTAAATCAGTCTGTATATTGGATATGTCTGCAATACAGCAAGATACATTACAGTGAAAACAGATAAGTGATAAAATATTGGAAACAAAAATAGTAATTAGAATTTCTTCTCTGAAACAAAACTATAATAAAACCATTCTTATTTTATTACCTAAAGTAGATACTATTAGATGTTAATTTTATTTTAATGCCTCTAACTAAACAAGCCCTTTGTCGAGCATCAATTGTAAAAAAACTAAACGAATTTCATTATCAATAAACCTCAACAATTTTAGATAACTAAAAATCAACAACCCTTCGATAATTTTCTTAATTTCTAATTTTGTTTGCCTAAACATTATTCATTAACAAAATGCCGAACAAAAGGCTTGCTTGAATTATAAACTTATCTCAATGGGCACTTTTGGTTTAGTTTAAATGTTAGTATTTAATCTAATATCGTAATAAAAAATACAAACTCATCGTCCATCTAAAAGCAAACTTGAAATTAAATTAACCTATAAAATAACTATCAAATCTAAGGTCCTATCCGAGTTACTTTTATGTTACATCTCGCACGTCCTACCCTGAACATATAAAAATATCTTTATGTATGTACTTTAAAACATATGCGATTCCCGAATAAAGATTTTTTACAAGCATTGCAGGTCTTAAGTGATCTTTTGTGTGAAAAAAGTAACATAAAACCTCTTCACTCGAGAACCGCCTCCATTGTGTGTTACTTTAAAAATTAAGAAGGGACAATTTTTATAGCACACATTGATCAACAGCTAATAATTTTCGGGTCACTTTACTAAAACTTACTAAATCTTAAATTAGGTAACGTCATTGGGAGAGGCTTACCGTATAAATCCTAAAAATACAACCTGGACCTGTGACGTAAGTCTAATATTTATTATTATTAAAGCATAATATGGTTTTGGAGTCCAAGTTAGAACTTGTAGAAGCGACATGGAAGCAATTGGGAAGCGATGCAAACATAACCTCCAAGCTAACAATATACAGTTACATGAGGTACGTGGCAAACAATGGGGCAACGAACTGTCGGTCGAGGCATGAATAGTTTCAGTTTTAAATTCAGTTTATATCGAAAACAGTTCGTTCACTATTCAACGTTACAGCTACATTTATATTAGTTCAGAACATTTTACACAGAAATCCGGATTTCAAATACTGGCTCGGTTATTCTCCCATTTAATGTTTTGCACAATACATACACACATTTAATACTACTAATGAAAACTTTGGATTGGCATTTACATCACAGCATAATCTTGGAGATTAACACTGATGTATAAAGCAGAGATTAAAGATCATTTGTACACATCAAAAATGAATTTAGCTCATTAGCGTAATCGGGCTACGGTTGTCATATTCATGGTTAATTCAGTCAAATGAATGCCGTCTGCCTTCCAGCGCGTATACACAATATTCGCATCCAAAACACCCTGTTGCTCTGCCACAAGTCAGTTACTCTGTACACACTTACAAACACTACGCAGCACCTTCGATTATCCTACTTGACTTGTGGATACTGGGGCCGTATTCAACTAGAAAACCTAACCTGCACTGCAACGTGATTGTTACCGTCGGAATCGAAATTTAAAAAAAAAGGGAAATACTGGGAGGATGAAGGTTTGGGGAAGTGAGGAAAGGTGGAGTAAAGTGAAGGGAGGGTATGGGGAAGTGGACAAATGGTTGGGGATGTCGGGGAAGGGTGCATGAAGTTGATGCAAAGTGGGGGCAGAGTGGGAGAAAGGGGGAATAATGATGGGTGTAAAGCCCCTTCCCCCCACCCTCCTCTAACTTTACATCACTTCCTCAAACCTTCCCCCACATTTCCCCAGTTTTTTACTTTTCTATGTATGGCCAGTCCAAAAGGTAACAATCACATTGCAGTACTGGTTAGGTTTGTCAGCTGCATACGGGCCTGACCGCTTGAAGCGTGGGCTAAACTTAAGCGCCGGGCGCGAAGCGGGAGCGCCTACGACAAGTCGTGAGCCCGAGCGTTCCCTCCCATTTCATGGTCGCATAGGTTTTGTCAGCTTGCATTAGTCCACTGCTGGACCTGTGTCCAGCCAATCTTTGTCTTTTCTCATGTAATAGCTGTCAGCTACTTGACGTCCCACAATATGTCTGCCTATACTTGGTTGCATGAGTTCGTAGCTACATTTAAGAGTACTCAGGTAGCGACTGCCGCTCCCGCTTGGGGCCCGCATCGCTGCCGCGCTGGTTTGACCGTGCCTTAATGCGACGAGATCTCGCCTCAGTATCCAAGTCTTCAGGCTACAAACAACTGTCAGCGTTTACTTCACTTACATTATCACATTCGTTTATTGAATAATTCATAGACACTAGTTTACATTAGCAACTGGAAACGTTATCGTACTAAGTTCAATTTTTCAAAATTCGGCGTATATCATAAGTATGGCTCTTATTACAAATTTTGATTTGAGCAATGTCAAGTTTTAAAATACTACATTATTATGTATTCCAAAGGTGAGCCTTCCAAAATATATATATATATATCTGCCGTTGTAGTTTACAAAAGATTACAAAAAATAATTGCGTTATGACCAAAAGCAGATCTAACTTTGTTTTTTGTTTGTAACTTTTCAACATACTACATTTATCAGTCTCGATGAGAAAAAATGAATTTTGGCCAAAATGAGAAATCTAAAACCCAGGTGGTCCTTTACAAAATGAATCATTTACATAACAAACACATAACCCTTTTACCCGATACAGATACCGACCGAGATGTAAGAACGAGAATTTTTGAATTTTATTTGAGTCAAAACAACGAGCAATCATTTCAAACCATAAGAGGCACTTTTTTTCTACATAAAATAAGTCAAGATACCTGTATCAAAGTATGAGTAAAGTTTAAAAATTCAGTCTGTGTATTCTTACACGCCCCACTACCATATTCCACGATTTAAAGCTTTTTGCATTACACATTCTAGCAACCGATATGACCGTGACCATGAAGCTCTGGTCCTGTTAAGATATTTGGTCCGAAAACCAGTCAAAAAATGTGTCGAATCAGTTAACACAATCTTTGCTCTTTTCCACACAAGTTGAAAACACCACCAAGAAAAACTTCTGTTACCAAATTCACTTTTCTAAAAAACAACATGCGATGCGAACAAGTGTGAAAAAGGGTAATACAATTACAAAACTTTACTCAAATAATACATAAAATGAGATCAAATATATATCCAGTCGAGAAGTCAAAATTAAGTTGGAGTAATGATTCTTAAAACGTCTAAATGTATAAAAATAATTCATTATTACAAGATTATTTTCATCGTAACTCGTTCTAATTTGTGTATTAGATACAGACAATGTTTTACATTCACGCAAATTATCCGAATGGTTTCATTTGAGGATATACAAGAGAATTAGGTGCAGCAAATGTCTATTTACAATCGTCAAATAATGGAATAATGTTAGTCGTTATGCTTAGCAATCCAACAACATCGGATTCGATCCTCGGCCCCGTTCATGTGCAGAGGTCGGCACTGCCCCATTCGAAAGTCTTTACAATAATCATGGATAGATATTATAACATCACACATAGTAAAAGGCATGTTGTGTTACTTCGAAAAGATAATATTTTCCGCAGTACATTAGCACGTCTAAGACGGCTAATGAAATATTGAGACAATCTCACTCACAATTTGGTGGAAATTGACATCAACTCAGTAATTTCCAGTACACACGGACTATACATAACGTCACTATTCAATTAAACAATGTATTTATTGTCACAACAGATTAAAGTGTGTCGAGTTGACACAAACGCGAGACACGTATTGTCGTGATAGAAAATTTGTGTTGTCTCGCCGGTGTGAGACGCGTCCTTGAGCAGGTTCGTTTAGTTCGGGCTCCAATGAGTAGTGACGAACAAGTCAGTGCGGGGGCGAGCGCGGCGCCGGCTGCAGCGGCTGGAAGGCGGAGCCCAGCGACGGCCGCAGCGTGAACCCGGGCACGGCGGGCTTCATCGCCGGCGGCTCCGCAAACGCGCCCTCGCCCGCTTTCAAGTTCACCTGCAAAGTGGCATACATAACTATTACTTCTATTAGTAGAAACTAAAGATTTTTCTTTGCGGGCTGGTTTAAAGGCATAGCCGCCATCTTGTTGACGTGAGATGCCTATAAAATCACTCCGATACATACGGGTATGATGACTAAAAAAGGGACCGCCACGAAAAGGGTTATACCGTCTCACTTTTATAACTCTGTAACTTTAAGCTCTAGAGATCTAATTTTGGTGTGATTTTTTAGTTTATGTTAGTCAATAGTCAGCTTGATGATGTAATATTTAATTATTGTCAAAAGACCAAGGGAGCAGGACGCACAGAGCAAATTCAGCAAAATGTATGTTTTTGTGATCTTCGGTATAGTTCGCGATTAAGACAGGGTAGCGTATTGATTTGTGTGTTGTTATAAAGATCTCGTTGAGAACATTCGATTTAATATGAAAAAGTAAACAAAAAGTCAAATTTAATTTAAAAATGGGACGTGATAAGTAAAAATCACAAAAGTGTCTGCAGCGCCTGGAAAGTCCGTACTAAAATAAAGTTTATGCTCATTGTTGGAAGGAAGAAGTTCTGGAGCTCACAACGGTACCTTAGTTCCAGCACAGAGCGAACGAAAGGGTTTCAAAAACGCATCAAAATGTACATGGCAAACGAAGCCGTTCGTTTGTTGAACAACCCCCGACTGTGCGCCCCGACACAGCCCCTCCCGTTTTGCTAGGAATCGTTTAACAATGAGACTTGTATATTTGAATATAAGAAACATGTACGAACAAAAAATACTGTGCAATATAATGCCCTAACCTTAAAGTATCGCGGGACATTGACAATTTGAGTTAAATATAATGGTAGGTAATGAAAATGATTAGAGTAGTGTCCATATTAGCTATGTTTTTATTAAGCGACTTCAGAAAAGGACACGATTATATGTTGGAGTGTACGTAAGCTTTTTTTTCTCTGTAATGTTATACGAGGGGAGTTCAATGTATTCTCGGTATAGGCATGAAAGATTAAGCAGAAAATTCTGAATAAAATTTATTTTTCAATGTAGTCCCCTAGGATCTGAACACACTTATTTGTCCTGGAAAATAACTTTTCAATTCCCTCCAAAAAATATTTTTGAAAAATGATCGTTAATTGCTGCCTTTAACTCTTCATCGTCGGAAAAATGCTTGCCTCGAAGTTCTTTTTTGAGATTTGGGAACAGAAAGTAATCACTAGGGGCTAAGTCCGGGCTGTAGGGTGGATGATTGATTTCTTCAAATCCGCAATCCCGCACAGCAGCATTGGCAATGCGCGCCTTGTGAACAGGCGCGTTGTCGTGCAGAAGCAATACACCTGCGGTCAATTTTCCCCGTCTTTTTTCTTTTATTGCCTCCTTTAAATTGCGCAGGGTGTTAGCGTAAGTTGCGCCAGTAATACTCTCACCTTTTTTTTGTGTACTCAATTAATAAGATTCCCTTGGAATCCCAAACCACTGTGGCCATGAGCTTTCCGGCGGATGGGCAGACTTTGAACTTCTTCAGTGGGGCTGTTCCTTTTTATGCCACTGCATAGACTCCTGCTTGCTCTCAGGATCATAGTGATGAACCCACGTTTCATCACCAGTAACAATCCGATCATAAATACTTTGCGGATTTTCACCACAGAGCTCCAAAAACTCCTTGCAACAATCAACTCGCGCTTGTTTCTGAAGCGCTGTGAGCATTCGCGGCACCCATCTTGCACTGACCTTTGACAAATTGAGATGGTCATGAAGGATAGTGTGAATGGTACCCACGGATAGCTTGGTTCTTTCTGCTAATATTTTCACTCAAACACGGGCATCTTCGAGTACAAGTTTCTCAACAATTTTTACGTTTTCATCAGTAGCGGCACTAACCGGCCCACCGGCACGAGGGTCGTCTTCAATACTCTCTCTACCCCGTTTAAATTCACTTGACCACTTCTGAATTGTAGATAATGAAGGGGCAGAATCTTGGTAAACAGCCATCATTTCTTTGTGAATTACTTTTTGAGTCTTTCCTTGTTTCGTGAGGAATTTAATCACAGCGCGATGCTTGATTTTTTTCAACATTGTCGTAACAGTCATCGTAGTTGCCTTTCCGAAATGATATTTTGAATACTAATGGCGACAATCAAATAAAATTTTGTATTTATACCCTCAATGAGTGTCATAAACTAATGAGATAATTTAATTACCCTCATCATTAGTATATTACCCCGATACCGAGAATACATTGAACGCCCCTCGTGTATGTTGGACATTATATTCCACAATGATAACTATGCCAAAATCTTCGGCCTCTTTGGCTACTTTAGAAATATTGCTATCCCTTTCATTTTATTCTATACATAAGAATAAATAAAGCAATAAGTACCAAAAAGTCTGTATAGAAGACAATAAAAATAAATTTGCGATGCAGTTTTCACTGTTGGATAGCACAGGTTTGACTTATAAACTGGTGTAAGGGCTTGGTATCTTAATCCGATTAGTAGAAGCATTAGTACTTTTGGTCACGGAACAACATACATTTAGAGATGCGCCGAACATGGATTTCTAAACCAAACAGAATAACGAACATTGTTCGGTTCAGCGATATATTTGGTTCCATTCATCAGTCAGGCGCACTTTTCAGAACTAAACAGGTTTGAACAGGCGCTCGGTCGGTTAATCATTTGATAACCAATACCTTTTTAAGATGGGCATTATCACTCGCGCTCTCTTTACATTTTAGTAAAAAAATAAGTGATTTTCGTATGATTAGAGTAGGTACCAATCAATCGTTTGAAAGTAAGCCCTAAACATCGGAATCTGGTCCAGGACCCTTCTGCGACCTTACCAAAAAAAGGCTACTGGGGGGCTATTATATACAATTTTGCTATTTTGCAATTTTAATTTAAATGACATTTATTTTTTATTTGATTGTGTTATCTGAGATTGAATGAATACATACTCATTCACTATTATTGTAATTGTTACAGTTGTCACCATAACATCAATGTTAAATAAGATTTCATGTCTGTCTGACATTCTTAGCTGGTTTTAAATAAAAATGAAATTACTAAGTTGAATAATTTCGGCTCGTACTTTAATATTAATTAATTGGTTATTAGATATTGTATGCAACTATATTATTGTAATTAAAACTAAGTATAATAAATATTGATTATATGTATTTTAATTTTATTATTGAAGGCAATACAAGCTGTTGGTAGGCGTTAAAACTTCATAAGTTTAAGATTCGGTTAATATTCGGCACATCAACCGAATATTCGTCCTAAAACCGAACATATATAACCATGCCGATTACGAATAAATAACGAATATTTGGTGCATCTCTAATACTTATACAATACTTTAATCCCAGAAAAATGACCATGCTTAACAAAGCTTGTATCTTAATAAAAATACCTCTGCTTTATGCATTTGTATAGTTAAATAATAAAATACATTTGACATACCTTTTCACAACCATCAGGGGGCTCCCGAGCCAAAAAACGGTTTATTTGAGGTGAAGTGCCGAGTTTGGAGCCGTCTAGGTCTGGTGACGAGCACACACTGCCGCCTGTAATGCAGGACATGTCAGTATTAGCACACAAGTTTAGTAACTAGCCACTAATAGTCCATACCAATAATATCATCTTGGGAAGCAAACAGCCTATATAAAATATTAATGCTTCAAAAAGACTTGCATTCCAAATGGAGTGAGTAAGACTTAATCTCTACCCGAGAGACGTTTCAATAAATAGATTTCTACTGACACCGCGATGTTTTAACCAAAACAGCCCAAGTCGGGGTGCAGTGGTAGAGACATCGACACTAAAGGAGAACTTTGGTCGACAATCCCTTAAACTTTCTGGAATCAGATAAACATAGTAAGCTTGCTGTCTTAGCTTTTGAGTGCGACCAAATAGGCTAGTTGATAACTTTTGGAAAGTTTACTTAAATTGTTTTTTTATTTTAAGCAGATTCTATTCTAGTTGTTAACTTTTGGAAAATTTACTTAATTTGTTTTTCATTTCAATCACATTCTATTATTCTATATAGTTGATAGCTTTTGTAAAATTGACTTAAATTGTTTTTTATTTTAAGCAGATTCTATTCTAGTTGATAACTTTTGGAAAATTTACTTAATTTGTTTTTCATTTCAATCACATTCTATTATTCTATATAGTTGATAGCTTTTGTAAAATTGACTTAAATTGTTTTTTATTCTAAGCAGATTCTATTCTAGTTGATAACTTTTGGAAAATTTACTTAATTGGTTTTTCATTTCAATCACATTCTATTATTCTATATAGTTGATAGCTTTTGTAAAATTGACTTAAATTGTTTTTTATTTTAAGCAGATTCTATTCTAGTTGATAACTTTTGGAAAATTTACTTAATTTGTTTTTCATTTCAATCACATTCTATTATTCTATATTGTTGATAGCTTTTGTAAAATTGACTTAAATTGTTTTTTATTTTAAGCAGATTCTATTCTAGTTGATAACTTTTGGAAAATTTACTTTAATTTGTTTTTCATTTCAATCACATTCTATTATTCTATATAGTTGATATGATATATAGTATTGATATATAGTATTCTATATAGTAAAATATCTTTTGTAAAATTCACTTAAATTGTTTTTTATGTTAAGCAGATTCTATTCTAGTTGATAAATTTTGTAAAATTGATTAAACTGTTTTCATTTTAGGCACATTCTATCCTAGTTGATAACTTAATTTAGTCAAATTGACTTAAATTGTTTTTCATTTTAAGCACATTCTATTTTAATTTTTACCACGATCTTAACATATTTTCTTGTCTGTCTGTCAGTCGCTCCGGGAGGAAATTCAACTCAAACTTCGAGCACTTCCCAATAAGCTACCCGGCTGAAACTTTCAGGGTAGCTCACAAATTGATGACTATGCATTCTAAAAAAGTGGTTTTAGATTAATTGTTTAATCTACATTAGCTGCTTGTGAATTAATCTCCCACCCCATTTCAATAAAAATCCATAGCAATATTAAATTAAAAATTACTTCCGCCAAAACACTTTTTCTGTTAAAGCGCGGGTCATAACGTCACAACTTCAGTAAACAACAAGGTGTAACAAATTCTTGTGATAGAATAGGACATGTTGCTAAAGTTACGTCACTAGGTCAGCAGTCAAACTTTGTTTGTGCCAACTGGACCATGTCACCAAAATAAAATAATGTATAATGTAGTTTTTACTAACATTTGAATACTTTTAGTGAACGTAATTTAAAATATACATTGTCGTGGGTATCCTTTCAGAATGATTTCACTACAGTATGAAAGCCTATCCATAATGTGCTGTTTGCTATCCCAGATAAGTTACTGGAATGGACGCTAAACAAAACCTGAAGGAAAACCTATAACTACGACTAATCAGGGAATGTTACCTACTTAGAATCTAAATTCCCAATAATACTACTTAAAAGTTAGGAAAAAAAGTAATAATAAAATAAAGTTTTCAATCATGCGGGGGAGTTTCATTCAGTTATATTTAACGTGGTCAGTGCATTAACTACCCTAGGTTGCGAAGGGTTGGCACAACAAGCGCACTTGCATTGGTTGTTACGAAACTGAACATGCTTAATATAATAAAGTTGACCTAATTTGGCCAATTATTTGCTCGTTCCAATTTTTACTGACGGTCATAATTTTAGAACCTTTGAGTCCCCAATTTAATTAGGAATTTAATAGCTTGCTTGTCGTACGACGTAGTGTTGCCAGACCGTCCGAGGGCCTCTGTCATTGCTTAACGACTGCGATTAATAAATAACAGCCGGAACCGACAGCTTAACGTGCACGAAGCGATAGTAATCCGCAAAAACTTAGAAGTCATTGGCCGAGGACAGGACCCAGTATCATCGGATTCTAACGCGGACTAGTATGCCGCTAGGCTACCATCGCTCTTAATGAGTTTATTAAAACTGCTTATTGCTATACGCCAATTAATTTATTATTAAAATTAACCTTTACTACTCAGAAAAACCTAACACATATTAAAAAAATTAAGAGTTATCATTAGCAATTTTTATAATACTAGAATTAGATTATTAGACATTTTTATTTTCAAGGATAACTACAAATACCATCGCGTACAGATTATAAATATAACTGTTTGATATTCAATATCTAACAAAATAGAGTAGGTTTCTCAGTATTTGGTTTTATATTTATCTATAGGAAATATTTGTATAACATACCGCCATCCATGCCTTTGCCAAATCCAAAGAATCTATATAAAGCAGTATGGTGACGACTGACAGACAACCAGTAGACCAAGAGATTTGAAATTTGGAGGAAATATTCCTTGAGATCCCTAGAATCTATATAAAATAGTATGGTGACGACTGACACGAGAGATTTGAAATTTGGAGGAAATATTCCTTGAGATCCCTAGAATCTATATAAAACAGTATGGTGACGAATGACAGACAACGCGCAGCCCAACCAGTGGACCAAGAGATTTGAAATTTAGAGGAAATATTTCTTGAGATCCCTAGAATCTATATAAAACAGTATGGTGACGACTGACAGAGATTTGAAATTTGGAGGAAATATTCCTTGAGATCCCTAGAATCTATATAAAACAGTATGGTGACGAATGACAGACAACGCGCAGCCCAACCAGTGGACCAAGAGATTTGAAATTTAGAGGAAATATTGAGATCCCTAGAATAATTAATTTCACTAACTTTATAAAATTATAAGTTACTTACAAAATACATTTAGGTAATTCGTACTAGTATGATGTGCCATGTCAACAGTATCAAACATAGGTAGGTGCAGTTAGAAGGTTTTTTTAATTCCATCCCTAACGGGGTGAACGGGAGTGTCAAAGACAGCAGCTAATTGTCAATAGATGTTGTTCCAGCATCATAAGAAAGTGGAATTAGGAATGCGACGTAATGGTCATGGTATCAATTTTTTAAACCCTATCGTGTGCCAGCCATACGTACATACATCGGTCATAATTATGTTACTTAATAGCATATTCTGCACAAAAGCATAGATAGCTGCGTGTTAGACTTGTCCTTATATAATGTTTTCCTCTAAATCCACACCAATACCGCAATTTCATATGTTTTTTTAGGTTATATTATGTACAATGTACGATTTACTTTTAAGTGGTATGCAAAAAAGAGTTATCTATCTATCTATCAATGTATAAAAGTGACACGTTGTCTGTTTGTGAGGAGCTTTCACGCCAAAACGGCTTATCCGCATTTTATAAAACATTTTAAATAGGTACTGTACTATATAGAGACAAACATAGGATACTTTTTTATCCCGGAAAATGTTATGATGCCACGAGAAAACTGGAAAATGCCGATTACTCGCTGTAAGGAAAGGAATGACATGTTGCCGTGGAAACGGAATAATAAAAAGTCTGTCAAAAAGCATCAAGAGCGTTGATGCTATACTTTTGCATTGGTTTTTAATATCTTAGATGAACATAGGATGCTTTATTTTCCCTATAAACTGTAGTCCGCGCGTACGAAAACTGTAATTTATAAAATTAGATATAGTTTCGCTAAGCAGACGTCACTACTAAAATTCAGAATAGTTACCTCTATCTGTGATATTGCCAAAACCGCCTACGAATGTAAAACATGTCTAGTTTCATAACAACACCCCGTACGTAATGCAAGGCGCCCTATAAGCTGTAAGGAGGTATGGACCTGCGACCAGCAGCTCTGCAGACCCAAGACTGGAGAGGGAGTCTCTCGACGGCGGATCTATTGCCACATATCACAGGTTTAGACAGGCAAATGATAAGCTGGGCCTTCACCAAGCAGTTCATTTACACACATGTTATAAGTTCTCCAAATGTTGCTTTCTATACTATAGTTTTAAGTAGAAAGACTGAGTACAAGAGATAGGAGCGTTAGTATTAAATATCACAAAACATAAGATAGTGAGTTGAGAAACATTTTCGAATCCGTTTTAGTCAACGAAAATAGATATTTATTGAGTTATAAAAATACGGAAAAATTTAGCTTTCAAGCTATAAATATATATAGCGTGAAAGCTTCACTATTATAATTATTTTAACTCGTGGACATGCCTTGGCCTGTACGGGATAAATGAGACAATTTTTGCAAATTTCGCAAAAATATTTTTTTATAAAGCCTTTGTTTGTTTACCTTCATCAAATGCAGAGTTTGTGTATGGCAAACCTTTTAACCATTATATATTCAAAAACAAGCCCAAAAATTACAGTAACGCATTAACCACAAGTTTTTTTTTAAATATTAGTGGTAATAAAAATGATGGCTAAGGGCGCGGACGCACCAAGCAAAGTTTGCGGTTCGTCTGTAGGCTAGCTGCAACTCGGAAGCAAACTCAAGCTAACTTTATGAGTCAGCGATCGAAACGCCGCAAGCTACGTACTACACGCATTATGTGAAAGTTTAGTATGGGACATTTGCCTTGCAAAACGTGGTGTAGTAATTATTTTCACTTAATATGTTGTTGAGGTCTAGACTCTGTAGAATAATCCAAGTTTTCGACCTTGGGGGTAGGAAGCGCAAGCCGCCATCTTGGATTAAAGGTGTGAAAAAATGGTTGTTCGAAATACCTAGTATAGGGGTTTTTTGATAAAATCATTTCGAAGCTGTAACAAATTAGTTATTGGACTAACAAAAAAAAGTGTTATACAAAGATGTAAATAATTTTACTCTCTTTAACTTTGCCTTTGACAATTTTGACTTAAAATAAACCGTTGCTGAATTATTTTGATTAAACCAATTTTTCACACCTTTAATCCAAGATGGCGACTTGCGCTCCCCGCCCGCAAGGCCGAAAACTTGGATTTTTCATCAGAGTCGATTTTCAACATATGTGAAAATAATACACCACCTTTTGCAAGCCAAAGGGCTTTTTATGTCTCTACTCTTCTTGTATTAAGGCAAACAATAAGACGCAACTGTTTGCCTGATGCGACAACGCCCCTATACTCGTAGTAGACAACTCAAAACTGTATTGAGTCATGTATTGTTAAAATTGATGTTGGTAATGCCATTTTTTTTTGTAATAAAACATTGTAAAGTCTAAACGACTGAACCTATCTTGATGAAATTTGGTATGGAGATAGTTTGAACCATGGGGAAGAACATAGGACTTTTTATCGCGATAAGCTGTGGTCCACGCAGAGTCGCGAGCAAAAGCTAGTTTATAATAAAAACTAAAAAGATAAGGCTCCCAATTTTTCCTAATGTGATTGTATTCAGCTATCATAATATTCGATAAATGTATCTAGAATTTCAGTTATTATTAGTAAAAGTGTTGTGTATGTATGTATGTATGTGGAAGATAAGTACCTGAAGAATGTGCCGTGTGGCAATAGTCGTGGGGAGTCTGCGTGTTGACAGAACGCCTGAGGAGCTCCGGCAGCGGGGCGCGGTGGCCCTCCGGTGTTACCTGGAATCAACAAATTATTGGACACATATAAACAATATCCAGAGGGATGTTTCCTATCCTTCTCACAAACTTGTTGTGGTCATAAATGTAGAAAGAGAAGTACATGATGTACCGACCCCATCAATTATAAAAATGATTTAATTGATCTGTACAAATCGAAGTTTGTGTATACAGAGATTACAGGGCTATTGGTAGCTCGACATGTTCCCGGCAGGACGAGGTAGGGGTGCTAATATGCAACAAATTTAATCCCCCCAATGTATAGCCGAAAGTTAATAGTTTAAGAGATATTTAAAATTTTGCTCTCTTTAGAAAAAAAATTTGGCATGTGACGAAATAAAAAAAGGAATGGCAAATTGAATGTAATTTAAGTTATTTTTTATTTGTAACGAAGCGCACCCTGCCCTTGGTCCACCTACATAGTTCACCTAGTTGTACCAGGAGGAACTTTTTCTTCCCGTGGTCCACCTCAAGATTTCTGGGTGTACCAGGGGTTTTTTTCTTACTATGGTCCACCTTAGTTCACCTGGCTGTACCAAGGGCAATTTTTTTTTTCCCGTGGTCCACCTCAAGGTAACTGGGTGTACTAGGGGTTTTTATTTATTTCCATGGTCCACTTTAGTTCACCTGGCTGTACCAAGGGCAATTTTTTTTTCCCGTGGTCCACCTCAAGATAACTGGGTGTACCAGGGGTTTTTATTTATTTCCATGGTCCACTTTAGTTCACCTAGCTGTACCAAGGGCAATTTTTTTTTCCCGTGGTCCACCTCAAGATAACTGGGTGTACTAGGGGTTTTTATTTATTTCCATGGTCCACTTTAGTTCACCTAGCTGTACCAAGGGCAATTTTTTTCTTTCCGTGGTCCACCTTAGTGGATACATACAAAATTTATTTTCTAATGATGAACGACGTTGTTCATCTCGAAAAAGTAAAGTCAGTCAGTCAAAGAAAGTAAAAGATACAGGTCACAAGTGTGACGCTAATCCATACCAATATATAAAAGTGAAACGGTGTCTGTTTGTTTGTTTGGGGAGGATTCACGCGATAACGGCTGGACGGATGTTGATGAAATTTGGAATGGAGATAGCTTTATACCCTGGAATATAACATAGGAAACTTTTTATCGCGGAAAATTGTAAGTTTCCACGGGAAAACTGGAAAATGTTGATTACTCGCTGCAAGAAACGATTCCCACCAAAGAATGGTCTGTGGTTGTGTTGCCATGGAAACGAAATAACAAGTCTATCAAAAAACATCAATAGAATTGGTGCTATACCTACTTTTGCATTGGTTTTTAATATCCTAGAAGAAAATAGGATGCTTTTTTTCGCGATAAACGGTAGTCCGCGCGGATGAACTCGCAGGCGAGAAAACTAGTTACAAATAAAACTTCCTCGTTTCATAAGCTATCCAAAAAGTTCAGCAGTTGTTCACAGTTAGCTTACATTTTATCTTTTAGAAAGCTTTATCTTTGTAATTATGTACTTAAACAGCGTAATTCAAATACCCACCTCGGCCACAGAATAAATAATAGTACAAGTACAGAAGGCTATCTGAATAAAGTCATTTAAATAAATAGCGACTCTCGCTACAACGCTATAAAGTGCAATTTAACTCGCACGGCGCTGCGAGCTTTCAATTATATTTACCTAGAAGGCGCTCGCCCACCGCGTGCAGGCTAGAATGCACCGTATCACAACGCGCGAGAACTTCCATTGCTCTAACCGTTTCAGAATCGCTCTGTCCCTTTTTCGCTCGGTAGGGTTGTATTAAGATATGACTACTAATTATTCTGTGATATGTTATGACTTAGATATTGTAACAGAATAAATAAGTAATAATGTATTATGTTATTACTTATTATTATAAATTAAAATAGTTCTATTACATACAATGACATTCTTATCAGAATAGACCTACTACCTCATTTTTACTACCTACCTATCTCCATTTCAGACCGCCGATAACTTTAGTGAGATACCTACCTACGTGTCGTTGGTTGATTATGATTATATCCTATAGGTATTGCACTTTGATGAATAAAGGTGCCTGTCTGAATTCCATGCTTTTTAATGAGTGAAAAATAAATTGCTACCTACGTAATAAAAGGTATTAAAAGTAGGTAGGTATTATACGAGACATATATTATATAAATTCCTAATTAGTTGTAGGCTACTTACTAAGTCAGCACAGTAATTCATTTTCCGATCAACAATACCTACTGTAATCAATTATAAAATTACGTTGATCGATTTAATAAACGACTTTATTTCTGCGCGGAATAACCTTAAATATGCGTAGCTTCGGTATGGAACACAAATGAAATAACATAAAACTAGAGGAACCTACGTAATAAAAAAATATCAATATCTAACTACATAACTAGGACCTATTATAGGTATTACAATTTATTACCTTTCAATATCCTTTGGAAACGTAAAGAATGACAATTCGTCATTTCTATCACTATTCAAACACCCGAATGCTATGCAGTAGTACTTTCTAGCTTTCTTCGGCGACGGACTCGTGGTCACACCGTTTTGTCATACTATTGTGACCACGAGTAATAACTATTCCTCGTGGTCACACCACGACACGAGGCTAAAACGTATCGAATTATTATAATATTTAAAATAGTCACAAATTACCAGGAGACCTTTAGGAGGTTAGTCTTCTTGGTACTCATAATTAAAACACGAATAAAGTTTGTCAATAACTTACGTAAGTAGGTGCTCTATCGCTAAGTACAAGGCGCGCGACTCATCGAGCGCACGCTTGACACTCGACTGAACGGACCCGAATATTGGGTCCACGAATTTATTTGTACTTGTTGCGGAGTGCGACCGCCCTGGCTCGGCTTCGAATGGCAGCGTAAATATAAGAGGCTCCAAATCTTCAGATTGAATCAGATGAATTGTTATTTCAATAAATCAACTGATTCTCTGTTGAAAATTTCAACATACAACAAAACATTCGGTACAGTGTGAGAAACATTCGAATTCGGAACATAGTGAAAAAGAATTGAAGGCGATCTGACAGACATTTGGTTTAAAGTTGAAACCAAATGTCTGTTAATGTTTTTTTTCACTATGTTTCCAATTATTTTTCTTAGGACCCAAATGTTGAACATATGTTTCTCATACTGCACGAAATGTTTTACGGGCTGAGCAAACGTTTTTATAATAAAACTTAACCATTTCAGCACTCATTTTGATAAATGCCAAGCATTTACAGATACAGCTGTCAAATATTCAAGCCAAAAGATAAACTACCATACGTGCCGTCAGCTATCTATTACATGGACCCTATTGGAAAACCCTATACAGGTTGAATTTTTGAGACGGGGCAGTAAGGGCAGGTACCTTAACCGTTATACATTATTTCCAAAATCTGTAAATGCAGTTCAGAATATCTCAAAAAGATATGGATGATCTCCTAGGAACGTTTTCCTGTAAATATAACGGTTAAGGTACCTGCCCTTACTATCCCGTCTCAAAAATCCAGCCTGTATATCTGATATTTACTTTGTCTCTGAGCCGGTCCAGATGTGGAGTCTGCGTGCCGCTGGCCGGATACAGCACCAGTCGCTCGATCTCCTGGTTGAGCCCCTCGACGGACGAGCGCGCCGCTCGCAGCGGGACGCTGCCGCTGCTGAAGCGAAAGCCAGCTGGAATAGAAGAGCATATATTGAACTACTATATCACACAAATGGCCTATTTCCGAAGCACCGGTAGAGTCAGAAGGGTATTTCCTTTTCCAGTGTAAGATTTAACTCTGTTGGCACGTGAAAGGGAAATTTTCTTTTCAAACTCACACACACACACACTTAGTTTACCTAATATTGTTGATTTGATGTATTTTTAATATTTTATGTATTCAAATTTCTCCTGTTCATTAAGATGCTAATTTTGACTTGTAAAAGTGCTATTATTTTGCCTATTTACGATAAAATACTTTGACTTTGATGTAGATAGTTACTACAAAAATGATACCACACTGCAGGTCTACCCTTTTAAATAATGAAACAACATCCAAATCGGTTCAGAAATTCAGGAGATATGAGTGAACATACTACGAGTATACAAACAAAAAAAACAATCAAAATAGCATATCTTCTCCTCCTGGAAGTCGTATAAGCAATCTATACATAGGTATATAAAGCAAAAAGAATATAAACAAAAAATCTGCAATCAGGCAATCGTTTGACCATGGTCTCACCTCATCATGTCTGTCCGTTTGTTTTCTGTTCGCGCTTCAGTATCTGTCCAGTATTTTTTCACATAAAAATACTGGACAGATTGCAATGCGGTTTGTCAGGTTAGCCCTTTACTTTGATCTTGACTAACTTAACTTAAAATCTGGTATATTTTATATCTAAATCCGATGAGTAAAAGCGCAGCGATCAATACCTACAATGTTATTTGAAGGCTGAACGAAATTTAGTATATTGTAGTTTATAGCTACTTTTGGTCCTGGAATATATACTTTTTCCACGGAAAAATATCCACGCCTATTAAAGTGTAGTAGTAATATAATAATCTAGTTTTATTTCCAAGCGACATCAGTGCTGGTATGTCTACACCACACAACTGAAAGTCATTTCGCATTGTTCCCTTGTTTAACAATGGTTAGTAGCCCCCTAAAGTCAGTATTTTAGCTGTGAAGCGTTCACTTTACCAATATTGATAACAACTCATCATCAGCCCGTACTTGTCCACTGCTGACATAGGCTGATTAGGCATTTTTTGTTTGTGTCGATAATTGATAGGAACCAGCACAATGCGGGTTGGCGATCGTAGGGCCAGTGACGCTGTAACCCCTTCACCGGCCTGAGCCATTTCGCTACACATCAATAAAAAAACCTGTATAAAAAGGAACTTGAAGTTCTGCTTCTTTTGTCATCCGACTATGAAAATAAAGGGGTATAGTATAACACTGAGCCCGATCTTCGGCTTTACTCGTGTAATTGCTGCCAGCTACTTTGCTTAAATCGTCGCTCCATCGGGCGTCCTACACTACGTAAACTACGTTTGCCTATACTTGGTCGAACGTCGGGCTCAGCGGCGCGGATTAAGAGAGGCCTATGTCCACAAAGGGCTTATTCAGGATGCTGGTGTAACACACAGCAGTATAGTTACTCACACATATTTGAACTCAATGTGTGAACGGAGTAATCTCCAGATGCCGATGGTTTGTGTGGTCTTTGCAGACGGCTGCGCAGGAAGCGGTCGAGCTTGTCGTCGTCCGAGCCACGAGAGGAGCGGCCTGAAGTACCGCCGCCTTCGTCGGTCTGAAATAGCAAATTAGTAATAGTGAGACCACTTAATTATTAATCGAGCGAAATCTTGTAAAGACTAGAAGACCTTACTTCGCTCGGTCGACATAATGATGGACGAATATGTTTAAAAAAACAGCGTTTTATGATTTTTTGTCATAAAGTAGTAACAAAAAGTCTGTACTATGAAGATATTTTAAAAAAGTGCTCGAGAGGACTTAATAAGCTACTAAACAAGAAAACAACATTAAAAATATAGACATAGATTTATTTAATTAATTTTAAATCATGAATATACAACATATATTTTGTACTTCAGTTTTCTCAACCCGTCTTACAGGGACGGTAACGCCATCCATTGGTATTATTCTGAACTGACCAACCGAACATGGCTAATATTGATTAATATGGATTATTATTGATTAATTTGTATTAAGATGAAGTGGTCACGATAGCCGAATTGGTTAGCGGCACGTGGCGCGCAGAAGCATGGATGTTTGCGGGCTCGAATCCCGTCCGTGATCCATATTTTATTTAGAAAATTATTAATTATATACGCTAAACAGAAATTAACTGATAAATCATTTAAAAAAAAGTTAATCGTATATCGCGGAAGTGAAAATTCGAGCGAAATCGGTGACGGGACGCACAGCAGTGGCTCACACCGTGGTGGCCGTCCTATGTATATCGTCGTCGCTGTCGTAATAGGATTGCAATAAATCAGTACTGCATATTCATGCACGGCAAAGACAGCACCGCGTTAGTATCACGGGATGTTTGCGACTATCTCGCCACGAATGTCGCGCCATGTAGTGCGACACGTGTCGCGGAACATTTGTCAACAAGTGAAAACGAGACTTGAATCGCGCCTAAATCGAGCGTTATTTTTATTTACTAGAGGTCTTCTCTCGATCTTACTTGATAGAAAAATCGAGATCAATAAAAATTGTTGTTTTAGAACTATTTAGCCTCATGTTGAGTAACTTTGTGCTGTGTGTAACCTTAGAGGTATGAAAGACTATAATGTCCAGTACGGGTGTAGCAGAATACACCCAGACCAAACTCTTCGCAAGAGCACAACTACTATCTAAGATAAGAACACAGTTCCTAGGCAAGCTTTTGACCTGATGGAAAGTGATGATGTGGTCGAGGAGCAATCACTGAGAAGTCTAAATACAATTGAGCTGAGAATAGATCAATGTTTTAAACAATTCTACTAATACAATAAAAACAATTCTGCATGTAAGTATGATTGTTGTCATCAGCACTTTAACAGCTAAAATAATTTTAATGAAACTTGGTATAAAGGAACTTAAGGTCCTGGTATGACAAATAAGATAATATGAACCAGAAACAACACCAAAGCCGCGGGGTTCAGCTGGTAATAACATAATAAACAGACACGAACCAGCACAAAAAACCCATAGTAAAACAGGAAACAGCAACACTTACTTGTGTGGACTTATCAACTTGTAGCTGGCCGGCGTGCAGATAGTAGTCCCTGGGCCATTGACCTTTGTGATAGAGCGTGTCAAGGGAGGCAGTGCGTCTGATACTGGCACCGAACCGACCTTTACCTGCAAACAAAACAACATCAATTCGTCAAAAGCTATATAGTACAACAGTACAACTATATGAGGAGTCTAGTGATAGTTCAAACACACATGAAGTTAGTATTTACACTGATGGCTCCAAAATGAAAACAGGGAAGGGAATGGGCGCGTTCTCGGACGATCTAAACATACACATAGCAGCAACCCTGGGTTCACACAACTCCATCTTCCAGGCGGAATGTGTAGGTATAATCCAGGCGGCAACTGCAGTACTATGCAGAAAGCTAACTGATTTCAATATCAGAATACTCTCAGACAGTGCTGCAGTTCCAAGCTCTTCAACAGAACATACACTCCTCGGGGCTAACAACCGGTTCACTCTCCAATGGATAATGGGGCACAGTGGATCTAGAGGTAATGATGCGGCTGATGATCTGGCGAGGCGAGGCTCGGACTTGCGCGCGGTAGGTCCAGAACCGATAATCCCTTTGCCTTTCAGCCAAATCCGAGCATGGATCTAACGGAGAACAAACAACCTGCATCAAAACTACTGGAAGGACTGCAGGCAGTTGAGGGAAGCATCACGCAAAAAGGGCCGACATACGGCTTAATTGCGGAAAACAGCCCGCGCGTCAAGTATCAAATACCTGCAAACAATACATTTTGATGATGTTAACATCATTCAGTTAGTTTCATTGGTTTTGTACTTGGACACTCATAGTCGCGGCGTCATACAGAAACCTCAGCACTTCGATGTATCGCCAGTCCAATTGACAATGCTGCAAAGTCTCCAGAACTGCCAAGTTTTCAACGGAGTCAAAGGCCTTCTCCACAAAAGCAAGACACAGGGGCTGGTTATACTCTTCAGACTTCTGTATAACCTGCCTCACTGTCTATGGTGCTAAATCCGCCGCGAAACCCGGCCTGTTCAGGATACTGAAATTCGTCAAGTGATCTTGCGAGACGATTTGAGATGACGCTAGAAAAACAACTTATAGACGTGGCTCAAGAGTGAAATAGGTTGGTAGTTCTTTAAAAAGACACATTTTTATCTCCTTTTTAAAGAAGAATACTACTAAACTCTTGCTCCACGCCTCTGGAGTTCTCCCACTGTTAAGAACGGTGCTAAATAACCCCTGAAGCTCCCGAAGTATGGGTTACCCCCTGCTTTCAAGAGCTCCGAAGTTATTACACCAGGGGCTTTTCCATTCTTAAGTTGTTTGAGCGCCATCTTAATCTCGTCTAGGCTGTTCATCAGTGTAGTGGCGGGTCAGAATTGCGCGGGAATCCTGTGCTGGGTTTGGAACTAGAAGCATGCGAGTCGTACAATCGACCAGAATTCTTCAATCTCAGAAAGGATCTTCGGCTTAGAGAAGACAGTTGTGCCATTATTGGTCTTGAGCTTCATCAGATGGGGATCTAATAATGCTGGGCGAAGACTTTTGACCCCAATTTTGCTCAATTGGCTTTTCTAATTGGCGTGTATCGGAGCATCGGAGGTCACTTCGCACCAGCTTACAGATTTTTTGGTTGAGTTCCCTTTTTTCTGACGGTGTGGCTTGCTGTTGCTAGTTCATAAGCCGAAGAGCCTAAGGATTCCCACAACATTTTGGAGTTCCTCGTCCACATCATTTGTGGTTTTCAAGACAGCAAATCGATTTTCCAACTTGAGTTAGAACTGTTCTTATACAATAGCGGCCTGGAGCAGGTTGGGTTGGAGCGTTGACTTCACCAGAGAGCTTTCTCTTTCAAACTTTAGGTCGATATTCAAGGAACCTCGGACAAGTAGGTAATCACTACCGGTATTAAACCTGCTGATCACTGAGACATTACTATATGTACTTATTTTCCTTCATGATGATGTCAATGTCATTTTTAGTTAGTGTCAGGGCTTTGCCAAGCCCACTTCCTCTGGAGTTGCTTTTTGAAGAAAGAATTCATCAAACAGAACCCCTCTTTTTCTAAAAAGTTAACTAGCATTTGTCCCCAGTGATTCCTGTCTCCATAGCCGTGTGGACCAATTTACGAATTCACTGCAAGTCTGTACTCCCATTTTGGCTTTTTATGTTTCCCGTGATAATGCTGTAATGTATTCTTTGTGGTGTTATGTAGGGCCGAAGATGTGTCATCAAACATATCATCTAACTCATCATCCAAGTGTGCCAAGGTCGGAACGTACACCTGTACAACCTTATGCTATATCTTTTGGCCAGCTTAAGAATCAGGTATGCTACCCTAGTTGACGCACTGGATATTTCTACAACATTACCAATGAGGACCTTATTGATGAGGAACCCCACGCCACCCTGTGACTGCTGACCACCCTCTCGGAAATAGAACACAATCTGATGGATTCTAATTTGTTTTATTACAAACAGACGAAAAATTGAGAACAATCACAATCAAATATTACCAACCAATCTGTGCACAGTTTTACAATTTATCCTATTTCGGCGATAATAACACCACTGTCAAATTGTAAACCTGCCCTTGATTGGTCGGACTCTTGTTTATCACCATAAGTTACAAATTAAACAGAATAGAGTTACAAATCAAGGACTAAAATTGAATGTGAATTAGTTAAAGGGAGTTTTACAATTTATCCGATTTCGGCGATAATAACACCACTGTCAAATTGTAAACCTGCCCTTGATTGGTCGGACTCTTGTTTATCACCATAAGTTACAAATTAAACAGAATAGAGTTACAAATCAAGGACTAAAATTGAACGTGAATTAGTTAAAGGGAGTTTTACAATTTATCCGATTTCGGCGATAATAACACCACTGTCAAATTGTAAACCTGCCCTTGATTGGTCGGACTCTTGTTTATCACCATAAGTTACAAATTAAACAGAATAGAGTTACAAATCAAGGACTAAAATTGAACGTGAATTAGTTAAAGGGGTCTCGCCCGAACTCTTGCATCATCTCAGGAACTCCTTGCGAGTTTCTGGCTCCGCATTTTGGAATTACACCCAGGGGTAGCGCAAGGTCGGACTGCTCCGATTCCGTTTCGTGAGCTCCTATTTGCCTTTTTTTTTACTTTTTCGTTCTCTGGCCTTGTCCCATTTAATTTAGGGTCAGCTCTCCTAATGATGATTAATCTTATTTCCATGTGTTTGTTATAAAATAATTATGAATATTTGTACGCCGGGAACGGTTGAATATTGATCTAATGAACTATAAACATCTGTATTTACAATATTCTTATAAATAAATTATTTGATTTGATTTGATAATCAACAGTGTCCAGGGAAGTCTTTTCTGGATCTTCAAGATCTTTCTGAATTAAAGACAAGAGTTTGAGCTTCTTTGTAGATTAGAGATTATTTAACCTCATTCTCTATTACAGCTTCTCAGACTAATGGAGGGTAGGTGTGTTTAATGGGCATGTATTTATCTATTGTATCCTACCACCTATATTGTTAAATTTAATGGCTAGACTGATTCAGATTTCTTCAAGCATATAACTTGGCATGTGATAGCCAAGGAATGGAACACGAGCATCTTTATTTCCCAACAGTACAAGTTGTGGAAATAATGATTCTCGTAAACAACCTGGGGTGCCTTCAAGTCGTTAACAGTTTACTTTTTAGGCTCAGACTCGTTGTCAATTAAACAACCTGGGGTGCATCAGCTGAGATTGCAGATGAGTTCTCAAGTGGAGACTATGTTTCGGCAAACGTAGAGTAGGACAGGTGGAGTGACAATCTGCTAGAAGCAGCTGGCAGAAACTGGATGATTACAATATTTTACTACATTCACTTTCATAATTAAATTCCATCATTTAGGTTTTTATTACAGATTAGATTCTGAAGATAGGTAACAAAATATGCACAATAAGTTTAAGGTGACCCTTCCCGGTCCGTCTATTGTCAACGTGAGCATGGTCGAAAAGCATGTTGTTTCATCAGCACAATGTTTGAAAACGAGACAAAGCGAAAAGAGAGAGATAATGTCTGTACGCTCGGTTGGCATTCGGAAACTTCCGCATTATAACAATAATAACAACATTAAACAAAAAATAGTGTGCGGAAATTTCATAAAACTTGTTCCAGGAAATACGGGTTTTTGAGTAATCCTTATAAGTTTGTGAAATAAATGTTTTTCATTTAGAATCTCCATTACATGTGCAAGATTTCTACAAAGATGTTTTCTTTACTTATACAATTTATGAGTACATTATGAACGGCCAAATTTCAGGTAAAATTTGTGTGAAAAAGCAGAATTTTGGAGGCTTATACTGAATTTGTTTCTCCAATTGTTAATTATTTTGCTTTTCTAGAAACCTAGACAGTTAGTTCAAAAATTTCAAAGAAATATGGGTTACAACGCCATAATCACATACAAGTGTTTGTATGAAAAGTATGACGGGTTGGCCGCTCTTAAGGTCAATTTGGGATGTTCTTTATATGTTTTTTTTTTGCCATCCTTTTGATTCCTAAGAGTTTTAACCTGTGGACAAATGAATATTTGGCTTTTTTTTTAAATATAGGTAGATTAAAAACTTTGCCAAACACAAAATAAGATATTTTGTTTTTTTTTTATTATTATTATTATTTTTTGCTAAATTAGCCTAAATATTTGCATTTATCCCGTATGAGGGATAGCGAGGGTCCAGCCGTTAATAACCTAGAAGATTCATGAGTAAAATGTAAGATTTCTTGTCCCTCCATATATTCTTTGTAGGGATGTATATTTATTTCATAGCATTTGTTACTACTGCAGTGCAACTTGTGTTGGTACTGTACATTAATCTGTGGACGAGTGCGTTTTTGGAGTTCTGAGGCTATTTTTTAAATAAAGAATGATTAAAAGATTTTCCATACACAAAATTTGTATTTGAGGAAGGTAAATGAAGGTGGTTGAACCAAAAAAAAGAAAAAAAAATTGTTTTTCACTTAACTTTGCTTTTATAATTTTTTGCAAAATCTGCAAAAATAACCTCAAATATCCCGTACGGGCTACCGATAGCCGACAGGTTAATAATCATCCTCACCATCAGCCTATATTTGTCCACTCCTTATGCCGCCACTGAGCTCGGTCTTCAATAGTGATATAGAATATAAACGTTAACTACTTTACAAACCTATCTTTATGGTTATCTTGAGTACCAATGAGATTCCACAATTTCCCTAGTAAAGAATGTTTAAAAAAGATGGATTCTACATTGCCAAGCAATGAGGGAAGAATAGCAAATAGTGATGGTGGCGTATATGTGTGCATGAGTGGATAACTTGTGATTTTTTGTGGTTGATACACAATTTCATCAAAAATATTCAGCATTATTTTTTATTTTTCGTGAGTACTTGACAGAATCAATAGGACTAACAAGGGTGAGAACTTGCTGCAATGAGACCGACCGGCATAACATGGTGTAAATGTGTATGTGAAGCTTGAACGTTTGAGCAGATCAGCATGTCTTGAATGCTTCACTCTCACATTGGCAGTGAGAAATATTCTTGGCTCAAGACTTTTTATATTAATTTTACTGTTGATAAGTAGATTTTAGACTTAAAATCAGATTGGTGCTGTGGTTTAAATTGCACCAATGTGCGCTATGTGTACTGTCAGCGTGCACAAAGTCGGATTAAAATGCGCATTTATTCTCAACGTCGGACACATGAAGTTAGGACTGATGTCATTTTGGTGTGCACACAACGCTCACAAAAAAGAGGTAGAGCAGCTTATGCGGTGACGTCAAATTCAATTGACATATGTCATTCTGTGTTGATATGTTGTTGGAACTCCCGCCAGACTGCCAGTACATATAATAAAGATTATATTCTTTTAGCAGAAGCAAACGAATTCAACAGAACTGAGAGAGATATGAGAAAAATAAAAACAAAACAATACAACAGTAGGTAGATTCACAGAACAGCTGACTCAAATGACATAAGCATGCAATAATCGGTTTAATTTGTTAGTGAGCATATGCTGACCAACAATATAAGCCGATCGTTAGCAGTGTTTGTGTCTCAGCACTGTGAGTGCAATTTAAACCACACTATGGACATGACCTTGAGCTTAGCTCAAGGGACATGTAAGCTATTTTTGATAAATAAATAGCAGGAAAAGGTTAAGTTTGAAAAATATTGTTGTTTGATTTTACCTTTGTAGTTGACAGCGCCAGGGCTACGCTGGCCGGAAAGGGCGTGCTCCGGCGATATCCGCCACATGTTGGTGGGCGATAGCGTGGGGCTGTTACTCGCGTTCTTCTTGAGACCGCCGCTGGCCTTCATCACCGATGACACCGGCAGGGTTGCCCTCATCGGGCCCTGCTTGCCCGCGGGGCAATCTGCCTGCTTCCGAACACGACCCGACATTTTCCTAATCTACAGGACCCCACCAACATAAACCCCTATTTCTTCAACAGTCAACTCACTGCACAAGAAAAACACGACACTTTATTTGCCGACGCCGTACATTCTCTTTGTAAAGACTTCATAGACTCCGCTAACATACCCTTTTTACACGACTACTTGGGATGCTATTTGCACAATATAAATACCGGAGGCCGTGCAGAAATCACCGAAACAAACTACAACTGTGTTTAATGTTCAACTAACCACATATTACATAAAAACAATATTACAAAGCGGGCGAGTCACATTTTTTCTGCACAATGGATGAATGAAGCTGACAACTTGACTTGACTGACAAGGAAAGGAACATCGCGCCATTCTTTTTTCCTTTTTGTTAATAGCGTACAAAGATACAAACCGAATGAAAACTAAATGAATCGGCACGACTGTAACTGATATTAGAAGATAAATGTATCTAAGATACAAAGAAAACATTTACACTTTTCTGTAACATTGCAATTAACAGCTGATTACTCCGCCATGTCAACTAAACTAAATTGTCTATGGTCTGGTTTATGGTTTTCTTTCCGCGAACGAACCAAAGAGAATAACATTCAATGCAACGTCAGGGGCGCGTTCACTTACAACGTTCGAGGTCGCACGAATCATCCGTGCGATTATTGCTCGATCATCAAGAAGCATTTTTTTGGCAATTTATGACGCGAGTACATAGTACATAGAGATTATGCAAAACATTAGCACTTTTATAGTCTGGGAGTTTAAAAATATAAGATAAAATTATAAAATATAAATCTATGGTACAAGTAATTTATATTTTTATGATTTTTTATAGCAGTTAACGCCTGCTTAGCGTAAATATATATAATAATTTTCTAATGGAAAAATTTGGGTCACGGACGAGATTTGAACTCGCACACTGTGCCTCAGCGCAGCACATGCCTTTACCAATTCGGCCACCAAGACCTATGCGTCGTCATCCAAATCCTTCCACTAGCTTCTTTGAACCTATATTATGGGGACGGTAACGCTATCTATTGACAGTATTACGAACTACCAACCAAACACGGCTAATATTGATTAACTTCGTGGCTGAAAGATAATGCCTCACAAATCTATTGTTTTTTTTAAATTATTTTTATTATATACAAGTAATTTGTTTACTAACTACTAAAAAATATAACTAGTAAGTACCACATAATAAATAATTGCACTCTAACAAGTAATAGCGTACAGGTACGTAACATGAAACAGTGGGACAACCCCATGCCATGGAAGTCCAATTGTTCTTGCCCACTACGGGCTGGCAGCGTACCCAACTATGCTGGTGGCATTGCCCCGTTAAACTGCAATGCTAATTTGATGGGCTAATTTCGATTTCTTGGGGTGCTTAAAAATATCTATTTTCCAATCCAAGTTGGCGGACATGTTTTTTATTAGTAAATTGACGTGGATTTCGTTTTCGAGCTTTCTTGAGGTGCATATAACGAATATGACATTCATTTTCAAACCCAAGATGGCGGACATGTTTTTTTAGTAAGTGTCATTTTCAAGGTTTCTCGGGGTGCTTATAACGAAAGTGACGTCCATTTTCAAATTGAAGATGGCGGACATGATTTAATTTTAATAAAATGATATGGGTGTCGTTTTCTAGCTCTCTCCGGGTGCTTATTATTAAAATGAGATGAAATCGAAGATGGCGGACTTGTATTTATATAGTGAAATATAAAAAAAAAAGTAAACGCACCCCAGAAATCTTGAAAATTATGTAACACCCATATCATAGTTACTGAAATAAAACATGTCCGCCATTTTGGATTCCGAACCAAAATGTATGTTTTTTTTAATTTTTTTTACTATAGATCTTGTAATGTCAAGTTTAACGCAAATATCAAACACATACTGTCTGTGTTCACCATCCCTAGCGCTCTATAGCATATACAAACTGCGTGCATACATAATTTCGTAGTGTGTAGTAGTAGAAATCATGAATCTGATTTTTGTATGGAAAGCCTCCGAGTGTCCTATATATAGATGTCCCAAAAACACAGGGTTTTTGGGACATCCTATATATAGAATGTTTCAACACTAATGGATCAAATTGGGGTGTGAGCTAGAAAACCACCAGGCCTATCGATTTAAGGGGCAGAAATGGGCAAATGACACAAAGTAATCCCGATCCAGTTCAAGAACTACTCACTGTATCTTCTTCTTCTTCCATCGGGTCTCCTCACTTTTCTGCGCCAAGACAATCTGTCTTGGGGTGTCGGTTCTGGCAATTGGGCTTGCTTGAGGTCTCTCTTTATATTTGACCACCAGGTCGATGGCGGGCGGCCTCTTCCTCTCTTCTGTTCCGGAAGGTTTAGCGCAATTTGTACCACATGATCTTCGTTACGTCGTTTAACGTGTCCAAACTATCTGAGGCAGTTTTCGGTGATTTTATCTGTGATTGATGCGACTTTAAAGCTGCCTCGTACATATTCATTACGAATTTTATCAAGCCGGGTCACACCTCCCGCCCACCTAAGCATTTTAATTTCGTTGGTATGGAGCTTTTGTTCGTGCGTCTTCTTAATTGTCCAGCATTCGGATCCATACAACAGCGCCGGACGAACTGCCGTTTTATAGACTTTACCCTTTGTTTTTATGGGAATATGTGGATCGCACAATACACCTGTAAGTGACCGCCACTTTTGCCATGCGACGCTGATCCTGTGAGTCACGTCAACATTGGCATCTGTTGTGAGCATGGAGCCAAGATATTCAACTTTTCTACAGTGGGAATAGGTGTCGGCCTAATGTAGATAGTTTCAGGTGTCACGTTTCCGCTGCAGGGGCATTTCAGATATTCAGTTTTGCTCCTACTGACCCTCAGGCCGTACTTTTCAAGAGCGTGCGTCCAGGCATTTAGGAGTTCCTTCATATGTTTTGCGGTATAAGCAGCCAGAAAAATGTCGTCGGCGTAAAGCATCGTCCACGGCAATGGAGACAATATATCCCTGGTGAGATAGTCCATCACCAGACTAAATAATAACGGACTGAGAGCAGATCCTTGATGTACGCCCACTTTGACCTCAAATGCTTTACTTACACCTGCTAGGCTTCGAACTCTCGTACTGGCATTGTTGTATATATCCCTTACAAGTTCAATATAATATTCTGGTACATATTGGGCGCGAAGAGCCTGCCACACTAGCTTATGCGGTATTCGGTCGAAAGCTTTTTCAAGGTCGATAAATGAAAGAAAATAATAATCTCTCTCTGTCTGTATCTTGACTGTAAATCACGCCAAAACTATTGAATGAATTCAAATGAAACTTTGTATGATTTGAGTTCATAATACGAGGTAGAACATTGGATATTTTCATCCTGAAAAATTAAAGGGGTCCCACAGGATAGGGCTTGAGCTTGAAAGTTATTTAAAAGAACACGTATCACTTTAAAAATACTAAACGGATTTTGATGCAACTTGGCACAGTCATAGATTATATAATTCGTTAAAATTGAAGGTACCTTTCATACAGAAAAAAAAGGTTCCTGCGGAATCGGGAGCCAAAGCTATGTTCATTTTGAAGTAATAAATAATATTTTTTGGAGGGTACTCTATATTCCATATGGAAGCTAAAAACTGTTTTTGTCCGTCTGTCTTTATTTAGACCGCGCGTTACGCTGAAACTACTATTTTAATTC
Organism: Alsophila aescularia; assembly: GCA_946251855.1. NCBI lineage: Eukaryota > Metazoa > Arthropoda > Insecta > Lepidoptera > Geometridae > Alsophila > Alsophila aescularia. Next base: position 48,441,688 of record OX276378.1, read on the forward strand.
AAAATTTGGGTTGAAATTGAAGACACAATTTATCCCGAAAATATAATGGGTTCCTTTTTTAACCCCTAGCTCAAAAGATATGTTAATTTTGAAGTAATCAATATCTGTACTTATAATAAAGCAATAAGTATAAGTCTGTACAAAGATTATTAAAAAAATGGTCTAAAATACTTTGAGCCGTGGCGGTCTCGGCTTAGAATAAGACCCCTCCCAATCCACCCATGGATGTCGTAAGGGGCGACTAAGGGAATTCACACTGGAAGATGGGCAACAGCGTCCTACGAGTACATATTTGTAATACTGCGAACACCAATCCGCCTGCCAAGCGTAGTGACTACGGCAAACCCCCCCAATATGATAAACACAACTGAAAAGACGGCCCCTGGGGACAAGGGGCCATCTTTTCAGTGATGGCTCCATTATTCCTGGCATCGGTAGCAGCGACGGTAACGGTGGAGCAGGGGTGCTAAGAATCCCCGGCAGAGATCCAGCTATCCACTCTCACGATCTCTGGACCTGGCAAACTATAACGTAAGAACCGATGAGAAGTTGATAGAGCTGATGATAGTTGATAGAGCTGGAAGATGTAGAAAGTAAGTTGCGCTGGGGTATTATAGGGTTATCAGAAGTCCGAAAAGAGGGAGACGATACGATAATCCTCAATTCCGGCAACTTACTCTGTTACCGGGAGGGTGACCTGCAGTCCCAACAAGGTATCGGGTTTACAGTCCACAAGTCCCTCGTCAACAACATTGTGAAGATCAAAAGCGTTTTGAGCAGGGCGGCGTACCTTATACTCGCAATTACCGAACGGTATTCGTTGAAGGTCCTACAGGTGTACACCCCACACTCGAAACGCCTGGACGATAAAGTGGAGGCTATGTACGATGACATTTCTAATGCCATACATGCTCCGAAAACATACTTCACAATAGTGATGGAAGACTTCAACGCATGGCTGGGCATGAGGAAGGCGATAAACTGAGAGTGGGACAGTTTGGATTTTGACAAAGGAACAAAAGGGGTCAGCGATTGGCTGACTTCATAAAAAGGAGGGACTCTTTATAATGAACTCCTTTTTCAATAAGCGCCCGTCCAGAAAGTGGTAGTGGCTGCACTCCGGTGGTCATGAGTGCGAGATAAATTTCATTTTGACGACCAATAGGCATATATTCAATGAAGTCTCTGTGATCAACACGGTTAAGAGTGGCAACGATCACCGCATGGTAAGAGGCTCATTGAATATCAACGTAAAGCTTAAGAGGTCTCGTTTAGTGAGATTTACTCTTTGCCCAAGTCCTGCCCAAATCCAGAACTCCGAGAGCTTTCAGTTGGTACCTACTCCAAAATTGCTTCCAAATCATTACCGAATGCAATACAATGAACGAACTAAATAACAACAAACTAGTGCTAGTGAAACAACGAACAACGGGCTAGTGGAAATTATTAACGCGGTCGGGTCTGAGTTCTTTAAGACCCACCGCAAAAATAGAAGACAGAAACACTCTGACCATACACTCAAACTTTTGGCAGAACGAGGCGACATGAAGCTGCAGTCTTCAGTGGATATGTCGAGTTACAGCTTGCTTAATAAACAGATATCCAAGTCGATGCAACACGATTTGCGTTCTTATAATGCGTTCGTAATAAGAACGTAATAGAGCGGAACAAGGGCTCCAAAGTCTTCGCAAGATACTTGTCTAATGGTCAAAGCCTGTTGACGCAACTGAATACTGGCTGTCGCATCATGGTTTGTCGAAGCCAGAGATTGGCTGTGGCATCATCGTTTGTCGAAGCCAGAGATTTTGAGTGAGCTCGAGAAGTTCTATGAGCAATTATACACCTCAGCGCGTAGGCCTCCAAGCACAACTAGCGATGCAAGAGCCTGTTTGACCCGACATTATACCGAAAATATCCCGGACGTCAGCCTATACTAGATCACAATGGCTCTCAAACAGCTTAAGGGGAACTAGGCACCAGGGGAGGACGGAATAACGACAGAGCTACTGATCAGCAGAGGTGAAGAGTTTCGGAGAAATAACGTCTCCCTGTCTCAACCCTTTTCTTAACTGGACAGAATTCGTGCTCCGATCCTGAAGATGGACAGTTATGGTGGCCTTGCTGTACAAACACTTCAACACTTCGATGTACCGGTAGTCAATCTGGCACCGCTGTAATGATTATAGCACTGCCCAGGCCTCGACTGAATCAAAGGCTATCTCGTAGTCCACAAACGCTAGACATAGCGGCCGATTATACTCTTCGGTCTTCTGTTTAATCTGCCGGAGCGTATGGATGTGGTCTACGGTGCTAAAACCCTTCCGGAATCCAGCTTGTTCGGGAGGCTGAAAGTCGTCAAACCTCGTACGACTTTCAGCCTCCCGAACAAGCTGGATTCCGGAAAGACTTAAGCACCGTAGACCATATCCATACGCTCTGGCAGATTATACAGAAGACCAAAGAGTATAATCAGCCACTATGTCTAGCGTTTGTGGACTACAAGAAAGTCTTTGATTTAATCGACACCTGGCTAGTGCTACAGTCATCACAGCGGTGCCAAATTGACCGATACATCGAAGTGTATTATATAATATTATTATATATCTATACTTGTAATAAAACTGTAACGGGTCCAATTCTGTACATTGAAGATATTTTGAATTTTTTTTATGGACCTTACTCTAGATTCGATACTGAAGCCAAAACTGTTTTTTTTTTCATTTTTGTCTTTCTGTCTGTCTGTCCGTTTGTCTGTCTGTACCTTGGAAGTGCCTTACGCCAAAAATACTTAATGAATTCAAATGAAATTTGGTATGATTTGAGTTCATACCTCGAGGTAGGACATAGGATACTTTTCATCCCGAAAAATTAAAGGGTTCCTGCAGGATAGGCGTTGAAAGTTATTTAAAAGAACACGTATCACGCTGAATCTACTTGACGGATTTTGTTGAAACTTGGCACAGTCATAGTTTATATAATGGGTAAATTTGAGGATAGTTTTTATCCCGAAAAACAAAGTGTACCTTTGGGATAATGTCCAAAATTCTGTAAATTGAAGATATTATGTAATTTTTTTTGAAGGCCGTTCTTTATTCAAAACTTAACCCAACACTGTTTTTTTGTCTGTCTGTCTGTCTGTCTGTCTGTACCTTGGCAGCGCACCACGCCGAAAATACTTAATGAATTCAAATGAAATTTGGTATGATTTGAGTTCACACTTCGAGGTAGGACATTGGATACTTTTCATCCTGAAAAAATTAAGTGTTCCTGCAGGATAGGGGTGGAAAATTATTTAAATGAACATTTAGCACGCTGAAACTATTAGACGGATGTTGATGCAACTTGGCACAGACACAGTTTATAATATAGGTGAAAATTATGAATACATTTTTTCCCGAAAAAATAAAGGGTTCCTGGGGGATATGGGTCCAAATTCTGTACATTAAAGATATAGTGTTTTTTTTTAAGTTACTCTATATTCGATTATGAAGCCTAAACGGTATGTTTTTTCATTTTTGTCTGTATGTCTGTCAGTTTGTATCTTAGCCGCGCATCACGCCGCCGGAACTATGAATTAAAAAGAAACTTGGTATGATTTGAGTTCGTACTACGAGGTAGGAGGATACTTTACATATCGAAAAATGTATGGGTTATTATTTAGGGTTTGAAACTTATTTAAAAAAACACGTACCACGCTGAAAGTAATGGACGGGTTTTGATGCAACTTGGCACCGTCTTAATTTATATGATGGGTTAAAATTGAGGACACGTTTTATCCTGAAAAAGTAAAGGGTTTCTGCGGGATATGGGTCCAAAGTTATGTTAATATTTAAGTAATAAAAAATATTTTTTGGATGGTTCTCTATATTAGATAGTGAAGTTAATTTTGTCTGTCTGTTTGTCCGTATCTTGAACGCGCATTGCACCCAAACTACTAAATGAATTCAAATGAAAAAAAAATGCTCTAGGGTGCTTATAAAAGGTATTAAACAATTATTTTTTTGTTAATCGTGTCTTTATTTCAGTGTCTGTATTTTTGTTTGTTCACGTATCACGTAAAAACTGCTGGACCAATTGCAATGCGGTTTTCATTGTTAGATAGCTTAGGGTTTGATTTAAATCTGGTGTAATTGGTATCTCAATCCGGTGAGTTAGAAGCCAAGCAATTGATAAAGTATTTTTGACGGCTGAAGAAATTTTGTTCAAATGTTGGTATATTGGTCATGGAAAAGCACATTATGGTACTTTGAGCCTAAAGAAAAGAACACGCGTGCGAAGCCGCGGGTACAGCTAGTATATTGTAAAAATACAAAACCAGACTGTGTGACTGTACTGTGTGTGTCTAATAAATAAAATTTTAAACAACTCACGTGCTATGTCGGGTTTTTGCTTTTCAGCCGCGATGGCGGACGGACGCCATGCGATGCGAGCTGACCGCTCACATAAGTAATACTAAATAAATATAATGTTTCCTATTTATTTACATATTTTACTTTACTTTAATAGTTGCAATTGCGACATTGGACTATAAATAGTACTTCAATAACTTGAATAACCTAAAATTGAAAATTTTGTATGAAAGTACCATAATGTGCTATTCTTCACAAATAGCACATTATGGTACTTTGAACCCAAAGAAAAGAACACGCGTGCGAAGTCGCGGGTACAGCTAGTTTTTTATATATTAGTGTATTACTTATAATATTCTTATGTATTCTTTTATTTATTCATAAAATTGTAGTTTATAGCTACCTATTTCTATTCACTTTCGTTATTTTTTTTTACTGCACCGCTACCATTTTTCTTGCACTTCCAGGTTGACTGGTAGAAAATGCTACTTAGCATTAAGTCCTCCTTGTACATTGTATTTATGTGCTAAAGAATAAAATAAATAAATAAATAAGTTTTGAAGTGGGAGACGTTATTTCTCCGAAACTGTTCACCTCTGCACTGGAAGATATATTCAAGCTTCTGAACTGAAGTGGATATGGTGTTAACGTCAATAGCGAATGCATCACTCACCTTCGATTTACCGATGATATAGTTATCATGGCAGAAACCCTGGATAACCTAAGCACGATGCTCAGTGACCTCAATATTGTTTCCCAACAGGTGGGTCTTATAATGAACATGGGTAAGACGAATATCATGTCAAATGCCCATGTCGTACCCATGCTGGTTTATGTTGGGTAAGATAGTATCGAAGCTGTTGATCACTACGTCTACTTAGGTCAGACGATCCAAGTGGGTAGCTCCAATTTCGACAAAGAGGTCAACCAGCGAATCCAACTCGGATGGGCAGCGTTCGGGAAATTACGCAATATCTTCTCATCGCAGATACCACAGAGCCTCAAGACGAAAGTTTATAACCAGTGCGTGTTGCCAGTGATGACATACGGCACTCTCAGTGCCGTGGTTGTTATCTATTGGTCTCATACACAATCTCAGAGTTGCACAGCGTGCAATGGAGAGGGCTTTGCTCGGTGTTTCAGTACGTGATAGAATCCGAAATGAGGAAATCCGTAGATGTGATGCTTTCGCTATTGATATTAATACCATATCCGTTCCAGTTCAGAAGCTTGAATATATCTTCTAGAGCAGAAGTGAACAGTTTCTCGTAGTCCACAAACGTAAGACATAGTGGTCGATTATACTCTTCAGTCTTCTGTAGTATAATCTTCCATCCAGCTTCCATCCAGTCCAGCTTGTTTGGGAGGCTGAAAGTCATTGAACCTACGAGCCGATGGTTTGTAAATACTCTCGAAAGCTAATACACGTGGTTCAGCAGAAAAATGGGTCTATAATTCTTCAAGAGGGTGTTATCACCTTTTTTAAAGAATAACACCACTACTCTCCTGTGCCACGCCCCTGGCGTAGTACCCTCGAGGATAACCGAGTTAAACAGCCTCTGAAGGACTTTACGTACCGGTGTGCCACCTCTACTGAAAGCGGGTGGCTCTGTCGTTATTCCACCCTCCCCTGGTAGGCACCAGGGGAGGCTCTTCTCTCTTTTTGTTGCTCTTAAGCTGAGCTCAAATATGCTCAGAGAGTTTCCGTGTTTTATTTTTGCGGTTGATCTTAAAGAACTCGGACCCGACCGCGTGAACAATTTCCACCAGCCCGTTGTTTAGTTCGTCCACTGAATCGCATTCGGTAAGGATTTGGAAGCGATTTTGGAGCTCAAACTGAAAGCTCTCGGGGTTTTGGATTTGGGGAGGACTTGGGCGATGAGTAAATCTCATCAAAAGAATGAACAAATATGGAAAAAATTACATCTTCCTAGAGTTTCTTGGTGCTCTCTTCTCTAACGGGTGTATTTCCGAAGCACCGGTAGATTTAGAAGCGTATTTATTTCCTTTTACATTTTGAGATTTAACTCTGTTGGCACATGAAAGGGAAATTTCCTTTTCAAACTTAAAGCAAGTCTTAGTTTACCTAAGTTTTATTGATTGGATCTATTTATAATATTATATGTATTTCTCCTTTTTCATGAGATGTTAATTTTGAATTGTAAAAGCGCTATTATTTTGCCTATCAATCTATACCATAATAAAACTGTAAATGGGCTAAATCTGTACATTAAATATTTTTTGAAAATTATAATTGAGATAAACTTCAAAATCGATATGAATCGAAAATCGAAGTGAAAAAAGCATATTTTTTTATTTTTTGTCTGTCTGACTGTATGTATGTCTGTCTGTCTGTCTGTCTATCTCTTTGAACACGCATCACGCTGAAACTACTTGATGATTTTGATGCAACTTGGCACAATCATAGCTTATGTTATGGATTAACATTTAGAAAACATTTTATCCCGAAATAATCATGAGTTCCCGCAGGATAGTGGTTGAAAATTATTTAAAAGAACCCATATTACGCTGAAACTACTGGACGGAGGTTGATGTAACTTGGCACAGTTAAAGTTCATATTATGTTTTAAAATTACGGATTATTTTTATCCCCAAAAAATATAGGGCTCCTGCGGGATAGGTATTCAAAGTTATGATCGTTTAAATGTAATAAATAAAACATTAAAACTGTATCATAATTTCGACCTTCTCGGCACGATGCCTTAGGCCTTGCCACGCACTGCCTTGCGGTGGAACGCGGTGCGTTTATTCTAGCGTTTATTTCATATTGTAGTATATGCGTTTATTTCATCGCAATACGTGCACTTCTATGACACTCCGTGTTCACAGAATATGCGTTATAAAAACGCAAGGCAGTGCCTTATTCTGATGATTAGATGCCGAGCAATCGATAAAAAACTATTTGACGGCTGAACGAATTTTGAAGAAATGTAGTATAATATTGGACTTTGTTTGTTACTTTTGGCACAGACTTTTGCTCCTGGAATAACACGTGTGGGCTACTTATAAATGACATGAACACGCGGGCAAAGCCGTGGGCACAGCTAGTTTACAATAAAATACTTTTACTTTGTGCCTATTCGTATTCTTTAAATATTTTTTATTTTATTATTTTGATATATTTACAATAAATTAGTTCATCTTCTTTGCTATTAGCCAGAGCTACAAACCACAACTACAAAGCAACCGACATCACCTGCCACCAACTCGTATAACCATTGTTTACCACCTGCCACTATGAGTTACCACCTAGCATCACCAGCTCCAACTTCTTACTACCTTCTATTTGATAATGAAGGTAGCCACCACATCTCAGTACCGAATACTTGCCGTACACCAACAAACAACTGCCATTCCTTTATTATGAGACCAGCTCTTTGGTCACAAAAAATACTACTGTTTCATTTCATTTTAATAGAGTTGACATTGCAATATGTATGGAATAGTTTTTTTTTGTAATTTCAAAGTAAGTCTTATAGTATAAGTGGTTAATTATTATAATACCTATATACAGAAGTATAGATATACTTCTATACTAATCTATACTATATACTATACGAGTATAATATTATAAAACAGTAAAGTTTGTGACTTTGTGAGATTGTAGGGGGTAATCTCTGAATCAGTGTTTCCGGTAAATTATAACCCCGGTGTGTTCAATTCAAGAGTGAATAGGTATCTACTAGGCAAGCGTGCTACACCTTCAACCACATCATCGCTTTCCATCAGGTGAGATCGTGGTCAAACGATTGCCTAGTCCGTAATAAAAAAAAAAAAAAAAAACTACTGAACCGATTTGGAAAATTATTTTGCCAATATAAAGCCACGTTATTTGTGAGTGTCATAGGCTATATATTAAAATGACCACGCATGCGAAGCCATGGGCATCAGTTAGTGTTTAATATTGTCACTTAATATTATTACACATTGTATACTAATATAAACAGATCTATCCCTACTAAATCATCATACTTTGATGAGTCACCACCTGCAAAAATCTTCTACCACCTCTCATTATATAGTCACTAGCTAGTCAGTAGTAAATTTGCCTATATATCAAATTATCAAACCATTACTACCATACGATACTACTGTGCTACTGCTCATCTGCTGTACTGTAGTTAATTATACTGTGTCATAAAAACTTGTGTTGCGAACCTAGTTCTCGTGTAGATGGCGGTTTACTACGTATAGATTTTAAGAATCTAAAGTAGTTTTCTTAATTCTAAATAGCTTGTGGACTTTCGCTTATCGCGATTAATGCTAGCGGGGAAGTGGAGGTGAAAATTGAAATCTCCGCGCGTCCATTCTGGGCCTTAACCCCCTTATATGATCAGTGATTTGGAATAGTTTAGGAGTTACGGAATATTTTAGTTTTTTAGCCCAACTACAGATTTCATTGGATATTTAGTAGTTATGACCAAACTGTTAGCACAAATGTTGGGTTTTTTTGTGTGTAAATAGTATAATAATGGGCCCTTTAAAAGACATTAATACTACTGCATTATATTTTATGTGTATCTCATACAAAAACTGTCTTCAATGTTTGCAGGGCTATAATTTTGAATAGTAACAATATATTGTTTTAGTTAATATCTCCAAAACTTTTCCAATTCAATGGCTTTATGTCACCAGTAAATTCAGTTGGCCTAAACTTAGGGCAACATAGCAAAAAGTGACTTCAAAACTGAAAAAAACATTTTTGTTTGAGGTGAAAAATTCAATTCACAAAACCTAAAAATTGTAACTTGGAGGTATTTATTTATTTTAAAAGACCCATTATTATACTACCTACACGATAAAAAAAAAAACAACGTTAGTGCTCTTAGTTTGGTCGCAATTACTAAATTTATAAGAAAATCTGAAATGCGCGATTTGTAATAGTTTATGAGTTACAGGATATTTATTTTTTTAGCTCATACAAACAAACAACAATAGTATACAAACAAACAAACAAACCAACAAACAAACAGACAATGTTTTCCCTTTTTATGTTAGTGGGGGTAGAACATTATATTCGAACATTATATTTCTAACTTAGAAATCTAAGTCAGAAACTCTTTTTATTAACTCTCATTTTTGCGTAGCTAAAAACAAGGGTACTCGTATAATAGCACTCATTGTTCGATCCTCCCGCCCGCAGTGGAAGTATATACGAAGCACATAGATAACCAAAACAAAAGGAGATTTGGCAAGGAGGCGTGGCACTTGCGAACGCATCTGCGCGCTTACTCTTGAACCCAATACTAATTCTTATTCAATGTCAATTTAAATCCAATGTTAACACAATATTGAGTAAACACTGTACCCTTGAAAACAATCCTGTTAACATAGGATTGAAATTGGAATTGCGCTTGTATTGGCGAAGGATTTTGTCAGTACCATGAAGATAGTTGCTTTAGGCTCAGCAATAGGGACGTTCACATCTATCGTAAATAGGTAAAACAACCCTAAATACCATTAAAAAGTCTAAAAACTGAGCTTTTTATTGATAGAAAATAATAAAACATAGTTTAATTCACAAAACTATATATATTTTCCTTTTCAAGTAAAAAATTTGTAGTTTAATAATAAATTTATGTTTTTTTGGCTGAATGGTGCGTGTCCGTTGCCTATGACTAATAGACGTAAAAAAAGTTCAAATCAAAACAAAACATTACAAGAGAAGTGGATAGGTACGGATGGGAATTTGAAGTGGATGGAGCACAAATTATAAACTTATGAAGAATAATAAAAAAAATAAATAATGGAACTTATTATAAGCTCCTCTCAACGTCCATAAATCACATACAACACAAGGGTGCGAATGCAATGCGTTTGCAAGCGCGTGCGATAAGCGCGCGTTATCAGCGCATGAAAAAGGCATCGTGTGCATAACTCTTATTTCATTTTTAAGTAATAATAATAAATAACTGGATTAGGTGTCATGTACCTACCTATATTAGTATCATTACTTAAGACTGATGTTTTTAAAGACTATACTAGTTTACCTTTTACCTTGTTGATTGATTTGATTTTCCTACATTCAGAGATTTATTTGTATCACACTAATTACAATTCACACTAATAAATGCAAGAGTTTGTGAGTGTGTATGTTTGTTACTACATCGCGCCCAAACGGCAGAACGGATTTTGATGTATACCTTTGGTCCTAGAAGACAAAAGACAGATTACTTTTCATCATCATCATCATCAATTTTCATCATTGTTCATGCGGATGAAACCGCGGGGCGGGGACGGAGGCATCATTCATACAATACTATAGTTAAGTTTGTATAAAATATATTTATTAGACTGAGGTTTATAAAGACTAAAATGTAACTTTTACCTTGTTGTTAAAATACTTGTTGATTGATTTTATATTCCTTTATTCAGAGATTTACTACAAGTAAGTTTATTTTATAACAGAAGTGTGAGTACTTTAAGTGAAATGCTAAACCTACTTGAAGTATTATGACTGCTTAAGACTTACTTACCTAAAGAGGTATGCGTCTAGGCAATGCCATTTTAAATATGTTGGCAGAAGGTTATCTACTGTAGTTTCAGTAGGTAGCCTAAATACTACTTACGTATAATAATAAATAATAGCTGAATTCCTATGTAAAATAATTTCATTTTTTTAGTTTTATGTGCCATAATACTTTAATACAAAAATAATTAACACTGTTTTATTTTATATATTTTTTTTGTTATTTAGGTACTTACATCTAAATCTCCAATAGTACCATGAAGAGGTAATAAACAGATAGACAACAATATGTTCACTCATAGAAAATGCCTTGTCCATATAATGCATCATCCGACGCTCGGTTCGCCTTTGTTGAAATTGTAATGCATGATTTCGACGTAGGATATTGAACGCAAGAGCCAACTGTGCCATTATATTGTCACAAAAAAATCTAAAAACGCACAAAACTGAATTTTAATCACGGAAAAGTTACTAATTTGCTATTGTGTTAATTCCGATTTCAACGCAATACCTAACCCAATACGCGGCTGTCCAAACAGCGTCAAGAGTGCCGATTTTGCTAAGATCAATTTCAATGCCAATACCATTTAGTTCTTTCAATATCCGCACAATATTGAATTAATTTGGCGCTAGATTGGCATTCAAGTGTGTTCAAGAGTACGAATTGTCATAATTCCAATACCGACTGATCGGAATTGTGTTCAAGAGTAAGGCCCCTGGCTACAAACTGTTTTTTTATGAATTTCGGCCGTCAGTCATATTATGTCACCACGCGTCGTACCTATACCATCGATTTTGTCAAAATGCCAGGTTGTTCGGTGGTTGTCTGTAAATATACCAGCACCAAAGTGAATTATTATAAGGATGGCATATCATTTCACACGTTAGTACTAGAATATTATAGTTTTTCTTTTAAATCATTTATTCAAAAGCTTCAGTAATGAAATATTTTTGCTTCATTACTTTGCGAACACAAAGTCAATATTTTCATTACAAACAAAAACCATTGCATGCTTAGTACAAATCAATCAACGAATAAGCTATGGGAACGCGCAATGGGTGCCGGTTTCTACCGATACTGTCACATTAACGATATGATCGTGCTGCAGCCGCTGCTCGGCTCCGTGAAATAGAGGGTTCTCCGTGCATATTGTCGATATTCTATTCCACTTATTGAATAATAAGATAAATATAATACTAACTAAATATGATATAGATTTGACATTCTGCATAGTAAAATGTGTGTAAGATAGAGATGTGGCCTGACAAGGGTTCTCCGTGCATATTGTCGATATTCTATTCCACTTAATGAATAATAAGATAAATATAATACTAACAAAATATGATATAGATTTGACATTCTGCATAGTAAAATGTGTGTAAGATTATTATTTATCAGAAAGTATAGGTATTCTTAAAAACATGGAATTTATTTCTGCTAATATTAATATCTACATATGTTGCATAAGTTACAACTTGGTATTCTGCATTTATAAAGTCCAGATGTTTTATGGTTTTTCATTTTATGTTATTACCGATCATAAAAAAGGAGGTTATCAATTTGACACGTCTATGTAATATTATTCGAACTGCAAAATATTCACATATGATAATATATTAGGGCTTCCAAACAATTAATATGCAACATTTTATAGGTGTATATTTGTATGTATGTATGTATGTATGTATGTATGTATGTTTGTCCACACATTTCTCCGAAACTATTAATCGGATTTAAACCATTTTGTTTTTATTGGCTTACATTTACTTAAACTTAGGGAACAGTGCAAGTTTCATCAAAATTTGTTTAGCAGTTTTTATTATATAAAATGTAATGGTTCAACTGCGCATTTCCTATAAACGCTAAGTAATGTTTGGGCGCGCTTTTCTGAAGTCGGGTTTCTAGGGTGTTTTTCATTAACACTTGTTTTAAAGTCTTGCTGCTACTCGTACTGACCAAGTGAGCGAAGCGACAGAAGCGAGTGAAGCGTCTCTGCTTCAAGTTCAATCAATTTGCTTTCATCTGTCAGTTTGCTGGTACTCCTCTACAGATCGTAATCTGGACGAAACTTGGTATACAGGTTTTAAGACTACTTTTTTTTTGTGTTCGTAGATCTTTGATTAGATTCTTCCTCCAAAAAGGGGGCTACTGAATATCTCCGCCGTATGAGATCTGATTTAGATGGTTCTTTTTTATTTAAGTTGGTTAACTTTAAGTTGATCTCATAAAAAATTGATGAAGATCTGATGAGGATCTTTGGGGTGATGAGCAGAATTGTTCCTTAAAATGCTTACCGCATTTTTTTCTACCAGTGGAATTGACCTTTTAACTTTTAAGTAGCGATTGATGGAGCACCTAGGTTACTAATGTTAATTTTACAATGATGTCACTAGATGGCGCTACTGTACACCGCTAAATTATTGCAAAAAAGTTTGTGATCATGAGGTCTACTATTCGCAGAAGTACAAGTAGTATATACTAATTAGATTTGTATGTATCCAAAGGATCCTAAAATAAAAGAGAAATGGATAACATAATATAATTGGCCGTGCAAAAAACAGGAATTTTCTAAGTTCAAACCAGCAACACTTAGTGTTGGAGTTTACCATCATAAGAACGACCTACTCGTCTCGTTACGTCACTTAGTTGTACAGGGGGGGGGGGGGGGGGGGTTAAGGAGCACTGCCAATATTGCAATTAATGATGTTCTGGGAGGTACTGCAGGTTTGCGCTTACCATCATAAGAACGACCTGCTCGTCTCGTCACTAAGTTGTACAGAGGAGGGAGCGGTTCCAATCCTCCAATTACTGATGTTCTGGGAAGTAGTTACTACAGGTGTGCGCCTATCATCATAAGAACGACCTACTCGTCTCGTTACTAAGTTGTACAGAGGAGGGAGCGGTACCAATCCTCCAATTACTGATGTTCTGGGAAGTAGTTACTACAGGTTGGCGCTTGTCATCATAAGAATGACTTACTCGTCTCGTTACTAAGCTGTACAGAGGAGGGAGTGGTACCAATCCTCAAACTACTGATGTTCTGGGAAGTAGTTACTACAGGTTGGCGCTTATCATCATAAGCTACTAGTTTCGTTACTAAGTTGTACAGAGGAGGGAGCGGTACCAATCCTCCAATTACTGATGTTCTGGGAAGTAGTTACTAAAGGTTGGCGCTTGTCATCATAAGAATGACCTACTCGTCTCGTTACTAAGTTGTGCAGAGTAGGGAGCGGTACCAATCCTCCAATTACTGATGTTCTGGGAAGTAGATACTGCAGGTTGGCGCTTACCATCATAAGAACGACCTGCTCGTCTCGTCACTTAGTTGTACAGAGAAGGCAGCGCTACCAATCCTCCAATTACTGATTTTCTGGGAAGTAGTTACTACAGCTTGGCTCTTATCATCATAAGAACGACCTACTCGTCTCGTTACTAAGTTGTACAGAGGAGGGCGCGGTACCAATGCTCCAATTACTGATGTTCTAGGAAGTAGATACTGCAGGTTGGCGCTTACCATTATAAAACGACCTACTCGTCTCGTTACTAAGTTGTGCAGGGGAGCGAGCGGTACCAATCCTCCAACTACTGATGTTCTGGGAAGTAGTTACTACAGGTTGGCGCTTGTCATCATAAGAACGACCTACTCGTCTCGTCACGTCACTAAGTTGTACAGGGGGGAAGGAGCAGTGCCAATTTTGCAATTGATGATGTCCTGGGAAATGGATACTGCAGGTTGGCGCTTACCATTATAACAACGAAATGCTCGTCTCGTCACGTCACTAAGTTGTACAGAGGAGGGAGCGGTACCAATCCTCCAATTACTGATGTTCTTGGAAGTAGTTACTACAGGTTGGCGCTTGTCATCATAAGAATGACCTACTCGTCTCGTTACTAAGTTGTACAGAGGAGGGAGCGGTACCAATCGTCAAACTACTGATGTTCTGGGAAGTAATTACTACAGGTTGGCGTTTATCATCATAAGAACGACCTACTAGTTTCGTTACTAAGTTGTACAGAGGAGGGAGCGGTACTAATCCTCCAACTACTGATGTTCTGGGAAATAGTTACTACAGGTTGGCGCTTGTCATCATAAGAACGACCTACTCGTCTCGTCACGTCACTAAGTTGGATAGGGGGGGAAGGAGCACTGCCAGTATTGCAATTAATGTTGTTCTGGGAGGTACTGCAGGTTGGCGCTTACCATCATAAGAACGACCTGCTCGTCTCGTCACTAAGTAGTACAGAGGAGGGAGCGGTACCAATCCTCCAATTACTGATGTTCTGGGAAGTAGTTACTAAAGGTTGGCGCTTACCATCATAAGAACGACCTGCTCGTCCCGTTACTTAGTTGTACAGAGGAGGCAGCACTACCAATCCTCCAATTACTGATGTTTTGGGAAGTAGTTACTACAGGTTGGCGCTTATCATCATAAGAACGACCTACTCGTCTCGTTACTAAGTTGTACAGAGGAGGAAGCGGTACCAATCGTCCAATTACTGATGTTCTGGGAAGTAGATACTGTAGGTTGGCGCTTACCATCAAAAGAACGACCTGCTCGTCTCGTCACTAAGTTGTACAGGGGGGAAGGAGCAGTGGCAATTTTCCAATTACTGATGTTCTGAGAGGTACTGCAGGTTTGTGCTTACCATCATAAGAACGACCTGCTCGTCTCGTCACTTAGTTGTACAGAGGAGGGAGCGGTACCCATCGTCCAATTACTGATGTTCTGGGTAGTTACTACAGGTAGGCCAGTCGCACTCCGCAACAAGTACAAATATTATACCTACTGTTCAATACCTTATGTTCTGGGAAGTAGATACTGCAGGTTGGCGCTTACCATCATAAGAACGACCTGCTCGTCTCGTCACTAAGTTGTACAGGGGGGGGGGGGGGAAGGAGCAGTGCCAATTTTACAATTACTGATGTTCTCTGTTTACGTGTCTAGTAAGATACTAAACACATGAACAGGAACAGTACCAATTTACTAGTATGTACCGGTATTCCAGTATTTCTAAGAACAATATTTAAAGTATATATTATAGAAAGTGAGTTCTTTTGACATTGATTGGATGTTTCCCTCTATATGTTTGTTATTAAAAGATATTGTAAATTATAAAACACGACTAGGAGGTCACATCAATTTCAATTTAATTAATTTGACTTGTGTCAAATTCTCATCCACTCTGGCTTGGATTATGTTATGTCATAGAATACCTATAATTATGTGCAGAATGTACGAAATATGTGAATTTTGCAAGAGGTGCTCTTGTCATAACGGGCACAATTTTGTATATAAGGAGGAATGGACATTATGGACACTGCTCAAAATGAACACTGTGCACAATGTCCAACTAATCGACGCAACGGATGATGTGATTTTTAGCGTATGTTTCTAGGACTGAGGGGACAAAAAGTGGGGGACAACAGGAATAGACGATACCAGGCCTGTATCACTCGATGTACTTGCGCGCGCTAATTTCTGTAACGCCCACGTTACTCTATCCGTGGCTTGCCACGAGTTAGATTGAGATAGAATTACGCTTTAGAAAGAGAGATGCATATAAAATGATTCGCATCAAGGTCGTGCGAGCTGATTTGCACTTTATTGAGTGGCGGTAAGAGTCGCTTTTTATTTGTCTTAACGGAGTGAGGCTGTACGTTAGTACTATTATTGCTTCTGTGACGATACTAAGGTATGGATGGAGTGATATAGGCTCATCATCATCCACGCGGCGGGTGAAACTGCTGTGTAAAAAATATAAATTTAAAAAAAATAAAAGGGGTTATTTAAAATTAAAACAGAACCTTTATTTGACTCTGCCCATTCCTAAAAATAATGTATATAGTAGAAAATATTTCAATTTAGTAATTTATTATGCTAATATTGTAAGCTTCGCTTTGTTTGGATGTCATCTAACAATATTCTAAGTTCTTCGTCTTCAAATCTTCCTTCTAAAGAGGGAATGAGGGCTTTAGCTTCCTCTGGTGTTTCTGGACACAGGTTCGCTAAGCTCGCTACTTCAAACTTGTGAAGCTTTTTACTTTGTAGAAGACTGAAAAAAAGTTACAAGTTTGTGAGGACACAAAAAGTGAATGAGTTGCAAAATGAATATCAAGCACAAATTAAAAATTGATATAACCCCCGACCCTCCACCCCCCATTACAGCTGAGAAGCATCTCGATCACATTAGTTTTTATCAAATATATAATCCGCATCTAAATCGGTCCATTCGTTTGTGAGCTACGATGCCACAGACAGACAGACACACACACACACACACAAACACACACACACACACACACACATACACACACACACACACATACCCACCCTAAACTTATAACACCCGCCTCTTTGTTCGGGGGTTAAAAAGGATAGATGCCGTTTTGGTATTGATATTTCTGCCAGGATATCCAAACCAATATAATAAAAGTGAAAACGTTTGTTTGGGGAGTTTTACGAGATAACGGTTGGACGGATTTTGATGAAATTTGGAACAGAGATAGCTTATATCCTGGAATAAAACACTGGATACTTTTCATCATCATCATCATCATACTTCACTCTCAAATGGCTGAACGGATTTTGATGAAATTTGGAATGGAGATAGCTTTTACCCTGGAATAACACATAGGATACTTTCCATCTTCATGAACCCTTACGCGGGTGAAACCGCGGGGCGCAGCTATTGTTGATAATCATGTCCAAAATGAGCTGCTGTTGGTAACGAATGGTTTTCGTCGATAATAGCTGTACGAAATTCAGATGGGATTACTTCTTTCCAACTTAATTCTGAGTTTATGAGGGTACTAGAACGGGTGTACATGTAGAGTTTATTGTGTCGTATCATATAATCAGGAGTTGATGTGGGATTTGTGGTACACTTGGAGTATACAGAAGTGTACCACGAATCAGAAGTATCTGTTGGATCATAATTAATCACATTAATTGGTTTAATACGAGACAATGTATCTGGGACCAAATGTTCCTTGCCACGTTTATATTTAATGTCAAAATTAAACATTGATAAGCGTATGCTCCAAGTCTACCTGTAGGATTATCTAAGTCTAAGAGCCATTGAAGTGCAGAATGATCGGTATAATATAGTAAACTTTTGGCCATTGTCTAGGTAACACCGCCAATACTCTAATGCTGTAATAACGCTTAGGAGTTCACGTTCAGTGATAGAATAGTTTCTTTGGGGACCTGTAAGTAATTTGCTCAAGTAAGCTATGGGTTTTTCAACTCCATCGAAGTCTTGGGTAAGCATTGCTCCAAGTCCAAAAGCGAATGCGTCGCAATGAACAGCAAAGGGTTTAGAAAAGTCAGGGCAAGTTAAAATAGGAGTTGATATTAAAGCTTGTTTGATTTTATTGAAAGTTTTATCAGCTTCAGAAGTCCACTTGAAAGCAAAAGCTTTCTTACTGGTAGACGTAAGTTTAGTGAGGGGAGCAGCTAATGTGCTAAGATTGGGTACAAAGGGTCTATACCAACTAGCTGTACCGAGAAACTTCTTCACTTCGCGAGCAGACCTGGGTACTGATATTTCTAAGATTGCTTTGACTTTATCAGGGTCTGTGTGGAGACCTTGATCATCAATTACGTAGCCTAGGTATTTAAGTTCATTTCGGTAAAATGCACATTTTGGAAAATTTACTGTTATACCTGTTTTTGAAAGTTTCGCGTGTAATTGCAAACGCAAACGTACGTGTTCCTCGTACGTTTTTGTAGCTATTATTTTATCATCCAAATAATAAAAAAGAGAGTCGTTATTAGACTCATCAGAACTAAGATTATCAATGAATCTGTTGCGTAGCTGGTGCGTTAGTAAGACCAAAAGGCATAACCTTAAATTGAAAAGATCCACGACCTGGAACGTGAAAAGCAGTCTTAGGTCTGTCTTCTAAACGTAAAGGCACTTCCCAAAAAGCTTTAGCAATGTCAATTGAACTCAGATATTTAGAATCTTTAAGGTTATCTATAATGTCTGATATGAATGGTAATTTATAAGCATCTTTTCTAGTTATGTCGTTAAGCTTACGACTGTCGACGCAGAATCTCCAAGTACCATCTTTCTTAGGGGTAATAATTACAGGATTTAGCCATGGGCTTTCACAAGGCGCTATATCAAGTTCTAACATTTTATCAACTTCTGCTCGAAGAGCTTTCTGTTTTTCAGGTGATAATCGATAGAATCGTTGACGAATTGGTGGGTGGTCACATGTATCAATACAGTGTTCAATAAGGTTTGTTCTTCCTAAAAGAAGTACGTCGGTAGATATATTACGAAATTGTTCTACGACTGTATTAGCAAGAATCAATTGCGTGTCTGTAAGTCTGTCATAAGACTGTAAGTAAGTATCGTTATTATTGATGATAAACATGGGAGTAAATGAACTCTTGTGCATACTGACCGTATTAAGTATGTCTGGAGCCAGCTTAAAAGTTTTCCAGAAGTCGATACCTAATATGAAAGGTTGAGTAACAGCGGGTATTACATGGGCAGTAATTATGGCAAACTTATTTTTAAATAAAGTTGGAAGTTTAATAGTACCAATTGAATTGATTGATTGACCATTAGCAACAGAACCTTTGATAATTTGGTCGCGTTGTAGTTCCAAACCATGTTCAAGTAATAATTTATGTGAGTTATTACCTAAAATTGTAATGGCACTGCCACTATCCAGCAAACCATTTAGGGTTAAATTTCTAATATTTACTCTAAGGTATGGACGTTCAGTGTCCGATGTATTATCAAAGAGGAGCGTAGAAACGTTGTATGTTTTGAAAAATATTGAAATAGTTTTGAGCCGATTGTTCCAATCAGTTTGATCAAAGTTATTATTAGTATTACAATTTTGTGCTTCTAGTTCCTCTCTAATTAGTTTTTTGAAGTTTGTGTACATACAGGGCAACGAAAACAAACTTTATGTCTGTAGGGACATTTACATAAAGCATGGCTATCGTTTCGACAGCAAGGGCAAAATATAGGTAGTGCAGGTTTCTTAGAATCTGCAGCAATTGAAAGTACAGGGTAAGGTTGAGGGTAAGGGTGTGTTTGCACAAGTGGTTGTTGCAAGGTATTGTACGGATAATGTGGTATATTAGGTGTAGCAGCGACTTTGTGTTGTTTATTAGAAGTCGAAGGCTTCGCTAAGTCTTTTAGTGTAGAAGGAGTATCAGAGTTGGACATTTCAATGCAACTTTCGTACCAATTTCCAAGATTTAAATAATGTTAAGCAAGAAAGAAAGAAAGAAAAAAAAAGAAGAAGAAAGAAAAAGAATGAAAAGAAAGAAATAAGAATGAAGAAAAGAAAGAAAAAAATAATAAGAAAGAATGAAGAATGTCGTATAATATGTGGTTGTATAGTTCAGTATGAGAAATATTTCGAGCAATAGCGAATTCCTCTACTTTTTCAATAAAATCTTTTGGACCACTATCCCCCTTGTAAATAAACCTTTTAAATTCGTGACTTGATCTGTTGATCGAAATATTTTGTAGTTTTTGTGTTAGTAGGTCAAAATATGTACTTCCTGTAGAAGAGCAGCTTGGATTTTCTAATGTTTCGAAACGTTTTTGTAAATTGAATAAAAATCTGAAATATTTTTAAATGTTTCTAGTTGTACTGTCGTAAGTTCTGTGGTAATATCCATGTTATTTAATCTATTTTTAACATGCAGAATATAGGACGCATTCTTCTACTTTCGTACCGGATATGCTAATAAACGTGCAGAAATCATGGTTATACATTTTTGAATATCGGCTATATCTTGTTCAAATGTATACGGGCTTTGAAAATACTGAGTATTCGAGCTGTCAAGTAAGGTCGATAACCTTGATCGTAAATTTTCTATAGTTTCTGTTGTATGGACCTCAGCATTTCTCATTTTAATTCATAGATCAATTCTGGTTTATTTAGATGCGCAGGGTCCATTTTTATTTATATGAGACCAGCGAATAAAATTAAGGTTTTACTTTGTTAAGTAACGTTACGTTAAGTGCGACAGCAAAAGCTTTTAAAAAAAAAAAAAACGATAATGCAACTACGCGTTAATGCGTCCCGCATAATCACGCGTCAAGTGAAATTCGGAACAAAGTACGTATTAATGAAAATGTCTTACTTACATGAATGACTGGGATGCAATTACAAAATACACATTAGTATAAAAAAACTGTTCTGGGTTTGCCAAATATTTCCAAAATTAAATCAAGAGGCCCGAGTGTTGTGGACTATGAATATATTTTTTGCAGATATGTGTTCTACAGCTAGTTTATATACTCAATATTTTTTGTCCCAGAGCCCCTTTTTTAATGTGTATATTTTTCGATACACTAAGTACATAGCCTGGGAATGTAGAATTGACAAAAATACTTTCTCAGTCCAGGTGTATCCAAAAAGATACACTCATATTTACTCATTTTCTTGTGTTTTCCTTAGCTTTAAGTAGTTTTTTAAAGCCAAAAACTAACCCGTAATCATCTCTTGGTGAATAATCTCATTGATGATCCACTAAAACCTAAACGCGGTCAGTGCAAATGCTGCTATTTATGTATTGTATGGGAAAAATCACTTCTCGTTGATGAAAAAAAAAATGATGCTGTAGTGCAAACTATTAGTAACTATTAGTGCAAAGTGAGTCTTTCTATTGCAGAAATTGTTGTAAATTGCTCATATTTTAAAAATGTACTTTTTTCTTAGTTTAAACTAAAGTTGTTACATTTTTTAATATTTTGTCAACCCACATATTCTCCATGGCCAACCCTATTATGCCGTGGCGGTCTCGGCTTAGAATAAGACCCCTTACAATCCTCCCGTGGATGTCGTAAGAGGCGACTAAGGGAATACACACCGGAAGATGGGCAACAGCGTCCTCCGAGTACATATTTGTTACACTGTTGTCACCAATCGTGGTGACTATGGCAACTCCCTCGTCTCTTTGATGAGATCTACTCTTCGCCCAAGTCCTGCCCAAATCCAAAACACCGAGAGCTTTCAGTTGGAGCTCCAAAATCGCTTCCAAATCCTTACCGAATTCGACACAGTGGACTAACTAAACAACGGGCTGGTGGAAATTGTTCACGCGGTCGGTCGGAGTTCTATAAGACCCACCGCAAAAATAGAACACAGAAACTCTCTGAGCATACACTCAAACTTATGGCAGAACGAGGCGAGATGAGGCTGTAGTCTTCAGTGGATATGTCGAGTTACAACTTGCTTAATAAACAGATCTCCAAGTCGATGCGACACGATTTGCGTTCCTATAATACTACTTGTATTAAGAACGCAATAGAGCGGAACAAGGGCTCCAAAGTGTTCGCAACAGATCTGTCTATTGGGCAAAGCCTGTTGACGAAGCTGAAAACCGACAGTGGCAGCATCGTTTCGCCGAAGCCAGAGATTTTGAGTGTGCTCGAGAAGTTCAGCTCCGTATGTCATTGCCGCATCAAGTGCATGAATATGAGGGAGGTGGGGGAAGGCGTGCACATGAACTAAACTATATGAAACTGTAAAAACAGCAATACAGCAGCCTACGAAAACACACATGTAGTGTTCATTGTCAGTGATACACTGGCCTGGTACAATACACCCCTCCGTTATCTTAAACGATACACTGCTGCTGAATGTGTCGATGTTTTTTTTTTAATATTATTCATTATTTAGAATACATACATGATTTATTAAATTATTGCTAACTCGCAGCTCCCACATTGGCTTTGGCTGTGTGGATATTTTTTTGGGGAATAAGAAATTCTATGTGTTAATCTAGAGCCATAAACATACAATATACCATGTTTGGCTATCAAATAAATTTATTGATTACTTGGCTTCTACTCATCGGATTAAGGCACTGTCAAAACTGCATTTCAATCAATCCAGTAGTTTTTTGTGCGGGAACAAACAGACATAGATACATAGTCATAGATACACAATTTTCAAAAATGTTATGTACCTAATACCTATTCATGTTCAGTACCTAGCTTATTTTAAGTACCTTAAACTTTAATTTTTTATATTTTTCTTTACATTCTGATTTATTAAAAGTATAGATTTCTAAGTGCCATTTTTTTCTTTTCTTGTTTCTCATCATATTCTACCTACAAAGAGATAAAAATATAAGTTCAAAAACTAAAACTCCACTACGAAACAAGAATATTCAAACGTTTTAGAAATTTAAAACTTTAGAGCCGGAGGAGTGCCCTTGGGAAATATATTGAATCGAGGGGCAGGATTTGGGGTGATGGGGGAGGGGCAGAAGAGGTAGGGAGGAGAGAGAGGGGAGGGCTCTGGTACCCCTCCTCCCACGGCAACACTTGTTTATGAGATATTTCTGTTTTAAGTTGTTTAAAAAACAGCCTAAATCAGCTGTTTGTAAGGAGGGAAGTGGGTGGGGAGGGGAGCTGGGGGGAAGGGCTATCCCATGGTACCGCTCCCCCCGCGGCGAAGATTAGTTTATGAGATATTTCAGTTCGAACCTACTTTAGTTTTTGCAACTTTTAACATTTCTATAAATGGGTCTTTCCTGTAGTGCAATACAACACGGCACCACAAATACTTCACAATAGCATCACCAAAGTTCTCGGGATGATTTAGGTTAGGTTAGGTTAAGTTTAGGTTAGTTTACGCATCTCCACAGGAAGAGGGATACTAAGGGGCAACCCGCCTCCCTCCCCTCTTCACACCCACAGTCAAATTGCATCACACACCGAATTTGCATTAAAATACGATTTAAAAAAAAACTAAGCCTCACAAAAAGTAAGGGTGCATTCCGATTCACGATATTATCAATGTGAGCGATCATAGTGCTAATTTGCATTCCGATTCAGATATCGCGCTGATGACAGTCGAGTGCTGCAGTTGATTCAGAACGCTTCTGAGCGTGATTACAAGATCACAACAACATAACCTCAAAAGTTACTGAAAATACAAAGTATTACTCGTGGGGAAAGTAGTCTATCTAAAAATTGGTCAATTGTCTGTAGTAATATTTGGAAAAATAATGGAAAATCACACACAACTCAACAACAACAGTTTTCTTTACAAACATCCGTCAGGCTGTCACTTTGACAGTAGGGCTCACGGTGATATCGGTTTGGGGCATGGTTGGTGTAATCGCTAAATGGCAGATTACACCAACCATGCCCCAATGTCATGGATTACGTCATGTAATGACGTAATCCATGACATGACATCACAAGGAATATCGTTGTTGCGCTCACAATGACTTGGTACGTGTTTTAGTGCGATTATATCGATTTTTGCACGTCTCAGAATGCACCCTAAGCATCCTCGGGGAGGGAGGGGTACCAGGGGGTTTTTACCCCCTGGTACCCCAGACCCAACTCCTGCCCCTCGATACTATAGACGATCCATGCACTTTACCTACTTGGTAAAATAATGATAAAGAACAATGGCGAACTCCCATACATACTTTTATGTCAGTCAAATTCACGGCTAGTATCGCTAGTAATTTAGCATCATTTCCTGATATTGTTAGTCTAAGTTTTTTTTTTGGGAAGGTAGGTATAATTGTTAATAGGCTTCAAAGTTTTGTAGGTTATGTTACTGTTAATGATTGTTGAAACAAGTCTTAGAGATTTTAATTATTTTATCTGCTTAATTAGGTAGGCAAGTAAGTACTTATGCGTGATAAATATAATGTTTCAAGATATTGTAGGTACCTACCTATTCAATTACCTATCTAGTGTAACGGACTAGGCTTTTGAATAAGAATTATTTTCAATCTGTTACTGCCTGGCGAGATTACAAAACAATATGTTTAGATATGCTGCTGCTGTTTCACTGTGCAGGGAAACAGTTGTCCCATATTAGCACAAATATTTAACAACAACTCCTTATACTAAATATTTTATTTACACAAACCTTTGTTTCTTTCGTATTTATTAACCAACACGCCCTATGTACTATTATTATTTCTTTACAACCTGGATGACTGGTAGATAATGCTTTTTAGCATTAAGTCCTTCCTTTTACCTACACTATTTTTGTGCAAAACAATTAAATAAATTAACATACCCTATCTTCCTCCATAAACTATAATGCATTGTATTCCCTTTGCTAAGAGTATAATGTTTTGTATAGAGGTTTTATATTGACGTACAATTTTGTCTATGGCACAGTCTATATTATTATTCTGTTTATCGCAAGGAGGTTGAATTACGTTTACTGTTAAAAGATTTAACGCAAGTAAGCTTAATTCAACATCCTTTGGTTTAAAAAACTGGGTGGGAAGTATACTGTGTTGACAATTTTGACGTCCAAACCGGAAACGTCATTGTAATATATATTTTTTTTCACCCATTGGGCAGGCAACAAGGCCGGTTAAACATTGTAGGAAGGAAAAGAAGTTACAATTTCATGTTTTTTAAAATTGATTTGTTAACCTGGGTTTTTTTAGCTTACAGGCTATGTTGAAAAAACGTAGAAAAATAATTACTTAAGTTCTGTAGAAATGATATGCCAAGACACTGCAAGATTTATCGCATAAAATTTCTGCCTATGTTCTTTATATCGCAATATTCTTGTTTGTGATTTTTTAGGC
Source organism: Alsophila aescularia (assembly GCA_946251855.1). Taxonomy (NCBI): domain Eukaryota; kingdom Metazoa; phylum Arthropoda; class Insecta; order Lepidoptera; family Geometridae; genus Alsophila; species Alsophila aescularia. Next base: position 48,467,092 of record OX276378.1, read on the forward strand.
CACTAAGACCATAGTCCGGGTTTAGTTTACATACCCACCCACATACATACATAAAAGCTGGTTAAAATCATAAACCTCCTTTTTGCTTCGCCGTAGTCGGGTAAAAACAAGCATCACTCACTTTCTAACAGCGGCTATAGTTTCTTTGTTTTTAAATTTCTTGAACATGTTGGTGTAAGTAAGAGTCTTCATGAAAACTTCTGAAAATTCCTGTTCTTCTTCAGCCGACTCATTCTGTGCTTTCCGGTGTTCTAAAAGCATATCGACTTCTGATATTAGCAGAGTCTCAGCATTCTCAAACTCTGAAATGTGAAAAACAGATTGATGTCAAGGGCATGGGGTCCTCAATGAGATTTTGGGTTACGAGATTGAGGGAGTTTAAGATCAAGAAGTAATTGCGCACTGTTCACGATATCGACCTTTAGGAAACTGCAAATCTGCAGCATCTTCCTCAATGACATCTTGTACTGGCCCGGACATATCTGAGCTGTTGATTGAGCTAGGAACTTCGTTAGATATTATTCTTAGATAGATATATGTGAAACCTTGTATTGTAGATGCTAGTTGCACAAAATGCTGCGTTTTCGTAAAATTGTACTTTGAGTTTTATCTAATTTTGGTTCGCAAGATTCAAAGTAAACCCGAAGGCCGAAAAAAAAACAACAACCACAACCGGTGCTGCCACCACAGACTACAGGACAGAGTGCTGCCAACTGCAGCCCGATTACAGAACTTGGTTACAATCGGATTATCACTTTTTTCATAGCAATTTCGACTCTATCACTAAGTGATATCGATACTGACAATCCGATTGAAGCTAAGTTATGTGGTCGGGCCCCTGCAGTGCGATTACGTAATATTGATCATGACGGTTTCAAGCCGTAAAATTCAATAATGCTGTACGATAGAGTCGATTTTGCTATGAAAAAAGTGACAATCTGATTGCAGCCAAGTTCTGTGGTCGGGCCCCAGCAGCCCGATTATGGCCCCAGCAGCATGATCAACATTACGTAATCGCACTGCGGAACCATCATCTTTGTAGCTAAGTCTCATGCAAAAAATTGCCAGATCACCACATTATTTTACCCTAAAAAGTAGCTAGAAGTTGCCAAAGTTTAAAAAATACTAGGTATATGAAATACTAATCATTACTACCCTTTAAATTCATCCAAACTCTACAGTTCTGTATTTTTGAGTATAGGTAAGTCTGTTTCTTGGGTAGATCAATTTTTCATGATATTAGGGCACAATAGATGAAAATTGTGTTATGAAAAAGATGTAAACATAGTGAAATAGCTAAGAGAATGAACATAATTTTCCGTTCCGATAAGCGAACCCATTAGGGGAAACCCTTGCTAAGGGACCTTTCCTTGGGCGTGTTCCGAAATGCGCACCCCTTGCTTCTATATTTATGGTCTTGCTTAAAAATACTTTCACTCTTTGCAAAATGCCGGCTTCACCCACACCATCTCTCACGTCTCACATACAAACTGGATCCCACAAAATAAAAAGTAAACTCAAAATCATACAAGCACCCATAAACACATAAATTAAGTTTTTTTACTATATGACGTGTGTGGTTAGAAAAAAGTCGAAATGTCGAAAACTTGCTAGAAAAAGTAGCTAAATTTTTTAGCTACATTTTTTTTTGGATTTGTAGCTGAAGAGGGTGCATAATAAAGGGTTCTAAGCTAACGTATGTTGCCACCTTGGTTTTTGAAAAGGGGCAGTTGGACAAGCTAGAAAGGGCTAGATACAGCACATTTTGCCATCAAAATAGCTGCTAGAAAGGGCTAAAAAAATATTACTTTTACGGCTAAAATTCAGTAAGTATTTTGTGCTCAATGTTACATTTGCATATATATCGAGCCTTATCAAATAAAATGGCAAAAAAATATATAATTTAGTTGTTTATTTGAAATTTTGTACCTAAGTACTTTCAGAAAATGCAACAAACTTGTTAAACTGAGTTATTAAAAATCGGAGTCCACATCGGAATCTTCCAAAATAGTTTCCGCAGAAGCAGAAGAAGTTTTTTATTCTTTCAGGTGGCACCTTGTGTGAACAGCAAACTCTCAGTCGTTTTAAACCCCAACGTATATGTAGCATGAATGTCACACGAAAAGGGCTAGATTGCTCTTTCCTAAATCAACAAAAGCCCGAAAAGGGCTAAGGTGGCAACGCTAACCACAACACAGTGCTCGCACAGAGTAACAGATTAGAGATATGTAGCTGGCCACGGAGTCCCTATCTATACCTATAATATTACACGGTCAATAATACGCAACCAATATTACGTAGATTGGCTCCGTAATATCAGGGTGTACATTATTAGGTTGCGTATTATTGTCTTAGCATAGATAATTCAGTAAAAAAACACTTTATAAGCACACGGGCTGCAATGTTGTGGCCTCCTAGGAGTTCAAAACTGGACACGAGGTGAATGAATAGCCGGCGGAGCTATAGCTCTATTCATTCTGATTCTAAATCCATGGGCCGTGTAATATCCATTGATTTAGGAAATTTTATTTTACTCTATGGAAATATCACCCCGAGCCGTAGACCCGAGTATGTACTGCTGCAGTGCTATTACGCAGTGTTGATCATATCGGTTTTAAGCCATCAAATTCATTAGTTGCCTTGTGAAAAATGTGACAATCTGATTGAAGCCAAGTTCTGAGGTTGGGCCCCTGCGGCCCGACCACATAACTTGGCTTCAATCGAATTCTCAATATCGCAACCACTATGCCTTGCGATAGAGTCTAAATTGCTATGAAAAATGTGATAATCCGATTGTAACCAAGTTCTGTAATTGGGCCACTGTAGTTTAGACTTGTCATTGAATAGCAATAATAATGAAAGGACACACATACCATAAAAACCATAGATTCTAGAATTTTGGTAGTAATATTCTAGATCATTGTTAAAAACAATAAGATTGAGCGAGACGAATATGCATATTTTTTATCCTTTTCGCTTATACACCTGTTTCTGATGGGAACCAGTGATTACTGGCTCCCAACATAAAATAATGTCAGCTGGCGGTAAGTTGATGGCAAATTATTTGTAAAACTGAATTTGTGACGATTAATTCATAATTGTGTGTATTTATCAGTGTAACAGATAATGTATACTAGCTGTATTATGCGGCGTTTTTGATTCATTATGTTGTACAAACCGACCTGGGGCCTGATTCCAAAGTGAGGTTCGGTTAATGCCACTTTGACCATTCATTGCCACCGATCACTCGTTTCGAATTCACTAAGCTCAGTGAGCATATGAAAAGACGTCATCAAGGCGATGATTACTCAACCGAACGGAAACAGACATTTTACTAGGAAATACAAAACCGTATTGGTATATAAACTAACGTGAGCGTGATTCATTATATATAGATATGTTACGACTGTCACTCACGAGTTATTTCGTCGAAAAATTTGACCGGTGTGCAAGTCCGCTGTTGCTGAGCATGCCCTGATTGAAGAAACTAAGCATTTCTTTGGATTTGACAATGCTTCCGTACTGGCGAGTGAAAGATTTTTCGTGCCGCGGAAGGTACGGGAAGCCATTGAAATTAGTCGGCATCCAAACTTCAACAGGGACTGCGGCTGGGTAATACCTTCCACATGGAAACCAGTGCTAAAAATAGCTTCCACCGAAAGTGAGCCGTTTCTCCGCGAGGAGGACAATGTCGTCAAGTGGTGTGAGGACCCTGCACTCTTTGTGTACGCCAGCGACATCAGTGATGATGGTGCGGGCGCAGGTGTGCTTTCATCTGGGCTGGGGTTTCCCCCGCCTGCAGCACCTGTGACGCCAGCGCCACTGACGTAACGGGTGACATGCGCGGCAATGCGCAGTTCGCGTCGTGCCCTCACTACGCAAACTCCTGAGGATGGACGTCGTTAACGTCCGAACACTGGTCGAATTGTTCGACGAAATAACTCGTGAGTGACAGTCGTAATATATATATATATTTATTACAAAACCGGTAATTCAAAATCAGAATTTACAAGGAATTCAGTAGCAATGAGTTTTGTCAACCGAAGAGCATCCGTTGCGTTCATTGCATTTACTATCTAGCAGCGTTTGGTTAGTAAAGATCATTGATAATGCATAGTTACTGTAAAGTTTATATTAGCCAGGTGACAAATCAGACGAACGAGTTGCAAGCAATGACTACTTTATTTCCGCACACCCTCACTTGGAATTAATAACAAATCTACCCACATCCCCCTCTTAAATAAACAAGCATTATAAAACGATAATTAGATAACTAATTACTTATAACAAACAAAATCATATTAATTTGTAACAAAACAATTGAGGCCGTTATTATCGTTTTGTAAAATAATAATCAACCTATAAATAATTATTTAATCATAACTTCCTACTAACTATCTAAACTACCAACTCACATTTATTAACTTCTTACATAAATTACAAAGACTGTAGATTGGTAATTTACCCTAATCTCCCCTTTATTTTTAAGAACTAAAAAGTCTACGGAATTATGCTACGAAGTTTCCTATTATTTAATAACTCGGCCGGCGATGGCAGATTTTTCACTAATCGGAGTGTTTAAAAATTCTAACAGTGCTAACCGGAAGTCGGAACTATCAAAAGTTGTTTTTCTTAGCATGGATTTTACTGTCTGAACTGCTCTTTCTGCTTGACCATTTGACTGTGAATATCTAGGTGATGCTGTCTTATGTTCAAATTTCAGAGTATGCTAATTTCTTTAAAAGTTTTGCTTGAGAATTCTGGCCCATTGTCTGACATAACTACTTCCGGGACTCCTTGCCTGCCAAAAATGATTTTTAATTTATTGACAATAGTCGGCGATGTCAAATTTTCAATTAATTCTATTTCTAAAAATTTACTGTAGTAATCAACGACTAGTAAATATGATTTCCCGTTGTAATGGAACACATCAGTACCTACTTTAGACCACGCTCGGTGGGGTATCTCGTGTGGTATTAAGGGTTGTTTACTGTTCTCCTTGTGGTAGGTAAGGCAAGCTTGACAATGTGATATCATGTCCTGTATTTGTGAGCTCATATTTGGCCAATACATTATTTCCCTCGCTCTAAGTTTTGTTTTTGCTGCACCTAAATGTCCTGTATGTACCTTTTTCAACATTTCCTTTCGCATGCATTTTGGAATTTTTTTTTTCACCCTTCCATATCAATTCGTAAGCAATACTTAGTTCGTCCCTGCAATCCCAATACGGTTATAGTTTGTTTATTAAATTATTTTTTTCTAACGGCCATCCTTTCTTAATTATTCTCATGAGTTCTCGCAGTTCTTCATCTTATTTGGTATTTTTCTGCAATTCTAAAAAATGAGAATCTGATAAGGGGTTACTAGTGGCGATCGCGCATACCTGCGCGCGTACGTCTAGCTCGTCACGCGGCTCGCTATAAGTGCCGCTACTTGGGGCGACTGCACGAGACAACGTGTCAGCTATGTATAGATACCTGCCCGGTTTATATACTAACTTGAAAGTGTATGGCTGTAATCTCATGAGCATTCTTTGCAACCTAGCTGGTGCTTCTGCAATGGGTTTATTTATGATGCTAATTCGAGGCTTGTGATCAGTGGCCCAATTACATAACTTGGCTACAATCGGATTATCACTTTTTTCATAGCAATTTCGACTCTATCGCAAGGCATTAGTGGTTGCGATACTGAGAATTCGATTGAAGCCAAGTTATGGAATCGGGCTGCTGTTTCAATTGTTATATCACTTCTTCCATATATGTATGTGTAAAATTTTTCACATGCAAACACACAGGCAAACAGGAGCCCAATTCTCGCACAAATAGACATATGTCGAATTCGAGATATGTCGGAAAAAAATGGCGTATGTCGATACAAAACAAATTTTTGTATTCTCGGAAAGTCACGATAGAGATATGTCTACGCCCAGCGCTCGACATGCAACGAGTGGTCCGGAGCAGTAGACTTTTGTAAGTCAAATGAGAAGTTAAACCGTTTCTTATCTGTAGTCGAACTAAACTTGAACTCTCTTCTTGTAAAATAATAAAATATAACCGAAATCTTAAAAATTTCAGATGATTTTACTGAGGACGATTTTTTGACGATTTTATCACGTTATTTGTGAAATTACTGAGGATTTCACAAATAACGTGGTTGAGGCAAAATTATTATTTTTAATTTGTTTTCTTCATCTACGCTAAGTACTATAAAATAATAAAACTTGTATTATTATTATTTTTATTTATGACTTAGTTTTTGATCTTTGTTTTATATATATTTCTAAGTAGGTAATACTAATCATCTTAGCTTAACGGTAAAAGTAGTAAAAACACGTACGAACAATAGTATGTGACCGCTCATTAACCGGCGGGTCGATTTCCTATCTTGTTGCAATCAGATTTTCATTATCACGTGCACTTAATGCGGCGCGTTAGAGTTGATATTGCATTGAAAATCTGATTGCAACAAATCGCATTGGTTTAGGTAATTCCATATAATCGGATAGCTAATTGGGAAGTGCTTGAAATTTGAGTTGCAATATTTCACCTTGAACGACAGACAGACAGACCAACAAGAAAGTGACTTAATAAAAACGTGGTAAAAAACATCATAGTCTCAAAAAGAAGATTAACATAGTATTTTAATTTAACCAGGTATACTGTGGGCTCTTGGACTATGAAACTCCTTCTGCCTCGGCTACTGTTTTACTAAAGGTCGAGAACTTTCCTTGCCGCAGCTCCTCGTTAGCCTCTATTAAAGTTAATAATCTTAGCTTCTGCGCCGAAGAAGGATAACTTTTGCTTATTTTTTCCATGTCTAAAACAATAAATATCTCACAACAAACAAACAAGCAAGATCCCATGCCATGCATTAAAAATATTTAAATTCGACATTGTAGAAAACACGTTTCGTTTCACGCGAGTACTTTTAGAGTCTTTTCTGAGTTTAAGGATAGAATTTGAAACATAAATTCTCGGTCTGAAAAGTGCCTACTTTGCACAAATTGATGCAATTATGTATAAAATGTATCTAGTATTCATTAATATCATCATCTGCTATTATTTTTTCCGTAATGTTGATATTTCTCGATTTTAGGTCAACACAGTCGAGAAAATGGAACGTATTTACAGATGTGTACGAATAAGTCTATGACAAAAATCTCTATAATCACTGAGAATGCGATTTTTTGATCCTGTCGACATTTTGGTGACATTACTCGTAGAGATTTAAGATTAGAGATAATCTCGAATCCGACATATGTCTATTTGCGCGAGAATTGGGCTCCTGCTCCTTTTCTATCTGCGCGTACGCTTGTTCCGTTTTTGATAGTGACTTTCAAGCATAACAAACCGGCAATCCATTTTGCATCAAACATGCACCTAATCTATGTTTACTTGCATCTACAGATATCGTCATTGACTTATCTAGGCTATAATATTGTAAAACTGGCGGATTTGTGACTGACTCTTTTAGTTCATCAAAACATTTATCGTGTATTTCGTTCCAATGCCAAGCAATGTATTTTTTTAACAGTTCTCGTAAAACGTGAGTTTTATCAGATAAGTTTGGTATAAAACTTCCTACGTAGATAACTAGACCTAAAAACCGTTCCAAATCTTTAATGTTTTCTGGTTTTGGCATATCAAGTATCAGCAATGTGTGAGAATTATCTGGCTTAATGCCATTTTGTGTTATGGCGTGTCCTAAGTACTTAATTTCGTTTAAACCTATTTTGCATTTTTCTCTATTTAGTTTCACATTTATCTCTATACACCTGTCCAAAACTTAAAGTAAACGCTTATCATGTTCCGTTTTCGTTGCACCATAAACCAGCAAATCGTCCACGAACAGTTCCACACCCTGTATGTCATCAAAACATTAATATAACCTCCGATGCTGACGAAATTCCAAATGGTAATCTTCTAAATTTATACGTACCAAATGCCGTGTTAAAAGTACAAAGATCAGTTGACTCATTAGGTAGCTTTGTCTGTTAGAAAGATTGTTTACAGTCTAGAGTGCTAAAAAACTTAGCTCCCGAGAGCTTCGAGGTTATCTCATCCAACGTCGGCAACTTAAAGTGTTCACGTTTTATATATCTATTCAGGTCTCGCGGATCTAAACAGATACGTATATCACCGTTTTGCTTTTTGACCACGGTCATACTGTTAACCCAATCCGTGGGGCCTTCAACCTTCTGAATGACCCCCTGCTCCAGCATCTCATCTAGCTTCTGCTTGACGTCATAGCGGAGCGCCACGGGCAGCTTGCGCGGCGCATTAACCACCGGCCGCGCGTCCTCACTCAGCTGTATCCTATACTCGCCCGGCAGACTTCGAAAACTATCGGGTATTCGTCTAATATACAATTAGACGAATATATGAATATATTGGTTTATTCTGCCCCTCGATCGCTAAAATCCGCTTGACTAAATTCATCTGTTGACACGATTTCTTCCCTAATACAGGTGGCGAGTCCACATCGACTATTACGAATTTGATTATGTATTGTTTATTTTTACATTGTACTTTTAGTGAACATTTGCCTTTAACTGTAAGAGTTTTACCTGAGTAGCTAACTAGTCTAGTGTTTGTTGGCGTAAGATCACTCTCTTTAACTCCCGTTAGCGACAGAAATCTGGATGGCAACACGTTTGCGTCAGCTCCGGTGTCCAGCTTGAATTAGATTCAAGCTTGCTTCAAGTTGCTATTATTTATACACAAATCTACTAACCATCATCATCACCAACAATCGCATTAACCTCAGTACGTACTTGATCAGTGGAGTTATCCTGCACTGCAAACACGACGCGGCACACCCTCGCAAAATGATTCATTTTATGACACTTAGCGCATCTCTGCCGTACGCTGGGCAACGCAACCTTTCATGATTTAAACCACAATAGCCACACGATTTTTTTATTCTGGGACCACGGGTAACCACAGCATTCTGAGAGCGTGCAAACGGAGCCCCCCCCCCCCCCTGCCTGCTGCGCACTGCTGGTGGCGGCAACGGCGGGCTGCCGGCCGGCCGAGGGCGCCTGCTGCCGCTGTCCCGCCCACTGCGATTGCTGGCGCTGCCCGCCGACTCGGCGCGCGCCACAACTGCACACGGCGCGCGAGTTCTGCCCCTCTCGATGCACCCAGTGTACAGCACACTCCTGGCTTTGCTTGCTATCTCGTTTTTCTACAGCATGAATTTGTCTTTCTGATTCCTCTTCAGATTTGACTGTGCTCGCCTGTGCACGAGATATTTCAGCTATACTGCAAATGTCTAACGCTCTCTTGAGCGTTAAATCCGATTTCCGTAGCAGTGGTTCTCTCATTGCATCCTGTACTAATCCGCAAATCAATCAATCGGATGAGGTTCGTAGGGATGAGGTCGTCTTTCAGCGCTTCGAACTCGCACGACATCGCTAGCTTGTTCAATTCAAATGCGTACTGATCGACCGACTCATAATCTTGTTGATTTCGTGTAACGAATTTATGTCGCTCAATAGTCAGATTATTTTTCGGTGTAAAAAACTTATCAAATTCTTTTAGTGCGGTATCGATAGTCGGATGTTTTTCTTCTGGAAACTGCTCATACACATCGCGACATTTCTCACCGATCACATGAAGAAAAATGCTTAACTGCACATCTTTATCTTTGGTACTCAATTGACACGCTTTGTGATATGTTTGAAATGTTTTTTCCATCGTATACAATCCCTGCTCAGATAGCCCGACGTAACGCTAGACAAGTCTTTTTCGAAGCAAAATGGCGGTGGAAGCTGAAGCAACGATTCAATTTTTTACGATTCACTTTTACACTTTTAATTTTTTCTCCGCACACTGTCCTATACTTGTGATCGGTTATTTGTCCTGTAAACTGTGTTTTTATATAACTTGTATAAATTTTGAGATCGTCTGCGCCATGTAAAGTTTATATTAGCCAGGAGATAAATCAGACGAACGAGTTGCAAGCAATGACTACTTTATTTCCGCACACCCTCACTTGGAATTAATAACAAATCTACCCACAGTTACTATGAAACTTATAGTTCTAACACCTACCTAGGTACACTTTGTTTCATGTTTTATCGTGCCATGAAATTGTGTTGTTTCTGTAAAAGGTAGGTTTAATGACATGTATGTATGTGGTATTTCATAGAACCTACCTATCTATTTCATAGCTAGAGTGGGATTTTAACCCTAAAATAGAAAAATACGTACAGGTTTTAAAGTCTCGTAGTTTTCTTACAAAGCCTAATTATGTGAAGTTCTACTAACAACGAGTGGTCAATGCAAATATAAGAAAAACGAAATCAAGTGTAAGTATAAAATATCATGTAAAAATGTTATAATTTTCACATAAATTGAGATTTACACTATCCTATGAGCTCGGAAAGTGGAGATCTATCGTTCTTATGAACTGCAGTTCTATGTGCATCCACCTGAAACAAAAGATTCAATATAGCAAGGTACTTGTCTATCAAGTCCTAGGCTATAATTATCAACTGTTGAGCTCCCATTTGTTCGTCTCTCCAAGTCTTTATCATTTTTGTGCACTGGAATCTACAACGATACATAAGAAATAGATAGATACAATTCACTTCTATATAGGTACAAAGCAAGAGGTTTAATCTAGAAATACATTTCTAAATCACAAATATATTTCTTTCTTCGTTTTTTGGCGTTTTATTTATTTATTGATTTAATTGTTTTGCACAAAAGTAGTGTACAAGGAATGACATGTTTTCATTCACAGCATTTTTACTCGACGGCATAGATTATTTTCAGTCGAAGTTTAACTTTACCCGAGAAGCACTATAGTCACTATACCTACAGGAACATGGTATTATTAAATATGCAGTCGTAATCATTATTTGAAGTAGGTAAGTACATTATTGGTGAGAAATAATATCAATGTTTAGATTTTCTTACAGAAACGTACAATCTACAAAAAGGTTATTGGCATATTATTAGATCACTACAAAACTTACGATGCTAATTAACTTTTAATTATACATAATATCTACACGGGAACAAAATTAAAAGCGAGAGAGAAAAAACAGAAAATTTGTTGGAGGGCGATTGCCGCCATTGGTTGTCTGGCGCGCCACCCACAGATAATCACTCGAACATAAAACCCAGCAAAATTTGAAAAGTCCTATTTCTGCTAGAAGTATTTGTAGGCTAGGTTTAGCTTAATTCTGCCGCATAGTTACCGGTTTCCCGGTTTTAGTGTTGATTGCGGGTGCTCGACGGGTGTTAAGTGTTTAGTGAATTCCAAAACCTTCACGACCGTCAAGTGCTCCCGCAATGGGTGCTCGGTGGCAATCACTCAACCTCACTTCTTAGGGAATCAGCCTGCTGAGCAGAAAAATGAAGCCATAACCTTTCATCGGTAAGTGAGCATGTTTTCTTAAGTTTGTCGAAGTACGTATTTGAGATAGAAAACGTTCGTATCATTTGTAATCAGTTGTTTTCTTAGTTTAAGTAGCGACGATTCTTGCATGATTTCAATCCCATCCAGATTTTAGTGGAATCGTTTTCAAGAGTAGCGAATTGCGCGTTGCGCGTATCGTAATATTAGATCGGAATGGATATAGTTGATAGATAGATTCAGGCGTTACTTCGCGGAAATCCATAGTTAAAATGAATCAAGTAGAAATTATCGGAATGGGATGGTGTTCGAGGGTAAGAAAGCAATGAGCAATTTTCCATTAGGCATTGTCAGTTTAGTTCTTTCATCGTCAAGAGATGGCACTCGCGTAACTTTTGGTATTTACTCAACTGAACGCAGTAATCGAAAGCAGGTAAAAACAGCGTTATAACGTAAAAATTAACAAACCACGAGGGAATCAAACGAACTATTTTTCTTCTTTTTTTTAAATTTAATGTTGGCAGTTTTGACATATTCAGATTTAATTTACGCCTTAAAAGCAGATAAATTAAATCTAAATAAGACGGTTCTTTGTATCATTAGCTGTAATTTATAATATAGAATATCAAGAAGGCAGAAAATACTTCCAATAAACACTATAAGTAATGAATTTGTTACAAAACTGACGCACAACTTGCCAAAAACAAGGGAACCGAGAACTTCATACCCGCCAGTAAGAGTAATTCAAAATCTTTGGTCATACCAAACGTAGTTCTATGTACTTATAGAACTTCCTTGGTCATACCAAAGAACTGTCACAGAATACCTAATAATACTACGATACTGTTACCAAAACTATCGTCAACGCCATCTAGCGAGAGATAAATAATCCATAAATGACACTTGGAAAACCGCTCATTTGGAAAAAAACGAACACCGGGCAACCGGCCGCGTTCACTTACACGTTCGAGGACGCAATCATCCGCGCGATCGCTCGAAATCGTTCACGGCATCGTCGGACGTACGCATGGGTTTCCCACAGATTAAGTATCAGAATGGATAGAGCTATTAAAAGTTGCCGCTCCGCCGGGCCATTCGTTTACGCGTTGTCTTGTTTCTTTGTCTTTTACACGGATCGTCCCCTTGAGTGAATGAGAAAGCTATTGTAAGATTGGCAACCTCGCACTGTCCGTGTGCCTCGTGCCGATTGTTGACCTCCTAGGAGGCCATAACCAGTATATACAAAGTACTCTGTGGCCATAACATTGCAACCTGTGTGCATATAAATTGTAATCCTAGTGAAATATCTTTGCTAAGACTAGACATTCTAGCTAAATAATAAAACTATGTCGTGTTGTGCTGTGTTTTGTGCATCAAGAACAACAAAAGGAGAAGTAAAAGATCCGGAATTATCATTTCACACGTATATCTTTACTGGCTATTATATATTCACATTAAGGATACACATAATTAACATCATATAATTACCTCGTGGTGATGATTAACTAAGCATTTAAAAGCTTTAATCTAAGTTAAAGCTTTAATCTAAGTTAATTAAATGCATTGTTTTCCGCCTCCAGACTAGTGATGTTCCTACAGCGCTAATACTACTTTGTCGATGTTTGCTAAATCCATATGCTTGCTTAATCAATATTATTGTCAACCATTGACCGTTTATTCTTCTTTCGCTGAATGGATTTCGATGATATTTTGTAAGGAAGGATATTGACTGGGGTATATTGGGCACAACTGTACCAGCTTGACCCCACGATTTTAGGAAAGCGGGTAGGGGCAACAGGTAGGGGGGGAGAGAGTGGTACCACTCCTGAGAGTGGGAGGGGGAGGATCTCTCCCCTCTCTGAGATATGTTTTTTAATATATATATTTTGCTATTTTTTTCGAAGTTTTACGCTTCTGTTTAGTGCTGTTTTTTTACGTTAGAACGTGAAGGAGGGCGAAGCCAAGCAAGCAAAAAACATATCTCAGAGGGTGAGAAGATCTAGCCCCCTACTTTTACGCTTCTGTTAAGTGCTGTTTTTTTAAGTTAGAAGGCGAAGGAGGGAGCGAAGCGAAGGAGGGAGCGAAGTGAAGCAAGAAAAAATAACATATCTCAGAGGGTGGGAAGATCTAGACCCCTACTCTCAGGGGGTTCTTCACTGGAAGGGTGAAGAACCCCCTGAGAGTAGGGGTCTAGATCTTCTTCTTATTTTTTCTACCCGCTCCCTCCTTAAATCGTGGGCCGAGCAAGTACAGTGGTCCCTCAAAGTGCCTCAAAGACAGGTGTCAACCTCATGGGTGCAATAAGAACGAATTTATTTGAAATTTCATTCCTGAAGAAAGGGTGATGGTGGCGGGAACATTTGCACGCGCGCGTCGCAGCTAGTTATTAATAAGTATTTAACTTAAAAAAATAAAATGTTTTGTTGTAGGTTTCCAAAATGTCTGGAAATCAGAAATCAGTGGATAAAAGCTGTAAGGCGTGAAAATTGGGAGCCGATTTAATACTCCAGGCTTTGCTCGAAACATTTTAATATATCCAGCTTTGTGACTGGATTGTCAATAAAGAAACTTAAAACAGATGCAGGACCTATAAAAATATCCGATATATTATCAACCGGTGAATAAAAAAATAAAACAGTGTGAACACAGAAATGCAAACCTGGATTTGACTCCTAGGAAACGGAAGAGGATAGAAGTGTGTGGAGTGAAGTCAGAAGATCTTTCTACAACTTCCAGGCGCGCAATGAAAGTTTTAACATTTTCTTATATTTTTCAAGTGTTGGTTGAAATACCTATTTTACAACAATTTCTTAGGTACTTCAGTACTTAAGAAATAACAAAATAACATCATATAATAAAAAAAAACATGTAATAAAATTACACACAGTACGCAATATGACTTATACTTTGCCACTTTACTTCGAAGTAACAGAAGTCAGCTTTCCATCAAATGATTGCTTTAGATTGTAGAATTTTAAATAAAGGCACTATTTTTAACGCACTATTAACCGGGCCGGCCGCCATGCCGATTTCAAATCATTCAGTGCGCACACAGACGGGAAAACCATATATTTAAAATCCTAAGCCCTCTGTTGCGAGTTGCGACATCCAAATTAATGGAATGCGTTATCGGTGGTCATCTATCATAATATGTATGTCGCCACGAACCCCACAATAACAGGGATCTCTACCGATACGATAACAACCGATAAGGTGTTAGCCTCCTTTTTTGTCTGTCGTCTGCGGAAATCTTGCAAGTCTCTTTTGAGTTACTCTTACATATTATTGTAAGTATTCCATGTGGTTTGCATAGCAAAAGTCAAGTGTAACTTATTGTAGATATTATAGCGTGCTCCTGTCGAGTATCAATGAGATAAGTATTTATTAAATTTATTTCATAATTAAATTGTATTATTTAATAACTTGCCTTACCATGTCCATAGAATCCAAAAAATAAGAAGTCATCGTATTTTCTTATTTTCGTAATTTCTGTTTAGAATCAGCTGGATTTAATACAGTCAAATTAACACTACATGAATCTGTCTGAAAACATTAAACATTGTTATGATAACAACACTGAAAAACTGCTACTTATGAGTATTATGAAATTATTTTTAGCATAAATATTATTTCCTATATTTTCATGCACTGCGGTTTTGTTTAGATATGTTTTTATCGATATGGTCGGCACAAGCGATCACTTCCCTACTCACGCACACTAATGCAGATCCGGAAACTCACACCAACATAAAATGGACATGCTACCCAAGCTTTAGCTACATCCATTCTGATACTTAATCTGTGGGTCATCCGAAACATAGTAGGGGAGGGGAGGAATAGTATGAAACTGACACTTGACAGTTGTCAGTTCTATGTGGACGTCCAAAGTCGTTCACTAAATCCGGGTGATTAAAAGTGATAATCCGATTGTAGTCAAGTTATGTCAATTCCATAACTTGGCTACAATCGGATTATCACTTTTTTCATAGCAAATTCGACTCTATCGCAAGGCATTAGTGGTTGCGATACTGAGAATTCGATTGAAGCCAAGTTATGGAATCGGGCTGCTGATTCCATAAGGAGTGAGGTTGAGTGATTGGCACCGAGCACCCATTGCGGGAGCGCTTGAAGGTCGTGAAGGTTTTGGAATTCACTAAACAGTTTACACGCACCCGTCAAGCACCCGCAATCAACACTAATACCGGGAAACCGGTAACTATGCGGCAGAATTAAGCTAAACCTAGCCTACAAATACTTCTAGCAGAACTTTTTCTGCTATTATTTTCAAATTTTGCCTGGTTTTATGTTCTAGTGATTATCTGTGGGTGGCGCGCCAGCCAACCAATGGCGGCAATCGTCCTCCAACAATCATCGTCTGAATTTATTTTCTGTTTTTTCTCTCTCGCTTTCAAGACAAGATCTATCTAAAATTTTGTTCCCGTGTAGATATTAAGTAAAATAAAATTAAAAGTTAATTACCATCGTAAGTTTTGTAGTGATCTAATAATAGGCCAATAACCTTGCTGTAGATTGTACGTCTCTGAAATAAAATCTAAACATTGATATTATTTCTCATCAATAATGTACCTACTTCAAATAATTATTACGGCTGCCTATTTAAAAATACCATGTTCCTATTTGTTATTAATCGCGGTAATAACTTGACCTGTTTAATATTTATTGTAGATTTTCATCCGAGGAATTATTGATTAGTGTATTTTATCTATTAAGTAGGTTTCTTTTCGTAGGTAGACATGAATGAGCCTCCAGATCCTGGAGGTGGTATGGATGTAACTCGGCTGCCATCTCCGGCAGCCTTACTATGGTGATGAGCACTGAGCAGGTTGATTCCGCATTTGCTCCTAAGTGCAGAGCCTTAAATAGTGAATGTATTAGTAGTTCTCGTCCGATATCACAATTGAAATTGACTGTTGATGAAGTTGATCACCTAGCAGGGCAGCGTACTCCTCCAACGTCCTCTGCTGCCTCAACGAATGTAACAGCTACATCTCCTCCCCTGCTTCACCAAGTCGGCTGCCCTTATTTTCTGTGGGTTCGTCTTTTTAGGGACGGCTAATAGTACCCTCAGATTCCTTCTGTAATTATATAAAATAACTCATAGAACTCAATTCGTAAATGCAATGAAATAGAATAATACTGTCAAAAACCTCATTATATTTTAAAATATCTGCGTAATGAGACCCCTTTTTTCGACTTCTCTTTAGGGTGCAACGTTTCGCTCAGCAAGCCAAATTCTTTTATTTTACGGCAATAAATAGGTTGTATCAAGAAATAACACCAACTAAAAAATCAAGGTGAAAGCTAGTATAAGTATGTGCCGAAAACACGTCTAACCTTTTTAGTATTATTACAGACCTTTGCAGTGCTTTATATATTTGCACACGATTCAAATAAAGAAGCAGTGTGACCAGATTTAGCAGGTTCCTGCGATTTTAGCAGGATTAGACTCTCATTTTAGCTCCTAGCAGGAATTTAGCATTTTTTTTGAAATCTAGCTTTATTTAGCAGATTCCAATAAAATGTAGGCAGGATTTATTGAACGCGTTTCAAATGCCTTTAAAGTGCACATAGTACGCTCAAGCCTATATTTGAGTTTATTGGCTTCGAGAAGCAGCTCTGATGCCAAACTAACAGATATTGAAATTTTCTGGAGACAAATTGAAAGGATTCATTTAATTAAAATTAAATGGTACTAAAATACCCTAACATTGTGAATTTTGCGCGGGCTATGATGATTTTGCTAATGCCAAACACTTATTGTGACCAAAACATTTCACCGATTAACAATATAAAAATCCAGCTTAGAAATCGATTCAAAAATAAACATGACGTGTCTGTAATTTTGCTTGCCAAAAAACGCAAAAAGGAAATATAGGAGCAAAATGGGTGTGTGAATTTCGAGCCGACAAAAATATGATAAAATTATCTCTTAACTCATCATCATTATACAAAGGATTTGCTAAGGACAGTGATGGTGACGAGTGAATTGTGTTGTAAATAGAAATAAACCGGCCAAGTGCGAGTGGGGCCACGCACTGAGGGTTCCTTTCCTTACCGCACCACTTTTTTAATCAAATCAAATCAAATCAAAACATTTATTCGCTAAAACATGGTTTGTTTATAAAACATAAGATGGCAATATTATAATTAGTACAGCATGTTTTATGCTTTGTCAGCATGCAAATATTATACAAATGGTTATATTTATTATTCTCATGTCAAAATTCAATATTTAAGTCATAATTACAATCTAATTTAATAATAATATTGTCAAAATTACCTATAAAGTGCCTTTAGTTAATTGTAAGTTTACATTTTCATCAGTCAAAAATTCATTGACACTGTAGTAACATTTAATCATCAAAATTTTATGTAATTTTAATTTGAACAAATTCGTGTTTAGCGATTTAATGTCATTAGGAATTTTATTATAAATTTTTGGAGCCATTCCAAAAACACTTTTGTGGTGTAAAGCCGTATTATAATGTAATTAATATATTTTTTTACTTTAGAGTGTGTAATCATGCCAAGTTTGACTTTGACGATTGTTTGTATCACCGTTTAGAGCAAAGACGAAATACGTAAAAAAAAACTGTTGTTGTATAGGGATCCCTTTTTTATTGTTATTATTTCTAAATTAATCCGTCGTAACATTACAGTTCAAAAGATCATCATTACCAGCCTATCAATGTTCCACTGCGGGGACACGGGCCTTCTCTCAGAGAGAGGATGGGCCATAATCCACCATGCTGGCCCAGTGCATGTTGGTGAATGTTATATATCTGAACTTTTGAGGTTCTTGGACATACCAGTTTCCTCACGATGTTTTCCTTCACCGGTTTTGAGCGATGGTACCGAAACTGCACATAACTTATTTATATACCAAATAAGTCATTGGTCAGGGCCGAGGATCGAACTGGTATCGTCAGATTGTAAATTTCAACATGATATGGCTACCGACGTTCTCTAAAGATACAGTCGTTAAAAGGTAGGACGGACAAACATACAGACAGCGTAGGCTTAATAATAGTTGACCGTTAACACCCTCTGTGTAAGGAATCCTAATAAAAATGATAATGACAAAGTGATTCTTATCGTACAAATTGGCATTTTTATTCATATTTTCTAATATTTAAGCAATATCTGTGATAGAAGTAATTTAGCATTATTTGAAAAAGGTCTAGCATGATTTAGCAGTTTTTGACATACAGGCTAGCAGCATTTGATATTTGAATCTGGTCACACTGTAAAGAAGACAAGTTGGTTGTCATATAGAGTTATGTCATGTTTAGTCTAGGAGAGAAAAATTCTCGTATTTCTCAGAAAATGTTAAATTGCTAAATTATTAGATAAGAATTAAATTATTTATATTCCGTAAAGTGAAATGCTAGTTTTTCATTCGAGTAAACTTCTATTAATCTTCCATTAAAGCAGGACTATACTAACTTGAGATGAAGAGGCCCAATCAACCTCTCTTCAACTGGTGACCCCTCAAAGTGACCCTTCACACACCTCAAAATTTATGTTTTAGAAGGCTGTATCTGTTGGCTGTAGTGCACCGCCGCTTGCCGGTGCCTTTTTCCTGTCTACCTTGCTATTCTGCCCACTGGAACTCTGCGTGAGAGTTCCTGGCCGTGGAGTACGTGGACCTGGCCAGATACCTGCAGTTCCAGTCCCGTTTCTTGCCTTCCCCGTTTGTTCCTTGCCTCATCCAGCATTCCTGTCTTGACGTCTCGTGCATACTCGTCGTACATATTGTGATGGTGCCTAATTGTAGACTGAGGGTCGGAGATTTTAGATAATTAAAATGTGAAACATAATTTCAAGTGCTGTTCGAAATAAAAGCACGATTTAAATGGTGGTTAATACAGTTTGTGCATAAAATACCGTTCATGCATATACGTGAAAAACTAATGCCGGTTCTATACAAAGTGAATTTTTAATCCAAAGTTCAGCAAGTAAAATAATATTTTTGGAGTACTTTTTTTTCCATTAGACAGTGTTTTGTTTTTTTGAACCATTTTTGTTTTTTATCGCGTGACATTTTTCCTCAGAGTGAAATTTTTGGTGCGGTGTTCTAATGTTACAAGCTAGGTAGCTTCTATTAATACCCTATTACTGTACAAGGTTGGATGTGCCATTCGCCCACGCCACTCTATTATTTTCCAAATTTTGGTTATTAACATTTTATAAAAATGAGTATAAGCGATACTGATAATTTTTCGGTTGCAACGGGTAGTAAGGTCGTATTGAACCGAGTCTCTATTAGAACTCGCCTTTTGCAAAGATTCGCCCGGCATTGTGGTTCGCGAGTTTAGAGGCACAGTTCCAAATTAACAATATATCACAGCAATCAACCAAATTTTATTATGCAGTATCTCATTTAGACACAGATTGTGCCCGTGAAGTTGAAGATATTATCTTACAACCACCTGAGAATGATTCGTACATCAAGTTGCGCGATGCAATCATTTCTCGATTTTTGGTTTCTCACGAGGAAAAAGTACGATGCTTATTAGAGAAGGAACAGTTAGGTGATAAGAAACCGTGGTCGTTTTTCAGGCATCTGCAGTCACTAACCGGACCTATTTTTCCTGAAAACATTTTGAAGTTTATATGGGCCTTGGACATATAGACATTGTTGGTCCTTTGTCACATTCTAATGGTTTTCTTCTCGGCATGAGGACAGCGCTCAAAGAGGACATTAACGCTTCTTCCGCTGAACTCGTTTATGGAGAAACTCTTCGTTTGCCTGGTGAATTTATTTTGGCACCAGATGTTCCTATTAATACGGATGTTACAGATTTTGTCTCTGAACTCAGAAGGCACATGGAAGCATTGCGTCCTGTTCCTGCTTCGCATCACTCGAAACCGTCGATTTTCGTTTTCAAAGACTTACTCGTAGCAACGGCAACACATGTATGGTTACGAGACGACACTGTTCGTCGTTCGTTGCAACCTCTGTATTCTTGTCCGTATCGTATTATTAGGAGAAGGGACAAGACTGTTACTGCGGACATTAAGGGTCGTGAATCAATGGTCAGTATTGATCGAGTTAAACCTGCACACATAGAATCTGGTTTGTCTGCTGATGTTGTTTCCCCTTACGCATCGCGTCCGGCAATGTCAGGTGATCCTGTGGGTTCTACTGCAACTTTTGGTCCTATTGAGTTATCAGCAAATAATTTGACTTCTACTTTACCTCGTCCTGCTCCTGTTATTACTAGATCTGGCAGAAGAGTTCTATTCAGCGATATATTAGACCTGTAATATTGTTTATTTCTAAGTTACTATTAATTAAAAACTAATAGTTTTTTCGTCTTCGTAGGGGGTGTCGTAAAACTCAATTTTTATGACCCTTCGCTTACCCTTTCTTCGTGATAGATGTCAATAACTTGTGGTTTCATCCAAGACAGACCGGAAACCAACCCCAGCAGTGTGGACAAAGGTGGCGTTTTTGGATGAACCTATAATATGAAAACATAACGCCTGACATCTTACGCATAGCAAGGCAATGATTCGTCGATTCGATTGATATCACGTGAGGCGTGCTCCCCACGTGTTTCCTAAAACAAAGTTATGGATTGTTTTTAGTTTAATCAATAACAGAGCGGTGAAATTCAACAGGGGAGGAGAGCAGGACAACTTGCCCTCCCAATTGTTTCAAAAACATTCAGATCTCTAATGAAATTTATGGTCGCTATTAATGAAATCATAGAAATTATACAACTTTTTTAAATGGGCTTCCTCATTCACTCACCGACACGGAAAGAACTTAGAAAGAATCGGGAAGATGATAATAACCCATCGTTCGTCCCAAAAAACCGGGAACCAGCCCATGAATCAGCCAAAATTAGGCTTCGTATCGGATCGTCAAGCCGTTCATAAACGCTTTTTTGTTATCTATATTAGGCCTTTTTATAAGGAGAGATTCCGTGTTAATACGTTAGTATTTATTTGTAATCTAGCAATATAAGTGAAACCCTATTTAGTTGTAAAACTTTTAGTAATACAAAGTAGGTTATATTTGAAGGGGAAGAAGGGTGGGGAGGGGGGGGGGGGAGACGGACAAGGGCTCGCGACTCACCTCGCGACTCACCCGGAGGTTGCTTTATAAGGATTTCGCACCCGTGGAGGGGGAGAGAACAGTGGCCCAATTACATAACTTGGCTACAATCGGATTATCACTTTTTTCATAGCAATTTCGACTCTATCGCAAGGCATTAGTGGTTGCGATACTGAGAATTCGATTGAAGCCAAGTTATGGAATCGGGCTGCTGATCAGCCACATCTTGAAAGCGAGCGTGTTGCTCGCGCGACCGACTAACCATCACACCAGTGTGTACGATAGGAAGTCACTTTCCTTACCTTAACTCCGATGTGATTTCTTGTAGCGGCAGTAGTTTGGTTGTTAGTCCAGAGTTGTTGGTACAAAGCAACGAACTATCAATACCCTTTAGTAGCAATAGTTCGGTTAGTAATGTAAAGAAAAATACAAAAGTATTATAATATTACTGTCTCATATCTAAAGTGACGGGTGTCAAAGTGACAGGTGTCAAAGTGAAGTTGACGGGAGAGTGGGGTAAGTTGGAAAAGGTTGTGGATGTGAGGGGAGTGTCGGAGAAGTTGGGGGAGGGTGGGGGGATGTGAAAGGAGGATAGGGGAAGTTGTCAAAAAGTTAGGGGAGGATGGGATTAAATGATGAGAGGGAGGAAAAGATACCATACGAATATTGACATTAGTCATTTGACTTTAACATTTACTTTCGCCTACTTTCCTAGAGGAAAGTAGGCGAAAGTAAAAGAAAGTGAAAGGTAGACCTTTCCCCCTCTTCCCTCACTCATTACGGATTATTCCCGAAATCCCCACCATACTGACTGGACAGACTGTTCTGGTTGACTAGTAGTTTTTTTGACAGAACTGATAGATCTTTTCAATATCTTTGTTTTGGATGATAGTTGTCATCCAAAATGAAGATATCGATGAGGTATATCACTTCTGTAAAAAAACTACTAGTTTAGGATCGTTAGTTTCAGAGTTATAGCCCTTTTAAGTTTGACAGCTGTCATCCAAAATGAAGATATCAATGAGATTTATCACTTCCGTATATAAACTAGTAGTCTAGGATCTTTAGTTTCAAAGTTATAGCCCTTTTAAATTTGACAGATGTCATCCAAAATGAAGATGTCGATGAGATCTATCACTTCCGTAAAGAAACTAGTAGTCTAGGATCGTTAGTTTCAAATTTATAGCCCTTTTAATTTTGACAGCTGTCATCCAAAACGAAGATAGGTGTTGACGTATGTCTTTGACCTGACACTTTGACATCTATCACCTGTCACTTTGACATCTATCACCTGTCACTTTGACATCTATCACCTGTCACTTTGACATCTATCACCTGTCACTTTGACATCTATCACTTGTCACTTTGACACCTGTCACTTTGAAGTGCAGCTAGGTGTGAGAGCAGTGTGAAGGTTACTCGGTCGAGATCAGTCATGAGTGTGAACGTGAGAAAATACTAAGAAACGGTGTTACGGTTAGGAAAGCGAATTCCTATTCTTAATACTAGTGTGACGGTTAGTAAATTTTCTTCCTAACCATCACACCAGTGTGACAGAGCAGTGTGAAGGTTAGTCGGTCGTGATTGCTCGTCCCTACCAGTAGTGAAACAGCCGCGTGGGCGTTTTGGCGACATGAGGCTGCCGTGAAAGGGAGCTGGAGCTGGCGAGAAGCTGGAAGACCAGGAAGCGGTGCGATCAGCTCGCAAGTCGACCCGATGCGAGGGAGCAGGAGCTCCCGGCCGCGAAGACCTCCAGCACGTGGACAACAGCACGTGGACAAGCGCTCGCGCTGCCTCTATCAACCCAAACTAGAGTGGCTATAAGATTTTTATGCCATATATTTGTTATATGTTGCTATGATGCAGCTAGCAACCGTTTATTGTTTCAAATTTGATTCATTTTTAATCGACTTCACAAAAGGAGACGGTTGTATGTTCGGCTGTATGTATGTTTTTTTTTTTAAATAGCGTTGTGACGATTTGATCCTCTGAAAATTAATCGATTTTGTTTGAAGATTAATCTGTTATCGATTTAAACAGAATTTTCGAGTGTAAGCCTTGTGTTAGTGTCATAAGTAGATCAGTACATGTCTCAACCATTTTGGTATGTAAATTATGTAATGACAAAGACTTAAACTTGTGTTATACGATAAGGTATGACGTTGATTATAATCAGTAACTCTGACTGACTGCCTAATTTAGAACTTTGCAGTGAATTGCATAAGATACTGTACCTGTAATTAAGTACGTTCTTTTCAAAATATATGTACTGACATATATTTTTATGTGCTTTTATAGAGCTCGATGATCAGGACCACGGGCCACCTGTATAAGCCCTTATTTAGTTACCTATACATGTTGTCCCAGGAAGTATTGATAAGTGGAGGTGACTGTAATTAATTCTTGGATCCGTTAGCTATCAAGTAATGTAATTAAATTTTGGATATCGATGACAGATATGGAGCTGCAGAACCAAACAGTATCCCCCAATTTTGTTATTATCAGTTTTTTGGAAGCAAATTCATAGACGTCTCTACGTCAAAAATAATCAAACTTTACTTAAGTTTTAGTGCGATATTATTTTGCCTATTTTATAATAATAATAATTTCAGGGTGACAGTTTGAGTCCTTTGTGGTTTTGCCTAGCACTGAATCCTCTCAGCACTTTGTTGAAGGATTCAGGGTTAGGCTATCGGCTACGGAGAGAGGGCGAGATCATTTCTCATCTGCTGTACATGGATGATCTCAAGTTGTTTGCACTGAAACGTCCAGACTTGATGGAGTTACTGAAAATCACAGAAGTTTTCAGTAAAGCCATCAACATGGAGTTCGGTGTGGACAAATGTGCGGTCATGCATGTGCAGCGGGGGAAAGTTGTAAATTCTATGAATTTGCAGCTTTCTGAGACAATGACTCTCAAATCTCTCTCTGAGACCGAGACCTACAAATACCTTGGTATGTCACAATCGTTGGGTATCATGGACAGGGAGATTACGCAGTCGGTGAAGGAGCGCTTCTTCTGCCGCCTGACCAAAGTACTTAACAGGCTTTTGTCAGGTAGCAAAAGGGCGCGTGCCTTCAACGGTTGGGTGATGCCCTTGCTCATATTCTCTTTTGGCATACTAAAGTGGACTCAAACTGAGCTTGACGCCTTGGATAAGAGAGTCCGTCAACTGCTTACGTCACATCGTATGTTACACCCGCGCTCGTCTGTTATGAGATTGTACATACCACGGAAGTTGTCGTGGCTTTTTAAATGCCAAGAACCTCCACAACCGTGAAGTGTGCAGTCTCAGGGAGAACTTCCTAAACAACGAGTGTGGGTTGCATCGTGATGTGGTGGCAGTTGACAAGACTCTCACACCGCTCTCCTTGGCAAACGAGAATTGGCGCAAACCATCGGTGTTGAGTACCGATGACCGCAAGGACGTATGGAAGGGCAAGGAGCTGCACGGGCGGTTCTATCGGGCCTTAACAGGGCCTGATGTGAACTTGCTCGCGTCGGTGAACTGGCTACGCTTTGGTGACCTATTTGCGGAAACTGAGGGTTTTGTCTGTGCAATTGCGGACGAAGTTATCAAGACGAATAACTACCGGAAATATATTATAAAGGACGGTACGGTCGAAATTTGTCGGGCATGCCGCCGTCCCGGGGAGTCCCTCAGGCATATAATTTGCGGCTGTTCTCATCTTGCTAACGGAGAGTACTTGCACAGACACAACCAAGTAGCCAGGATCATCCATCAGCAAATTGCCCTTCGGTATGACCTTGTCGAGTCTGAGGTGCCGTACAATAAGTACGTACCGGCGCCAGTTCTCGAAAATGGTCGTGCATTGCTCTATTGGGACCGCTCTATCATCACGGACAGGACTATTGTTGCCAATAAGCCTGACATTGTGCTGGTAGACCGGTCCCAACGCCGGGCAGTGCTCGTCGACATCACCATTCCACACGATGAGAACCTCGTGAAGGCCGAGAAGGACAAGCTCAGCAAGTACCTTGACTTGGCTCATGAGGTGACCGCCATGTGGAATGTTGACTCGACGATCATTGTCCCGATAGTTGTTTCGGCGAACGGCCTTATAGCGAAGAGCCTCGACCAACATCTTAAGAGGCTCTCGCTAGATGGTTGGATTAAGGGTCAGATGCAGAAGGCAGTACCCCTTGACACGGCGCGTATAGTCAGGAGGTTCCTCACTCTGCAGCCCTAGCCACCGGTAGTTTGGGCCCTGCTCCGCTACCATTGGTACCCTAGGTTTAGGTTTTTTATAATATTTTTATCTGTTTTTATTTAAAGAAATATTGTAAAAAAAAAAAAATTAAGATAAAAAGATAAATAAAGTGAATAATAATAATATAATACTACTTATTGCATAATAATGTAGACATAACAGGAAAGGAATTACTGGTGGTCCTTACACTAGGTCAAAGGTGTCTCGTGAGGGCCTTTTACAATTTAATATCTATGTTACCACGACAAGAGCAACTTAAGGCGCTCTTCTAGGGCAGTATGTAGGTATGAAAACATTTCCTCAGCCCCCGCAAATGTTTCGAGCGTAAACACGCAGCGACCGAAAAACATTGCGCGAGTCGGGATGCCGCCGCGCATTTGGGCATGCCACAGTATAGTAAATGCAGAAGATATGAAGATCGGGTTAGGGTATAATCTGGTTTATCTTTTCGCTATATTGGGTGGGTACGAAAGAAAAAATAAATTTGCTTTTCTACTGAGTACGTTTAATTATTATGTAGGTACCTAGGTCTGAATTATTATTGTAATTGCAATCTAATCTTATAATAAATATCCAAAAGTTTGTGTGCATTTATGTATACTCAATTTGATTTATTTCAGATATAAACATTCATATTTGTTAGTATACCTATGTGTGTCACCATTAAGCACTGATATGGCTGAATGTATTTTGATGAAATTGTGTATAATCTTATCATCATCATCCATCATCATTTCTCCACGCAGGTAAAACCACTGGACGCAGCTAATAAACGTATAGCTGTAATAATATCATACTAATAAAGTTTGTGTGCCTATTTATGATTGAAACTATGTTATCTATATCAGTTGAACGGATTTGGAAGAACGGCTAAAATTAGAAAGTGTGATATGGCATATTATTTTTAATGTATGTATAAACTAAAATGATTCACAATATTGTCACTCTGTAATGTCGTACGGGCTATTGCTATGAGACAATGCTGCTGACACCAATAGAATTTTTGTATTACAGAAACGTGCTGTACGTTTCTATAGGCTTAGCCCCAGAGAATCGCTAAGAAACGTCTTTTCACAAGTGATTTTTTTAACATTGCCTTGTTTATATGTCCTCTTAGATATTTTGTACACTCGGAAACATTTAAACAGGATTACAACATGCGAACAATGTCACAACTATGATACAAGGCACAAGTATAAACTTGTGCTGCCAAAAACTAGGCTATCAAAAATTAACCGATCCTTTTTTAAAAACTATGTTCGTTTTTATAATTCACATGGAGTGGAATAATTTGTGTGAGCGGATAATTTGTGATTTATACACAATTTTATCACAAAACACTGCATTATTTTTGATGTTTTATGAGAACTTGACAGAATTGAAACGACGAACAACGTCTAGATCTTGTTGCGATGTGGCGGCCGATCGGCTTAACATGGTGTACGTGAGAAGCGGCTTGTGCAAACGAGTGGATCGGAATATTTTAGTTGCTTCTCTGTAGATTTCATCATCATCATCAGCCTAGATATCTGTCCACAGCTAAACGTAGGCCTCTTCTTATGAAAACAATACTATTAATTCTGACAGCGTATTTAAAACTAAAGTAAAGGAATTTTTAATGCAAAAGGCATATTATAGCGTTAAAGATTTTTAAAGTGACAAGGCTTTATGGCTGAATTTGGACTGTACCATAAGTACTAAACTCTATGATAATTTTCACAGCATTAATTTGCTTTAATTCTTTAATATATAGATATTTTTATTGTTTATAATAGATTTGTATTTTATGTTTTCTCTGTTGACGCTCATAAGTGTACCGTGTTGTACCTATATTGAAATAAATGAATTGAAATTGACAATCATACTCAAGTATAAAAACAGAAACAAAAGTAATCAAATTAGAATGACATGGAAACTAAAATCAGAGTTCACATCAACGGTCTGCTGATGGTATTTATTTCTTCTCATCAAAGCACAGCATTTTTTTTGTGTTATCTTCGCCATTTATACGGCAACTTTTCGACCCTCTGATGCTTCATTATCAATCAAAGACAAAAAGAATAAATATTGACATATATACTTTAAAATTATGTGTTTTTGTAGCAACCATCTTAGCAGCACAAACACATATACACAAAATCACTTGCGCAGGCGTATTATTGAAAAAAAAAACAAAACAAACTATGGTATGAAACGAACGTGTGGAATAACACAATGAATACTTTATTTCCCAGAAAATAATAAGTTTCCACGGAAAAACTGGAAATTATCGATTACTCGCTGTACAATGCTGTCAAAAAGCATCAAGAGAGTTGGTGCAAAAGAGAATACTATACGTTGGTGCTATACTTTTGCATTGATTTTTAAAACCCTAAAAAACATAGGATGCTTTTTTCGAGATAAATTGTAGTCCGCGCAGACAAAGTTGCGGGAAAAAGCTAGTTTAAAGCGTCTTTGCAGCGTTCTGAAGTGGACTGACGATACACCGAAGTGATGAGATTTCTGTATTACGCCGCGACTATGAGTGTCCAAGTACAAAAACAGTAGTCTAAACATATCCAACTGCGCAGGGGAGTGAGACAACGGGATGTTATATCCCCGAAACTGTTCATTAATGCCTTGAAAGATATGTTTAAAGCGCTAGATTGGCAAGGAATTTGAATTAATATCAATGGCAAGAACATTTCACACTAACGATTTGCCGATGACACAGTCCTAATAACGGAGTCACTGCAAGACTTGTAAAGTTTTCTGACCAACCTAGATGAAGCTTCTGGACGCATCGGTCTCAAAATGAACATAGATGAGACCAAGATCATGTTGAATGATCTTTTTGAGCCGAAACCGATTTCAGTGAATGGTGTTTATTTTTGAAGTTTTCCGAAAATATGTTTATCTTGGACAAATATTCCAATTAGGTAAGAATAACTTTGAGAAGGAAGACAACAGAAGAATTCAGCTGGGTTAGACAGCATTCGGCAAGCTTTGTCAGGTCTTCTCGTCGTCCATACCACATGGCCTGAAAGCAAAAGTATTCAATCAGTGTGTCCTATCAGTCATGACCTAAGGAGCCAAAATGTGGACACTCATGGTCAAACTTGTCCACAAATTTAAGGTCGCTCAGAGGTCCCGTTTCCCGAAGAACCGATAACCGTTGGGATAGATGAGTTCTCGAGTGCAGACCACGTTTAGGCAAATGTAGTGTAGGAAGCTCTGTGACCAGGTGGAGTAACGAACTGTGAAAAGCGGCTGGAAGAAAATGGATGAGGAGAGCTGAAGACCGAACTCAGTGGCATGCCTTAAGAGATGAAATTTTTGCCTAAACGGCTTGATAGATTTTGATAAATGAGGTATCTTTGGATTCATATTAATCATGAGAGTGCTATAAAATATATAAAGTGTCAAGAAAACTAATATCATGGCATACAGCTGCAATATTGTATTTCCCACGGAACATACAATGACCCAAACCTATCGAGTGAGGTATCAAAATTAAGGTCTTTAAAGGACCATTCCAAAAATATACAATTCTTTTTCCTAAATAGTAGCAAATGTCTTTTGAGCTTCTTACAAAATTTTCAATTTTAGATTATTCACGTTACGTTAGTTCTTTAGTCCAATATTAAAATTGCAACTATTATTTTAAAATATGTAAGTAAATATGAAACGTTAAAATTATATTACTATAATTTTTGCAGGTCCGTCCGCTAGCGAGGCTGAAAAGCAAAAACCGTATACGTTTGCGTCGTGTGTTCCGTGCCCCACGCCTGCACACCAGTCGGTTTTTTTTGCATTTTTATTACAATTTTTACTTGTTAATTACCTACGTCTATCAAAACATTGTTTCTACTTTATCCTTGATTTCAGTGATTGGTCGAAAACTAGTCAGCAGGTGGACGAAACTAGAATTAGGGTCGAAAACTGGCGAAATGTGCATATTCAGTTATATATCAAATAAAAAAAAACACCTTTACTAGCAATTGGCCAAGAATTGGCGAACTTACCACACTACTTTTTCATTTCCCATCGTTTCAATTATACTGAATTATTGACCTGAGTATTAGTTTGGAGTACCTGAGCAAAAAAATTTAACTAAGTAACTCAATCCGTTCAGAAAATCTTACCTACTGTTTTTATACTGTGGCATACATGCCTAAACAATGTAGGTCGTCAACGTAAATCATATACTGTGAATAAATGAGTTAGGTAATTGATTAAGTATCGGTAAGTATTTTTTGTTATTTTTTTGTAACAAACTTTTATCTACATAATTAAAAATGAAAATACTTATCTACTAATTATTATTATACAACTTTTCAAGTATTTACATGCCTATTTTAGATAGAGATAGGTAAGTATCTATTATATTTATTTAATATATAATTTTTATTTTCATTTCCAATCTAAATTATTTTATTATTCTTACCCATTTTGGAAAATATAAATCAACATCAATGAATAAAAATACGTTACTCACAATTTTTACCTATACGATAACTTTACTACGCCAAACAGTTATTTACGGCTCTACGCTACAATGATCATACATGTACTAAGCGCGCTGCGCGAGGGGTATTTTTTAGGAACCATTCGTAAGATATAAGTACCTATCCATGTTTACATGAAATTTGGTAGGCAGCTAGTTTTTATTTAGATCCAGGAAAATGAATAACTTATTTTTTATCATGTATTCACCACTTCTCATCGTGAGAGTGCTGCGAGAACCAGCTAATGCCAGAAATGAACCAGGAAATGGGCTACTGCTGCCACCTCTGGGACGGTTCTGCCAAGTATCAGCTCGAGGCTTTGGATTCAATTGAGAGGCGTGCTATGAGGCTCACTGGAGATGACACTGTGGCAAGGTCTGGCGCATCGACGTGAGGTCGCAAGCTTGTTGGTTTTCTACAGATTGCACTATGGAGAGTGTGCACAAGAACTGCACAATCTGATTCCCCCATCACCTTTCCATTACCGTTCGACTAGACGATCGGCAAAGCGCCATCCTTTTATGGTTGAAATACCTCGCACAATGACGAAGCGTTGCGCTTCTTCATTTATTATAAGAACTTCTAAGGAGTGGAAAATATAACCCTGGTGTGTTCAAGTCAAGAGTGAATAGGTATCCACTAGGCAAGGGTGCTACACCTTCGACCACATCATCGCTTTCCATCAGGTGAGATCGTGGTCAAACAATTGCCTAGACAGTAATTTTTTTAAAAAAAAAAAAACATTTTGTTGTGTATTATCTTATCACCAACTACTGCGAGCACCAAGATGCATGCCGACTCGTTAATTAAAGGTAGTCATAGAAGTTTTTGAGAGCAACCGTCGCTTATGGTTTAAGGGGATTTACGAGTTATTGGGCCACTGACCCAATGGCAAAGGAAATTAATTCCTTACTCTATCCCTGCGTTCGAGATGATGAGATGGCGTTGTGGGCAGTTTCGAAATGTTAACAAACCATTTTCTTTGAACATTTTCAACACTTTTGACATTTTTGCAACTTTGACACTGCCGATCCTTTCCAAACTGAATGAAAAACGACCCTATCCCTCACGGAATAAAGTCGATTTTCCTATGTCAACATGGCATCGAACGGTTGTTTGAAAAAAAACTATTGTTTGAATTCAATTGTGTGTGATTTTCGTACATTTTTCCAAATATTACTACAGACAATCGACCAATTGTTAGACAGACTACTTTGCCCACGAGTAATACTTTGTATTTTGAGAAAATTTTGAGGTTATGATCTTGTAATCACGCTCAGGGGCCTGCAGTGCTATTACTTAATGTTGATCATATCGGTTTCAAGCCGTCAAATTCAGTAGTGCCTTGCGATAGAGTCGATTTTGCTATGAAAAAAGTGACAATCTGATTGAAGCCAAGTTCTGTGGTCGGGCCCCAAACCGATATGATCACCATTATGTAATCGCACTGCTGATTCCGTAGAGTTAAAGTGCGGTTCGGTTAATGCCACTTGGACCATTCATTGCCACCGATCACTCGTTTCAAATTCACTAAGCTCCAGTGAGCATGTGAAATGACGTCATCAAGGCGATGAGCACCCAACCGCACGGAAACTGTCAATTTACTAGAAAATACAAAACCAGTAATTCAAAATCAGAATTCACAAGGAATTCAGTAGCAATGAGTTTTCGTCAACCGAAGAGCACCCGGTGCGCTCATTGCATTTAATATCTAGCAGTGTTTGGTTAGTGAAGATCATTGATAATGCATAGTTACTATGAAACTTATAGTTCTAACACCTACCTAGGTACACTTTGTTTCATGTTTTGTCGTGCAATGAAATTGTGTTTTTGTGAAAGTTAGGTTTAATGACATGTATGTATGTGCTATTTCATAGAACCTACCTAACTATTGTATAGCTATAGTAGGATTTTAGCCCTAAAATAGAAAAATACCTACTGGTTTTGAAATCTAGTAGTTGTCTTACAGTGCCTAATTATGTGAAGTTCTACTAATAACGAGGGGTCAATGCAAATATAAGTAAAACGAAATCAAGTGTAAGTATCAAATACCATGTAATAATGTTATAATTTTCACATAAATTGAGATTTACACTATACTATGAGCTCGAAAAAAAGCGGAGATCTATACATTTCTATGAACTGCAGTTCTGTGTGCATCCCCCTGAAACAAATGTATTATATTATTAGTATAATCAAGTAGATTCAACATAGAAGTACTTGTCTAACCTAGGCTATAATTATCAGCTGTCGAGCTCCCATTTGTCCTTGATCATTTTTGTGAATCTACAACGATACATAAGACTTGGTAGATACAATACACTTCTATATAGGTACAAAGCAAGAGATTTCATCTAGAAATACATTTCTAAATCGCAAATATATTTCTTTCTTCGTTTTTTGGCTTTTTAATTATTTATTGATTTAATTGTTTTGCACAAAAGTAGTGTACAAGGAATGACATGTTTTCATTCACAGCATTTTTACTCGACGGCAAAGATTATTTTCAGTTGAAGTTTAACTTTACCTGAGAAGCACTATAGTCACTATACCTATAGGAACATGGTATTTTTAAATAGGAAGTCGTATTAATTACTTGAAGTAGGTAAGTACTTCTATGGTAAGTACTGAGAAATAATATCAATGTTTAGATTTTCTTTCAGAGACGTACAATCTACAAAAATGTTATTGTCATATTATTAGATCACTACAAAACTTACGATGGTAATTAACTTTTAATTATACTTAATATCTACACTGGAATAAAATATTAGATATATTAAAAGCGAGAGAGAAAAAACAAAAAATAAATTCAGACAATGATTGTTGGAGGGTGTTGCCGCCATTGGTTGGCTGGCGCTCCACCCACAGACAATCACTCGCACATACAACCCGGCAAAATTTAAAAGGTCCTATTTCTGCTAGAAGTATTTGTAGGCTAGGTTTAGCTTAACTCTGACGCATAGTTACCGGTTTTCCGGTATTAGTGTTCATTGCGAGTGCTTGACGGGTGTGCGATAACTTTTTAGTGAATTCCAAAACCTTCACGACCTTTAAGCGCACCCGAAATACCCATTGCTCGGTGGCAATCACTCAACCTCACTCCTCGGAATTAGCCTGCAGGAGCGTCGAATCAACTGCAGCGTTCAAATTTCATGAGCGTGATATCTGAATCGGAACGCAAATTAGCACTGTGCACTGTGTCGCTCACATCGATATTATCGTGAATCGGAATGCACATTTTGACAATGAAATTTGTTGACTTTTCTTTGTTTACGTTTTGGGCCTTAATTATTTTAAGGGTTATACGTAGTACATACCTATGTAATAAATGATAATATTATTTATCTCTACCTATCAGTTTTTAAAGATAACATTAAGATGTCTAAAACCCCTTCAAAAAATGAAACATCTCAATTTATTCATAAAGGTAAAAAATAACATTTTATTTTCTAGCTAGATGCACCAGCACCAGGAGATAAACCCAGATTTTCGTATACATACATAATCTCTATTCAGACTCTGAGTTATTATTACTTTGTAGAGTTCGTAGGCCCGAATTCACCTTGCTTGCAACCAAAGCAGTTTTTGCTAGCTTTAGGTAATATTAATTAAAAAAAAAAAACATTTTTATACAATAAATGTTAAGTTGTGCCATGTTATAGCTGGGATGGGCGGCATTTGGTAAACTTCGTCAAGCTATGTGTGAGCTATGAGAGAGCCATGCTTTCTCTGAAGGACAAAATCCGCAATGAGGTAATCCAACAGAGAACCAAAGTAACCAACATAGCTCAGAGAATTAGCAAGCTGAAGTGGCAATGGGCT
Organism: Alsophila aescularia; assembly: GCA_946251855.1. Classification (NCBI taxonomy): domain Eukaryota; kingdom Metazoa; phylum Arthropoda; class Insecta; order Lepidoptera; family Geometridae; genus Alsophila; species Alsophila aescularia. The sequence continues at coordinate 48,501,091 of OX276378.1, forward strand.
GGTCACATCTCTCGAAGAACCGACAACCGCTGGGCTAAACAAGTTCTAGAGTTGAGACCGCGTGTAAGCAAATATAATGTAGGGCGCCCGCCGACCAGATGGAGTGACGGCTTGAAAAAATGGCTGGCAGGAACTGGATGAGATTGGGCTCAGTGGCGTTCACTAGGAGAGGCCTAAGATGTGGACAAACATAGACTGATGATGATGATGATGTGCCATGTTAGAGGCCCTCGGGCAGCCAGACAAACATAGGCCAGCCCTAAACAAGCAAGCAAGTATACAATAACAGTTGTTCTAAATAAATAAAATTATGTAGAATAATCATGTTTTCAGAAATCCTGTCGCCCAATAAAGACCAGCCTGGAATTTCAAAAACAGTATTTTCTCACATATCCAACTTGCATGGGCTTCTCGGAAAATGGATCCAAATGAGAGACAAAGGCATAAGACTTTTAAAAGCTGTCTCCGCAATCAAATTACAGGAATGCCATGATGACTATTATCCTAGTCAGTTGAAGCCGTTAATGGACAATATTGTGGATATAGTTGATAGTTTGAAGAATGTTGTTGAAGGCACGTACCTAATTAATTAATGATATGTAGGTAGTTATTATTTTAAAAGGGTTGGCTATAGACATCTGGTACCGGCGTAGAGGGAGGTGGGTGGGGGGAATGAAATGGCTAGAGGAGAAGTCCCACACAACCCCTCCCCTCATCAGGACATGCATAGTTTACAAGATAGGGTTGACTATAGAATCGAGGGGCAGGAGTTGGAGGGGGGGGGGGGGCAGTAGTGATTGGGGGGGGTCAAGGGCTACCCCCTAGTACCCCTCCCCCCGCGGAGATGCTTAGTTTAAGGGATATTTCAGTTTCAAGTTTATTAAAAATCGGCTGTTTGGTCACCGTAAATAAAATTATTAATTAGTAGAATATATATTTTTACCACTGCTTTTGCCAGAAAATTAATTGAAGATGTTATGTATGGCCCCAAAGACTAGGGCAGGTTAGGTTAGAACATGACTACACATCGCCAAAGTCAATTTACAGCTTGTGTTGTCTCTGAAGGTGACCAAAAAGCAGATTTTTTATAACTGTTATGGCTGTTTGGTCACCTGAAACTGTTTTTTTTTTATGTACTACTATTTTAATAAAAAAAATATAACTCTCCTCTAATACATCTCCTGGGCAGGAGGGTGGTCGAGGGGGACTTCTGCCCCCCCCCCCCCCCCCCTGTCCCCTACGCCGGTACCGGATGTCTATAATTTTAACCTTTTAAAATAATAATCCTGGTAGTAATCAACTTTCAAAAAATATTCACTAACCTATGTGGGTATGTTCAATATAAAATTCATTTAGTTCCATGTTCCCCTGTCCTGAAAACAGCCACAGTAAAATCCAATAATTATCTGAAATAGTAACTAGAGGAAAATTACTAGTCATTGACCTTTCTCTGCTTACCTCTTCCTTTTTTTAGGAGTTAACATAATTAACAATCAACTGCGAGCCCTAGCTAAGCTGCAATCTGATGAGACCCCGGTGATTTCTACTTGGTCTGTGACACAAATATCAGTGAATGTACAGAAAATTTGTTGTGCTCTACAAAAAGAATACAGATTAAAGGAGCTGGTAACAGGTAAGTTTCGGAAACTATTTTTTCCAACTATTGCATGTAGAAATGATATGAGGGTAATGGAGTCTACACACAAAGTAGCTGACTAACCTGTCGACACAGCACATGGCTTTGTTGTTGGCGGGTTAGTTGGTGACTGTGGTTTCTAGACTCCCTAAGAAATATTTAACAAGTGATTATCTATCTACCTATAAAAAAAGGAGCATGACTAGGCAACACATAGGCTAAATCATTGGATCTAGAGATTTGAAATATGAAAGAAATATTCCTTGACATGCACTAAGAAATGGAGGTGCATTTTAAAATTCCATCCCTAAAGGGATGGGGGAATGGCAAAGTTTGCAAGCGGGCAAGGCTCCTAGTAGCACAGATACTTAAAAAAAACTGAAAAAGAAACACATTGCATATTTATCATCAAAGAAGTCTTGTACTTTTGGTTTAGTTTACAAATGACAGATTCTATAAATGACAGATATTACAAATGATGATTCTATAAATGACAGATATTACAAATGACCGATTCTATAAATGACTGATTCTACAAACAGCGGTTTGTTTTATTTACTCGTTTGTACGTTTTATAAACAAGTAGTAATGTGATTAGTACTCTGGTCCTATTTGATCAGCTGGCTTACTCTCGAACACCATCATCATCATCATCATCATATCAGCCTTTAGAAGTTCACTGCTGAACATAGGCCTCTCCCAAAGATCGCCATGATGAGCGATCTTGTGCCACCTCGATCCACTGACTTCCTGAGATGGCTACGATCCATCATGTGGGGGGTCTCCCTACACTTTGCTTGCTTGATTGTGGTCGCCATTCGAGAACCTTTATTCCCCAGCGGTTCTTCAAACTATAGGGCCATCACCACACCACACCACACATCTCGAACACCATTCCGATTCAATCACGATCCCTACAGTGCGATTCAGCTAGAAAACCTAACCTGCACTGCAACGTAGGAAGGGTAGGGGCAGAGTGGGAGAAAGGGGGTAAGGCTGGAGGAAATGTAAAAAAGGATGGGGGAAGTGGGGAAAGAGTGAGGGGAAATAAGGGAAGGGTAGGGAAGAAAGTGTGTGAAGGTCGTAATTTTTTTCAACCAAGATAGCGTACATGTTGGCACACCGAAAGGTATTGATCACATTGCAGTGCAGGTTAGGTTTTTCTAGCTGAATCGCACTGTTGGGATTGTGATTGAATCGGAATGGTATTCGAGAGTAAACTAGCAGGAATGTCACAGAATATCTAAAAGTATTATATTTTAGTCTTTATGTTGTACTGTATCTATTTGTACAAATTTTATAGGTATCGGTTAAGCAATTTCCATGTGAAAATTTCCTGATTTCCCATGTCACTTTCAATTAACCGGGAAAATTGTTTCTCATTTTGATATCTGTATTGTACAGTAACAGAGTACCTACCTATTTAAAACTTCATCGTAGATGTTTTGGTGTGAAAGCGAGTAATCAACATTTTCACGTTCGATAAAAGAACCCTATGTTTGTCTCTGTTGTATACAGTATCTACATACAAATTTTCATCAAAATCGGTCCAGCCGTTTTGGCGTGAAAACGACACAAACAAACAAACAAACAGACAATGTTTTACTCTAATATATTTTTATACCAACCAAAACAGACCATCTCTTAACACAATATTTTAGATATTCCTGATCAAATAGGACTAGAGTATGCTTCACTTTTCTTTCTCCCTTTTTTATCTGCAATCGGTTCATAAACTTTGAGCAGATGTGTTGGGCGTCTTGTGATTGTGAGAGTAGCGGTCCATCGACCCATCCTCCTTTCACTTTACATCCAGTTTCACGTTTTGTGTTTGTTTCAATCTCTTTGGGTGATTCATCGTCAGTAACTCTGCCGCAAGGGGGTTGGGGTGGATGGCTAGTCTTTGCTTGTAGTTAGCTGAGTACTGCTTAATCTCCTCACTGTGTTAAAGCTTAGCTCTTCCTGAAGTTCACAGTTTCTTAGCCAGTCGCTTACCGCGACGCGCACGCGCATTATGCGCGCTGCAGTGCGCAATGTTAGATATATCGCCACCTGATGAGCGCTGGATAAGTTTCTCAGGATTCCATTTTGAGCTCTCTGTATAATTGCAATGTTGGAATTGCATGCCGATCCCCAGAGTTGGATGCCGTAAGTCCAGATTGGTTTTAGAACAATTTTGTCTGTCAGGAGTTTGTTATCTGTGCTCAACACAGAGTTTTTACCGAGCAGCCAATGTAGGCATATGTGTATGTATATCTCTGGTTTAATTGCTCTCTTTTCTTCTGCAGGTGTTTTTTCCAGGTGAGCCTTCGGTCTAGGTGCATGCCTAGGTATTTCACTGACCCATTGTGTGGCAGGGTGGTATTTCCTAGATGTAACAGATGTGGACAGTCTCCAGGGTGGAGAGCAAATGTGATCTGGGTTGACTTCGAGGCACTAGCTTTAATTCGCAATTTTTTGAGCCATGCTTCAATTGTATCTAGCCTGTGTTGGAGATTCTGCGAGGCTTCGTTTCGATCCTTGCTGATTGTGAGGATAGCAGTGCCGTCTGCGAATATGGCAGTTCTACATCGGATGTTTCGGGTAGGTCGCATGTATATATAATGTATAGGATTGGGCCCAATACAGATCCCTGGGGCACTCTCGCCTTTATGTCGTAGAACTTAGTTGTATATTCACCGTCCTGGACTTGGAATATTCTTTCTGAGATGTAGGAATTGAGTCACCCAATGTAGGAGTGTGGTAGCAGGGTTTTGATCTTATTGAGTAGACCTTTGTGCCATACTTTATCAAACGCCTGCTGTATGTCTCGGAAGGCTGCCGAGGAGTACTCTCTGTGCTCTAATATGTTCCTTATTTGATCAATGACTCTGTGCATCTGTTCAATGGTGCCGTGCTCCTTTCTGAATCCAAATTGATGATCTGGGATTATTGATCTTTCATGTAAGATTTTTGCTATGTATTGTAATAATATTTTCTCGAAGAGCTTGGATATTGCAGGGGGCTAATCGGTCTATACGAGCCCACTTCGTTGATAGGTTTTCCATCTTTGTAAATTATTATGATTTGAGATATTTTCCATGATATCGCAGGTAGGGGGCTAATCGGTCTATACGAGCCCACTTCGTTGATAGGTTTTCCATCTTTGTAAATTATTATGATTTGAGATATTTTCCATATACTTGGATAAAAGCCTACCCTCATAATTCCATTAAAGAGTGTCGCTAGGAAGACTATTCCTTTTTTGGGAGTCTAAGAAAGACTACCTTGGTAATTTGATCAAATCCAGGACTTCTTTATGGACCAGGACTTTAAGGCATCATTAAAATCTAATATCTTTACAAAATTAATACATAACTATCTACGTACAGAGTAATATGCAGTTGTCTACGACGCACCCTCATACAAAACACGAAACGCAGAAGAGACAAAACAAGAGACTCACACGAGTAGATTTTGACTTTCACACGTTCACAAACCATTTGACAAGAATACAGCAATCTAGTAAATGATACAGTTTTTATAGATAATTACTTTAAAAGCTTATTATTTTATATAGCACATCAAGCCGTTTATGACATTATCTTTTTGAATAAGCTCAACCATATTAATAATTATGGCTCGGTTTGGCACCGCCTTCAAAAAACTCTTTCTTATCTTATGTTGTATTTATGCATTATTATTACGTTGGTAGTTTCGTAAAAGTGATACTGTTATGGCTCAATTGTAATTATTTTATTCTTTTTAGTAAAAACTTAATCGACATAATAAAAATGTTATTTTGTAAACAACCGTTTACAAAATAACATTTTTATTATGTCGATTAAGTTTTTTTGGAAAAATATTTTATTTTTTTGAGATTTTCGATTGTGATTATGATATACTTAATGTTTTTGGCGTCAATTTTATTTGGGCTACGTTCTCGGTTAATGAAGAATGTAGATGTCGGCTTCTTGTTTGGAGGAGGACTCCTCTAGCTTTAATAATTTCTCCACGAATTTTATTGCCCGTTTTTTCGAACGCTTCTGTGATGACTTCATGTGGCGTAGTGTGATTAAGAGTTCTTATAGGGTTGAGTAGCATATTTCTTCTTTTCTAGTAAAGGTGTAACCGATGAGTCCCATTTCCCTTAGGAGGCCCATAGTTTCTTGTATGGCTCCAAAGCGTTGCAGTTGACTCTCAGTTGGTTATTTGATGTTATTTTTAGTGTATATTATTTTGTTTCTAAGACTTTTTCTATTGATTCTGTGAGTTTATTTATACACGTCTAAGATGAGTGTGGAGGTTTGGTGGGTTTAGCACAGTAGTTGTTATCCCCAGTTGCATCGGTCGGTAGAATAGATAATTAATCTATTTTGTGTTTCTGTAGGTTCGAATTGTGGTGGTGAGTCCGAGATCATTTTTCGCTTGTTGGTATTTGGCTCTGGAATCTTCTGCCAGCTTGGCCTGGTGATTTTGATTGCATTTGACTGCAACTGTTTTTGGTCATAGTCTGACTTGTCCTGGGTGGCTATGTTAATGGCAAAATTTTATATCGCCAGGATTCCGGTTATTAGTCATTTATTTGCGTCTGTTCAACCTACGTTCATCTATAAAACTCACAAGAAACTTTATTCCAAGTATATTCAAATAAGGCTTGAATCCGTTTGGTCTTTTTAGCCCAATTGGCTTTATTATAATATAATAAATTTGGGTTAAAAAGCCCAAATGGCCCGCCAAAGGTTAAGAGCTTTTTCAGTATTGTACAGTATTTTTTAGTATTGATGCACTCGTCAATGAGCTACACTACAGCGTGGTCTCGCAAGGAACATGCTCTTGTGGAAGGTCTGTTGAATCATTCTTGGTTCTGATATTTGTAGACGCATTTCTTGTGTAATGTCCACTACTGGCAAAACTGTGCCCCCAGAGTACGAGGGGCAGCCTGAGCTAAGCTCAGGGAGGGATTCTCCGGTGACTTGGTCACCGGTACCCTCCTGAGCTAATATCTCTTTTGGTTTTGCTTCCATGGTTTTTCATTTTTACATCGGGGTTTGAGTATTCAGTTATTTGGTTTCAGCGCCGAAGCCCATCGCCCTTCACACTTAGCTACTACATTCCGGACGTTAAGAGCGGCCAACCCGTCATACTTTTCATACAAACGCACGTACGTGATTATGCCGTCTTAAGCCATCTTTCTTTGAAATCTTTGAACTAACAGGTATCTTGTACACTGTGTCTAGGTTTTTACGAAATCAAAAAATCATAATTTGGAGAAACAAATTCAGTATAAGCCTAAAAAAATCGGCTTTTTCGCACGAATTTTACCTGAACTTTGGCCGTTCATAATCCATACCAATATATATAAGTGAAACGTTGTCTGTTTGTTTGGGGAGCTTTCAGGCGATAACGGCTGGACTGATTTTTAGGAAATTTAGAAAGGAGATAGCTTATACTCTGGAATAAAACATAGGATACTTTTTATCCCGGAAAATTGTAAGTTTCTACGGGAAAACTGGAAAATGTTGATTATACACTGTAAGGAACGGTTGCCATCACATAATTACTTTACCGTTGGTATTTGTTTAGTCTTTAAGCCTTTAATGTTTATTTTATCAAAGACTGCCCTAAAGTTTATTTATATATTTTTTTTATTTTCATATAGTTATAGCAATGTAACGCATTGGATCCCTGTAATGTTACATTTGTGTGTAAATAAATAAATAAATAATGGTCTGTACTTGCCATGGAAACGAAATAACAAGTCCGTCAAAAAATATCAAAAGAATTGGTCATAGACATTATATATTATTTAATGACACATAAATATTTTTATTTTTATATATTCTTTGACATTATAAATTTTTCATTATATTTATTTGGTGCTATACCTAATTTTGCATTGGTTTTAATGGTCTGTAGTTGCCATGGAAACGAAATAACAAGTCTGTCAAAAAATATCAAGAGAATTGGTCATAGACATTATATATTATTTAATGACAGACATATTATTATATATATTTTTATTTTTATATATTCTTTGACATTATAAATTTTTCATTATATTTATATTCATTATATTTTTCATTATATTAATTTTGCATTGGTTTTTTTATATCCTAGAAGAAAATAGGATGCTTTTTTCGCGATAAACAGTAGTCCTCCAAAAACAGTACGAAGAAGAAAAAGTACGAGCGGGAAAACTAGTGGACCCATAAATTGTAAAAGTAAAGAAAACATCTTCGTAGAAACCTTGCACTTGTAATGAAGATTCTAAATGAAAAATATATATCTCACAAATTTATAAGGATTACTCAAAAACGCGTATTTCCTGGAACAAGTTTTATGAAATTTCCGCATACTATTTTTCGTCCAATGTTGTTATTATTGATATAATGCGGAAGTTTCAGACGATATCTCTCTCTTTTCGCTTTGTCTTTTTTTCAAACATTGGGCTAGATGAAACAACATGCTTTTCGACCATGCTCGCGTTGACGATAGACGGATCGGGAGGGGCCCCCTTAAGGAATGCGGAGAGCTCCATCTGGAATGTAATATTGCCCAGGGGGGACGACCCACACAGATACGGGTCCGTTACAAGCTGCGGCATCATTAGTAAGGGCGTGGACGTGTGAGATTAGGACTTGTCAGTGCGTGCATTTTGACTACTCCTGCTAGTCGTCGCTGTCGGTATTCTCAGCATTTTATAGAAGTGCATCCTCTGGCATGGACACACACCACCGAGGCCAATACTGCCCTCCCTCCCCCAAATTTTCACGTTCGGTAAAAGAACCCTTTGTTGGTCTTTGTTTTTGTTGGTCTATATACAAACTTTCATCAAAATCGGTCCTGCCGTTTTGGCGTGAAAACGACCCAAACAAACAAACAATGTTTCACTGTTTTAAATTTTTATACCAACTAAAACAGACCATCTCCTAACACAATATTTTAGGTATTCCTGATCAAATAGGATTAGAGTACCCATCACATTTCTACTTGTTCTTAAATTGGGTAAATATAAAAAGTCTTTCGTAGAATCGATCGTTTGTAGAATAAGTCTTTTGTAGAATCGGTCGTTTGTAGAATCAATCTTTTGTAGAATCGGTCATTTGTAGAATCAGTCATTTGTACAATCAGTCATTTATAGAATTGCGCATTTCGAGAATCAGTCGTTTGTAGACTAAACCATATTTTCTATTAAATAAAGATAAATATATTTTTATACTTTGCTGCCACGGCAAGATGTATGACCATGACCTTTGAGCAAGATTTTTCAGCAAAACAAGAAAATGCATTAATAATTAGTATCTGTTTCATAGATAACCTATCTATTATTGAAGGCCAATTAATTTTAGTTTTTACGTGCGCGATATTTTGATATAAAATACATGTGTATTACCGTTTTAAATATGAACCATATAACAAAGTCACTGTCTAACCCAATGTATTAATAAATAACTGCTAAATCCAATATGATATTGTTTTAGAAAATGTTGCGCACTGCCGAGACGAGAGACTGATTGAAGTGTATGTATCCTCCTGGGAGTTTGAACCGTATTTCAGCTACGAATCACATGCTTACCTCTTCGCTGAAGTAGGATTACCGGCGGTAACATAGTATTATGTCAGTTATAGAGGTATTAATTTAATGTCTATTACTGTTATTTATTCTGTGTTATTGTGTAAGATTGTACATGTTTTTTTTAAATAAAATGTTGATAGTAGAATGTGTATCCATCCAAGTCTCTGCATAACCTAAGGAAACCGTTATTTTTAAGCGACTTCAGAAAAGGAGGAAGTTATATTTCTATGCAACAATCGTTTGATGGAGAGGCTTGCTTGGATATAGAATTTAGTGGTCAATGGTGAACTAACAAATACATAATGTATATTATCGTTTTTTTAAATACGGAATTGGCAATCGTTTGACCACGATCTCACCTGATGGAAAGCGATAATGTGGTTGAAGGTGTACCACGCTTGCCTAGTAGATACCTATTAACTCTTGACTTGAACACACCTGGGTTATGTTTTACAGGAAACACTGGCGAGGGCAGAGCATTCCACTCCTTTACCTGTATTCCTGTTATTGACCAAACTGATGACCCAATGTTCATGAAATTTGGAAAATGCGTAGGTAGTTAAGAATAAAATAATTTTGAAGTTTGTATGGCGTAGGTATATGAGGAAATAATGAAAAAAAAAATAGATATTCAGGTCAGATGGCCTTCTTTATGAAGAATTGGTCGATCACAGCATAAAATAGAGAGCAGTTGAAACATAGGTCATCTATCTTCTATCTATCTATCTATCTATATAAGAGCGAAAAAGTCTGTACAAAGAAGATAATTAAAAAAAAAAACCTAGGGTACTTAAAATAAGCTACTGAACAAAAATATAACATTTTTAAAATTCTTGTCTGTCTGTCTGTATGTTTGGTCGCGCATCACGTAAAAACTACTGGACCGACTGCGATGCGGTTTTCACTGTTGGATAGCTTAGGGTTTGACTTAAAAACTGGGGTCCTTGGTATCTTAATCTGATGATTAGAAGCCGAGCAATCGATAAAACTGTTTGACGGCTGAAGGAATTTTGATCAAATGTTAGTATATTGGTATTTTAGATCTTGGAATAGTACATTTAACCTAGAGAAATGACCACGCGTGCCAAGCCGCGGGTACAACTAGTTGTAAAGAAATTATTAGAAAGTTGGTATTCAGCTATCAAACCGTAATAAATAGGTATTTTTAAATAAGGCTTTGTAGTTTTTGAGTTACAACTGTTACATGCCAAAATAATAAAATAACATTATAATAATAATATAATAGTAGATTGTATGACAAGGGAATAATAAAAACGATTTAAAAAAAAAGTTTTAGCGTATCATATTGTATGACAAGGGAGCAAAACAATATATTTACGGCGAGGGCGCTATCTTGAATCCAGAGCGGAGTGAAGGATTCCTGGAGCGTTATAGCGAGGGATTCAATTTACATCGCCCGAGGAAAAATATTTATGCGGCCGAGTGATACACTCTACTTTTGATTCCCCTTTACGAGTATGCGACAAAGAAATAACAGGCGTCTTTAGCTTAATATTGTTGAAAATGCGAAATATTAATTTATCTATATGGAATATCTAAATAAATATGTCAAATTAAGTGAACGTATGTACATGTATGTTTGTCCACGTATTTCTCTGAAACTACAGGTCCAACAAACATTTTTAGTTTACAAACATCTTTCAACTTAGTGCAAGTTTCATCAAAATCGGTTCAGTAGTTTAAAATATGTGTTTAGTGCTTCCAGTAAGGTTTTGTTCTTAGGGAACGGAATGAAGTACCTTATTTTTCTTAGGCCTTAAAAAGTAATGAATAAAAACTAATTGAAAAAAATACTTCAAAGTACAAAGTCTACAAACTCGAAAGAAAGAGTTATTTTTTTGAGATCTTTGCTGCGACAACTAAAGTTAGTACTTACCCAGCACAGACCTAATTTTTTTAATTTCTTTCCTTTGAATTTACTCTATATCTGTCGTAATGATAACGTAAAATTTATCAGTACACCTAGTACAAGTTTTTATAGTTTTTGAAAACGAAATGTAGTTTCGCCTAGTTCCATACATTAACTGTCAGTGCCTCTTGCGGAAACTTGTAGGAACTAAAATTGGTAGGGCGGGTTTTATTAAATGGTAGTATTCGAATTCGAAATAAAGTTTTTGAGTATTGTTCGCATTTTAGCAGTACGAGTTGCCGTTTTGACAAGTTAGTGGTAGTAAACTTTGACGAATTCGATCATTTTCAAAGTATTGTTACTCGTTAGATAAATTTTCGTGAGAGCTTCATGAGTTCTTGCGATTTTTTATCTTATTATGATAACGAGACGGTATCTTGCGTAGAGGTTAGCCTCGGAGGCTGTAGAAGCTGACCGTCGTGAAGGAGAGCGACAGGAGCTTGATGTAGGAGGAGATTAATTACACCCAGTCACATCTATTACACTAACTTTGTGCATCGGTATCGGCTCACGGGCTCACTAAAGAAGATTTTATCTATCTCCTAATAATCTGCGGGAAAATACAAATCTCAGGAACTCTCAAAGATTCTCTCAAGAGACCATCGAGAGACCAAGGTAAGTTAATAGTTAGGTACATAAGTACCTACTCATATCTAGCCGACCAAAATACTTTATCTTATTTTGAACTTGTATTTTGTATTTTTGTAGCACTTATGTACCAACAATAATACTTCCAAAAAAATTACATGAATTGTAGTGCGAAACACTACCAATCTACCTACTTTACAATTTCAATGTCGTGATGACGTGACGTCGTGATGTCGTCATTTTTATTTCGCCAAATATGACTCAATTGATGAAACAAACACCTAGTTCAGGATTCCCAACTAATAATTATCAAAAATCAAGTATTACATCGAAGCTAGATGTCGTAGTTGAGGCATAAAATCAATATAAAATAACTAGGTTGTGTTGGATTACTTTGGTCCGTAATTTCGTTAATACTGAACGAAATTAAAGACCAAAGGTACCGGAAGAATCAGAAAAATACGTTCTTTCCATTTATCATCATCATATCAATTAAACGTAAATCGATTATCATTTTTTCGCAATAAAACCACAGATAAAAACGACATACGAAAAACAAAACGTCAAACACCAATACGGTGGACTATATATTTTGTCTCTTTTTTTTGCTTGCTGGGAAGAGAGATAGAAATATGTAGTGTGAAGTTCGTTCAATCGAGCTCTTCGTGTGAACTTCATTAGAAAACATGAACTCGTTCTACCGATTACACCCAAAACTGTTAGTTTAGCGAGCTCACGAAACTTTTTTCCGTTTTCTTAATGTGCAAACCCGTACTAGGCGTACAGTTCATGAAATGGTTGGCCACAACATGATACATTTTTATTTCATGAAATTATCGTTGACATCATGATATGGTCAAATATTAGTGATCATATCGTAAAATAGTTACATAATCCACCGCTAGAGGCGCTAGGCGCAAGCCCGACTTGGCTACTATTTATTCTGTATCTTGGCCGTGATAGATTAGAAGACGAAGGCAGGAGCTTGGTGAGCTCTTCGTATATTCTTTTTTTAAAAAGCTATCTTTCTGAACACCTTTGGTACCATGAAACCCTACAATAATGATATGGCCAAATGTGGATTGAAATAACATTAAACGTTGACGTTTCAATGATATGGTCAGTTTATCTACCATTTCATGAAATAATTCAATCTACAATATCGTCACGACATATCAACTATTTGATTTGGAGTTTTTGTAAATACGTCGTGCCCGCCACTCGGCGCTCCCGCCCCAATAAACAACATTAATGTTACAAATTCAAAAATCATTACTGCTTACTGCCCCCTCTGAGTGTTGAACAGAAAAGACCTAGTTCAGGCGCACTTATCGACAAACCAATCAGCGTTTTTCGAATAGATGGGGTGAAAACATTAATTCTACTAAAATAATGGATGAATAGTGAGGAAAGTGACTTGTTGCTGCACCGAGTGTTAGATTGGAGCCCGAGCTTTAGCGAGGGCTCTAAAAACACGAGTGCAGCTAGAAGTCACTTGAGCGAGTGTCATAATCTGCTTTTCTTTCCACTACAGCGGAAACTTATGTCAAAAGAACATCAAAAGTCATTAGAATGATAATAAAATTAACCTCTACACAAAGCTTCTACAATACAATTTTCAGTCACATACATAGACAACTGCATATTACAATAATGGTCACATCCAAGTCACATCATCGATGTAGGAAACAAATAGGTCACATAAGTTTTTGAAAATTTATTTAGGCCAGTATATTTTTAAGCGACTTCACAAAAGGAGACTGTTATATGTTCGATTGCATGTATCTTTCTTGATATTCTCTCTACAATGTATCTATTTTTCTTTTTTTGTTGTTGCATCCATTGTACGTAGGAAATGTCCATATATACAGACACGATACAAACGGAGTAATATGCAGTTATCTATAGATATAAACGAAAATAGAAAAAATAAATAATTATGTAATGGATTTTCATACTTCATTTCTGCACTGTGTTTATTAAGAGCATAAACAAGTGCTTTCTGCTTACGTTTTAGCATCATTGTGAAATTACTTTTTTTTTTTTTAGTGGAATAAAAATAAAATTACAGCATCATTACAGTTAGTCGCATTCGTAAGGTCTCAAGTTTTTTTTATATTTTTTGCTCATGCCTTAAACGTAACAACTGGAATAAAGTAAAACGGCATTTACTTAAAAAAAAATTAAACCGCGTGTATTTATTTCAAATAGGTACTAAACGAAATTACGAAGCTGTCTCGAATTGAAAAAGGTCAGTAGCATTTACGATTTAATCAAACTAATTTACTTTAAAATCTATTCGTGTTTTAACAAGGCGCGGTTAGAAAGTGGCTAGGTGGTTAGTGACCCAAGTACCTACACCTACCTACAAGGTATCCCTAGAAACGGACGCCAAACAAAGCTGAAAATAACTTTAGACGCAACACCGCGTCGTTAGAAGATCGTTAAGCTCGATTTCTATGAAGGAGTCATTCTTAACCAACTTCCATTGTTGCTTCATCGCTGGCTGCGATTTGCAGCGTAATATCGCCTTTATTGGGTGCCATTATGTTTTTAGAATGGGCTGAGAAAATGGATCGTCGCCTAACTGCATCCGGAGTCCGGACATAAAGCTTGCATTTAGGTACTTAGATTGTAATTTACTGTTACGTTTTATTGACCGAGCGAGCGCGAAGCGCGAGCAAAGCGTCTCTGTTTCAGCTTCGGCAAACATTCTTTCGTATGTCCGGATGTCTGTCCGGCTGTTCTCATCTACAGGTCGCATTTCTCAACTGATCTAGACGAAACTTGGTATACAGGTTAAACGAATATTCAGAATATTTAGTCGTCGGGTATTTTTGATTGGGGGGTACTACCCCCAAAAAGGAACAAATACTGAATATCTCCGCCTTATTAGATCCGATTTCGATGGTTTTTTTTTTATTTGAAAGGTAGTACCTTAAATTAGTCTCATACAAATTTGGTGAAGATCTGATGAAGATCTTCGGCGTGATGAGCAGAATAGCTCCTCAAAATGCAGTAAATTTCTCACTTTTAGGTTTCTGCCAGTGGAATCAGCCCTTTACCTACTAGGTGATGGAGCACCGTGGTTATTAATGTTAGTGTTACAATACTGTAACTAGATGGCACTACTGAGCACCGTTAGATTGTTTGCAAAAAAAATTGTACACGCGAGGTAGGTATACAGCTCACAAAGCCACTAGTATAGACTTTTGGGATCCGTAACCAAAACTATAGATACCTACTTACCTCCTACAACTACAACTATCTACAGCAGCGGTCCGCGGCCCGCGGCCCGCCTGCATGCGGCCCGCGACTGTACAATATGATGTACTAAACATTAACGCTGCAGATCGCTGTAATTTTATGCTCTCAAAAAATCATGTTACGGAATGAGAAATACTGTCAACTTGTACAGATGTTTGCCTTCTCATTTTTAACAATTTAATAATTTTGCTCATCAAATAATTTCATTTACGTACTACTTACATAAGCAAGCAAACTTTTTCAATGCCGAATTACAGAAAAACAAACATTGCTCTTGCTTGTTATACTGATGAACATTTAGGTGCCTTTCTTAAAATCTACATAAAATTTTAAAACATCAAGTAAAGTAATTATAAAAATACAAAAAACCCGACTGCTAACAAAATTATTGAATACGAGCTGACCGCGCGCAAAAATAATCACACTAATATTATAAAGGCGAAAATGTATATCGATGTAAGGGTATTGAGCACAGACTGTGGTATTTGAGCGTGTTGCGTGTGTGTGTATGTTTGTAACTTCTTCACGCTTAAACGTCTGAACGGATGTGGTTAATTTCTATGGAGTTAGCTTATACCCTGGATTAACACATAGGCTACTTTTTATCCCATAAAAATGCATGGTTCCTGAGGGACGCGAGTGAAACCGCGGGACGCAGTTAGTATAAATTATAGTATAAATTTAATGTTTCTTTTTACTTACTTTAATAGTTGCAATTGCAACATTAGACTATAGTATAATACATTCACTTGAATAAACTTAAATTTTAAATTTTGTTAAAAGAAGCTTTAAAGACAACTGCTACTGTTTCGTTATACACTGCTGGACGTAGGCATCTCCTAATGCACGCCACTGAGCTCGGTCTTCAGCTCCCCTCATCCAATCTTTTCCAGTCGCTTTTCGCTGGTCTTATCTCCACCTCGTAGTCGTAACGCCACAGGGCGTCCTGTACTAAGTTTGCCTAAACGTGGTCTCCACTCAAGAACTCGTCTACCCCAACGGTTATCTGTTCTTCAGGAAATGTGACCAGTCCACTGCCACTTAAGCTTGCTTCTCCTAAGAGCTATGTCGGTCACCTTGGTTCTCCGTCGGATATCTTCATTACGAATCTTGTCCTTCAGAGAAACTCCAAGGATAGCTCTCTCCATAGCTCGCTGAGCGACCTTAAATTTGTGGACAAATTTAACCATGAGTATCCACGTTTCGGCTCCGTAGGTCATGACTCGTAGGACGCACTGATTGAAGGCTTTTGTCTTCAGGCACTGTGGTATGGACGACGAGAAAACTTGACGAAGCTTGAGGAATGCTACCCAACCCAGCTGAATTCTTCTTGTTGTCTTTCTTCTCAAAGTTTTTCTTACCTAATTGCAATATTTGTCCAAGGTATTGTTTGACAACTTCAAGAGGTACGAGTACACCATTAACTGCAATCGGTTCCGGGTCAATAAGATCGTTAAACATGATCTTGGTCTTATCTATGTTAATTCTGAGAACCATGCGTTGAGAAGCATCATCTAGGTTGGTCATCATACTTTGCAAGACTTGCAGTGATTCCGCCATTAGGACGATATCATCGGCAAATCGTAAGTGTGATATATTCTCGCCATTGATATTAATGTCCAGTCCTTTCCAATCCAGCGTCTTACAAATATCTTCCAGGGTATTATTAGTGAACAGTTTCGGGGATATAACGTCCCATTGTCTCACTTCCCTGCGCAGTTGAATATGTTTAGACTGCTGGTTTTGTACTTGGACACTCATAGTCGCGGCATAGTAACCGATTGCTGTTCACGGATCTTCTCTTAAAGTTGTTCAAGAGTATGTTTACCTTGGGCATTTGGTAAACTTCGTCAAATCTTTTCGTCACCAATTCCCCAATGCCGGAACACTAAAATCTTCAACCAGTGCGTTGTACCTGTTTTGACTTACGGAGCTGAGACGTGGACTCTCACGGTACAACTAGTTCACCAATTCAAAGTCTCTCAGCGTGCTATGGAAAGGGCTATGCTCGGAGTTTCTTGGAGAGGTCGATTCCGGAACGAGGTGATCCGTCCAAAGTTATCGACATAGCCCAAAAGATTAGCAGGCTGAAGTGGTAGTGGGCTGGTCATATTTGCCAAAGGACCGATAACCGTTGGGGAAGACGTGTTCTTGAGTGGGGACCGCGACTCGGCAAACGTAATGAAGGACGCCCTCCGGCTAGGTGGAGCGACGACATACGCAAGATGGCTGGCGGTGGTTGGAAAAGAAGAGCCGAAGATCGGGCTCAGTGGCGTGCTTTGGGAGAGGCCTATGTCCAGCGGTGGACTGATGTGAGCTGATGATGATGATGATGATAGCCCACGTTACAGCTTTTCCTAAGCAAATGGTAAAAAAACTTTATTTTACTTAATTTGGTTAATTTTTATGATGTGATTGTTTGTTTTTAAATTAACGAATAATAAGCTAAATCCAAACTTCCAACTAAACTAAATCCAAACTTCCAACTAAACTTAATTGTCATAAGTATCTATGATATTTTGTTTTATACACACTTTTTATGCGTTCCTCTAAATTTGTACATTTTGTCATTTGTTTATTTAGTGTACAATACTTAGATATAAATAAAATCAGCTATTAGAGTTAGCTATTTATTAACTAACGGAATCCTAAAGCATATTTTTTATTTTAGTTTAGATTATTTTGTTCCAAATTTAACAACCCCTGACCAAACATACTTAGTTAATGTATTGATGTAAGTACCATTCAAAGCTTCTTGATGCCACAGATCCCCTCGATCCAGATCTTCATATGTTGGAACTCATAGTGCCCGAGAACTGAATAACTCAGATGAATGATCAGAGCTGAATAACTTGAGACGGCTGTATAGATTTCTACTAAACAAAGCTAAAGAATCAAAGCTACGGTGCCATAGATAAACCAGACAGAGACAAAATCTACAAAGTTATAAAACTCGTCTTATTGCGTCGATGATTAATAAAGGCTTGAATAAAACTACTAAACCAAGTATGATGAAATTTATACAGTATCAATCATCTAACAGTCCAAAAATCCCGAAGATATGAGAAAACATAATCACTAAATAGATTATCTAATAAAAATACTGAAGCAATTTTGATAAATTTTATATGGGACTACACTGAAAGTTTACGCTTATGAATAGAACAATCATCCAAAATCTGTTGAGAATTCCAAGAGATTTGAGACTTGTACTATTATCTATTCTGTGATTTGAGGCAATATAAACACGAAACCAAAAAAATACAAAAAAATAGTATTTATGAAAACCAAAGCAAATAACTTTGATTTAAAAAAAAATAACACTTTCATTTTTTATCCTAAAATGTTCCGTGGTTTTAGAAATAAGAGGTGACAAACACACCAAAAAAAAAAAAGGCGAGTTGAGAACCTCCTCTCATTTTAATCGAATTAGAAGTCGATTAAAAATGTCGCACTGCCGATAAGGGAGACCGATCAGTTCGGAATCATTAGAATACGGTAGGTACTGAGTTACCTACTTGGTGCCTGTATTTCTGGCATAGCGTAGGTATATTAATCTATCCACATTTCTACAGCTACCGCATTACCTGTAACGCATTTTCCAACATCAATTTAGGTTTCCGGCGTTATAGATATAAATAGATTGAAGGAAGGGTCCCGCGACGAAAATTGACCTAAATTCTACCGTCAGACGTGCCTAAGGCTGTCATCATTTCACGCCCAATTTACTTTCCGCCAAGCATGTTTAAGAAAATGATCTATTTAAGGAATTTCTGGATGAAGGTAGGGCTAGTAGGTAGGTAGTCCTGTAGAACGTGATGTAGGTAATAGATACTCGAATAAGTAATTAGATAAGTTAACAAAGACAAATTAAAAAATATATCGGATGTACCGATTATAGCTAAGAATCATCGCGATCATCAGCTTTCAAACATAAAAAAACGCATCGAAATCGGTCCATTCGTTGAGAGCTAAGATCCTCACCCCACTTCCCCCTATTATAGCTAAGAACCATCTCGATCACATCAGATTTCAAACAGGAAAAACTGCATCAAAATCCGTTCATTCGTTTGGGAACTACGATGCCACAGGATGCCACAGACATACAGAATGATACATATGCATAAACACCCCAAATTTATAACACCACTCTCTTTTAGATTCCGTCGGTTAAAAATTAAACTGTATCCGTAATTTGTCATACCTCATACATACCCATCATCAGCCTTAGATGGTTAATGCTGAACATGGGCCTCCTCATAAAAAGGGTGTTTTGACTTAGTGGCAGGCAGCTTGGAGATCGCATTAGATGTTGATACTTACAAAGGTGCATGCTGCTGGCCATTTCCTGCATGCCCTTGGCTGGTTCTCACAGCACCCGCAGGATGAGTAGGGTTGGACCTATTATTAAGCCAAAACTCTCTTCAAATACGACGCAAATAAGTAATTTGAAACTGCTGAAGTCAAATAAAATCTTACATAACAGCTAAAAATGTGTCGGGTTAGCCTTACGAGTAAATTACGTTCTGTCCCTTTCGCCCGTCGAAATTAGATACGATACTACATTATTGAATGTATATACCTATACTATACCTACCAGTTATAAAAAAAACAAGCCAGTTAGTTAACAAGTAGTTTATAGGTAGGTAGTAGCGTAAATGTGGGCAGGACACTTGGCAAGATGGGAAGATCTAAGGCGATAACGGAATGGTAGACTTGAGGAGCGTAGCGTTCACGGGGCATACCACCAGCCCGATGGTTTGATGACATCGTTTGGCATGCCGGACGGCAGGAATGGACTGGGTGAGACTTGCACAGGACCGGAACAAATAGAGAGGAGGCCTATACCCAACAGTGCGTGGATACGGGCTGAGTAGATAGTGTTAAAGTGATCTAATTGTCATTGATACAGTCTAAGGTCATAAAAACGAAGTACTTACAAAGTCAAAGAAAATCACCTTCTACGAGTCCTAAGATGTAATAAATACGAGAAATAAATTGAATAAATACAGTATAAGTAAACATTACATTAACATTGAATTAAAAGGAATTATAATTATAACAGCAGCCTCTTTTATTCAACTGGAGTTATGCAGTTTATCAATCAAGTTTATCAAGTTTTCGAGGGTTACTTAATACTGTGGGTTGACAATGTGGATATGTACACGTTTCTAGATCAAAATTTAAAATTTTGCTGTTCAACAACTGAACTGTTCGAGTAAACATTTTAATTTAGTTTACCAAACATAACGAAACCTTAAAGAATAAAAAATAGCCTACACACAATATTATTGTTGAGTTCTCTATGAAATAAATTTTGGAATCGGTTTAAATGAATCTATCTATACAAGCGATCGAGATAATCTTTTCAGTTGGGCCCATAGAACGTCTTTGACAGTTCTAAAAAGATAAGTTTGTAATAGGTACCGCTTGTTCCGTTGGTACATATACTCTCTTTGTAGATTTTTCTCTTTGATGGACCTTAGTCCATACAGCTTTTCTCTTTGATGGACCTTAGTCCATACAGCTTTTCTCTTTGATGGACCTTAGTCCATACAGCTTTTCGTAAAACTACTAGTAGTATCAACCTACCTAATCTTTTAGGCATTGAATTTGAATATAAATTTGTAAATTCAAGGTTTATGCACTTCATTTTTCTGCATACTGTGACGATATCAAAACCCCTTTCTTCATAATCATACCCATTTGATAGTTTCTAAATTCAAATAACCTGTCATACCTAGATTGTCATCTATGCTTTGGCCCAACTCTATAGTGAGGAGTTGCGATTTTGTAAAACAAGATTTCGTGATAATATAATAATAATTGTGCACCTGCATATAGAGTACAATCTGTTTATTATTACCTCACGCCGATTCCTGATGGTTAAATTACTTTAATTGGAAATACCATAGTACCAAAACTGGGTTCGAAGAAGTATACCTCAAAGTTATGTCAGCTGTGAGCCTATTATCTTCCATATGAGATAAATCTACTACCCATAGCCAAAAGGATGGCTCGCACTACGAAGTTTCCTCTACACCTGTTACTTACTATTGTGAGTTAGGAGTCCCTTTGAGCTGGTAAACATCCTCTTTTGGGGGGGCTCCGGCCACAATAATTATATAACAATATGCAGAACAGAAAGGTAAAATACAGAAGTTTCAGCTTTCCAGCCCTTCCAACGAAGTTAATCTGTACAAAAGAAAAAGTCATGGTTAAGTATACGAACGTAATATATTCTTTGTCCTAATCACGTGGTGCTAAAATATAGGAAAAATCTACCTTCTCAGAACAATTCTGTTGGTAACAATAATTTGAGATCTCGAAAGGAGAGTGACAAATCACGCAGCATCTCAACTCAACCAATACGACAATGTGTACCTTCTTGTGCACATATCAAAGTTGTAAAGATAACGTGCGCCGTCGCTCGCTTCCTTTACCTATAATTTCGGTTAGCTCTCGTTTTACATCATTTGCGAATCGGTCCCGATAGCTGTCACACTAAAGGGCTTCTATTACGAAAGCGTGCTTGACCGTCAATTTCCAGCCGAGATGTAGCCGTTTTGGTATCTACCGACTAAGGCGGTTCTAAACTATTTGTTTCTTTGATTTTGTTTCGGGCCTTAGTCGCGTTAAGTGATTAGTATCGTATTCGTTTATGTAGATTAGAATTAGATGGTTATATTAGTGGAGTATACTTGATTTGCACAAATTCAGCATCGTAAAGAATATCAAGAAGAATGGGTCACCTGTTAAGAAGCGCGTTCGTGCTCGGCGTCGGAGGGAAAGATGACGAAGGTAAGCGCTTTTTATACGCTAATAAAGTGATTAGTTACTTAAAAGTACAAGGTACGGTCCGCTTTAAATTGAAAGGCATTTTGGATAACGCCGAGTTACTTCCGACCTTGTATTTTAACATTTAGTTTATAAAACGGTTTGCATAATAAGGGCTGCATTTAATAACTAGTTATGTGCCGTTTCATACACTACTTTATCTACACTCATGCAATAGTATTTGTCGTAATATTTTCTTGATTTTGCTGGTAAAAGTTCGTTCATGTTCGTTGCTGTTTCCGTGATGTCAGATGGAGTCAAATTCTCACTTACTCTGCTGTCGGACATTTTTAATCAGGATAAAACTTTAATTAACATAAACTCATTAAATTGGTTAGGTACTAAAAAACTAAATTATGGCGACAAAATCCAGTCCACAGTGAATTCACGCGGATACGGTCTAGTACGCGCGTCGCGCCGCCATAGATAGTAAATAGCGAAAACCCTTGTTGGACGGAGCCGAACCGGTGCTTTTATGGGGAAAAATATATATTATAACATTGGTGTCGATTCTGGGTGCACCAACTAAAACTAAATTTGACAGCTCTAAAATTATTGCTGTCACTTTCAAACCTTTTGGAAACGAAAGGGACGGCAACAACTTTAGAGCTGTCAAATTTAGGTTTAGTTTTAATTGGTGCACTCATAATCGACACCATTGTTTAGTTAAAAGAAACAGTGTTATAATGTATTTATTTTCTTATTAGAGACGTACAGTGCGTAAAGTATGTCATTATGCCACCATTTTTGAGTTCATAATATCCAGATTTTACGATATGAGCGTAGATAAACGTATTTTAAAATACTTACGTTTACCAGACACGATACTGTAGCGTAGTTGGTATGCGCCTACCTCCTAAGTTTAGTGTCCCAGGTTCGAGTCCTGGCCTTGGCAAACATTTGTGTGATGAGCTTAAATGATTGTTCTCGGGTCTTGGATGTTTGTGAATATTGATTTATGTGTATAATTGTCTATGCTGCCCGCGACTCGGAATCCTAAATAATGTATGAGTGTGTAAAGTCTTGAAGTATGAACATAAATGCCTTACATTTAAATAATGTTGTAGACCTTAATTTTTCATGTTGGTTTCGATATCATAACAAATATATTATAAGTGCGTACCTATTTGTAACGAACTAAAGTAGATGTAGACTATAGTAGAACTCAGGGCCGGATTTAAAGGTCTGGAAGCCTTGGGGCAACAATGGAGTGGACCCTTCCCCATAATTTTTTTACCGAATAAAATGCTAAAAAAAACACTCGATTTTTTTCAATACATTATTTATTGTGAAACCAAGTAGATTCTTTTAGCATTTAACAAACACGTATAAATATAATCGAAAACGAGAATTATCTGAAATCAAATTTCAGAGTTAACGAACGGAACCTTCCGAACTTTTTTCGCCGAAAAATCGTTTATGATTTCGCTGAAATCCAATGCCCGAAGTAAATCACTTTCAACGCTTAGGAGCGATAGCTTTGATAGACGGTTTGTCCCATCGTGGTTCGCAGCCTTTATTTATAATTTTCAATTTTGAAAATGAGCGCTCTCCAGTGCGATTCGACACCATCAAAACCAAATTCTTCTCAATGCAATTTCGAGGTTTGGGAATGTAGCTCTGAAATTTTGGTGTTCGTGACATTGGTATTAAAATAGCTCCG
The DNA here is from genome assembly GCA_946251855.1 of Alsophila aescularia. Taxonomy (NCBI): domain Eukaryota; kingdom Metazoa; phylum Arthropoda; class Insecta; order Lepidoptera; family Geometridae; genus Alsophila; species Alsophila aescularia. The sequence goes on from OX276378.1 coordinate 48,524,570, forward strand.
GAGATTGGTCTATTCTATAGTCATTTTTGTACACGTTGATCAAAGATACAAATTGAACCAACTCATTACCAAGACTAGGTCCTAAAACATCCATGTTCACTTTCACCAATGCCTCCGTTGCAGCGTGCAAATTTTCAGCATCCATCTTCTCAATTTGATTAAGAAATCCAAACCTCGAACGAAACAACTGAGCCATTGAGCCATTGCGAAACTCAGGTGTTATCAGGGCCATTTGAGATTATGACATTTTACTGATTGCCTGATTGAAGTGAACAAATAAAGATGAATACTATTTTTTAATATTTAAGAACAGTATAATTATGTTTGTACAAATTACTATAGGTAAGCGTAAAAAATACCAAAGGAAATAAAAGCTTTACAAGCTTTTTTAAGTTTACTCGTCAGAATTTGAAAAAACACAATTCCGAAGTCTATTGTGGGGGCCCCTCTTATGTGGAGGCCCCGGGCTGTAGCCCTGGATGCTCTCTCCCTTAAATCCGGGCCTGGTAGATCTGGAGGGGGAGAGTCTAAGATCGGGCTCAGTGGCGTTCACTAGGAGAGAACACAACATTTGAGGACGAATATAGGCGGATGATAATAGTAGACGTAATAGTAGAAGGTAAGTTCCGAGTTATCAACTCTAATCTACTCATATGTAGAAGATGACATTGTGTAAAGCTTTTTTTCTCTCTTAATATGTGTGGTTGGTTACACGGGTTATATTTTATTATCATTAAATGTGCTGTTCACATTTGACTCTGTTTTATATGGAAGGTTTTAATAATAGTAAATATTACACGTAATAATCTTTTATAAGTATTGAAGGTTATAATGATCTCTATCATCACAACACAACACAACACAAATTAGGTATACAATCTATTATAAATTATGTCCAAACTACAAACGTCCATTCAATTTCAAAGGCAACTAGGAGGATAGTCGCTTGACGAGGTCTTCGCAAAGTAGGTGTTTAGTAAATGTATTGCTATCTCCTTCCCTCCCCCGATCCCCGATTACGAGGGATAGAAAGAGAGAGAGTTGCTGGTCGTGAGTTTTAGTCGTACAGTTATTGATAGAATTTGTGTTTTCGGAGAAAGCACTTTCCACCCCCTAAATTGTGGTGAAATCTTTTGCTGTTAGTGTCAACTGCTTGAATAGAATATTATGTACGCTTATACGTTTCATTTTTTAACGAAAGCATTTTGTTTTTGAAAAAGAGCATTAAGTCATAGTGTCAGCGCAAAAAACTCGTCAATTAAGGTAATTAAGGTAGGTACTTATTACTTTGATGTAATTGAAACAATAAAAAACCGATGACGTACAAGGGTAGTTAATTAATGACACATTTTTTTTCAAAAAAAAAGAATTCGTTTTATATTTAGGGGTAGATGAATCTTTTTTCTTTTTGTATATGTATAAGGGCGCTATTGACTCTCTTGTTAGCGCCCTTGCGCTATTGACTCTCTTCTTAAATACCTAATTTTGGATTATAGTATACAACATTCATAGCATAATATTATGTGATCTGCCCTACGGGGGTGACATTATGAGAATGCTGATAAAACTACCATGCAAAAAAAACTCTTGTTAAGGCCAGGCTCCAAGGTTACATTTTCCCACTCCCCACTCCCCTGCCACCTCCCCTGCTCTCTGCCACCCGCTACCCGCAATAAGCACTGAAGTGCCTGCGTAACAAGATTGAATATCGCGAGCGCTATTTGAACACACAATTTAGCTCGGAACTAAATGACGTTTGTCTCAAAAGTTATCTATTTTATTGGCAGGCTAATAATTTAGTTAGGTAATTTTTGTCTAAGCATTAGAAAATAAACTGTATTTTCTTGCTGTGAGATTTATTTTAGAGATAAAACTTAAACCATTTAGTAGAAAAATGTAAACATTACCGAAAATAGCGTAACTTTTGATAAGAAAATGTATCGAATGAAATTTTGTTAATCATGTTTTTGCCTTAATCTTAGAGAGATAAGGATCTCAAAAACATATATGTTAAGTTTCACATTTATCAGGTTTGCGGTTGACCCAGCATATTTATGGAAAAAAACTCTTAAAAAGCAGAGCCTGGTCTCACTACGAGAACGCTACGAGAACGCTACGCTCACGTGGTGAAGACAGTCTTTGATTATAAAATTTTCAATTTATTTCTTCAGTTTTGAGATTACTGATTCCAAATATGTATAAAGTACAATATTATGACAAATTATGACAAGCCATCAAAAAGTTTATCGATTTCTCGACTTCTACTCTTCGGATTGAGATACAAAGTAGACCAGATCATAATTATAAAGAATTTTTGTTTCATATTGCTTTATTATAAGTATAGAAATACCTAAATAGGCAACATTATATAATACGTACATAGCAATTTTAGAAGTTAAAACTTAAAACGTCTCATAAACAAGGAGAAACAGGTGCAGACAAAATACAAAAATCGACTTCAAAATACAATGAATGCAGGTCCGAGTGATCTTCTGACGTGTGAGCAGTGTTCCGACAAAGCCCATACAATTTCCCATATTGCTTCACATTCTTCCAACTCCACTACTTCTCAGTCCTCTAATGGCCTCCTTCCAGCACCTACAAATATACCATTTGACAAGTACTTCAGTGATTTTCACTCTAATATCCCAATAGTGAGAAGAATCCCGAGAGGAGCAAGAGTGTCGTTAGCTAAGTCGCTTTCCGTTGCCATCAATAATTGCATCAACAACCAGAACAATAACCCATGATTCATGGCAAGGTCTTCTTACATTTGCATATCGCCACTTTCACGTGCCATCTAACAATATAAAATCATTAACATCTTTACTTAAGTCAAATTGTAACACCAATCTTCCCCTCAATCACGTAGACATTATACATGCTCCACGAAAAGCATACAGTTTCAACAAAATTGTTGAAAACAAGGCAATAGACGGCGACTTAAAAAATGCAGCTAGAATTTTATTCTCCGACGATACCCTTGCTCCTAACAATGACAAGACTCTAGAAGGCTTGCGTGATAAACACTCTTCTGCCAACCCATGATCTCTATCACCAAATCCCCCTACTTTAACTCATTTGGCCTTCCAAGTCAAAATTGAAGACACATTAGACGCCATTATGTCGTTCCCTAATGGATCTGCAGGCGGCATCGATGGAATAACGCCCCAGCATCTCAAAGACTTGGTCAGTGTATCCGCCGGAGACGTCGGCAGGGCATTGCTAAGCGATATAACAAAATTTTGCAATTTTTTGTTTTCAGGAACTATTTCGGACCCTTTTAAACCATTTTTATTTGGGGCGCGCCTCTGTGCTTTTAATAAAAAAGACGGGGGGTATCCGCCCTATTGCTATTGGTTGCACCTTTCGGAGACTGGCATCAAAATTAGTATGCAGAAACATTTCTTCAAAATTAAAATCATTATTTCAACCATATCAACTGGGATTTGGTAGTCGGGGAGGTTGTGAAGCTGCGGTACATTCGGTTCGTACGTTTCTATCCAATGACAGCGAAGCGGATGTACTGCTCAAAGTTGATGTAAAAAACGCTTTTAATTGTATTGATAGGTCAACCCTTCTGAACGAAGCCTCCATCAATACATCCGATGCATATAACTATATTTGGCATTGTTACAATTCTCTTTCAAAATTATTCTATAATGACAAACAAATTTCTTCAGAAGTAGGCGTTCAGCAGGGTGATCCTCTGGGACCAGCACTCTTCAGCTTAGGAATTCACCCCATAATATCTAATTTAAATTCTAAATTAAATGTCTGGTATCTAGACGACGGAACCTTAGGAGGTAACACTGACACAGTCAAAAATGATTTGATGAGAATCATTAATAACTTTCGGAAATTAAATTTGGAACTGAATTTCGGCAAATGTGAGCTGTATGTCTCCAATAAATTCAACTCAAGTGATCGAAAATTAATAATTCAAAATTTTCAAGATATGGCACCAGGTATCAAAATTATAGAAAATGATTCACTATTCCCCCCTAGGGGCGCCGTTACTCGAGGAAAGCGTTAGACCGCTTTTGGAAAAGAAAATCAAAATACTATCAGATAACGTCCAGAGATTGGGCTTACTAAATTGTCATATCGCTTATACCATTTTAAAATACTGCCTTTTTGTTCCAAAATTTACATATATACTAAGAACTTCCCCAATCTGGAAACATACGGAAATTTTGGAAAACTTGGATGCCACCCTTAAAAACGCCTTAGAAAAAATTCTAAATTTAAACCTCGAGAACAGTTCATGGATTCAAGCTACTTTACATATTAGATCTAGTGGCATCGGAATAAGAAACATTTCTAGTGTAGCTCTTCCAGCTTTCCTTTCGTCTGTGCACAGTGTGTCAAGCCTGTGTGCGCAAATATTAAGAACACATTCAGCCGAGATACACTGTGCAGCCGATGCAATTGAAGCATGGGATTCTCTTTGCCCCAATGAAAATATCCCAGTGGAATTAACAGTCAAAAACTCTGGGATTTTTCATTGGTGCAGAGAGTTTCCAAAGGCTTCTTGCAGTCTCGGAACAAGAATCGGGACAGTGGCTGCACGCCCTTCCATCTGCGAACCTCGGAACGCTGCTTGACAATGGCAGTTTCTGGATCGCCGCCGGTCTCCGTCTGGGTGCTGGGTGTACCTACCACCACTTTCGCTGACCGCTGTTTACTAATGCGAAATAGAATCCAACGATACCAGGTTCGGTCCTGGGCTCCTCACCAATGACTTTACTAAATTATGTGCTGTTTTCCAATGCTCCGTGCTTCGCAAGCACTATAAGTTGTCCGTCCCGGCTGTTATCGATTAATAGCAGTCGTTAAGCCATGTCAGAGGCCCTTGGGTGGCCTGACAAACGGCCAGCACTACCTCACACGACAAACAAACAAACTCTCTCAAGGTCGCATGCATTGAACTATACATTATTATAATACTGAATTATAGCTACGAGTATCTTCATGATCTTCGGCAACTATTTGCTCTAATAGCTCTCTTATCAAAACCTTACCGACCGTGTTGTACTTAGCATTAAATACTTTGGAAAATACCTCCATTTTGCTGCTCATTAAATTACTTACATATTTAATTAAGTACTTTCAAGATATAATTGACGCAAAAATAATTCCAACACGCTGATAAAGTGTTGAACAAATAGCAGAATCAGTTGTTTTGTTTGTTAAAACTTATTTTACTTATTCGTAAGCATATTTACAAGTTTTATGTGACATTCTTTATGGATAGGCAATTCTGCTGGTAAACTAAGTATGTAGGTACATTATTTTGTATTGACATCTAGGCACAGATTAAAATAATAGCACGTCTAGGTATCTGTTTCTTATTACACGACTGCCCAAAAAAAGCGTGTATTGTTTTTAGCATTCATGAATGTATGTATGTATGTTTGTATGTGAGTTTCATTGTTCCACCATAACTTTTAAATGCCTCAAAAGATTTAGATGTATGGGGTATCGTTAGAATCCTTACATCCCCCCGAGTAACATAGGCTACATTTTTTTTTTGTAAACGTTCCATATGGCGGCATTATGGCACCATTTCCAAACTCGAAAAATAATAATTGCAAGTTTATAAAATGGGTGTCAAATTGAAGGCACAATCCAACAGTAGGTATATAATTTATTGGCAAAAGCTCCTTTCGGCAGGGCAGGCGTGTTTTTTTAGCTTTTATGCTAGTTATTTTGAATGTTGTTGGTACATTCAAAATAACTAGCTAAATGTTGTTCGCAAATTGTACCTGTTGTTAGCAACTGGTACAATTAATCGGATGATTGCATTTTCATCGCGTGGGATTCAACTCCGCGGCAAGTTTAGTTTCAAGTTGTTTCTATCGGCTGTGTATACTTTTACTATATTGATTTGTTCATATACTAGCGTGTCCGTGGTTTTGTCCGCGTGGTCATTTTCCTAGGTTAAAAGTAATCTATGTGTTATTCGAGGAAAAAAAGTAGGTTTTCGTTATAAAATACAAAGTACCAAATTTCGTTCAGCCGTCAGATATTTTTTATCGATTGCTCGGCTTCTACTCATCGGATTGAGATGAGATACCACGTAAACCAGTTTTAAGGCAAACCCTAAGCTATCCAATAGTGAAAACCGCATCGCATTCGGTCTAGTAGTTTTTACGTGATGCAAGAATAGATTAACAACCAGACACGATTTAAAAAAAAATTATATTCATGTTCAGTACCTTATTTTAAGTTACGTAGTTTTTTTTTTATTACTAATTTTCCCGCCCGCGACTTCGTAGACTACTGTTTATCGCGAAAAAAAGCATCTTACTTTCCAGGATATTAAAAACCAATGCAAAAGCAGGTATAGCACCTATGCTCTTGATGTTTTTTGACAGACTTATTATTTCGTTTCCATGGCAACGACAGACCATTATGTGATGACAATCGTTCCTTACAGTGAGTAATCAACATTTTCCATTTTTCCCGCGGAAACTTTCAATTTTCCGGGATAAAAAGTATCCTATATTTTATTCTAGGGTATAAACTGTCTCCATTCTAAATTTCATCAAAATCCGTCCAGCCGTTATTGTGTGAAAGCTCCCCAAACAAACAAACAAACAGACAACGTTTCACTTTTATTGGTATGGATAGTTTTTGTACAGACTTTTTGTTACTTACTGTTTTATTATAAGTAAAGATACAGTATAATATTTTTACACCACATAAAACCCGTACGAGTTAACTAGAAACCTCGCTGTAATACAATACCCACATGAAAATTGAAATTTGTTTTTTCTTTACATGAAAATTAGGTCATCAGCGCGCTACGCGAGATGTCTAGTTAAGTCGCACGGGGCTGTGTTGTACTCTAAATAGGCTTTCTGATTACAATGCTAAAAATCTACCTTAACTTCATTCTATAACACTAAACAATAAAATTACGACGGGTTGTAAACCTGAGAAGATTTGTTCTGGTGTTCAAATTTTTGTGTTATAGATAAAAAAAAAACGTAATAAATTGGTAGGTATGTAATGATGTTTAATTAGGTCAAAGCGGCGTTGTTTTAACTACTTTAATCACTCTAAGTTAACTGCAATGACTTCAAGCGTACCCGCATTGAGAATTTCACAGTGACGTCCTACTAAATAAGGATAAAGTAAAGAGTAAAATTGCAATAAACAATGATGTATTATTAAAATAAAACATCAATAACCATATTAGATAAACAAATATTAATGAAAGTGAACAGCAAAATATGTAGTATTCTACATATTTTGTTCTACATTTTTGTTTTACAATTCTGTCTCTCTAAATAATTATACACAAATTATTTTCATACCTACCTACTTAATATTTATGAAAGATTGCCTTACAATAAATACGTTGGAGTATTGCTTCTTAGCGTCATAATTTTGAAGTCCTTTGCACTTAATATGCTTTCTCCTCTGCATTTGAGCGATAGTAGCCTAACGGTTCAATAGTGCAACTTAGAATCCAACGAAACCGGGTTCGGTCCTAGGCTCCGCACCTATGATTTATGTGCGGTCTCCATCGCTCTGCTGTGGTCCCGGCTGTTGTTGATTAATAGCAGTCGTTAAATCACGTCAGAGGCCCACGGGCGGCCTGACACCAGAGCCCTGCACTACTTCATAAAACAAACAAACAAACAACTGCATTAGCACCCAGATTAATTTATCAGAAATACATATTTTAGGTACTTTTGGTTACCTTAGTTTGGAGTTTGCCAGTAGACATTAGAGTTTCCCACTATGCATTTGAGTTTTCGTAGTCTCTTGGTAACTGCTTTCTATTTTACTAGGCTTCTCTGAATATTGAACGTACGGGCGGATCTAAGTGGTGAGGTTATAATTTTGAGGCGTTCAGCAAAACATGCGACCAGCAATTTGCTAACGAACCTCGGCTTGGACAGTTGCCATTGATTACGGGGGTCTGACTAAACACCCCTGGATCGCTAGTTTTAGTAGTGATTGAGGGGCCCCCGATGAAATAGCGGAGCCCTTTGAATTATTTGGATAACTGATCCCCGATTCGGAATACACCTTCGAGAAGAATCGACAAGAAACTCGAAGGCGAATAAAATCGACTTTAATTACGGGACCTTCGACCTCGCCGTCGAGGTCGGTGTCTGTGTCTAATTGTGATTTCAGCCTGTATATCAGTCGGTAGTATAACTAGCATATCACAACTGAGATTCTTGTGATTGTTTATTCTAAGTACGTTTCCGTTGTCGTAGTAATTAGGAAATAACCTTCCCTTAGCATACCTTCATATCTTATTATTTAAAACGACGTGTAAGTATAGAATTACAATGATGAGTAGATAAATGATAACTGATACCTATCCCTTCAACATTTACTTACCTACATATTTTATACGGAACTAGGCAAGTTAAAGGTGTGAGAGATGACGCACATCACGACTTGTAAATAATAGTCGTATCTTAAATACATATATAATTCATTTATCACAATATATTAACGTCACGTCATTTTATACTTATCAGGCATGTTTTTTATATCAATAAGAAAACAGAGATGAATGCGCAGACTTGAAAATACTGCATGTATGTCGGAATTAGCCTCACTTATTGAGATAGAACTATATGAACATTTCACGTAGATGACCTTACTCTAGTTATTGTTTTATATTATAATCTCAACTGACATAATAAACTCGAGTACGACGATGTTTGGTCTGCGGTGTACAATAAATCTGTCGTATCTGCAATGTGGACATTTAGCGCGTCGACCTGACACGCCGTTGCGAAAATTAGGCTGATATGGGTATTTGTTGAAGGCTCTTCAGCGGTTTTGCTAGGTTAAGCCTTTTATGCTTCCCTGCAGCCAGTCATTCCGTACGCCTCGGTCACGCACGCCCGCCCGGTCGTCTCACGCGCATCGAACATTGACAAAGCTTCCAAATTAGGTTTTGTTATTGGTCAAATAAATTCAAATTCGGTTTTGTAGGTATCGTGTCCGATTGGAACTGTTTAACGATCGGTTTAGATACGACGATTAATATTTTGAACGTGGGTGTTTGTATACTAATGCAACTAAACTAGTTCAATTGTTTTATTTTATCTATTATGCCTTGTAATGACACGCGGATACTATAGATACACCGGTGCCATTGTGAGTAGCTTCGTTATTAAATTTTGCTTTGCGTATCTTTCAATGATGTTGACTTGCTTTTGTAATAATTCATGCATAGAATAATTTTACATAGTAAAACTGTACTGTGCATCAGTTTTTGGGGTTACGTACAGTAAAACCAAAACTTAACCCTTAAGATCACTCGTGCGTTCACATGTCCCTAGCTGTTTTTCTTGAAATCTACGAGACGTAGATACTTGAAACTTGGGATAATGATAAAGCATGATCGAATCTCATATTTTTCAATTATTAAGCTTTTTAATTTTTTATGCGAAGAATTAAGTGACGGCAAGGCACTTAACTTACTACTTGAAAAATGTTGTCTACATTAGAAAACGCAATACATCAATACGAGGACCATTTTTTTAAATAATTTTGAAACGGCCTGATAGATAAACAAAATAGTCATAGTTTTTCATCTCATCATCAACATCAGGCGAGCGGCTTACTCGTCTCGTCATTGAATTGATTATAATAATAACTAGTACATAAGTAACCTAGTTTAATGAATTGCTTTATTCATTAGTGTTGTGTACCAAGTTTGAGGTTCCTGTGGCTTGTCGTCCTTAACTTCGTTTATTTTAAAACTAAATTGTGTGCTAAGTGGGACATACTGTACTGAGTGAAACCAGTTTACTGAATACTTACTTAGTGATGACTATGTTACTAGGTAAAGATTAGTAATTAACTAGGTTACTTAAGTAAAGGAATAGTTTGAATATCTTGTCCGCTTTACTATTTATCTTCAGTACCTGCCACAACCACATCCCAGCGGCAAATAAATCGCCGGGCATCGATAGTGTGAAAGGTGTGAATGCAAAATAACGTGTGATTGCGTTTTTGCAAATTCCGGAGATGTAACACGCTTGTGTCTCAACGAACACAATCATGGACTTCGGAGTGCATTAATTATTATTGTTGTAGCTATCATTATAGTGATGACAAACGCGCGAGTGCCGCGAGTGGTAGCGTTTGTGGACGCGATGTCGCCGGTATTGACTACACGTTCGCCACTTGAAAGTGACTGCAAAATGTCATATGTGTGAATTTGAATTTTGTGATTGACAACATTTTTAATCCCCGAATTCGAAAAGAGAGCGGTGTCATAATTTTGGTGTTTTTTTAGCTCCCAAACGAATGGGTTTTTTTCTATTTGAAAACTGATATGATCGAGATAGTTCCTAAATAAAATGTTTTGTTTTTCTGTTTGAAAGCTTATATGATCGAGATTGTTCCTAGCTGTAATGGGGGGGGGGGGGGGGGGGGGATTGTAGCTTCCAAACGAATCGACCGATTTAATTCAGTATTTAAGATTGAAATTTGATGTAATCGAGCTTAGTTATAATGGAGGTTCAGGGGCGTTTTTAATTTGTACTTGTTGCCTTTGTGTCGCGTAGTGTTTATTTTCTTTGGCTGTTGTGTTGTTGTTATTGTGGCGCGTCTAGACAGATCCTTATGAAGCAAAAACACAATTTAACCATAACTCCTTTATTATTATTATGCCTATTCCTCAAGTATTTATTCATGCAAACACAGAGACTATATTAACTTTCAGAATATCTAATTTCTATTGCATTACTTGAACGAACTTTTATAGAACGAAGCTTTTATTGAGCATTTGTAAGTAGGTACCTATAGACAATAGTTATTTGTTATGCAAGGCTGCAAAGTGATCTTTTGGCGCGAGTACTTACTATTGAAACCTGAGCAAGCGAAGGATTCTAGGATTGAGCCACGAGCGTAGCGAGAGTTTGTGCGAAACACACAACTTTTCACCTCACTACAGTGAGGAAAATGCTAGGTGCAAGAAAACAGATCAAATAATATATTAAACTAGTGTTTATAATAATAATAAAAAAATGGAGGTGCGTTACACCTGGCAGATGTGTAAACATAATAGAATCGAATCAAAATAATCAAATAGAGTAGAATAGGGTCAAATTCAGTCGAATAGAGTCAAAAAGAGACGAATAGTGTCAGTAGAGTCGAGTAGAGTCAAATTGAGCCGAGTAGAGTCGAGCAGAGTCGAGTAGAGTCGAGCAGAACGGAGTAGAGTAGAGTACGGTTGAGTAGGGTTGAATAAGGTCGAGTAGAGTCGAGTAGAGTCGAATAGAGTCGAGTAGAGTCGAGTAGTCGCTCGAATGAATTTGGCACAGTTGTGATCAAAGAAAATACCTGATAACCGGATTAGTCTGGTTACATTCACTGCAGTGGGTAGAGTTGAGTAGAGTTGAGTAGAGTCGAGTAAAGTCGAGTAGGGTCGAGTAGAGTCGAATAGGGTCGAGTAGAGTCAAAAAGAATCGAATTGAGTCGAGTAGAGTCAAATAGGGTCGATAGAGTAGAGTAGTCTAATAGAGACAAATAGAGACGAGTAGAGTCGAATAGAGTCGTGTAGAATCGAAACGAATAATAATATAATATAAATAAGTATTTATGTATTTTCAGTGGACTGACGGCACAGAATAAATAAAAGTACAACCTGGCGCTATAGAAAATTATTGAATAGAAAGGTTCGAATTTTAAAAACTCTTTCCACGCTTGCGTGTAAAATGCACTTTTGCACTCAGATTTTGAATGACAAACAGAATCTTTCCGAGCTTGTAAGGTGAAAAATAAAATTAGAAAAACTTCAGTTGGGAAATGACTATGCGGTCGACATGATAACTATTATACCTACCTATTATTACTGCTTGGTACCTTCACATATCTAGAGGCCCCAGAAAATGTAAAAGATGTAACTAAGGATCACTAATGTGCCTAAAGTCATTAAATTGATTTAAAACATTATAAATAAATTATTTGTTCATTGAGATAAGCCTAATAGTAGGCATTTATAATATTTTTCATTAGTTCAATTTGGGGTAGGGTTTTGTTTAGCGTGGGGTTTTACTTGTGTTAATTTTACCATTTATCATTTGTCTGACTTACAGTTTTGGCGGAAGTAAGCTACATATTTTTATTTTGTTCGTCCACTAGTATTTTTAGAGTTTCGTAGTCCAACAAGGAATATTTGTATATGTCCGTCTGTCTGTATGTCACAGCCATTTTATTCAGAAACTATTAACACTACAAATTAGAAATTTGCCACATGGAACATGTACAGACTTTTATAACCGCTACATAGACTTATAAAAAAAACTTCCCTAAGTAACATATAAGAAAAGAAAAAAATTACCCCTTCGATTGGGGTTCTTTGGATAGGTATTAGAAAATTATAATGAGGTTTCTTTGACAGTATTTTTCTAGTCCACAAATTTAAGGTCGCTCAGCGAGCTATGGAGAGCTCTCTCTCTCTGCTTGGAGTTTCTCTGAAGGACAGGATTCGTAATGAAGATATCCGACAGAGAAACAAGGTAACCGACATAGCCCTGAGGATAAGCAAGCTAAAGTGGCAGTGGGCTGGTCACATTTCCAGAAGAACCGATAACCGTTGGGGTAGACGATTTCTCGAGTGGAGACCACGTTTAGGCAAACGTAGTGTAGGACTCCCGGTGGCCAGGTGGAGTGACGATCTGCGAAAAGCGGCTGGCAGAAAATGGATGAGGAGAGCTGAAGACCGAGCTCAGAGCTGGAGGTAGGCCTCTCCTAATGCACGCCGCATTAGGAGAGGCCTACCTCCAGCAGGGCACAGATATAGGCTGATGACGATGATGAATTTCTATTTGGTTCCGTTTACGAAATATTTGGCTCTAAATCAAGCTTTGTGCTTGAGTTGCATGTACCCCAAGTTTTTAATTTTTATTCGTAAAGAATAAAAAATTAAAAACTTGGATACTAGCGCATGATACGAATTATCATGTCTCTCTAGGTTTTATGTTTATGAGATGTAGCCGGCCAAGATAACGTCTTTTATCCCCCGTCATCTCTAAACAAATTCCATAGTGAGGAATATAATCCAACCGTAACAACAGCTTTGTTGGAGTATACCTAACGTAAAAACTACTCGACCGACTGCAATGAGGTTTTTACAGTTGGGTAGCTTAGGGTCCTGGCTATGGAACCCTAAGTCTAGGCATGTCTGACACGCACTTAGCTGGTTTTAATTATTATAATTTAGATTTTGATATGTTTTGCATCATTGTAATGATATCCCATCTGACTGGGAATACTTAGTACTATTATTTATTCTGTGTGCGAAGATAGAAATAGAATCATAGACGTGATGTGACTCAGGGATGAAAAGATAGAAAAGATTATATAGAGCGATGGTAGCCTAGCGGTATATATTAGTGCGAGTTGGAATCCAACGATACCGGGTTGGGTCCTTGTTTCCGCACCTACGACTTTTCTAAGTTGTGTGCGGTTTTCTAGTATTTTGGAGTTCCGCGTTAAGCCATGTCAGAAACCCTATGGCGGCCTTGCTACTCTGCCACTAGAGGCCAAGCAAGCAAGTAAGCAAGGACTCAGGGACATTCCGAGTTTAATTTGTTGTAACCGCGGATTAATTTAATCAACACTTACCTACCTATTGCTAGAAGCTCTTCAGACCTTTCTTCACATGTTTCAGTATAAAATAATCAACTATTATAAAAACACGAAAAATATTGTTTTTCATTTTTACAGGACTGCCCAAAAAAAAGGAGTATAATGTATTTAGGATTCATGTATGTTTGTATGTATGTAATGTATGTATGTGAGTTTCTTTATTCCACCATAACTTTTAAATGTCTGAACAGATTTTGACGTATGGGGTATCGATAGAATTTTACACCTATGTGGCGGCAGAATGGCTGCTCCATTTTCAAGTGCGGAAAATATATATATATATTCTCTTCTAATTTTACAATATGGTATCAAATTTTAGGCCTTGATAAGCACATTCCAATTGTATATATTTTATTGGCATATTTAAGTTATTTTTTAGTTATAAAACATAATCTGGAATTCTTTCAGCAATACGTATTGATGAGTTCGATTCACAGCATTTTTCCGTTTTCTATAGTAGATACATAAGACGCTTAGGATGTTTGTTTCGCGCGTAAACTGAACATTAATGAATGATATACTTTATATTTCGATGTTGTTAGTTTATATTTTGATTAAATATATCTATCTATGATGTGAGCATCCTATATAATAATTTATCTTTAATCTTCAGCATCTACAACTACTTAAAAAGGAGGACGAAAAATGATTTAACTTATTTATATATCCTTGCGTGATATTGTTGAAATCACTTACTTGTATCTAGTACACTCATACTTGTACTAGTATGATTCTAGTCAGTGGTAAAAATAAATTATTAAGCTGAGCACTTTATTTTTGTTATAGATACTTGTAAGTTACGAGTCGATACTCTTTACTGTACACCAAAAATTTACATATACAAATAGACTAAGACTTCGGTGCGGTCTTATCGCTAAAACGCGATCTCTTCCAGACAAAAAATATTTTCTACTTTGTTTTTTATTTACTCTAGTAAGCGTAATTCAACTTCTGGTATTATTTTTCCGTCACAAACAAATAGAATGCGCGTCTACTTTTTTCGATCGCGCTCTCACATATGTTATTTTTCAAAACCTATTCACATATTTTTCTATTCCAATTTTTCCATTCCAATTTTTCCATTACTAATCATTTAAATTTTATGAAAAAGACGTACCTTCGATGAAATGAGTCTTGAAGGACGTAAAACTAAAATGCGCGGCACGACCGCAGTACTAATATTTATACTGTGGCACGACTCGCAGATTGGCCAGTATTTTTAACATCTTGATATCATCAATTACAGTTTATTATTTACAGTTCCTTTTTGAGAAATATATTGACTGTTCCAATCCAATAAATATCCTACAACGTAGAGACACGTTTACACGATTAGAGTGGTCGTGTGAACAGCGCGATGGCCTGAGTGCTAAACGAATTTACTAAATAGTTTCGTCACAATACCTTTATAAAGGGGCGTTGTGTACTTGAGCTGTTACCTTAATCAATTTCTTTATTAATAATTCTTCCTAGTGATAAAGCGGGTAAACAAAACAAGGTAACGTCGTATTTTCAATCTCGCAACGGTCAAAACTAGACGTGTTTGGTTAAGCACCTTATAGTGTTTGTTGACGGCTGTTTACCTATACACGGAGTAAATACATTTCGTAGGCAATAGTGGCAGCACTACAGTGCTGCGCATGCAAAACAATGTCGATGTAGACATTGTTTTGTGGGAACATATTTATAAGTAATTTTGACACAACTCTGGTAAATAGGCGCAACCCCTTCTCATCTTGCAAGAAATGCCTACTTATTAAGGGGTTGGTTTATAAGTGAGTTTCTTTAAGAACAAAAGTGTACTATCGAAAATTCGCATGTGAACAAGCAATTTACGAGTTGTTATTATGAAAACAAAGGGGTACGCAATTAAAAAAGGTTAAGATACGCTGCACTATAGTGATGCTCCAGACGTTGGAAACTTATCAGTCAGTACCTAGCTGTCAACAGCCACTACATAGGTATAGGTTGGTGCTATCACACCAATAATGACCCTATGTGTTATTGAATAGTGAATTATTGCTTACAGTGTCGACCGTTTATCTCGTCCGTCTGGTCTCCAGTAGCGAGGACTTAAACAAATCAGTACTATTTTAACGCTAAACGTGGCGTGGCGTCTGTGACTAAGCAAACAAATGAGTGCGTTCATACGAGAGTTTTTATTATACCTAAAAATTCGTGGTGTTTTCGTCGTTTGTTCGCTGTCAAAGTGTGGAGAATGGAGTTCCAGTACTACGGGAACTACGAGAGGCCGGTCGCGCGGCGGTTCCACGACCAGCCGTGGTGGGACGAGGAGGATAACCTCTCAGACCGGCGCGTCAATGGTAAGGAAACTGAACGATATTTGCGGAAAAAAAGCTAAATAATAAACAGTGATAGTGAAAGTACAAGATAATCAATGATGACTTGTCAATTCGCTTAATGTTGGCTGATTCCGAGCTGCATGAAATAAAATTATTTCAATGCAAGTGCACCTTTGCTGTTGTTTATTTTCGTTTGTGTACGAAACTCGTCTGCCCACACAAAACCGGTGTGATTCAGTAAATTACAATATACTCACATATTTAAAAAACATCTTGCGTTTTGGGGATTTTATATTGTCTGACTTTATGCGACTTGTATGTACCTATACTAAATTTGTTCTCTGCAGTAAATTTTCCAGCAGGGACACAATTTTGAACCCTGTGAGCACCTCTCACTCGATATCGCACAGCGCTAGCATGCGCAGTGCCCGAAGGATTAAACCGTCAACATTTTAAAGTTATAATTACCTACTTTTGTATTTAGTGTAAATTAACTGTTTCCGGTTTAATGAAAAATTAGGTAGCTATACATAATTATATGTAATGTACCTATATTATAGTTCTAGCTGTGCCCTGTTGCCAGCGTAGTAATTTCTCTGGGTTAAAAGCAACATATGTGTTATTCCAGTACCAAAAGGTTTATAGGTATATAAAGTTCAGTATACGACATTTCATCAAAATTTGTTGAAACGTCAAATTTGCTCGGCCTCTACTCATCGGATTAAGATAGTAAGTACCCCAGTTTTTAAGTAGAACCCATAGCTATGCAACAGTGAAAACCGCATCGCAATCAGTCCCGTAGAGTTTACGTGATGCGCGAACAAACATACAGACAAACAAAAAATATACACGATTTGAAAAAGTGTTATATTCTTGTTCAGTACCTAGCATATTTTATGTACCATTTTTTTTATTATCTTTGTACAGACTTTTTCGTTCCTATTGCTTTATTATAAGTATAGATAGATAGATAGATAGACAGATATGTTTAGCAATATATATAACCTTGATTAACCCATAAGAGTTTGAGTCACTATGATGAGTGATCTTCTATGCTATGATGTCGCTGTCTTGTGTACCTACTGTTTTATTTCCTCTGTTACTCATCCAATTATGTACGTTCGCAAATCTAATTAGATTACTCTTATCGCTATCAGTCGATGCATGCTCTCCAAGTGTCACTCAGTCGGTTATTAAATTTACTACTTGATTGTACCACAAATATAAATCTATACTTATAATAAAGCAATAAGTACAAAAAAGTCTGTACAAAGAAGATAATTAATAAGAAAATAGTCTAGGTTACTTAAAATAACCAACTGAACAAGAATATTACATTTTTTTAAATCATGTCTGTCTGTTTGTTTGTCAGTATGTTTGTTCGCGCATCACGTAAAAACTACTGGACTGATTGCGATGCGGTTGACTGCTGGGTAGCTTAGGGTTAGAATTAAAAACTGGCGTACTTGGTATGTCAATCGGAATAGTAGATGCCGAGCAATCGATAAAAAACTTTTTGACGGCTGAAGGAATTTTGATCTAATGTTGGTATATTGGTATTCTAGGTCTTGAAATAGCAAGTTAGAGAAACGACCACGCCTGCGAAGCCGCGGGCACAGCTATTTGAGTTATATAATGATCATGATGTATTCATATCCTTGAAGATTATTCATGTTCTTAACTTATTCATTGATGTGCTTATGTCTCGTATCATTTAGGAAAATCCACACGGCTTTTCATTTGTATACTAGCTGTGCCAGTTGTTTTGTCCGTGTGGTATTTTTTCTGGGATATGTAATATTCCAGAACCAAAAGGACCAATATTATCAAACTTCGTCCAGACGACAATATTTTTTTATGGATAGCTCGACTTCTACTCATCGGATTGAGATACCAAGTACACCAGTTCTTAAGTCTAACCCTTAGCTATCCAACAATGAAAGCCGCATCGCAATCGTTTCAGTCGTTTTTACGTGAGGCGCGTACAAACAAGCAGTCACACAGACAAACAGACAGGCAGGCACCATTAAAAATATATTATGTTCTTGTTCAGTAGATTATTTTAAGTCCCCTAGTTTTTTTTTTAAATCTTCTTTGTACCAGACTTTTTGTTACAAACTTATTGCTTTATTATAAGTATAGATATATATTTAACTAGCTGTGCTCGCGGCTTCGCTCACGTGGTCATTTTATTTAAAAGTAGCCCATACGTGTTATTCCAAAATCAAAAGTACAATATACCTACTACATTTCTTCAAAATTCGTTCAGCCTTCATAAAGATGTTTATCGATTGCTCGGCTTCTACTAATCGGATTGAGATTGATACCAAGTATAAAACCAAGATATTAAGCTATCCAACTGTAAAAACCGCATCGTAATCGGTCCAGTAGTTTTAACGTGATGCGCGAACAAACATACAGACAAACAAGCAAACAAACAGACAGACACTATTTTATATTCTTGTTCAGTAGCTTATTTTAAGTACCCTATACTTTTATTTTTAAATTATCTTCTTTGTATATTGTTCCTATTGCTTTATAAGTATAGATAGATAGACAGATAGATAGATAGCTGCTCCGTCTTACGGCTTCTTCCTTAGTTTTCCCGTTATCCGTCAGAAACGAAAAAGTATTATGTGTCCATCTGGAATAGTGTAGCTTTCTATCAGTAGAAACATTTACAGAATCGGATCAATAGCACCAGATCCAGTCCACCAGTACTAACATAAATATACAAACACCTTAATCTCATTATAATATTAGTGTAGGTAGAAATGCCCTTGAACCGTGTATCTGTCGATGCATTTTATAACTCTACCTAACAACTGTACCTAAGTAAATTTCGCATCGTACAACGATAAACCATATCTCTCATACAACATTGGAAGAACAAAAGAAACATCTTTATTGAGCTCACATAATCGGGAGAACAATTACCAACAAAGTGTAAGTTTGACAAATCTTTTCAAACCTTAGTGCCTGGACACAAGATACAAAATGAGATAGATAGATATATAGATAACTCTTTATTGTACACCACATAGAACAAAAATATAAAAATAACTAATACAAAATTTATGGTACAATGGGCGGTCTTATCGCCAAAAATCGATCTCCTCCAGACATCCTCTGGATGTAGAGGAACTAACATACGGCAAAGAGATAACGCGTGTACCGTACCGTATGATATTATGTACTTCACTGCGCCCCGCGGATTCACCAGCGAGTGGGATGATGTTGATAATGATGATGATGAAAAGTATCCTATAGGTAGATAGATAGATTTTTATTGAAATATGATTACTCTTTATTGAACACCACATAAATAAAAATATTACATCTAAAAAACAAAATTAATAATAAAGTGTCACAATGGGCGGTCTTATCGCTCAGAACGATCTCTTTCAGACAACCTTGACAACGTATGTGTTATACCAGGGTATAAGCTATCTCCATTTCAAATTTCAACAAAATCCGTTCAGCCTTTTGTGAGTGAAGTATGCTGATGATGTTGAAAATATCCTATGTGTTATTCCAGGGTATAAGCTATCTCCATTCCAAATTTCATCAAAACCCGTTCTGCCGTTATCGCGTGAAAGCTCCCCAAACAAACAGACAACGTTTCACTTTTATATGTTGGTGTGGATATTCATACTTACTGTTAATTGGTAGATCGGTGCTCGGTTCGTACCCGTCTAGACAGGAAAGCCGGCATATCGATTTAGCACCGGGATAATTTTAGAAGCTTCCGAGCCGTGAATTTTCAATTTCCACGGAGCACAGACTGCAAATAATGGGGTTCTACGGAAAGTGTTTCCTCAAAGCTCCAAGTTTGCACGGATCTTGCACATGAGTGGAGATTAGTATGGGACGCTTTTCTATTTTTAGTTAGGGACACTTAACTCTACCAACGTTAGGAAACTTGTTATATTGGTAACTCTATCTACCAGGGATACGTTTTGTCCGAAAATATCGTCAAGACCAAGCTAGGGACAGGTACTTACATTTTGTTTTGGATCTAATTCAGCATCCGTTATTCAAACGCATTTATTAAGTCACTTTCTTGTTTGTCTGTCTGTCTGTCGTTCCGGGTAGAATTTTGCAAATTTCGAGCACGTCCCGATTAGTTATCCGGCTGAAACTTTCAGGGTAGCACACAAATCGATGACAAAGCATTCTAAAAAAGTGGTTTTTAGATAGTTTTTAAGCTGTATATACTGCTTGTGTATAGATTGTTATTTTCCTTTAAAAACGTTAAATTTGGGATAATACTAACTCGACCACGAAGCTGGACTTCAAGCCTCCTAGCTCCGGAAAGCCGTTCCATCACTCTTCCAATTTAGATATCCGTGGTTCCTTTCCCACCACGTATGCCGAATCTTTCCTTCCCTTGATTTCCTTTACTTGTCATACTTTCATATCAATTGTATCGCTGAGAGCTCTGATTTATTGGTACGTAGTAAACAACAATAATACTAGTAGGGAAATTACCGGATTCTTAAAATAATCGCAGAAGGTGATTTCATATTGTGCTATGCAAAGGTTTTGTATACACTTATATTGTTGCAGAATTATACAGTCCTTGTACTTCATTCCTCTCTACTTTTATATTTTTGCAGAATTATACAGTCCTTGTACTTCATTCCTCTCTACTTTTATATTGTTGCAGAATTATACAGTCCTTGTACTTCATTCCTCTCTACTTTTCAAAGATAGTTTGACAACGTGAGTAGGTATTTCGTGTATTTGTATTGTTAATGTAAGTTACTGAAACATTGTTTAGTGAGTTTCAGTTTTTGTAAGACAAGAATAAAATTAAGGACTAGAATTACTCGACATAATGACTAATGACTAATGACTTAATGACTTGGGCATCAGAAGGCACTCGTGAAAGTTAAATGTCTCTATCTCCGGACATTTTTAAAAGCTTTTATTTAACTTGCAATGTTTGTATGTATGTATTTATGTATGTATGTATGTAACTTATAATTTTCTAGCTAAGCAGGCGTTACTGCTAAAATCATATAAACATTCGTATGTATGTAAGTTTGTTTAGGTCAAATCTTGCAAGCTATATTAGAACCACTTCGCCTTATCCTACGGAGTTGAATTTTTACATGTTGGTTCAGCTCCAGAGACAATGCATTTATATGGTAAGCATGAAAAAAAAAGGAAAGAAAATACATTTATTTATGACAACACACATCACTACACAAACAAAAATTGTGTACAAAAGAAAAGACACATAACAAAAATTACAAACAAAAGAAAAGGTACGAAATTAATGCTGTGTGTTGTCACAAGCAGGTCCCGAATAGACATCCAGGATTAGGTCCAAAAAAAAGGAACTCTTCAACGGTTGACAGCACAGACACGAAATTTTGTGCACGCATTTTATTATGATAGCTGGTGTTCAGTTTTACCATGACATGATTACTACACTAGGGGACTTCTCAATGGTTAACAGCACTGACAAGAATTGTTGTATACGCATTTAATTGTGATAGCCCGTTCAAATTCGTTTTCTATCGCAATACTTATACAAAACTTCAAGGTTGCATCAAGGTTACACACGCATAGACAAGGCAAGCAGCCGAAGAATGCATTCAATTGCAGTACATATACCTATTGGCAACTACCGACGATGACCTAATTTACTGCCCACTTATGAAAATCATAACTACTTATAGCTTTTGCCCGCGCCTCCGTTCGGTAGTCCTGGAATGGTTTTCATGTCTGAAAATCTGTTTTTCTGATGAGAAATATAGTATCTTACCCGACTTGTGAAAACCTGGTCAAAAGAGTTTCAATATAGTTTTTGCGTTATTTAATATGACTCTGTTTTTACCAGACTACGGCGAAGCAAGGGATGGGTAATGAGTATAACAGTCTATGTATTTATGTATGAATGCATATATGTGGATGTTCCACCATACCATTACCCTATTTTTCCGATTTTGAATCGATTCGTCTTCATGTATAGAATATAATAGGCAATTTTTTACCCGATTACTGCGAAGCAGAGAAATGGTTATGTGTTCAAACAAAAACCTTGGTCCGATTTTAACAAGCGAGGTATCTAATCTATCGATTCGTCTTCATCGGAAGAGTGCTATAGGGCAGCGGTTTTAGCTTTTGAACTTATGTCTTGTTAATAATTAGGTACTTTGTATTGTAACTCATCCAAAATAGTCAAGTTTCATGTCATTCAGTGTCCATGTTGACTAGAACTAGAAGAAATCGACAATTATAGATAGAGAAATATAAATACCTACAGAATAAAACGTGAGCTATTCAGGTCAGTTCATGACCCCTCTGACAATAGGGTACCGACCGCTCGAAGGGTTCGTGTCCTATGACGAGTTGTTCTCAACGCCTTTGTTTATCGCTATAGGTCAAACACGAAAATCGAACAATATGAAAATATCACCGAACCTAGATTCGATGTACTTTCTTTATACCTATCTTAATGCCAAGATTTAAAACTAAATGTTAGAATTAACATGTGAAAAAAGAAGAAGATTGCTATTAAACAGTCTCAATTTTAGACTGTGTCTATACGAATATTATAAAGAGGAAAGATTCGATTTTTTTGTGTGTTTCTTTGTTTTGCAATGGATAAACTGAAATAATACTGAACCGATTTAAATTATTTCACCTATACAAAAGCTACATTATCAGCGAGCAAAATAAGCTGCATTTTATTTTTCTATAAATTAGAGTTATTTACGAAAATTACGCAATAATGTAACCCATAGATTATCAAAAATTTGCCTATAAAAAGAATAAATTCAAAAACTAAAACCCAACTGCGGTCGGGTAAAGAATAGTCTATGACACTCTTTCGTTGAAGACGATTCAATTGATACCTCGCTTGCCAAAATCGGACCAATAGGGGCGACGCTATGGTTGAACATCCACATACCCACATACTTTCAGACATAGACTGTTAAACTTCCCTTTCCTTGCATCGCCGTACCCGGGTAAAAATACTCGCTGTAAGGAACGGAATATCATGTTGCCTTGGAAACGCAATAATAACAAGTCTGTCAACACTTATATATAGGTACAACGTGCACAAAGGCATAATTTTGTAACGTATACAATATGGGCGACAGCTCCCACCATTCTGTAGTAGCAATCTTGTTCTTTCATAAGATGTTGCAACCATTTATCCTTGAGATGAGCTTTGTCGGAAACATCATAGTGACAGGATTAGATGCAGTAATATTAAGTCTATGGGAATATCCAGCTGGACTGCAATGGCGTAATCTAGCTGCCTAGGGAGCTCCGGCCGGATCTTTTGAAAATCATAATACCTCTAAAGAAGGATTAGCACTATCAGCACCACAACAATAGTTCCATCCATGGCTGACACCAAAGACTTTTTACTATAAAGATGTCATACTCATATAAGGTGTACCTACTAAAAATCGTACGTTTCAGTTCAGTTTATCTATCTTCTAAGGGTACTTAAAATAAAGTAGTAAGTACCAAAAAATCTATACAAAGAAGTTGGTAAAAAAAAACTAGGGTAGGTACTTAAAATAAGATAGATAGATAGATAACTCTTTATTTTTTATTTTTCTTTATTTATTTATAATTTAAAAGTAAATCGTACATTGTACATTATAAAACACAAAAAACAAATATAGAAATTTAGCTACTAAACAAGAATATAAATTGTTTAGGGTTAAAGAAAAAAGGAACCCTTATAGGACCACTTTGTTACCCGTCCGTCCGTCAGTCTAATCAGATCTGTCAAGACCCTTTTTCTCAGGAACGCGTGAAGCTTGAAAAAAATTAAATCAAGTTGAAGTTAATATCAAATACCCAGGTTTGCAATCCCTTGGAGCTGTGAAAAAGCAAACTTTTAAGTCAACGTAATCAAAAGATATGGCTTAAAAAACCGTATTTTTACACTCGCAAGGAAATCAAAACCTATGGGGTACTCCCTCAGACCAAATATTACTAAAGGGTACTGTTGAATCATAAAATTTGGCTAGAAGGAATGTATTATATATGCACAAGTAAAGGAAAAAACCGTAAACTATAGATACATATTGTTACGAGCTGGGGTTCGGATAAAATTAATTTACGCTAATTACACCAAAAAAATAACACCTTTATTCGAAAAACCACAAATGAAATTAATCCAACAAATAACGCTCAAACACTCTTTAACTTGACTGTACACTCTTATCACTTATCACTGAATACTCGCTTCGAATCACTTCGTTTCGTCAGCCAAATAAGTACTGTCCCAGGCAGTCGATGCGCGCTCTATTTATACCGCGACGGACATTTCGAGAAGGTACTCGTAACTACTCGTATGTACTAGTGGTAGTCGGTAGGTCTGTGAACTTTCAAGGTCGGCGG
The DNA here is from genome assembly GCA_946251855.1 of Alsophila aescularia. Lineage (NCBI taxonomy): Eukaryota > Metazoa > Arthropoda > Insecta > Lepidoptera > Geometridae > Alsophila > Alsophila aescularia. The sequence continues at coordinate 48,548,896 of OX276378.1, forward strand.
CGCCTTTGAGTTGCCGCGCCGCGCCGCGCCTGTAGGTACTTAAGAGCGCGCCATAACAGCGCTTCGAGTTGGACTTCATGTATTCCTTCCCCCCTCACGTCTCTACATTATTACGCACGGCACCAGCACTACAATGCGACCGAGTGCGCGTGTTCGAGTTACGCGGCAACGCGTTGTAACCTACCCGGTTTATACCCAGTTCAGCACACCACACTAAAATCACAGAAGAAATATTAGTACTAACTAATATGTGCATGTATTGACATATACCTATACCAACCTACATGAAATAGTTGTACTTACCTAGGTTATGTTGCAAATAAAATGCTATGGAGACCTTATGAATTTTTCGACTAATTATCTACCAATCAAGATTAGGTGCAGGTAAATCTGTGTTACAAATAAAATACTGTAGGTAGTGATATATTTAATATTTAATATTTTATACATCTATGCAAGTGAATTAAAATTTTACTAATAACAAAACGGAACTAATAAAAAAAACTTTGTCTGTTTGTTCCGACTAATCTCCAAAACGGCTGGATCGATAATGTTGGGACTTTCATTGGCAGATAGCTGATGTTATAAGGAGGCTACTTATATTTTCGAACAAGAATTAGGGTTCCTAGCAAAATAAATAAAAAACACACGAAAAAGCCGCGGGCACACCTAGTATAACTGTGTTTTTAATTTGATATTATTGGTCAACCGACGAATCCAACTCGGATGGGCAGCGTTCGGGAAATTACGCCATATCTTCTCGTAGCAGACACCGTAGAGCCTCAAGACGAAAGTTTATAATCAGTGCGTGTTGCCAGTGATGACATACGGCACTGAGACTTGGTCGCTAACTATTGGTCTCATACACAAGCTCAAAGTCGCGCTGCGTGCAATGGAGAGAGCTATGCTCGCTGTTTCACTACTTGATAGAATCCGAAACTAGGAAATCCGTAAAAGAACCAAGGTTACCGACATAGCTCTCAAAGTTTGCAAGTTGAAGTAGCAATGACCAGACCATATAGTTCGCAGAACTAACAACCGCTGGGGTATAAAGGTTCTCGAATGGTGACCTCGAACAAGCAAGCGAAATGTTGGAAGATCCTCCACACGATGGACCGACGACATTGTAGCCATCGCAGGAAGTCGGTGGATGGAGGTTGCACAAGATTGCTCGTCATGGCGCTCTTTGGTTAGGCCTATGTTCAGCAGTGGACTTCTAAAGGCTGAAATGATGATGATGATGATGATGATGAGGCCATGACTGGTAGGTTGCACTGTTGGAAGACTTTTGTCTTCTGGCACTGTGTTATGGACGACGAGAAGACATGACGAAGTTTGCCGAATGCTGCCCAACCCAGCTGAATTCTTCTGTTAGCTTCCTTCTCAAGGTTGTTCTTACCTAATTGCAATAATTGCCTAAGGTAAACATATTGTTGAACCACTTCAAGAGGTACACCATTGACAGCAATCGGTACCGGGTCAACAAGATCATTAAACATGATTTTGGTCTTGGTTTTATTGCATTTAAATTTTGAATTTATTAATAAACCTAATCTGTTTTCTCCTATTAGTTCCATATTTACTATACCACAACCAAAGGCTTTCGAGTGGGTAGGTATTGTTTTTAATTCATGAAGAAATAATCTAAATCCACGATTCTTCTTTAATCGAATTCTCCACTGAAGTCTTTACTGGATGTCTCCACAACGTCGTCTTGAAACCTACTGTATGAATGTTATATTATAAAATAATCACCACACATTTCCAATTACAATCCTCATCATGGACAGTGGACATACTTATATTTTAAACTCAATACGCAGTTTAGCTAGAATACCAACTAGGGAGCTTAGTAAGAGGTAAGTCCGAATATTATGTTTTTTACATTCTCATTTTTTGCAATTTTAGTTATCATTTCACGTGTTGCAAGCCAGTCGCCTCTTTTTACTATGAAACCCTAAATTATTTGAGTCATATGTGCCATTTAGTATGTAGGTAGATAATATATTCCAATATAAACTAGATGAAACTAAGGATTTCTAGTTTGACCACGGAACACAATAAACATTGAGTCAAAGGCACTATTTAACCTAATTACGGTAAGTAATTCATACATACATAAATTTGATGAAACTGTTAGGGTTCCTAGATTGACTACGGAATCCTAAAATATATTGAGTCATATGCTAGAATAAATATTATATCATAGGTACTAATAAGTATGTTGGTAGGTAATTCATTCCCACATAAACTTGATGAAACTGTAAGGCTTCCTAAATTGGTTACGGAACCCTAAAATATATTGAATCAAAGCTACTTATTAGTATGTAGGTAGGTAATTCATTCCAACATAAACTTGATGAAACTGTAAGGCTTCCTAAATTGGTTACGGAACCCTAAAATATATTGAATCAAAGCTACTAATTAGTATGTAGGTAGGTAATTCATTCCAACACAAACTTGATGAAACTGTAAGGCTTCCTAAATTGGTCACAGAAACCTAAAATATATTGAATCAAAGCTACTAATTAGTATGTAGGTAGGTAATTCATTCCAACATAAACTTGATGAAACTGTAAGGCTTCCTAAATTGGTTACGGAACCCTAAAATATATTGAATCAAAGCTACTAATTAGTATGTAGGTAGGTAATTCATTCCAACATAAACTTGATGAAACTGTAAGGCTTCCTAAATTGGTTACGGAACCCTAAAATATATTGAACCAAAGCTACTTATTAGTATGTAGGTAGGTAATTCATTCCAACATAAACTTGATGAAACTGTAAGGCTTCCTAAATTGGTTACGGAACCCTAAAATATATTGAATCAAAGCTACTAATTAGTATGTAGGTAGGTAATTCATTCCAACACAAACTTGATGAAACTGTAAGGCTTCCTAAATTGGTCACAGAAACCTAAAATATATTGAATCAAAGCTACTAATTAGTATGTAGGTAGGTAATTCATTCCAACATAAACTTGATGAAACTGTAAGGCTTCCTAAATTGGTTACGGAACCCTAAAATATATTGAATCAAAGCTACTAATTAGTATGTAGGTAGGTAATTCATTCCAACACAAACTTGATGAAACTGTAAGGCTTCCTAAATTGGTCACAGAAACCTAAAATATATTGAATCAAAGCTACTAATTAGTATGTAGGTAGGTAATTCATTCCAACATAAACTTGATGAAACTGTAAGGCTTCCTAAATTGGTTACGGAACCCTAAAATGTATTGAATCAAAGCTACTAATTAGTATGTAGGTAGGTATTTCATTCCAACATATACTTGATGAAACTGTAAGGCTTCCTAAATTGGTTAAGGAACCCTAAAATATATTGAATCAAAGCTACTAATTAGTATGTAGGTAGGTAATTCATTCCAACATAAACTTGATGAAACTAAGAATTCCTAGGTTGTTTACGGAACTCTTAATTTTAGATAGGTATTTCGGCGTGTTGACAATAGATTCCAGTAGCGGCAAGTCCTCAGCCATCATCTCCGCACTCTGTTCTGAAGGCAAGGTCAGCGACCCTGCCACTGCCGTCGCTGTCTAGTTCCTGCTATCCGCGCCACTTCCAGCTCCTCGAGTGCTTGAGCAGGCTCGTTCGTCGTCACATTCACAAACTCAATGAGTTCTGGTTTTCTGAAAATATTTAGGTAGTCGTATTTAGTAGGTACACATTACATTACACATATGCCTTTTTTTTGGGTGTCATTATGTAAGAAACTAAGAAAATTGAAGTTGTTACATACTGTATTGTAGGTAATTAGATAATTTAGTAGGTAGGTACTTACTTCTTCTTTCTTTGTCTCATTTTACGGGCTTTCTCATGTAAATTATTCTTTTGCAGGCATATTTCTTGTTTTCGCCATCTTATCTGCACTACCACAAACAAGAAAAAACAATACTAATATTTATTCTATGCCACTACAATAAGTGTAAGAAGTTTTAGAGCGCAGGCCGGCAACGAAACGTAGGTCCGCTTCGCACAAATGCCACAGGCAGACTGATTGAACAAATAGAAAGTAACAGCGTCCAATGATTTCGCATGTGAAGAAGAGACAGAGTGTGAGAGCGCGCGCGTCTATGTAAAGGTCGTAAGCGCCAAATAAAATAATTGATCACAATCAATCAGTCAATCAAAAAATCAATCAAAAAACTGGTTTACAGAACTAAAGAAGTAGTTATTATCTACGTATCAAAGTAAAAATCATCTTGAAATATTATAGCGTTCCTGAGATCCACATCAAAACGTGTGCGAAACAGAGATTTTTCATATATTTTTTTATCGAGAATTTTATTTACAATCGTGTTTTTACGTTGATGGAACCAAAGAAAAAATAACAGAATTTCATATTTTTGTCATTTTCAACTCTTAACTCCCGTAGGTATCGAGTTCTAGGTCGATTTTGGTAAGCAAAATCACCTACTACGGCTTGTTGTTGTACCCTCGGTGTTCGAGTCGGACTAGCACCTGGCCGGTTTTATTTAAATCGTGTCTGTCTGTTTGTACGCGAATCACGTAAAAACTACTGTACTGATTGCTATGCGCTGGTGTACTTGGTATCTCAATCCGATAAGTAGAAGCCGAGCAATCGATAAAAAACTATTTGACGGCTGAACGAAATTTGGTACTTTTGTACTTTATAGCTTCTTTTGGTCCTGGAATAACACACACAGCTAGTATAGAAAGAAACAAAATGGTAATGCAATGAAGGGGCAATCTATTTCCCGATTCAAATAAATCGGCGTACATTTCCCAGAAGACAGGACTAAGCTCCGTTCATATCCTCGCGAGCATAATATAAGTCCCTTGGCAGGCAATTTAAATTTATTCTTCTGTATATCTACATTGACAGAACACGGCTATCACGAGCGTAGGTATTTTAATTGAAAAACGTCTGTTCTAACAAAGGGAATTCAATTTCCATCCAGGCCAATGCACGCACACCTAGAACACTGTCATGTAACTAAGTCTATAACTGTTTTTCTTTTGTATGTTCTGGAAATGGAGAGATGTAACTGGAAGAATCTTGGACACGAAATCTATACTTATAATAAAGCAATAAGAACGAAAAAGTCTGTACTAAGAAGATAATTAAAAAAAATGGTCTAGGTTACTTCAAATAAGCTACTGAACAAATATATAAAAAAACGGGTATTTCTGTTTGTCTGATTGTTTGTCTGTATGTTTTTTCGCGCATCACATAAAATCTACTGGACCGATTGCGATGCGATTTTCACTGTTGGATAGCTTAGGGTTTGACTTAAAACTGCGGTAGGTACTTGGTATCTTAATCCTATTATTAGATGCCGAGGAATCAATAAAAAACTATTTGACGGCTGAAGGCATTTTGAGCAAATGTGTATGTATATTGGTATTTTAGGTCTTGGAATAGCACATAAGAGTACCTTTAACCTAGAGAAATGACCACGCGTGCGAAGCCACGGGCACAGCTAGTAACGAATTGGCTTGGTTGATCCCATTTTTTTTTCTTATATCGATAGATACACCTAACTGTATACCTATACATGCAAGTAAAGAAGATAAAGGTTTGTTATCTTTATCGACAGATCTTTGGTAGTTGAACACATGTTTATCATTACCGGCATTTGGAAAATTTTGCCGTTCATTCACACTTCCAGCAATAAAACTACAGCATTGATCAAGTAGACGCGCTAAGAGCAGTTAATCTTCAATCGAATTTAACACCAAGCAGATGGCTAACATTTGCGGTTTGGAAAACAAGTGCTGTGCAACTATATTCTTTTACCTACGGCCTTAATATCGGTGGAAAATGTTTAAAAGTGGGTCGGATATAGGAAAACTCTTCTTTCTCAACGGTTCGATGTGCATGTGGTTCAAGAGTTCATAGATTTATTTAGGGATTGAGTCAAGGTTCCGCTGTTTGCAACGCATCTAATACATTTTATAAATAAACAACATTCCCACGTTAAAACTTTTGACAGTTCATTGGGAATTTACCACATTTCGGAATTATTTTCAGATGTATTTACAATGTTTTAGCAAATAATTTACTTTGTTCTGTTACTTAGATTCAAAACAGGCAGCTAGCAAAGTAAATATGACATGGCCGAAAAAGCATAAAACCCCACTGCGCTGATGTAATCTTAACTTTAGAAATTCTTTGTTAAAACTTGTATAACATAGAATAAAACATAGCCGTCATATACTCGTACATAAAGAATAATGTAGCTTTCTAACAGTGAAATTCTTTTTGGAATCGGTATTCAATGTGTACAAATGACTAAGATAAGCTTTGCAGTTTTCTGGACTACTAGAAGTACCTACCTTACTTTTTTTGCGTAGGTCGGTATGAAAAGTATAAAATATGTAGGTACATGCGTATTTTATACTTTTCATTTGAATAACTGTGCAACTAGAAGAATGTGAACTTGGAGGTTTACTTAAGTTTGTTGTCAGAGGTGCCATAAGTTTATGCGGCACCGGGGTGCAAAAATCCCTCCATGAGCCATGCAAGAAGGCCCACCGGAGACGTAACGAAAAACGAAAAAGAAGCGCCAAAGTATCGAGCAGGCAAATTTTGAGCTCTTTCCACCAGTGTGGATATTAAAACGAAATTCCTAATCGTATAAAATATGAGTTTGTTTGAAATTTTGTGTGCCACATCCTAGCGTACTCAGCAAAGAAACAATCAATTTGAGCTATGCCAAAAATGGTTATGAAATAGTATTAAATAGTGACCTAGATAAAATAAATAGTAGTATTATATAAATGAAGTTATAGCTACAGTATGGTGAGTAAGCTGGAGTGATATCATCCTAGCGTACTCACCTCTCAAACGTGAAAATGGCTAATGCTATAACGAAGGTTTATATCTCAATAGATAGTGTTGAAATAGTAAAAAATAATGGTTTCCCGCAGGATGGGGTTGAAAGCTATTTAAAAGAGTACGTTCCACGCTGAAGCAAATTGGCGGTTTTTATGCAACTTGGCACAGTCATACTTATATGATGAATTAAAATTGAGTATACTTTTTATCCCGAAAAATTAAGGGTTCCTGCGGGTTAGGGGTCCAAATTTATGCTAGTTTTAAAGTAAAATATATCCATACTTTTAATAAAGCAATACGTACGAAAAAGTGTGTACAAAAAAGATAAAAACTGGTCTAGGGTACTTAAAATAAGCAACTGAACAAGTATATAACATTAAAAACAAACTTGTCTGTCTGTCTGTATGTTTTTCTGTTCGCGCATCACTTAAAAACTACTGAACCGATTGCGATGTGGTTTTATTTGCTGGATTACTTATGGTTTGACTAAAAAACTCATCCGATGAGTAGAAGCCAAGCAATCGATAAAATATTATTGACGGCTGAAGGAATTTTGATCTAATGGTATTTTAGGTCTTGGATTAGTACCTACAAAGAGAACATTTAACCTAGAGAAATGACCACGCGTGCGAAGCCGCGGGTACAGCTAGTTGACAGTAAAAATTGACATGGTCCATGCTGCCAACGATGACTGGCCAATTAAAAGAGTGTGTGAATAATGGTTTGAATAAATTTGGTCTCAAATTATTCACAATAAAAAAACTTACAAATGCCCATTGTTTTGACTAGGCTAAGGCTTTTAATACATGTGACAGTATTTAGGGTCTGACGTAGCGTTTCGTTCAGCTGTAATGTAAATGCCCATTGTGTTTACAACATACACGATTAAAAACAAAGCGGATAAAGATGTTTGCGTAACACTTATACCTATACATCTTGTGCTAATAAGTGGTTGTATTACTGTTTCTACCTACTCACTTGTTTTTCTCAACGCTATTATACCTATAATACGTTTCATGCCTAATCTAAGGTCATTATTCCATTCAACTTCGAAGATCTATGCGTCATTTGACATTCATTGACACGAAAAGAAGAGCAAGAATTTAGTAAAATCGGAGTCAATCTGTTTGAATTATCTAATGTCATTATTAAAGGTTTTGATAGCGCCTTCCTTTATGATTAGAGCTCTGCGATTTGTTTTTTTTAGGTATGTGTTTTTTATAGGGTTCTCTTGAGGCTACGGTAACCGTTAGAGATGGAAAGATTTGTTCTTCGAAATCCATCTTGAGGTTATAAAACGTATAAAATAGCATTTAAGTTTTTTTAATCGTATATAGGGCTCCGTACTTATCTCAAAAGGAAAAAAGGAACCCTTATAGGATCTCCTTGTTGTCCGTCTGTCTGTCTGTCTGTCTGCCAATACCCTTTTTCCCCAGAACGCGTGGAGGTATCAAGTTGAAATTGACATCAAATACTCAAGTCTGCATGCCCTTGCAGTTGTGAAAAAAATAAACTTCTAATTCGACGCAATAAAAAAAACAGCCTTTTATGTCGTATTTCTTGAGATTCGCATAGAAATAAAACCTATAGGGTACTTCCGTTGACCTAGAATCATGAAATTTGGCAAGAAGCAAATGCCTTATAGCACAAGTAAAGGAAAAAACCGAAATCCATCAATTTATAGGTACATCATTAAAAAAAAAAAGGCTCCATTCGTGATGGACGAACTATTTACATACCTACAAGTTTATACGGAACCTTCGGGGCGCGAATCTGAATAGCACTTGGCCGGTTTTTCGCCTAAATCGAAAATGCAATAAATAATGCGACTTTAAAATCTTCTGCTTAAAGAGAACAAAAAGTTGTATGAATTTTCTAAATATGTTGCTACAGCTTATGAAAAGCTACATTTTGTTTCCCTCTTTGTAACATGATTTAAGCAAAATAAAAAGTAGATTCATGAAGTTGTAGCAACTTTAGAAAACGTACTTTTATTTCGTTATTCTTTTTATTGTTGCTTACAACTCACTATTATTGTAAATGATCTATACCTATCAGTAATCTAGGGAGAAAGGGAATATCTATCTGTCTATCTTCTTCTTATATATATATATATATAAAAATCAATTGCCGTGCATTAGTCTCACTAAAACTCGAGAATGGCTCGACCGATTTGAATAAATCGTTGTTTTGTTGTGTTTGTAATTGTACAAATGAGGTTTAAAAAAAACTCAGAATTTTTACTGAAATGTACCAGGAAATAGCAAAAAAAACCGGGTAATTGATAAAAATATATAGGGAGGAGGATGGGATCAAAATTTGTACGCGAGCAAAACCGCGGGGCGCAGCTAGTCTTATATAATAATAAACCCATCTATACTTACGAGTAAAATAAAACAGTAAGTAACAAGAAGTCTGTACAAAGAAGATAATTGAAATTACAACTCGTGTTTGTCTTTCTGTCTGTATGGTTATTTGTTCACGCAACACGTAAAAAGTACTGGACCGATTGAAATTTGGTTTTCACTGATAAGTTTCTACTTAAGTAGGTATGTCCTTCATATCTCAATCCGATGAGTAGAAGCAGAGTCCTTAAAAATCGTTTTGACGGCTGAAGGAATTTTGTCATTTTTCGTCCTGGAATACACATAGTCGCTTGCGTGAAGTTTTATTTTTACCGGTTTAGCAGTACTAGTTCTGGCGTTATCGAGCAAGCGATTATAGCACTTTTAGCCCAGAGAAATGATCACGCGGGCACAGCTAGTGATCATTTCATGTTGCGAGTTTGACATAAGATCATACGTCACTTACTCGTACAGACATGACTTTTCAGTGTAGTCTAAATGGAAACCAACTGATCTAAATACATATTATCGTCCTACTAGGTACCACCATTTCACAATATAACAGGTATTTCAAAGTCAAAGTATTTATTGTAAATTCTATTTAGCTGAAATAAATAGGCAAAATAATAGCACTTTTACAAGTCAAAACTTAACATCTCGTGAACAACATAAATTATTGTAAATAGATGAAATCAATAAAATTAGGTAAACTACACACACACACTTAATACACTTACACTTATACTAAACTTTGAGTTTCAAAAGGAAATTTCCCTTTCATGTGTGACTCAGTTGAATCTCGCACAGGAAAAGGAAGTTCTGACTCTACCGGTGGCCGTGGCCTTAGAGAAGAGAGCACCAAGAAACTCTACCGGAATGTCATTTTCTCAATTGTTGTCAATTATGCGTATATTTTTTTTATGTTAGAAATTATAATGTGAATGTAAAATACAAAACAAAAAAGTGGCACTGAGACGTCGCACATTCATCAACCTGAAATATTAGTAGTGTTGATCATCAACCTGAAATATTAGTAGTGTTGACGTGGTTTTCAGACTCATGGTGTTATTTAAACTGCTTTTTAGAACAGTATGCTATTAACTCCTTGTTTTTGTAATAATCAGCCGCGTAACATGGCTGTTGTAACGGTTAAAAGTTACGTAATGCTGAAAAACTGTTTTGAGCGCGTGCGCATTGCTTAATTACATTATTCATTGTACCTATATTTTTTTGTGGTAAACCTGTGAATGGCTGCAGTTAGCTCATAAGTACTGAAAATGTGAAGGAACATAATGGTATATTTTTTACCCGACTACGGCGAAGCAAAGGAAGGGTTTTGTGTTTAAACAAAAACTTGGTCCTATTTTGACAAGCGAGGTGTCAATAGATTCGTCTTCGTCGCAAGAGTGTCATATGCTATTTTTTACCCGACCGTAGTCGGGTTTTAGTTTTTACTTATGTCTTGTTTAATAGATATATTGATAGACTAGCTGTACCCGCGGCTTCGCACGCATGATTTCTCTAGGTTATAAGTACTCTATGTACTATTCCAAGACCTAAAATACTAATATACCAACATTTGATCAAAATTCCTTCAGCCGTCAAACAGTTTTATCGATTGCTCGGCTTCTACTCATCGGATTTAGATACCAAGTACACCAGTTTTTAAGTCAAACTCCAAGCTATCCAAAAGTGAAAATTGCACCCCAATCGGTCCAGTAGTTTTTACGTGATACGCGAACAAACAGACAGACACGAATTTAAAAAGGGTTATATTCTTGTTCAGTAGCTTATTTTAAGTAACCTAGGCCATTTTTTTTAAATATCTTCTTTGTACAGACTTTTTCGTTCTTATTGCTTTATTATAAGTATAGATAAAAGCCTTATTGTACAAATCACGAAAAGTAATAAAAAAAATAAAGTAGAAGAAGAGTAACAATGGCCTTATCGCTAAAAGTAATCTCTTCCAGCCATGAACAAAAGTTATTGTATTGTATATTTATATATATATTTTTTTGCCATTAACATATTAAATATACATAATTGGAATTACTTTTCAATTGTTCTTATTTTCCGGTTACACAATAATTTCGCTGACCTCTGATAAACACCTGCGGACCAGGTTATCGCAACATTGTACGTACCTAGAGTTAGGTAAAATAACTCACGCAATATGTTTCATCATCATCATCATTGTCTCCAAATGCAATATGTTTGCGAATTGCTTATTTATACTAGAAGTTTGACTGCAGTGTCACCCAAATCAAATGGCAAAGATACTAATGACTAAAAGGCCTATAAGGAGGCTAAAACGAAGAGTTGCAACAGTAACAGGATACATCAATAGATGCATCACCTAACACGTCAAATGACAACTGCTCTAAAGGAAACTCATTGTCTGAATAACAGACAGATTTCTTCGCAAAGGAAAGGTATAAAAATAATTAGTTGCCCACTACCCAACATGCTGGCAGCATTGCCCTGTTGAACTACTATAAATACTGATTCGATGAGCCAAATAAGTAATATATTCATAATATAATAATATAATATATTCGGGACAATTCCACACCAATTACCTAGTCCCAAACTAGGATACCCTGTGCTATGGGTACTAGATAACGGATAAACATAAATATATACAAATATTACAACATCCATGACTCGGAAACAAACATTTTTGCTCATCACACAAATGATTGCACCTGGCAGGATTCGAACCCGCGACCATTTGATTACGTACCTAGTATCACTAGCCACGAGACCAACCGGTCGTCAAATAAGTACCAGCATTATGGTCATGCGTCGCATCTACCAGGGCCCCAATTTTACTAAAACAATTGTAATAACAATTGTCAACAATTTTCGCAAAATTTTCGCTTTTACCTCCTCAAAGTGGTAGATGCGAAAATTTTGGCGTTCAGGCCGGTGACCGCCTAACTCAAAGCTATAGCGATAGCGATACCAATGCACTGTCCGTCCTTGTCATTGTGTTACGGTATGACAACGATGGACAGTGCTTTGACGTCATAAACGATTACAATTACATTACGATCGCTTAACCGCGGTCGCCCTGCAGTTCAGACAGCTTTTTGTGAGCTCCCGGTCGCTACGGTCCCAATGTCTCAATACTAAATGACTCTCTAATGGAACCACTACGGAGGTCGGGTTCGCAGTTTGAGCGGCTCTGCCGAAGTAGCCGCGACTGTGCCTGCCTTCTTTATGTCACAAAAAGATGTGACGGACCCAGATGGTTGTGATTACTGAGTAACCGGCTTCTTCACGCCTCTCCTTCATCGCCGCATGGCGCGTCATCCGAACTAATCTTCCGATTATCAATAACTAGCACGGACGTAGTTACTAACCATGACTGTACAATTAAATACAATACAATACAACAAAAACTCTTTATTGAACACCAAGAAGTACGTAGGTAATATAAAGGACTAGCTTTCCCGCCCGCGACTACGTCCGCGCGGACTACTGTTTATCGCTAAAAAAGCATTCAATGATCTTCTAGGCTAGGATATTAAAAATCAATGCAAAGTTTTTGGTTCTGTGGCAAAAGTAGGTATAGCACCAATGCTCTTGATGTTTTTTGACAAACTTGTTATTTCGTTTCCATGGCAACCGTTCCTTACAGCGAGTAATAAACATTCCCCTGTTTTCCCGTGGAAACTTTAAATTTTCCGGGATATAAAGTATGCTATGTTTTATTCCAGGGTATAAGCTATCTCCATTGCAAATTTCATCAAAAGCCGTCCAGTCGTTATCGCGTATAAGCTCCCCAAACAAACAAACAGACAACGTTTCACTTTTATATATTGGTATGGATATAGCATAAACTTAAAGGTACAGTGGGCGGCCTTATTGCTAAATAGTAATCTCTTCCAGGCAACTTTTGAATGGAAAGAATTACATGGATTTAAAATGTATCGGTCAGTAGTGCCAATACCAATATATATAAAAGTGAAACGTTGTCAGTTTGTTTGTTTTCTTTCACGCGCTAACGGCTGGATGGACTTTAATGAAATTTGGAATGGAGATAGCTTATACCGTGGAATAACACATTAGCATACTTTTTATCCCGGAAAATGGTAAGTTTCCATGGTAAAATTGGAAAATGTTGATTACTCGCTGTACGGAACGGTTGACATGGAAACGAAATAATAACAAGTCTGTCAAAAAACGTCAAGAGCGATGATGCTATATATTTGCATTGCTTTTTAATACCTTAGAAGAACATAGCATGCTTTATTTCGCGACTAACTGAAGTCCGCGCGGACGAAGTCGCGGGCGAAAGCAAGTACATTAATAAACTACAAAGCAACTAAACAATAATACAATAAATATACGCATTTAATTATTCATAAATATATAACTATAACAAGACATAAGTTCAAAAACTAAAACCCGACTACGGTCAGGTAAAAATAGCCTATAGAAGACGAATCGATTGATACCTCGCTTGTCATAATCGAACCAACTTTTTAGTTTGTACACATAACCCTTCCATAACTTCTCTTCTTTCTCTCTTTTTTCGGGTAAAAAAATGCCTATATGACACTAAAGCACAGAATACCTTAACCTGAAGACGAATAGCTTGTCAAAATCGGGCCAATAGGGGCGAAGCTATGGTGGAACATCGACATACATACATACATACATATATAGACTGTTAACTTCATTACACTTTCATTGCTTTGCCGTCGGCAGTCGGGTAATAACAGTGATACTGCACACACAGTAAGTTTTAATCAACCAGATACGACTACAGATAAGTAAAAGTTTATAACCAACAACTCACAAAAAAGAAAAAAAAAACAAAGACAGCTTGCACTGTGAAGGAACCGCCATAAAAAATACTGCAGGATTTTAATGTGAGATTTTCTGATGACCTACGATAACGTGAAAGGGAGCAATGAAGAATTTCAAAGATACGTGGCGAGATTGAATAATATATTGTAAAGTAGGGATAGTAAATCAGAATTCCTGCGATGACGTATAGGAATCCACTTGAGCCGAGTGCGAAATTGTAAGCAATGGTCATACGAAGACCGAAAATAACTAGCAAGGTGACGAAGCCTCACTTGAGATTCCACCGTTTTGAAGAACCTTCACTTTGCATGCAACCGTCATTACTTAACTAATAATACATTTATTTCATTTGTTTCAGGTAAGTGAGACTGACACCTCAGATGTTTGGACCGGTTACGCGGTTGGCGAAAGAAGATACTCTCACAGAATAAGCGGTGCGATGGCCTCTCCTCATCTACACGTCTCTCGACTAGGTAAAATTTAACCTACTAAATTAATGACAAATCGATTTATTACACATATGACCTAATCTCTCCTCTTTAATACAAGCAGAATATCGGCACTAATGGATTACGGAAAAGAAATATAAAACATCTTTTAGGTGCACAAAATTAAGATTTGAATTATAATATTGATTATATCTGTAAATTTATTATATTTATTTAGTTTATTTGCACTATTCTAAGCCATTTTAAATATTAAATATCTCCAAAATGACATATTTGAATGTTAGCGAAGTCAAACGTCAAATTCTATAGAAAAAAGAGAAAGGTGCATAAAACTATGTCAAAAATGAGATAAAAAATACTTTGTTTTTTTTCTCAACTGCGTAAGAATTTTGGTTTCAAGCCTACCTTCGTCAGACTGCAGAAAACTTCGTATGCGCGATGCAGAACTCTATACATTAGAACTGACAGTCCATACACAACGTCATAAATGCGTTAAAACCGATTAGCTCCATCTATAATTCCATCTTTAGTAGAAGTGTGAATGTGTGTGTGTATGTTTGTTAATCCTTCACGCTGAAACGGTTGAACGGATTTGGATGAAATTTGGTACCAATCAGGATAGCTTATATCCTGGATGATGGATGATGATGATTAAAAGTAGCCTATGGGTTACATAGGCTACTTTTCATCATCATCATCCATCATCATAATCCACGCGGGCGCAGCTAGTTTATAATATAACCTATCCTTTGTTACACAAACATATTATATTGAAATGCCTGTAAATTATTAGTTTATTGTTAATTTATTGCTTGTGCGATCAAGTCAGACTGGTTTTACGTAAGTATTATATTAATGGCAGAAATACATAAATACGCATGATTTTATTTTATCTAAATGAATAAAAGTCGGGTCATTATTGCATTGTGAGAAATAAACGTTTTATGCACGGTATATAAATTGTATCATCTCATAGAGAGCAAGATAGTTATGCGAGAAAATAGCTCACGAAATAGATCTGATAAATAATAACTTGGTGATACACACATACACACGTACCTATATGTTGTGGCACTTATTATACCTGTAGTTCCTGATTTTTATGTTATATATTTGATACATTGCTAAAAATAATTCATATCGAGTATCCGACATTTAGACAATATTTGAGTTTAATTCAAGAGTTGGGGAAAGGGTACGAGACTGAGGGTACGAGATGATTCCTCGGGGTATGAGGATTATTTGCCATTGTGATGAGAATACTAATTGTAATCAAAGTGTACTCCCCGGTCATCGGAAATCCTCTGAGATCATCTTGTCCATACCCCGGGGACCATCAGAGTAGGTACTTGCTGATGATCCTTAAGTAGACTTTTAGAAAATGACTTAAGTTTTAATGAAACATTAACAAATTGGAAATGTAAGTATGCCCAATACTTAGATTGATAAACTGACTGTTCAAAACCGCTTTAACATTGAAATGATGTTGGGTACTCTTTGCTTTATGATCATTCTCCCTTAGGGGATCATCTCGTACACCTTTCCCCTATCTGCGTAAGTAATGTACGAGTAAGTAACTGGTACATACAATGATATTATAATTACACTGGGTATTTATAATATAAACAAGTAAATCATCAAGGAAAGAGTAAAACACGACAAACATGCTAAATATTAACTTTAAAAAAAATACACTCGGTATTCTACCGATACCCCACCCATCCAAATCTGTTCAGGCATATAAAGATATGGTGGAATAAAGAAACTCACATACACATACAGAATGTAACATAATTACCTCTTAAGTACCAGGGTGGGGTATTCCACGCGTTATGTCGAATAACATTCGTTCAATGACTTTTGAGATTTCAAAGTTTTTCATATACATACATGAATCCCAAAAACATTACAATCCTTTTTTGGGCTGTTGTGTAAAAAGGAAACCCTATTCTACGTAAGGTAACGTGTCGCATGCTATCGATTGAATAACAACTGACCATCAAGGTTACGTAACAATTACCGGGAAAAACAATTTTCCCTTTGCCTTATCAGATGATTACAAACGATTTTGTTTTTGCCTCACTACAAACTAACGCCTTTGATTTTGACAGTCAGTCGGTAATCTGCGTTTGGCGGAGTTCAACGTCTCGTGCCATGGCCAAGCAAAACAAGACAGTAAATGTATTTATGAATGTTTTTCTCCACTAAGCCACATTTTGTGTCTTTTTTTTTCACGTATTCCGCCGGAATAAAAACCAAAATCTTACTCAAAAGTATACAGTTTGAGTTGTGTAATATAAATTAATCCATAAAAAAAACGTATAAATGAATACTTTTCAAGTTTGTAGAAATGTCTCAAATTATATGAAAGATCTTTACATCTTCCTAAATTAGCTCTCAAAAAAAAACTTTCTATATTTGCTCACAAAAACATATAAAGACAAATGTAGCTACTTTAGAATCCGTTTCATTGTTCGGACTTTAGCTTATTTACTATTTTAAATACTTATGTACAAAGATTGGTGACGACATTGAACCCACAATCGTCAGGTTATCACTTCATTTTAGGTGGTCTTTAAAGGCTTTTTTTTGATATTACTACAGTATACTATACTCACAATCAATAAAAGTAAACTATTATGAACCTTACGAAACATTGCTAAAGTTGACTATAGAGTGACAAAGTAAAAGTGCATGTTTAACATGACCACTCTTTCTCAAAGCTTATAGTCAACTTGATACCGACTTGTTGTACCTACCTGCTTGTTGTGCTACAGCCTTTTTTAACCTTCATTTAGTTGATTGTTTTTTTCATACTATGGTTAATAATATCATATTGTGGTGTTTGTCTTTGAAGGGATTGCGTAATCGATATCAATAAAGGATGTTTGCAGATTTTCTAATACGTAGTAATATTACATTACATCATCATCATCTACATATATTTGTCCACTGTTGGACGTAGGCATTTCCTAATGCACGCCACTGAGCTCGGTCTTCAGCTCTCCTCATCCATTTTCTTCCAGCCACTATTCGCATTTCGTCACTCCACCTGGCCACAGGGCGTCCTACTTGCCTAAACGTGGTCTCCACTCGAGAACTCGTCTACCCCAATGGTTATCGGTTCTTTTGGAAATTTGACCAGCCCACTGCCACTATAGCTTGCTTATCCTTAGAGATATGTCGGTCACCTTGGTTCTCAGTCGGATATCTTCAGTACGAATCTTGTCCTTCACAGAAACTCCAAGCATAGCTCTCTCCATAGCTCGCTGAGCGACCTTTAATTTGTACATTCCATGTACATATGTATTGTAAAGTTATAAATAAAGTATATGTTTATATAATTATTCAAGTTTACTACCTGGTTGTGGTGATACACTCGTATTAACTACGATGTGCGAATGAGCCACACCAGTTTACTACCTGGTTGTGGTGATACACTCGTATTAACTACGATGTGCGAATGAGCCACACCAGTTTACTACCTGGTTGTGGTGATACACTCGTATTAACTACGATGTGCGAATGAGCCACACCAGTTCTGTTGTTTGTAAATAATAATCTTTATAAACTAACTTCCTAAATCTTATAAGTATTAAAGTTATGATACCTACCATTATTATATTTACAATGTTATGGCAGACATACGCAAATAGTACTTCCTGTTTGGCAAATAGTTGTTATTCGATACGTTTAGGCGAGCAATTAATAAAAAATAATTTGTCTGGTGGACGAATTTTTAATTAATTGGTAAATAGGTCTACGTTTTTGTCCTGGAAAAACACAGGATATTTTTATCCCACAAAAATGACCACTCGGGCAAAGA
Source organism: Alsophila aescularia (assembly GCA_946251855.1). Classification (NCBI taxonomy): domain Eukaryota; kingdom Metazoa; phylum Arthropoda; class Insecta; order Lepidoptera; family Geometridae; genus Alsophila; species Alsophila aescularia. The sequence continues at coordinate 48,567,157 of OX276378.1, forward strand.
CGCCGGATGCAGCTAGTTTTTAATGTAACTTATCTCTTCCACTCTTCATAAAAGTCATTTCAATCTATATCGATCAGTGAAATATATTGGTACAGATTTGGTACACAATGATACACAGGAGGAATTCTTGCGTGTGTTCTATGTAGGCACTGCTCGATAATCACACACGTTTACTGAAAACCACCGTCCCTTACCAGTCGTTATTCCTCTCCGTGCACGGTTGTCTGGAAGAGATCGCTCTGAGAGATAAGACCGCCCCTTGTGACACTCATTAAACTGTACTTTTAGATATAATTTCTCGTTGTACTTGTGGTGTTCAATAAAGAGTTAATCTATCTATCTATCTATCATGTCCGATGGTTTCTATAATACGTGAATGCTTCCATGTATCATAAGTTTTCTATTAATAGTCAATCTATAGGGAAACTACTTATTTAATAGCTCAAGTTGTACGATGTGGTCATACAACAAGACACAGTATCACGCTGCATACGTCACTACGATCACTTCCCGATTTCTATATCAGGTTGTGTGACCTTCGCGTAATATGGTCTGATATGCGCGGGCGCATGTCTCGCTATGAGTTTGATATTTGCGTATCTTACTATTTATCTTAATTAAATAATAGTATATTGTGTATTGTTAACACACAGTTGTTTTAATTTCAGATAAATGAGTTTAACTCATTTATCTATGCCGAAGATTTATAGTATACATAATTATTTTCACACTAGCTTTTTCCGCGTGGTCATTTCATTTAAAAGTAGCCCATAAATGTTATACCAGGACCAAAAAGTGTCTATAAAGTACAATCTAATACATTTCTTCAAAATATGTTCAGCCGTCAAATAGTTTTATATCGATTGCTTGGCATCTAATCGTCGGACTAAGATACCAAGTAAGTATACCAGTTTTTAAGTCAAACCCTAAGCTATCCAAAGTGAAAACAGCATCGCAAACGGTCCAGTATTTTTTACGTGATGCGCGAACAAACATACAGACAAACAAACAAACAAATAGAAAGACGATTCAAAAACATGTTATATTGTGGTTAAGTAGCTTTTTTAAGTACCTTAGACCATTTTTTTTCATTATCTTCATTGTACAGACTTCATTGTACAGACTGACTTTTTGCTATTAAAATACCAATATACAAACATTTGATAAAAAAAAACATCAGCCGTCAAACAGATTTTTATCGATTGCTCGGCTTTTACCCATCGGATTGAGATACCAATTACACCAATTTTAAAGATGAATTTTAACTATTTAATAGTGACAACCGCATTGCAATCGGACGAGTAGTTTTTACGTGTTGCACGATCAAACAAACGTACAAATAGAAAGACATGATTGAAAAAATAAAGAAAAACTTGTTCAGTAGTTTATTTTAAGAACCTAGAACTTTTTTTTAATTAAGTTAAGAATAGATATTTATTACTTCAAAATCAACACCTCGTAGTACCTATGCACTCCATCAAATCATACCAAGTTTCAGTTGAATTGATTCAGTAGTTTCGGCGTGATGTGCGGTCAAGATGTATCTTGAAAAAAATACATAAAAAGAAACACATAAAAAATACGTTTTCGATTCAGTATCGAATATAGAGTATCCTCCAAAATATAGTATTTAATACTTCAATATTAACATGATTTTGGACCCCTATCCCACAGGAACTCTTTATTTTTTCGGGATAATGAGATAATGAGTATATATGATGGGTTAAAATTGAGAATACTTTATTCTCAATTTTAACCCATCATATATACTATGAATGGGCCAAGTTACATCAAAATCCGTTAAGTAGTTTCAGCGTGGTACGTGTTCTTTTAAATAACTTTTTAACTCCTATCCTGCGGGAACCCTTTAATTTGTCGGGATGATAAGTATCATCCCGACAAGTTGCATCAAAATCTGTCCAGTAATAGTTTCAGCGTGGTACGTGTTCTTTTAAATAACTTTCAACTCGTATCCTGCAGCAACCTTTTAATTTTTCGGGATAAAATAGACAGACAGACAGACAAAAATGAAATATTTTACAGTTTTGGCTTCAGTATCGAATAAAAAGAACCATAAAAAAACTTCAATGTACAGAATTTGACCTGTTACAGCTTTAATAAATAAGTATAGATTAACCCACTTACTTATAAAAAGTTACATATGCTACGTATAATACTGGTCTTGTGATAACTACGAACTTCGCGTCGTAGGTACCTTGTCTGGTGCTCGTGTGCCGCGCTCGTTCATGCTTTTTGTTGTCTATTATTAGATAGATAGATAGATAGATAATACTTTATTGTACACCAGTTTTCAAAAAAAAATACAGCAAATAGAAACAATCTTATAACTAAAGTACAACGGGCGGACTTATCGCTAAAAGCGATCTCAGCGATCATTGTTAACAGTTACCTACCATTTATTTTTTGTTGGTTATAAGAGGACCCTAGTGCCAAGACAAAAAACTTTCTAGGTTTACTGGTTCTATTAAGGAAGTCGTAAACATTTTCTTGTTATGTAATAAATAAATAAATAATAAATAATAATATGCAATGATTAGGCAATGATTAGTAATACTGCGCAATACAATATTGTACTGCGCGGTATTACTAATCATTACTCAATCAATGCACATACTTTTTATAAGTAAGGTGGTATAAGTATAGATTAAGTACAATATGAAGGATTCAAAACTAAACAACAATGAATTTTTTTTTTTGTAAAATCTGTCACCTTAAAAATAAATAATTGCTTTACAAATCTATTTCAATCTCTTAGAAAAACAAAATCATTTAAAAACCGACTTCAAAATAGAAGGGGGTTCTCAATCCTACCGTTTTTTATGTACTTAGATGTGTTAGGTACCGCGTGAAAGAGTAGATCTTCAGCGCTGTCTCATAAATATTTCATGAAAATTCGGTTAATACTTTTTCAGTAATTTCAGTAATTTCAGTTACTTTAGAAGTTGTTGCTTCAAAGAATTATTAATAACTCCAACAGAAAACTATTGATGAGTTCGTCAAACTACGTCATAACGGAAGGCACTGACTTCCCTTACGCCGATCTACTAAAGTCCCGTGAACAAGTTATCAGGACACAGCCCTTACAATAAGGCACTTATTACATAACGGAAGGCACTGACTTCCCTTACGCCGATCTACTAAAGTCCCGTGAACAAGTTATCAGGACACAGCCCTTACAATAAGGCACTTATTACAAACATACTCGTGGTTAGGTATTGATATTCAAATCATAAACATAAGTAGGTAGGCAATGACATGCAATGCAGTAGACACGTAGTTCCGGGCCCACGTACTGCTGCGAGCGTAGGCAGTGCGTTGAACTCTTTTGTACGGACATATTCGGAGAACTATTTTAATGCTCCTTTACATAAATACGCTCAATCAAAGAGTTTTCATTACTTTAATTATTTTGAATCTTTATCAAGCACAGGTCCGATCTTGTATGGAGTACTGCTGCCACCTCTGGGACGGTTCTGCCAAGTATCAGCTCGAGTCTTTGGATTCAATTGAGAGACGTGCTATCAGGCTCATTGGGGACGACACTCTGGTAAAGAGTAAGCTTCAAAGTCTGGCGCATCGACGTGAGGTAGCAAGCCTGGCGGTATTCTACAGATTGCACTATGGAGAGTGTGCTCAAGAACTGCACAACCTGATTCCCCCATCACCTTTCCATCACCGTACGACTAGACGATCAGCAAAGCGCCACCCTTTCATGGTTGAAATACCTCGTACAAGAACGAAGCGTTACGCTTCTTCATTTATTATAAGAACTGCAAAGGAGTGGAATGCCCTGCCCTCGTCAGTGTTTCCGGTAAATTATAACCCCGGTGTGTTCAAGTCAAGAGTGAATAGGTATCTACTAGGCAAGCGTGCTACACCTTCGACCACATCATCGCTTTCTATCAGGTGATATCGTGGTCAAACGGTTGCCTAGTAAGTAAAAAAAAAATTTAAAAAAAACGGTTTTCATTCGTCTTGGCCAAAATAAAACTGCAAAAAAAAATTTAAAAATTTGTGAAAGCCAGATTATAGTTGATTATATTTTTATTGCTTGCCATGCCTTAAAAGAAAGTCTTCAACCAGTTAGCAGTTAGTAGAACCATTTTTACTAGGCCTTAAGACGAAAGTCTTCAACCAGTTAGCAGTTAGTAGAACAAATTTTACTAGGCCTTAAGACGAAAGTCTTCAACCAGTTAACAGTTAGTAGAACCATTTTTACTAGGCCTTAAGGCGAAAGTCTTCAACCAGTCAGCAGTTAGTAGAACCATCTTTACTATGCCTTAAGACGAAAGTCTTCAACAGGTTAGCAGTTAGTAGAACCATTTTTACTAGGCCTTAAGACGAAAGTCTTCAACTAGTTAGCAGTTAGTAGAACCATCTTTACTATGCCTTAAGACGAAAGTCTACAACCTGTTATGAGACACGAAGCTGAGACGTGGACTCTTGCGGTACGACTAGTTCACCAATTCAAAGTTGCTCAGCGTGCTATGGAAAGAGCTATGCTTGGAGTTTATCTGAGAGATTGAATCCGGAACGAGGTGATCCAACAGAGAACCAAAGTTATCGACATAGCCCACAGGATTAGCAAACTGAAGTGGCAGTGGGCTGGTAATTTTTGCCAAAGGACTAATAACTGTTGGGGTAGACGTGTTCTTGAGTGGAGACCGCAACTCGGCAAACGTTGTGTAAGATGCCCTCCGGTTAGGTGTAGAGATGATATACGCAAGATAGCTGGCGGCTGTTGGAAAGGAAGAGCCGAAGATCGGGCTCAGTGGCGTGCTTTGGACAGGCTTATGTCCAGCAAGAGACTTACACGGGCTGATAATGATGTACTAAGTTAATTGTTCTAAATAACCTACATACATTTTGTTTTTTTAGGTGATATTTTTTAATTTTATTGCCAATATAATGAGTGTGTAAATCTATAATTTATGCTGTTTTTCGTCACAAACTTCGCCCTTGAGCTTTTCAATTAATAGCTGAAGCATGGAAAACTTTATAGCCCGAAGTGACTGAATACAATTTATGGAGTCGTAAATGACGCGCCCAGCAAGGGCTGGAGTTCAAACTACACAGTGTTAATTGGATCCCCACTAAGTTTATGCCATTTTTACGACGCCGAATTGTTTCACTTTGTCTTTGATTTGGAAAGCTTGACGGGCAGATACCATCCAAAGGCAATACTGTCATAACCTCATTTACGACCGTTTCCCTGAACCGTTGAAAAGCTACCTTCAATCCTATCAACTGGCGGCAATAATCACAACGTTTCATCGCGAAATCCGTGCATTTCCCCGGTTTTATTATATCCGAAGAGAGTGGGAGCTTGGGCTTGTGCTCGTTGAGTTGCGGCAGTCGTACGAGGGCGCTCGCACCGGTCGCTCGTTGCGTCACGCCCCGCTCGCGCTACGCGACCTCTGACGCCGATCACGAAGTATCTCGCCAGTACTCGGCACGATGACGGTTGCTCTCCCTCGGTCGTGCACACGAGCTCACTTTCTACGCGCCGACACAGAAGCCGCGCTCTGATCCGTTACATTGACATGTTTACACTGTTTACTATTAGATGAACAAAGTTTTTCTCGGCTGTCGACATTAGCCCGACACGGCGTGAATGCGCACCGACTGAAGGATTGCGAAACTGTATAAGTGAAGTTTAAAAATACATTGGCACTAGTGCGGAGTGACGTCCGAACAAGATGTGTTCGTGCAGCAACTTTTGCGACTTTTGGAAGAACTCGTGTGGTGCAGGTGAGATGCGCTTTCTAAATGATCTCAATGTTGGTCTAGGTGCATACTTGCAGTAATTGTGGCTTAAACCCTACCCTATTCCTTTCTATTTGAGCCCAAAACATGTTCCAACTAAAAACTGGAAGTGAAAACTAAACTGCTGATGATTATAGCTCTTTCATCACTATGTGATCCAATCAAAATAATAAATTAATAACATTGAGGGGATTTGCTGTTTAGGAAAAGGCACAAAAGCGAGTTCATAAAAACAAACAACTGTCAAACAAAGCTCAGAAAGTCGTAAAGGATTGGCAGTTAATTTAAGTTGACGTTATCAAAAGAATGCTAATCATGATGTCAAGGCGTTGCTGCCGAGATGAATGATAAATATATACATTAAATATATCCAACTACCTCATTTATATTCACTTCAAATAAACGATTTGTACGGATCAACAAACGCATGAGCCTGTCCACAAAATAGACATTGTACGCATTTTCCACATTCACCGTCCATTATAAGTAAACCCATTTCTGAAAATAATGCAAATGATTTGCGAACATAATGACTGTCGGAAAAGTTAACCTTGTTCAGAACAGCATTATAAATTTCACCCTGTTTATGTATTTTACAAATTCGGACACACATCAAGCTTATTAGCTTCAGCTTTTAGCTTTTGTTCATTACAATGACTTCCAGCTCGGTTAATTAGTAGTCATTTCAATTAGTAATGTTCTTTGCGTTGTTCGCGTTTTAGCGTCTACAATTTGGCAAGGAGAATGTGTTTACTCGAGCCACTCGTGCTATCCAAGGTCGTCAGCATTTTGAATGAACATAATCCTGTTGGAATATAAATGAATGCTCCCTGTTTTTAATAGCAATAGGATCTGTCGTAAGGTCGTAACTTACGCAGGGACGTGTTTCTGCCCTCAGTCTGTAGTTAAACAGTTGTCTGAGCCGCCTGGTCCTGCCCAAGGTTGTCTGGATGCGCCATTTGGTGTGTGAAGTAGGTAGGAACGTACGTTTGATTCATGTTTTGTGACCAGGGATTCTAACCTTGCATTGTTAAGATTGAGACTAAGTTACTTCGCTTGATACTGTTAAGAACTTCAAGAATAGTACTTAGTGTATGTATCCATCATTGTACGCCTTGACACCCTTGTCAGCTCGCCACAGCCTGTAATCTAATATGAATTAGCTATATTCTGTTTCCCACATGATTTCTCGGTTTCGCATGTTGAATGTAAGGTCACAAAGAGCTCGTTGGCGGAAATAATCTAAACAAAACAACAAACTTGTTTAGGTACCAAGCGGACATAAATTATATACCTAAGTTAATGTTCTATTTTTAATGAAGGTATAAGTGAACTTTGTAAGTAGTTCACATAACTGGTTAAATAAGGATTCAACCATTTTTTTATTCTCTTTAAATGACGATATCATAAGATGTTTTTTCCTCATAACATCAGGGGCTTGTTATTCAAAAATAAGTAAAAAAATATTTTTAAGTTAAACGGTTTTAAGGTAAAGAAGATAATGTACTAAAAGCTAAAACATAAAAAGAAGATGGGGAGAGAGTCGAATTTATATTGCTCTGGTTATGCTACGCCCCACCAGTTTATTATATTTTAAAGCTTTTAGTACATTACTTCCTTTACAACAAAACCGTTACATTAAAAAAACATTTATTTGCAGGATTTTATTTTTCATTTAGTTATTTCTAAAGTACTGTGTTCTATTTTCATTTAATACCCATATTGAGGAGATCGAAAATCAAAAAAGTAATCCGTGATTTTGTGGGGTCGGCCATCTTGGATTTGGTTTTTTTCATAGTGTACTGTATTTTACTAGATAAGCCCTTTCATTTGAGAGAGTTAAAAACATATAATATGTAATCCGCCATATTGTGCCGTCGGCCATCTTGGATTTACAACTATACATAATATACATAATTGTATTGTCATCAGAACTAAAGGCGTGTACCTACCTACCAAATTTCAGATCAATCAGTCAACAGGAAAGGGGTAAAATTTCAATTACTAGATTTGACCCAAACAAACAAAAATCGATAACAAACAGGGCAAGCTAAATCAAACCGTTTAAAAAACGGTTTGATCCATTTGGTACAATGACTAGCAAATGATGCAGATCAATATACTCAATTCCAGGCGCATGATTCCTCCTAAATGATTGATCAGTGCGTCAGTACCCGGCACTTACCTAAGAAAATTGTTCATGATTATAGCACATTAAGTTAAAGTACAAATTATTCAAAGAGTAATTAACCTTCAGTAATTAAACATTCTGGCCTTACAACCGTCTACAACCCGACATTACAACAATAAACTCTTCTAACCCGCAGCCTTCTTTTGTAGGCATTAATGTGAAAATTATCTTAAACTACCCATGCCCGTAGATTTGCCCGTGTGGTCATTTATCTGGGTTAAGGGTACCATATGTGTTAATCCAAGACAATCTTATCAATATTCCAAATTAGTTCAAAATTCCTTCAGCCCTCAAAAAGGTTTTTAACTATTTCTCGGCGTCTACTCATCGGATTGAGACTTCAAAAGTACACCAAATTGTAAGTCAATACCTAAGCTATCCAATAGTGAGAACGAATTTCAATCGGTTCAGTAGGTTTTACGTGATGCGTGAGCAAACACCCGGAGAGACAGGCACGATTTTTACAAACGTTATATTCTTGTTATGTAGCTCATTTTAAAGCCTCGAGGCCATATTTTAATATTATTTTCTTTGTGCGGACTTTTTGTTACTTCCTGCTTTATTAGAAGTATAGAAGATGTAGATATTGTTTTTTTTTTAATTGCTGTCCGTTCTATTGTATTGCGAACTATTGCTTATATTTTAGACTTTAGAGAATATAGGTACATGTCGTAAAAAGCGATGTGACTTAATAATACAGGTCCATCCCATCTAATCCCACGGATGCTGTGAAAACCTGCAAAGGGAATTTCAGGACATGGTAGCAGTCTGCGTAAGTACCAACACCTACTGCGATCACCTGCCGCCTGCCAAGCATGGTCATAATGGCAAAACCACCCTGTTATGGGGGAGGCCCATGTTCTGCAGTGGACTTCTTCGAGCTGATGATGATGATGATGAATGATGTAGAGTTTCCTGAAGATTCCCTGTTTTATCGCTATCTATTAGGCTTCTAAAACCCCCATCTTGATTTGCATTAGAAATAGGGTTGTTCTTGAGAACCCAAACGAATATAATTCGGGTATAAATCGTCAACGTTAGATAACTAAAGATTATTGGAATAAGTATATATATTTACTTATTACCAATCGATTTACTTATTCCAATAATCTTTAGTTATCTAACGTTGACGATTTATACCCGAATTTCGTCCTAAAGCTTTCTGGTTTATTACCTAAACCGAGATATTCAATCAACAACATCAAGGAAAATCAATCATCTATCAAAGTTAGGTAGGTTAGTTTTTCTGCAAAACGTTTTGAAAACTATCAAAAATGTTCTGCAGTAGCCCGACCCTACGTCTATTTACTCGATTCCGATCAATTTTCCGTCGATTCTCTGAAATTTTGTGAAACGCCTTTTAAAATATTGTTTCGCAAAACAGCCCCATTTATCACGTCGCTCATTATGCCAACTTTTCCCTGTCAAAGAAGTGGGTCGTGCACGTAACTTGGCGATTATTTAGTGAAGCCACTCTCTGCTGCAGAGCTTTGTTTATCGTATTACTTTTTTTGTAGGGGTAGGTCTCTTGCGCAAGAGGAACACACCCTTGTCAGATATTCAACTGCCAAGCAGTAGTGTGTAAATATTTCTGTGTTTCGGTTTGAAGGGCAATGTTTCCAGATTTCAGGGTGACGAGCGCAGTGCAGTGACACGCAAGATTTTGCAACTAAAGTTCTGGGCGGCACTGCAACAGTCTGTTATGGGCAGGAGTGACGCTTAAAAAATTCTAGTACATTAATAAATTGATATCCGCCTATTCGCCACTACTAAAACCATTCCTATACTATTTCTGATAGTCGCAACGTGATGTTCTTTAACTTGAGTCCATATACATTAGGCAGATAAGCATTTTATCAATTAGAATCTATTCTATACTTATGAAAAAGCAATACAGACGAAAAAGTCTATACAAAGAAGATAATAAAAGAAAATGGTCTAGGGTACTTAAAATAGTTACTGAACAAGAATATAACAAAATTTTTTTAAATCGTGTCTCTCTGTTTGTATGTTTGTTCATCACGTAAAAACTACTGAACTGATTGCGATGCGGTTTTCACTGTTGGTTAACTTAGGATTTGACTTAAGAGCTGGGGTACTTGATATCTCCATCCGATGATTAGATGCTGAGCAATCGAAAAAACTAATGACGCCCGAAGGAATTTCGATCAAATGATCGTATAGGTATTGGTAGTTTAGGTCCTGGGATAGCACATTAGTAATTTTAATGTAGATAAATGACCACGCGTGTGAAGCCGCGGGCACAGCTAGTCGTAGTAAAATAAAGAGAGAAGGACATACAGACGCTCAATGACAGTTTATTTATAGGTGTAAAATATATTTGCAGACACTACGATTTGTAATAGGTTTGAAAGGATGCGTTAACATCGTGCACGCATAGCATTAAATTATACAATGCTACTGCCCCAGGACGCGGTCTGCATATGCATGTCGTGCGGTAGACTTGACTGTTTCCTGTCAGATCTATTGCTATTGAATTGCTGATACATCATTTTTAATCTGCTTGTTACTGAGGCCAATCAGCGTGGATTAACAGATTAAACGTCAGACATGCATGTTGCACACACTAATACGTTATCCATATTCTGTGATTTCTCTAGTTTTATTCTTAAGTGATTTTAGTTGTATATTTTGTGAGGTCTTCTTGAGGGTTATAATTATGCTCAAAATGTCTATTGTCTGCGTTTCTACTCGCAATTTTGCTTCAGTTCCAACTTCAGGCAAAATTTGCGAAGATTATTCGCACTGTCCTGTTATTTAAGACAAAAAGTAAATAAAGGTCTCCGAAACCTTAGGTTTTATCATGGAGAATATTTTGTCCAGTACAGTATATACAAGCATTGACATAGACAACAATTACCGTCAATCAACTACTCAAAACTGAATGGTTCAAGCCTTCAAGACCAAAGCATACCTAAGCATTGCTTGTCTTTTGAGGTCTGTTTCAACATATATCATGGAAGGTCATGCTACGACAACTTTTCCAAGGTGCCAATAATCTAATAATCACTAATTACCTCTCATTGAGTGACCTCATTGTGTTGTTATTTAGCAACTCTAGAAGAAGAGCTGTATGTTTTGTTCGGCTCATTTTTGAGTTACTTTCTTCTTATACTATGAAATGAATTCTTATGGAGTGGCCCCTTATTCGAAGTGTCTATGCGAGTATTGAACACGTAAACCTTCGGGCCCCGAGCATGCTAGCTGGGGTGCTCAAAGGGTTAAACAATGTTAATGTTGATAACGAAACGTGATGAGCCAGGCGCATGAGCCGTTTTAAAATTATCATTTAAGTATGTTAAGTATAGGTTTTTTACGGACAATTTCAAAACAAAACCTGTGTATAGTAATTCCGTTAACAACGAAAAATATTGTCAAAATCGACATTACTTCATGCATTATTTTTTCATCAAAGTTCAACTTATCTTTTATTGAACCATTCAAATGATTAAACAGAGGATGTATCTATAATATATATTCAATTATCGGTTTTATGAATTAAATTAATTTTGTTAAAAGACACAAAACCGGCATAACCTGCCCATAAATGGTCGTACACTACCTTCTCCCCGTAAGAATGATTCCGAGACTGAGGCAGAAATTTGTAAGGCGGTGTAGTGGTCACGGTAGCCGAATTAGTGAAAAGCATGTGCCGCGTTGAGGAATGGATGGAGCGGGTTCGAGTCCCGTCCGTGATCCAAATGTTTCCTTTAGAAAATTATTAGATATGCAATGTTTTAATCTCAAGTTAATTTTAATCCAAGTCTTGTCAAGTTTTCACACAAACGCATTTCTAAAAATTTTGCTAATAATTTCATAACTAGCCATAGCCATACGCATACTATTGCTAATTAAGCAAACGAATTAGGTCTAGGAAGATCCGATAGGAAACCTAGGGTTCTGTTAAAGTGCTATTTATTCCTAATGATAATACAGTGTTATTACATAACCAGTATTCTCCGTTCATTAATTTGATTAGCGCTTGTTACTGAACCTGATAACTTGCTTGTTTATTACTGCCTGGGTTATACAACCAATTAAACTGATGGATATGAAAGGAAATACCCAACTTAGAAGTTTATTCTCTTGACAGTACATGAATAGAAGATTTCAGAGAGGAATTTAAATAAATACCCACTATATTCATCATCAGACTGTGTTCGTCCACTGCTGAACATAGGCCTCTCCCAATTAACGCCTAGAGCCCGATCTTCTCATCCAGTTTCAGCCGGTCTCCTTTTGTCACTTCCTGTTCCACTACCCCCTTCCTGTTGACCGATTGATCTGTCATTTGGTGCACAGCTTTAGTTTTGATGACAATACAATGATTTATGTTCAATATCATTGTAAGTAAATCCAAGATGGTGGATTACATTATTTTTCAAATCCCTCATTTTGGGTATCAAATGAAAGGGCTTATTCTAGTAGAATACAGTACTCCATGAAAATTCTACATCCAAGATGGCCACTACATAATGGCAGATTACTTCAATGCCCTAAATATGGGTATCAAATGAAAGGGCTTGACAAGTTAAACATAGTACACTTAATATCTATTTTTATTTGCTTATTTTGACCTTTATGTCTGTACTAAAATATAAAAAATAAAATAAAATGTTGGGGCGTAGCGTAAACTGAGTAATAGAAATTTGACTCGCCACAGGATTTTATTTAAATTTTAGCTTTTAGTACATACACCGTTTAAATAAAAAATATAACAAAACTTACTTATTCTGTTTGGAAACTGATGTGATCGAGGTGGTTCTTAGCTATTATCGAGGGGAAGGGGGCTTGGAATCCTAGCTCCCAAACGAAAGGACCGATTTTGATGCGGTTTTTTATGTTTGAAAGCTGATGTGATCGAGATGGTTCTTAGCTATAATGAGGGTTGTGGGGCCCTCCCCAAAAAAATGTATATAACCCCCTGGTTATATACATTTTTAATTTGTGCTTGTTTGGTTCGACTCTAATTAAATAAAAGCTTCTAGATGAGTTGCCAGGTTTCGAGCTTTTTGGGTTCCTATTTTAGGTCTTCTGCCGTGCAGGCAGTGGGGCACGACAGCAGATGGTCCATGGTCTGTCTTGATTTTCCACAGAAATTGCATACAGTTTGGGACTCGTCTTTTATATAACCCTAGTGGGTTATATAAAAGCCCGCCCGCGACTACGTCCGCGCGGACTACTGTTTATCGCGAAAAAACCCATCGGTTGTTCTTCTAGGATATTGAAAACCAATTCAAAAGTAGGTATAGCACCACTCTTGATGTTTTTTGACATTCTTGTCGTTTCCATGGCAACCGTTTCTTACAGCTAGTAATCTTATTTTTTTTAGTTTTCCATTTTTCTCGTGGAAATTTACAATTTTATGGGATGAAAGTATTCTATGTTTTATTCCAGGATATAAGCTATCTCCATTCCAAGTTTCATCAAAATCCGTCCAGCCGTTATCGCGTGAAAGCTCCCCAAACAAACAGACAACGTTTCACTTTTATATATTGGTATGGATTTGTCCATATTTTGCCTATAATGGCCGACATTGGTCCTGAGTGTCTTAACCGATTCAAGGATTTGTCGTTCCTATGTAGGTATGTTAGGTATGTTATACTTACTTATAATAAATACATTTGAGCTTTGAGGTTATTATGGTCTGTAGTCTGTAGTGGACGGACTGATATGGCCTGAAAATGAACCAGTTTATAGTTCAACAATGGTAAGGTAAAATAGTTCAAACACTGGCTGTCTTTTTACCCGACTACGGCGAAGCAAGGGAAGGGTAATGAGTTTAACAGTCTATGTACGTATGTGAATGTTCCACCATATCGTTGCCCGTTTTAGTCCTATTTTGTGACAAGCGAGGTATTAATCGATTCATCTTCATTTAAAGAGTGTTTTTTTTATCCATCTACGGCGAAGCAAAGGAAGGATTATTTATTTATTTATTTATTTATTTATTTACCAACTAGGGTCAATACAAAAATACAATAAAATCATCAAAAATAAAAATAAAACACACAAAAAATATAAATAAAAATTAAAGTGGATTGAAAAAAAATATATTACATAATAGTGGATAAAATAATAATAATAATAATAATTATACTTAGAACAATAAGTTGACTTTAGTCAGGTGAACCATATCACAGTGGTACACGTACTGACAGTCAAAACGTTCCGAAAATGCCCGTAGAATACTATTGCGGCTGCCCCGCACCCTGCGCACCAGGGATGTGCACCGTTTGCGCATGATTGTGTAGAAGCAATCTACACGTGCTTCGGCAAACATTCCCGAAGCGCTGATTATGTGTTCAAACTAAAAACTTGGTCCGATTTTGATAAGCGAGGTATCAATCGATTCGACTTCATCGCTAGAGTGTCATAGGCATTTTTTTACCCGACCGTAGTTAAATTAGACGTAAAAAAAACGCAAGAGGGAAGGTTTACTCTTCATGAGAACGCGTGAGTTTTTCCACTGTAGGTACATAAAAATACATACCCGTAGTATATACGCGCAGGTCTATTGAGGAAAGCAAACTAATAAACAAATTCATGATAACGAAAAGAGTTATTTCCTCACGTCATTTTGTTTGTACGAGTTGTCATGTAAATTGTGTTTCCGTAAAATAGTAATGTTAGTTTTATTTGTTTAATGATTAACGTGCATCCTGTAAGAAAGTAATGTCGGGTTGTTATTATACACGTAAATGTTGTTACCTGACGGCGGAGGGGTATGTGTTTGGGTTGTATGTATGAACCTACACCTATGCGTCCTACACCTTAAACGGCTTGATGGATTTTGATAAGTATCATTGGATTCGTCTTAATCACGAGAGTGCTATATGATATTATGAAGAAAACCTATCGAGTGACGTTACAAACATAAGGTCTTTAAATGATTATTCCAAAAAATATATAGGTATATATATAAGGAAACAAAAAAAAAACTAAATAAAAATACAAAAACCTGACTTTATCTTACATTTCAAAATCAAGAATCTAAAGCTTGGTTACCTCTTTTTAGTTTTGGCCAAAGTCTTTTTTTTACTTTTTTCGTATGTGATGTTGCCAATATACTTGTAAAATATATTTCTCGGATATTCTCAATGATTGCTTCAACATTTCTTTGACATCAAAACTAATAAAACCTCTTATATTTACTTACTTGTTATATAAGAATATCAAAACAAAGTTTCTCGGTCAGCGAAGGAAAACAGACCCTAAACAAGCGTAGAAAATAGGTCAATGGTATTGACGGGATAAGGGAATGCTTGCCATAATTTGGAACTTGTTGTGAAAGCATACCTATCTATAAGGCCGTTGGCATCATGGTTTGGTCAGCATAATATACCGATAGGCTATGAGGGGTTTTCCATTCTTCTCTTTGTTTGGCATCTGCTAGAAATTGAATGTAGGTTTTCTTTCCGGAGACATTTGATTTTACAGTTTTTATTCTTCTATTTTCGCAACAGATGTTGGTCAGCCTAGCAGTTTCGTCTATGACTGATCCCCATCGATTATGGTGGCGCTGCTGCGGAGCATCACACCGTCTCAACGCATTGGTCTCCGGATGACCTTGGACAAAACCAAGGTTATGTTCAACGAATGTGTTAAACCGGAATCAATTGCTGTTAACGGAACTGCTCTCGAACTTGTTCAGGAGTATGTTTATCTGGGGCAAAGTTTGCAACTAGGAAAAACCACTTCGAGAGGGAGGCCCACAGAAGAATACAGCTGGGCTGGGCAGCATATGCGAAACTTCGTTGATTCTTCTCGTAACCAATACCGCAAAGTTTGAAGACAAAAGTCTTCAACCAGTGTGTTCTACCTGTTTTGACATACGGAGCCGAGTCGTGGACTCTCAAGGTACGACTAGTTCACCAATTTAAGGTCGCTCAGCGGGCCAAGGAAAGGGCTATGCTTGGAGTTTCTCTGAAAGATCGTATCCGGAATGAGGTGATCCGGCAGAGAACCAAAGTAGTCGACATAGCCCTTAGGATTAATAAGCTGAAGTGGCAGTGGCATATCATATCATAGTGGGCTGGTCATATTTGCCAAAAACTGATAACCGTTGGGGTAGACGTGTTCTTGACCGGAGACCGCGACTCGGAAAACGTAGTGTAGAGCGTCCTCCAGCTAGGTGGAGCGACGATATCCGCAAGCTGGCTGGTAGCAGTTGGAAGAGAAGATCCGAAGATCGGGCTTAGAAGCGTGCTTAGGGAGAGGCCTATGTCCAGCAGTGGACTGACTCGGGCTGATGACGATGATGATGATTCTTCTGTTTTTATTATGATACTTTAGACATTCAGTTAAGCCGTTAGAATAAACAAATAAAATAAAAATTAGGACAATTACCTAACCGCAAACTAGAATACCCTGTATTATGTGTTTGGATTCCGAATTTTAATCACACGTGATATTTGCCTCAGACATCTGCAATAGCTCAGAGAATTGAGTTCTAATCTGGCATTACAGCCCGTATAAAATGCAAAAGCCTAATAATCACATTGGCGTCTCGTTTCAGAGAAAATATATTTTTGCCTGCTATAGACTCACTTTCTGCCCGCACTTGGACACAGTAGGTAATAATAAATGTTAGTGGTTCATAGCTGTAGGTGTTATAAAATGTTTTAATTACTGCAATATCCTTTATGCCGATGCCCGTATTCACAGCATTCAGGACGAAGCTGATTGTAAAACGTTCTCGGGCCTTGCTCTTCTATTTTCCTTAAAGGTTTTATCTTAATTGCACTGCTGAAAAGACAATGCCAATACTTAGTGTTGATGCCGATGATAATAACTTATACGATTAATATCATACTATGTGACTCAGAGGAGTTCATCTTCATCATCATAGCTCTGAAATGGCTGTACGAATTTATTCTCGTATACTTTAGGTTAGATTAACACATGGGATACTTTTCATCATCCTGCATCAGGATTGTTCACGCGAGCCGCAGCTAGTAATACTTCATTCTTCTTTGCTCCATATTCAATAGATGATATAAAGTGAAACATTTATTGTGAAAAATGATTGACCACTTGAAACTATTTGGTATAATCGCATCTAGTTCATGCGTACCGATCTACTGAATTGACTGTTTTCCTAACTGTGTTTAAAGTGAGAGTTTCTAGTAGTAGTAGAATCTGAAGTGCAAACTAATCTGAAACCAAAACTCTCCACGACCATATGCACTACACACGCTGTCATCTTACATTTAGTTCCACACTAATCAAAATCATAAAAATATCGATAAAGTTCGCAGGTGCTTTTTGCTACGATGAATAACATAAAAACCGCATAAAACCCTAAACAGTCGTCGATCGAGATTTATTATTTCTAAATTTCTGATCAAGTGCAATCAGTCACAGCCGGCTGACTGCTTCGTTGGAAATCGTCCCCATGTAGATGAATTCGTCTCAGTGCGGATTTCTCGTGACTTCGTCGAACCGTCTTAAAACTGAACTCACGCCACAGTAATAATACAATTGTAACAGATCTGAAAGCTGGGGGACAATCTCTACACTACGACTGCTGAGATCGTGACTATGAATAATGTGTTGGACTGACGTTGACTGTGGCTACTGATTGTCAATTTAATAAATTATAATGTGTGGAACTTGAACATTGACGTCGATTGTTGCTTCTGATTGACAATAAGCAATTATAATGTGTTGAACTTGAACATTGACGTCGATTGTTGCTACTGATTGACAATAAGCAATTATAATGTGTTGAACTTGAACATTGACGTCGATTGTTGCTACTGATTGACAATTTAAGCAATAATAATGTGTTGAACTTGAACATTGACGTCGATTGTTGCTTCTGATTGTCAATTTAAGTGTTTTATCTCCACCATCCGTCTTCAATCACATAATAAGGTCCATCATCAGCCGGAAGATGTCCACTGCCGCTTGGTGTCTGTGGTGGAGGCCTTAACGACATATACTTATGGCCTCCACCACAGACCGCAACAACAAGCGATTGCTCGCTGTTTGACTATCATAAGGATTTTGCCATAAACACCACCATCAGTAGTCATCTTTTTGCTCGCAGTATTCGTGATAACGGGATAATATACAGGAAAATGCTGCCCTTTCCCGAACTCTCTTTGCTGTTTCTCACAGCACCAGCAGTACGAAAAGAGTTGATCCTATTATTATGCTGGGCACGACACCGCTAACGAGAATTAGGTCCAGATGGTCTTACTTTAGGATGGAAAAAAACAAGCCCCACTTCACTCCAACTAAGTAATGACAGACACATGCATTTCGCATAGGGAACAGACTGAAACATCAATACTGCAAATTGTAAATGCTCATTGTAAAATGTACCACTAACTTAGCCTGGGTGACGAGATCACGGCAGCCACAGAGCCACAAACGCGGACGAACTGGTTCGATCCATTCCGTTCCATTATTTTCTTTCCATTATGGTACAACCAATTATCCGCATTATTACAGTACATACTGGCGTCTACGATCCGCATAGTTTTCGAAAGAAGGTATCTCTCAATGTTGTCATGTGCTCGGCTAATGTAACCTTCACGTTGATTAGGAAACCTCACCGATTTTCCGATGATTTTCCACTTTAGTATCTGTTAAGTTTTTGAGTTATGATTTAAAATCAACGATTTCTCGCTTACAAATTGTACCTATATTTGATCCTTAGTTAGCCTGTAGACATATGTATTCATAACAATAATGGTATCTTGGAAGAAAAAGCCACATTCTCGTAAAACACAGGTCTCGTAAGTTCGAGAGCCCATTGCGGGGTTGTGGGACAAATTAAATATAAATAAAACGGCTAAAAACTCACGAAATAGAAGATCGGAAATACTCCGACCAGTTTCGGACTATTTTGAAGTCCTTCATCTGGGAGTGTTATGCCGTCAAGCCGCGACGGGCGCTAGGAACGTCAGCACGCAACTCCACAACTCAACAACAACTCAACTTCGCAACTTTTGTGGGACAAAGTATGTACCTATTTTCTTCTTTTTTTTTAAACATTGTATTATACAATGGATCTCTATTTACCTGTACTTAACTGCAAAATTTGAAGTAATTGACCGAGCAAGCGCGAAGCGCGAGCGAAGCGATCTTCTCATTAGATCCGATTTCGATGGTTCTTTTTTTATTTGAAAGGTAGTAACATTATTCCTTTCCATCCAAAGGTTGTCTGGAAGAGATCGCTTTTTAGCGATAAGACCACCCATTGTCCCATATATTTTGTATAAATGTTTTAGTTATTATTGTATTTTTGTTCTATGTGGTGTACAATAAAGAGTTATCTATCTATCTATCTATTAAATTGGTCTCATAAAAATTTGGTGTAGATCTGATGAGGATCTTCGGCGTGATAGCTCCTAAAATGCAGTAAATTTCTCACTTTTAAGTCTCTTCCAGTGGAATCAGCCCTTTACCCACTAGGTAGCGATTGATGGAGCACCTTGGTTATTAATGTTAGTTTTACAATAAGGTAACTAGATGGCTCTACTGTGCACCGCTAGATTGTTTGCAAAAAAGTTTGTACGCGCGAGGTCTACAGCTCACTGAGCCACTAGTTAATAGATAGGTACGTAAAACAGAACACGAGTAAACTATATGTAATTTTAAGCAGGATCCTCCAGCTGCGTCCCCCACAGAGAATAAATTTGCCAGACAACTATTTTTAACGTGAACATATATTCGCATGATTGGCAAATCTGATCTGACGCTATCTAAAGCAAAGTAGCCCACGAGTCCACGACTGTTTTAGTCCGCATTATTTTTCATCTATACGCCAGTCGATTAATGTAGTCTACACACCAAAGTCGACACAGCCTTTGATACGGCTTTGTTCTGGTTAGCCGGCGACTTTGGTGTGTAGACTCCCTAACTGTTCATCGCTGAGGTCAGAAATGACTGAAAGATGATATGACAGACTTTTCCAGCGTTTCGATTTTGGACCGTTTCGTAGGTGATAAATCATATGTTATACGTTAGATAACTTTTTAAAACAATTTTAATGTAAAATCCTTCATTACTAACGGAAAACGAAACTATCATTAATAAACTATTTTTAAACAATGTGTATACGTTTTTGACAAAAAAGACCCAGTACCTACCGAGACCTATAGAATACTCGTAGTAGACTATTTACTGCAAGGTAGATAATTAGAATTTTAAACTTCTTATAAATCATGAACATATTGATTACGATAGCAATTAGACAGAAGGAAGTTACATAATTAATTTTATCACCCCAACATCCTACATTACCGTCACACAGAATAATTAACTTGTCGTGTACCTGAGGAAAATTAATTAAACATTCGTATGCTCTTTATGTCGAGAGCCGCGTGGAGAGTCGTAGCAAATTGGCTGTGACAGACTGATAGACAGACACCCGAGTGATCCTACAAGGGTTGCTTTTTTCATTCGGACCAGTAAGACGTTTCTACATGGTAGAATAGAGGTCTTAATGAGTGTAAATACGTATTCAAATTTATTCAGAAATTATAATAAAGGTGAACTGCATTTATCTCGATAGGAAGATAATTATTTTTGCGTCTGGAAAGCTGGTTTTAGGAGCTTAGGTATAATAAAAACCATACCTTGTTTTGATATCAAACTTGGTTAGACACGGGCGGGAAATTTGGCCAGATAGGAAATAAAGACATTCATGTTATAGCTAGCTGCACGTAAGTCTACTCAAAAACTTAACTTTGGCGTGCGCCTTCTGCGTCACGCATTGCGGCGGAGCGCTTTTGCGCCCGCCCCACCGTCCGGTGACGCTGTAGAGGTCAGTTATAGACCAACAGCACATATCCTTTATAAAAAAAAAAAAAAAAAAAAAAACGTAAGTCTAGCGGTGAACGAAACGTGGCGGGGATCTTGGCACAGTCAGTTTTCGGGATAAAAAGTATTCAACATTTTAACACATTATATAAACTTTGTGCCAAGATCCCCGCCACATTTCATTCACCGCTAGACTTACGTGCCGCTAGGTATATAATATACAGGCTGGAATTTCGTAACCACACCCGGAGGGAAAGTACTCTAAATACTGGAGATAGCACATTTTACTCAAGGGAAACTTTCCTTTATTTTTTTAAATAAACCTATCTACATTCAAAGATTTTCAATAACTGCTTGCCACACTCGGGAATCGAGCCGGCTAAAATCTAAAAAATAACATACTGTATTCTTATGGCATCAGTCGATAGAACCTATGATGAATCAAATCTCTCTAACAAAAATTATATAAAAGGAAATTCATAAAATCTAAACTTATTTTAATTGAACGAAAAAAAGGGTAAACTAACTAATTAGTTGCTCGAAATGAGCTCAATTTTGTTGGATACACGCAAGTTTGTTCTTTTAATAAAGAGAAGAGAAATTAGATATTTAATAAGGAGTTTATTTACAAACACGTGCAAATTGAAATCTAGATACGAGTAGTTTTTCGTCATTTTAATAAATAAATGTCTTCAAAGATAATTGTTAATAATGTACTAACTAAGTAATCTGATCGACCTTTGAGTATTAGTGCTTTATCTTGTTTCATTGAATTTATAAGTTTAGATTTTATAGTTTTCTTTTTATTTTATTTACCATATTTGTTAGAGAGATTTGATCCTTATGATTTACCCTATCGATTGATGCCATAAAAGTACATAATGTTATTTTTTTCGGATTTTAGCAGTTTCGATTACCGAGTATAGCAAGCAAGTTTTCAAAAATCTTTGAACGCAGAATGGTTTATTTAAAAAAATAAAGGAATGTTCCCTTGAGTAAAATGTGCTATCTCCAGTATTTAGAGTACATTCCTTCCAGGTGTGGTTAAAAAAAACCATCCTCTTTAGTTTTATATGATTCAAGTTAAATTGTTTGAACAGTAAAAAAAGATTTTACAGCTACTCTAATCTAGTAATCTTTTTATTTTCATTGCATCATTATCTGTTTAAAATCGAAACATCTACACTTATTCATTACTAGCTGTGCCCGCAACTTTGCCCGCGTGGGATCGTGTTATTCAAAACCCAAAAGTACCATAAAACTGCGTTCAGACGTCTATTATTTTTTATCGATTGCTCGGTTTCTTCTTATTGGAAACAGTATCGCTATCGGTCTAGTAGTTTTTACGTGATGCGCGCACAGAAAGACAGACAACATTAAAAAAAAAAAAAACCATTAACTTATTTTATACCTTATACCAATATTTTGTAATTATGAAGACATTGTACAGACTTTTTTGTTACTTACAGCTTTATTAGACCTAAGTATAGACATAGATTTTATTAATTCTCGTCAAGTTCTACTACAATGTTATTTTTGAAACTTAATTGTATAAGCACCTCTTGATTAAAAGACACCTTATGTCCCCCTTTGTCCATAAACTGATCTTAATATGCATCTGTCTGACCCGTGACCTGGAGAATCTACCTAAATTGCATCAAATTAGGCCAATAGACGAAGTGTTTTCGCACCACGCACAGGAAAATGTCTCATCATGGCTTCTTTCATTTATAACTATCGATTTATTTCCACAAAGCCGCGTAGTCACATGCTTTCAATATACTGTAGCAAAGGAATATTTAATATATCGTCACAATGAAGAAAATGTTCTAACCTCGAATTATGACTGTATTTTAATAACTGTAATAACTGTAAGGTACAAAGCATTAGTTATTCGTATACATTTCTGCACTAGATGAATATCCCATGATTTAATAGACAGACAGAATACATACAGATATTAAATTCAAATTATATTCAATTCTCACGTTCACGTTGCATAAATAGAACAAAAATAGATGATAAATCGGTTCATCCTTGAAGGATAAATAAATATAAAGACGATTTGAATTGGTTCAGAAATCTAAAAGGCACTGCGCCTTGGAGACGCTACGCATGACTTAAATACTGATACTTCTTCTGCAATTTAGTCCCACAATGATACCAGGTGGCTTACTCTCGAACACCATTGCGATTCAATCACGATCCCAATAGTGCGATTCAGCTAGAAAACCTAACCTACACTGCAACGTGGGGGAAGGTTTGGGGAAGTGGGGGAAAGTGAGGGGAGGGTAGGGGGAAGTGGGCGAACTATGGGGGATGTCGGGGAAAACTGCTGGAAGAGGGGCAGGTGTTGCGAAGTGGGGTGGGTGAAGGGAAGGGTGGGGCCAGAGTGAGAGAAAGGGGTGAAATTGAAAACGGGTAAGGGAAGTGGGGAAGAGTGAGGGGAAGTTGAGGAAGGTAGGGAAGAAATAAGGGAAGGGTAGGAAGAAAGGGGGAAGGGTGGGGGAATTGTTAGATAGGTTGGGAAGTGGGGGATGGACGTATCTTTTAAAACCAAGATGGTGAACATGTTGCTACACCGAAAAGTAACGACCACGTTGCAGTGCAGGTTAAGTTTTCTAGCTGAATCACACTGTTGTATCGTGATTGAATCGGAATGGTGTTCGAGAGTAAGGAGGCAGGCCGATACGAATTTTGAGCAGCAGTTCAATAATTCGTCGCAGTAAGACACCAACAAGTACCGCAATAAAACACCACGCGTTTTTTAAAGGGTTTTGTTTCCAGAAACGTGAAATCTGATAATTTTAAAAATCTTTGACTGCAATTTTTCTTAACCCTTAAACTGGTTCCTTAGAACAAACTCTACCTCTCATAGTTTCAGATTTTTCCATACTGACCTATCTCATTGTATCACTTTGTACCTATAGTTATTTTTTATGGATGATAGTGCAACGATTAGTGTGCGGTGCGGGTATTGTATATTTTCTTTAGTGCGGGTAGAACGCGGGCGGTTAACAAAGTTTTGTACAAATAAATATTTGATACTCGTGCCACTAAGTAAATATTAAATAACTATTACTAGTGCACTGTGAGCTGTAAACCTCGCGCGTACAAACTTTTTTGCAAACAATCTAGCGGTGCACAGTAGCGCCATCTAGTTACCTTATTGTAAAACTAACATTAATAACCAAGGTGCTCCATCAATCCCTACCTAGTAGGTAAAGAGCTGATTCCACTGGTAGAAACCTAAAAGTGAGAAATTTACTGCATTTTGACAAGCTATTCTGCTCATCATGCCGAATATCCTCATCAGATCTTCACCAATTTTTTATGAGACCAATTTATAGTTACTACCTTTCAAATAAAAAAAGAACCATTGAAATCTAATCTAATAAGGCGGAGATATTCAGTAGCCCCCTTTTTGCCCCTTTTTTGGTGAAGTACCGCCTCCCCCCCCCCCCCCCCCTCAAATCCAAATCCCAACCAAATATAAAATTCAAAAAAATCGTTTAACTTGTACACCAAGTTTCGTCTAGATAGGTTGAGAAATGCGACCTGTAGATGAGAACAGAGATCCGAACAGACATACGAAAGCGTTTTTGCCCAAGCTGAAACGGAGACGCTTCGCGCTCGCTCGATCAAAAAACCTAACTGCCAAAGTTAAATTATCTTCTTTAAATTGATTATTCCCATGAAAGCAATCAAAAAAGATATCAAGAACACATTTTAAGGCCGCGACCCTCTTTAGGGTTGATACTCTCTAATTTGCACATACATTTACACAAAAAAGGGGAGACATCTAATAGACTGAAAGAGATGACAATGAATTAAGTCTGAAACTTAATTAGTATGAATTTAAACATAGGCGTAACCTGTAACTTTAACCTACTTGTGCGAGCATGTTAATGTCGCCTTCTAGAGTAAACACCATAAAGGGCGACGTGATAAACCAGCGTTGTTTGCCCGATCGATTGCTCCATAGTTATCTATAGCCTGCCTACATCAGTCACCATGTATGAAGGCTCTAATGGACCCGTATTTGCATTCTATATTAAAGTGGAGAATAGCGTGCCTATTGTGCTTCTTGCCATAAAACATTGAAAAATTGAAATAGGTAGTTGAATCTAGTAATTTTCTGTTAGCGTTGATGTATCTACGTTATACAGAATAATCTATTCATTGGTCAAATTGGTCTAGTCTAGGGTACTTAAAATAGGCTACACATACGTTTTTCTTTTTTTAATCATATCTGTCTGTATGTTTGTTCGCGCATCAAGAAAAAACTGCTGGACCGATTGCGATGCGAATTTCACTGTTGGATAGCTTAGGAGTTTACTTAAAAACTGGGACACTTGTTATCTTAATCCGATGATTAAATGTCAAGCAATCGATGAAACTATTTGACGGCTGAACGTATTTTGAAGGAATGTAGTATTTTGTATTTTTTAGGTACTCTTGGTGCTGGAATAACACGTATGGGCTAATTTTAAATGAAATTACTACGCGGGCAAAGACACGGGTACAGCTAGTAAAAGATAAAAGATTAAATTAGCTATGACACGACTGAGCAGAATCTTCAACGAAATTTTAGTTTTAAGTTATAAAACTTATCTGCCATCTCGAAGATGATTTTAATGAGAATGGAAAGAAAAAATAGATAGATGATAAGGCAAAGCAAAGGGCTTTCGGCTCCTGTCATAATTGCACCCTTCTAACCTTTCAGGACGAAGGGCGCCGAAAGGAAGTTAATGAAAGAAAATGGCGCTGTTCACCTATATATACAATATAACATAGTATATACATACCAGCCGACTATTGTATCGCTATTTATTGTATTTCTATGTTCTGTAGTGATACTTTATCAGCGCCTCCAGTAATGCCTGAAAATTTCCATTTAACAAGAGCCAGACAATTGGCTATCGAATGAACAATCTATGGATGTTTGTCTTCTTGAGTGTCTTCGTTTAGTTACTTTATGGACAATAAACGTTAATTTATTTTTCACAGCTCTGAATCTCGGCTGAGATTAGGTGTCAAATTATATTAGATTGTTCTGAGCGCATTCTAGTTCCAATGCTTTCTGACACGAACATTTCAACATTTTTAAAGATTATGGGTGTGAATGTGAAATTTGAGTGTGAAATTTGACCTTTTAATCGTCTTACAGATATTTTAGTCAGTGGGAGAAATTTAGAAAATATTATTGTAATTATTTTATATGTACCAATTTTTTTTCGTACTTTAAAGCAGTAGAACTTGTTATGGTATACCTAGCGGCACGTAATTAAGTCTAGCGGTGAAGTAAACGTGGCGGGGATCTTGGCACAGTCAAAGTTTATATAATGTGTTAAAATGTGTTAAGGCGGGGTAGGCTCTCAATTGTTTGTCCTGCTCGTCCAGGTGCAGTGTGAGCAGGAGAGGTGATGCAGCTCCGGAGTCGATTTTACATAATTTTTGTGCTTTTCTATCGATATCTCGATGTTTATCAGTCAATTAAATAATGTGTTCGGTTATTTGTCTAGTTTAATAGGGTACCTATATAATTATTTAATAAAAGTATGTTGCTGTCGCTAAAAATAACGAGAACTGCGATGAAACAAGTTATTTGCATGTGGTAGTTTGTAATTTTTTTCCAAGGATACCGAGGCATTCCTGAAATTCTGTTCGGTTATTTGTTTAGGTAGTATAATTTTTTATCCACAGTATTTTTTGGTTTGCATAAAGTTGTTTCATTACGTCGTTCTCGACGTTTTGCTATTCGTCTTTTTGCTGATTTAGGGACTCACCCCGCCTTAAAATATTGAATACTTCTTATCCCGAAAACTGACTGTGCCAAGATCCCCGCCACGTTTCGTTAACCGCTACACTTACGTGCCGCTAGCTATACAGCTGGGTGAAAAGTAAAACTAGATGAGTAGGTACCTGTATAATCGAATGGATGGTCCACGACAAGTGCTAAGTACCTATGTGCTAAACTAATAGACATAAACATTATAGAACCATTGCCTAGTGTATTCTAAATGCGGCTGAACTTCGAATCCACACTTAATATTATAAAAGCGAAAGTAACGGTCTGTCTGTATGTAATGCCTTTTCATGACTAAACGGCTTAACTGATCTTGATGAAATTTGGTATGGAGATAGTTTTAAATCTGGGGAAGGACATATGATACTTTTTATCGCAATAAACTGCAGTTCACGCGGAAGAAGTAGCGGGCAAATGTTATAGTCATAGAATAATAAAACAAACGTATCGTGTCGTGTCTTTTAAATCATGGCACTAAATAATGTGCAAAGAAAATCACAGAGTGCCCTAGTGCCAACCCTAGTGCTAACTTTTAAGCTAAATAATGGACTATATTTAGAATCAGAAAATATATTACAAATATTGTTCGGTAACTACTAATTTAGGTTTGCGACATCCACCTATTTATAGATTCATAGGGAAAGTTAATATTAAGACTCAAAAATATTATATTTATCCGATTAGAAATAAATACGTTTAAAAATAATGCGATAACGTAAGTACGTTGGGAGGTCAATACAGATGGATTATCAGAATGGAAATAATTACTTCCAAAAATAACGTGATAACTTAAGTACGTTAGGGGCTCAATGCAGATACGAGGAGTATATTTATCAGATTAGAAATAAATAGTTTTAAAAATAATGTGCTACCGTAAGTACGTTAGGGGTTCAATGCAGATACGAGGAATATATTTATCAGATTAGAAATAAATAGTTTAAAAAATAATGCGATTACGTAAGTACGTTGGGGGGTCAATACAGATACGAGGAATACATTTATCAGATTAGAAATAAATAGTTTTAAAAAGAATGCGATTACGTAAGTACGTTGGGGGGTCAATACAGATACGAGGAATACATTTATCAGATTAGAAATAAATAGTTTTAAAAAGAATGCGATTACGTAAGTACGTTGGGGGGTCAATACAGATACGAGGAATACATTTATCAGATTAGAAATAAATAGGTTTGGGGGTTCAATGCACATCGAGTAGCCATTCCATATAATAATAAATATATTATAGTTGATGGACATAGATACACTAACAATATACATGGGAACTTGATTGTATAGTTTCAGAGTTTTCCTTTCTAGGCCATCTAGACAAATGATAATACCTAATGTTGATTTAATTCAGTTATCATATCACTAAGAAAATCTAGATTTACTGCCTTCATGTAAACGGGGTCGTGTGCTCTTTATTTATCTCCCGAACAGTATTATGTATTTAAACTCTCAGGATTGTTTGTGTTCTCATTGTTTTATCCCCAACCTAGAAATTATAATAATAGCAGGTTGTTTTCTTACACCTAACTCACTGGTATAATTTAAAAACTGTTTATTGATATATGTATCAGGTCTTAGGAATTATCATTGTTCTGTCAGTAATAATAATTAGTAGGTTGTTTGTTATTTTACTTTCGTAGCCTACTTAATTAGGTTAAACTGAAATGATAAAACTATATCACTGAATTAATATTAGGTACGACATAAGACAATGAAAAAAAATATGATTGCATAAGCCTTTAGAAAACTATACTCATGTTACCGCCCGCTGGTATTTAGAGTTTTTTAGGTATAATTACCCTAGACAAATTCCCTAAGCCTTAGACAGTGGATAAAACCTTTAGGGGTCGAAACGCTGGGACCATGGGGGGGGGGGGAATATTTTTTAAATACTTTTCTTGTCGTATGGTCGTAGCAATACATGACCACAAATGCTGGCTTTATTTTAGACTAGCTGATGCCCGCGGCTTCGCATGCGTGGTCATTTTAATATATAGCCTATGACACTCACAAATAACGTGGCTTTCTATTGGTAAAAGAATTTTCATTATCGATTCAGTAGATCCAGAGATTACCTCACAAACTCACAAACTTTACCTCTTTATAATATTAGTATAGACAAAGAATAAGCATTGCCATACAGCGTGGCAATGCTTCCATCATTTTCGAAACGTGCCTTGCTGGTAGCAGCTTGTTAGATTAGGTTTAGTTTGGGTATTTAGTTTAAATTATTTTATATAGTTGTATTTTTAGAAATAAAATTAAGTACCTAAACTATTTCTACAAAAAAAATGATAAGAAGAAGACAAAATGTGCAAATATTTCTGCAATAAGTATTGAAGAAAAGTACCCGTAGCTTTAAAAAATAAATAAAATTTGGAAATAAATGACGCGGAAAATCTTTATTTTTCCCAAACAACTCTGATGCGTAAATTAACAGACTTTTTCTTTGCGTGTCCATAAGTTTTTTTTTGCCTTTTCCTACAATGCGCATATCATTTTATTACCTCTACAATTAAGCAGCCTATTGCGACTTAGTATGATTTATCCTGCACAGTGCACACTTTGACTTTTATCTAATTATAATACAAATCCCAAACTCGTAGAAGTCAAAGTGTAACCTCGTGTCTTTTTCTCATATAAAATGTACAAATGTCGATGTGGATGCATTAAAAATGAGCTATTAGGGTCGCGTGCGCGTCCATCGGCCGGCGGGCTACCCACCCTTCAGCTGTAACTGGTTTAATTCAGTATAACCTTTAGAAAAAGGCATCAATCACGATTACCTGTCCTTCTGAAAGAAGTCAGGTTGACAATGGATGGACGAAGGCTTTTCCGGTGACGCTGGTGCCCTTCTCAAAAATTATGAAGAGGTACAAAAATGGTTGGAGTAAAACCTGCTTGAGATATAGGAAAGAGATTTTGAAAAAACACGGATATGGAAACGGATTATGTCTATCAATAGACTATCCGGGGCCTTTTCGGTTAAAATTTCGGATATTAATATTTTATGTTTTGATTAACTTTTTTAAAGAAATGTTCTAACGAATTATTTAAATTAAAACGATAGTATAGACGTGCATATTATATAAAACTACTAGCTGCGCCCCGCGGTTTCGCTCGCGTGAGGCATGGTGATGATGATGAAAAGTATCCTATGTGTTATTCCAGGGTGTAAACTATCTCCAATTATTTTTTTATCAAAGTCCTTTTAGCCGTTTTAGAGTGAAGTATGATGATGTTGATGATGAAAATTATCAATTGTATTATTCCAGAGTATAAGCTATATCCATTCCAAATTTCAACAAAATCCGTCCAGCCGTTATCGCGTGAAAGCTCCCCAAACAAACAGACAACGTTTCACTTTTATACATTTATGTGGATTGTTTACTTTCTATGCGTCTGATTTCATTCTAATCATCAATCATCATCAGCCCGGAGAAATCCACTGCTGAACATGGGCCATAGGCCATAGGGCCATAGGGTTTGCCATAATCAGCACGCTTTTATTGTATGACATTTTTAATTCGATTTTTCTTTATGGGTAACATTACATAGGACATTATGTGTTTTCAAATCCTATATTATTTCGTTAAGGTGCAACGTTTCGCTCAGCGCGCCAAATTCAAATTTTATTGCGTTTTTTGACAATTACAGCTCTATTACTCATCGGGGGTTCATGAAAACTTATTTTGCGGCAATAAATAGGTTATATCAAGTAAATACGGCTACAATTATCACCTAAATAATATTGGTTTAGCTACAATTGTCAATAAGCTGATGTTCATTATGATTTTTTGTTTATTGACAAATGTACTTATACTAGCTTTCACCTTGATTTTCTGCTTGGTATAATTTCTTGATACAACCTATTTATTGCCGCAAAATAAGTTTTCATGAACCCAGAATGACCTGATTGACAAAAAACGCAAGAAAATATGAATTTGGCGCGCTGAGCGAAACGTTGCACCTTAAGGTTCTACAAGCCGCGTAGCTGTTTACATACGGACCTCTATAAATATAAGGAGCCCTTAAAAAGTGCTGTACAAAATGTGGCACAAAAAATCGACCTCAATTGGATTAACTGATAACTGAAAAAAACTACTGATCCTATTTTGCCCACACTGGAGGTCTTCTTGCTCAAGTTAAAACAATCATCTGATTCGGTTCAGAAATCACAAGATATTAGAGGACATAAACAGCTATAAAACAAATAGATTTTCTAATAAAAACTACTGAACCGATTTTGATGAAGTTTATATGGAACTACACTGAAAGTCTACGCTTTTGAATAAAACAAAAACCATCTAAGTCGGTTTAGAAATCTTAAGATTTGAGGCAATACACAAAATCAAATGGATTTCCTAAAAAACTATATACTCTCGAAAAACTAGTGAACCAACTTTGATACAATTTGTCTGGGACCACCTGGAGAATATACCACCAAATCACAAAAGAAAAGAATTTATAATATATACCCTCGAACATATAAAATAATAAGATAATAACCCCTTTCTCCCTCTGTGATGTCGATTCAAAATTAAGATCTAACGCTGTAAACCTAATTCCAGCAACCTAGTGTTTGTAATTAAACTAAGATCTTGTTACTACAAGCACGCAGTAAGCTTTCTAATTGCTCCTAACTGGGTTCATCAAATAGCTCTAAAAAAGTAGGTAGGTAAATGAATGAAATCGTACATAACAGTTAGGTTTCCAATTCAATTTAAATAGATGTGAGTTAAATACGAGAATGGAGCCAGTTAACCGCCATTGAAGTTAAAGTACAGTTGTATTATTAACCTGGTTCACATGCAAAGCTCTCAATAGACGTTTTTGTACAAAATATAATTGTTTTGACAGATAATTTGTTTAATTAATATTTTCTCAGTAATGGCCTCTCTTGTTTTTTCTATTTATGTTCTGATAGTAATATAAATAATTATTTTTAAAGTTGCGTAGAGACCATAATTCGTACATCGAACATTTTGGATCGTTCCCGAAATCCACTGGGAAGCAATGAAAGCAGGTCGGTAACAAAAACCTCAATAACTTCGGAAATATTGGAACTAGCTTTATGAAATAAAGACTGATTATAGACAGTTTCCTAGTGCTTAAATAAAAGTCATTAAAGTTCAATATTATGAATTTATTTTGAATAAAAGTAGGTTAAGTAAAAATGATAATTTTTCACGAAAAATGTGTTACGGTATCAAATATGCAATTTTCTCACATTTTAGTATACTGTATTGCCACCACGAGCTGTTATACGGTTTTACATGCTTTCCACCAGATTTGTGAGCCGATGCTAAATTATCAAAACGTCAACATTTTTTATTCAAGGTTTTTAATACAATCACCAAAAAGAAATAAAAGGGTTTCATACTTCTTCAATGAAATAAACTTTAATTTTGTTCTAATGTTAAACAAAAAATATATATTTATAATTTGGTTGCTCATATATTTTAAAAGTTATCGTATTTTTTATTACCGACCCGCTTTTTTTGCGGCTCAGTGTTAACTGAAAAAAAACTCATTGAACTTATTTTACAATGGAAAATCTTGTCGCTAAAAAGGGATGTCTGCCAGTTAACCTTCAGTTGTAGAGTTCTAGTTAACCTTTGGGTGCTTTGGATGTAGAGGAATAAAGATATTCAGCCTAGAAGATGGCATATTCAAACAAGTATTTTCTTTTTAAAATTTTAAAAGCTTTTATTTATTTAACTTCACTTGTATGTATGTAAATATGTATCGATGTATATATGTATATATCTATGAATATTGTCCAGGAATCTTGCAATTCAAATTTCGAGCAGTTCCCGATTAGCTATCAGCTGAAACTTTCACGGTAGCTCACAAGCCGATGACAAAGCAATAAAAAAAAGGAAAAAAAGGAAGGTTCTATTAAATTTTGGACATTCTCGTCCAAAACGAGTATAGAACTCTCTTTTAGTATGCTGGGTATAGAACTCTCTTTTAGCATGGCATTCGCTTCGGTCCTGTGCCAATCTGATCTAGTTTCGACCCACGATCTTAATATCGTCGGCCCGTCTTGTTGCTTGACGACAGGTTAGGCTTATCAGTTGCAATTACAAAATAACCGGTAATAAAACTATTTTACGCTTGAACGGCAACACACAGGAAACACCGCAAAGTTGCCATACGTGTAATAAATTATTTTTTACGAGGCCGTCTCACTCGACGATTCGGGTCGAGCGCATCAAGACGGTCGTTACTGTACTATTATTCGTAGTACTGTACTCATCTCTAATCTAACCGTTACCTAGAAACATTACTATCAACAGTATCAACCTAGTTATGTGTGGCATGAACTAAATAAACAATTAACGTTGTATTGTACGATATTTTGTTTCGCAACTTCACGTGTTTAGATGATCTCACTGTTGTTTTAGTGAAAGTATTTCGTGAAAAAAATATGTATTTGTTCTTAAAATTAAGGCCACATCATTTTGGTCAAGTGGTTTTTCGACGGCTTCTACCAGGACGGCCAGATAGGTCATTAAAACATTTATTGACTCTCGATTTCCAAGGCCAAGCGTTTCAAAAATCGCTAGAATATAGGTATATTTGCTTTTATATGTATTTTCAAGGGATAGGACGCTATAAGGCTCTCCGCTGATTCACCGCCATAGCAGCCACATTAACCGACTGAGCGGAGGGTATTGTGTTTATCAGCCTATGTATGTTTGATCCTTTGTGGCACCATATAGACGAAACGCGTGTACCGTTTTGATGATTCTTACGTCAATCGATTTGTCTTAATCTTGCGAGTGATACTGCACTTTTGCCACAAAAATTGCCTCCAAGGCCTTTTGCAGGGTGACCGGGCCGGTCGACAGCAGTGACATATTGCTGCAGGCAGCGGCGCGGACACGGTAATGTTATCTATCAGTATTGTGAGTCGGCTCTGTCCTTGAAATAACTACCTATAGCCGCGTGGTGCGTAAACACGCGATAGTGCTGCCCGCGTGCAGTATTTTAATTTCATCTACCTACTTGAATTTCTTTCTAGTTTTGTGATTTATATTTTAATATGTAAAAAAGATAGAAATTCGTTGTGAATGAAATAGGAAGTGTTTTAATTAGTAGATTTAATAAAAAAAATACACCCTTATAAATTTGATACAGAAAAGTATTTGCGCCTCGACTGAGACGTACGAAAAGCTTTATTGTTAAATTTAATAGTATAAAAAATCCGCATTCTTATAAATAGTTTAATTAAAAATACTTTTGGGAAACATGGACAAGGAGGTACTCGCAACGTATCACCCCAAAAACGAAATACCTACCTACCTATTAAAAAAGAAACAAATTACGTACTAGGTTATAATATTTTTTTATAGTCTAACCTTTCAGAGTTTGCAGGTAATTTAAAAAATGTTATCTCTGGATGCGTTATTGAAGAATTCAAACTACCAAAAACAGCACAATATAGTCTATTCGTACTCTTTGCCATATTAAGTTAGTACTTGTACTTATTTCAGTAAAATATTCACAAATCGCACGCTTACTGCTTATAAAAAAAAAACACCGTTCGTTCATCACTGCGGCCACGACATTACCGACATTACCGATCTGCGGCGCATTCGCCACTG
This sequence comes from Alsophila aescularia, assembly GCA_946251855.1. NCBI lineage: Eukaryota > Metazoa > Arthropoda > Insecta > Lepidoptera > Geometridae > Alsophila > Alsophila aescularia. The sequence goes on from OX276378.1 coordinate 48,601,364, forward strand.
GCCGTGTACCGAGTGGGTACCGACACGTGGCGCGTAGGTATAACTCACTTTCCGGCCGCTTGTATGAAGATAGAATACTGTATAGATAACATTACCGTGGCGCGGAGCACAGCTCGATGCATTTAAGCGACTATAATATTACGTTGAGTACCAATATGAATATCACTGTGTAATAGTAGTTTATGAAATGGTTGCATTATGGATGTATTAAAACACGAGAGTGAGATAATAATTTCACTCGATTGGTATAACTACACTACAATACAACTACACTCAGGCAATACGAACTTACATTTAATTTTATTATAAAATTTTCTTGATTTTTCTGGTAAAAGCTCGTTCGTCTTGTTCGTTGCTGTTTCCGCGTTATCAGGTGGAGTCAAATTCTCCTCACTAACACTGCTGTCGGACATTTGTAATCAGGATAAAACTTTTGATCATTAAAAATACATACATAACTCATTAAATTGGTTAGGTACTAAGTAAATGTAAAGTATATTATGGCGCCAAAATCCAGTCCACAGCGAATTCGCGTGCATTCGGTCTGACATGCGCCGCCATAGATAATAAATGGCGAAAACCCTCGTAGTAAGGAGCCAAAGCGGTGCTTTTATGGGAAAAAATATATATTATAACATTGTTTAGTTCAAAAACAGTGTTATAATGGGGGTTTTTTCATAGAGACTTGCCGTGCGTAAAGTATGTCATTATGCCACCATTTTTGAGTTTAAAGGGCGTCACAGACGATTAAGATACTATAATATTTGATGTTACGATACGATATCTGCATATAAAATATTATAGCATCTTAGGGTATCACACACGGCTAAGATACGATAACATATTGAAATTATTCATTCGCTCGCAGGCCGACCTAGGTGCCACACGTATTTCTTCACCGCTTTCTATATACAGGCTGATAAAAAATGAGTAGTACGGTTTCACTATTAGATTTATTAGATGGCTCATCAGACAACGATTTTGATTATGAATTTGATATGCAAATTGCATTAGCGCACTGTAAAAGGTGATCAATTTGGATAGAAAATCACATTAAATTTGTGAAAAAGCCGCGGTGAATTTTATCTTTACGCAGATGTTTCTACAAAAGAAAAAAAAAACTTATTTTAATAAGTTGAAGGAAACTTTTCTCGAAATTCATAATTTGATTATGAATTTCGAGAAAATATGATTATGATAAATAGGTCCATTTGTTTGGAAGCTACGATGCCACAGACACACACACACACACACCCTCTCTCTCTCTCTCACACACACACACACACACAAACGCACAACACACACACACACACACACACACACTGTCACTGTCTCTTTGTTCATTGGTTAAAAAAAACCGCCACGAATACAAAACAGAGCAACCTGTAGAGCATGTTACAATATATTATGTATCTTAAGATAGTATATTAATATATATTTTGTATCTTTTAGATATATTTCGTATCTTAAGATGACATCTTTTAATAAATCCCATATCGCTCGATATCTTAAGATACTGTAAGATGCAAATATATATTATCTTCGCCGTTTGTGATGGTTCATATAAATTGTATAGCGAGCGATATTTTATCTTAAGATAAAATATTATAGTATCTTAGTCGTCTGTGACGCGTTTAACGATATAGTGTTTAACTCTCTATATAGTAAAGACTATTTTATTCTGCATCAGGATTCAATTAACAGTCTTTAAGAATCTTTTCAAATCCGTAATCGTTCTGTGGCTACAATTACCACTGTACAAAAAAAAAGTATCCGTCAAGCGATTCATCGCAATTATGTTTTTAATTTTATTTTGTATAACTATAACGTCACACGGGTAGCACCTCAATTAAATTTTGATGTAGCGTTCTGATTAGCGACTTAATAATACCTTCGACTTTCGTATGGAATATTTTTCATGTTGGCGATGGCGTGTCAAGTGGTAGTTAGGGCCGGAGTGACCGTACATGGACCGTACCAAATAAATCGTATTTGAACTTATATTAGGTATAATGTAGCGGTTGTTAGGGCCAATCAATTTTGATAGTAGGTCTGAATTTAGATATTAGTATTTACTAGCTTTCGCCCACGACGTCGTCCGCGTGGACTACAGTTTATCGCAAAAAAAAACATCCTATGTTCTTCTAGGATATTTAAAACCAATGCAAAAGTATAGCACCAACGCTCTTGATGTGTTTTGACAGACTTGTTATTATTTCGTTTCCATTCAAAATTTGACAAAATATTTGCGTTATTAACGAGTTCTATTGTTTTGTTTCAGGTAAGCCCCGGCTTGATTCACACAGAGCCAGTATTTATAACATAATGCAACGCAACAAGGGATCTAACTACTCTGCTTCGATCCGGAATGGGTTACCGTGTTATAATATTTGAGAGGGCTACCCATTGGAATGGGTAACTGTTTATAGTGTAACTCTTAAAGAATGTGTTTATCACCTTAAACAAATCCTAACGAAAACCCTTTAAACAGGTAACCAGAACTGATGGGTTTTAAAAGGGTTAGCCGTTGAAATGGCTTATCGTTCAAAGGTGTAACCGATATGGAATGGGTGTTTTTATTAACACATTCAAAAAAACCTAGGTAATACCCGTTCAACAGGTCACCAAAATGGTCCCAGTTTATAATACGAGGTAAAAAGGACATGACGAGTTAAGATCAAACATATGTTACACTATAGATTTCCCCCGCGACTTCGTCCGCGCGGACTACAGTTTATCGCGAAAAAAGCATCGTATGTTCTTCTAGGATATTAAAAACCAATGCAAGAGTATAGCAACAACGCTTTTAATGTTTTTTGACAGACTTGTTATTTCGTATCCATGGCAACCGTTCCTTACAGCGAGTAATCAACATTTACCAGTTTTCCCGTGGAAACTTACAATTTTCCGGGATAAAAAGTATCCTATGTTTTATTCCAGGGTGTAAGCTATCTCCATTCCAAATTTCATCAGTCTAGCCGTTATCGCGTGATAGCTCCCCAAACAAACAAACAAACAAACAGACAACGTTTCACACTTATATATATTGATGTGGATAACATTATAAAATAGCAGTAGGTACTTATACACTTTACGATATATTTTTTGTTTTTGTTTTTAGACATGTCATAATAGGTATATAGTATAGTTATGTAGTATTTACCTATGTATTATATAAGATACTAGCGACCCGCCCCGGCTTCGCACGGGTAGATATATAGAAAGATAAAATTAGTAGGTACTTTATTTAGCAAATAGAACAACAGCAATTTCTTACACACAATGTTTATGTTTTAGGTTTTATACTTAAGTACCATTTCGTCTATAGTATAATTCTGTTTAACGCAAGGAGGTTGAATTACGGTTACTATTTCGTGTATTATTAGCATAGAGCATTTCCTACGTCAATGATTATTAGATGTTCTGTGATTTCGTTTCCATGGCAACGTTCCATATACAAAGACCCGTATCTCCTTTTTAGTTTGTGATCTTACGTAGTATTTATATACTCTTTGGTTTGTGATACAAAGTAATCGAGTTTTTTGCAAAATTTAATACCTCGGGTTTCATTATTGCAATTTTCGAAGGGAACTCTCTAATATCTAATTTTTTGAAAAATATAATCCTGCTAGTGGTACTCGCTGATAATTTAGCTTTCTTTATGTGAAATAATTTTTAAAATCGGGTCTGCAGTTTTTAGTTTATCCATTACAAACAAACAAACAAACAAAACTTTCCTCTTTATAATATTAGTGTAGATATATTTGTACTCTTAATCCATACCAATATATAAAAGTAAAACGTTGTCCGTTTGTTTGTTTGTTTATTTATTTGTTTGTTTGGGGAGCTTTCACACGATAGCGGCTACACGGATTTTGATGAAATTTGGATTGGAGATAGCTTATACCCTGGAATAAAACATAGGATACTTCTTATCCTGGAAAAATTAAGTTTCCACTGGAAAACTTGGAAATGTTGATTAGGTACTCGCTGTAAGGAACGGTTTCCATGGAAACGAAATAATAAGTCTGTCAATAAACATTAAGAGCGTTGGTGCTATACCTACTTTTGCATTGGTTTTTAATATTCTAGAAGAACATAGGATGCTTTTTTCGCGATAAACTGTTTCTACGCGGATGAAGTCGCGGGCGGGAAAGCTAGTATAATATAATGATCAATTATAAAATAGTATTTATTAATATTATTGGAAGTAGCTACGAATTATTGTTACGCTCTAGATTATTTATATTTTAGTGCACCCGTCCTATACGATTATAATAAATCCTCCCCATCCAAAGGTTGCCTGGAAGAGATCGCTTTTATCGATAAGGCCGCACATTGTTATACTGGTTCTACTTGTTCTTTTTTTTGTGTGTACAATAAAGCGTTTTTTTATCTGTCTGTACACAAAACTTTTATATATATACAGCCTACAGCATACCACAAATAGGCTTCAATTTTGATCTTTTGTCTGTCTAATCTATATCTGTGACTAAGAACTTGGAGTTCACCAACATTTGATGGGGGATAAAAAAAGGCATAAAAAAGGTAACGTTAAGAACCAAACTGAATTTGATTATATGCGAACCAATCAGAATGTGAACCTGACACTAACAAATATCGTGACAAAGTTGCACTATAGATATTGATACGGGCCTTATGACATATACTATGGTATTTTAAACCAATATTGCCTCATACATATTTAATGTCAATATAGTCTACATATCGATTGACCCGCGCGCCGTTACTGTCTCGACACGGGTGAAAGACTCTTCACCTTTCTAAAATGTAGATCAAATACTAGATTGGTATTTGTCACAATAATTATCAGGCCAATAATTAACAAGACAATAATTATCATCATTCACCTTAATGAAACTAAAAGTCGAACAACCCACAGTTATATTTTCTAGGCATGAAAGAACTTTCCAATATTGGTCCATTATCTATTTAGGTGGTTCCAATTCAACAACAATGTAAAGTACTGAAAATATATATATATATCACCGGCAATCTATATAATTCAGGTATTCTATACAATAGCTAGGAAATGTATAGAATACCTGGGGCGTTTAGGCAATGTATGAAATATCATGAATATTATTGTCCATTATATACTTTACTTAGGTAATGTATACAATTCCTAGGGATTGTATTGAGCACCTGCTGGTCCTCCGGCAATATGTAACATAAATAGATTTTGGCCTGTTTGTATTTATCAATGTTTTTTATCCTAACCTCTTCATTTTATACCTACCTGGGTAGGTACCTACTTACAAAACATTGATAAATACAGACTAGACGGAAGCCCTTGGCCGTGGCACAGAATAAATAATAGTACAAGCCGTGGTAGGTTAGCTCGCTACGCTTCGCTCGTTTGTCTTCGTGTTTTTTATTTTATTTCCCTATTTTGAGTGGCGTGAACAATACATTTTATTTTATTGTTATTTATTCGGAAAACCTACAGTGTTTTATTATCCTAGCTTAAAATTAACATGATTTTGACATGAACATGCGATTACAACAACTTGACTTGCTGTTATCCATTGAGGAGTTCCTTTGTATCTCCGAAGGTCTTCATCAGATCTTCACCAAATTATATATATGGGACCATACCTAAAGCATATCCTATTCTATAGAAAAAACCTTCAAAATCGACCCAAATTTGACGGAGATATCGCGTCATATATGGGTGAAAGTTAATAAAATTAAGTCTTCCCCTAATTTTCAACCTAAGGTGGAATATTTTCATGAAATTTAAATGGGACTACCCGAGACATACTCTATCCATTAATAAAATATTTTTTTGAAATCGATCCACAATTGCCGGAGATATCGCATAACATACATACAAATAAATTATACGATTCGAATTGAGAACCTCCTCTTGAATTGGGTTGAAAATAGAATTTATGTTGGTATATTTTCTTGGCCAGGGTTCGGTCTCCACATTCGTACTGTTAGTGACTATGTGGACAGGTGCAAGGTTTCAGGTCCTTGTAAGAAGTGACCTTTTTGTTTCTTCTTACCATCAACAGCTGCGTATGATATTATATTGTTATGAAATTATTATCGGTGTCGTAATCTTTACCTTCATAAGGTCGAGTGGGTTATAGCTGTCTAGAGGTTATAGATAAATGAAGATATCGTTTGAAGACCATGCAGTAGTATCACTATATATAGGTAACTACAAGAAGTCCACAGCGCCACACAAACGAGTGAAGCATAGCAAATGGCGGCTGTGTATGTGGATAATTTGTGGTGTTTTGTTCGATTTTTCGTGACAACTTGACAAAATTAACACAACTAACAAGGCCGAGATCTTGTTACGATGTGGCAGCCGATCGGCATAACATAATGTGTGTGCGTGAGGGTTGTGCGTACGAGTGCATCGGCATATCTTAGGTGCTTCATTTTCAATTTGGCGGTGTGGAATCCGTATTTATTAACATTCTTGGTATATTTTCTTTACCAATAAAAATCACTATAATCTAATAAGATTGTAGTAACCTAACCTATTCATATTCTAATCAGTATATATGTTACAGGCAATCTGTATAATCCGGTATTCTATACAATACCTAGGCAATGTATAGAATATCTGAAACGTTAAGGTAATGTATTAAATATTATTCAATTTTATACTCTGCCTAGGTATTCTATACAATATCAAATTCGCAGCTGGAAATATGTGTAATGTGTAGTTTTCATGATACCAAAGGTGTTAAAGGTGTTCAAACAGATAGGTTTCAAGAATTAAAATAAAATAAAAAAACAGGAAGACAATGGCGGGAGCGAAGAGTAGCGAGCTATCTTACCACGGCCAATTCGGGCGTCTAGTGTATATTTATCAATAAAATGAAAAGGTTAGGCTAGGTCAAAAAACATTGATAAATACAGGCCAAAATCTATTTATATTACACAATTCCGGTGTACCAGCAGGTACTCTATACAATCTCTAGAAATTGTATACATTACCTAGGTAAAGTATATAACGGACAATAATATTCATAATATTACATACATTGCCTAAACGCCTCAGGTATTCTATACATTGCCTAGGTATTGTATAGAATACCTGAATTATACAGATTTCCGGTGATATATACATATATTTTCAGTACTTTACATTGTTGTTGAATTGGAACCACCTAATTAGATAATGGATCAATATTGGAAAGTTCTTTCATGCCTAGAAAAAATAACTGTGGGTGGTTCGACTTTTAGTTTCATTAAGGTGAACGATGATATTGATTGTCTTGTTAATTATTGGCCTGATAATTATTGTGACAATTACCAATCTAGTATTTGATCTACATTTTAGAAAGGTGAAGAGTCTTTCACACGTAGGTTTTCTGAATAAATAAAAATAAAATTAAATGAATGGTTCACGCCACTCAAAATAGGGAAATAAAATGAACTTAAAAAAAGAAGTTAATACCAACTTCAATATGAATAAATTATAATCTTAAGGAAATCAGTGCCCAATTTTGTTAAATCTAACCAAATCAACGGCACAGACTTCCTTAACTTTTTCCCACATAAGATTATTTTATTCATTTTGAAGTCGGTTTTTACTCTTTTTAAAGTTTAATGTCTAATGGGATTCTAATAACAATAACGCAAGTCAATAACATAATACTTATCCAGCCTCCAGCCTTTTGAAGTCACTGTAAAAATGTCTTGTCCTCTATATTAAAAACAAAATTATCACATGGCAACGTTGCCAATCGGCTCAGATGATTTTCGTGACAACGTTTTCGAGTTTTCATTCGTCCTGCTTCGAATTATATCTGAAAAGAATTGGGACATCAGAACAATTGTACTGTCCCAAATCCCAATCCTTTTGTACGACAATGAGTTCCTAACGACTCCTTTTATATAAGGAAGCCGAAGCGAAGCCCTGCGTTTTTATTGTATTGTTCGGTTTGCTGAACACGGTATAAGTTAGGTATTCCATGGTACAAGTATAGATCTTACGTAAGAAACAACCTTCCTTGCCCTGTCACTGATTAATAATAATAAAAAACCGACCGGACTCGCGAACTGAGGGTTCAATTTTCACAAACCTTTTTTTGTGATGCAGCTACAAATTTACGGTTTTCGGTTTTTTCCCTTTACTTCTGCTTTAAGAAAGAAAGAAAAATCGATTATTCAACACAAGAAATAAACATTAAAAAAAAAAAGTAACTAAATAACAGTAAAGACAGATAACATATAAATCAGGACAAAGTGTTGAATGGGTCATGCCTCAGCATAATGCAAGTGGATTCGACACTTGGCGCTGAGGTTTTGATTCCCTTGCGAGTCATAATATACGGCATTAACGGCCGTATCTTTTTATTGCGCTGGCTTATAAGTTTGTTTTTTTCACAGTTCCAAAGGATTGCAGACTTGAGTACGTATTTGTTATTAATTTCAACTTGATACCTCCACGCGTTCCTGAGAAAAATAGTCTTACAGACAGACAGACGGACAGCAAAGTTATTCTATAAGGGTTCCTTTGTCCCTTTTGAGGTACGGAACCCTAAAAAACAACAGAATAACATAAATGGTACCTAATGGTACTTCATTTTTTATACTAGCGACCGAAGCAGGAATCGCACGGGTGAAATTAAGAAAAAAAATAAGGTGAAAAATTTAGTTCTTGCACAGTCGACGTTCAGTCCGTTTCGGAGGACGCGACTCGGCTCGCTTCGTTCGCCTCCTCCCCCTCGCTACGTTCAGGTCTGCTAAGGTCGCATTATCCATATCCAAATTAAAAAATAAAAATCTCTGAAACGGCTGGACCGATTTTGACGAGACTTTCACTGGCAGATAGCTGATGTTATAAGGAGTAATTTGGGCTACTTTTGAAAATAATTAGGGTTCTGCGCAAAAAAACATGAATTTTGGATACGCGGGCAAAGCCGCGGGCACAGCTATATATATAAAACTTCCGTAAAAATAATCTAACTGATGCTGAAAACCGCATTAAAATCCGTTGCGTAGTTTGCGTTACAGATAGATAGCGGAAAGCGACTTTGTTCTATACTATGTATGATGATGACTGACAGACAACATATTTTATAAAGAAAAAATATGCTCGCATTCTGCGTCTAGAAATATCTAATAAAGGACATTCAACCACCGCGGAGGCGCTAACGACGTCAATTTAAACGTGTGCATACTAATTCACACATTGTATAGTCACGGATTTGGATGGAAAAACATCGCAAACCATAATAGAACGACCTAAATGTCAACCGGCTGCTGCATGAAGTCATTAACCGGTCAGAAATAGCACAATCCTGAAGGTGTGTCTCACCTCACGCAAGAAATGATTCGACGAAATAGTCTTGAGACGGCATAAGTTTTTGAATTAGATAATGTAATTTTAATTATATTGGCTCACAGCCTCTCATATTATTTGGATGGATGAATTTTGTTTCGGCATTTCGTTCACATTACAGTGTTCGTGTTTAGTAGCGGACTAGAAACGTGTGCCATTGCATGTAGTACAACAGACTATCTTCTGCGCCCTACACCTGCACTGATATCCTCAAGAAACTCTTCATAATTATCGTCGGATATGTGTGTCTGTGTGTGTGTGTAGGGCACCAAGGGCAGTGTTTTTTTTCGTTTTATATCTCACTGCTTGGCAAAGGTCTAAATAATGCCCAATGGTAGATAATTAACTTTAATTTTTAATTCTAACTTTTTGTTTTCAGGAAATATGAGGGATCGAGTTTGGGGAAAAAATGGATTTTTGAAAAAAGTACAGGCAACTTTGAACTTTGACTCTTTTTTTTTTTCAACTTTAGTTCTCACCAGAGAAACATTTCCCTATGTACGTACATAATCGAATCGGGAAATTTAGGAAAAACTAAAAAATAAAGATTGTACATTATGCTAAACTTTTAGCTATTATAATGGACCATTCCATTGCTAAAAGTTGAAGCTATTGTTGAAGCTATTTTTAGGACTACGAAAAGAGGCGATAATTAATTTGAGAGCATACAATTGCATTTTCGATATTTTATCTGCAAACAGTTAGTAATAGCACAGAATAACTAATAGTTGGTAATGGTGTCGGTCGTGACAGCTGGTATTTAGCAGTCTACAACGAATAGCTTACCTAAACCATAGACCACTATATATATATATATATATATATATATATATATATAGTACTTTTTCAAACGTCTAATTACTCTAAATAATATTTTTCAAAATGTTATTTTCACGCGTACCTACTTATTTTATTGCAAGACTGCCACAAAAGGAGTGTAAGGTTTCAATGTGTAATGGATTCATGTATGTATGTATGTATGTATGTATGTATGTATGTATGTATGTATGTGAGGTTCTTTGTTCCACCATAACTGTTTAATCCTGAACAGATTTGGATGTAGAATCCTTACAAAGACTGCCACAAAAAGAGTATAATGTTTCAATGTGTAATGGATTAATGTATGTTTGTGTGTATGTGAGTTTCTTTGTTCCACCATAACTTTTTAATGCCTGAACAGATTTGGATGTAGAATCCTTACAAAGACTGCCACAAAAAGAGTATAATGTTTCTATGTGTAATGGATTAATGTATGTTTGTGTGCATGTGAGTTTCTTTGTTCCACCATAACTTTTTAATGCCTGAACAGATTTGGATTAAGAATCCTTACAAAGACTGGCACTAAAAGAGTATAATGTTTCAATGTGTAATGGATTCATGTATGTATGTATATGTATGTGAGTTTATTTGTTCCACCATAACTTTTTAATGCCTGAACAGATTTGTATTTAGAATCCTTACAAAGACTGGCACAAAAAGAGTATAATGTTTCAATGTGTAATGGATTCATGTATGTGTGTGTATGTATGTGAGTTTCTTTGTTTCACCATAACTTTTTAATTCCTGAACAGATTTGGATTTAGAATCCTTACAAAGACTGGCACAAAAAGAGTATAATGTTTCAATGTGTAATAGATTCATGTATGTGTGTGTGTATGTATGTGAGTTTCTTTGTTCCACCATAACTTTTTAATGCCTGAACAGATCTGGATGTAGAATCTATATTATTCCGAGTAAAATAGTTATTTTATGTGCGTTTTTGTCTGCGCATACGTGTTTTTTCTCTTAGTTTGATGATGTACTTGTTAGCGTCTTATTACAATACTTTAAGACATATATTTTTTAACTTTTGATTATTTCTTTTTTTGAGCTTTGTCTATTGACGACCGGTTGGTCTCGTGGCTAGTGATCCTAGGTACGTAATCAAACAGTCGCGAGTTCGAATCCTGCAAGGTGCAATCATTTGTGTGAAGAGCAGAAATGTTTGTTTCCGAGTCATGGATGTTATAATATTCGTATCTATGTATGTTTATCCGTTATCTAGTGCCCATAGTACAGGGTATCCTAGTTTGGGGCTAGGTAATTGGTGTGGAATTGTCCCGAATATATTTATTTATGTTTATATGAATTAGCACTGAAATTTATGTGAGAATCTTATTCATTTCATTTTTTTCTAAGACCAACAAGTGGTGCATTATTACGTGATGTTTGCTGTAGTTACTGTAATCTTAAACAACTTTAACAAAGAATAGATAAACCTATTAGTTATTCTGTGACCTTAGCGGGTACTTACCTGTACCTAGTAAAATTATTTATACGTTGTGTAATTGTGTATCATTATATGTATGTATGTATGTATGTTTGTATCTGAGTGTCTGTCTGTGGCATCGTAGCTCCAAAACGAATGCACCGATTTTGATGCGTTTTTTTTTCTGTTAGAAAGCTGATGTGATCGAGATGGTTCTTAGCTATAATAGGGGGGGGGAGTTGAGGGAGGGGGGAGTTGAGGGGGGGTTGAGGTGGGAGGGGGGAGGGGGGGTCAAGTAGATCACCTTTATTTTAATGTTTGTATTATTCGTTTTAGTTCCTCAATATATTTCTAGAAATCTTATCAGTAAATGTAGAAGTTCATAGTGGTGATAAACGCTGACATTTATAATACGTAAGTGTTGTTTTGACGTGTTTTTTTATTATTTGACGAAAAGCCCGTATCATGTCTGGGAATAAGTCAGTGCTGGGGTGGCAAAATTGGTGGGATTTTCCATAATGACCCATTGTGGGTATTTCCAGGTACAACATTGCAATATCTAAAACATCTATGATTTACGATTTACCTACTTAATGTAATTGAAGAAGAAGATGAAGAAGAAGAAAAAACATTTATTCAACACACCACGTTACAAAAAAAAACATAGATAAGAACATAAATAAAATTTGCTTGAGAGTGTGTTGAAAGGGGCTTATAATCAGCACAAATGCCAGTGCATCACACTAGACGCTGGTTTTCATATAAACCCCGCGGGTCATGTAAAAAAGGAGTGTGTGTAATTGGAGTTCTTAATGTATGATCATTGCTTTTAATGAGCTACATTGAAATTGAATTATAATTAATTGAAACTAGCTTTTTCCCGCGACCTCGTCAGCGTGGACTACAGTTTATCGCGAAAAAAACATCCTATGTTTTTCTAGGATATTAAAAACAAATGCAAAAGTAGGTATAGCATCAACGCTCTTGATGTTTTTTGACAGACTTGTTATTTCGTTTCCATGGCAACCATCCCTTACAGCGACTAATCAACATTATCCAGTTTTCCCATGGAAACTTACATTTTTCCGGGATAAAAAGTATCACATTTTTTATTCCAGGGTATAAGCTATCTCCATTCTAAATTTCATCAAAATCTGTCTAGCTTTTATCGCGTTAAAACTCCCCAAACAAACATTTTCACTTTTGGTGTTGATTTACTTTGCATTTTTTTTGTTTTTACATATTGGACAAGTAGTTATAAATTATAACGTCTATTTGTATAATCAGCATAAATAAACCTATAATTTAATATAGTACAATTCGCTGGGAAATAATTGCACCTCATACGTTGCAACTTCTTCATATTTTGTTAGTTCACAGAATAAATAATAGTACCTTCTTATTTTGAACTTTGTTATAGTGTAATACTTGACCAAATTGTGCTATAGTTTTCTGGAAACTGATGTCAATGAAGTGATGCTTACATCCGTGCGGGTTTGCCCGCGTGCACACTGTACTACCCCGTTCACCCTCTAATCTAAGCGATAGAATTTTCAAAAAAAAGTACCTTCTTAGTGCACCTCCAGGGTACTCAATAAATGTTCTCCTCCTAATTTCAAATCTCTAAGTCCAATGCTTAAGGCTGTGCGTTGTCTCTCAGTCAGTCAGTATGTTGCGATACTGTTATATAAATGTATAGGTAATAGTAGGTATTGAATTGGTTATTATATTTCTATGTTTTAAAGAATATTCTGGATAAGTGGTAATTGAATCACTGGGGTAAATACCGTAAAACAGTATCTAGAATCTACTCTGTAATCTACGTGACCAGATACACGGATATATCGTGAGGATATCATAGAATTGATCATTTCATGAAAAAGTTATATACCATGAAATTATCGGTGACATCATGAAATGGTTTGCCCAGATCAATGAATGATCAGCGTTTGACTATATGAACAGCTAAACGCATGGCTACTTCGTGATATGGTCAAACAAAAGTGATCATACCGTAACATAGAAGGCTAGGGCGGAAGCCCGACTTGGTCCTGAAAGGTTAGAAGGCGAAGGCGGTAGCGAAGCGAAGCAATCTCCCGCCTTCGTCTTTGTGGTTTTTCTTAGCCTTGAAAACCTATCTGTTTGAACACCTTTGGTATCATGAAAACCCTACATTCATTATATTTAATTGATGTTTCGACAATATGGTCAGTTTTAGCTGGCCATTTCATGAAATAGAACCATTTGTATGAAATTATCGGCCACATCATGAAGTTATCAATTCTATGACATGGCTACGACAGATACACTAATTGACTTAATTCGATGCTAATTAAACAATTTTATCTGAATTTCATAACACAAATACTATTCAAAATAACTGTATTTACTTTCGGTCCAACGTAATTTAAACCGATAAGCTAAGTCTACAAAAATCCCAGGCATAAACTGGAATTTGCGCGGATTGCTCTTGAATGAGATAAAAACAATATCATTTAGACTTTAGATGACAACCTGTGTCCTAAGTGCGATTTATCATAATTCTTAAAAGTATTACGTAATTACGTAAAAAAAAAATTGTTAGGATTCGGGGCGGTGACGCCTCCGGATTTGAGGTTCTGCGAGGCTCGAGTGATGTCACTTGGTCAACAGCTGTGTCGACGTCACTCGCGAGTGACCACTTGTCAAATAAATATACGGAGTTTGCTTCGTCCGCCTCCATACGTAAACCAACCGTTGTAACAACCACTCGTCCGTAACTCGCCCTTATCAATACAATTAAGTGATAACGAACTTAAGTTCGTGTTTGACGTCACGTCACGATATAAGTAATTAATTCGTCGAGCATTTAGTTTAGTGAAGTTGTGAGATTAGTGTGGACGTGTCTCGTACATTCGTACTGTAGTGCCTGTGATATTGGGGAACCGGTATTTTTGTTGCCTTGTTCAGGATATATAAAGGTAGGTTTTATAATTATTGTATATTAATATAATTAATTTTAATATATCCCGCAAGATACGACATTAAGACATATGAAGTATAGGTATAATTTTACTTACTGCCGGTAAATGTACCGGTATACATGTAGTACATCATCTACTAAACCTAAATTTATGTTCTCACCGGTAACATATATATTTTATTACATTCGTCTTATAAATTGAATATTATGACATGAAAACTATTGCTCTATTTTTGAAATGAGTATTGACAACTGAACGTTTATGCAAGTAACAAAAAAAAAAAAAAAAAAAATACCGCGCTGCAGTTTCGCAATCTTTTTTACACGTAGGCGTACACTTATGAGCTAAGTAGGTACTGATATTAAACTTCGCATATTAATATAGGAATACTCCTTATTGGAGGTAGAATTTCAAGTTGAGCATATAGTAGGTACGATAATTTAATTATGTTAATGACTAATGTTATTGTATGAACTATTAAGACGAATTTCAGGAATCATCTTAAACTTAGACGATTATTCAGTACTTGTTTATGGTTTCGCGTTTGCGCTTTACTACGTAAACACATCGTGATTTCAAGGAATCACAATAGGTTATGTTTGTCACACAAAACCTCATCATTCACGAACAAAAACATTTCAACCTTAAAAGTCGATTCCTCAAATTTGTCGCTGATTCACACTCGGAGACGAGATGAGATATAAACCTGACTCACGGTTACTACGGGTTCACATAGAAAGTTTTTGTGCGAATGACGTGAAAATTGTGCAATAAGTTACCACTAGTCCTTCACGCAAGCCTGTTATCAAATGCCTTTAATATCTAATTCATACTTATGTCGAAGCATAATAACTAAAAGTAACTTATATGAACTCTATATCGGGGAACTTTTCAGTTCGTTACTACACCACCTACTTCGTAGTACGTGTACATAGTAGGTACATACATACCTTATATTTATTAAGGACCGGTTCTTATATCTTAAAACGAACCGTTTCGCTTACTGTTCGTCAGCTTTTGACATTAACGCCATACAAAAAACTACCAAAAGCACAGAATAAATAATAGTGCCAAAAGTAACGAGACGTCGGAAAAACAACTCGTTTAATTTTATAGGAATGGAGCGTTAATGATGCATCTTCTCAGGAGCTCCTTGACATGATCTCATCTTCTCCTTTCCACCTCAGGGACACAAGCCGTCGGGAGGTTTTCCATCATTGTTTTCTACTCAACATAGCTTCAAATCGTTTTGGCAACTCCTTCACAATTCGTTTATCTAATTCTAAGGAATGGAACTTGACGACGGTTTTTTCTCATTTTCCTGCCTCAAGGTGGACGGTCCACCATATTAGTTTCACTAGATGGCGCTAAATGACAACATGTGCATAATTATTATTTTTGGCTCTTATTGGCGGCTATATTATCGTTTAATTATTATATTTAATCTTAAGTTTCAATTGTAAATCTAATATTTGAACCGTATTCGTTCCTTATAAATTTGGGTTCAAGTCTTGAGTCAAGTCTTGAACCTAAATTTTTAGGGAACGAATATGTTTAAAATATTAGTTTGTCAATGAAAACTATAGATCAAACATAAACATCGTATTTATAGTGTTATAACTACATATAATGTTTTAAATCTAACCTGACTGCAATTTAAGGCCCAAGGAAATAAATTAAGCTAATCGTTAGCGTCATCTAGTGAAACTTGTCATGGACCATCCACCTTAATAAATATTTACAAAGAAAAAGTGCATAGGTTTATTCTTAGCCTATCCCATCTTCTCATCTTCCCTTGATAAACAAATTTAAATAGCATTGTAAGTACATAAATATCCATACTTATTTAAATTAGAACATAATCGTACATGACTCTCCATACGTTCTCGTTGACATTACATTATTTTTACTAATGCTAATATCTCTAATTAATAGTTCTGTAGGTGGCTAGGTACATATAGTTGCCATTTTAAAGTTTTATAGTGGTTAAAGAATGGAAGTAGGTGTTTCCATTCTCTCAATATCTTGTTTTTTAGGTATGGTGGTTTATTTTGTTCGAGAACATCTCGTCCTGATTTACCGGTTTCTCAACCAGTGGGTAAAGTGTGTAGCAAATAGGAAGAAAAATTGATAAATATTTGAACATTAAGTTTGATAGGAAGTATTAAAATTTCTTAACTTTGTGGAGACGACAAGCATTTATGACTTTACTCATTACCTAGATCTAGTCAGTCCACTTGTACACCTACGTATTAGAGACAAAATAAAATATGTGTAAAAACCTTATCATCAACCGCTACAATAAGCGCATGCGTAATCGCCATCAAAATGTTTCAGTCTGTTTATTACAATTTACCAAAATACCGATTCACAAGTATAACGTGGAAAAAAATCTCACTTCTTAGAAAAATAAATACGAGTATTTACATAGTACAATTTACCTGCTACTCTTTCACCGTTTTTCTTGAGCCGCAGGAATATAGATGCCATGCATATATTCTTGAAGATCTGATAATATAACGTTAAAAAATTGACACTTTATCGCTAAATTCATTAATATATTATACAAATTTTCAATTCTGTTGAAGCACTTGAGATTATGATTGAAATAACCTGGAAGTTCATAGAAAATAACTAGGTAAAATCATTAATCAAGTACTTGTTTAATATTAGCAGTACATGCTCCTGAATATTAAAATTATTACATAATTTCTGTACACTCTTATATTATACTCCTATTCTATAACAATACCGTTTTATTGTACTTACCTTCCGAGCGGGTAATATAATGTACATTACTATACATTTACTATCATCGTCGTTCTCGTTCGTTACTCATGATTAATTACATCATGATTCTATGAAGTAAAAATCGACTGAATATAGCATAAACTGCTGAATCTAATTTCATGAAATTTATTATAGACTATCCTGGGAGTATGAGGTAAAATACACAAAAAAAACGAAATGAGAACATTCTGGTAAAAAATTGTTCCAAAAATATGTCAGAATATTTATTATTATTTATGTGAATAAATGCACTGAATTTATGAACAAGGAAAAAAACTGTATAAAGTTGCTTTAATCTATAAAATACCAATACGTGGTCATAATACCGGCGTTTCCCGTATGAAAGCTGCCTTTTTCCTCCTTTGGTTTAGGTACTGTTTTTTTTCTCCATGTTTCTGTCATATTTTACACTAGCCTTATCCTGCGGCTCTTGCGTCATTTACTTCGGTTTCCAATGTGAGACATTTGTTTTGAATACTAAAGAATAGTCTGGATTTATTTCCAGCATATGACAGAATTTAGAGTGTAAAATAATTCATGTATTTTTTCTGGCGTTTCCTCTTACGTCCCACAGATAAAATTACTGCGTCAGAAAACGACCGAGTTGCTTCTTCATTAAAATACGAATAAACAAACTGATATTACTTAAGTTTTATAATGAGATAAGCGAATTAAAAACAAACAGTTACACAATTCCCGTATTGTTAGGTATTTGTCTCGAACGAACACAAAGAACGTAATGCGACGATAGGGCACGAAGAAGAATTAAGCGTATTTGTTAGTATATTTACAGAGTTACCTACGCTATAGAAATAGTGTTTGTTCCCAGTCTTGTTTGTTTCGTTTCATACGTCTCTGGTTTTCAAACAAAACTATTCAATACGGTTATCAGGTTCTTATGTAATTGAAACCCACTATAACAACACAATAAACATGCAGTTATACCTATAGGTAATAAAAGCAACAGCTAGCTGCTTACTAATGGGCATTATCATTACCAATGCCACAAAAGGCACCACAAACGTCAATACCGGTTCTCTCAGACGTCAATACCGGTTCTCTTATCATACGTGGGTATATTAATATTTATAATAGTATATTACTTAGGTGGGTGATCTGAAATGTCAAATGGGAATAGCCATTTTAATAGAATTAGTTTGATAGATGCCAAAATGTAAACAGCATGTGGCAGACTTAAAGCAGGACTTACTGTATTTGATAGCCCCACTTATTTTAATATCGAATATCACGTCAGACAGGACAGCAGACAAAACATTAAAGATAAGTATCGTAAACACATCGATGTAATGACGATATGATCGTCATATCTCACGGGTAGCGTGTCAAATTGTCGACACTACATCTAGTGGAAAGTTCGCCTTGAGGGCCTTGCCGGATGTTGCCCACTCGATCGTCGATCGTCTGCTTCTACAGACTATAAGCAACTCTATATTAAGGAAGAAGGATGGTTCTGCAAACTGGAAATTGTAGACAGCGCAAGTTTTTTGTGGCAAAGATGTTCAGGGTTCTCGATCTTAAGGTCGTAGGATGGCATTCCACATAATTGCATTCCACATATAATTGCACTGTAATTTCCCATGTCCTAGACCTTCAATGTAACATATCAATAATTAAGTTGCTTATATGTACGTAAAATTATATTTTATCAAAAATCCTCACGCGACCCTCATGTTAATGAGGGTCGCGTGAGGATTTTTGTTATTCTTTTGGTTAAAGAAGGTTTCATTGGCTGTAAAATGTATTGGGGTTTCTCCATTTTACCATTATCTATCTCTAAAGATAAGGAAACTACGAAATTGACATGATAATTATAATTCTAGAAGTTAACACTGAAATAAAAAAGATCAATATAAGGAAAAACCATTGAGTCAAATCAAATTAAATTGAACCGACTGATCCTAATTTTCCTGATCAGTCCCACCTGAGTCTGTTCAAGGTATGTTATTGACCTTCAGGCTGACTATTATCACAAAAACTAATACAGGTTACTTACTATTGTGTGCTACCTGTAGTCTATTTTCAACCAAAGTCGCCTTTTATGTTTTTTGCCATTATTTATATATTTATTCGTCGTTGTGAAATCTTATGTAAACTTGAATATTCACGCCTATTTGTAGTCATTCAACTCATAAGTATCTTATTTCAATAACAAAACATATTCGATTTTCAATATGTTATGAAATAATATTTAACAGCTCAATTCTTCGAGGAAATACCAACTCGGTTTTATTTGCTCTTATCTGTTCAACTTTAATAAATTCTTATTTATTTGTTGCTAACACTGAGTTAAAACACACACACACACACACACACACACACACACACACACAAACACACACACACACACACACACATCTATGAGAAACTAACTAATGTTACTTCCTCACCCTTAATGTTATTTCCCTTATTTATGACTCCCCATACTAAACCCCTAACGACGTCCATCCCCATTTAATTCTACACTTTTATGGCTTCACTAAAGAGGGTAGCAAGCTGGCAAGTGCCAACATTGTAAACAAAAAAGAACAGCTCTATGAAGTTACATAATTCGCATAGAGCACTTAACTACTTTTTTAAAATTTCCCCGCCGCGTGTCCTTAAAAGCTGAGTATCATAATTCGAGTGAAAGCGGCCCCCCATTATGGCGCTGGCACGCATGCTGGAGCCTAAATCCATTATGCTTATGATGCCATTGGTATTCCCTGCAGGCCCAAAAGTGGAGTGCCCCTTACCATTATGAGACAAAGTTCTGAGTTGGCTTTTAGACTGTCTACCTGAGATGATTTAGTAGACAAGTTGTGCAAAATGTGTGTGAACTGTGAATAATATACCCATCTCGTCGCACCTAGTTATGTCATGCTCTCTTAACACCGGCCAAGTGCGAGTCGGACGCGCGCACTAAGAGTTCCGAACAAACTTGTAGGTTTGTTAATAGTTTGTCCATCACGGGAATCGAATCAAGAAGATTCAAAAAAATAAGTATTTTTTAATGATTTATATACACATTTACGGTTTTCGTTTTTTTTTCCTTAACTTGTGCTGTAAGATATTGCTTCTTGCCAAATTTCATGATTCTAGGTCAACAGGAAGTATTATCTATTTTCTATTATGATTCCCTTTGCGAGTGTTGAAAATGACGAAATATGCGGCAAAAACGGCCGTGTCTTTTGATTGCTTTGACCTAGAAGTGTGTTTTTTTCACAGCTCCAAGCAATTGTAGACTTGAGTATTTGGTCAAAAAGGGTCTTTACAGACAGACAGACAGACGGACGGACAACAAAGTGTTCCCTAAAATGGATCCCTAAAAATAGTGTTCGAATACTTAGAGCGCATTCATGATCATAGTAGTTCCTGTTTAATACAGAGAATCAAGAAGAGGCGGTTATTTAACTGACTATTCTTTAAGGTTGAAATCGACAAAGCGTAGGTACAAATCTGTAGTTTTACTTGGTAACCTGTCGATGGAAGCCAAGCGTGTCAGAATGTCACACTGCAATTTAGCAAACCAGCCTACGTTTGCATTTTTGAATCACTTTGAATCTCCAGGCACGTCCGAATTTTCGTAGAATAAATCGATGTGTAAAAATATCGGTCGCGAATTTTAACAGGGTTGACGGATGTGGTGGATGGACGAGGTAAGGAGAGACCTATGCTTGGGATCTCTTTGCATCCAGAAAGTGGATATCCGCAAAAGAGCAATAGTTACCGACATAGCTCGCAGAATCGATAACATAAAGAAAGTTTTCCGAAGGGCAATCACTGACCGGAAGACGGAGTGTAATTAGTACGCCCAGACGGCCACCAAAGAGGTGGGCCGACGAGCTGGTGAGAGTGGGTGGATGGAAACAGCGAGACTCGTGCGTTTCTAGGGGGGACGCCTACGTTCAGTATTGGACACCTCCCGGTTGATGATGACGATGTGATGATGACGAATGTGGAAAACAATTATTTGAATGAAAAAATCGGCTACAAAAAGGTTTGCTAAAAAAATACCAAACCGTTTGATACGAAACTTATGAGGAACATGGTATAAATAAATAATAGTTTAAAAAAACTAAAAAACTCGGTTTATATAGAAAACCAAACTAAAAAAAATGACTTTTTCAAATAAATACAATCTTCTTAATCGATTCCAAAATCCCGGAGATATGAGTAAACATACATTTAAATAAAATACAGTCGAAATACAGAAAACATTCTCCTTTTGGACTAAAAAGTGGCAAAAATTTAAGTGACAATGTTTGATAACCAACTTTAAATCGTTATAGATCCTGAATGGTCATTCGAAATGAAAAATCATAAGAGAAACCTAGAGATGATTTTCAAATACCTATTCAATGATACCCCACTTAAATTAGTTTTTTTAAAATAGACTTTCATATTTTATGTTTTACAGTATAGTGTCTCGTTGACGCCATATTGAATTTTCATTACTGTCATGTCTTTGGTAGCACTCGTAAGATTAAGACAAATCGATTGACGCAAGAGTCATCAAAATCGGCTCACGCGTATGGTCTATATAGTGCCACAAAGGAACAAACATACATAAGCTGATAAACACAATAACCTCCGCTCAGTCAGGTAAATATAGTCGAATTGAGAACATTCTCCTTTTGGCAGTCGATTAAATAACTCTCTAACAGAGAACAATATTAAAATAAGTGAAATTTTATTCAAATTAATATAAAATGTAAAAAATGAATGCAATACATAATTATTTTATATGATCAAATATCAGAAGCTCTATCTATATTGGCTTTCGTACGTAATCTTCAATTCACATATATTTCTAGCATCGCGACCGCATTCGTTAAAAAGTCTGGCCAAAAGGCCACCTGAAAAATGTTGCCAGTGCAAACCTGATGACCGACGACGACTGCGGCGGTGCGGCGCGTGGCGTTCGCGAAACAGTCCAGTAAAAGGCCTGCAGCGGAGCAGTCGAAGGTTAAGAGCAGACATTTCGCTTCCGGGTCCAAAGGTCAACGGCACACCTTCAAATCAAACTGTCTTTGTCTCTTTATCTCATCGATTTCTTAACGAAGAACCGGTTCCGCTACTTTTAACTAATTATTCTCCTTTAAATAATTGAAAGGAAACTCAGTAAACGTTCTTTAGCATGTGATGTTCTTTTGTAGTAGATTATAAAATATGTTAACTTCTTTTGTTTCCCAGTTAAGTAAATGTTTGTTGAGATTTTACACCTGTGCTCACATGGCTGAAGGATTTGGTTTGCCAGTTGGCGTTCAGCATCGTGAACTACTGTCTACCATGAACATGAATAATATCTTCTTCTGCCATTGAAATGCGGCATCGACAGCAAATATGGCGTGCTACAGAACAAACTGAACAAATAGGAATGTATTGCAGCCGCTGAAAACGTTAAACAACAAACGTTTTAAAAGAATTAACGCGCAATATTCTAGTCAGATATAATGCCCTACATTGATAACAGGCTCCTTCGTGCCTACTTTCGCGCCTATTTACCTTCAGAATGAATAATCACAACACTATTATTACTTGTCAAGTGCTTGCTTTGATTAGTTAGAAATTGTCAAGGAAATTTTCTGCAAAGGTGTTCCGTGTTTCTACAAAACGCATAAAACAATTACCTACTGTATACATGCATTACACTTCACACTATCACAATTCACACTATCACACTTCACACTATCACACTTTGACTTCACACAGCCACTGTCGCAAACAGGCCAATCAGGGCTTAGAGTTTTAAAAATTAATACTCTCATAACGAGCGGAAATCTTCGTATGCGCGATGCAGACTCCTTACATTAGAACTGACAGTCCATACCAAAACGTCCTAAAATACATAAAACCGATTAGGGCCATCTATCTTTAGAAGTGTGTGTATATGTTCAATATTCAAACGGCTGAACGGAATTGGATGAAATTTGGTACCAGGATAGCATATATCCTGGATTAACACATAATTATGCTACTTTTCATCATCATCATCATCATCCATCATCACGAAACCGCGGGGCACAGCTGTAGTATATATATAACGAAGGCCGTAGATTACCCTCGTTATCGTCGGTCGTAGTCAACTAGTCTCATGTGGGTGGTACGATAGCAGATTTAGGTTCAAATAATAGAAGGCCGTTAACTCTTGATTATTAATAATTGTACAACCAAATTACAATGTCTATAGCTGTGCTCTCTATAGCTCTGCTCTGTGCTCTGTGTCTTACGTTCCGTATAGTCATACGGAACGTAAGACGGTTTCTAGGCGCGTTCTCTGGTCGGCCGCTGCAGGAAAAGTGAGGTTATTCCAGTGGACCGTCACATCACACCATAGACTCCGTCGAATGCCGCTAGATGAAACTGGCGTTCCGATTAATAGACTAATCAACTCGGGTGATGACTCGATTATATGTATTCAGGACAATACACACCAACCTAGCCCTAAAATAGGATACCATGTACTACGGCTACTAGACAACGGATAAACAAACATAGATACGAATATTACATCCATGACTGGGTAACAAACATTTCTTGCTCATCACACAAATAATTGCACCTTGCGGGATTCGAACCCGCGGCTGTTGGTTGACTTCGCAAAAAAACACAGGGTCACTAACCACTCGGCCATTGGTCGTCAATAGTATTTTACTATTCTAAGTTTTCAAAATTCAAAACTTAGTAGGTATATAGGTATCAAAACATGTAGGTAAGTATAAATGAACTGTTTTATATCAAATTTTACCATACTGGATTGTAAAATACGTAATTCGAGAATATTGAAAATATTTCTCAAAATAAAAACTTCAAATAGATTTATTAAAAAGCTACTGAACCAATTTTAATGAAATGTATATGGGGCCGCAGTGGATGTCTACCATTGCAAATAAATAAATGATCATCCAAATAGGTTTAGAAATCCCGTAGATATGGAGTAACAAACACACAAAATCAAAACAGCCGAATTGAAATTTCTTCATTGTCGATAAAAAATATATCAAAAGTTCTATAAAACATCTAGCCTACATATAACTTAAGTTTAATAGAACAACGTCAATAAACCCACGTATCGAATCAGGAGTACCTATATCAGTATACCATTCAGCGATACCATTCAGTAATGGCGCAGGCATGACTCGTGAAATGCCATTATTGAACTATTAATTCTTCGCGTCGTGCCGAGCGTAGCCTTCTGGCGATATGAGTGTTGCAAAAGTAGTCTGGTGGTGCTTTATTTATGCTCATTAATCTGGTCAAAATATAAACGATGAAGCGTTGCAGGAAGAAACACACTGACCTTGAAAACATACCTATCACACTTTGAAAATAATAGAGTTTTTATTAAATTGCTTGGCTCCTGCTCATCGGATTGAGATACGAAGTACAAAAGTCAAAACCTAAGATCCAACAGTGAAAATCGTATCGCAATCGGTCCAGTAGATTTATTCAAAACTTAGAACCATTTTTTTAAATTAATTGTTTTTTTATTAAATTGCTTAGCTCCTACTCATCGGATTGAGATACCAAGCCTTCATCATCGGGTGGCGCTAAATCTAAAATTGCGCAGTACTGAGCGCATACATGCGCGTGCGCGCATGGCAAGCAACTGGATAAGCTATCCCACAGTGAAAACCGACATGCAATCAGTCCAGTAGTTTTTACGTAATGCGCGAACAAACAAACAGACAGACATTATTTAAAAAATGATCAAATTCTTGTTCAGTAGCTTATTTTAAGTACCCTAGACATATTTTTTTAATTATTTTCTTTGTACAGACTTTTTCGTACTTATTGCTTTGTTATAAGTATAGATAAGACTAAAGCAGCATAATGAAAAAGGTCGCTGTCATTAGGTATTGTATTTAATTTGCAAAAAGTTTGACGAGGAAATATTGTTATATTTGATTCATCAATTACCAAAGTCTATGATTATTATTGACTCTTCAGTGAACTGTTACATTTATTCTATCTTTTCATCGTAAGCACAAACAACGAAGATAATAATAGAATTTAAGAACGGACAACTATTTTTGTCTTGCTTCAGTTACGAAATGAATTTGTCTCGCTTGGCGAGGCAGGTTCATTGAGTAATTAGCAAATCTGAAGGTCTTATTCAATAACGCGAATAAAACGACTAAACAACGAATGAAACAACTGCTTCGAAAGTAATATATAAATATACTAAATAAAATACTAACAGAAAACAGCATTCTGATAAGTGCATCAAACTCACTACAGCACTTTTACAAGTCAAAAGATTAAATGCAAGGAGAAATCATATATTCTCAATATACTAAATCAATTTATTAGGTCAACCATACTTTGAGTTTGAAAAGAAAATTTGCACTCGAGTTAAATCACGCACAGGAATCTTAATATATAATATAATAATATATTTATTGTAAAAACAAGCTTGTGATACATAGTGAATGATACTCTGCCTTTTGCTTTAGTTATTAGAACTGTGTTGCAAAAATTATAAATATATACAGAAAAATTATAAACAGGTAAAGTTTGAGAGTTTGTGAGATTGTAGGGGGTAATCTCTGGATCTACTGAACCGATTTTGAAAATTCTTTTACTAATAGAAAGCCACGTTATTTGTGAGTGTCATAGGCTATATATTAAAAAAACCACGCGTGCGAAGCCGCGGACATCAGCTAGTAGGAAATAACTGGCTGACGTCAGTGCTTCGGAAATTCGCCCGTTCGAGAAGAGAGCACCAAGAAACTGCATTAATCATTATGTCATTTTTGTCAATGTCAATTTTTGTCTTAATTTAATACTTTTTTTAGGGTTCGGAATATAAACGGAAACCTTATAGAATCACTCGTGTGTCTGATAAAGCCAATTTGCTCAGATCAGTCAAATCATGCATCCAATGAGGCATCTAATTTTCAAGTTTTTTACGTTTACCGATTTTCTCGAAAGAAAAGGAAGGAAAGGAAGAAAATCGGTATGGTCGAAATGGTTTGACGTTAGCATACCCACAGGTATGCTAACGTCAAACCATGCCGCTAATTCCTTGGTAGTTTGATATGGATCGGCTTCCACCATCACCTGAAGGTGATGGTGATGAATTGAAATTCATCGTTATTTACCATAGTGGCTGGTCTCCCTCGTGGTCCATTCTTCAAGTCGAAGTTTCCACTACGAAAACGATTAAACCTAAAACGCATGGTGTGTTCGTTAGCCGTGTCCTCTCTAAACACAGCATTGACATTTCGAGCAGTTTCTGCTGCGTTAGTTAGAACTCTTATTCGAAAATACTCTGATTTTCCGCTGTATCCATTTAAAAACAATTGAAAGTCGAACAATCAAATTCCGTGTTCTTTTTAAATTTAGAATGTTATAGTTTTCGTGTGAAATAAGTTTCACTATGAAATCTGACACCATGCAGGTTTAATATTAACTTAGAGTGGCCTGTGCGGTAAAACGGCAATTTCATATTTAAACCCCTATTATTTTATCCCAGTTTTTTTAATTGTGTTACATTTATTTTCAAAATTTTGTTATTTGTTGAAATACCCTAAATAGCTAAGTTATATTCACAGAAGTATTATTAACTTCATCATAGGCTTACAAGCTGCATTGTTCAAGTCACGCTCCGGAGCTGAGCGCAAGCGCAGCGGTACTTTTTCACGGTTGTGCTCGCGACCCCTCGGAAACCCTTTATGCCTCTAAACACAAATTACTGCTCTTCCATTGTACGGAGCAAGAAGCCGTGTCAGATAAAAAAAGGCAATTATGTTACAGTTTTACAGTCTCATACCTTCCAGTTGAAGAATTGTGATGCTCTTGGTAAAATGGTAGTTAGTACCTTTATTTATTACTAGCTTTTAACCACGGCTTCGCACGCGTGGTTATTTCTCTAGGTTAAAAGTACTCTATGTGCTATTCCAAGACCTAAAATAACATACCAACATTAGATCAAAATTCCTTCAGCCATCAAAAATATTTTTATTGATTGCTCGGCTTCTACTCATCGGATTGAGATATAAAGTACCCCAGTTTTTAAGACAAAACATAAGCTATCCAACAGTGAAAACAGCATCGTTTGCGTCCAGTAGTTTTTACGTGATGCGCGAACAAACATACGGATAAACTAACAAACAAACAAACAGACAGACAGACACGAATTTTATAAATGTTCTATTCTTGTTCAGTAGCTTATTTTAAGTACCCTAGACCATTTTTTTCTTAATTATCTTCATTGTACAGACTTTTTCGTTCCTATTGCATTATTATAAGTATAGATGTAGACATACGCGATATATAAAACTTTTGACTATTTCATTTTTACTTCATATATACTTATAAAGTAATAAGTACGAAAAGTATGTACAAAGAAGATAAATAAAAAATGGTCTAGGTCTAGGGTAATTAAATTAGGCTACTGAACTAGAATAATGCCAATTTTTTTAAATCGTCTCTCTGTTTGTCTGAATGTTTGCGCATCACTTAAAAATTACTGGACCGATATCGATGCGGTTTTCACTGTTGGATAGCTTAGGGTTAGACTTAAAACTGGGGTAATTGGTATCTCAATCCGATGAGAAGAAGCCGGGCAATCGATAATTTTTATTAACGGCTTAAGCCATGTCAGAGGCCCTCGGGCGGCTTGACAAACTCTGACACCAGAGGCCAGCACTACCTCATACGACAAACAAACAAACATTAACGGCTGAAGGAATTTTGATCAATTGTTGGTATATTGGTATTTTAGGTCTTGGAGCACTTGGAGTACTTTTAACCTAGAGACATGCCCTCGCGTGCGAAGCCACGGGAACAGCTAGTTTTGTAATAGATATATTGTGAATAGTCTTTAAAGTTCAACCAAAAATAAGTAACTCTATTCTACTCTACGTTAACATATGTAATAGGTAGGTAGGTATATATGATGTGTGAAGTGTTTATTACGGCTTTCTGCTGATTTGATCATTAGTTACATCATCATTCCTTGAATTGAAAGCCGTATCTTTAGATTTATCTGTAAATAATCGTACTCAAATATAGGTAACATCTTATATGAATAAATACAATTGAAATATATTATTATATGTGACAAAATATTTGCATTATTAACGAGTTCTATTGTTTTGTTTCAGGTATGCTCCGGCTTGATTCACACAGAGACAGTATTTATAACGCGAAGTAAAAAGTACATGACGAGTTAAGATCAAACATATGTTACACTAGATTTGGCCCGCGACTTCGTCCGCGTGGACTACAGTTTATCGCGAAAAAAAGCATCGTATGTTCTTCTAGGATGTTAAAATAAAACCAATGCAAGAGTATAGCAACAAGGCTTTTGATGTTTTTTGACCGAATTGTTATTTCGTTTCCATGGCAACCGTTTCTTACAGCGAGTAATCAACATTTACCAGTTTTCCCGTGGAAACTTACTATTTTCCGGGATAAAAAGTATCCTATGTTTTATTCCAGGGTATGAGCTGTCTCCATTCCAAATTTAATCAAACTCCGTCCAGCCGTCATCGCGTGAAAGCTACCCAAACAAACAAACAAACAAACAGACAACGTTTCACTTTTATATATTGGTGTTACCTTCATCATCCTGACTAAAACAGGCATATTTTTTTTGAAAAGTTCCTTTTTTGGCATTTGTTTTTTCCTTTACTTGATGATGCACTGGTTTCTTGGCTTCTACTCGTCGCATTGGGATGCAAAGTACGCCAGATTTTAAGTCAAATCCTATGCTATCCGACAATGAAAACTGCATTTCAATCGGTTGAGCAGTTATTACGTAATGCGCGAACATACAGACAGACAACATTTTTCAAATGTTATATTCTTGTTTAGTATCTTATTTTATTTCCCCTCGGCCAGTTTTTTTTACCTTCATTGTACAGTTTGTTTTGTTACTAACTGCTTTATTATAAGTACCTATAGGTGTACAAATAAATACATAATATAAACAATCTAACCAGGCTACTGAAATAATTATATATTTTAGTTTTATGATGTATTGCAAAAATACACCATACTGAAACTCTATTTTGGATTACAACCCGGCATTTTGCAATATTTAGATACAATCGCCCTTGAATTCCTCTCGGAAGCCAACTGCGAAGACGCCGCGCCATCTTTTAAAAATAACTCCTTCCGTGTACGTTGGAATGGAGTGCGAATAAATATTTAATTTCCATTGGATCAATCATTTACCTCGGCGCCGTACAAATAGTCATTTCAAATACGATGTGTTTAGATGAAACGTCCTGATCTGCAGTGCTGTTGCCGCATTCCATTAGACTGTGGAAATTTATCTCGGAGTAATAATTTGTGTTATCTAAGTGTGTTTGTTGAGTTTTTCCTAAAAACATTATTTTTCAGATTTTTGTATATACACAAAAATATAGTAATTATAATTTTGTATTAAGTCAACAATTACACAATTTAATAATACTTATTTTCTGGCTATAGGGAAATTAGGGAACATATTGCTAAATTCCCTAATTTGCAAGGACGGATATACAGTACATATTCCAACCGCACAGGATGCGTGCACAAAGTAATATACTTAGTACCTATTCCATCCGCGCAGGATGCGTGCACAAATTAATATAGTACCTATTCCAACGCGCAGGTTGCGTGCACAAAGTAATATAGTATCTATTCCATCCGCGCAGGATGCGTGCACAAATTAATATAGTACCTATTCCATCCGCGCAGGATGCGTGCACAAAGTAATACAGTAACTATTCCAACCGCGCAGGATGCGTGCACAAAGTAATATAGTACCTATTCCAACCGCGCAGGATGCGTGCACAAAGTAATACAGTAACTATTCCAACCGCGCAGGATGCGTGCACAAAGTAATATAGTACCTATTCTAACCGCGCAGGATGCGAATGCAGTTTCACATAAACTTGGAGACCCGTATAGACTCGACTTGCATGTTATGTAAACGGGCATTGTACACAACGGAGATAATAATGTCGTTGAAGAATATATCAGTAAAGAGAGGTGAATTGGCTTAAATCAAATCCACAGAGGTCTGTGATTAAATCATAAAATGGTACATACTTAAAATACAGTAGTCAAACATGGGTAGAGCCAGCAATAACAAAGGTGGTCATATATTTTTTCTAACCTACTCGTATACTGTCCCACTCCTGGGCAAAAGCCGGATCCTTCCAAGAGTCTCTGTCCTGTGCGACCTCGTATCAGTGCTCTTGGTATGCGTCTAGGTTATCTCGCCTCCTCTATCTGGGTCGGCCTCGTATGCGTCGTTCGGCCATCTTCAGGTGTCCTCTGTGTTATTACCTTAATCTTCCGGGATGCATATAGCTAACGTGACCCGCGCAATACCATTTGATCGTTAGCAGACTTGTTGCCTTGTCTCCGTGACTCCGTCCATAATTCCTGACCTTGAGCTGGAGCTTATTTGATCTTTTCACTCCTAAAATATGATGGAGTATAGTCCAACGCTGTTTGGCAAAGACTTTTGTGATTCCGTCAGAGAGTCTAAGCACCATATGACAAATCAATATTAATAGAGCGTATAATAAATCAATATTAATAAACAATCCATAATTAAACTAATATTTTTCTAGCTTTCACCCGCTACTTTGTCCACGTGGATTGCGGTTTATTGCGAAAAAAGCAACTTATATGTTCTTCCCCAGGTTTTTCTCCAGGTTCAAACTATCTGTCTCTTTGACACCTGTCACCTGAACACGAAGTGGTAATTCCCATGCAAAATTAACAATTTCGATTTTCTTCTTTTTTTTTTATTACGCATGGATGATTGTTACCCTGAGACCTTTTCTGTATCCCTGACAACGTGTGTGTAATATTTCATGATGATCGGTTGAGTAGCGTAAGAAACAAACAAACAAACAAACTCACTTTCGCAATTATAATATTAGTAGGATTACTGATTATTCATTCTAATTCTATTGATTTACAAGTAGGTATTTCTAGAATCGATGCGATAATGATATGACCATACTTATTTATAGAAATTACTTAAGCTTATTGTATATCTACTAATATTGTTTTACATCGTGGAAAGTGGATTGGACATAGGTACCTAACACTCGACTAGATTGACGATCGAGGTTATGATATGAAAGCTGTTAGTTATTACAGTCGTTATAGCATATCATTATTATTATTGTTGTTAGTGGTAGAAGGGGAGAAGCCTACTACCATCTTCAAAGTTGCAGGTAAATCACCAACTTCCTTTTAAGAATACTATGGTACCTAATAGAATGAAGAGACATCGGTTTTTAGATAATAAATTAACAGAATTGACATTTCTGTTTCCAGCAATACCTAAAGCGGTTTCCCTCGATTCAAATCAAAGAAGATAGCTAATCCAAAACTGAAGACATTTGTAAGGACTCTACCGATTATAACAACATTTAAAATACAAACACTGAAAGCGCAACTAATTTATTTGCGAATGATTAACAGGACATAAGTTCAAAAACTAAAACCCAATTACGGTTGGGTAAAAGAGCTATGACACTCTTACCTGAAGACGAATCGATTGACACCTGCCTCGTTTGTCAAAATCGAACCAATAGGGGCGACGACGCTATTGTGGAACATTCACAATACAAACAGACATAGACTGTTAAACTCATTACCCTTCCCTTGCTTCGCTGTAGCCGGGTAAAAACCCAACACAACAGCTGAAATGATCAATTATTGTTCAAAATACCAAAAGGCAATAGGTAAATGAAAATGTAGGTACAATGGTTGAAAATAAATCCGTATAACATCAATAATATAATTTTAGTACGGAAAATTATGATTATATATACTTCAATAGTGAGAATAAAAATAGGCCTACTTTTTTTATTTTTTTTCGTTCGCTATATCTTTTCAACGGGTCAGTGCTAAGCTAGATAGCACTGACCCGTTGAAAAGATACATTAATTTATGTGGAAATAACAAACAAGATGGCAGCGCATCACAATAAACGTATTGACACATTATCCTACACCATTAGTTAATAGCTATTACACAACATATGGTAAGGTGATTAGGATACATTATGTTATTTGGCCATATGTCGAGAACGCCGGCACCGGCCCACGAACGGTATCTCGCACGCATGATAAAGTTACTCTATATACCGTAAAACCACGGAATAGAAAAACAAGTGGAAGTGGTACACTACACCACCTACATTGGAAGCGCTGTCGCCAAACTCACACAAATAAAACTTTAGTCCTATTCTGCACTACTAACAAACCCTTCTTGTAATTGGGTGTGTATTATTGAAACGTTTTAAGCTTATGAATCAAATTTTGAAAACGACTGCTTCAAGTTCATTTTAAAAGCTTTTATTTAACTTCGCTTGTATGTCTATGTATCTATGCACTTCCCGATTAGCTATCCGGCTGAAACTTTCAGGGTAGCTCACAAACCGAAGAAAAAGCATTTTTTTTGAAAATGCAATCAAAAAAGAAAAAAATAAGTGAAAATGCAATAAAAAAATATGACATTAATTATAAAAAAAGCTCGTAAAAACTTTTTTTATAACTATTTTTTTTAAATTGTTTTTACCTTCGAAGTATTTGTTCGCAAGTCACGCTTTTCTGTGCATAACTGTGGCCACGGCTTGCACACTTTCCACTTTCATTTTTGCATCTTTCTGCATTGTTTTTTCTATTCCGTGCGTAAAACGGTAGATACTCGGTTGACCACCTGACGGTAACGCGATACTGGGGAGGAAGGGATAAATACCTTTGTGGCGAGTTGGCGACGTTTTGTTGGCAGATTGGCGTCACTTCAGTACTTATGCCACACAATAAATAATAGTACTATTGCGCGAGGCCAGTTTGCGAGCCAGTGCAGTGAGTCAGCTCAATGAACTGACTCGCTCAACTGGGCCTCAATTCTACTAAAACAATTCTGATGACAATTATCAACAATGTTCGCAAAATTTTCGCTTTTACCTCTTAAAAGTGCTAAAAGCGAAAAAAAACGGCGAAATTTTCAAAAATAAAATAAAAACAAAAATGAATAACTCAAAATTCAAAAATTTTCACAAATTTTTCGCTTCTACTACTTTTGAGAGGTAAAAGCGAAAATTTTGCGAAAATTGTTGATTATTGTCATTGCAATTGTTTTAGTAGAATTGGGGCCCTGGCCTCGTGTCCGAAGCGCATTTGTGCTACTGACATTGTAGCCGTACATACTGAATGATTGATAGAATTATAGGAAGGAAGGAAGGAAGGAAGAGACTTATTTTATTATACGTAAATGTGAGTAGGCTTATAACTACTTCTAGGTAAATGTAATTACTGTACCTACAAGGAAATGTTAAACCAAAAGCTTAAATAAGATATTTTATTTACAGGAAAATGTGTCTTAAAACTAATATTAATTTTAAAAGAAATGTTTTAACTCCCATGAAATATGTTTTACCTTATACTTCATATACCTAACCAAAAGAAAAAAATAGGGAAATTAATTTAACAACAATCATTTTATTCTTAAAACGCTGGGTAAAACACACATACATTACAGTACTACCTACTCGTATATTGCTAAATAAATAACTGTTACAAAGCCTCATAGCTTAGCAACAAGCTTATCTCGGAATATAGTATATCAAGTAGGTACATCCTGTAATTAAGGTGAGGTTTTCGCGCACCGTTCGGCACAGTACATTACATATACACCGTGACATATAATTCCATATTTATCTTAAATGCATTTTCAGTCTATTATTTCGAATCGTTCTATAGCATTCAGTTAAAAAATATAAATAACTAACCAAAAAGTAAATGCCTATTTCACTAACACGCTACACGGCCGCGGCGTGTGGGTGCTACGCCAGGCACGCGATCGTCACTTGGTTTTCTCATGTCGCAGGGATAACAATTTTGAATTTTATTAATTTAATAATGCCAAGTTTTATGTTTTATTAGTTATTTACTTTCATATTTAGTGCTGCAGATACATTCTGTTGCAAGGACTGATAACTTACTTTTAAGAAAAATATCGAAATCAATGTCACGGTGTATAGTGCCGTTGGGCAACATGCGAGCGAAGTGACCAAAGGGAAAATAAGTAGTTATACTATTACCAGGGAACGCGAGCGCCGAAGCCGCGGGCCGGGCGCCGCGCCGCCGCGGGCCGCCCGCCGCCCCGCCCGTGGATCATTTGATTTTGTGTTTTTGGAATGTTTTTTTTTTTAATGGTTTAAGTTTAGTTTAGTTTTAGTTCGCTATTATCTAAGCTTGATATAGTTTAGTGAAGTAGTTAACTAGTTCCATTCTAAGGAAAAAACCCACATTATCTTTGATATTTTTATATATCGAGCGAATTAATTCAAATCATGTTTCAAAAGATCATTCCAAAAATTTATAATTATTAAATCTATCTTGACACTTAAACATTTTTTCGGGAAACTAAAATGATTAAAGTTAAATAAAAACAAATAACACGACTGCGAACAAAACTAAAAAGAGGCAAACAAGCTTTAGATTCTTGATTTTTAAATATAAGATGCAGTCGGAGGAATCATGCATTTCATTTGTCCTTTGATGGGATCAGCTAGAACCTGGAGATATACTCCCACGCCTCCAAAGTACAAAACTAGGTTTGTACTTTATCGTTTATTACTTTTTTGTTTATTACTTTTTTATAATATTTTAGTTTATAATTATTATACTTTCGCCTATATTGATAGGGTGTCCCTTTATGATCTAGATATCTGAAGAATTGTTCTAGGAAACTAGATAAAAGTTCTAGATAAACGGTTACTTTCGTGCAATCACTTAAGTCAGAGGCACTTATAAATTGAAATTCAATTAACTTAGGCAAGTAGATTACAACAAATAGCACATTAAGAAAGTTTCTCGTATTCTATCATTGTTTTCAAAGATTTCGTATCAATGTAGATAACAATTCTAGAGTTAATAAATAATAGGTTTGAGTTCGAGAGCACTGTCTAAGTTGTAAAGCTTTCAACGAAAGTCGTTCGCACTTCGCAGAACAAAGACGCTGCTTTCGGCTGCAACATGCCTATGATAGTAGGTTTGTATTTAGTAATTATGTTGAATGAGGTCATGTATGACCCTTGATACCCATTCAGTATGGGTGTCTTAAATGTTAATTTAATCATATGTACCCATCGGTCATCAGACGACGTCATCAAGGTGGCAGGAAGGCAGTGGAGTCTCTTTGCGCAGGACCGGAAAGAGTGGCGTGCACATGAGGGGCCTAACCTAAGTAAGGTTAGGCCTCCTCATGTCCCCAGTTTTTAAGTCAATCCCTATGCTATCCAACATTGAAAACCGCATCGCAATCGGTCCAGTAGTTTTTACGCGATGTGCGTACAGACATACAGACAGACAAACAGATAAACAGACAAACAGACAGACACGAACTTTTAAAATTTTATAATCTTGTTCAGTAGGTCATTTTATGTACCCCAGATCATCTCTTTATTAATTATCTTCTTTGTACAAACTTTTTCGTTCCTATTGCTTTATTATAAGTATAGAAAATAGAAGAAGATAGATAGACCTATCGATAGGATAGTAATTCTTTTCAACAGTGCACTTGAACAAAGAAAGCAGAAGTTTAAAAAAAAGGAATTCATGATTTTTTTATTGTAAAACTGAGCCGAAAGTGAAGATAGGTATCGGCACGTTCTCTGGTAGGTATTTGTGGAACTTGTAGCACAGCTTGTGGTCTTCGTACGTAGTACTATTATTTATTCTGTGGTCTTGCCTTAAAATAGTCGCCATTTTCGCGTTGGTTCACTGAACTT
This sequence comes from Alsophila aescularia, assembly GCA_946251855.1. Lineage (NCBI taxonomy): Eukaryota > Metazoa > Arthropoda > Insecta > Lepidoptera > Geometridae > Alsophila > Alsophila aescularia. Next base: position 48,637,462 of record OX276378.1, read on the forward strand.
CGCGGTCACTGCCGACCGACGGCATCGTTTCCAGATTATTGTCACAATTTAAGTGAAATGTCGAATATATTTCTCAAAACAAACTTTAAAATAGACTAAATTGCTCCTGAGATAACGATGAAAACATGTTGTGGAGCCACTAACCTTTCAACAAAATAGACTAGATATCGAAATCGTAAAGATAGGTATTTTAGGACTGGAAACCCAGTTAGAAACAGTACCTATATTATTTATGTATATGTTCGTATGTCGTACATACGTACTAGCATTGCCTGTTTAACTAATATTAAACAACCCACTTTATAGTTAGACTCCTACGTCTGTGATTTTTATAATTGTACCTAAATTATTATAATACTTACATATATAACTCCATGAGCTCCAGATAGATCGGAAAGGTTCAACTGATCGTAAATGCCACACTGGCTTTTCTTAGATAGGCAGAGTATCTTTTTTTTTACTGACTGGCAATGGTTTGACCACGATCTCACCTGATGGAAAGCGATGATGTGGTCGAAGGTGTAGCACGCTTGCTTAGTAGATACCTTATTAACTCTTGACTTGAACATACCTGGTTATAAAGGGTTATTTACGGTACTTTATCGTATAACATGATGGTAGCTCAACGTTAAAAGATATGGGAACTAATTATTATATGCATAAAATGTTTGTGTTGTCCATTGTTCAATTCATCATAAACTTTATTTTATAAGTACCTACCAAGTGATTAGTTTTGAAGGGCGCTAATTTATTAGTCAATTACTACAGTCACATCATTAGTGTTCGACCTAGAAACGGAGACAATGATAAGAAATAACTACGGACGTAAAAAACGTGTTGCGGGTTTCCATCAGTCACATTGCCTCGATTTGACGAATGCACTCAACTGACACCTAAAAAACGAACTGGAGAAATATGCACTAAAATGTACCTACATTATTGCGCCCCGCGGTTTTGCCAGCTTTGTTATTTTTCTGGGAAAACGTACCTGTCCTAAATGTTATATCAGGATCAAAATAACTACAATACACAACACAAGTGAAATTAAAAATTCAAATTACCCGCTACACATAAATTATAGCTAAGAACCATCTCGATCACATCAGCCTTCAAAACGACAAAACCGCGTCAAAATCGGTCCATTTGTTTGAAGGCTACGATGACACAGACAGACACACACAGATACACAAGTTAAACTCATAACACCTCCACCCACCTCATTTTGCGGGCGGGGGTTAAAAACAACAAGTTAAGAGACCAGGCTCTGCTTTTTAAGGGTTTTTCCATAAATATGCTGGGTCAACCACAAACCTGATAAATGTGAAACTTAACATACATGTTTTTGAGATCTTTATCTCTCTAAGACTAAGACAAAAACATGATTAACAGAATTTCATTCGATACATTTTCTTATCAAAAATTACGTTATTTTCAGTAATATTAACATTTTGCTACTCAACGGCTTAAGTTTAATCTCTAACATAAATCTCGCAGCAAGAAAATATAGTTTATCATCTAATGTTTAGACAGAATTCACCTAACTAAATTATTAGCCTGCCAATAAAATAAATAACTTTTGGGACATACGTCATTTAGTTTCGAGCTAAATTGTGTGTTCAAACAGCGCTCGCGATATTCAACCTTGTTACGCAGGCACTTCAGTGCTTATTGCGGGTAGCGGGTGGCAGAGTTCAGGAGTGGTGGCAGGGGAGTAGGGAGTTGAAAATGTAACCTTGGAGCCTGGCCTTAATGTATAGGGTACCTATAATGTCTTTTACAATTTTAATAAATCCTATATTTTGTTTCCTGAACCGATATAGAACCAAAATTAGGTTGATCTAAATCTGATCCAGACATGCAAGCTTCGTGGTGTCCGATAAGATTTGAAAGGATTGATGACAATATTTATGATAGAAATATTGTGCAAATGCAATAGGTATCAACAACTCGCGAAACAATCATATCGATATTTTCGTCACGTTCTAATAAAAGACTTTATCAAGATGTATGTTTGTTTATGTACTTTCTGATATTTAGGTAACCGATTGTTAACTCGATAAACATGTTAAGTTTCTTGTTGTTGCCATAATTCAGAAAAATAAGTTTACCATCAAATACATTCCAAGCATTATCTCTAAATTACAATTAATTAGTTACATTTTTCTGCATGTCAGTGTGTCAATGCACAACATGCAAGTGTGAATTCAAAAATGTCCATTCCTTGTAAATACTGATTTCTGTGTCACGCCACACGACACCCGATAAACACAATGCCACCATGTGGGTTTAATCCATTTAACCAATATTATCGCTTTAACGAAACTGGCGGGGCGGGCGGCGGCGAAGCCCTAGAGGGCACCGAGTGAGGGACCGCTTACAAGTGTCACCAGGTGACAGCTCGACTAAATCGCAGATAATTAACATAATCCGCAGCGAAACCTACCCAAAGATTAGTCTACCGTGTATGTAACTGGGGACCTGTTGTTTACATAATGAGTGATTATTAAACTAACTAGTCATATGTGGCAGCCAAACATGAATATCAATTAAATAATCTTCCATTATATATCTATCTATACTTATAATAAAGCAGTAAGTAACCAAAAGTCTTTACAAAGAAGATAATTAAAATAAATGTTCTACGGGACAGAAAATAAGCAACTGAACTAGTCTAGAGGCTCTGTGATCTGTAGACATCGCGAGTACAAACTTTTTTGCAAACAATCTAGTAGTGCCACCTATAGTGTAAAACTAACATTAATAACCAAGGTGCTCCATCAATCCCTACCTAGTAGATTCCACTGGTAGAAACCTAAAAGTGAGCAATTTACTGTATTTTGAGGAACTATTCTGCTCATCACGTCAAAGATCCTCATCAGAAATTCACCAATTTTTATGACACCTACTTAAAGTTAATACATTTCAAATAATAAAATAACCATTGAAATCGTATCTTATAAGGCGGAGTTATTCAGTAGCCCCTTTTTGCCCCTTTTTGAGGGAAGTATTATTATTAAAGTAATTTAAGTAATTTCTAATATTCGTTTAACTTGTATACCAAGTTTCGTCTAGATCGGTTGAGAAATGCGACCTGTAGAAAAGAACATACGAGGACGGACAGGCGGACGGCGGACAGCTGGACATACGAAAGCATTTTTGCCCAAGCTGAAACGGAGACGCTTCGCGCTCGCTCGATCATTATGACATGTCCGAAGAATAGACATTATAAATGAGGGTAGACAAAAAACTGAACGGTTGCAATAAATATCTATAATCATAGAGGGACTATCAATAAATACATAAGATAAAATGAAATGGAATTGGGCAGCTGAGCACACCTTATGGGAACAGCAACAGACAGCTTGGAGGACACTTGAATGGTACCCGCCAAAAGGTACCAAAAGAGAAAGACTACTTATAAACAGAAGGTGGATATAATAGGTATATAGGTAATGTAGGAATTGAGACTGATATCGGGAAGAAATACCAGCAATAAAAAGAAATCGGAGGAGATGGGTTGGGGAGACTTTTGGCTAGACCAGTGGCTGTATTACAGAACTTGGTTTCAATTAGATTGTCACTTTCTTCATAGCAATTTCGACTCTATCGTAAGGCATTAGTGATAGCGATATTGACAATCCGATTGAAATCAAGTTCTGTGGTCGGGGCACAGGTCTCTGAGGAAAAATCATAAGCCTGCTATAAACTATTTATCTCAATACGCTAATAGTCAAAATGTATGGATGATATAACCATAGTTAAATTAAAAGCCTGCTATACTTGTCAACGGACAGTTACTCTCCGCTCTGTTGCCGTAGCTCTCAACTCGTGCCATGTGCCGTGAGCGATGGTGCCTATCGGTTCAATAGTGCAGCATAGAATCGAAAGATACCGGGTTCGATCCTAGGCTCCGAACCAATTACTTTTCTAAGATATGTACGGTTTTCCATCGCTCCGTGCTTCGGAGGGCACGTTAACCTGTCGGTTACGGTTGTTATTGTTATTGTCAGAGGCCTTCGGGTGGCCTAACAAACTCTGACACCAGAGGCCAGCCGACAAACAAACAAAAACTCGTGGTTAATCGCGAGCTCCACTCGCAGTGGCATTATCTAAAAGAATGACGATGTAACAAAGTAGACCTACATTCCTACATTCTAAACGTCATTTCTCAAATCTTTGCAATGTCAAGATAATTTTGTTTCAAATATTGTTGACCGGTTATCGGCTATCGGATGTTTCTTCTAGAGCTTGACACGGATAAGATAGCAACAATAGGTATTCACATATACTCGAATTTGAGAAAATGGGTACCTACTTTCTTAGATCAGTTACTTCAGATCAAACTGAGATATCTAACGCATTTATAATTTTTATTTTTAGTTATTAAATAAAGCCTTTCAATTCTGGGAGTTCTATAATACGAGTACTATAAGCGTAGTCAGTGATCATCTGTGATACTAAAGTTATTCTAAATTATGGCCTGGACAGTGATGTATCCGTTAATATACGAAACTTCGCCTCGGGGGCAACCATACTCTTGTAAGTGCACATACTTCGGGCCAGGAAAACTTTGTGTTCGTGAAATTCCTATTCAATCTTTTGAAATTCATATCGTCGTTGATAATTACTGTCATGTTTGCAAAAAGTAACTTTAAGCAGTTTGTTCCATCCATTAATTTCTACCAATCTCTACTTATTCAGATATAGATGTCTATCATAAGATCTGACTAGGAAGCACAATATCTAGAGTAATATATGGATCTTTAGGAGGTGGTATAATATATTCACGGGTGTTGGAGACGCGTGACTGCGCCGGCAGCCGACCGGCGCCACTCGACCGCACGCCGCGAACTTGACCCACATATCCTGAGACCCATTGTCTTGCACAAACCTCGATCAGCCTTACGACCTGCCATTACTCGTCTTAACGCTCCGAGATTACGCTCAGAAAAACAATTGTCCGCGACCTTCCTCGCAACCGCGATACTTTTCACAGACTTGCTAGCTCGCATAATACGACACAAATTACACTATGTGTCATCTAATCGTACACTTTCCCAGCTTTCTTTTTGATCACCGGTTTGTGAATACAATCCCGTTACTCACCGCTGCCCCAGTAAACTACATTTTCCACGTTTTGATGGGTTAATACTAACTTGCACCGACCGCTTCTAACTTTACCATATTCATTGAGAAAAGTGAAATTGATTTATGACTATGCATAAGACTCGATCGCTGCTAGATGATGTGCATAATCGAGTAGGTGACTGCCTAGTCACGCTTTACTTATAAGATGTCCGGCACAAAGTAGGCTTTACCTACTTACCTACCTACTCAATGTCCATCTTAACCACCCACAGTTTCGATTTAGGCACGCAAATATGGCAAACTCAATTGGGTACCTGCTAATTGTCCTTTGTAACCTCAATCATTCCGATCTCTCGTACCTATTCGACGCAAACATCCCACTCTTGACCAAAGACCTTGGTAACCAAAAATTGTGCCACATTTCTGTATACCACTTCAGAAGTCATACGATACGCTACATGTGTTCTTCATGTGATATGAGGAACCTAAAGTTTTAAGCCGAGCTCTAATTAGCTGTTTGTCTTGTTTCCAGGCATGTCCCTAGACGAAGGCAGACAGTCACAGAGGCCGTACAGGTACGGCATGGTGCTGCTATGCGCCGGAGCACTCATCAACTGGCTGGGGCTGGCAGAAGACTATGCAGAACCCGTGAGATACGTCGGCGTGGCGTGCATCGTCGCCGGAGCCCTGCTCATCTGCGCGGCCATGTGCTGCTGGCTCCAGTCGCCGGCGCGGCAGCCGCAGGCGGATCGAGCTTCTCCTGACACACATCAGGTCAGTACCTCATCATAAACAGCTTGTATTCGCCCACTGCTGTACATATGCCTCTCCCAAGACGCGCCACTGAGCCCGATCTTCGTTTTTTGCTCATCCAATGACTGCCAGCTAGCTCTCATTACAAGTGTTACAACGACTGTAAGACGCAAATGAAAAGAAATAAATATTAGATAAAGAGACAGAACAACGAATATCTCGGTTAATTTAAGTGGATAAAAGTCGTCGTAGACTGTGGATGGGCCTCGCTTAATTCGAGGTTGTATTTTATTTACCTTTACGTTTTATTTTATGAGTACATACTTTTATAATAGGCATCTTTATTAACTTCAAAGCAATCGAAATGTGTCCTAGAGGAATGAATGCAGATTAGGATTAGGTAGGTACTTAGGCTATTTAGAAAATCCTCTTAGCAGCTGCTTATGTAATATCAGTTATGATATGATTGACTGAGGCTAATTAAGTCGTCATTAACGGCGTATAGTTACCTAATCATTGCGGTCTTTAAACTCAGCGTAAAATCGATAGCGCTCTGAATCGGTAGAATCCAGTTAACCAAACAATAAACGTAACGGAATGCACGATCCAGTTTGTGATTGTGAAATCAGATGAAAAGTATGAACGGTCGCTCTCACTGTAATCCGACCGCTTTTGACCTTACCGGCCGAAAGTAAAATCGTGATTATAAATTAATTGTCCTTGACGTGTAAAACAATTGCCAAAGCCGATGTGACAATTGACCCCTCACGATATCACAGCAACGAGCTAAATTAGCCCATTGGCTCTTATTAGTTGTCATGGTTAGAACAAAGTCCTTATCGCCCACCATATGTAAGCATGATGTACTGACGGTGCATTTGTGTATATTTCAGATCGACGATCCGATCCACGTGATTTCTATGCCGGACGAGGAGACGATGCAGCAGAAGCCGCCCGACTACGACACGGTTGCAGGGGCGCCGCCCACGTACGACGACGCTATAAAGCTGAACCCAGCGCGGCTTCTAGTGCCGGCCACCAGCAGCGCGCGCCTCGAGCCCGTCCGGCCGGCGCCGCATTTGCCGGACACTATCATCCCGGGCCAGCCCGACGACTTGCCCGCGACGCCCATAACAGTAGCCCCCGTGCACCGCTCACAAGTCCCCAAGACGCCGCCTCCGCCGTACAACCCGACGCACGCCATCAGGTGAAACCATCGCCGCGACCGACACTTTCAATCGACTGCTGTTTCATGTGATGAGACTCGTAATAGACCACATTGTCGACATTTCGACGATGCTACGGTATTATATTTATATATGTGCGTACATATCCATACATGAAACGATCGTTATTATTTAGTTTTAGTCGGTAGATAGTCGAAGAGTAGAGCGATGCGTACTTATGTGATATAGAGACGATGTTAGTTACTTAAACCTGTTCTGTACATACCTATAACGTTTTGTAAAATATGATTTTGTATAGAATATTGTGTAGTTGTAAGTTGAAAATCTCTTCCAAACGAACTTGTGAATAGTGTGTTCCAAAACAGAGCACCTATGGTTCCAAATAAGTAGATGTTAAATCACAGGTCGGTATCTATAGAAGATCAGTGTACATATCTTCGCAATTTTATAAGAGCGATAGTTCTAGCTGTGCCATTCGTGTTATGTTGTTTTCCAATCTCTACGGGCGTGATAGCACTTGTAGTATTGTAAACTTTAACACAAGTAGCTTGTTAGATAAACAAGACACTGCTCTATGGACCAGGCACAATGTATATTAAAATATAATAACGCTAATGAGCTTAATTTAAAAATTATTCGTTCAGAACCAAAGTCATAATTTTGTAGTAGATATACTTTCCGCAGTATCTGACATCAATTTAAGCGCATTTTGTAGCTTATATACATAAATCCGTTTAGATATTATTCTAGTCTTGTAACGTGTATTTACTTAAATTAAATTACAGGCATGCAAATAATTTGTAAATTATACACATTCTGATTGCACGACTTGATCTCTGCGCAATAACGATGTGGTCAATATAACTTGTCTTGTCCAGTGGAAAGAATTTAACTACCTACTGGAGCTTTGAACTTTGTCAAACTTCCTTGAAAACTTGATTGTTTCACTTAAATCCAAAGCTATGTGTATATATGGAACGGCAGTTCGCTTGAAGTTACTGAACAATACATTTCCGACAAGCCTTCTTATTTACATTGTTAAAACAGAATTATGGTATTTTGCTGAAATCAAAGTACCTACCTAATTAAATTTAATGTAACTTGTACTAAAGTAAAGTTCAACTTAATTTTCATGAAACAATTTGGCCTAAATTACTTAAAGCAATCGGAATGAAAGCAATAAGTTCTAATAGAAGTAAACTTTAACTTAACGTCTTGGATGAAACCCGCGAGCTTTCGAATGGACATAATATGGGACCAATACCTAACATATTGTAATGTTTAATTAATAATGTGTGCTTGCTAATTGATACTTAGGAATAGAGCGTGCCTGCAAGTGTTCACGATGATTTACAATGCTGAAGTTGTGCATTTATTATTTGTACATTGTACAAAGTTGGACGTTATGAGTGTACATAGAAAATAAATGTTGTTGAGATAATGTATTAATTGTTTTATTTCTTGAAGTTCCTGCTTAAGTTAGGTGTTTTTTTTTTACTTTATTTAATAACTAGCTTACCCGCCCGCCACTTCGTCCGCGCGGACTACTGTTTATCGCGAAAAAAAGCATCCTAAGTTCCTACAGGATATTAAAAACAAATGCAAAAGTAGGTTTTGAGGGTTTATTGCTTGCTCGCGTCCGTAGGATTTTGCCCTCATGTCCTACACGTGAGCCTCGGGTGGTGCCAAAAGAGCAACCGGTCGGCCTACCTGGTAGTAGGCTTCGGCCGCTGGCTTTTTATTTTACAACCCCCTGGTCAAAGCCTTGGTGCCAAACGACATGTCGTGTTCCATCATTATATTCAGGGAAGCCGTCTGGATGAGTATAGGATACAGTTGTGCTGGAAAGGTGGACCGTGATCGGAATCATGGTGTTTCTGCGTCGGAGGCCTTGTTTCGGAGGGTAGCGGGATCCGAAGCACGGTGTTCTCTGCTGGCCGACCGCAAGTTGTAGGGGGCGCCGCTTGTGAAAAATCCTGAAATAATTCATTGGGCCGGCTGGCGAACGGATGTGAGGAACTGATGAATTATTTAAGGTGGGTTCGGGCGTCCCCGCAGTCTCCGCGCAAGTTCTCCAAAGTCGTAGTTATGCCTTGACTTCCGTGGGTAAGCCATTCCGACATCTATGCTATTACTTGTCCAACCTATTCACACTAATCATGAAAAAAGTCCAATGAAGGAATAAGTTTAAACGGCAGATGCACTTTCTCACACTCAAAATGGATCTTACGAATATTCGTGGGATTCACTCCAATCTCCAACCGGTCCACTAACATCTGGAGACCTCTAAGCCCCACTTGTTCTTCTTGTCGGATACGCAGATAGGATGTCCAGCTGATACGGCATACTTGGATTACTCAGGCTATGTCTTGGAGCACCTTTTTATCCCAAACGCCGGTGTTTGTGCTTACACCCGTGATGACATATGCTGTCTGCGTCTCCGAAATCTTGAGCACCCTAACTTCTCGGTGATTTGGGTGCTGTTGGACACGGGCATAGAGAAAATTCTTTATGCCTGTGTGTACCGTTCTCACAGCGGAGATCAGGGGACGACTTTATTCGTAGACTATCTCTGTGAGGCGGCTGGTGTGGCCTAACAGCGTTACCCGTCTGCTCAATTGGTGTTTTTGGGGGATTTTAACGCCCACCACAAAGAGTGGCTTGTCCCATACCAGAAAACCGACCACGCTGGTAGAGGACGCGAAAACTTGCTCTAGCGTTAGATCTCGAGCCGAGGGTACCTGACCGTGACGTTGACACTGCAAACTGTGTTGACCTGCTGATGTCGACTGAACCAGACCGATACTCCGTGTCAGTATCCCCACCTCTTGGTAGCTCTGATCACTGTCTGGTTGAGTCCGTCTCTGTGTATCCCCCACCTGATCCTAGCCGTATAGGTCTTAGACGCGTGTGGAGATACAACTCAGCAGATTGGGTCGAGACGCGACAATTCTTTGCATCGTACCCTTGGCGGCAAACATGTTTCACTTCCCAGGACCCGACGACTTGCGCGTCTGCTGTTACAGAGGTAATATGTCAGGCAATGGAATATTACCATTCATTCATTCAGTGATAAGCCTCTTCTCAGCAAAGCTCAGTCTTGGTTTGGATCCGACTGTGGTCGTGCTGTGGCTCTAAAGAATAAGGCATATCTGGACTGGGCTGATGCACGAAAGCGCAAATCCTCTGATATTCGGGTTAAGAAACAAAAATTCAATGCTGCCGCTAGAACCTGCAAGAAGACTCTTAGGAAGGCTCATTTTGATCACATAGGTCTAATAGGGGCCAAACTGGCTTTATACATACCTGCGGGTAGCAAAGCTTTTTGGTCCCTGGCCAAGTCGGTCGAAGTGAACTTCTGCCGCCCCTCACTGCCACCATTGCTGAAACCTGATGGATCACTGGCTCACACTACTGGAGAGAAAGCGAATTTATTTGCTTAACGCGTTTGTACCGCCTCTCTCTTCACTCAGATAAAGTTCCGAAGAGCTGGAAGCTTGCCTATGTACAATCAGTACCTAACAAGGGTAGTCGTGCTGATCCGGCCAATTATCCATCTCGATAACCTCCTTAACGCCCCATCTCGATAACCTCCTTACTCTGTAAGTGTATGGAGCGTGTCATAAACGTTAGGCTATTGGCATAGGTACCTTGAGGACAATGATCTCCTCAGTGAATGGCAGGCAGCCTTAGAAGCCGTGTCCGATTGGGACGATGCTAACCTGGTTAAGTTTAATGCTACTAAAACGCAGGCGTGTTTGTTCTCTGCTAAAAAGAGTCCTCTCCGTCTTTCCGTAGTGTAACAGCACCATTAGGCGACCATCTGGAGCTTTTGGGTGTCGAACTCACATCGAACCTGAATTTTGGGTCCTACATTGAATCCAAAGCCAAGGTAGCTGCAAAGAAACTTGGTATTTTGTCTAAGGTTAGGCGGTAATTCACACCGGGACAGCTTTTTTGAATCTTTACCAAGCACATGTCCGATCTTGTATGGAGTACTGCTGCCACCTCTGGGACGGTTCTGCCAAGTATCAGCTCGAGGCTTTGGATGCAATTGAGAGACGTGCTATGAGGCTCTTTGGAGATGACACTCTGGTAAAGAGTAAGCTTCAAAGTCTGGCGCATCGACGTGAGGTCGCAAGCCTGTCGGTATTCTACAGATTGCACTATGGAGAGTGTGCACAAGAACTGCACAATCTGATTCCCCCATCACCTTTCCGTTACCGTACGACTAGACAATCGGAAAAGCGCCATCCTTTTAAGCGTTACGCTACTTCATTTATTATAAGAACTTCTAAGGAGTGGAATGCCCTCGTCAGTGTTTCCGGTAAAATATAACCCTGGTGTGTTCAAGTCAAGAGTGAATAGGTATCTACTAGGCAAACGTGCTACACCTTCGAACACATCATCGCTTTCCATCAGGTGAGTTCGTGGTCAAACGATTGCCTAGACAGTAAAAAATTCCATGGCAACCTTTACTTACAGCGAGTTATCAACATTTTCCAGTTTTCTCGTGGAAACTTACAATTTTCCGGGATAAAAAGTATGCTATGTTTTATTCCAGGGTAACTATCTCCAGTCCAAATTTCATCAAAATCCGTCCAGCCGCTATCGCTTGAAAGCTCTCCAAACAAACAATCAAATAAACAAACAACGTTTCACTTTTATATATTGGTAGGTATGGATTAACGTTACCCGTGTGTGTTTACGTGTGTGTGCGTGTTACGCGTGTTCATTCCTATAAATTACAAGGAATTAGTAATTCCTATAATTTCAGCCGTCAAATAGTTTTTATCAATTGCTCTGGTTGATTCTACTCATCGGAATGAGATACAAAGTACTTACAACAGAATTTAAGTCAAAATCCAAGCTATCTAACACTGAAATCTGCATTTCAATCGGTTTAGTAGTTTTTGAGTCACCTAGTTTTTTTTTATTGATTGAGCGAGCGAAGCAAGCTCATGTCTCTACTTCAAGTTAAGTCAATTTGCTTTCGTGTAGCATTATATTGTTACTTCTCTAAAGGTCGTATTTTACAACTTGTACTTCTTCCAAAAAGGGGGCTACGATTTCGATGGTTCTTTTTTAATTTTAATTTATTTAGGTGTAATTGGTTTAATTGGCTTTAAATTGTTCTCATAAACATTTGTTGAAGATCTGATGAGGATCTTTGACGTGATGAGCAGAATAGCTCCTCAAAATGCAGTAAACTCACCAATTTCTACCAGTGGAACTAGTTTTACAATAAAGTCACTAGATGTCGCTACTGTACACCGCTAGATTGTTGCAAAAAAGTTTGTGCTTGCGAGATCGCAAACCTACTAGTTATCTTTATTGTACAGACTTTTTGTTACTTACTTCTTTATTATAATAATTATAGATTATTGTATTTTTCCTTAACCTACCTACTGCTGATTTTTCCAGTCAAAATAGGTAAAAGTGTGAAACTATTTCAAGTAGTACACCTATAGTTGCACAATACAAATACGGATAAATTAGTAATTCTTATGGAATCGTTAGATGAAATGACATGACCAATAAACAAATGATTATATTTTTTTATATATTAGAAAACTAGCAGCACCCCGCGACTTTGCCCGCGTCAGGGCGGTCGCACTCCGGGCCTCCGCAACAAGTACAAATAAATTCGAGGACCCAATATTCGGGTCCGCTCAGTCGAGTGTCAAGCGTGCGCTCGATGAGTCGCGCGCCTTGTACTTAGCGATAGAGCACCTACTTACGTAAAGTTATTGACAAACTTTATTCGTGTTTTAATTATGAGTACCAAGAAGAAAGCTAGAAAGTACTGCATAGAATTCGGCTGTTTGAATAGTGATAGAAATTACGAATTGTCATTCTTTACGTTTCCATAGGATATTGAAAGGTAATAAATTGTAATACCTATAATAGGTCCTAGTTATGTAGTTAGATATTGATATTTTTTTATTACGTAGGTTCCTATAGTTTTATGTTATTTCATTTGTGTTCCATAACGAAGCTACGCATATTTAAGGTTTTTCCGCGCAGAAATAAAGTCGTTTATTAAATGATCAACGTAATTTTATAATTGATTATAGTAGGTATTGTTGATCGGAAAATGAATTACTGTGCTGACTTAGTAAGTAGCCTACAACTAATTAGGAATTTATATAATATATGTCTCGTATAATACCTACCTACTTTTAATACCTTTTATTACGTAGGTAGCAATTTATTTTTCACTCATTAAAAAGCATGGAATTCAGACAGGCACCTTTATTCATCAAAGTGCAATACCTATAGGATATAATCATAATCAACCAACGACACGTAGGTAGGTATCTCACTAAAGTTATCGGCGGTCTGAAAACGGGATAGGTAGGTAGTTAAAATGAGGTAGTAGGTCTATTCTGATAAGAATGTCATTGTATGTAATAGAACTATTTTCATTTATAATAATAAGTAATAACATAATACATTATTACTTATTTATTCTGTTACAATATCTAAGTCATAACATATCACAGAATAATTAGTAGTACAAGTACCTAGTCATATCTTAATACAACCCTACCGAGCGAAAAAGGGACAGAGCGATTCTGAAACGGTTAGAGCAATGGAAGTTCTCGCGCATTGTGATACGGTGCATTCTAGCCTGCACGTGGTGGGCGAGCGCCTTCTAGGTAAACATAATTGAAAGCTCGCAGCGCCGTGCGAGTTAAATTGCACTTTATAGCGTTGTAGCGAGAGTCGCTACTTATTTAAATGACTTTACACAGTTAGCCTTATGTACTTGTACTATTATTTATTCTGTGCCCGCGTGTGCGTTTAGGCATAGTAGGTACCTAGTACCACTGTAGGCAGGACCTTACGAACGCGGACTGTCGGAACCGGTAAAATGTATTTATTAATTTCTTGGTAGACCAACAGCATTAAATTGATAATAATTACCGGATGATATTTATAGGCCTTCACGGATAGTTTATAAAGTAACTGTAACAAAATAGAACTCGCATATCAATCAACCAATAACTCAAGTAATAGTAAAAAACAACTATAGCACGCACTATAAAACACATTTAGTGCGAGGCTGACGCGGAGAGCTCATCTGCTCCGGACAGTCCGCGCTGCACTGTTAGGTTAGGTCCTTATGTGTTATTCTAGTCTAGAGCATGGGCGTACCCACGGTGGGGCAAGAAATAAAATCCACAGGCACAGACTCTTAGCGAGCTTTGGAAGAGATCATAGATGATTCCCTAGATGTATTACTTATGTCTTTAAAGACATAATTAAATAATCTAGGTGCTTTAAAGCAGCTTTATTCTGAAAGCAATTTACCTGCTTATTCACTACTTACATTTCACCCGCACGTAATGCCTCAAGGCCTTGACTATTTGAAAATAAAAATAAATTATTAAGTATAAAATAAACCGACTGCGGATATAACTAAAATAGGCTTTAGATTCATGATTTTGAAATATAAGTTCGCTGTTTTTTTTTAAATTTATGTTTAGGTATAAGTATCTAATTATCTATACTTCTAATAAAACTGTAACAGGTCCAATTCTGCACATTTAAGTTTTCTTTTACGGAGTCTTCTATATTTTCGATACTGAAGCTAAAACCTACGAATAAATAATAAGTCATATTACTTATTCGTAGGCTAAAACTGTTTTTTTTTGTATGTCTGTCTGTATTTTATCACATCAAGCCGAAAATACTGAATGAATACAAATGAAACTTGGTATGATTTGAGTTCATATCACGAGGTAGGACATAGGATACGACCCTCTCATATGGGTTTACTCTATATAAAAAAAAAAAGAAAGAAAAAGAAAGAAAAAGAAAGAAAAAGAAAGAAAAAGAAAGAAAAAGAAAGAAAAAGAAAGAAAAAGAAAGAAAAAGAAAGAAAAAGAAAGAAAATACATTTATTCAACACACACAAAAATAAAAGATACAAATAATTAGAAAAATTAAGTAGGAACAATAGAAAAGGAAAACAAAGAAAAGGTAAAAGTAGATAGTTAAAGTGGTGATGAATGGGCCTTAACTCAGCATTAGGCTGTTTGCCGAAGGCACGCAGCGCTGGTTTTCAGCTAAAGCCTAGAGGGAGCGGAAAAAATAAACATAAGATTATAAAAAAATAAATTAAATATGAATACATTTATAAATATATATATGTATATATATATATATATATATATATAATAATAATAATTATTATTATTACATATGTATTGTATATGTTCTTATTCGATCTTTGAAAGCAGTAGGGGAGTCCGGGGCTTCAATTAACAGAGGTAAGTATTAATAAGCGAATTTCTATGAAACTATAAACAGCACTTCATTAGTGATTCCTAAAATTCGCCCCTGTGACAGCGGTCTACAGGTTGAGACTCGTCAGTCCAGCTCAGTGCGCCGTGGGAGTGAGTTGTGTGATGTGCGTCTATTTTGGCCAGGTAACGAACATTTTTCACTTTTCGATTTTTTGATTTACGTGTTGAATATTTAATTTCGCCGTAATATTTTTTTTTCTCAGTACCTTGTTTTATTCTTAATAATGTTACATAACTTTACTAACGCTAATGTACACTATTTCGTAATAATTTTTTTTTATTGAAAAGGTGGGTACCTTTTCAATAAAAAATGAGGCCAAAATTAACAAAACATACGGGGCTAGTATTAACATGTTAATTCTTACCCCGTATGTGGGGTTAGTATTAACAGTATATACCTTTGGATTCTATTTTTGGTTCCGTACCCAAAGGGTGCCCAACAGGACCCTATTACTAAGCCTACGCTGTCCGTCCGTCTGTCTGTCCATCTATCCTAACTTTAAAAAGCTGTATATTCACCGCGGTACCTAATTATGTATTTGTTTATTTATCTTAAACGTTACAGCATGAGGACTTACAAGCGGAAAACTACTCGAGGCATGACTTTGATGGTGACCTACGAGTCAGCTGCTTTAGAAATAATGGACAAGAAAAGGAACTACAGAGAAGTAGCCACAAAATATCAAATTTGTCACATTTCGCGGTTTTCGCGGTTGAAAAAGAAGATAACAAGAGTTCCAGTAGAAGTAGGCTACAAAAAGACCCGGTTAGTAAATACTTCTGAGCAGGAGAAAAAAATAGCAGATTATTTATTAAAGTGCTCCAATATTTATTTCGGGCTGCTACCTGCGGAAGTAAAAAAAATTGCCTACCAGTGTGCTGTTTTTTACAAAATCCCGAACTTGCCAGAATCGTAGAAGGCTAAAGAAAAGGTGGGTGATGACTGGTTCACGAATTTCATAAAAAGAAATACAATGTTGTCAATTAGAAGGGCGACGTCCTTCAATCGAACAAATGTGCATGCACACCGGAAAAACAATCACTAGAAGAGATAGAAAGTAACAGAAATTTAAAAAGAAAAAATCCGCAGAATGAAGACCATGGAAAAAAGCAAGGTAAGGAAAATGATAAAGGAAAAATAGTTAAAAAGGGGAAACAAAAGGAAAAATCACAAGTGGAAAAGGCAAAGAAAAGGATATTGGAAGAAAGCAGCAACAGTGCAGAAGATGAATATTTCTGTATAATTTGTGGTGTCTCATACAATGAATTATCTGGTGCAGACTGTGTGCAATGCATCTTGTGCAAGCAGTGGGCTCAGTCCAGCTGTATCAGAGGCAATATATCAGGCAACAGAGGCTATTTCATAAATTTGCCAAAATTGTGATTCAGACGATGAATATGATTAAATGAAACATATTGTGATTATATGAAAATGATTCCTAGTAGATTATATTGTTAAGATGTTGATTTTATAATGAATCTAAGCTTTATTGAGACTGCTTTAGACTATATAGGTAGGTTATATAAAGACTGCTACGTTTAAGAATAAGCCGTTTACTACCTCATTTAAGGTGATTATAATATTATTATTCGATAACAAACATAAGTCTGATTAAACTACTTAAAAGACTGTTAACTTAATAATAACAGTAAAAATGGTTTATAATTAGAAATTATTTAAAGATTTGTTGATTTTTGTTCTTCTACGAAGAGGTTTTCTTTGAGTTTTTGTTTCTATTCATTGATATAGCTGAAATATTGTTGTTAAACGGAGTGTTAGAACTTTAAAGCATAATGTTAATTATTTTTCCACTAAGTGAACATTGTGATTATTGAAAACTAACGTGTCCTTCAATAATATAACAGTAAAAGTAACTGTTAATAAGAAATTATTCAGATATTTGTTGATTTTTGTTATTATCTAAAGAGATTTTGATTGGGTTTCTATGTATATATACATATATCGTTGTTGCAGGGACAAAGTGCTGTATTGTTTAAGCCTAATGTTAATTGTATTGCTTAATAAAAAAATGACATTGTAATTTTGCGTTTTCTTTAATTATAGAGGAAAATACTTACAATGTTAATTGTTGCCCCTTTTGTTAATACTTACCTCGGAACCGTTAATTGTAGCCCCGATCGCGGGGTAAGTATTAATTTCTGACTTTTCTGAGTAAAATCGTCTTTTTTTAAAAGGTACCAATTTCTTGTCAAATTAAAACCAACGATATGGTTATTGAATAGTTTGGACATCATTTGACATAAAATTATTTCAAAATATTTAGGCGTTTTGAAGCTAGAACTGAAAATATACATTTTGTTAAGTCGCGCCCCGGTCTCCCCTACCAATTTTATAAATATTTTGTAATTCTGATTACATTAAATCATTAGATTTGTGAATATTGTTCGTAAATGATATCTATATTTCGACTCAAGTATTTCAATATTACATTTATGACATATAATGATGTTATACTCGTATTTCATTTTGTAATTTACGTATTCATCGTTTTATATTTCGTAATCAGATTCACTATAGTTTAGGTGTACTGGTAAGATTAACTGAAAATAAATAAATATATTAAATAGGGATTATCAATATTTTATTAATAAAACACAAATTATGGTAAAACTAATAACAAAAGAAAAATATATTATTTTAAAGAATACATTCCAAAAATTAAATAGTTATCAATAAATGAAATAACTGAAAAAAATAAAATATTATTAAGTAGGTATAGGAATTATCAATACTTTATTCTTAACTATGATTAAAACTATGAAGAACTATGAAGAAAAAGGAAATAAAATGAAAGTTTTTCTTTATTGTCAGATATATCATAAAAGTACGACAATAATACGTTAAAAGTAGGAGAAAAAAAATTTACTGTTTATTTTCTGTATTTTTTATAAATTAAATAGAAAAAATCGAGAAAAATATTTTAATAAAACAGAAAATAATCAGAAATATCAGTAAACTACGAGAAATATAAAAACGAAATTGAAAATTCTAATCCATTTGGAATAAAAATTCCAAATCCAAGATGGCCACCACCACAAATGGTGGATTAAGTACATTTTTTAATCCCCTAAATATGGGTATCAAATGAAAGGGCTTACATACGGGGTACCATGACTAAAAGTGGACATGAGACGGAATGTGTTTACTGAACATTAATGACCTTCTGAAGCCCGGTACCTTTTGGGTATGCTGATGACAGTACTGTAGTTGAGAGATACACTTCCAATGCTCAAGTGAACTGTGACGCTGTCCAGTTTCAGAGAGAGGCTATAGTAGACCGTTTGAATTTAGCCTTAGAAGACGTGTCCGATTGGGGCAATGCTAACCTGGTTAAGTTTAATGCTACTATAACGCATGCGTGTCTGTTTTCTACTAAAAAGAGTCCCCTAAACCGATTTCCGTATTTCCAAAGTGTAACAATACCAATAGGCGACCATCTGGAGCTTTTGGGTGTCAAACTCACATCAAACCTGAATTTTGGGTCTTATATTGAATCCAAAGCCAAGGCAGCTGCAAAAAACTTGGTATTTTATCTAAGGTTAGGCGGTACTTCAGCTTTTTAATCTTTATCAAGCACAGGTCCAATCTTGTATGGAGTACTACCGCCACCTCTGGGACGGTTCTGCCAAGTATCAGGCTCATTCAGATGACACTCTGGTAAAGACTAAGCTTCAAAGTCTGGCGCATCGACGTGAGGTAGCAAGCCTGTCGGTATTCTACAGATTGCACTATGGAGAGTGTGCACAAGAACTGCACAACCTAATTCCCCCATCACCTTTCCATTACCGTACGACTAGTCGATCAGCAGGTATGGATTAACGTTACGTTTAGTAGTTTTTGAGTCACCTAGTTTTTTTTTATTGATTGAGCGAGCGAAGCAAGCTCATGTCTCTACTTCAAGTTAAGTCAATTTGCTTTCGTGTAGCATTATATTGTTACTTCTCTAAAGGTCGTATTTTACAACTTGTACTTCTTCCAAAAAGGGGGCTACGATTTCGATGGTTCTTTTTTAATTTTAATTTATTTAGGTGTAATTGGTTTAATTGGCTTTAAATTGTTCTCATAAACATTTGTTGAAGATCTGATGAGGATCTTTGACGTGATGAGCAGAATAGCTCCTCAAAATGCAGTAAACTCACCAATTTCTACCAGTGGAATTAGTTTTACAATAAAGTCACTAGATGTCGCTACTGTACACCGCTAGATTGTTGCAAAAAAGTTTGTGCTTGCGAGATCGCAGACCTACTAGTTATCTTTATTGTACAGACTTTTTGTTACTTACTTCTTTATTATAATAATTATAGATTATTGTATTTTTCCTTAACCTACCTACTGCTGATTTTTCCAGTCAAAATAGGTAAAAGTGTGAAACTATTTCAAGTAGTACACCTATAGTTGCACAATACAAATACGGATAAATTAGTAATTCTTATGGAATCGTTAGATGAAATGACATGACCAACAAACAAATGATTATATTTTTTTATATATTAGAAAACTAGCAGCACCCCGCGACTTTGCCCGCGTCAGGGCGGTCGCACTCCGGGCCTCCGCAACAAGTACAAATAAATTCGAGGACCCAATATTCGGGTCCGTTCAGTCGAGTGTCAAGCGTGCGCTCGATGAGTCGCGCGCCTTGTACTTAGCGATAGAGCACCTACTTACGTAAAGTTATTGACAAACTTTATTCGTGTTTTAATTATGAGTACCAAGAAGAAAGCTAGAAAGTACTGCATAGAATTCGGCTGTTTGAATAGTGATAGAAATTACGAATTGTCATTCTTTACGTTTCCAAAGGATAGATAGATAGATAGATAGATAGATAACTCTTTATTGTACACCACATAGAACAAAAAATACAATAATAACTAAAACATTTATACAAAATAAATGGGACAATGGGCGATCTTATCGCTAAAAAGCGATCTCTTCCAGACAACCTTTGGATGGAAAGGAATTAATATTTTGTATTGTTTATATTGAAAGGTAATAAATTGTAATACCTATAATAGGTCCTAGTTATGTAGTTAGATATTGATATTTTTTTATTACGTAGGTTCCTATAGTTTTATGTTATTTCATTTGTGTTCCATAACGAAGCTACGCATATTTAAGGTTTTTCCGCGCAGAAATAAAGTCGTTTATTAAATCGATCAACGTAATTTTATAATTGATTATAGTAGGTATTGTTGATCGGAAAATGAATTACTGTGCTGACTTAGTAAGTAGCCTACAACTAATTAGGAATTTATATAATATATGTCTCGTATAATACCTACCTACTTTTAATACCTTTTATTACGTAGGTAGCAATTTATTTTTCACTCATTAAAAAGCATGGAATTCAGACAGGCACCTTTATTCATCAAAGTGCAATACCTATAGGATATAATCATAATCAACCAACGACACGTAGGTAAGTATCTTACTAAAGTTATCGGCGGTCTGAAAACGGGATAGGTAAGTAGTAAAAATGAGGTAGTAGGTCTATTCTGATAAGAATGTCATTGTATGTAATAGAACTATTTTAATTTATAATAATAAGTAATAACATAATACATTATTACTTATTTATTCTGTTACAATATCTAAGTCATAACATATCACAGAATTAGTACAAGTACCTAGTCATATCTTAATACAACCCTACCGAGCGAAAAAGGGACAGAGCGATTCTGAAACGGTTAGAGCAATGGAAGTTCTCGCGCATTGTGATACGGTGCATTCTAGCCTGCACGCGGTGGGCGAGCGCCTTCTAGGTAAATATAATTGAAAGCTCGCAGCGCCGTGCGAGTTAAATTGCACTTTATAGCGTTGTAGCGAGAGTCGCTACTTATTTAAATGACTTTACACAGTTAGCCTTATGTACTTGTACTATTATTTATTCTGTGCCCGCGTGTGCGTTTAGGCATAGTAGGTACCTAGTACCACTGTAGGCAGGACCTTACGAACGCGGACTGTCGGAACCGGTAAAATGTATTTATTAATTTCTTGGTAGACCAACAGCATTAAATTGATAATAATTACCGGATGATATTTATAGGCCTTCACGGATAGTTTATAAAGTAACTGTAACAAAATAGAACTCGCATATCAATCAACCAATAACTCAAGTAATAGTAAAAAACAACTATAGCACGCACTATAAAACACATTTAGTGCGAGGCTGACGCGGAGAGCTCATCTGCTCCGGACAGTCCGCGCTGCACTGTTAGGTTAGGTCCTTATGTGTTATTCTAGTCTAGAGCATGGGCGTACCCACGGTGGGGCAAGAAATAAAATCCACAGGCACAGACTCTTAGCGAGCTTTGGAAGAGATCATAGATGATTCCCTAGATGTATTACTTATGTCTTTAAAGACATAATTAAATAATCTAGGTGCTTTAAAGCAGCTTTATTCTGAAAGCAATTTACCTGCTTATTCACTACTTACATTTCACCCGCACGTAATGCCTCAAGGCCTTGACTATTTGAAAATAAAAATAAATTATTAAGTATAAAATAAACCGACTGCGGATATAACTAAAATAGGCTTTAGATTCATGATTTTGAAATATAAGTTCGCTGTTTTTTTTTAAATTTATGTTTAGGTATAAGTATCTAATTATCTATACTTCTAATAAAACTGTAACAGGTCCAATTCTGCACATTTAAGTTTTCTTTTACGGAGTCTTCTATATTTTCGATACTGAAGCTAAAACCTACGAATAAATAATAAGTCATATTACTTATTCGTAGGCTAAAACTGTTTTTTTTTGTATGTCTGTCTGTATTTTATCACATCAAGCCGAAAATACTGAATGAATACAAATGAAACTTGGTATGATTTGAGTTCATATCACGAGGTAGGACATAGGATACGACCCTCTCATATGGGTTTACTCTATATAAAAAAAAAGAAAGAAAAAGAAAGAAAAAGAAAGAAAATACATTTATTCAACACACACAAAAATAAAAGATACAAATAATTAGAAAAATTAAGTAGGAACAATAGAAAAGGAAAACAAAGAAAAGGTAAAAGTAGATAGTTAAAGTGGTGATGAATGGGCCTTAACTCAGCATTAGGCTGTTTGCCGAAGGCACGCAGCGCTGGTTTTCAGCTAAAGCCTAGAGGGAGCGGAAAAAATAAACATAAGATTATAAAAAAATAAATTAAATATGAATACATTTATAAATATATATATGTATATATATATATATATATATATATATATATAATAATAATTATTATTATTATTACATATGTATTGTATATGTTCTTATTCGATCTTTGAAAGCAGTAGGGGAGTCCGGGGCTTCAATTAACAGAGGTAAGTATTAATAAGCGAATTTCTAAGAAACTATAAACAGCACTTCATTAGTGATTCCTAAAATTCGTCCCTGTGACAGCGGTCTACAGATTGAGACTCGTCAGTCCAGCTCAGTGCGCCGTGGGAGTGAGTTGTGTGATGTGCGTCTATTTTGGCCAGGTAACGAACATTTTTCACTTTTCGATTTTTTGATTTACGTGTTGAATATTTAATTTCGCCGTAATATTTTTTTTTCTCAGTACCTTGTTTTATTCTTAATAATGTTACATAACTTTACTAACGCTAATGTACACTATTTCGTAATAATTTTTTTTTATTGAAAAGGTGGGTACCTTTTCAATAAAAAATGAGGCCAAAATTAACAAAACATACGGGGCTAGTATTAACATGTTAATTCTTACCCCGTATGTGGGGTTAGTATTAACAGTATATACCTTTGGATTCTATTTTTGGTTCCGTACCCAAAGGGTGCCAACAGGACCCTATTACTAAGCCTACGCTGTCCGTCCGTCTGTCTGTCCATCTATCCTAACTTTAAAAAGCTGTATATTCACCGCGGTACCTAATTATGTATTTGTTTATTTATCTTAAACGTTACAGCATGAGGACTTACAAGCGGAAAACTACTCGAGGCATGACTTTGATGGTGACCTACGAGTCAGCTGCTTTAGAAATAATGGACAAGAAAAGGAACTACAGAGAAGTAGCCACAAAATATCAAATTTGTCACATTTCGCGGTTTTCGCGGTTGAAAAAGAAGATAACAAGAGTTCCAGTAGAAGTAGGCTACAAAAAGACCCGGTTAGTAAATACTTCTGAGCAGGAGAAAAAAATAGCAGATTATTTATTAAAGTGCTCCAATATTTATTTCGGGCTGCTACCTGCGGAAGTAAAAAAAATTGCCTACCAGTGTGCTGTTTTTTACAAAATCCCGAACTTGCCAGAATCGTAGAAGGCTAAAGAAAAGGTGGGTGATGACTGGTTCACGAATTTCATAAAAAGAAATACAATGTTGTCAATTAGAAGGGCGACGTCCTTCAATCGAACAAATGTGCATGCACACCGGAAAAACAATCACTAGAAGAGATAGAAAGTAACAGAAACATAAAAAGAAAAAATCCGCAGAATGAAGACCATGGAAAAAAGCAAGGTAAGGAAAATGATAAAGGAAAAATAGTTAAAAAGGGGAAACAAAAGGAAAAATCACAAGTGGAAAAGGCAAAGAAAAGGATATTGGAAGAAAGCAGCAACAGTGCAGAAGATGAATATTTCTGTATAATTTGTGGTGTCTCATACAATGAATTATCTGGTGCAGACTGTGTGCAATGCATCTTGTGCAAGCAGTGGGCTCAGTCCAGCTGTATCAGAGGCAATATATCAGGCAACAGAGGCTATTTCATAAATTTGCCAAAATTGTGATTCAGACGATGAATATGATTAAATGAAACATATTGTGATTATATGAAAATGATTCCTAGTAGATTATATTGTTAAGATGTTGATTTTATAATGAATCTAAGCTTTATTGAGACTGCTTTAGACTATATAGGTAGGTTATATAAAGACTGCTACGTTTAAGAATAAGCCGTTTACTACCTCATTTAAGGTGATTATAATATTATTATTCGATAACAAACATAAGTCTGATTAAACTACTTAAAAGACTGTTAACTTAATAATAACAGTAAAAATGGTTTATAATTAGAAATTATTTAAAGATTTGTTGATTTTTGTTCTTCTACGAAGAGGTTTTCTTTGAGTTTTTGTTTCTATTCATTGATATAGCTGAAATATTGTTGTTAAACGGAGTGTTAGAACTTTAAAGCATAATGTTAATTATTTTTCCACTAAGTGAACATTGTGATTATTGAAAACTAACGTGTCCTTCAATAATATAACAGTAAAAGTAACTGTTAATAAGAAATTATTCAGATATTTGTTGATTTTTGTTATTATCTAAAGAGATTTTGATTGGGTTTCTATGTATATATACATATATCGTTGTTGCAGGGACAAAGTGCTGTATTGTTTAAGCCTAATGTTAATTGTATTGCTTAATAAAAAAATGACATTGTAATTTTGCGTTTTCTTTAATTATAGAGGAAAATACTTACAATGTTAATTGTTGCCCCTTTTGTTAATACTTACCTCGGAACCGTTAATTGTAGCCCCGATCGCGGGGTAAGTATTAATTTCTGACTTTTCTGAGTAAAATCGTCTTTTTTTAAAAGGTACCAATTTCTTGTCAAATTAAAACCAACGATATGGTTATTGAATAGTTTGGACATCATTTGACATAAAATTATTTCAAAATATTTAGGCGTTTTGAAGCTAGAACTGAAAATATACATTTTGTTAAGTCGCGCCCCGGTCTCCCCTACCAATTTTATAAATATTTTGTAATTCTGATTACATTAAATCATTAGATTTGTGAATATTGTTCGTAAATGATATCTATATTTCGACTCAAGTATTTCAATATTACATTTATGACATATAATGATGTTATACTCGTATTTCATTTTGTAATTTACGTATTCATCGTTTTATATTTCGTAATCAGATTCACTATAGTTTAGGTGTACTGGTAAGATTAACTGAAAATAAATAAATATATTAAATAGGGATTATCAATATTTTATTAATAAAACACAAATTATGGTAAAACTAATAACAAAAGAAAAATATATTATTTTAAAGAATACATTCCAAAAATTAAATAGTTATCAATAAATGAAATAACTGAAAAAAATAAAATATTATTAAGTAGGTATAGGAATTATCAATACTTTATTCTTAACTATGATTAAAACTATGAAGAACTATGAAGAAAAAGGAAATAAAATGAAAGTTTTTCTTTATTGTCAGATATATCATAAAAGTACGACAATAATACGTTAAAAGTAGGAGAAAAAAAATTTACTGTTTATTTTCTGTATTTTTTATAAATTAAATAGAAAAAATCGAGAAAAATATTTTAATAAAACAGAAAATAATCAGAAATATCAGTAAACTACGAGAAATATAAAAACGAAATTGAAAATTCTAATCCATTTGGAATAAAAATTCCAAATCCAAGATGGCCACCACCACAAATGGTGGATTAAGTACATTTTTTAATCCCCTAAATATGGGTATCAAATGAAAGGGCTTACATACGGGGTACCATGACTAAAAGTGGACATGAGACGGAATGTGTTTACTGAACATTAATGACCTTCTGAAGCCCGGTACCTTTTGGGTATGCTGATGACAGTACTGTAGTTGAGAGATACACTTCCAATGCTCAAGTGAACTGTGACGCTGTCCAGTTTCAGAGAGAGGCTATAGTAGACCGTTTGAATTTAGCCTTAGAAGACGTGTCCGATTGGGGCAATGCTAACCTGGTTAAGTTTAATGCTACTATAACGCATGCGTGTCTGTTTTCTACTAAAAAGAGTCCCCTAAACCGATTTCCGTATTTCCAAAGTGTAACAATACCAATAGGCGACCATCTGGAGCTTTTGGGTGTCAAACTCACATCAAACCTGAATTTTGGGTCTTATATTGAATCCAAAGCCAAGGCAGCTGCAAAAAACTTGGTATTTTATCTAAGGTTAGGCGGTACTTCAGCTTTTTAATCTTTATCAAGCACAGGTCCAATCTTGTATGGAGTACTACCGCCACCTCTGGGACGGTTCTGCCAAGTATCAGGCTCATTCAGATGACACTCTGGTAAAGACTAAGCTTCAAAGTCTGGCGCATCGACGTGAGGTAGCAAGCCTGTCGGTATTCTACAGATTGCACTATGGAGAGTGTGCACAAGAACTGCACAACCTAATTCCCCCATCACCTTTCCATTACCGTACGACTAGTCGATCAGCAAAGCGCCACCCTTTTATGGTTGAAATACCTCGCACAAGAATTCATTCATTTATTATAAGAACTGCAAAGGAGTGGAATGCCCTGCCCTCGTCAGTGTTTCCGGTAAATTATAACCCAGGTATGTTCAAGTCAAGAGTGTATAGGTATCTACTAAGCAAGCGTGCTACACCTACGAACACATCATCGCTTTCCATTAGGTGAGATCGTGGTCAAACGAATGCTAAATAAGAAAAAAAAAAACCTCTTAATATGATACTTAAAAAAACAATAAATGAAAAATATTTAGAAGATGGCTGCCGAACAAAAGTGCAGGTTGGCATAGAAATCGTACTTCTGATCTGACAGACCAGTTGCACTCCGCAACATGTACAAATATTGTAACTATACTTCGAGGCCGCAATATTGGGGTTTATTCACTAGGGAGGGTGTCAAGCGAGCGCTCGATGAGTCGTGCGCCGTGTGCGCAATACCTAAATTAGTAAAAACTCACGTAAAAATTTTGACAAATTTTATTGGTTTTTATAAGCTTTTATTTAACTTCACTTGTATGTATGTATCGATGTATCTGAATAGAAGCGAAAAATATGTGTTTTTTTTTGTATTTTGAGCTTTTCATTCTTGGAATATATTTTTTTGAAAATTTCGCTTTTTTTTTCGCATTTACCACTTTTAAGAGGTAAAAGCGAAAATTTTGCTAAAATTGTTGATAATTGGCATTACAATTGTTTAAGTAGAATTGGGGCCCTGGAATCTAGCAATTCAAATTGCGGGCACTTCCCGATTAGCTATCCGGCTGAAACTTTCAGGGTAGCTCACAAACCGATGACGAAGCAAAAAAATATTTAATAAGGCAAAATGTGAAAATGCAAGAAAAAATAAATAAGATACATTGTTTTTTTTTGCTAACTGTACTACCCGAAAGATTTAAAATTCGCTGCAATTATTGCGAGTGCTTCTAATCGCAGACGACTAATTAGGTAATATTATCTGTGTGTTTTACTAACATTAATCAAAACTTGTAAATTAAACAAAAAAAAGAGTATGAGGAGGTTTCAATGAGTCCTGTCACACACATGTTTACGTTGTATTTTAGAACTACCTACCTAGCTACTTAAGCATTTTAGATTATCGTGTTGTTAACAAATTAAATTTGATTTATATTTTATTGAATTAGGTAGACCCAGTTTAAAATAAATTTAACGTTTAACGTTTGATACAAAAAGCGCGGGAAACGTCGAATGAGGCAGTCGTTTCTTTTCACTTATAATTTATTTTCGTGTTTGATTGATTTATGGATCAGTAGAGTATTTTAGTGTAAATAATATTGCCAACAAGGTTCGCACTGCATTCTCAAATAATGATTCAACCGGTCTGTTTACTTCTTCAAATGCTGCAGAAATTTGATCCAAATTCGGAAGTTTCTCGAGTGTTTTTACAAAAGTTTTTTTCCTTTTCTAAAGAGTGCAAAAGTCGTGTTACCGCCACTTATTGTGTGAAGAAACAATGGCGTCAATTCTGTTGTTCACTCACTAAAACTAAACTACACTAAAACTAAATTTAGTGTAGAGATTCGTAAAACCTATTTCATCATTTTTTTTAAATGTGCAGGAGAGAAAGAAAAAATGTTGCATTGTGCACGGCTGAAAGCGGGGAACGGGTGGGGGAATTAGGGGGAGGTAAGGGCGATTAGGGGAGGGTGGGGTAATACAAAAAAAAAGTGAAAGGAGGTAAGGGTAATTTAGTACCATCACATTTTCCCAACCTAAGAAGTGAAGTTTTCGAAACTTATTCTCCTTTCCCGTCACTTTTTATTAACTTCCCCCTCCACTCACTTCCCCCACACTCCTCTCACTTCCCCTACCTTGTCCGACTTTCTCCACAAACCCCTCACATTTTTTCATCTTCCCCACCCTCCCCCACCAGTGCCTCCTTCCCCACCCCCGGCCGTGCACAACACAACACCCGCTCTCCCAAGTACCTTAGTTCCGTCGCAGAACTTAAATTTAGTCGGAAAGCTAAATTTAGGCTAGTTTAGTGAGTTTGTAACAAAATAATCTGTTTGACAGGACTAAACTTAAATTTAACGTAGTTTAGTCTAGTTGTGAACAATAGAATCGACACCAATATGTGTTTTTTAGAACGAGGATATCTAACAAAACATTTGGGAGAATCGTAGCTTCCAAACGAATGGTCCGCTTTAACTGTGTGTTTTTTATATTTGAAAGCTGAGGTAAACGAGATGGTTCTTAGTTATAATGGGAGGGAGGAGGGAGGATGGGATGGGGGTTTAGGATCGTTGATCTCAAACAAATGGACCGATTTTGATGCGGTTTTTTATGTTTGAAACTGATGTGATCGGGATGGTTCTTAGCTATATGGGACGAGAAAAGGGGGGAGTTTCGAGAAAAAGGGGGTGAGAATCGTATCTTTCAAACCGAATAGACCAATTTAACTGCGGGTTTTTGTTTCAAAGCTGAGGTAAACAAGATGGTTCTTAGCTATAATGGGGCTTTATACTCGCTACGCTTCGGTCGTGTCTTCGTCTTCTAACCTATCACGACCATGTTGGATCGCCACTGAAGGTTGTTAACACAGGTAGGTAGGTACCTATATTGGTACTTTTGGTACTGGAATAACTCAAAGGATCATTATATCCCAGAAAAACTACCACGCGAGCAACGCTGCGGGCACAGCTATAGGAAATAATAACGTAAAAGTCTGTACACAGAAGATAATTTTAAAAAATTGGACTGAGCTACTGAACAATAAAAAAAAACATTTTTATAATTCGTGTCTGTCTGTTTGTATGTCTGTATGTTTGTTCGCGCATCACGTAAAAACTATTAGACCGATTGCGATGCAGTTTTCAGTGTTGGATAGCTTAGGGTTTGACCAAGACCTGGGATACTTGGTATCATAATCCAATGATTAGATGCCGAGCAATCGATAAAAAACTTTTTAACGGCTGAAGGAATTTTGATCAAATGTTTATTTTAGGTCTTGGAATAGCACATAGAGTACTTTTAACCTAGAGAAATGACCACGCGAGCGAAGCCGCGGGCACAGCTAGTCTAAAATAATAGAAATAATGTCTTCTCTACTCCATACAACGATGCAGAAGAAATCCACAATCAATAATGAATATATCATTATTTTCGTTAACATCAAAATCGATGAGTGTCATAATATTGTCATATAATGACTTTTTTGTTGTTTTTCTCATGCCATCATTATCAAATAGTGCTGTTGGATATGGACTCAATTCATATTTAAGATATTCTTCAAGATTACTTTCAAATTGCTTGCTGACTGTGATTCTTTGTAAGAGTAATAATGGATCAACTGAAACTTTACAATCATTAATTTTGACAGATCTATATCTATCTTCTATCTATATACTATATTAAAACTGTAATATCTATCTATACTATAATAAAACTGTAACTGGGCAAAATCTGTACACTAAATATTTTTTGAAAATTTTGATTGAGATGAACTTCAAAATCGATATGGAGTGCAAAAAGGTTTATTTTTTATTTTTTGTCTGTCTGTCTGTCTGTCTGTCTGTCTCTTTGAACACGCATCACGCAGAAACCACCCGACGGATTTTGATGCAACTTGGCACAATCATAGCTTATGTTATGGATTAACATTTAGAATACTTTTTATCCCAAAAAAAAACAATGCTTCCCGCAGAAAGGGGTTTAAAGTTATTTAAAAAAACACATATCACGCTGAAACTACCGTACGGATTTTGAAGTAACTTGGCACAGTCAAAGTTTATAGTATGTGTTAAAATGAATGCTAAATGTACTTTTAATCACGTATAAATACGGGTTTCCTGCGGGACATGAGTCTAAAGTTATGTTAATTTGAAAGGAATAATAATTGCACATCCGTTTATAAAACGGTACCGTGAATTCGGCTCCTATGCCACAAGTCAGAGTGGCACAGTGGAAGCGGTGCCTGGCTTACAACCCAGAGGCACATGGATCGAATCCATGCGCTGCTATGAATGTTTTGCCTCAATATTTATAAGCATTTACATATTTTGTGCCTTTTTTTACATTTTCTTTGATTTTTTTAAGACTTATGTAATTTCCTGAAGTAAACCGTCAAGTTTTGTTTCAAAACAATATATATAATGGGATCTATCCAAACGAATGGTCCTACTTAGGTGCGCTTTTTTATGTTTGCAAGCTGAGGTAATCGAGATGGTATAGTACGAGTTTGGTACGAGTATAAATAGCACAATGGCATCAACAACTCAAGCGAATAAATCAAAGGCATCAAAGTTCTCCCTCCGATTTAACTAGATGGCGCTGATTGACCTTAAAACAGGCAATCATTTCATTCCTGCAACCAAGGGTGCCGCTAAATTCAAATATTTCACGTGTTTCGGATTCGGCCCTCACTAACACGACCTCCAGGGGCCTAATTCTCTAATTTTAAGACACCAATTCCTCGCTGCCTGGGTCATACTCGCAATATCCAGCACCAGGGCTTTCAAATACGTCCATCTTCAAACACCAGGGCGAAAAACCAGGGTTTAAAATACTTTCAAGTGCTCTCTGTAGAAACAGATTAAAGCCTTGAAAGTAGAAAATACTTGCATAGGAAATTGATTTTTGCCGTCATATAAATAAGGAGAACAATCGTGTTTGCAAAATAAAGGTACTTGGAAGCCTTGAAAGTAGAAAATACTTGCATAGCAAATTGATCTTTGTCTCTATATTTAAAAGGAGCACTATCGCGTGTGTGAAAAAGTACTCTGAAGCCGTGAAATTGTTTGTTTGTTTGTCGTATGAGGTAGTGCTGGCCTCTGATGTCAGAGTTTGTCAGGCCGCCCGAGGGCCTCTGACATGGCTTAACGACTGCTATTAACCAATAACAGCCGGGACCGACAGCTTAACGTGCCCTCCGAAGCACGGAGCGATGGAAAACCGCACATAACTTCGAAAAGTCATTGGTGCGGGTGCCTAGGTTTTGAACCCGGTAACGTTGGATTCTAAATTGCACTATAGAACCATTAGGCCACCATCGCTCTTTTGAAATGAAAGTAAAAAATACTTGCATAGGAAATCGATCCGTGGGTATGCATAAATAAAGACCACAATTGCTTTTGCGTAAAAAATACTTCGAAGCGTTGCAAGTTTTCTGAGTATGTATATACATTATATATACTACGTTTTTTTATTGTTTCTTCCATTGAGATATTATAATGTACTACCTACGTACCTACATAATTATATAATTATATCGGAGGTTTCTTCATAATGTCTTACTGGCAAAATGGTTAGTTGTCGGTATTGAAATGTGTACATACAGAGGTAGGTACATGTATTGTTCTTCACAGAGAAAGTATAGAAAACTTTTAATTTTTCAAATCAATCCTTATATCGTGTTGAAAAAGCTCAAAAAGTAGGTAGGTAGGGTAGGTAATTATTAAGAGCCAGTTAAAGTGCCAGTAATTACGTCTTTCTGTGAAACATCATAAAAACTAATTTGTACTAAGAACACAATGTTTCGTTGCATTAAAATTTGTTCGTATGGACCTCATAATAATGACCTACCCTTGATGCCCTATCCAATTTACCTCACCATCTTAATTACTCTCTAATCTGTGCCACCTTACCTTCGGAGATAATTTTCTATACTCAATAACAAGACGTTCATGATAAAAAGTTACCTCATATAAACTTTTAAACTAGATGGCGTTGTCTACCCTTAACGCAAGATGTTTGTTACGAAGTGGTTTGAACGTTGAATGAACTCGAGCAAAACGTTTTCTTCTTTATTTACTTTATGGTCCTTAGAGGCTCTTAAAACGTATTTAGATGTTTTTTGTGTTTTTTTTATAGAATAAGTCGACTTCAGTTGTAAAACGCGCAGCGAAATTAAGAGAATTATTTATAACAAAATAGTAACTTATTAATTCAAAAAATAAATTTAACTCATTCATGTCATGAATCTTTCATTATAAAAACCAGGGTTCAAAATACTTTCAAGTGCTTTGTAAACCGAAGCCTTGAAAGTAGAAAATACTTGCATGAGAAATTGATCTTCGTGTCCATATAAATAAGGAGCACAAACGTGTTTGCGAAAAGTACTTGGAAGCGTGGAATAAAAGTAAAAAATACTTGCATAGGAAATTGACCCGTGCGCCTATGTAAATAAAGAGCACAATTGCGTTTGTTTAAAAAAACTTCGAAGCCTTGCAAGTTTTTTGAGCGATGTATCGGCCACCTAGCTTCTTGTGACCCGGCTGGCCGAGTGCGGCCGAACTCAGCCGAAGCCATGCCGAACCCGCCACCAAGTATGTAGGAGCGGACGGGTTAAAAGAGCGAGTTGGTGACTAAAATACTTTGAAAGTCTTGCAAGTATTGCGGGTACGCACCAGGGCGGCGTACTTACAAGTCAAAACCTGGTTTAAAAACCTGGTCGTGTAAATACCCACCTTCCCTAATTCCACGCAGGTGGCGTGGAATTGGCGTGAGTGGTCATACAGAATCCAGGCCCTGCTCCTGATTTAAAAACTGGGGTACTTGGTATCTTAGGCCTTACACGCACTGCCTTGCAGTGGAACGCGGTGCGTTTATTCTAGCGTTTATTTCACATTGTATTATATGCGTTTATTTCATATTTTATTATATGCGTTTATTTCATTGCAATACGTGCACTTCTATGAAGTGTCATAGAAGTGCAAGTGTGTTATAACGCATATTCTGTGAAGTATGGAGTGCCGTACTTCACAGAATATGCGTTATAAAAAGGCAAGGCAGTGCCTTATTCCGATGATTAGATGCCGAGCAATCGATAAAAAACTGTTTGACGGCTGTACGAATTTTGAAGAAATGTAGTATAATATTGTACTTACTTGTGTAATATTGTACTGGTGGTGGTTTGGCTTTTTGTCCTGAAATAAAACGTGTGGGCTACTTTTAAATGAAATGACCACGCGGGCAAAGCCGCGGGCACAGCTAGTACTATAATAAAACTGTAACTGGGCTAAATCTGTACATTAAATATTTTTTGAAAATTTTAATTGAGATAAACTTCCAAATCATTTTGCAAAAAGTTTATTTTTTGTCTGTCTGTCTGTCTGTCTGTCTGTCTGTCTCTTTGAACACGCATCACGCTGAAACAACCAGACGGATTATGATACAACTTGGCACACTCATAGCTGATGTTATGGATTAACATTTAGAATACTTTATATTCCGAAAAAATAAAGGGTTCCCTCAGGATAAGGGATGAAAGTTATTTAAAAGAACACGTATCACGCTGAAACTACTGGACGGATTTTGATGTAACTGGGCATTGTTAAAGTTTATATTATCTGTTAAAATTTAGAATACTTTTACTCCCGAAAAAATAAAGGATTTTTAATTTATAAGGGTCCAAAGTTTATGTTAAATTAAAGTAATAAACACCCGTTTAAATAATGGTACCAAATTTCGTTGTGCGCTTCACGTAACAAGTGGCCAAGCGGTAACATACGTGGATTTATAATCAGATTTTTTTGCTCCATAATTAAAAGCATTTACATATCTAATGCGTCATTTTTACATTTTTTAACCCCCGTACAAAGAGGCGGGTGTTATAAGTTTAGGGTGTCTATCACTGTATGTGTGTGTGTGTGTGTGTGTGTGTGTGTGTGTTTTTGTTTTTTTTTTGGTTGCAAGCTAATGTGATTGAGATGGTCAACAACTCCAGCGCCAAACAAATCAAAGTTCTGCCTCCAATTTAACTAGATGGCGCTGATTGACCTTAAAACACGCAAGCATTTCATTCACTGCAACCAAGCGTAGGTACCGCTAAATTCAAATATGTGAGCATTTACGAATTCGGCTCAAATTACTTTTCTTTTTTTTTTTACTTTGTAAATTTGTTAGTTTTACCTGAAGTGCATGTTTAAAAAATAAATAAACTAGCGTTTATAAATTACAATCCCTCATAAAAAAACGTCCTCTTGGGGCTGTTTTTATTGGTAAGCAAACTGCTTACTGTTTCACATTTTTAACCCCCGAACAAAGAGATGGGTGTTTATCACTTAGTGCGCGCGCGCGCGTGTGTGTGTGTGTGTGTGTGTGTGTGTGTGTGTGTGTGTGTGTGTGTGTGTGTGTGTGTGTGTGTGTGTCTGTGGCAACGTAGCTCCCAAACGAATGGACCGATTTTGATGCTTTTTTTTGTTTGAAAGCTGATGTGGTCGAGATGTTTGAATGGTTGGGGAATGGGAGGGATAGGGGGAGGTGAGAAAAGAAGGGTGAGAATCGTAGCTTCTAAACGAATGGACCGACTTAGCTGCGGATTTTTATGTTTGAAAGCTGATGTGATCCAGAGGGTTCTTAGATATATAGGGGATGGTGTAGAGGTGAGAAAAGAGGGGGGAGGTGAGAAAAGGGGGTGAGAATCGTAGCTTCCAAACGAATGGACCGATTTAGCTGGGGTTTTTTATGTTTGAAAGCTGGGGTAAACAAGATGGATCTTAGCTATAATGGTGGAATAGGGGAGGGGGGGAAGGGGTGAGGATCGTAGCCTCTTAATTTGAAAACTGATGTGATGGAGATGCTTCTTAGCTATAGTCGGGCTTAATAATAATTATTTTTGTGCTTGTGTACTAACAGAACTGTCACAGCCGTGCGTGAGGGCGAGCAACGTGAGTCACTGACGAGTTGAGTTCGGGTATACTCTCGAATTTAAGATTTAGCGAGGCGTAATTTGAAAATATATATTTGCGTTGTGTGGAGGTCCACACAACGCTACTACAATGCAACACATAGATTCTCAAGGCATCAGGCGTTTTAGACTCTTTAGCATAAAGAGTCTAAAACGGGTATATATTAGAGTTCGATTATAGCACAATGGAGTATCTCCTACTTCCTTAACACGGGTGTAAGTATTTTTATTGTAGGACCTCTACACTAGAGAGCGTAGTATCTGTACTTATAATAAAGCATTGTGAACAAAACAGTCTGTACAAAGAAGATAATAAAGGTTTGATTTAAAAACTGGGTAACTTGGTACGAGTATCTTAGAGCTTGGCGCGCACTGCCTTGCGGTGGAACGCTGTGCGTTTATTCTACCGTTTATTTCATATTGTATTATATGCGTTTATTTCACCGCAATACGTGAACTCCTATGACACTCCGTACTTCACAGAAAATGCTTTATAAAAACGCAAGGCAGTGCGCGCTAGCCTTATGCCGATGATTAGATGCCGAGCAATCGATAAAAAACTACTTAACGGCTGAACGAATTTTGAAGAAATGTACTTGGTATAATATTGTACTTTGTATGTCGGAAATCGATGCTGCTGACTGCAGTATCGGTGACGCGGCTCCTTCTCGATCCTTATTCTCCATAATGATAACAATTTGTTCGTAATATTGATCATTTAATTTTAAGCACTTTGTTGTAATTTTAAACACTTAACAATCAAACTATTTAACAAATCATTTAAAATATATAAATTCACTGTGATTCAGGCGCGAACGTTTCACTTTTAAGACGAGTGGTCGGTCAGAAGTCCGAACGAAGACTGGCCGCACGCTGAGCTGAGGGCGCCTCCGCGCCCTTTTTTCCCGCCAACGCGCGCCGTCGTCACGCCACCCGCCGCCTGATTCACGGAGCGGAAGGGACCAAAGTAGTCTCACGAATCGTTTCACGACCGTTGTAGACGTCAGCATCTAGTGCGCCGACATGTAGGTACTTTTGGTCCTGGAATAACACGTGTGGGCTACTTTTAAATGAAACGACCAAGCGGGCAAAGCTGCGGGCACAGCTAGTTACAAAATATAAATCTATGGTCTATAATTTGTTTATTAACTACTAAAAAATACAACTAGTACCACAGAATAAATAATAGCACTCTAACAAGTACAGCACTCTACAATACAGGTACGAAACATGAAACAGTGGGACAACCCGCATGTCATGGAAGTGCAATTGTTCTTGCCCACTAACGAATGGCAGCGTGCCCTACCATGCTGGTGGCATTGCCCCGTTGAACTGCAATGCTGATTTGATGAGCTAATTTCGATTTCTCGGGGTGCTTAAAAATATCTATCTATTACTATATCTATTTATTATAAAATATCTATTCAAGATGGCGGACATGTTTTTTATTAGTAAAGTTATATGGGTGTCATTTACAAGGTTTCTCAGGGTGGTTTCCAGTAGGGTGGCAATATATCTGACATTGCGCACTACAGCATGCATACTGCGCGTGCGCGTCGCGGTAAGCGACTGGTTATCGAAAGTGACATCCATTTGCAAATCGAAGACGGCGGACATGATTTAATTTTAATAAAATGATTGGGTGTCGTTTTCTAGCTCGCTCCGAATTTAAAAAAAAAAAAGAAAACGCTCCCCGGAAATCTTGAAAATTAAGTAACATCCATATCATAGTTACTGAAATAAAAAATGTCCGCCATTTTGGATTCCAAACCAAAATGGATGTAATATTTCTTTTGTATTTCTATCGATCTTGCGTTATCAGTTTTAAGCAAATATCAAACATTAGGACTGTCTGTGTTCACCATCCCTAGCGCTCTATGGACAAACATAGAGCGCTAGGCATATAAAAAAACTGCGTGCATACATAATTTCACTAGTGTGTAGAGTAGAAATCACGAATTTGATTTTTGTATGGAAAGCCTCCGAGTGTCAACGCTGTGTTTTTGGGACACCTATATACAGGATGTTTTAACACTGTCGGATCAAAATGGGGTGTGAGATAGAACACCACAACGCCTATCGATTTAGCCCCTATGTATTTTCAGTGATTTAGAATAGTTTAGGAGTTACGGGATATTTTTTTAGCCCAACTCCAGATTTCATAAGAAATTTAGTAATTATGACCAAACTATTACCACAAACGTTGTGTTTTTTTTTGCGTGGGTAGTATAATAATGGACCCTTTAAAATACAGTAATACTACTGCATTAAATTTTTTAGATTCTGTGAAAAATACAAAACAAATGAAATGTGTATCTCATACAAAAATTGTCTTCAATGTTTGTAGGGCTATAATTTTGAATCGTAACAATATATTGTTTTAGTTCATATCTCATAAACTTTTCCGATTCAATAGCTATAAGTCATCAATATATTTAGTTGGCCTAAACTTAAGACAACACAGAAAAAAGTGACATCAAAAGTGGAAATGACATTTTTGTTTAAGGTAAAAATTTCAATGGTTAAGTTTTTTCACAATATCTAAAAATTGTAACAATGAGGCAATTATTTATTTTAAAATACCCATTATATTATACTACCTATACAAAAAAAAACACACAACGTTAGTGCTCTTAATTTAGTCACAATTACTAAATTTCTAATGAAAACTGGAATGAGCTAAAAAAAAAAAAAGACCTGTAACTCCTAAACTATTACATATCGCTATACATACGTAACATTACATTGATAGGCCTAAAGGTGCTCTAGCTTACCCTACTTTTTGATCCATCAGTGGTAAGACACTATTTATGATATTATACTACTACCTGCGGCCCGTGGTTTTACCTGCGTGGATAATGATGATGATGATGAAAGTATTCTATGTGCTATTTTAGGATCTAAAGTATCTATGTACAAAATTGCATCAAAATCGGTTCAGCCAATAACATTGGATTTTCAAATCATCTTTGGACCACCTTAATCCGTCCTGGTCGAAAAAATTATAAAGGTATTTATTAATTTTACATTGTTAACCTAAGTACCAAATTTCATGTCTCTAAAACAGCAAAACACAGTTTTTTCATATAAACTTTCAATCGCCATTAGACGCTCTTAATTCATCCCTGTCGCAAAATCCTTTCTTGGTTGACGTCTACTACCTTTAAACTACCTACATTATATCTACCTGCCTAATTTTAGTTTCATAGGTTAAGTAGTTTTTAAGATTTCGTGTATAATCAGTGCGTGGTATTTCGCTTTTATATTGTACTAGCTGCGCCCCGCAGCTTTTCTCACAAGTACACTTATCGGGGACAAAAAGGATCCTAAGGTCTCTATAGTTTACACTTTACAGCATTTACACCGAAATGTCAATAAATTCGGCCAGGCCGAAATCGCGTGAAAGCTCGTCAAAAAACAAACCAACAAACAAACAGTCAACGTTCGTCCCTTTTTGATATTAGTGGGGGTAAAAATTTATATTCATGAGATTCAATGGAATTAGACGTTAGATACTTTGTAGAAATCTAAGTTAGAAACTCTCTTTATCCACCCTTATTTTTGCTTAGCTAAAAACATGGGTATAATAGCACTAAATAACATTATGACCTTGGCAAACCCGTAACAGTTGGCCGCGTTTTTTTTTTTTTTTTTTTTTTTAATTATTTTTGCCAAGAAATGCACAAGAAAGTTGAATACTTTTTTAGGAAATGTGTTTTTGGTGCACTTTTCTTTATTTGTAATTTATTTTTTATGTGAAATCACTGCATAAACAGTTTTTTTTTTCTAAATTTAATCGCACCGACTCTTGCAGTAAATGTTCATTTGCGTGTGGCGGGAGGAACGAACACTGAGTGAAATTTTTCACTCTTTTATGTAAGTGGAAGTATGTACGAAGCATCTACTAGGTATCTTGTTGTACTTATAAAATCTATGCTTGCAGATTTCGACCACGAGATACTCCTCCTTCTGTTTTCATCTATTTTAACGAGTAGGTGAGTGTTATTAAATGAATAGATACTGAATTATTAAAAAAAACATAATTATAACGTACCTAATAGTTAATAAAAAATGCAAATTATTAAGACTTATATATTATATTTATCAACAATTTATAAACTTTGTACGGCGTGTTTTTAATCGGGACTACAGGTTGACCTCGAATGTTACCTCTATCTCGAAAATGGTTCAAGATATAACAAAATATGTTTAATCAAAAGTTGTAGAGAATTTAATCATAAACAATATTTATATACAAATTGCATAAGACCCATCGTAAACGAGATATTTGCAATATATGTGTAATAAATCGATTCTTTGCCCTTTTAATATCTGTAGTCGCAGACATCCTATGATAGGGTAGGTTTTGAGATAAGTTTTGAGATAAGTTTTAGGGTGCCAAAATAAAGGTATATACAAGTTTATAGCTGACATTTCTCATCCCGAGGTGAAATCCCTAATGTTCCTAGACTAGTATAGTGTAACGAGGAGAAAACGGCCGATTTGACGCACGCGGTGCGGGGGCCTGGCGGCAGGAGTGGTTTTGAAAAGAACGCTACGAGCGAGATTCGCGCCTGAAGTATCTACCTACGAATAAATAATGAGTCAGGAACTCTAATTCAGAACAAATGTCACAATAAAAGTGCCCCTACGTAAGATTCAAAGTACGAATCACTTCCGAGGTTACAAATATACATGCTTGGTGATTGGTTTAAATTCAGAACGAAAGCAGGGATTGGTTCACGCGCGTAATGCAATGTCTGCTATGACAGCTGAGTCATAGCGGCGTGGACGATGTTATGCAATAAGTGGACCGGACCAAGTCAGTAATAAAACAATAATACTGTACAATGTTTTTTTTTTGGCTCACTTTTTACAATTCATTAAATTCTTTGTCCCACGAAATACAATTAATTTATTAAGTTTTTGTCCAGAAGACATTAAAAGAGAATCTTTCTTCGCAATGTAGTGAAGACGGATTCTGAGAAATTTAAAACGGAATGTCCTCCTGTCAGCCTGTGAATTTAGAGCTGAGGTTCAAGTTCAGTAATTTTTTTTTATATATTTCCATAAACTGTCAGGCGTTTGGGTTATTGTTGCAACGGCCGTGGTTGCGGATCATTCCAAAAACAACTCAATATGATCTTGACTTAATATGGTTAAATAAATTTCTATATTTGTAACTCTACTAGCCGTGCAAAAAGTAATTTAAAACTTGAAATACATATGAGGAGTCCTAGAAGTCACACTACCAAGTCACTGGTTTCAAAGAGTTAGTATATGTTGTTACTCTTTGTCCATTTACTGTTCGAGTTTTTTTTGACTGTATATTGATTTAGAGACCTTTAATATATTTTTCGCTTTGATCCAAAACGTCATGTAGTTTTTCTTTTTCTACCACTGAAAAAGAAAATCGGTCTTGAATTTAGTATGTCGAAAAGGTTGTTAAACGTTTCTAAAAAGCTAACAGTTGCATCTGTTTCTTGAAAATCAGGCATGTTTAACAGTTGCGAACCAAACTTAATCGCATCAGTTACACTTTGACTTAAGGTTTGAATCGCTAGTTTCACGTTCATGATATTATTTCGGAAGTATAGATGCCGATTTGACAATTTATTCCCAAAATGCAATCCAACGATATCTTGAACATTTTTCAGTTTCTGCAAATGTGCCCACTCAATTTTTTTTCTTGTTTTTAGCTACGAGTGTCTTTTTCCTCTAATGTGTTACGCACAAGTTTTTGAATTGTTTGTGTCTTCAAAATTGCAACCCAACATCTTAGCCGTAGCGATGTTAGATGCACAGCCATCAAAGATCAAAGTAACTTTTGACTTTTTCCTTTTAAGGGCTAAAACTATATCGTCCGAAAAAACATTCAATGCAGTATTTTCTGTAGTATCGCCAAATCCATTTTTCTTCAATTGGGATAAAATATTTTAAGTGAAATATCCTTCATAGTTAATCTTTTATTTGGGCGTTGTAGATTTCTGATCTGTGATAGTCGTTATACTGCCAAAATAGTTTTTTTTCTTAGTTTTTGCTTTAAAATGTGTGTTTTAGGAGTATTCAGAGCAGATTCAATATCTGACGATGGTATATTTATCGGGGTAACGCATGATTCTCTTTCTTCAAAACTAAAGACTTCGGTTGAAATAAGATTATTTTTTAATTTTGTTTTTCTTGGTTCTTTTTCTTGGTTGGTAAGGTTATTTTCAGGAGAATAATATCTACACTGAATGTAATGACGGTGTTGTTTTCAGGAGAATAATATCAACACTGAATGTAATGACGGTGTTGTCTTCAACATCAGTTCAGATCAGTTTCAAATCTATGAAAGACTGTCTCTAATTGAAATAGATACACATATACAGCTAAAATAAAAATTCCTATCAAACCTAAATATTAAGTGCAAAAAATAATAGTGAAATCTTACAAGTTTTTGTGCCTTATTCCTTGAGGGTTTGCATTATTTGTTTTTTTGAGCAACTCAGGTAAATCAAACACTTCAAAATTTCCAGAAGGTGAATTTTTATTAGCCTGAAAAATTAAACGTGCTTTAATTCGATCAAACTATGAACTGTTTTTTTAATGCTATTGTTATTCCCATGAGTCGAAAAAGCCGAACCTATATTACATACCAACTGTAATCGTTCATTACTGTTTATTTGCTCATTTTGTTTAGTATTCTCCTAAATCTGTTGACTGATGACGCGCTGGACACGACTTTTAAGCCCCACCTACTTGGGCACGACTTTTGTTGGGTCATTTTATTAACGCTGTTACGTTTCCTGACTTATTACTTATTCGTAGGTATCTGCACGTAAAAATACGAGAAAGAGAGGTTGATTTCTGCAAGTAGGAAGCCATTACCACAAATAGATTGGACCAAAGAGTATAGAAGTAGGTAATTTAAGTATATATTAAGATTGGACTCTTTAGTCCAATCTTTTCGACTGAAAATTCGAAATGAGGGCAAGTATCTCTCATTCCGAGATACTTGCCCTCACTACTTTTGACTGTCAAATTTTCTATGACAATACTGTCTGTAAAGTGTATTTAAGTACTGTGACCGTAGTCTCCACTCTCCACCAAGCAAGTTAAATGTATCTATGTACATATAACTTCCCCTGCATTCGCGATGATGTGACGTTTTCGGCTGTTTCGATAGGCATTTTTTATCCTTTCCAAACTGAATGAAAAACGACCCGAAAGCCTAGTCCATAAAGTCGCTTTTCTGATGTCAAATTTAACTGTCATATCCAAAGCGAACGCTGATCGAAACATATTCAAAAGTACTTTGATAGCTGTCAGCCTCTGTTAGCTGTCATTGCCATTTGCCGTGCACCATCTGGGGCCCGTTCACTTATACGTTCGAGTACGCACGGATCACCCGCGCGTACACTTGAAATCGTTTACGGCGTCGTCGGGCGTTCGCCTGGGTCATCCGAAAAATAGTAGGGGAGGGGAGGAATACTATGAAACTGACACTTTACAGTTGTCAGTTGTATGTGGACGTTCAAAGTCGTTCACTAACTCCTGCCGCCCGATTACATAACTTGGTTACAATCGGATTATCACTTTTTTCATAGCAATTTCGACTCTATCGCAAAGCATTAGTGATATCGATACTGACAATCCGATTGAAGCTAAGTTATGTGGTCGGGCCCCGGATGATCGAGCGATAATCGCACGGATGATTCGAGCGTGTAAGTGAACACAGCCCTGCACGCACAACTAGTGTTCCCAACTTAGGACTTACGCTGCTAGATTTGACTATTTTCATATATAGCACTGAAATCTAATATATGACACCTAGCACTTAATCTAGCACTAAATTGCGATCAATCCGATAATGATTT
Source organism: Alsophila aescularia (assembly GCA_946251855.1). Taxonomy (NCBI): domain Eukaryota; kingdom Metazoa; phylum Arthropoda; class Insecta; order Lepidoptera; family Geometridae; genus Alsophila; species Alsophila aescularia. Next base: position 48,680,539 of record OX276378.1, read on the forward strand.
TCAATAACGCAGAACAGAAAGCAGGCATGTGGGAAGTAACAAAACGCTTTATCTCTATGTTTTGCTACACTTTCACAGCGGATTTCCCGTGAATTAATGACTACATGGGGCGCGTTCCATTCCAATTCACGCCAACTGTGCTAATGAAACTCAGAGCGCTGACAATACCTGTCTTTTGCAAACGTTTGACAATATTAGGATTCAAGGTTATCCGCTGTGCTACCATTACTGTGAGCGTGAATTGGACCGCGCCCAAAGGTGAATTAACACTGCTATCAGCGTTGTTCTTCATACGGCAATTGCCGTAATATACGGCATTCAGACATCTTAGGCATCATAAATACGGTATACGGCAGCTCTTTGATTACCGTATTAAAATATACGGTAATTGACTAAAGTAAACAAAAAATAAACTTATAATGGAACGCACCCTTGTAAACAATAGATAAAGTAGAAGCGCCATGAAAAGATATATCAAATTCAACAAAATGCAACCTTCGGCCCGATTACAGAACTTGGTTACAATCGGATTATCACTTTTTTCGTAGCAATTTCGACTCTATCGCAAGGCATTAGTGGTTGCGATATTGAGAATTCGATTGAAGCCAAGTTATGTGGTCGGGCCGCTTATCTCCGAGATATTAATGTCTAAATCTTTAGTTCCTCATCCTGGTAGGTTTTTCACTTTTATTCGGGTAGGTTCTAGGATGTGTGAGAATCCCCGGAATAATTGTTATTGTACTGTACCTATTGTGATTCTCTCTTTCTATCATTGCTTCTTTGTTTTGCTGTATGTTACGATCTATCAGTGAAAGCTATTTTACGAAGATTTCTTTAAGTTTTGATTGAAAAACAATTCAAAACCTATATGGTGAAGAATAAAAAAAGTAAGTTTAAAAGTAGTACACGCATAGTACATACATAACTTTTTTTTTATTATTATTTAAACCTTCCATGTAAACATTTTGTACAATACGGCATTTTTCTTAGTTTACTCTAAAAATCCGGCAATTTTGAATTTGAAAACTGACTGCTATGTTTGTCCTGTGGCCCAATTACATAACTTGGTTACAATCGGATTATCACTTTTTTCATAGCAAATTCGACTCTATCGCAAGGCATTAGTGGTTGCGATACTGAGAATTCGATTGAAGCCAAGTTATGGAATCGGGCTACTGTTCTAATAACAACCCTTTATTTGTTTTGCTTGTCAATTAATAGCGCACTATCAGTAATTAATTAATAGTTAACATTTTCTCTATAAAGATTATATTATTGTTTAGTGAGTTTGAAAAAATATAAAAAATATCTAAATATATGTTTCATTTAAGAAAAAGGTGAGTTATTTTCTAAATTGTAGAAAAGAGTGGGAGTAAATTAATTATAACCACTACTTGTTAGTGACAAACAAAAACATTTTGTGTGATATTATTATTTTATTTCATATTCAATAAATTTAGCACTATGTTTGGAAATCCACATTAATTTAGCATTTTTTGGATGCGGTTTGGCTAAACTTCATGAAATCGAGTTGGCAACTCTGCGCACAGCGCTGCCGCAGCTTGTCTCAAAAGTTGAATTGAAGTTGAATGATTTTGTTGGGATATTTGGAATTTGAAAGAAATTATAGATGAAAAGAATAAACGAAGTTTTATCAGTTTTTTCACCCAAAAGCAGTATTTACTAATCAGCCATCTATGAAAAACATGCCGGTTGAGCTTAATAGATTATCAGAAGGATGGCTAGAGTTAGAAAGTGACCCAGGATTGTTTACTTTATTACTGGAAGACTTCGGAGTAAAGGGTGTAGAAGTTGAGGAGATCTATGACTTGCACAAGCCTTTGGAGAGCCCGGTGTATGGATTTATCTTCCTGTTCAGGTGGATAGAAGAGAGGCGCTCTCGTAGGAAGTTCGTTGAGCAAATCGAAAGTTATGTGCGTGATGAAGAGACAATCAATAACATATTCTTCGCACAGCAGATGGTACCTAACAGCTGCGCTACTCATGCCTTGCTTTCCATATTGCTGAATTGCCCTAATCTTCATCTGGGTGAGACTTTGAGCAGGCTCAAGGTACTTTTTTTTAATCTCTTACCTTTACTAGCTACTTGTATTATAGGTATCATATCATTACTATAATAAACAATATTGAAATAAAAAAATATATGGTTCAAATAAGAATAAATAATATTAGCTCTATTATTAATTCTTATTTGAAGCTTATATTTTTCTAGTCATCTCAAATTCTAATTATTGTTAAATCATTATTTTTGTACTATAAAAAATGACCCGCGGCTTCGCACGTGTGGTAATTTCTCTAGGTTAAAAGTACTATAAGTACTATTCCAAGGCCTAAAATAACGATATGCTAACATTTGATCAAAATTCCCTTGGCCGTCAAAAAGTTTTCGGCCCATCGGTTTGATACTAAGTGCACCAGTTTTTAAGTCAAACCAAACAAGCTATCCAACAGTGAAAACTACAACGCAATTGGTCCAGTAGTTATTACGCAATGTGCAAACAAACATACAGATAAACAGACAAACAAATAGACAGATACGTATTTTAAAAATGTTTTATTCTGTTCTGTAGCTTATTTTAAGTATCCTAGCACTTTTTCAATTATCTCCTTTGTACAGATTTGTTCATTCCTATTGCTTTAGTATAAATATAGATAAATTATTTTGTTGATTCTTTATCTGAGTAAGTAGAAAATGTTTAATTACAGCATCACACAGTGGGTATGAACCCTGAGAACAAGGGTTGGGCGATTGGCAACACTCCAGAGCTTGCGTGTGCTCACAACTCACATGCAATTCCACAAGCTCGGAAAAAGACTGATAAAAATGCTGGAGTCTCTACAGGCCGCTTCACTGGTCTGTATAATTTATATCTCAATTAGAATAATACAGTGTTTGTTTAACAGATGCACTATCATTAATTTGTACCTACAATCAAATCGGGATATATTATCAAATCTCAATATATATCCTATTATTCCTGCCTCATCTATGGACTATAAATATCGCAAAATCATTCTTTGTTCCTAAAAATGCTATTCTCGTAAGCAGTAGAAATGAAATATCAAAACCATAGAAGTTATGTTTTGGGTGGATATGAAAAATTATCAGTTTTTTCAATTGTGTTTGATTTGTAAAATCTGACAATTGCCCCCAATATTCTGCATTATAAGGTAATGTTTAAAAAAAAACTCCCTCTGACTGGCTCTGAGAGTTTTGTTTTGCAAAGAGTGAGTAGTATACAAACAAAGTAGTTTGAGTTTGGTTTTTGTATGAGCTTGGAGCTGCTGGTAAATAACTGAAACCCATATTCCAGCAGTGGTCAAAAACTAAAACTTCTTGTGTTTGTGCAGGCAGATCCAGAATTATGCTCTGGGACATACACAAGTACCTACACAAAAACTATAACTGCTTGAGTTTGTGCCGGCAAATCCAGAACTATGCTCTGGAAAATACACAAGCACCTACACAAAAACTAAAACTGCTCGAGTTTGTGCAGGCAAATCCAGTACTATGCTCTGGGACATACACAAGCACCTACACAAAAACTAAAACTGCTCGAGTTTGTGCAGGCAAATCCAGAACTATGCTCTGGGACATACACAAGCACCTACACAAAAACTAAAACTGCTCGAGTTTGTGCAGGCAAATCCAGAACTATGCTCTGGGACATACACAAGCACCTACACAAAAACAAAAACTGCTCGAGTTTGTGCAGGCAAATCCAGAACTATGCTCTGGGACATACACAAGCACCTACACAAAAACTAAAACTCCTCGAATTTGTGCCGGCAAATCCAGAACTATGCTCTGGGACATACACAAGCACCTACACAAAAACTAAAACTGCTCGAGTTTGTGCAGGCAAATCCAGAACTATGCTCTGGGACATACACAAGCACCTACACAAAAACAAAAACTGCTCGAGTTTGTGCAGGCAAATCCAGAACTATGCTCTGGGACATACACAAGCACCTACACAAAAACTAAAACTCCTCGAATTTGTGCCGGCAAATCCAGAACTATGCTCTGGGACATACACAAGCACCTACACAAAAACTAAAACTGCTCGATTTTGTGCAGGCAAATCCAGAACTATGCTCTGGGACATACACAAGCACCCACACAAAAACTAAAACTGCTCGAGTTTGTGCAGGCAAATCCAGAACTATGCTCTGGGACATACACAAGCACCTACACAAAAACTAAAACTGCTTGAGTTTGTGCAGGCAAATCCAGAACTATGCTCTGGGACATACACAAGCACCTACACAAAAACTAAAACTGCTCGAGTTTGTGCAGGCAAATCCAGAACTATGCTCTGGGACATACACAAGCACCTACACAAAAACTAAAACTGCATGAGTTTGTGCAGGCAAATCCAGAATTATATTCTGGAAAATACACAAACATCTACTCAAAAACTATAACTGCTTGAGTTTGTGCAGGCAGATCCAGATTTATGTTCTGGAAATACACAAAAATAAAGAGAAAACAGGTGGGAAAAAATCACTGAGGAATGCAATGCTCTTTACTAAAAAAAAATATATGTATTACTCACTTATTTCTTATTTTATCGTCCTTCATCAACATTTATAAGCATTCACTATTAATAAATTTCACAATATGTGTAACAAGAGTATTATTATCTAACCTACAATCTCACTCAATATGTCAGAGACTTAACAATATTGACTGTTATGGAGCACTGCATGTTGATTGCTAGGACTTGATAAATATCTATGGTGATAATATCGCAAGAATAGCAAAAGACAGTCATTCAATATCCACTGTATTTTCCGATATTTATATCACTTACTGTGGTAATCTGCAACTTTCTTGTATAAACTAAATAATATGCAGCGAATATTTAATTTAATTAATTTCAGGTGAAGCATATCACTTCGTAAGCTTTGTTCCTATCAACGGCCACCTGTTTGAACTGGACGGGCTGAAGCCATACCCCACGGACCACGGGCCTTGGGGTAATGATGAAGGCTGGACCGACAAGTTTAGGAGAGTGATGGCGGGAAGACTGGGCAGGGATGCTGGTGAACAAGTACATGATATCAGGTTAGACGGAAGCATAGAGTAACTAACAGACGTTACTACTAATAAATTTTAAGCTTTTAAACTATAGTTATTCAAATGTCAGCCTCAATTAGCTGGTGCCCATTTAGGCAACTAACAATGTGATATGTTTCAGATTTAATTTGATGGCAGTTGTTCCAGACAGAAAGATTGCAATAACTCAACGGTTATCAGCTCTTGAGTTAAACCAAAAGAGGGTCAAAGAAGCCATATCTAAGATTGGAAAACACATGCGTCACTTGCTAGCAAAAAGTAGAGAACTTACCGGTAAATCAATATTTGATTATAATATCAGCTTCAAATAGCTTTAGTACAAAAAATACTAAACTAAAATTGATGTAATTTATGTCAGACCACACTGAAGGACAACCATTCTAAATTAAAAAAAAACTACCAAATAGATTCAGAAATGCAGGAGATATCAGTAAAAGTAAACCGTTAGAGTTAGTGTCATTTTTAGGGTCAGTGATTTTAGTGTAAAGTAGTGCTAATGGAAGTGCTACCGATAAAGAACACATGAACAAAGTGTTCGCCTTATAAGAGACATTAAGAAAAGTGCATATACACACACACACGCACACACACACACACACACACACACACACACACAATACGTATTTGAATAAATGCAAACAAACAACATCAGTATTCTCTAGCTTATATCAATAATAAATAAATCCCGTACGAGAATACGGCTAGGTATCTCGGTATGACGCTTGATGCTAAGCTCCGCTAAAAGCCTTCATCAAGAAGAAAAAATAAGAACTAGAACTAAGATATAAAATAATGTATTGGCTGCTTGGAAGACACTCTTAGCTGTCAATTCTCAACAAACTGTTGTTATACAGGTTGTAGTTTTGCATCCCCTCCATATTTGCAGAGGTAGGTAATACCTACCTCTGCAAATATTTGTGTTCTGTAAGTGGAGTATACCTACTAGGTATACTCCACTTACAGAACACGAATCATTAATAAAAGAAGTAAAAAATAAATAAATTAAAAATAAGTAAAAAAAGATTATAAATAGCGATATGTGTACGCGATCCTAATTTGAAATCACCCAGTGTGGCAAGAGCTTGCCCCCACACACACTAATGAAGCCTTGTCGCCCTTATTGCCTCTTTCACGCACAATACGCGCCGGGCGTGCGGCGGCGCCCCAAGGCTGGCGGCACCCTCAAAGAAAGGCGGCGCGGCGTAAACGGCGTTTAATAAAGGCGGAACGCGCGCGGGTCATTGCCCCGGTCGTTGCCCGAGCAATCAGCTGTTCGATCATACTGCTGCTATAGCTGTTTTTTTTACTCACAGTCGGCAGCGGCACACGCTCGCCGCGATACGCTCGATGCTAAAATGGAGCAATTTTCTAATGTCGAACTTATGGAGATGGTTCATTTGTTTTGATGGTTCATTTGTTTTCTGTTATTCTGTGGCGCGGGCGGCGGGGCGCGGCGCGTCTGTAGGAGCGCGCACACATACCTACCATACATGTGTGTGTGTGTGTGTGTCGTGGGGTCCAAACCAAATGAACCATCTCCATAAGTTCGACATTAGAAAATTGCTCCAAAATAAACTACGATTTATCAATAAAATATTTTATTAAAAATTCCACCTTTAGTTAAATGTAGGAATTAAATAGTATTGTTAGTTGATTAAGGTATACCTATTACAATCGACTCTGCGAATATGGCGGGGATGGAAAACTACAACCTGTATAAGCAAGTCCTAAAGCCAGTTTGGACTTGTGTTATACAGCTGTGGGGCTGCACCAAACAGAGCAATACATTAATTATACAACGATTCCGAAATAAGGTACTTTGGGAAATTGTAAATGCTCCTTGGTATAAAAGAAAGGACAATCACCATCGGGACCTCGAAGTAGAGTTTTCGTCAAAGTTATGAAACAAAAATTGCAGAAGCTCACGTATACAAGCTGAATTTTTCAAGTGGGTGTTCATCTTCATTGTCAAATAAATCCGCCTGAATCCGTTCCCTGTTTTTACCGTTAGGTAAAAATTAAACTCACCGATGAAAGGAAAATCCGATTCGCCAGTGCGAACCGGTTTTATTTTTCTGACAAGAAAATCAACCAAAATGGTTTAGTGCATTCACTTAACCATTTTGGTTGATTTTCTTGTCAAGTTTGTCCCAAAATATCTTTATTTTTATTTCGACTTGAATCTGACGTAGACGTGCCGCGATATTGATGAGATCAACATGGCGGCGCGGCTACGCTCCGGCTTTTTGTCTGTGTGAGACAGTGTTGCAACAGGTAAATGAAAGAGACACCATTAATGACGCGTGGCTGGGCGAAAAAAGGATAAATGATCATGTCTATAAGTATATATACAAGTAGCGATTAATGTTTCGTCTGCTACTGTATATTAGTTTACTTTAAAATATGAATCAGTTTATTAAAATCCAACATTTACCTTAAGTTTGCCGTATATCATTTCTTCCCAGAATTCGATCCTTATTAGCGACACTATCGAATGGTGTAATAATACAGTGTAGTTATTTTTCAAAATCAATGTGTTTGATTCCTGCCTAGGAATATTGATTTTTCATAAATCCAAACATGCAGTTTTAGTTTTCATAAAAATCGGGCCCGAAATTCCTTTGAGTACTTTTCACTATTCCTTATAGTTTCTGATTTAGCCATCCACGCCCACTTGAAAAATTCACCCTGTATAGACTTCCCCGTCATTTTAAATGTCGAGGGAATCCAGCTTCTCGACCACACGGGCGTACTGAGAAGACTAAAAAGAACAGAACTTGACCACCATCTCGTAACGTAGTGGGACGCCCTGTGACCAGGTAGAGTGACGACCTGCGAAAAACGGCTGGCAGAAAATGTATGAGGAGAGCTGAAGACCGAGCTCAGTGGCGAGCATTAGGAGAGGGCAGCAGTAGACAATTATAGGCTGATGATGATGACCAATATCTTACTTTATGAATAAGCAATAATGTGGCCAAGAATGGTGCATACAGATCTTAAACATATCTATTCATTCTAGTCTATACAATTTAAAAGTAATGTAATTTCAGTGATATAACCGTACCACAGTTACACTATATACACATACACTATATATTATATACACTGTTTTCAGAACAAGGTAAACTACCTGATGGTATCGAAAATCCTCTGCACATAGTTCCAGTCAGTGAAGAAATCATACTGAGTACATTAGACGATGTGCAGATTCAGATGTATGACATCGACTATACCATGCCTATCACAATTGAAATAGGTGCTAACGACAGACCACATCAGGACAGAAGTGTTGTTCTAGGTGAGCGGATAAGTTTGAAGCCCTCAGTAAGCAAGGATGAAAGCCACAGAGACATTGCTATCCGGTTCTCGTACTTTGCAGCCATTCTCTTATGCATACTACTTTCATACATTTATTTAATGGTCGACTTTATGTCTTCGTCACGCCCTGGATGTCAATGACTTATTTATACCATACTATAAGTTGCCCGTGCGGTAAATTTTCTGGGATATAATGGTGCAATTGGCGATTTTGTGGAAAGCAACACTGTTGCCGTTTTTGGAATGAAGTCTTGCAACGGAGCGTCGACCGGTCTACAAGATACGACTTGTTGAAACTTGTTGCTTTTGTACTCACAATTTACTTAGGTACTTTTAAAAGTACCAATATACCAAATTTTGACAAACTTCGTTCAGACGTCAAATCGTTTTTATCGATTGCTCGGCTTCTACTCATCGTATTGAGATACCAAGTACATCCGTTTTTAAGCCATACTCTAAAGCTATCCAGCAGTAGAAACCGCATCCAAACGGCCAGTAGTTTTACGTGATACGCGAACATACAGGCAGACACCATTTAAACAAATATTTTACTTTTTATCAGTAGCTTATTTTAAGTTCCGTACTAGTTTTTTTAAATTTTCTTCATTGCGCAGACTTTTTCTTACTTACTGCTTTATTATATGTAGGTATAAAAACATTGTCACGTTGTAACATCAATTCAGCAAGTTGCAGTATCTCATCTGTTAGTTTAGCTTAGAGATAGAGCTAAGCTAGTTTAGCTGAGTTTACATGGCTGAAGCTGTTTTAATTAGTTGATACTCGCAGTAGACACTCCATTATGTATAACTGCCTCACCTACGCTAAACTATCTTAGCTCTAAGTCTGCAACCGCTTTCAGCTCACAAAGGTAAAATTTTTGTAGTCTTAAACTTTTGTTTCAGTTGAACAAATAGAACCAGGTGCATCAGTAAAGTTCATTACCATCACTAGAGAGTCCAGTAATCAAGTTATAGGAGAGGTAAGTACAATTCACACCTAAATCTACTTTATTTCTCCAATTTTTTTCTCAAATGCATTGGAGGAAATGTTTAAGACTCTGGACTGGAAACGTTGCAGGACTTGCAACAGATGTTGGACAGCCTAGCTGCCTAGTCTCAACGCATTGATCTCCGGATGAACTTGGAAAAAACCAAGGTTATGTTCAACGAACATGTTATTCCGGAACCAATAGCTGTTAACGGAACTGCTCTCGAAGTTTTTCAGGAGTATGTTTATCTGGGGCAAACTTTGCAACTAGGTAAAAACAACTTCGAGAGAGAGACCCGCATAAGAACCCCGCATAAGCCCGCTGGGCTGGGCAGCACTTGCGAAACTTCGTCGATTCTTCTCATCGCCAATACCGCAAAGTTTGAAGACAAAAGTCTTCAACCAGTGTGTCCTACCTGTTATGACATACGGATCCGAGTCGTGGACACTCGCGGTACGACTAGTCCACCAATTTAAGGTCACTCAGTGGCTATGGAAAGGGCTATGCTCGGAGTTTCTCTGAAAGATCGTATCCGGAATGAGGTGATCCGCCAGAGAACCAAAGTTGTCGACATAGCCCTTAGGATTAATAAGCTGAACTGGCAGTGGGCTGGTCATATATGTCGAAGGACTGATAACCGTTGGGGTAGACGTGTTCTTGAGTGGAGACCGCGACTCGGTAAACGTAGTGTAGGGCGCCCTCCAGCTAGGTGGAGCGACGATATACGAAAAGTAGCTGGCAGCAGTTGGAAGATAAGAGACAAAGATTGGGCTCAGTGGCGTGTTTTGGGAGAGGCCTATGTCCAGCTTTGGACTGACACGGGCTGATGATGATGACACCTAAATTAGAATTAGAATTGCTAAGCATAATATCATGTCAGTAGTTTACAGTTGAAAATCCATGTACAGAAATGCAAGTGGATATGGAAATGATGACCAAATAAACGGAAAGACAAGCCTTAGAGCCAAATTTAATTTTGATTTGGTTTACTAGTTAAATATATTGATACGAGATGGGGTACGCATAAAATTAATTTATGCCAATTAAACCAAAACTTAACGCAAAAACTACAAAGAAAAATTAAACCAACAAATAACACTACATCACTTTTTAACTTAACTGTACACAATAATCACTTATCCTATCCACTATATATCTTCGACTCGCTTAGCTTATGTTACTCGTTTTGTTGCCAAGTCGAGACTGTGTGTGCTCACTGAGCACACGGCCTACTATAGTTTTTTTAAATTAAAAATTCCCCCTCCTTTTAAATGTAGGAATTGAATAGTATTGTTAGGTGATTACGGTATACCTATTACAATCGACTCTCCAAATATGGCGGGGATGCAAAACAACAGCTTGTATAGGCACGCGCCACATTGCGTCATCAGGATTCTAGAACATTCTAGTACCAACTGGAGACGTCTAGAACCTTCCACTAGGTCCCAATACCATCTAGAAGCTTCTTGAACATTCTAGTTAGATAATTCTAGAACTTTCCATTGATCTACTGTTTTTCTATGAATCGACCGGCGTAACAATATTTTTATTTCAGATTTACCCGACATCAACATCAGCTCTTCTAAAGAGCAACGAGTCCCCAGTGCTGGCTTGCTGCGAGATTGCCCCAGAACAGCCCTTGAAGTATCGGAAGCTGCTGCTGTCGCACTCTGAGCTGAACGCCTTAATGAGCAACATCGTGAGTGAAGTGCAGGCGTGCCAACAGGCGCTCAATGACGAGAATGATAAACGGGATATGTACAAGGTGAACTTTCATCTCTTTTTACACGATTGCCCAAAAAAAGGAGTGTAATGTTTTTAGGATTCATGTTTGTTTGTATGTATGTGAGTTTCTTAATTCCACCATAACTTTTAAATGCCTGAACAGATTTGGGGTGTCTTTAGAATTCTTACATCCCCCCTGAGTAACTTAGGCTATATATTTTTTGAAGAAATTCAATATGGCGGCAATATGGCTCCAAAAAAAACAGCGTTTTTTCCCCTCTAATTTTACAATATGAGTATCAAATTGAAGGCCTTGATAAACACATTCCAACAATATATAATTTATTGGCATAAACTGTTCAATTCGCCTTCAATTTGATACCCATATTTTAGCTTTTAAGTTAGTTAAAATTATTAGTTATGATGGTTGTGCCTTAAAGAAAATATTTATTTACTAGTTGAGCCCTGCGATTTTACTCACAGGTGATGATGATGAAAGTATCATAAGTGTTATTCCAGGACTTAAATTATCTATATACCAAATTTCATCAAAATCCATTCAGCCATTTCAGCACAGGATAAATAGATTTGATGATTGTTAGTTTTCATAAATTTTATTCTTCTTTAAAGCCTGCCTTTTTCATGTTTTTTTGTAGCTATTTGCGAACGTATCTCCATCAATCCTCAGATTCAAAATCAAAACACAGGCAAGCCCATGACCTAGAGAGGGGGGGGGGGGGTGCAAGTTGATATTGTATGGAGGATGGGAAATGTATGAATTGTAGGTACATTCAAAAACACATGAAGCTTTACAGTGGCGTAGCGTGAGTTTCTGCTTCCCGGGGTAGAACCGGAATTTTCCACCCCCTATTTTCTTTTATTCCAAATTTATTTATACATTGAAATGATTAAAAGACGCCAGCAGAGTCATCGCAAAAAAATGTTGAGCTATTTTTGTTAGTGTGGAAAATTATATAGTTCTAATATGTAGTGAAGTATATTGGAAAATAAAAATTAAACGCGAGCGCGAAAATTTTGAGCTATTTCTATCAATGCTGAAATTAATTGATAATAATCAGAATCATATAAAATTAATTGCATGGACAAGCACAAAAGGAGCGAACACGCGAAGCGAGCGCGAAATTTGAGTTATTTCTATCAATATTTTATTTAATATAGTTCTGATAAATGCATATATATGCATATGTATATTTTATATATATAACTATGCACTGTAATGAGTTATAAAAAGCGCGAGCGCAGCGAGCGCGAAAATGTTTAATTGTTTTCTTTCAATGTATAAAACAAAACATAATGGCTAATCATAGGAATATAATGAAAAATACTGTAATAGAGATCGCGAAAATTTTGAACCACGAATACCTGCACAAAATTAAAACATATACTTACTTCAAAATTCCCAATTAGAGCTCTTGACAACTAAAACTCGTAAACAAAGTGCGGAGTCGTTTTGGCGGAAGATGTTTTCGTTCGTTCCTATATTTTTTCATCATTATTGTTTTAAATATTATGTAATTTATTGTATTATACTATTCACAAAAAATAAGTTTTGTTCGGTGAGTTCCCTCCCGCCATTATCTTTGGGTGCTGATATTAGAATTATTATAATGAATGCATGTATATTTTTTACTTATTTTAGAAATGAAATGTTATAGAAAACCGAGGATATATAAACAAAATTGAAAAATTGAATATTTTTTAAATAAGTATTTTATATCCAAAAATAACACCGTTTTTCAAGGTTTTTTTCTAATCAAGCAGCTGTAATTAATAAAATAATTATTTATGTGATATTATTTTCCCTTATCCTTATTGATAATTTCAATGGCTTGTTACAACAGAAACTCAAAACATTATAATCGTAAGCAATCAGCAGGAAGATACGTAAATAGAGCATGGAGACCCGGTTCAACCCGAACTGCAGGTTACCGCTAACTTGTGGATCTCACACGTTAGGCGCTCGTAGGCTTGGACTTGCAAGGGTTTATCAATAGATAGATGTAGTAGCACGGATGGCATACTTGCAATGGAATAAGTCAAATGAAAAATAATCGGTCAAACGACTTGCTTAGGACATTGGTTTCTCTGCATTTGGCTACATTTTTTTGAATCTCTAGGGGGGGAAGCTGAACATTGACATTCCTGTATGCAATAATTTAAGGCTTTGAGGAAGTTTATATTTAAGTTTATTAAATATTTTGATAGCCATAATTTAAGTACTAACGGATATTAGATGTTTCCTTACTTTAGAAAGAACTAGTTTATCAGAATATCTTGTATTAAATTCCGCTAAGTTTCTTAATTTTGTAAAAAAAACAAACATTATGAAAGCCTTATTCACCCAAACACTGCTACCCCAGACTATTCAGCTGTACCTTTACACAAATGATGATGGAGAAACGCATTACTTATTCACCCAAACACTGCTACCCCAGACTATTCAGCCGTACCTTTACACAAATGATGATGGAGAAACGCATTACTTATTCACCCAAACACTGCTACCCCAGACTATTCAGCCGTACCTTTACACAAATGATGATGGAGAAACGCATTACTTATTCACCCAAACACTGCTACCCCAGACTATTCAGCCGTACCTTTACACAAATGATGATGGAGAAACGCATTACTTATTCACCCAAACACTGCTACCCCAGACTATTCAGCCGTACCTTTACACAAATGATGATGGAGAAACGCATTACTTATTCACCCAAACACTGCTACCCCAGACTATTCAGCCGTACCTTTACACAAATGATGATGGAGAAACACATTACTTATTCACCCAAACACTGCTACCCCAGACTATTCAGCCGTACCTTTATACAAATGATGATGGAGAAACGCATTACTTATTCATCCAAACACTGCTACCCCAGACTATTCAGCCGTACCTTTACACAAATGATGATGGAGAAGCGCATTACTAGATATTTTTACTTTGCAAATAACTCAGTACGGCAGTCAGTGTTAGGTAGCACTGCACTAGATCATCCTACAAACAATATTGTCGTAACAAATTCCGTGTGCGTCGGCAGGTGGACGACTGCCGCCGTACGCACAACTACGACGAGTTCATCTGCACCTTCCTGTCGATGTTGACGGAGCGCGGCGCGCTCGCCGAGCTCATGGCGGCGCAGCTAGACCGCGGGCGCTCGCCGCGCGTGCGCCGCAGACGCCCGCGCCCCCGCCCCCGTGCCCGCCCTCGACCCCGCCCGCCCTCCAGGAAGTGAACATATTCCTCTGTTCCTACATTGACTGTACTATTGACACTTTTGTGTCAAAATAGTTCAAGTAATGGCGGTTGATTCTACAGACAGGAGATACATGTTTGTTCCCAGAAGTGAAGCGCAGCTGGTTCTGGCATTGTAGGGCCTCTACTTTTGCGCTAATCCAATCCATCTCTTCTCAACGACGTTAGCAAAGATTGTTTCGCCTATTGCAAGGCTGTCTTCTATCCCTCGAATACCAATCGAACGTCTCTAGGAAGTGATATTTTTATCACCACCGAATTGGACCCACAATTTCGACGTGTTCTTTTCTTTCGTTTTCTTCTTTATAAATATCACAGTTAGATTGTAAAAACCGAAACATTACAATTTAACTGATCCTAATTGGATAGATTGTAAACAAACGAATAATTGTGAACGGACGTGCTATTCGCTAGCTGATGGACCAATCCATGTGATGGAGTGCACAGTTTAGTTCCTGAGTGAAATGAGCGCACGAGGCCCGAACGTAGCGAGGGGGATGTGGCGAGCGAAGCGAGCGGCTACTTCATAAACGGAGGGAAGGTGAGGTGGAGTCTGACAGTTTAATTTGTAACTATGGAGATAAATACGAGTCTGACCAATCCAGGGCAGATTCACAATTTGACGGTGGCGATAGTGTCTCAGAAATCGGATAAACTGTGCACTGATTGGTCGGTAATATTCGATCGTGCAAGTTCGTTCACAATTTTTCGTCTGTAATAAAACGAATTAGAATCCGTCAGATAGTAATCTATCGGTTCTTACAATAAACCGGTGACATAGACAACGCAACGCAAGTATCGAGACACGCAGGCCGTTCAATTTGAACTTAACAATTGTTTATATTTTTGGATAAGTATCAATCTATATTCTCTATAATTATTGTGATATGCATTTATTAATCGGTATTTTGCAGCTGGCTTTCCGGCTTTGTACCTAATGGTACCTATTTAGATTTATTTTATTTATAAAAGCTGGCGCAGCTCATTAATAAAACGAATTATTTTAAAAACGTGTTTTTATTATTATCATACTACGAACAGCGCCGTATTTACATTGTCATCATATTGTTAAAGAAATGTAACAACAACTTGATTATTGTTTATTTAGGCACATACTTCATAGAACAACATTCTTAAAATATTTAACTATATTCTGCGTAACATTGAAGGGACTACAATGCTCTCTGACACTATATAATATAGCAATATGTTAGACAATAGCACAATTAGCAGGTCTCATCAACTTCGTTGGAGGTACGCGAGCGAACTGCGGGCGGCTGCAGATGTCGAAAGATAGAATATCGATCCAGCGTGCGTTTCTTACACACCCGCAGAGAAGATCACTCCTCGCTAGTTCCTAGCACCGCTCTTACGTTATCAAATATTATTTCATTCATAGAAACATACTATATCTATGATAGAAACTACGACAGTGTGAATAGTTTGTACATTGAGCTCGTCTATGATTTATGATCTTCTACGATAGCATGCATGCTGGCAAAATGCGCTGCGATTACACATTAATTATGAAAATAGTAATACAGGCTTACTGCACGCGGCAGGCAAAAGTATGTTACCAAACCCGGTTCATGCGCGTTCTGCGTTTGCATTTAAAATTTATTTTCTAAGTTGCTTTAATTATTATTTTTAACCCCCGAACTTCAAAGGAGAGGGGTGTTATAGGTTGAGGGTGTGTATATCATTGAGTGTATTCGTATGCCAGTCGGTGGCAACGTAGCTCCCACACGAATTGACCGATTTTGATGCGTTTTTTATGTTTGAAAGCTGATATGTTTGAGATGATTCTTAGCTAAAATGGGGGGGTTATATACATTTTTAATCTGTGCTTGAACTAATAATATCATTAAATACATTTCTTTTGACCATCACATCGTCATCCATTATGATGTTTAGCTTTCACATGCTATGACGGATATGACGTGTTATTTCTATGACGATACTATAATAATGCAACAGCGGCCGGCAGCAGACGTTCAGCATCTCCATCGAACTTGACGTACTATGTGTACACATCATATTTAGAGGAACGTATAAAATGCTTCATAATCTCACTTGTGTTCACTTTGCCCACTGCATGGGCTTTATCTACCTTGTTAACAGTTTCAATTAGTGATACATTGAAATCGGGAAAAAAAAGTTTATTGGTATGAATTTTTTATATTTTCTTCCCCCACTCTCATACCGTTTCAATTGACATTTTGATATGAAAATTCTCATTGAAATAGGTAATGCAGGGGTTGGTCACATATTATACCAGCGTATTTAAATTGAAAAATGCTACTTTTACTACCGAGTTGTTAAGACATTTGTAAAGAAAAGTAATGCAAAGCATCCAGTAGATACGTGTTGGTGAAATTAATCCAAAAAAATATGTATAACTAGGAAATCAAAGTCACTTAACATTTCTATTTTCATTTTACAAAATGCTGGTATAATTGACCAGAGCTAATAAAACTCAAATGAAAGAATATCTAACACTTTGTTTGCGTACCTCTAAATATGGCGTTCAGTTATTTTATCTAATTTACTGATTAGGATATAAATGGTAACATGTTCAGACAGACACACTAACTAAACCTTTTTACATGAACACATTAATTTACAGTGCCACCAACTTATCTGTGTCTGAATGGTGGCGTGAGTGGTAAAGTCAATCGATAAGTAGACCACAAAATACAGAAAATGTGAACCTCATTCGTGGCGGCAGTTCCTTTTTTTGCCACAGATAAGTTGGTTGCACTGTAAAATCAAATGAAGTTAGACATACATTGCGATGAGAAAACCCTTCAAGTGTTAAATATGATACAAGAATATTGTCTTCAGAGGTCACTGGAGTTAAATTACTGTATAGTTCTTTCATAGATTATTTCCACAATTTATTGTTAAATGTATAGTTTATTTTGTTCATGTCTATTGCTAGATGATTCCCTTGGCTGAGGCGACACAGGTGACGAATTTGTTAACAGGAATTATATAATATCGGTACATTTAAAATACATAAGGAACATTGTATTGCATGCATACTGAAGTCTCAACCAATGTTTAAAAAGGCAAGTGACTCGATGCTTCAACTTTCTATATCACAGACTAACTAAAATATTCATAACATCCATTCGCTACAAACTCGTATGGCACTAATAACTAAAAACTGTAACAATAAGGGCAGTGTTAAAGTAGTCGCGAGACACGGTCATTGTGATTTCAAATTCATCAACTATAAAAACATAAACGAAAGTAATAAATTAAGACGTGCAAAAACATCATAAGTATACAAATATAAAAATTAATAACTGCTCAGCGAACCAGAACAGGATTAACAAAACCGAATTCTGTTACATTTCAATCACAATATAACTGAATTTCTACTGCTGTGTATATATTTCAATATACTCCCGCACAAAAAAAAAACATAAATAATACTCGACAATAACAATTAATAAAATCATGTATAAGGGAAGATGGCGTAGCACCGGCGCCATGACACGCGACGCACGCGGCAGGTTCACAACCGAAACTTATTGCTATTATCACTACAAGAAATTGCACTACTTTGGGCGTTCATATAATTGTGAATTCCGAACGGAAGCATAATAATAAACCTAAAATCGGCGCGATATGAGCGACACAAATAAATATATGCGCATGCATAATCTATTGCACTAAGCACGAATCCATACCTAATTTGATCAAAATAATATCCTCAAAATTTGACTAACAAACGAAAAAAATAACTACATCAAACCTTAGCACACTATTCACTACCGCATACATTCTTAGATAAGGAACAATATCATCAATCAATTTATATTAAAGTAACAACGCATGTAGTGAAGTCCAGTATGTGTGGAACATCACTAAACAAAGTCCAGAGACACCGCGTTTGCAACTGTGCGCCGGCAACTTCAACTCTCGACTAGTTGCTTTAGAGTCTCTTTCGGGTCGTCGGCGGTGGAGGCAGAGGGGGAGTCGATGACGACAGCGGTATCCTTCTCCGGCGCCTTGCCGAGCTCAGAGAGGACGCCCGGGATGGGTAAGTCTTTGAGCTGCCGCTTCTCTATCTCGGCTTTGAACTGCTCGATGTCTTGCGGGCTGTGAATCAGAACAGGAACATAAATATGCAGACTACATTTTTTTACATCTTATACGACAAAGTCGTGCGCTGTTGGGATGCTTAATATGGTCCTAACGTTGGACCATCCCCCAAATATTGGCATCGTCAGTCATCACATAATTTATTACCGAATACTAACTGTTATACTATAGCAGTAAACCCTAGATAGTCGTGATAATTTTATTGTAAATTCGTATTATGCGCTAGTGCCCTAGCTTTTACTTACTTTTTTTTTAACTGTACTTTATGCAACTCAAGCAAAAGGGTCACTTTAGAGCCAAATATTCTGTAAACAACATCAAATAGAAATAACTGCCAATGAAACCTCATTTTAATTATACGACGACATACGCAAGATGGCTGGTGGTGGTTGGAAAAGAAGAGCCGAAGATCGGGCTCTGTGGCGTGCTTTGGGAGAGGCCTATGTCCTGCAGTGGACTGATGCGGGCTGATAATGATGACCTTAGCTACTTTGCCAACGAGACCAGATGACGATGGGGTTTTAATTTCTCTTAATATGCCAGGCCAGGCAACAACCCGAATACACCGTGTAGCACTTATAACAATAGTCATATCCAACTAATTTCGATATTTTCAAAATTGGTTCATTGCCCTCAATAAAATTGAAATTTAATTAATTGGTAGTACCTAAATTAAAGGTTTATATACCTACTTACTTAATAGTTTAAAAAAAAAGTTATTCTTATGATTCCGTTTTTGTTCAGTTTTAGCTAGTAACACGTCTAGTTGACTAGTAGTTTAGCAATCGTTGAATTTTATAAAGCATGTTAGGTTCGCATTCATAAGGAGTATGTATAAAACGTCTACTGCATAATTATGATACATCTGTCAATATATATTACCATAAGCCCGTTTGTGAACTTACAATAAAAAAAAGTATTATTTATACACTTATAAAAACTTGTAGCGGTTATATCTATGCATATACCAAATTTCAACCTTGTATCATTATTAGTGTCTGAATAAATGTCTGTATATGCCAGAATGAACTATAACAGGTTCCTTGTTTGACTTGGGTATCCTTAAAAGTACCGACCTGTTTTCTAGCAACATAATGTGCAGTGAGTGGTACCTGATCTGCACGAAGAGTATCCCGTTGATGAGGTTGAGCATGTCGATGACGGAGGCCATGCCGGGCGGCTGGATGTGCAGCGGCGCGTGTGGCGGCGCCTGGTGCGGCGCACGCGCGTAGGCCTCCGCCAGCCGCTTCTGCAGCACCACGGCCTGCTGCGTAAGGTGTCGCAGGCACTCCGACGACTCGCGCGTCTTCTCGTGCGAGTCACCCAGCTGCAATACACAAGCACCAACTCTCATTATTTATTGCTTCTTGGATATAGCTATCATAATACTATTACAAGTTTAAACTTAACATCTCAAGAACAATGAGATAAACATGAATGATTATCAATAAAATTAGGTAAATTATGTAAGCTTTGAATTTGAAAAGGATAAATCCCTTTCATGTGCCGAATCAGAGTTGAATCTCGCAAAGGAAAAGGGGGTATTTCCTTTTCCTTTGCGAGATTCAACTTCTAGACTTAACCGGTGCTTCGGAAATACGCCCGTTAGAGAAGAGTGCACCAAGAAACTCTACAGGGATGTAATTTTCTCTATCGTTGTCAATTCTATATATACTCTTATATTTTTAAATGTGAAGTTTTATTGATACAAATGTAAATGTCAAATACAAAGGATAAAAGTGCCAATGAGATGACTAATAAGAAACCATGCTGGACCAATCCCCACAAGCAGCACCCGTTCACGTGTATGACTGGTGTACGCCACGGCCGGCTTCAGCGAGCGCGCGCCGTGCGCCGCCGCCGTCACGTACACCGCCCCGGCACTCACCAGCTGTTTGTATATGGAGTAGGTCTCCTTCTCGTGCGCGAGCGCGGCGCGGAAGTCACCGAGGCAGGAGAGCGTGCGCGCGAGGAGGTGGCGCGCCACGGCCGCCTTCAGAGAGCGCGCGCCGTGCGCCGCCGCCGTCACGCCGAGCGCGCGCTCTGCGAACCGCAGCGACAGCTCGTACTCGCCGACTGCGTGCAGGATCAGCGCGATGTTGCTCTGAGGAGGTCACCAAGGACGTTGACAAGTACTCAAACTTTGGGTGGAAATTCCTTGGACGGCATACAGTCGCCATGACAGCTATGGCCGTTTCGCTAAAGTGCAAAAGTATAATGATTTTCATTTGATTCGTTTTGGTATTCAATTAGTTTCGTTATGGTAGCTTCTGCATGCTACAGATTAAATTACAAAAAAAACTATACTCTATTCGTCAAACGTAGACGCGCGGCTGCCGCGTGCTCGGCTCGACATGCACAATTTCATTACGTGCTCTATCAGATCTCTGACCGATCTCAAACGCAAAATATTAACCTTCCTCAGTTCATTCTTATCATCATACAGCATGCAGATAATTGAGAGCAATTAAAAAAGAGGTTACAAAAATAGCTTCATAAAAAAGTAAGCCCAACTTTTGGAATATCAAAAACGGGTGCGGCGGATACACGATTCACTGAAACTTTTACAAACAAAGACTTACGTCGAGCAACGCCATTTCAGGGTGATTTTCTCCGCAGACGAGCAGCGCCAGGTAGCGGGCGCGGTACAGGAGCTTCAACGCCGTGCTCACTTGGCCGTTCGCGAAGCAATACAGCGCCAGGTGAGACTGAAATAAATAATATGTTTCAACATTATTCTGGTGCCTTCGGAGAACTCGCTAGTGGAGTAGGGATTATTTAGGGGTGCAGTCCGAGACACGCTATAATCGATATTATCGCGCTAACACGCGTACCGATTCACCGTGAGCGCGACAACGATAAACATGCCACGGATACCACACGTCACGGATTACGTCATTACATCCACCATTTTGCGATTACACCGACCATGCCCCAAACCGATATCACCGTGAGCGCTACTGTCAAACTGTAATGAGCGCGATATCCGAATCGGAACGCAAATTAGCACTGTGATCGCTCACATGGATTCTATCGTGAATCGGAATACACCCTCTAGGGTGTATTCCGATTCACGATAGAATCGATGGAATCTATTAGATCCCGCGATTTCTAGTAAAGTAGTGAAAGGTATATTCTGTGAAGATATAGGGGTTACTTTGAATAGACCGTGCGATCACTTCTAGTATCGTAGAGACTCACATATTCAGTCGATGGTGTAGGGATGATTTAGATTAGAACGCGCAGTCTTGTGACGTCACTAATTACATATTTAGTGATGGTATAGGGATGATTTACATTAGACCACGCAATATCTTAACGTCACTACTCACATACTCAGTGATGGCGTAGAGATGATTTAGATTAGATCGCGCAATGTTTTGCTGACGTCACCACTTACATATTCAGTGATGGTGTAGGGATGGTCGATGCCGTTCACTCGCTCGGACATCAGCACGGCCTTCTGTTGGTACGCCATGGCCTCGCGGTGCTCCCCCGTCACGTAGCACAGGCGCGCCACCATGCGGAGGCACTGCGCGATCT
The DNA here is from genome assembly GCA_946251855.1 of Alsophila aescularia. Classification (NCBI taxonomy): domain Eukaryota; kingdom Metazoa; phylum Arthropoda; class Insecta; order Lepidoptera; family Geometridae; genus Alsophila; species Alsophila aescularia. Next base: position 48,702,610 of record OX276378.1, read on the forward strand.
CCCCGTGCATGGCGCCGTACACGTTGTTGAGAAGGTTCAGCGCTTCGGCGATTAGTTCGTGCCCTTCGGAGACGGCCCCCGCTTGGATTTTGTTCTGGCCAGTCGTATAGAAGTTGTACGCATCTGATGCCTGCAAAAGATATGAAAGAACAAATTGATAAATGTGTCGCGTATTCTATGCAATTGATGAAAGGAAAGTTAGGATGATTGGATCATTACTTGAAGATTTACTGCCGCTCCCAGAGAAATCAAACACTGCCTTAAGAAAGTTATGACTTCTCGGAGTTAAACATATTTTTTCCTAAAATGTATCGTCTCCATTGACTACACAATATTGATCTACACCACAACGTAAACATTAAGAAATAAGCATGTTTTTTTATTATTATACTTATTAGCTTGCATTTTTTATTGCTCTGTCATCGAATTGAGAGCTATCCTGAAAGTTTCAGCCGGAAAACTAATCGGAATGTGCTCGTAATTTGAATTGCAAGATTCCAGGACAGACAGAAATACAAAGAAACATAGACATACATAGAAATGAAGTTAAATAAAAGCTTTTAAAATAAATGTTGTCGTTTGAACAAAGATGTTGTAGATTGACTTACTCTGGGGTTGATATGTTTCACAACGGGGAAAATATTCATAATGTCAGATCCACTGAACGGCGCCTTGTTCTTATTGTCGAAGTCATATTCACGCAACAGCACTTGCAGACCCACTTTGAGAGCGAAGGACCTAAAAATATGAAAAAAAATATATATAATAATATTTCCTGTAGAATATACCCTACGCTGCTTGTAAATATATGTGTAACTGTACCTGAGTAGCGATATCTTTTGCAGACCATGTTTCTCGATGATTGTGTCCATATTTTCAGCGTTTAATTCATAACCCCAGTATGCCTGAAACGAAAAAGTTGGTAAAACCACGCGCAAAGGTATGCCATAAATAGGATCAGACTATTTCGAATCTGGAAGTCAATTAGCTTTATTCATGTAAAGATATTTTGATTCAATCGATTGATCCGCAGTTATTGCAGATTTTGATTTTCCAGTGTATACCTCCAAATCTACCGTTTTTTTCTATAGCTCAGAAATTTTCTCTATTTTATATTAACTGTCAATAGAGACAGTACAAAAATACTAAATAGTACCCTAGTTTAAACCTATATTTAACAAAACTTAAACATTTAGTTTGTTTTTATTTATGCCTGTATCGCTTTTTCGAAACCATTCTAGTTTCGCCGTCAGACAGGGCTGGCAACACTGTTTGCATCGCCCAGCTATCCTGTACTCCGTTCGCACTACCATTCGGGCTTGGCCGAAAAAGCTTGATGGCACGGGAAGAGTTGATATCTACTTATCTCACACGAGTAATATGCAGTTGTCTATGTTATCTCACCTTCAACTCGTGTTTGATCTGGGAGAAGAGCGCCTTGGGCGTGAGGTTCTGCCAGTCTGGCAGCGGACTCGGCGCGGAGTGGTTGTGCTTGCGCGCGCGCCGGCCGCGGCCACCGCGCCCCGCGCCCCGCGCGCCTCCAGGCGCCGCGCCCGCTGTCACGGCCGGCGTCGAGCACGCGCCCAGCAGGCAGTTCAGGAAGTGCGCCACCCCCGATCCGATGCACATCGGCTCGCAACCCTGGCCGAAAGCGAATCAATCAAGTATATTATATACACACACACACACACACACAATTCATTTACATGAAAACTGAAGGAATAGCGCCTATTCCGAAAGTGTCGTTTTTGTCGTGACTTCTCACGACAAAGTTGCGATGCCAAAACTGTCTTGTTTGTATATCCCAGGGTATTTGTAATAAACCATATGAGATACAAGAAATATTTTGACGTCAGACAGCTCCATTACAGTTACAATCTTCGGCTAAATGCCTGCAATAAAGTTTAGAAAAACGTGTTATTGCGCCGGCAAAACACCCGCGGGCGAGTAGAAGACACATCCTAACCCGATTTTATTCAGAAAATACCATAAAATCGGATCGGTTTCAGTGCCATAATAGCCATAATTAAGTTTTGCCAATATGTGACTTCCAAATACTCGCAAGAAAATGAATCTGGTCAAGAGTAACTCAAAATTGGCGTTAAGAATGACGAATTCGTATTAGAAGCGATTCTTTCAAACAAGTAAATCATTAAGGTAAGGGAAAAAAACACTTATATCCTGCCAAAAAACGAAATTAAAAAAAATACATTGTCACTCGGGATGATTCTAAAAATATCCCATACATCCAGATTTGTTCAGGCATTTAAAAGTTATCTACACTAATATTATAAAGAAGAAAAATTTGATTTTTGTATGTTTGCTTTATTGTTATGTGGGTTTGTATTTAATTGATAAACTCAAAAAACACTGAACCAATTTAAAAAACTCTTTCAACTATAGATAGCTACATTATCAGCGAGTAACATAGGCAGTACATTATTTTTCAAAAAAATAGAGAATGCTATGAAAATTGTAATAATGTAACACAAATATGTCTAACTATTATTATATAGTTAAGTCACAATAACCGTTTTTGTTCAAATTAGTCAATCAAACCTGGGTAGAAACGTGTACATATAAAGAGAAACCTTTAGCTACCCGTGCGAAGCCAGAGCGAGCCCCCAGTGGTGAAATAAATAAACTCACATACATAAAAGGATTCTAAAAACATAACACTTTTTTTGAGCAGTCGTATAATTACTCGTTCATGAAACAAGCGTAGTTTCAAACTAAGTTTCCACTTACCTGTAAGTAAGCTGTGTAGATATGCTTCGCGGCTCTCAGGACCAACTCTCCCACAGCGATCGCGTGCAGGTAGGAGAGGTGCGCGTGCGGTTTCAGCGCGAGCGCCACACGCCCCAGGTAGCGGATGTTGATGCCGCGTGCGTGCAGCGCCTCAGTCAGCCCCGCGCCGTCCATCGGAGCGGACGTGTGCTCCAGGCATTCGCGGACCTGCCATGGGGGATAAACTAGAATAAATCTGTACTTATAATACGGCAGTAAGTAAAGTCTGTACAAGGAAGATAATGAAAAAAAGTTTAGGTGAATTAAAATAAGCTACTAACATAAAGAAACAAATAAGGATTCACTAAGTTCACCCGATTCGTGTTCCACCAAAACTCCGCGCAATTTAAAAACTCCGCGCGAGGCCCGCTTATAGTGGAGACGGCTTCTTTAATTGACAAATAGGTACCTATCTAAACTTAATCATCATAATAAGTAAATAAAAGCAAATCGAGCATAGTTTTGAGCCGGGGCAGCACACATGACTAATCGACTACGCGCGCTGTCACACGCTTGTGTGCGTAACACGTAAATGTTTGTGTGGAGCGAATAGGCAAGCGAAACGGGTTATTGCGTGAGGAAAAAGGATGGCACAATATCGCTTGCGATCTTTTGATGACGAACTGTGACGAACGGTTTTGTACCACGCGACACGCACACCACAAATAGTCGCGGGATCACATTTTGAATAATACGAGGTTTATTTGTTTCTTTCATCGAAGTTTTAAACTCGTTTACTTTATATCTCAATCCGATGAGTAGTAGTCGAGCAATCGATAAAAAACCATTTGACGTTTGAACGAAATTTGCTCATATTGGTACTTTTGGTTCTGGAATAAGACAGGGTCCTTAATCTAAGAAAAATGACCACGCGGGCACAGCTAATAATAGAATAATTTATCTTATTATTATTGGCGATATTCAATGTATTTATTTATTTTTCATTGGTAAACTTAGTCTTAACATGTTTGGCCAATCGTTATTCTTCATCTGTTAAATGTAAGTTATTGTTTATGTTGTAACATTATAGTAACGTAAGCAAATTAAAAGAAAAGTAAGTAAAACTACTGTTTTACTCTGTAACATACTGACTGACTAACAGACAAAACACATCCTAAACCGGTGACCTAGATACGAGCGTATTTGTGAGGGGCAATAGCAATTTTGAAGAAAACTAGTAACTAATCAAACGATATAGGTTAAAATAACTATGGACAATTATACACCTCATCGCGTAGTCCTCCTAGTAGGACTAGCGATGCAAGAGTCCGTTTGACCCGACATTTATACCGAAGATATCCCGGACGTCAGCCTTTACGAGATCAGAATGGCTCTCAAACAGCTTAAGAGCAACAAGGCACCAGGGGAGGACGGAATAACGACAGAGCTACTGAAAGCGGGAGGAACACCGGTACTTAAAGTCCTTCAGAAGCTGTTTAACTCAGTCATCCTCGAGGGTACAACGCCAGAGGCGTGGCACAGGAGCGTAGTGGTTTTGTTCTTTAAGAAAGGTGATAAAACCCTTTTGAAGAATTATAGGCCCATTTCGCTTCTGAGCCACGTCTATAAGCTGTTTTCGAGAGTAGTTACAAACCGTCTCGCTCGTAGGTTTGACGACTTTCAGCCTCCCGAACAAGCTGGATTCCGGAAAGGCTTTAGCACCGTAGACCACATCCATACGCTCCGGCAGATAATTCAGAAGACCGACGAGTATAATCGGCCACTATGTCTAGCGTTTGTGGACTACGAGAAAGCCTTTAATTCAGTCGAGACCTGGGCAGTGCTACAGTCACTACAGCGGTGCCAGATTGATTACCGGTACATCGAAGTGTTGAAGTATTTGTACAGCAAGGCCACCATGAGAGTTCGTCTTCAGGATCAGAGCACGAATTCTATCCAGCTGCAAAAAGAGGTGAGACAGGGAGACGTTATTTCTCCGAAACTGTTCACCTCTGCACTGGAAGATATATTCAAGCTTCTGAACTGGAACGGATTTGGTGTTAACATCAATGGCGAATACATCACTTACCTTCGATTTGCTGATGATATAGTCATCATGGCTGAAACACTGGAAGACCTAAGCACAATGCTCAGTGACCTCAATATTGTTTCCTAACAGGTGGGTCTTAAAATGAACATGGGCAAGACGAACATCATGTCAAATGCCCATGTCGTACCCATGCCGGTTTATGTTGGGAACGATATTATCGAAGCTGTTGATCACTATGTCTACTTGGGTCAGACGATCCAACTAGGTAGATCCAACTTCGACAAAGAGGTCAACCGACGAATCCAACTCGGATGGGCAGCGTTCGGGAAATTACGCCATATCTTCTCGTCGCAGATACCACAGAGCCTCAAGACGAAAGTTTATAATCAGTGCGTGTTGCCAGTGATGACATACGGCACTGAGACGTGGTCGCTAACTATTGGTCTCATACAAAAGCTCAGGTCAGAGTTGCGCAGCGAGCAATGGAGAGAGCTATGCTCGGTGTTTCACTACGTGATAGAATCAGGAATGAGGAAATCCGTAGAAGAACGAAGGTTACCGACATAGCTCTCAGAGTTTGCAAGTTGAAGTGGCAATGGGCAGTCCATATAGAACCATGTCGCAGAACCGACAACCGCTGGGGAATAAAGGTTCTCGAATGGCGACCACGAACAAGCAAGCGAAGTGTGGAGAGACGTCCCACACGATGGACCGACGACATTGTAGCCATCGCAGGAATTCGGTGGATGGAGGTGGCACAAGATCGCTCGTCATGGCGCTCTTTGGGGGAGGCCTATGTTCAGCAGTGGACTTCTAAAGGCTGACATGATGATGATGATGATGATGATGATGATGATGAGGTTAAAATATGGAGGACTTCAGTGTAAACAAAAAAATAAAAAATTAGTATCCTAAAGAGTCGTGTTTCTGAAATATTGGAGCTCAAAGCATATCTAGGTTGATATACTCATATGCTATCCTTTGAGCCCCAATTCCTCGGAAACGCACACAAGATTAAAGTTCTCTGTTGATTTAATAAGGTTTGATCAGAGGCCGCGATTTCGCATTTGTATCAAAATTTCGATTCATTATGCCGCGTTCCACCTATAAATGCTATATCATTTGTGTTAACACGAATGCTCAACTCAAACTAGCCCTCAATCAACGTTTCTCTTACGAAAAACCAGCAATGTTAGCACGGTTGACATCTACAAGTGAAACGTGTTGCTGCTCAACACAACAGTGGCCGTATTACAAAACTTGGTTTCAATTTCGACTCTATCGCAACGAATTAGTGATAGTGATATTGAGAATCGGATTGAAACCAAGATAGATAATAGCACTACTGTTCTATTTACTTTTGTAGCACCATTCCCTCAGCCCAATTAATTTAAAACTAGGAAATGAAAGTAATTATCGAAAATCTTACACATATACCGCAAGACCATGCAAAACAATGTAAATATATATAATAATTTTCTAATGGAAAAATTTGGGTCACGGACGAGATTCGAACTCGCACACTGTGCCTCAGCGCAGCACATGCCTTTACCAATTCGGCCACCGAGACCCATGCGTCGTCATCCAAATCTTTCCACTAGCTTCTTTTTTGAACCCGTCTTATGGGGACGGTAACGCTATCTATTGGTTATTAATGTTTTTTTTATTTAAAATTACATGCTCTGCCGCTAAATTTTGACACTTTCAAAAAGTAGCATTTCGAACTCACAAAACAACATGGGTCTGACGATGCTAGTTTCCGAAGCTAGAAATGTTAACATTTTCCATTGTGGAACGTTTGACTTTTGTTATTTGTGCTAGCATCGGAGGACTTGTGGAACGACATTGGGGCTAAAAAAGTTAACATTGCTAGCATTTTGCTCTAAGTAGAACGTGCCTATAATCGAATTCGAAAAATCTTGTAGGTATGCAATATTTATTACTACTACGTACAGAAAGATCACTCTGCTAAGAATTAGCGCGCGCAAGTACATCGAGTGAGACAGGCCTGACAAAGGTTAGAAGTCCTTTGGAAAAAAATATTTCTTTGCACCTTGGGTGCACAAGAGGTTTTTTTGAAATTTCATCCTTAAAAGGGGGAGGTTGAGACAAGAGTGGCAAAGCTTGCACGCGGGCAATGCCGCGGGGCGCAGTGAGTCGAATATAAAACTGCGTAACGTACAATTTTTTGAAATTTCATCCTTAAAAGGGGGAGGTTGAGACAAGGGTGGCAAAGCTTGCACGCGGGCAATGCTGCGAGGCGCAGTGAGTCGAATATAAAACTGCGTAACGTACAAATGCGGGTATCTGCGTGGTGAGCAAGAAGGCGGCCGCTTCCTTCACCAGGTGGCGCTGCTTGGCGAGCTGCTCCGGCGCGGCGGCGTGCTTGATGCCCGCGGAGTACACGTCGGGGTTGAACCGCACGTCGAACTCCGACTCCTTCAGCGACGCGACCGCGCGCGCGGCCGACGCCACCACGGCGCGGGACCGCTCACCGGCTGGAAGGAAAAAAAAAGTTTTACAAATGTCGTAATCGTGGTATTACTACTTATTGTAACTATTATTCTAAGGGAATGAATTGTCCATACAAAGTATTTCCAAAATCACGGCCACTATCTATCCACCAGTCACAGCAGGCCTATAGTGCACCTTTTAATTTGATTCAGTAAACTGACCGCACAAACTGTCGCGTCGTAAATGATGATACCTCAAACTTACTAACACTAACGCAGTTCGTAAAAAAATATGAAATAACTAAGACAGATAAAAAAATGGAATATATTGTTTTTTGTTACTAAAAATAGGGCAGTTGTAAGAGACAATAATAAAAGCAGTGCTTATAAAGAAATAATGAGCAATTTATGTTTTTTTTTTCTTTTTGTATATATTAAATACTTACTGTCATTCTCTTGCTTGTCTCCACTGCAAATAGAGTCAGTAATGCTTTCAACAATCTTCTTAGCCACATCCGTGTCAATATCAGAATAGTTCTCGTTCAGAAGCAAATCCTCATCTTTCCCTTTCTCCGTTTTGGCAGTTTCTTTCTCAGTGGTCTCTGTCTTACTTTCTACTTTTTTGGCACTATCCTTTTTCTTCTTATCTTTCGTCTCTTTCTCTTGGCTCTTTGTGTCTCGCTTTGCCTCTTTCTTTTCCGATGCCGGCTCTTTGTTACCCTTGCTCGCTTCGATTGCCTTTAGTTCCGTGGCTTCGCGTTGTCGCTTCGCACTGAGCTGCTGCAGGTGGAACGCAGCGTAGCGAATGAACATAAAGTAACGTGCTCTGAAAAAATAAAACAGTATTAATTTGAATAGCTTTAATTCACCAAAAAGATTACATTAAAAATCATACATGGTAACAAAAAAATAAGAACAATCTAAAATAATGCAGTCACTTTTTATGTTTTTAAGTTATATTTTTCTTTTCTTTTTTTTATTGAATTGTCATCGGTTTGTGAGCTACACTGAAAGTTTCAGCCGGATATATAATCGGGAAGTGCTCGAAATTTGAATTGCAAGGACAAACAGATATACAAGGATAGACACATACATACATACAAGTTAAGACCAGGCTCTGCTTTTTAAGGGTTTTTTTTCCATAAATATGCTGGGTCAACCACAAACCTGATAAATGTGAAACTTAACATACATGTTATTGAGATCTTTATCTCTCTAAGACTAAGACAAAAACATGATTAACAGAATTTCATTCGATACATTTTCTTATCAAAAATTACTTTTATTTTCGGTAATATTCACGTTTTTTCTACTCAACGGCAAAAAAATTATCTCTCTAAAAATAAATCTCACAGCAAGAAAATATAGTTTAATCTAATGCTTAGACAAAATTTACCTAATTAAATTATTAGCCTGCAAATAAAATAAATAACTTTTGAGACATACGTCATTTAGTTCTTAGCTAAATTGTGTGTTCAAACAGCGCTCGCGATATTCAACCTTGTTACGGAGGCACTTCAGTGCTTATTGTGGGTAGCGGGGGCAGACTGTAGGGGAAGTGGCAGGGGATTGGAAAAATGTAACCTTGGAGTCTGGCCTTAACTAAAAGCTTTTAATTACATCAAGTGGATTTAGAAATGGAATGTATTTTGGATTGTTTTTTTGGGAACTACTGAGCCATTTTTGATGACATTTATGAGAACTGGGGCCATATCAAAATTACCCTTTGGTGCCCAGACTAGGCACTCCTAGTACTCTAATCTCAGTTGGTCACGTAATGAAAAATCGTTTTTTTTTTGCTTATAATCATTTAAATATGGAATCTTTTTTTCGCTAAATTAGATTCTACTGTTCAATTTCAAGAATATAACATTGAATCGATTTAGGGAAGATATATCCCACTTTTGCGGTAAATACACTACACATACACATACAACAACATTACACTAACAATAAAATCAATTTTAAATATACTTACTCAACAAAACTGTCGACTAACTCCTGTCTGAGGCAGCAGAGTTTGTGCTTGTGGATTATGGGGAAGCCCATCGATTTGATGTCCTCCCGCAGTTCGTCATCTTCCACTGAAAAATTAAAATTATATTATACACTAGTTGTGCGTGCGGCTTTGCCCGCGAAGACATTTATCTGGGTTAATAGTTTATCAGGACAAAAAAGTACCTTTTGAAAGTACAATACTCTACTCTAATACTCTATTTCAACAAAATTTATATTGCCGCCAAATAGATTTTTACCGATTGCTCGGCTTATGCCTATCAGATTGAAATACAAAGTCCATTAGTTTGAACACAAAACCTAAGATATCCAATTGTATAAACCGCATCGCAATCTGTCTAATAGATTTTACGTGATGCGCAAACAAACAGACAGACACCATTTCAAAAGATGTTATATTATTTTTCAGTAGCTTATTTTAGACTTTTTGTAACTTACTGCTTTATTTTTTTTAAAACGAATTAATAAAATTAAAACTAATTACTAATTACTACTATCAAATTAAAATAAACTGCTCTACACTTGAATGTATAACTGCCAATTGAAAATAGCGTAAATAAAATCAAGCTACTGAGCCAATTTTGATGCAATTTAGACGAGATTATGAAATAGAAACGAAGTGAACGTAAAAAGAAAACAGTCGAATAGAAACCCTTCTTATTTTAAAGTTAAATTGCGATTATAAAGAGATCAAAAATGTATTCAAGGATTTGGAAAAAAATATATACTATTATCGATTCCTCACGACTACTAGGAAAAGTATTTAAACACTACAAAAGACAACAGCAGTTTCATTTTTGTTATTTTTATGTACTTACGTTGCAGGAAGTAGACATCGGGCGGGAAGGTGCGCAGCAAGTCCAGTGTGTAGTGCCTGCCGTCGTTGCCGATGATGCCCTTGCACTCGACGCTGGAGCACAGCTCCACAGTGTCGCCGTTGGCGCTGCTCACCGAGTGCGGCATGATCTTCAGCTGCTGCCCGGCTTTGTATGTACTTACGTTGCAGGAAGTTGACATCGGGAGGGAAGGTGCGCAGCAAGTCGAGTATGTAGTGCCGGCCGTCGTTGCCGATGATGCCCTTGCACTCGACGCTGGAGCACAGCTCCACAGTGTCGCCGTTGGCGCTGCTCACCGAGTGCGGCATGATCTTCAGCTGCTGCCCGGCTTTGCTCAGCTGGAAATTATTAGCGGGCTTAGAGTTAGCATGCATTACGGTACGGTTATTTATACCCGAATACGGAGGCTTATGCTTTCGGGTTGTATACATACAATGTATGTTTTATGTTCCCTTGGCACGTCCTGCAGCCTAAACAGCTTGATGTGATGTATTGAAGTCAAGAAAACTAATATGGCGGCTTACAGCTACCATATTGTATTTCCGACGGAACAAGAAAATGACCAAAACCTATCGAGTGAGGTATCAAAATGAAGATCTTTAAAAGAGCATTCCAAAACTGTATTGTTTGACCAGAGCAAGAAGCAGTGCTCACCAGGTCCATATACTTGGGGTGCGACAGCACGGTGGTGCCGAAGTCGATGCTGCCGTAAACCACGCTCTGCTCCTGCTCCTTCTCCAGGATGCCGGGGATGATAGACTGCGCCGTGACCCGGTAGCCGCGGTAGTCCACCACCACGGTGCCCAGCGTGTGCAGGCCGGCCGTGTCCACTGCGCTGTACACGCGGACTCCTTGGAGATCGTTACGCTGAAATGGCAACACCAACTGTATGTAGCACTAATCCAGAGACAACTGCATAATATTCCGTACTCTAGACAGGCTGTTGACGAACGTCGCAATGATCGCATTTGATTATCGCCATTTTGGCGCTGATAGCAGTAGTTTGGCAGTAGTGAGGGTCCACGGAACTAATGTATTTTACTATTACCTACTTATTCTGTAACGTCAGGAGATGAAACAATGTCAATTTTAGTACCATGGACGCTCGGTGGGGCGCTTTGAATCGCCACAAATGTACGGTAGAGAATATCCAAAGAGAGCAGTGCACTAATCACACTAATACCTACTATAAAGGCGAAAGTTTGTATTTGTGTTACTTTTTCACGGTCAAACGGCTGAACGGATTTTGATTAAATTTGGAATGAAGATCGCTTATACCTTCGAAAATAAAACATAGGATACTTTTCATCATCATCATCACTCATGCAGGTGAAACCGCGGGGCGCAGCTAGTACATGTATATGTTTAAATATCAATACATAGTATAAAACGAAGTTGCTTCCCGCCGTGTGTCCCCTCTTCTAAACTACGCAACGGATTTTAATGCGGTTTTCATCAATAGATAAGAGTGATTCAAGAGGAAGTTTTATACGTAGTTTGATTTTAATGCGGTTTTCATCAATAGTTAGAGTGATTCAAGAGGAAGGTTTATAAATATACGAGTAGTTTGATTTTAATTCGGTTTTCATCAATAGATAGAGTGATTCAAGAGGAAGGTTTATAAATATACGAGTAGTTTGATTTTAATTCGGTTTTCATCAATAGATAGAGTGATTCAAGAGGAAGGTTTATAAATATACGAGTAGTTTGATTTTAATTCGGTTTTCATCAATAGATAGAGTGATTCAAGAGGAAGGTTTATAAATATACGAGTAGTTTGATTTTAATTCGGTTTTCATCAATAGATAGAGTGATTCAAGAGGAAGGTTTATAAATATACGAGTAGTTTGATTTTAATTCGGTTTTCATCAATAGATAGAGTGATTCAAGAGGAAGGTTTATGCCTATAGTTTGATATTGTTTTGTGGTAATTTGTTGAAATATGACGATAAATGTACATAATGTCGGAAGAAATCAATACATATTGATAAAACAAAGCCGCTTCCCTCCTTCTGTACCCTTAGATCTTTTAAATTACGCAACAAATTTTAATGCTGTTTTCACCATCAGTTAGATTATTTTTCATCATTTTTTTCTTTTTTTTTTCTTTTTTTTTTTTTGTTGTTTTTTTTTCTTGAGTCAATATGACCCGCGACATTTTGAATCGCATGTATTTCTCAAAAACTTTGTTGCCAAACTTCTCAGTAGCTGGAGCCAGCAGTCCCAGCTCTTTGTTTCTTACCGCCATTCAGCCGTGTTGCGCCTGCACCGGCGGGTAGACGTGACCGAACGACGGAAAGGTTAATATGACCTAACCATACCCTTGATGTCGTAATTTCGTGCCATTTTTTCGAAGTACGTTTTATTGATTTCTCTTGTTTGTTTTAACTTTATTTACAAAATGAGAGCCTGATGAAATGACCCTGAAGAGAGCGAACTGTGGCGGATTTTAGCTTCATTAAAATAATCTGGACTCAGAAAAAGAAAACCGATCGTCAGAAAGTGAAGACGAAGATCACTTACATTTTTGCAGTCAAGAATATCACACCCAATCAAGACGCATCCAACGAAAATAATTATAATAACCCTAGATCGTAAGATTTTCAGAAGAAAATTAATGTTTTGTTTCAATTTTGTTGCTATAAGACAGAACATGTGTAATTTGTTGATTTTTTCGTACCCTCTTAGTAAATTCATCATTAAAACATAACTTAACTGGAATTTGCTTATGTTTACCAAAAAGACTATTATTATAATGATAGAAACTAGTACTGTGGAGATAACTAGTAGTATTATAATGATAGAAACTTCAAATTCTTTAATATATTGGAATACTGGGCACTTTTCATAAGGGTTCATTTTGACCCAACCTGACTATCAGCGTTGCAATTTTCCACCGTACTGACGCCGGGTTAATTATACCCGTGCGAAGCCAGGGCCAGTTTTTTTTTTCGGTCATATTTTATAAGTAAACATTTGATTTGATAATGATCAAATACTAGCTGCTCTACTAGTAGGTACATCATCATTAGCCTATATTCATCCACCAACGGTTGTAGCTTCTACGAGAGATGTATGTTTCTTTTAAGTCGACGTTGTCGTCGATACTGTGTTCTAAAGTTTGAAAGCTGATTTAGCATCATGGCGAAGATGGCATCTTTTTGTTGTTAAACTGTTTACTAAGACTAAGGAAATTGTATGTTTCTTGATCTTAAATTCTCAGGATATACACTGGTTTGATTTGATCTTAATTCAAGCCACGTTCTACCCACCGTACAGATCTCGACATGGTACTTCAGATAGCTACCTACCATTGAATAAATCGTAGATCGGCGGTCAGGACTAGTCGTAGATAGGCAAGGTATCATCTGTACATCGTTGACATTTCGTCAATTCGTCGTAGAGTTTTGATTCTACTTTTTCAGTATGTACAGCTAAAGAATGGCGGTCGATGCCATCTTTCTCGCTTCCTGATTTTAAATGCTATAATGCATGGAAATCTTTTAGATTTACTTGCTCCACTCTCCACATCGCTTACCAAATTTTCACACGATACCGGGTTCGGTCCTAGGCTCCGCACCTATGAATTTTCTAAGTTCTGTGCGGTTTTCCTTCGCTCCGTGTTTCGGAGGGCACGTTAAGCTGTCGGTCTCGGCTGTTATTGATTAGTAGCAGTCGTTAAGCCATGTCAGAAGCAAGAACTGCCTCAAACACACCTTATTGTAACGATGATAGCAAAAATAGACGTAGCAATTCATTCAGATCAAGAATTTAACAAAAATAAATATATTTACCGGCGCAACAAATGCAGCAGCGTCTCCCCCCAGATCCTTATAATGGTCGCGCACATCGAACCCAAGCGAGAAAAAGATGTTGTTCCAGATGAACATCTGCATCTTGGGCTCCTCCCCGGGGTTGATCGCCATCACGTTGCCGTCCACCACCGCCACGGCGCCGCGCGTCGCCGCCGCCACGAAGTCACTGTGAACCTGACGACATACATTCACTTGGTTGAGGAACACTTGAAGATGCCTAGTCGTATAAGTTTTGGTTTCAGATAGGAAAGAAGAAAGAAGAATTGGTAATGTATGACATTCCTGTTCGCACTTAGTTTTTCATTCAACATTCAAGATTGGAGCAACTAATGTTTTTTTTTTAACTACTTATCTTAACCTATTTTGATATTATATGTGACCACATTGGAAGTCTACCCTTTCAAATTATATCAGGATCATCTAAATAGGTTCAAGAAATCCTGGAGACATCAACATCACACATCACATACATAAAACCTCTTTTAGGAACTCGAATACTATATAAAAAAAAAAACAAACAAAACTAAAGACATTGATATTTTCAATAGTAGATACAATGTATTTAAAAATTTCATATATAGTGACTTCTTCGGCACTGACGACAATAATTAAACATAGTTTATACTAACAAAAAAATATTAGCTATATATTAAATATTAACGTTAAGTTTTAATATAAACGAAATTTGTTGAGATGGCTCAGCGTAGTATTACTTAGTCAACATTTTGTTTATTGTACTGTGTACTTTATTACCCATATGTGGAAACTTTTGTAAGCTGCATGTTTAACCATAGTTTTTATCCTAAGTACTATCCGTGGCTGTAGTTTTCCTAAGAAAATAAAATAAAACAGTACCGTGACATACTGACTGACAGACAAACCGGTTGATTACGAGATTTGAAATTTGGAGGAAATATTACATGAGCACTTAAGGGGTGCTGTAGCAAGTTTATTTCCTACATCGATGGTACCAAGGAGTTCATTGAGATTCCGTCCCTAAATGGGAAAACGGGAGTGGCGAAATTTTCACGCCGCGCAGCTATTAGTGACTTTTTGTTGCTATACAGGCTGGATTTTTGAGACGGGACAGTAAGGGCAGGTACCTTAACCGTTATAGTTACAGGAAAACGTTCGTAAGAGACCTTCCATAATTTTTTGAGATATTTTTAACTGCATTCACAGATTTTGCAAAAAAACGTACAGTCTGCAAGAAAATGGTAATTTTACACAAAAACTTTTTTTGATGCCAATCGATCCTGTTTCTTATAAGGATCAAAAGTCTCTATCGAACCGACTGAGGTTAGAGCCGCCAGTATTTTTGAAATTTTGTATTCGGACGATGTTAGAATTTGATTATATTCATTTCGTACAAAATGTATAGAAAAGTAAAAAGTATTTTTTTGCAGTTTCTGACTTTTCTAGTACTCTAACCTCAGTTGATCCAGTAGAGACTGTTGATCCTTATAAGGAACAGAATAGACTGGTCTCAAAAAAAAAGTTTGGGTAAATTGACAATTTTCTCGATGACTGAACATTTTTTACAATATCTGTGAATGCAGGTCAAAATATCTCAAAAAGTTATGGAAGGTCTCCTAGGACCGTTTTCCTTTAACTATAACGCTTAAGGTACCTGCCCTTACTGTCCTGTCTCAAAAATCCACCCCGTATATGGTGCAAGCATATTGTGCTATTTTTTGTCTTCCTAAAATAAAATAAATAAATAATCGTAACAATTGGGTGTCAATCGGGAACTCAAAAAGGTAAAACGTGAGAGATAGTGTAATACGAGTTCTTTTATACCTTGAAAATAGCTCGTTCTCTGAGCAACCTCTCTGGTAGAGTACCGCGCGGCAGCTCGCGTGTGGTTTGCAGCTCTTCGTTCCAGTCGCGCGTCTGTCCCGGGATGTGCTCCTCGTAACCAAGCTTTGAAGAGAACGCTGTCATGGAAATAATATAAACAATTCAATTGCAATTTCCATTGCATCAATTCAATTAATACATGTGGCGTGGGGAGCTGATTATCACCCTAAGTTACAAATACGTAGTCGTTTATTTTATCTCACTTCGCCGGTTTTTTCGAACAAAATAAAAAACCAGTATGTACTTCTTATTTGTGATATTTTTGTTTTTATTAAAAAAAACCGCGGTAAAATCAACTTTGTATAAAATAGCAACTTAATCGGTTAAGCCGTTTTTATTTGAAAGCGAGTAAACCAATCTAATGATGTCTGTATTGTACAGTACCTAGATAACCTACTTACCTTTTTTTAAAACTTCATCATAGCTGTTTTGGTGTGACAGCGAGTATTTTACATTTTCCCGTTTTCCTGTGGCAACTTTCCCTTTTCCGGGATAAAAAGTCTGTTGTAAATAGCATCTACATACAAATTTTCGTCAAAATCGGTCCTGCCGCTATGGCTTGAAAACGCCCCACACAAGCAGACGTTTCACTTTAATATAACGGGTGTTTTTTTTAAAGGTATAGAACTTTAAGTTGGCAACACTTTTTTAACTGGCGGCCATTCAGCTGTCAAGTGATTTATGTTTAGTTTGGTTTGGCATTTCAACATGAATAGACTGACGCCTGAACAACGCTTCCAAATAGTCATGATCCTGTTCGAAATACGTATCGCGCACTACGTCCATTTTACGGTCAACATAATCGTCCATCAGAGCAATTAATTCGATTAACTATGGAACGTTTTCGGACCACGTTTACTCTAAATGATAATACGCATCCACAGAGACGTCGTACAGTGCGTACAGAAGAAGTCATTGCTGCTGTAGAGCGTAGCGTAGAGGAAGACCCGAATCACTCTATCCGCCATCGTGCACAGGAGTTGGACAAGTGTCCATCCGATTTATGGAAGATTTTGCGGAAAGATCTTGGTTTGCGTGCTTACAAAATCCAACTCGTGCAAGAATTGAAGCCACACGATCACCTAGCAAGGCGTAGATTCGGTGAATGGGCGCAAAACCAAATTGCCGTTTTAACAAAATTCGCTTATGAAAATGGGGGTCCCCATTTTCATAAGCGAATTTTGTTTAGCGATGAAGCTCACTTTTGGTTAAATGGATACGTCAATAAACAAAACTGCTGTATTTGGAGTGATGATAATCCTCAAGCTAATGTTGAGACACCGTTACATCCTGAAAAACTGACTGTTTGGTGTGCTTTATGAGCTGGTGGAATAATTGGTCCGTATTTCTTTAAAAACGATGCTGGCCAGAACGTCACAGTCAATGGTGATCGCTATAGAGCCATGACTACTGACTTTTTCGTTCATCAATTGAACAATCATGATGTGCAGGAGCTGTGGTTTCAACAAGACGGGGCAACATGTCATACAGCTCGTGCCACAATTGATTTATTGAAGGAAACAACGTTTGGTAACCGCATAGTTTCACGTTTCGGACCCTTGAATTGGCCTCCAAGATCCTGCGATTTAACGTCGCTGGACTATTTTCTGTGGGGATATATGAAGTCGCTAGTCTACGCCGATAAGCCCGAAACGATTGACCACTTGGAGGACAACATTCGCCGCGTTATTGCCGATATACGGCCACAAATGTTGAAAAAGGTCATCGAAAATTGGACCTCCAGACTACGTCCGAGCCAGCCGTGACGGTCATATGCCAGAAGTCATATTTAAATTATAATGCCAGAAGATTATCTTTCGAATACAGTAAATTTCATGTCAATTAAAAAAAAACATCTTTGTTTTATTCCATTTCAAAGTTCTATACCTCAAAAAAAAACAGCCTTTATTAGTAGGGATTATAAAAGCGAAAGTTAATCTGTCGCTCTGTCTGTTAGTTACCTTTTCGCGACTAAACGGTTGAACCAATCATGATGATATTTGGTATAGAGATAGTTTGAACCCTGCGGAAGGCCACAGTATACTTTTTATCGCTATTCTAATGTAGACCACGCGGACATAGTCGTAAACAAAAGATAGTATAACAATAATAATTATACTCACTGTCCTCAGCGCGTATCGCATCTACAGTATGATCCAGCATTGGCGAGGCCCACTGGTACACCTGGTAAGGCGTGGCGACCCTCTCGAACGGGTGTTTCTGCATCCTCCTCTTCTGTACTAGGGCGAAGTTACGTTTGAAGGCGGGAGACACGATGCTCAGGAGTTCGATGAGAGAGTGGCACAAGAGGGACGGGTTCGCCGGACGAGGGTTGAACGTGTCTTCTGAAGATCTGTTAGGGAATTGTATGTTAGTCGATAGAAACAGGCGTTACTTTGCGGTAATCCATATTTAAAATGAACGAAGAAAAACTATGTAGCTTACTTCCCCCAAACTGTAAGTCAAGTTAAAGATAAATGGAAAAATATATGTAATTTTTTTAATACATTTTTCCATTTATCTTTAGTTTAGAATTCAAAATGAACGAAGAAAAAACATACATACATTCGAACATATAACGTCTCCTTCTGTGAAGTCGCTTAAAAAACTATGTAGCTACTTCCGCCAAACTGTAAGTCAAGCTAATGATAAATGGAAAAATATGAGTTATTTTTCTATTTATCTTTAGTTTAGAATTCAAAAAGAACGAAGAAAAACTATGTAGCTTAAATGCTTCCGCCAAATTGTAAGTCAAAGTAGTGATAAATGGAAAAATATACATCATATATTTATTCCATTTGATTCATAAGAATGGGTATTATTAAGTCGACCACACTTTAGCTTAGACGACTTTAACTTTACAATAACACACGACTTTAACTTTATGTACCTTCGTAATGAAATACCTATGAAAGTATATGAACCGTTCGGTTGAAAGATGGAGTAACAGACTTTAATAACCCAAACTCATACTGATATTCTTGTGTTATTTTAATTATAATACGTCGTGTGTTTTTTACACATAAGTAGATTAATTCATTTGGAGAGATTTCTTCAACTCTTTCCGTATGACGTTACATCAAAAGTTGTTATTATTTTATAAAAATGTTACATCGTTACTTATCGCACAACATGGTCGCATAACTATCTGTACCGCATTGTTTATGCCTACTAATTTCGAGTACTACAATTGTATACCTAACTAGGTACCTACATACCTATTGGTTGATTGAATTAAAATCCCCTGAGAAATGCCTTATGCCACAGAATAACTAATAGTACAAACTTATATCGTGATAAAAAAAAGTAGCTTCGAGATTCAGATATTCATTACGACGCGAAGCAAACATTTTGTTTGTTACATGCATACTTATTTGTGACTTTATCGTTAGCCGTCGAACTTCGTAGCATAAAATAATGCTGATAAGTAAAAAGGAACCTGTATTTTCTGGTCGAAAATAAATAATACGATACACCGTGACAGAAATGAGTGACGACAATGCAGGTCGTCGCACTTCTCAAACCAACCTCTGGGTACGTAGTACTATTTTATTCTATGCATTGGCGTATTTATTTTTGGCATCGTAACAAGCCAAGCATTTGGACACAGTCAGGCAGAATCTTCTTGCTGAAGAAAACTTTATACATACAGTGCTATCAACCTACATTCAGGCAGACAAGACATTACAGTACTACGAAACTCACTAAGCGCTTCGGCCATCTTCGTTTATCTCCTATCATATTCTAATATTGGGCCATGATGCATCACAATAAGGTCTAAAATCAAAGCGCATGATTTTGTTCGAAAATGAGTTAAAGTGTGTGTTCGTAGTGTATGATAAGAAAGCAGTGATAATTACTGGTTGAGATAGAATCCTCGCGGGCACGCCGTGATGTGGAAGTGCCTGTCCTCAAGCGTTACCACGTGGAGGTAAAGCTGGTCTCCGCACATCTTGCGCGGCCCGGGCGGCGGGTTCCAGCCGGAGGTGGTCAGCACCTGGTGGTCACAGGCTCTTAACTCCTGCACGACTATTCCTCAACCAAATCCAAACTAGTTAGTCTAAAAACTGCTTCGGATTAGACGCCTATCAATTTGCGTTTTATAACAGTGGCCGATGTTAGTTCGGAGGAAGCAGTGCGGTTTTGGTTTAGTACTCTTTGTACTTAGTTAGTTACTTAGTTTGAACTTAGTTGTTCATCAGAGCGAGCTCGTTTTCTTAGAAACTATGCTAAATTAGAGACTGCTTTGGCTGGTCGGTTTAAAATAGATTTTATAATTTAGCTGTAGTTATAGAGACATTGGAGCTCTATTGTTTTAGGAAATTGCCCTACCCTGAGTAAAGGAAGTCTCTGATTTGTTTCAAGGTCACGACTGAGCCATATGATCTTGATAATAGGCAACAAACAAATGCAAAATCACTAAAGTATCTGTCATTTTACATCACACAACAAGTGCCAAGGCTAAAACAATTTTACAAAACACAATCTATGATTGGTCCTCGTCGCTGTTAGATCGAGAGAACATTACAACAAGAAATAGATGTTTTGGACATCGTTCATGGATTCTTGATTTGCGTATACCATAAAATAGCAGCATAGCTACTAAATACAGGGAGTAGTGAGGTAGTACAGTACGACTATGTAAGGGTAAGAATAACAGGTTACCTTAAGACATTGAGGAGCTTTGTTCTCCTTCGTAAGTCCAGGGTGCAGAGCGAGTAGGGGGCGCTCGGTGCTGTTAGGCATTATGTGGTCTGGAGGGGTGCAGTCTACGCTTTCAGGTCGGGACTTCTTCTTTTCTGGAAAATTAAAGAACATCTTTTGAACGAACATTCTACATTGGAACGAAACATTAAGAATAGTCTACAAAATAGCGGTCCTGATTAACGGAAAATAACAGTTTAGTTTCGGTCCGTAGAGTTCATAATTGCTTCGACCAGCTTATCAAAATGTTAGATTCGCAAAATCGTAAATGCAAAGAACTGTTAACATAGAGAATCTTACCTAAAATATCTCCCTGTGTAATAACATTGAGGAACGCAAGCGAGCTGCACTCCTGGCCTGCGTAGGCATCGGTGTAGTCTATTGACTTGAGAAGATCTCTGACGTGACGCACATGGATCCTAGCCTCGCGCATTGTATACGGCTCTTCTACCACCTGAAATTAATTTGAACACAAAACTAAAACCAATTCAAAAGGTCAATGAAACTAATTTTAATATAATAGCGGACTTGAATACCTTAATAACAGATCCCTCTTTTAGTCCCTCGATGTTCTTCAGCTCAGCGAAATTGTCCAAAGTTACACCATCCAATTGCAAGGAGAAGCAGGTTCTGTGACATGTGTCCTCTCGATCCATTAGCACCTGGTGTATTTCCTGTACTAGCTCCATACTGGACACCTAACGACAATAACCAGCAGTCAACACTAAATAATTCATGACAATGTTAATTATAAACGCTTTGCAATGTAAATGTTAGGAATTTTATAGGTACCTGAATATCTAGTGTCTCGGCTCCGGGACTCACGATCTTGACAGTGAAACCCATGTCTTGAATGAACACTACTTCAGCGTCTCTTTTCTTGTCATCGCCGTCTTCACTCGGCGAGGATTCCCTGTCCCTTTCTCCGTTCACAATCTTACTGTCTCCATTCAATTTGTCTGCCGAATCAACAACGCTTGCATCTCCATCACCACTCTCTTTGTCAACTTCCGTAACTTTAGTTTTAGTAGAGTCTTTCTGCTTATCAGAATCACTATCGGTTGCTTTGGTTTTCTTGCTTTCTTTATTTTTTTCTGAAGCTGGCTTGCCTTCTGACGCTTTGTTAGGACAGGCATTAGGCGTAACAACTGTTTGCCCTTTGTCAGACTTACTAGACTTTGTGTCGTCGGAATCTGTGTTGATCCCATTAGAAACTACTTTAGCGCTATCACTACTACTAATATCACAATCTAATTCTTTTTTTGGATCGCCATTGACAATGGTTACGATTGAAGTATCCGAGCCGTTTGTTATCGGTTCTTTGGTTGTTAAATTATCTGTAATGCTATCATTATCGTCTGTTATTGATTCCTCTCCGTTCACTTTAGTTGAGTTCTCGTTTTTTATTTGTGGTGATTTGTCTCCGTTGGACTTAGCTTTTGGCGTTTCTGTAAGAGAGTGGTACATTGTGAACTTTACATTCGAGAAATAAGGCTAAAATATCAAAGAATGGTTCATTATTTAGTTTATCTACACTCATATCGTAAAATCTTAAAATTAATGACATAATGACTTATATTACGCACTGCATGTCTCTAATAAGAAAACATTATAACACTGTTTTTTGAACTAAACAATGTTATAATATATATTTTTCCTATACAAGCACCGATTTGGCTCCGCACTGCGGGGGTTTTCGCCATTTGTTATCTATGGTGGCGCGTGTTAGACCGCATGCCCGAGAATTCGCCGTGGACTGGATTTTGGCGCCATGATTTACTTTAAATTAGTACCTAACCAAATTAATGTGTTTTTTTGCTGATCAAATGTTTTATCCTGATTAGAAATGTGACACAGATGTGTTAATTTGACTCCACCTGACATCACAGAACAGCAACGAACATGACGGACGAGCTTTTACCAGCAAAAATATTACGACATTATTTTTCTCATTATTTGTAAGTTCCTATTGCACGAGTGTAGATAAAGTAGAGTATGAAATGGCACATTACTAGGTATTAAAACACTCGAGTGAAGCTATTAAAAACACGCCTACGGGTCGTTTTTTAAACTCACTCTGTTTTAATTCCGCTCATACCGTTTGATAAACTATTATTAAATGTTACCTATGTTCAGTGGGAAGGGGGCAGGAGTGTTATTGGCGTGCGGCGAAGGCGGCTTCCTTGCGGCTGCCGCATAGGAGACCCTCGGCGCAGCGCCGCCGCCTTCGTCATCGGCGCGCCCGTTGGGCGTGCTCGCGTGGCCGTTGCTCACGGTCAGGGGCTTTACAGTGACAACCTTCTTCATTTTTGTTGGCTTCTCTTTTTTCTCTACTGAAACAAATTTCAAGTTGTTACAAACAAAAACTAACATTCAGACAAACTAAGGGAAATAAAATGGAATTAAAAAAACAACTAAATTTCGTATAAACTAAAAGTTTTATTTAGTTTTATACGAATTGAAGTCGGTTTTTTTGGGGTATGTGCTACGCCCAACTGACTAAAGTAAGTTAGATGGCCCAAACTAAAAAAAAAATTTTTAATTCTATAAAGTTTTTTTTTTAATTATTTTATATTTATTACTTTTTAGTTTCGTTAAAGTGTAGGTCTAAGTAAATGAAATACTTATTCCGTTCGCTAAGAAAAAGCCATACTGGAAATAGATAACAGGCCTTATCTTCTAAACTACTGAACGGATTTTGATAAAATTGAACTATTCCTTAAGTTGAAAGATACTGAAACTATTGTAAAAATAATTATTGCAATATTGTAGTTTCCGAGAAATACGTGGACTAACATACATACATACATTCGCGAAATTATATTTGTTCAGATACTCATATACACTAACATACATGAATATTACGCATTTTTAACAATATTACTTACATACACATCAAACTGAGAACTTTTTTTAAGTCTGTTAATAAAACATGAGACCTATTTTTATACAATAGGTATTTAAAAAGAAAAGCTCATTGAGGTCGAGAGAAATGCGTTAAATATAAACATTCAACTAGTAGAAAATAAATATATCAAATAAAACTCCGTCAACCTATGAAGATTAGTTAACTGAAACGTAGGGTGGAAGTAGGTACCTAATGGAAAGTAAATAAACCTAGTTATGTAAAAAACAGACTTCACCTAACAGCAAAAAACTATAAAATCATGCACTTGGATATTGTTGAATAAAACAGTAAAGTCCTAAATTGCATAATCCACTAGATTTCCATACTGTACATAAAGATAAAGGTCATCCAGATCATCATCATATCCAGACAGGTAACATACTATTTATGTTACCTGTCGTTTTACATGTACCTGAGTGTTGGGCCACCAATGGGCCAGATGAAAGAAGATTTAAGGCAGCAGAGATGTGAATGTTAAAATGGATGTGTGGAGTAACGAGAATGGATAAACTCAGAAACGAATATGTCAGAGGAAGTAAGTGACTGAAAACTTGAGAAGAAAACGTTATATTGGTATGCAAGCGGGGTCGCAACCCCCGTGCCCCCTGACGGCCTGACAAATTCTCACACCAGAGGCCAACACTACCTAATACGACAAACAAAAAATGTATAGAAATAGCCAAGAATTTTCGCGCGCGCTTCCATCGTGCTCATAAACTTACCAGGGGCTTCATCGTTTAATTATGTTAAATTTTATTTTATAGAAAAACTTCAAATTTTTCGCGCTCGCTTCGCTCGCTCTTCTTTATGTTTATAGAAAATACGTAAATCGGTTAGCTAGGTATAATTTGGATTTATTCAATTTCTACACTGAATGAATTTGCAAACTTTTTGTACAGTAGCATGTTCTTATCAATGCATATTTGAATATTATTTTGAGTTATGTTTTTAGAACTAATAACTGGCAGAAGTATTTAAAAAAATGCGTTTACTTCGCACGCTTGTGGTTCTTTTCATGTCATTCTTTTCATTTTCATGTGATTTGGTATAATGTTGTGTAATGTTTTGTGTTTAAAAAAAAAAAATTAACATAAATAGCTCGGAAGTATCGAGTTCGCCGCTCAAGTGTTTTTGATCATTTCAATGCATAAGTTTTATGTGATTTAGAATTATGTTTTGTTATTACATTTTTGCGCTCGCTTCGCTCGCGCTTTTTGATTATTTCAATGTTTGTTTTTATGACTTGGAAATATTATTTAACTTCTACACCGATCGAAATAGATCAAAATTTCCGCGTATTTTAGTTTTTTCTTATATTCTTGTTTGATTTGTCTTTTTTTGCTATATGTGAAAATGTAGTAACATTGTCAGATATAGCTCAATATTCTAACAATCTCTACTCTCGTAAGTTTAAATCACGTCATTGCATATTTTTACACGTTCTGGAATGATTATTTTAATTTATTAGTGTATTACACTGATAATGCAAAAATTTCGCGTTTGCTGCGCTCGCGCTTTTTATTTTACACTAAATACATACTTTGTACAAATCGGAGTTTCGTTTTAATACCCACACTGATAGAAATAACTCAAACTTTTCCCGCTCACTATTATGATATAAATATCTCTCATAAATAAACGGATCCGCCTTTGGGTATAGGCTACACGAGTGGAACCACGAGGAACATCTAGTATTGTATAATTTTGGAACCCATCCAGGCTGAATACAAGTGTGTGACCCCCCCCCCCCCCCCCCCATCCATGTTATGAGGAGAGAGGAATGTTATGTATCGAGGAGAGTGTTAAAAATGAAAGTTAATGCGTTGCCCAGTACAAAACCAGTGTGGAAGGATGGATTGTGTGAGAGATGGCATGTGTAACCGACGACCCACACAATAGTGCGATAAGGATAGGGATTTGACGCCCCAGTTCGATCGGGTTTTACCTAGATTTCAGTGGCAGGGAGGAGCGAACGTCAATATTTGAATACTGATGGGACCTTTTTAAGAAGTAAAAGAGAAGATATAGCAAAAAAAATAATGAAAAGAATAACATAGATATCTATAGACTTGCGTTACCGTGGTTCAATAGCTAACAGAATGAATTGGGGGCCCTGTTGTGTTGTATTATTTATTTTTAAATACCAAATGCCATCGAGTTTTATCATCATTTCGTGTTAATTATCATTGGCACACTACGTTAAGGTATGTCTAAGTTAAGGATTTAGACGTTTTTGGCTTTAAATAGGTAAGCTGGGCCGGACTGGCGCGACACTTGAGTTTTTAAGAGTATTACTTATTTTCTTATAAGAAATGTAAGAATTTAGGATAATTAATCTGAATGGACTAGTAAACGTGCAATTTTTGTAAGTAATTATAAATCATAATTTTAAATATCACTACCGGCTATGACTCACGTGTATATACTTATATAGTCGAAAACATCGACCTAGGTTTCGAGCGTATCCGACGCTCTTCTTCAGGAGTTCACGCCGCGAGATACCGACGCGTACAAAAAATATATATATATATTATTTTATAATAATTAATTATAAATACATACAAAAATTGTTTTCTGGAAAACGGCTCCAACGATTTATATGAAAATCACGGACTAAGGATATTATTGCTAGGTGCCTATGTTTGTCGCATGAGGTAGTACTGGCCTCTGGTGTCAGAGTATATCTGGTGCCTATAACTCGAGGCTTGAGTGACTAGATCTGTAAGCTCCCAATTCGAATACTTATAACATTTTAGGGCATACCAATTATAGTTTTGGGACATAAAGAATCACCAACAGAGTTGTTGGTGATTCTAGATAGCTTCCTGTAGGTAAGTCGTTCAGCTGTTTTCGGTCCCTATCTAGGAGAAGCTGGCACTGCCCTAGTTACAGCCGTCGCGGCGTCGGGCGCACGTCGTCCCGTGACGGGCGCGCACGTGGCCTGCGCTGGCGCACCGCCAACATCTCCAGCGTCGAGTCAATAATAGACGGCAACGGGTTGCCGCCAACAATAGACGCCATCGACAACGCTCTCGCCGCACTCTGCCCAGCCCAGCCCAGCGACACCGGGAGCGTATAGTCTAACGAAGTTATTTTATTTTTTTCTCTTGTAAGGCTCGAAACATTTCCAAAATTAGATAGTACTCCATAGCTAGCTCCCTCCATTTTAGATCGTTTGTTGGTTGGAAAAGTTTGACGTTATACTGCATGTCAAAATTTAGTATGGTAAAAGCTGCCGGTTGGCCGAGTAGTTAGTGACCCTGACTGCAAAGTAACCAACGGTCGCGGGTTCGAATCCCGTTAGGTGAAATCATTTGTGTGATCAGCAGAAATGTTTTTTCCGAGTCACGGATGTAATATTCGTATCTATGTATGGTTATCCGTTGTCTAGTATCAGTAGTACAGAGTATCCTATATTGGGGCTAGGTAATTGGTGTGAATCGTCAGTATTTAATAAATTTTCTCTAGAGTAGATTGTTTGAATTGAATTTTAAATTACATTTACCTATCTCAAAGTGATAGTAATAATTATGATACCTACTACGGAACGTTTAATGTACGTATGGTAATGTAATAAAATGTTGTGAAACAGTGTAGTTGAAAAAAGAGGTCAATATTTTCAACATTTACTCATACTTTGTAGGTATACCTACTATAAGTATTTGTCCAAGCACGATGGAGAAATGAAGCTTGACCTAATTTAAAATCATCATTGACGCATTTACAGTCGAGATAAGCGAAATAAAAAGGTGACAATAAAGATAAATTCAAACAAAACAAGTATAAAACCATAATTTGCATAGTTAGGTATACTAAAGTCGATAAAAATTTAGGGGCGGGAGCGGCCAAAATTATTACGCACGCTTTTAATCCGTGCAGCAATCTTGTTTCCTATTTCAACAGCAGAAAATCAAATGTTGTTCTACGTGCCTGGGAAGATAATGTTTATCACCAAAATGTTTGATGTTATCTTCCTTGACTTATAAACATGATAAGATACTCGGGCGCCTGTGACTTAAGATAAGCGTGATATCAGATTTTTTGATAAAAACAGGCGTTGACACAGTTTTGTTTCCCTCGGCTTTGGCACCGCTGTTCCTACGTCAATACATACCTACGTTTAACGTAGCAAAAGCACGGAATAGATAGAACAAGACTAAGCGGAAGTGCAACGTATGCGGGGAGTGCCACAGTGCACAGAAAATCATAAGTTGCATACAAATATTTCGTTGGTAAAAATAAACTTTACTTTATGAAGCAGTCATTGATTGTTTTGGTTTGCCGACAGCTGCTCAAATGTACGTGTTGTAGTGTCCCACTTCCACTTGTTTATTTCTATTCCGTGAGCACATGCATCCTTACAAGTCTTAAGTGATGGCATAATACTAAACTTTACTTACTACATGAGAGATTTAATCAGGCAGGCCAGGGTTCACGGTAAGGGGTCGTGTTGCCGCCTCACAGACGTGCATGGATACTATAAATCGACATTTAGAATCTTCTGCACATATCAATACGGACGTATTATGACTGTAACCTCAATAAATTCAATAATATTTTATGTTTAAAACAGTACCGTGACATACTGACTGACAGACAACGCACAATCTAAGCGGGTAAATAAGGAGATTTTTTGAAATTCCATCCCACAGGGGTTGAACGGGGTTGGCAAAGTTTGCACACAGGAAAAGCTGCCAGGCGTACCTAGTACATTATGTAGACTTACTATGTACATCTATTACTGAGAGCGAGATCTAGAACTAAGAAACCTTGACAAAGATTCATGTGATAATTAATGTGTCGTTCTTCTCGTGACGTATCAACTATAGTGCCTTGAGATGGGCTGTTTTGGTTGCAACATCGTGGTGACTGAAATGTGGTGCCCCTATAACAATAAGGCCACCCCTTTTATATATATCCTTCTAATAGTTAGACATATAATAGCCGCGCGGACTTTTTTGTGGGTAATGATGAGTATAGGACATTATTTTATAATTATATCATGAATAATTTTCGCAGCGCACGCCAAATATTGACTCTTATAGGCAAATTATACAATAATAAAAAAACAATAATTTACATTATTGCAATTTTCGTAGGGACCTCAAATATTTTTAAAAATGATTTGTAGTCTATGTTACTTATTTGCCGATAATGTGGGTTTCTATAGTTAAAATATTTTATTTAAATCAGTTAATTCTTTTTTGAGTGTATCCATTACGTACAAACAAAGAAACATGCAAAAAAGTAAATCTGTTCTCTTTATAATATTAGTGTAGATAGACATTAGAAAAGCAGCGATGGATTTGTACCTACACAATTTCTTCGCACTTGCATTGTCCAAGATACCTAATAGGTACATTTGCGCTACTAGACTAGTTACAAATAAATATTTTACATTATTTTGCTACCGCAATTCACAATTGACGTCAAGACGCATGTACGGAAACGTTGATTTCGAATTCAGATAAACACCGCTTTTGTTAACAACCCGGGGCGGCTCTAACAGCTACTGAATCGATCAATGAATGTATTATGCAAACAAAAACAGTTAGCGCTGGCGACGAACCCAGAATATTTAACCTTTAACTCACTGGTTATTGTGGATTTCTCCCTCTAAGCTTTTACGAGCTACAAGAACAATCTTCAAGGCCTCTTTACCTTCCCTCTGCTCCAACAATTTTCTATTTATTTGATATTTTTGGCATAACACTGTAACAACACAATTTTGGGGGGAAGACTGCTATTATTTGAAAAGTTTCATAATTTCTTCGAATTTTGTTTCAGTTTATCGCTCTTGTAATAATTTTGACGTACAATTTTTGCATAAAGTGTTATGACGTTTTATCTATTATAATTTACTGTCAACCGATTTTCCAATAAGGTTCCACACAAGGTGAACAGTATGTATAGCTATCACCAAATTCCCTACGCTCAACATGAATTGCAAATCAAGTCACACGGTATTCCGTATTCCTAAAAGGTTTTTGAACTTTGCTTTTGTAGATACAATGATAAACTCAAAACTGAGTTCAGGTTGAGTCGATAGGCATATCAGAAACGGAAACTTGCATAGAGACTGCTATATTTAAATTCGAAACCTTAACTCAAGATAGGTAAGTACCTCAGGTACTCGGTCTATATTTTCACTGTCGCTAGTAATTCAATATTTGGTTGGACACAAAAGGACGAGCGAGTAATTTTGAGCAATGTTTTTGACTGACCCGACACGTTCCATTTAAATTGAAACTGGAACGAGTCGGGTCAGTCAAAAACGCGGTATTTCCGGCTATCTAAATTAGAATCAACAGTGGTCCCGCAGTAGTAATTTGAACACAAGTATAAACCAACAAAACTCAACTCCACAAATATGCGCATCCATTGTGTTTAATAATGCATAGCATGCTCCTTCTAATTTACAAATCATTACGGTAATTAATATGCCCTGTTTCTGACGAGGAGAAAATGCAAAGAAATCCTTTTCGGTGCATTTGTATCAAGTACGTCAATTTAAAATATTGACCTTCTGTTTGATGAATTTCCATGGTGGATGTGGACTTTTACGCGTGAAATATTGTTTCTAGCTAATATCTGTCAGGAAATCTATTATATAACTCTAGCGATCGAAATGTTAATGTGAAACACATGTACACCTTATCTGTTGTCTGGATGAATCAAGAAATTTTATTTTAGACATCAATATAAGATTATCTGTTGTTGTACAGTTTTAAGTGTATATATTATATTTAAAGACAAAGTTAAGTGATTACTAACTAAAGCAGTCAAAACGCCGGTAGAGAATGCAGAAGAGCTGCTAGAAACACATTACTTAACACCGAAACGTATTAAAATAAAGCATTGAAATCTACATCACAATAATAGTCCCAACTCACCACATACCAACAATGCCAAATAAATAACACTAGAATGTCTTCACAACTTGTTTCACGTGGACTTAGTATCTTGTGAAGCCAAACAAATTCATCTTTGTTGAAGAGCCATGATTTGTTTAGTAACTAAGTAACGTGTCTGCTCAAATTGGATGCTCACGGAGAGCGACATAGGGACTTACAAATTCCGTAACATGACACAAATTCTTCTCAATTGTTCAGTACGAAACGTGGCGACCATCCAACAAGAGAAATTGCTTTCGTAGATAAGAGATCAACATAATATTTGCGTGCGTCGCTGCAAGCAAGAATTAGGCCAAGTAAAACTGGGTAGGTATTTGTTTTATCGATTAATTATAGCACATATCAGTAGGTGTCAGTAGCTTATGGATTTACGACAGGTATTTTGCTAGTGTAATGATAAGGCATAAAAAATATCTAGAAAAGAGGAGCCCGGTACTCAAAGTCCAATATCCTTTTTTTATCAGCTCTCCCAACAGAAATCACATTCACATAAACCTTATCAAGTAATGTGTACAACATTTACTTTACTGATAATGCTGATAATCATGGATCGTTGAAAAGGTGAAAAAAATATTACACTTTTTAATATTAATAAAAAAACATAGCAACCAGACAAAGTTAACCGACATAGCTCTAAAGATAAGCAAGCTGGAGTGGCAGTGGGCTGGTCACATTTACTAATAACCGTTGGGGTTGACGAGTTCGAGTTACGACCTGCGAAAAGCGGCCGGAAGAAAATGGATGAGGAGACCTGAAGACCGACTTACTAGGAGAGGAATACGTCCAGCAGTGGACAGATATAGGCTGATGTTGAACCGAACGAACGAACCGAAATTCTAAATTATTTATATTTTTGTGTAGAACTGTACAGAACATAATTAAGTTAGTTGATTTTCTTCGCAAATGTTTAAAAAATATGATAGAAATAAGATTTTTTTACTTATGTAGACTAAATGATTAACGTGTACTTTTTTTTTACTTTAGATTTCATAACTTTGTATCTTCATAATTTTAAATACACTGTTTGACTTCCAATATTATTGGAAGTCAAACAGTGTATTTAAATATTTGCCGTTGAAGGCATGCTGTCGACGATTCAGAAAGTCATTTTATGACCATCATGCGTGCTCATATTAGGACCAAAAAACTTCAAGGGTAAAATAACGTACAACGAGTGAATAATAATTACTTAGGTTGTCGGGCAAAAACACATCATGTATCACTTTAGATTCAAGCCCCCCTGGAGTGACTGACAGGGACACTATTACATTATTACAACATATGATATGCACGTGTTCTTATTCCCTTTCAACTTGTCACTCAGTCAGGCAGTCCCTGAAGTTAAAAAAGTTCTTTCCCGCATTGCGTCTGCGAGACGTATTCTGTCAGTCTTAATTTTGTCTTCAAAAATGATAAAAACTAAATTATTTCTACAAGTGCGTATCTGATAAATAGCAAGGTTAGAAGAACAGGTAATTATAGAGCAATGTTTACCACTAGTAGACAATTAGCAGTTACATAATTAAAAGTTATTTTTGGACAGGAGCGACTCACAAACAGATAGGTACTAAACGACTTGCGAAATCATCCGTTGAAATCTAGAAGCATGATTATACTAAGATGGTGTGGCCATTGATCAACATCAATATCGTCCAACACAATCAATAGGTTCCACATATCAAATGCTAAACATCGATGGATAACAAAATAGATAGTACGCAGTAGGCGACCGTCTGAATGACGCGGGTGAGCCGGCAAATAACGTCTATAATAAAACGAATAGCTTAGTAAGGCAGTAAATGTAGAGATGTAAGATGATAAGATTTGAATCTAGAATAAAAACTTTTAATTTTCACGATTCAAGTAGACATCTCTTTTGATACAAAGACTTAATAAACAAAAAACAGACAACGTTTCACTTTTAATATTGGTATGGATAAGTATAATTTAAAACTTAAATTAAAAAAAAGGTTTTACGACCTTATTTTTTTAATGAATGTCACTTTTTTTCTCTTTTTTTTCTTTTGTGTCATTTTTTTTTATAAATGTTCCAATAAACGTAAACTTATTCATATTCGCAGTACAAGTATATTCAACTTGTACTGAAAATATGAATAAGTTTTGTTTGTCCCTAAGTGATCCTTAATGTGTTTGTAATATTCATGCTGAACTCTATAAAATATTAATTAGTAGCTTTCCCGCCCGCGACTTCATCCGCGCGGACTAACGTTAATCGCAAAAAAAACTGTGTTCTGCTAGGATATTAAAAGCCAATGCAAAAGTAGGTATACCACCAAATGAATGCTCAAGTTTTTTGACAGACTTGTTATTAGTTTCCATGGCAACCGTTTCTTAAGCAGATAAAAAGTATCCTATGCTTTATTCCAGGGTATAAGCTATCTCCATTCCAAGTTTCATCAAAATCCGTAAAGCCAACATCACGTGAAAGTTCCCCAAACAACAAAACAAACAAACAAACAAACAACTTTTCAGTTTTATAAATTGGTATGGATATTATTTTTTATTGTACAGGACAATTCTCACCTATTACCTAGCCCCAAACTAGGATACTCTGTACTATGGACACTAAGCAATGGATAAACATACGTAGATACGAATAATATATACACATTCATGACTCTGAAACAAACATGTTTGCTCATCACACAGATTTTTGCTTGCACCTTGCGGGATTCGAACCCGCGAATGTTGACTTCGCAGTCAGGGTCACTGGCCACTCGGCCAATCGGTCGTAATTGAATAAAATAATTAAAAAAAATACAAGGCTAGATATTTGGTCAGCCAGAGTTAATGATTATGTCTAGCAACAGCATAACGGATTTCGTTCTTGTTTTCGAATCAATGGTTCGTAACGTTGAGGTGGATTTGACCGGAAAGCGGCGGAAAATTACTACCTACTGATTGTTTAGTGTTATTACTTTACTAGCTTCCGCCCGCGACTTCGTCCGCGCGGACTACAGTTTATTGCGAAAAAAAACATCCTATGTTCTTCTAGGATATTAAAAACCAATGCAAAAGTATGGACGCACTTGATGTTTGTTGACGGACTTGTTATTATTCCGTTTCCATAGCAACCGTTCCTAACAGTAATCAACCAGCAAGTAACCAACATTTGCCGGTTTTCCCGTGGAAACTTACGATTTTCCGGGATAAAAGTATCCTATGTTTTATTCCAGGGTTTAAGTTATCTCCATTCCAAATTTCATCAAAATCCGTCCAAACGTTATCACTTGAAGAAGTTTATTGGTGTGGATTACGGTCGTTCTTTCTACAGATTGTCTACTATGTATCCGGTTTAAATTCGAGTCGGTTCTCTACCACAAAAAACACAATTCCATTGTAATTGAATACGCCAAAGAGAATGCAAATTTTCAAATCGTACATTTGTTGGTGAGTCTTGTAGGTAGTTGAAAACTTCACGTCTCTTTCTGAAACTAAGGAACTAAGCTAAGAAACTATAATGGATGTTATGCAAGTGTAAAACTCCATTCAACTGTGGTCTGGAAGATTTAGCGGTAAGATCGCCCATTGTAAAAGATATTAATACAATAAGTTAAATATATATTTCTTCTGTTTACTTTTTATGGTGTGCAATAAAGTGTTTAAGCCTATCTATATACTTTTTTTTATTACAACACGTCCACGTCACGGCATAGAATATATAATAGTACCACGTGTCACGGTCACGAATATCACGATACCGGATACAATAGATAGGTACAAATCTACCAGACCCCTAATTAAGATTCCCTGTATTTTAAGCATCAGCAAGAACTGATTATGTCTTCACAAACACCTAGACTCGCAAATGGTTCACTCAACCATTTGCCAATACGGGAACTGAACCCACAACCTAACGCTTTGAGTCACCTCACTACCAACTACACAACGGCAGTTGTTGTGTTCAGGGGGTTGCGCAGTATACCCTAGCTACCTAAAAACAAATATCACAACGTCTGTAGTCTGTAGATCTATCCATCCATACTTCCATGCTATATAAATTGCGTATATTTTCACGATTAAGACCAGGCTCTGCTTTTTAAGAGTTTTTTCCATAAATATGCTGGGTCAACCACAAACCTGATAAATGTGAAACTTAACATTATATGTTTTTGATATCTTTATCTCTCTAAAACTAAGACAAAAACATGATTAACAAAATTTCATTCGATACATTTTCCTATAAAAAATTACGTAATTTTCGGTAATATTTTCATTTTTCTACTCAACGGCTTAAGTTTTATCTCTAAAATAAATCTCACAGTAAGAAAATATTGTTTATTATCTAATGCTTAAACAAAATTTACCTAACTAAATTATTAGCCTGCCAATAAAATAATTAGCTATTGAGACATACGTCATTTAGTTCCGACTAAATTGTGTGTTCAAACAGCGCTCGCGATATTCAACCTTGTTACGCATGCACTTCAGTGCTTAATGCGGGTAGCGGGTGGCAAGGGAGTGGGGAGTGAGAAAATGTAACCTTGGAGCCAGGCCTTAAACGGCTGACGCGATCTCGATATATGGTTTGGAGATAGTTTGAACCCTGGGGGAGGACATAGGATATTTTTTATCGCCAGAAACTTATACGCGTGCACGAAGTCGCGTGCTAAATATAGCAGATATACATCTTAGACAGAAGGCTAGAAGAAGCAAAAAGGTGCAAAAACCAACAACAATATTATTCAGTAGATTATATTTCTAAAGGATATTGAATCCTTTCTCATTGGCGTCACTTCATAATTTCAAATTGCTACATACAGAGCTATTTTGAGATAACGGGCTTGTGTAAATTTACCGAACAGTTTACTATAATGAATGACTGATACATCGCAGTTCTGAAAATCGTGACGGTAAAGGCGTAAGCGTGTATCTACTTCTAGCTGTGCCCGTGGCTTTGCCCGCGTGGTAATTTTCTGTGATATAAGGATCCTATGAGTTATTCCAGAACCTAACGTACCAAATACCAAATTTCAACTTCGTTCAGCCGTCAATATTTTTTTTATCGATTGCTCGGCTTCTACTCATCGGATTGAGATATAAAGTACCCCAGTTTTTAAGTCAAAACATAATCTATCCAACAGTGAAAACCGCATCGCAATCGGTCTAGTAGTTTTTACGTGATGCGCGAACAAACATACAGACAGACAAACACGAATTTTAAAATGTTATATTCTTGTTCAGTAGCGTATGTACATACGTTACATACCTAGTTGTATGTTTTATAGACCATTTATTTTTTAATTATCTTCTTTGTATAGACTTTTTCTTTCCTATTGCTTTATTATAAGTATAGATAGATAATAGGGTGAACACTTTTACAAATTTAAAACCGAGCTGGTGAAATAAAATGCAGAGGTAACTAATTTTAGTAGAATACTAGTTTTCCCGCCCGCGACTTCGCCCGCGAAGACTACAGTTTATCGCGAAAAAAGCATCCTGTGTTCTTCTAGGATATTAAAAACCAATGCAAAAGTAGGTATGGCACCAATGCTCTTAATGGTTTTTGACAAACTTGTTATTTCGTTTCCATGGCAACCCTTCCTTACAGCGAGTAATCAACATTTTTCAGTATTCCCGTGGAAACTCGCAATTTTCTGGGATTTGCTGCTTGTTTAAAGTTTTTTTCGCTTCACCTAATATAAACTGTTCGTATTGAAAAGCGGTTTTGTTGGATATCTTAGGGTTTGACTAAAAGTCTCATGTAATTTATATCTCTTTTTCTTTTTTTTTTGCTTGGCTTCTACTAATCGCAATGAGTAGAAGCCAAGCAATTAATAAAAACTAGGTGGCGGATGAAAGAATTTTGATAAAATTTGTTTTTTTGGTTCATTATAAATAATAGGAGTACCTGGGAATAGTCCGGGAATGACACATAGAATCCTTTTATTCCAGAAATAAATCCACGCAGGCAATGACGCAGGACGCAGCTAATCTATAATAATAGGGTAGAAAAAAGTTCCCGGCGCGTGCGTCAGTTAGTGCGATACTGCTAATTTCTGACTGCGTCTTCACTGAAACTGGTTTGGATGCAGTTTTTACTGATAAGATCTTTACTTCATGTAATAATAAGTTAGAAGAAAGTTCCCGGCGCATGCAACAGTCAGTGTGGCAGTGCAAATTTCTGACACCGTCTACACTGAAACGGGTTTGGATGCAGTTTTTACTGATAAGATCTGTACTTCGTGTAATAATAGGTTAGAAAATAGTTCCCGGCGCGTGCGTCAGTCAGTGCACTAGTGCTAATTTCTGACTGCGTCTTCGCTGAAACTGGTTTGAATGCAGTTTTTACTAATAATATCTGTACTTCGTGTAATAATAATAATAAGTTAGAAGAATGTTACAGGCGCGTGCACGTCAGTCATGTGACAGTGCTAATTTCTAACTGCGTCTTCACTGAAACTGGTTTGGATGCAGTTTTTACTGCTAAGATCTGTACTTAATGTATTAATAGGTTAGAAAATAGTTCCCGGCGCGTGCTTCAGTCAGTATGACAGTGCTGAATTTCTGACTGCGTCTTCAGTGAAACTGGTTTGGATGCAGTATTTACTGATAAGATCTGTACTTCGTGTAATAATAGGTTAGAAGAAAGTTCTTGGCGTGTACGTCAGTCAGTGTGGCAGTGCAAATTTCTGACTGCGTCTACACTGAAACGGGTTTGGATGCAGTTTTTACTGATAAGATCTGTACTTCGTGTAATAATAGGTTAGAAAATAGTTCCCGGCGCGTGCGTCAGTCAGTGCACTAGTGCTAATTTCTGACTGCGTCTTCGCTGAAACTGGTTTGAATGCAGTTTTTACTAATAATATCTGTACTTCGTGTAATAATAATAATAAGTTAGAAGAATGTTACAGGCGCGTGCACGTCAGTCATGTGACAGTGCTAATTTCTAACTGCGTCTTCACTGAAACTGGTTTGGATGCAGTTTTTACTGCTAAGATCTGTACTTAATGTATTAATAGGTTAGAAAATAGTTCCCGGCGCGTGCTTCAGTCAGTATGACAGTGCTGAATTTCTGACTGCGTCTTCAGTGAAACTGGTTTGGATGCAGTATTTACTGATAAGATCTGTACTTCGTGTAATAATAGGTTAGAAGAAAGTTCTTGGCGTGTACGTCAGTCAGTGTGACAGTGCTATTTTCTGACTGCGTCTTCACTGAAACTGGTTTAGATGCAGTTTTTACTAATAAGATCTTTATTTAGTGTAATTTACCTTAAAATGTGTTTTGTGCATATTAGCCCAACTAACATCTATTTCTAGTTTTTTTTTATTAAACCCATTTTATGTGCGAATAAATTGGGTTTTAAAATTAAATATAATTAACTATAGTCAAAACCGGATATAACGACACTAGTTATAACGACGGATCGGTTATAACAACTAAACGGCAAGGTCCCGGCCGCATCCCTATCTATACAACATGACACTGAATAACCTTATAGGGACGCAGTAGGTTTATTTTTATCAAGAATGTAAATTGATTTACGTGTGCAATATGTAGTTGAATACATAGTATTTAAAAATACCATACAACAGTAAAAATTAGAAATTTGCAACAAACCTTATTGTTTGTTTACTATTCTATCACGTTGTACAAAAAAATAGGTACATGACAACCTGAACCCTCAGATGGAGCAGTATGTACTGCTCCATCTGAGGGTTCAGGTTGTTAGGCCTCTTTTCGATTGCGGACTGGTGGAAAGACGGACATTGAGTGGAGATTGACCATCTGAGCAAATGTGGAGCGAGCCAGCCTATTATTGTCTCGCTGCACGCACATAGTTCGAGTTAGCAGTGTTGCGTATAGCTGAAGAAAACACTGAAAGCTTAGAAAACGATAATGTTATGTAACACTTTAAACTGATCACAAAAACTACACTTACTCTTAAAACTACAATTTTTAGAATAAGATTCACTTTTAGAAATAATATTATAGAAACTGACATATTTTCACGATGACGCTATACTGACTACTAGGGTTTGAAGAGAAAAGTTCTTTTAGAAATTTTTAGAAGTAAATTCATGTATGAGATACTTAGAAATGACAAAAGTCGTAAAACTAACGCTATTTGTCTTCCCCTGTGGATTACCCCAGCCCGGTATGTATTAGGGTAATATGTTACACTCCGTATAAGTACCTATATAAGCAAATCGCAACAACATCGGATAAAGCGACAAACCGTCATCGGAATTCAGTCGGAATACATCGGCTATAACAACCCGTCATAGTTTTTCACTAAAATAAAACACTATTTTGAACCTTATTCTAATGAAATACAAAGATTTGTCTAAATATTAACTTTATGCACTTTCTCCCATCCCGCACGCGCCTCATGCTATTGGGCCTTGAACATTTTACGCTTTATTTAGTGCACTATAAAGATAATTGACAGGTCATAGGTGCATATTGTTGTGATTTAATTTGGATCGTGCTTTTTTGCGTCACCATGTCGCGTGCGCATAAAGATAATTGACAGGTCATAGGTGCATATTGTTGTGATTTTATTTGGATAGTGCTTTTTGCGTCACCATGTCGCAAAAAACAGAGAAAATTGTTTATTATTGAAGAAAAATCTCACATCATGTCATGGCTATTAGAAAATGGTGAGCTAAATGGGGATATTACAAAGGAAAGCGGCGTCTTACATTCTACAATATTAACGAATTGGAAAAATAAGGACAAAAAATATATATTGCTTAAAACAACTATCGGATACAGCGTCCTTAGTTATAAGGACCCTACAATGTCGTTATATCCGGTTTCGACTGTAGATGCTTCCCGCGTGGTCATCTTTCTGGGGCAAAAATTTAAAAAAGTCTTACCTCCCGATGTACACTAATTCCTTGTCAAATTTAATTAAGATCTGTTCAGCTGTGAAAAGTTTAGTCGTGAAAAGGAAACAAACAGACAGGAAGACAGAATTACCTACTTTCGCTTCTATAATAATTATATTATAGTCTGTTAGTAGGATATTTACAAAAAAGATTAGTATATTCGGGATAATTCACACCAATTATCTAGATCCAAACTAGGATACCCTGTACTATGTATAATAGACGGATAAACATACATAGATACGAATACTCGTATTACATCCATGACTCGGAAACAAACATTTCTGCTGATCACACAGATGTTTGCACCTTGCGGGATTCCAACCCGCGACCGTTGGTTGACTTCGCAATCAGGGTCACTAGCCACTCGGCCAACCGGCAATCAATCAATCGTCCGTTGTGTTAACAAGCTATAAGATTTTATAAGGCAGAGTGAAGTGTGATAGATAACCCAGTATTTATTGAACTGAATGAGGTCAGTAACAGAATGATATCTATTGAACAGAAAAACATAAAACATTTATTTGTCTCAAAGAAAATGACTGCACTAGCTGCGCCCCGCGGTCTCACCCGCGTGGATTACGAAGATCAAAATTAATCCAGGATGTAAGCTATCCTGGTACCAAATTTCAGACAAATCCGTTCAGCTATTTCAGCGTGAAGGAGTAACAAACATACACACACACGCTCGTCGGTTTTTATGCATTTTATGAGGTTTTGTATGGACTGTCAATTCCAATGTATGGACTTCTGCATCGCGCATACTAAGTTTTCCTCTCGTTATGCGAGTATTCATTTTAAAACTCTAAGCTCTGGTTGGCCTGTTTATGACAGTGGATCCCTATACATCTCTGATTTATATATAACTAGCGACCCGCCCCAGCTTCGCACGGGTGTAATTTAGAAAAAATATATGTTCGCACATTCGACCTTCACTCGGCTCGCTACGCTCACGGCCTCCCCCTTTCTACGTTCAGGTCTCGCATGCTCGTATTATTTAAATAAACCTTCCGTAAAAAAATATCCAACTGATGGTGAAAACCGCATCCAAAGAGGAGGAGTTAGCAGCCAAACAGATAGACAGACGCATAAAGCGACTTTGTTTTATACTATGTATTGATGATTGATGATGATATTATGTCATAACTGGAGGATATAAATTTGATAAATCGTTTTTTTCTGTCTAAAATCAATAAAATGCAAAAAAAGGTCTCCTTCGAAATTAGATTCCGATGATTTATTCATACAGCCTTTCTCGTCCCACTGCTGGGCATAGGCCTCACTTTTAGCATGACTTTCGCCTCAGTCCTGTGCCAATCGGTTCCAGGTTCGCCCCGTGATCTCAACAATATCGTCGGCCCCTCTTGTTGCTGGATGACCAATGCTTCGATTTTCCTGTTTCGGCCACCACTCAATTAGGTACAAACATTTTTGCGAATAATGTTGTGGGCAGAAGCAAAACCTTTTTAAAAATCACTAATTCCAGTGTTGTTCATTGACGGATGTTTGAATTT
Organism: Alsophila aescularia; assembly: GCA_946251855.1. Classification (NCBI taxonomy): domain Eukaryota; kingdom Metazoa; phylum Arthropoda; class Insecta; order Lepidoptera; family Geometridae; genus Alsophila; species Alsophila aescularia. The sequence goes on from OX276378.1 coordinate 48,743,263, forward strand.
TTTTCAATGGCTTTCTATGAACAAAATGTTCCTACCTGTAATCTGTACTGAACTACATTTGATGTCAATAAATTATTTTTTATTTTGTAATGGTTAGCAAACTGCCATAGAGGTTGTTATTCAAAAACTCAGCCTGTATACAATCTATCTCATATAAACATTAATGAAATGGTCCACATTAGGGCTAGATTGAGACATGTTGAAGTCAAGGAGATCTTTGCTCCAACAGTAGGATATTCCAGGCTGATAGCGAACTTAATGAAGTTTATAATTATTGCATCAATTGCAAAAATTGAGACAGTACTACATATAATGCTCCAAGCAGTCATAAGTGTCATTAGCAGACTGAGCTGAGGGTATTGTGTTTATCAGCTATATAGAACAAATGCGTGGATTGATTTTGATGATTCTTACATCAATCGATTTGTCTTAATCTTGCGAGTGCTACTAAAGACTTGACAGTAATCAAAATTCAATATGGCGACAACCAGACGCAATATAGTGAAAAACAAAAAAATATACAACAAACTATGTTATGTGGGGTAGCATTGAATAGGTATTTGAAAATTATTTGTAGGTTTCTTTTATCATTTTTCATTTCGAATGATTATTTAGGATCTATAACGATTTAAAGTTGGTTAGCAACCATTCTCATCAGCATCATCATCATCATCATCAGCCTATATCGTGACATATTTGACGACCAATTGGTCTAGTGGCTAGAGATCCTAGGTACGAAATCGAACGGTTGCGGGTTCGAATCCTGCAAGGTGCAATCATTTGTGTGATGAGCAGAAATATTTGTTTCCGAGTCATGGATGTTAATATTCTTATCTTATCTTATGTATGTTTATCCGTTATCTAGTGCCCATAGTACAAGGTATCCTAGTTTGGGGCTAGGTAATTGGTGTGGAAATGTCCCGAATATATATATATAATTTATACATCAGTCCACAGCTGGACGTAGGCCTTTCCTAATACATGCCACTGAGTTTGGTCTTCAGCTTTCCTCATCCATTTTCTTTCAGCCGCTTTTTACAGTTCGCCACTCCATCTGGCCACAGGGCGTTCTACACTACTTTTGCCTAAACTTGCTTTCCACTCAAGAACTCTTCTACCCCAATGGTTATCAATTCTACCAATCTCAGTCGCGCTTTTTTCTGTGTGCGTAAATCTTCTAGTGGAATTTTGGTACATCTATGAAATAGGAATATTTGTACGAAAATATCCTGACTTGTTATATTAATCAAATAACGTGATAACAGCTGGACGGATTTTGATGAAATTTGGAACAGAGATAATTCTTACCCTGGAATAAAACATAGAATACTTTTATCCTGGAAAACTGGAACTACGGTTGCTGTGGAAACGAAATAACAAGTCTGTCAATAAACATCATTATATTATACCTACCTTTGCATTGGCTTTTAATATCCTAAAAGAACACAGGATGCTTTTTTTATGATAAATTGTAGTCCTCGCGGACGAAGTTGCGGGCGAAAGCTAGTAATATTAAAAACATCTCTGTCTCTCTGACTGTTTGTTACTTTTCTTTTAGCAGAGAAACTAGTTTTTATGTAAAATGTCTTAACTTACGGCAGCTCTGTGTGCCGTTTCACTCCCATCTCTCTAAAATGGTTGTGGCGGGTGATGGCTGACACACAAGTCATACTGGTGAGCGGGCGCTGCTTGTTAGTAAGTTGTATTTTTATTATTTAACTTATCCCCGTTTTTTTATTGTTTCATCTCATTGGCACTTATTAATTTGACATGTAAATGTGTATTATTATTAAAATTTCAGTAAACATAAATAAAAAAAGTCTTCACAAAAAATGACATCCCCTTCGAGTCTCTTGGTGCTCTCTTCTCGAACAGGCGTTTTTCCGAAGCACTGGTAGAGTCGGCAGGTTATTTCCTTTTCCAGTGCATGATTTAACTCGAGTGCACAAAAAGGGAAATTTCCTTTTCAAACTCAAAGTATGGAGTTTGTTTGACGACTAAATGGCTGAACCAATCTTGATGGAATTTGGTATGGATATAGTTTGAACATAGAAACAAGGACATAGGGTACTTTTATCCCAACTGTTGTCCGCAAGGACAAAGTCACAGGCAAAAGCTAGTTTTATAGATGTGCAGTATTTTAATATTAGTAACACTTCATTTACCACATTTCATTCATATATCTTTTGTTGTTTGTTTTTTTCTTTCCCTTAATCAGGATATAAGGTGAAATAATGATGATAGTTTTTTATTCCATTTAGATCTATGATTGACCCCATCTCTCCGGATGGCAAACCAGTGTAGCTCCACCCTGTGGAGCAAGCAGATCTAGAAAATACCTACCTTGAAGCCATCCAGATTGTAGTTTTGAGGAAAAAAAGGAAAAGGCAGGGAATTCCATTCCTTAGCTGTATATCTACATTAAAACATATCATAACATAACTGTTCCTCTGCAATGTATTACTTTTGCAAAATGACAAATGATATTCAATTCAATAAAATTCATGGAGGTCATTATAGGTCACATTGGGATCTTATTGTTTTTTTATGTAAGGTGTTTGTTCAATGTTGAACGAAATAATGAATGTTGATGCATGTTCAAGTATTTTACTATATTGAATGTAGCTGACTGCACTAGTACCTTTGAACTCTCATCACACCGTCTTACATATACCTGTATAATACTAGTACAAGTAATCTGGGGAGAAGTTGTGTAATATGTTACAAACCTACAACATTGGCACATTATTAAATGGAATAGCCCCAGATACAATAGGCATAATTTTTTTATTATGTCTGCTGATATTTCATTGAACATTATTTATAAATGCAGCCAATGTGAGTGTGCTTGTAGAATTTTATGATCACATGATTTTACTGATCACATGACTTGATTATACGTAGAAGAACTGCACAAGTGATTTTGCATAAAAATGCAATGATAATTGCTGAAAACAATTCTGTAAGTTCTGTAAGTTACATAACTGGGGGCATGACCACTACAACTTACCCTTGTTAACATTGTCCCCGACACTTTTATCGTTCACACTAGTCGCTGGGCATTTTTTCACTTTCTGGGGAGCACTTTTGGAAGAGTTATCATTCACTTCACTACCGAGAGCCATCACAACACCAGGAATCAATCCAATTTAGATAGATTAACCGCGACGAACACGGCTCACACTCAGCTGAAAGAACACATGGGGTTGATTTAGGGTTCAATATTGACTGACAAGAATCGGAAATTGCGTAAAATCCTTTCGATTTGTATGAACATCCAACGTCTTTCTAGCGCTTACTGGTTTTACGCATACAACATTTTGTCGTATAATAACTGAGCACCAATATATAAATTTCGATTAGAAGTCTAGTTGGCAAATCAACATGAAAGTAATCAATGCTGCAAGCTTACCACAAATGTTACAACCTTTGTACAAAATCCCGCAATGGTTATAAAACGACTCACAGTCTCGTCTACTCTACAATGAAATGGTGGTGAAGGCTGTAGATATTTGGAGACGTTAATACACGACCAAAATAATGTACGACCAGTATTGTACAGCCAATATTACACGGGCAGATATTACGTGTACATGGATTCGTAATATTTGGACATTTACAAAATCAGTCCGGGTTGATAATGCACGGCCAGTATTACGCGACTAATATTACGTGTACGTAATATCACTTAATATCAGCCCATGCCGATTTTGTACGACCAATATTACACGGCCAATGATACGAAACCAACCATAGACAAAGCTAGAATCACTCTTTGATGCCTCGTTTGTATAGGCGAGTGCCAAGAAGACAAAAACTGTCACAGAGCCGAATCGGCCAACCCCGAATCCACGTAGTCTTGTCTGCCCTACACTAGAGTATTTTTTAAAAGCCGGAGGCGAGGAGGGAGTACAGCACCCGTCCGCTGTAACAAAGTGCAGGTACAAGGGTGAGATGGAGCGGTGGAGGCTGGTCGCCGAAGGCGACCAAAAAGCCGAAGCTGCGGAGGCGAGTGTTGGTACCTGTGTTTTGTTACGCAAGGGCGGAGAGGCAGCACTTCCCGCAGCGCCGGAGCAATCGCGATTCATAATCTGTGATAACTGATTCATAATGTGTGATACTGGAACGTGCAAACGAGGCTTTGACTATGACATTTCTATATTTTAATCTATGATGTACAATGTAATATTGGCTGTACATTATCGCCCGTACAAAAAGTATCCGGCCCGTATTACACAGCCAATAATGCACACCCTGTTATTACATGTACATATTTTGGCTTCATAATCCTGGCTGCGTATTATTGCCTGTACAAAATCAGCACAGGGTGATATTACACGGCCAATAATACGCAACCAAATAATGTACTCCCTTATATTACAAGGCATCAAGGAGTGATTCTAGATTTGTCTATGGTTGGCTTCGTATTATTGGCCGTGTAATATCGGTCGTACAAAATCGGCGCGGGCTGATATTACGTATCCAGTTGTACACGTACTATTGGTCGCATAATACTAGCCGTGCATTATCAACCCGGACTGATTTTGTACGAGCAATAATACACGTCTAGTATTAGCCGTCCAAATATTACGAATCCATGTACACGTAATATCTGGCCGTATAATATTGGCTGTACAATACTGGTCGTACATTATTTTGGTCTTGTATTATCGTCTCCCAACCAATCAGACAATGCGACATTAGGGTACGATGTACCTATTACCAAAGAGTATATAAATACTACGTAAGACCTATTACGATTATTCTGTGATTAGGGCTAGAAACGCCAGTAATCATAATTCAACATGTTTGGTGGGTTAGAACATCAGTGCCCGTATTATGTAACTTTTAATTTACTATTTCAATCCAAATTAATTAGTTAATTGCACAGACTTTTTTACTGTACATTGGAAGTCTGTGGTTAATTGGGATTTAAATTTATTTGTATTGGAATTATGCAACTTATCTTGCCTTGTCCCACCTCCATGCCTTTGCCAATCAATAGTTCTCAACCTAACGATTAAGCATGCGTTCGAGATGAGATGGCATTGTGGGCAGTTTTGAAATGTAAATTTTTAACAAGCCGTTCGCGTTGAAAATTAGCAACACTTTTGGCATTTTTGCCAAAAACTACTGTAAATGGCTGCAAAGCAACCAAAAAAATATACTTTATTTTTTATGCTGACACTGGCATTTGTACTCGGTGGTTTTGTGTTGTTAACCGATTGTCGATGTCAAAATCAAAAACGGGGAAGGCACAGCCACGAACCTCTAGAACCTCTACAGATTCATGGGCACAACACAGCTCCAGGGGCCCGACCACATAACTTAGCTTCAATCGGATTGTCAGTATCGATATCACTAATGCCTTGCGATAGAGTCGAAATTGCTATGAAAAAAGTGATAATCCAATTGTAACCAAGTTCTGTAATCGGGCTGCAGGGGCCCGACCACAGGACTTGGCTGCAATCAGATTGTCACTTTTTTCATAGCAAAATCGACTCTATCGCAAAGTATTATTGAATTTTACGGCTTGAAACCGTCATGATCAACATTACGTAATCGCACTGCAGTGCTTTTTCCCTGCGTTCGAGATGACGAGATGGCGTTGCGGGCAGTTTCAAAATGTACATTTTTAACGAGCCGTTCTCTTTGAACATTTTATACACTTTTGCCCTTTTTGCAACTTTTGACACTACCGATTCTTTCGAAACCGAATGAAAAACGGCCCTATCTTAACGGAATAAAGTCGATTTTCCTATGTCAACATGTCATCTAAACATGCAAAACGAACGGTGATCGAAAACAGCAGCTAGCAGCCCGATTCCATAACTTGGCTTCAATCGAATTCTCAGTATCGCAACCACTAATGCCTTGCGATAGAGTCGAATTTGATATGAAAAAAGTGATAATCCGATTGTAGCCAAGTTATGGAATTGGGCACTGACCACAGAACTTGGTTTCAATCAGATTGTCAATATCGCTATCAATAATGCGTAGAGACCTACGCAATAATGCGTTGCGATAGAGTGAAGAAAATGACAATCTGAGTGAAACCAAGTTCAGTAATAGGGCCGCAGTTCAGAACGCTAATTTCACCCACAAATGTCCAAAGCGAACGACAAATGTGATATAATTTAGCAGTTATTTTCGCCATTTGCTACAAAATGAACGGCGAGGGCCGGGAGAGAATACAATACAAATGCAATGCAAAACAAAATATAAATTTATATCTGCATTAAGTTTATTAATTACTTGTAGATATATAATATTTTCTTCCAAGCTATACGCAAGACTTATTAAAAACTGGCGTCCGAAAACTACAGTAAGGTAACCTCTTGGTAATACCTTTTGTAAATGTCTACTAGAAATCTTGTTACGTAGTGTTTTATTACATAAATAACAAACGATTTGTGTAATTAGAAGATGTTGGATGGATGGTACTGTCGGTCTATAGCAAATATGCAGGCCAATGAGGCTGCGAGTGCTAGTGGGTCTGCGGCGTCAGAGACCCCCAGGGCTCACGTCTCTCAGAAAGATTACTCCAGTGATAGCAGTAGTGAGCCAGAGCTTGAGCCTAACTATCGGGCTCAATACCTCTCTCTGAAGAAGAAGCTCAAATTTCTCATTTATGTAAGTGGTAACTTTCTTCTTTTATTAACATTCATTGTCAGCTAGTATATTCATGCATGCTATTCTTTACACACATTATTGGTTATATAATTCTTCCTATAAATATAATAATTATTATTAATGAGAAAGTCTATGTGTAAGTATGTTTTTTAATACTCAGCTCCATAAAGCTTGGATATATTTTGATGAACCTAGGTATAATGATACTTTAGGATCCGGAATGACACATAAGATATTACAAATCCTGCAAACGAGCAAAGCTGAGGTGCACAGATTGTATAATAATATATAAAATTAGAGGTAATCAACTAATTATCTCCCCTCCCCAGGGTTGGAAATAACCTGCTTATTTTTATTTTTATGATTATTTTCTCTGATACTAGACTGCTCTCATTGAATTTGCATCAAAATGTGATCCATTTACCCCTATCACTCAGAAGTTGAAGCAAGTTCAGAATAAGTTACAAGTAGAAATTAAAAAATCTAATAACCTCTGACATAAATTATATAGCTACCATCTCAATCATATCAACTTTCAAACAGAAAAAACGGCATTAAAATCGGTCCATTCATTTGGGAGGAACGATGCCATAGATACATACCCCAAACTTGATACACCCCTCTTTGCGTCCAGGGTAAAAAAATTGTTGCTACAAATTTATAGCAGTTTTTTTTTATTGTATATATATGCATTATGCAGTTATTACATAGTTGAAAACCTCTAGATAGATGGACATCTAAGAACAAATATTCCTATCTCTAACAGTTAGAATAGCTGCCTTATAGGTTGCAGTAGAGCTGGGTTAATTTTGGGGAAATTTTGATCATGGCATTTGTGGTTGATTGGGGACTATTTATACAGAAAACTGTGGCTTGAGATCTCATTGAAATTGTCACAACTTCAATGAGATCTCAAGCCACAGTTCAGTTTCAGATGCTGTGGACTCCATGTTATGGTCATTTGTCTTATTAGTGCAGTCAAAATCGATTGGGAAATGAGAAGGCAGGAAAAATAGATATTTATTTAAAAATGGAACTTTAAACCTCATCATCTGTGCCTCTGCGCGGCACCTTCTTTGCCAAGCATGATCTGCGCAGAGGCATGAATGATGTGTGTTATTAGATAAAACTAAATTTTTATCTGACTTGTTGTACAAGGGGGAAATTAAGATTTAAATTGACCCCCCTTATCTTATAATGAACCAGTATTCTTTGAATAACACAAGAAAATTATGTTCTTATTACAGGAAAATGAATGTTTCCAAGATGCTCTGCGTAATAGTCAAAAGAGATTGTTGAAAGTGTCCCGAGACCGCAGTTTCTTGCTTGATAGGCTGCTGCAGTACGAGAAGCACGATAGTACAACCTCAGAAAGTGAAGACACAGAGTCTTCTGATGACACTGCTGAATACAACCGCACAGAGGCTGTGAAGAGGTAAACTGCATTGTATATTGTCTTTGTTTGTCATATGAGGTAGTGCTGGCCTCTGGTATAAGAGTTTGTCAGGCTACCTGAGGGCCTCTGACTTGGCTTAACGACTGCTATTAATCAATAACAGCCGGGATGGTCAGCTTAACATGCCCTTGGAACCAAGGTGCGATGGAAAACCGCACATAAGAAAAGTCATTGGCATGGACCAAACTCCATATCATTGGATTCTAAGTTGCACTATTGAACCACTAGGCTACCGTCGCTCTCATATTGTCATATCATATAGTCTATCTATAGTTATAACAGAGCAATAAGTAACAAAAGGTCTGTACAAATAAAATAATTAAAAAAGAAATGGTTTTGGTTGGTTACCTAAAATAAGCTACTGAACAAGAATATAACATATATTTAAATTGTGTCTGTCTGTCTGATAGCTTAGGTTGACTTAAAAACATTGTATTTCAATCCGATGAATAGAAGCTGAGCCATCTGCTAAAAACATTACGAAAACAAAAAAAATTGTTAAAATGTAGCATATTGTACTTTGTAGGTACTTTTGGATATGGAATAACAAATATTCTTTAACCCAGAGAAATTACCATACGGTGAGGAGTATAAATAGTTATTCTATGACGGCAAAGCGGGCTGGCACAGCTATATCAACTTGTGCCACCTTTGTAATAACAATAGGCATGGTACCATGGATAGCAAACAAGCAGCAAATGTAGACTAAAAAACTCATCTAAACCACATTTCTTCTGGGTATTTTTTTTCAAAATTTATTTTCGACAATTTGTAACTTACCCTGAAAGTTTCAGCCCAATAGCTAATTGGGAAGTGTTCGAAATTTGAGTTGCAAGATTCCACCCGGAACAACAAACAAGAAAGGACTTAATAAAAATGTTGTAAAATAAAACATATGATGAACTGAAGAGATTCAATGGTGTAGTGACACTGCAAAATAAACATTCTTTACAGTACTGTACCAGTACTGTGTTACCTAAAAAGGTATAATAGCAAAATCAGCTGATGATGAACTGAAGAGCTTCAATGGTGTAGTGACACTACAAAAGAAACATTCTTTACAGTACTGCTTTTAGGTATAATAGCAAAATCAGCTGATGATGTACTGAAGAGCTTCAATGGTGTAGTGACACTACAAGAGAAACAATCTTTACAGTACTGATTTTAGGTATAATAGCAAAATCAGCTGATGATGAACTGAAGAGCTTCAATGGTGTAGTGACACTACAAAAGAAACATTCTTTACAGTACTGCTTTTAGGTATAATAGCAAAATCAGCTGATGATGTACTGAAGAGCTTCAATGGTGTAGTGACACTACAAGAGAAACAATCTTTACAGTACTGATTTTAGGTATAATAGCAAAATCAGCTGATGATGTACTGAAGAGCTTCAATGGTGTAGTGACACTACAAGAGAAACAATCTTTACAGTACTGCTTTTAGGTATAATAGCAAAATCAGCTGATGATGAACTGAAGAGCTTCAATGGTGTAGTGACACTACAAAAGAAACATTCTTGACAGTACTGCTCTTAGGTATAATAGCAAAATCAGATGATGATGTACTGAAGAGCTTCAATGGTGTAGTGACACTACAAGAGAAACAATCTTTACAGTACTGCTTTTAGGTATAATAGCAAAATCAGCTGATGATGAACTGAAGAGCTTCAATGGTGTAGTGACACTACAAAAGAAACATTCTTGACAGTACTGCTCTTAGGTATAATAGCAAAATCAGCTGATGATGAACTGAAGAGCTTCAATGGTGTAGTGACACTACAAAAGAAACATTCTTGACAGTACTGCTCTTAGGTATAATAGCAAAATCAGCTGATGATGAACTGAAGAGCTTCAATGGTGTAGTGACACTACAAAAGAAACATTCTTGACAGTACTGCTATTAGGTATTATAGCAAAATCAGCTGATGATGAACTGAAGAGCTTCAATGGTGTAGTGACACTACAAAAGAAACATTCTTGACAGTACTGCTTTTAGGTATAATAGCAAAATCAGCTGATGATGCACTGAAGAGCTTCAATGGTGTAGTGACACTACAAAAGGAAACATTCTTGACAGTACTGCTCTTAGGTATAATAGCAAAATCAGCTGATGATGTACTGAAGAGCTTCAATGGTGTAGTGACACTACAAAAGAAACATTCTTGACAGTACTGCTCTTAGGTATAATAGCAAAATCAGCTGATGATTAACTGAAGAGCTTCAATGGTGTAGTGACACTACAAAAGAAACATTCTTGACAGTACTGCTCTTAGGTATAATAGCAAAATCAGCTGATGATGAACTGAAGAGCTTCAATGGTGTAGTGACACTACAAAAGAAACATTCTTGACAGTACTGCTCTTAGGTATAATAGCAAAATCAGCTGATGATGAACTGAAGAGCTTCAATGGTGTAGTGACACTACAAAATAAACATTCTTTACAGTATTGCTTTTATGCACACATCATTATTTCTGGTCTGGTTTTGTTTTTAACCCCCGAACAAAGAGACCGGTGTTATAAGTTTAGTTGTGTATCCATGTGTGTCTGTCTGTAGCTCCCAAACGAATGGACCTATTTTGTTGCGGTTTTTAAATTTATAATTTGTACTTGTGGAAAGTATTATTATTGCATTGTTATTTTACAGGAAAAAAGTTGAAGCTGCTCATCAGAATGTTTCCACCCCAACTACAAACAAAAATTCCAATGCAGTTAAGAGGAAACGGGCTGCTGTCCCAAAGAAACCACCAAACACTAGCCAACTTTTGGTAAGTACTATCCAATGTTGCCATAACTTCACTTTCAGTTTTACTGTGGGATGTAGATACATCAGTAGTCATGCTACTTGTCTAAACGAAGAAATAAAATGACATAACTATAAATATTTTGATTTATTTCCATAGTCCTTATTGGTGGGGTTAGTGAAAAACACTAACCCCTTTTCACCCTTTTTCACTAACCCCACCAGCCAACTATGCTACTAATTCCTGGAGGGCCGCCTGCCTTGCCAAAAATGGACTTAGGCCAATAAATTATATACATAATATACTATTGGAATGTGCTTATCAAGGCCTTTGTTACCCATATTGTAAAATTCGAAGTTTCTTTTTTGCATTTGGAAATGTAGCCATACTGCAGCCATTTTGTTTTTTTTTTTCAATATACGTCAAAATCTGTTCAGGCATTTCAAAGTTATGGTGGAATAAAGAAACTCACATACATACAAACATACATAGTAAAGACATAACACTCCCTTTTTTGGGCAGTCGTGTAAAAAAAGCCCAGATTCTTGATTTTTAAGTGTAAGTCGTAGGCATCATGCATTTAATTTCTCCTTTGACTGGATCAGCTAGAACCTGGCGAGCTACTCCTTCTATTATATTGACTGCATCTTATATTTAAGTGTAAGTCGTAGGCATCATGCATTTAATTTCTCCTTTGACTGGATCAGCTAGAACCTGGCGAGCTACTCCTTCTATTATATTGACTGCATCTTATATTTAAGTGTAAGTCGTAGGCATCATGCATTTAATTTCTCCTTTGACTGGATCAGCTAGAACCTGGCGAGCTACTCCTTCTATTATATTGACTGCATCTTATATTTAAGTGTAAGTCGTAGGCATCATGCATTTAATTTCTCCTTTGACTGGATCAGCTAGAACCTGGCGAGCTACTCCTTCTATTATATTGACTGCATCTTATATTTAAGTGTAAGTCGTAGGCGTCATGCATTTAATTTCTCCTTTGACTGGATCAGCTAGAACCTGGCGAGCTACTCCTTCTATTATATTGACTGCATCTTATATTTAAGTGTAAGTCGTAGGCATCATGCATTTAATTTCTCCTTTGACTGGATCAGCTAGAACCTGGCGAGCTACTCCTTCTATTATATTGACTGCATCTTATATTTAAGTGTAAGTCGTAGGCATCATGCATTTAATTTCTCCTTTGACTGGATCAGCTAGAACCTGGCGAGCTACTCCTTCTATTATATTGACTGCATCTTATATTTTAAAAACAAGAATCTTAAAGCTTGTTTGCCTTTGTTTAGTTTTTTTTTTGGGATAATCTTTAAAAGACTTTAATTTTGAATATATATTTTTGGAATGGTCTTTTAAAGACCTTCATTTTAATACCTCACCTATCCATTCATTCATATGGTCATTAAAATTAAAAATTGTAAGAGAAACCTGAAAAAGATTTTCAAATACGTATTTAATGATACCCCACTTGACATAGTTCGTCGACTTTTTGTTTCTTTTGCCCAATATGGTTTTTGGTTGTCGCCATATTGAATTGTGTTGGAGTTGGTGTCTTTAGTGACACTCGCAAAAAAATCTCTGTATACGCGCAAAATCGTGTGACGTAAGAATCACATGTCAATGAAGAAATCGCGCTTGATCTCTAGAGCGCTACGAATAATGATAAATTATTACTCGTAGCTAGAGCGCCACAAAGGAAAAAACATATATAGGATGATAAACACATTAACCTCCTTTGTGTCGCGCTGTCGGGTAAAAAACATTCACTAATCCCCACCAAGTTATTTGGTTGTATAAACCACTTTACTATGTCATACAGGATGTATCTGTAGCAATTTAATTAAAATGTTATTAAATGTAATTTTGCACTTGCTAAAATCCATACCAATATATAAAAATAAAACGTTGTCTGTTTGTTTGGGAAGCTTTCACGCGATAACGGCTGTACGGATTTTGAAGAAATTTAGAATGGATATACGAGTAGCTTATACTAGAGTTGCCGCGTATAGTTGTTATAGCGAATAGTCGAATACCGATTAATCGCCATTCACTTTGGCGAATAGTCAAATAACTCTACATTACTATTCGACATAAATAAGGCACATTAAAAATATTTCTAATTTCTTCTAAGGTTGTGAGAAAAGAAAACAATAAAGTTAAAGAAATCTGTTTCATGTTATACATATCTACGTATATATGTAGTATATTAATTTTTAAATGCTGGCAACCCTTTTCTTGTACATATTTTACGGGGAATACCCCGTTTTGTATTACCCAGCGTTTACTATTGTAGGGGATTTCCCGCTCAATCAATACGCTTGTGTTTAGGGTAGGCGGTACGCATTTATAATTTGATTTTCGACATCGGTTGACGTTTTTTATTTTTACTTGCTGTACTTATTTGAAAATTGCTATTGAATTAAAGACTTGAATACTTAATTAGTTAAAGTGTTACTTAAAAAGAAGAACAATCATGCCAAACCCAGGAAAAAAATGTCATGTTTGGCTACATTTTGAAGAGGAAGAAAACAGTGCAAAATGTAATTTATGTGGTGTAAAAATAAGTAGAGCAGCAAAAAAAGAAGGAAAAAAAAAGCAGGAAAAAGAAGCAGGCTTTGCAGAATCATTTGAAATTCAAACACCCAGATGAGTATGGTAAAATTTATGGAAGCTCAAGTAGTCATGCTCAACATAATGCTCCCGCAGAATCATCTCCAAGTACTTCCTCATCCACCCAGTTGCCCATTCAGCCTTTGGTGCAACCGCCACTGCAACAACTACTTGAAAAGAAAAGCTCTGGGACATCAACGATAGCCGAGCAAAAAAATATCACTACTTGATTTGTGAAATGATCGCTATTGACAACGAGCCACTTTCCATCTTCGATCATCATGTGGGCTTTAAACGTCTTATTAATAATGCTTTGCCGCAATACACTATTCCTGGCAGGACATATTTCACCGAGAAAATAATTCCAGACATGTAAGGGAGAGTGGTTAGCAAACTAAAAAATGAGTTAGAAAGGGCTGAAGCATTCACTACCGATCTTTGGACTTCTTCTGTAAATAATGCTGCATTTCTGAGTTTAACAGGACACTGGATATTAAAAAACTTTAAACTGAATCATGCCGTTCTAAACATGGCTCATTTTCCTCAATCACACACATCAGAAAATATTAAAAGAGAACTGTTACAGTGTGTAACGAAATGGGACATACCCATCTCTAAAATTCAAGCGATTGTTCACGATAATGGGGCGAATATGGTTAAAGGAGTTAAGGAAACTCTACTTCCTTCAGAGCGTTGCTTCATACATACTCTCCAGCTGGTGATAAATAATGCATTAGATAACAGTTTTCCAATAAAATAAATTCTTACTAGTGCCCGCCGCATAGTGACACATTTTAATCATTCAGGATATACAAAACTTGAAAGTATTCAATCTGAGCTCGGACTTCCTAAGCATAAACTGATTCAAGATATTCAAACTCGCTGGAACTCAACATATTACCTACTGGAGCGTCTATTTGAGCAAAAAAGAGCAATTTCGGTGTATATTTCAGAATCAAGGAGCGTGAATTTTGAAAATTTGACCAGTGAACTGATCACGGGAGGTTATAGAACATCTGTTAAAGCTCTTAAAACCTTTCGAAGAGATAACAAAAATCACGAGTTCCACATATGCACCTATATCAGATGTGATACCTAGCACTGTTTCATTAACCAGATACCTAATGAAAGATGCGCTGATTCAACAAACTACACACGTTGATGATTTTAGAAAGGCGTTAATAGAAAATATGCAAGCCCGTTTTAACTTGGACGATCTATGCTTCAGGAACACATATTACTTGTCGACATTTTTAGACCCCCGCTACAAGGACTTTTACTTTGACGCTACCCAAGCTGCATGGATCCGTAGAGCTGCGCTCAGAGAAGGTCTTAGGCTTTCTTTAGATGACGAAAATGATGATTCGGATCCAGAAACGGCATCCAAAAGGTCTCGTTTAGACAATGAAAGTGAGCATGTCGATTCAGAAACTCATAAACTATTTTGGGCATGTTTTGAAGAATCATCTATAGAGCAGCCTACTGAAGAGCAACCCAAGAATGTCACTGCTGAAGAAATCACCCACTACATCGCATTAGCAAAGGCTGACAGAAAAATAAACCCATATGAATGGTGGGCTTTGAGTACCAATAAGAATAGATTTCCTACTTTAAGTAAGCTTGCTAAACAATACTTAATCACACCAGCAAGCTCTGTTTATTCAGAAAGACTATTTTCCGAGGCAGGATTAGTTTATGAGGAAAAGCGAAACAGACTTGCTCCCGAACGTGCAGAAAAAATAGTTTTTTTGCACCACAATCTGCCTCTGTTGGATTTTAAATATTAATTAAAAAGCCTAACTAATTTAATTTCATTAATATGATAGGCACAGGCACATATTATTACAGATATTAATTGATACTGTGTATTGTTTTATTCAGGAAAATAATAAAAATTGATTATTTTTAACTCATTCGTTTTTTTGTTTGTTAAAAGTTTATTTTAGACTATTCGCCGAATGCCGAATAATATTATTATTCGGTATTCGACGAATATCAAAAAAATGTCGAGTAATGCCGAATACCGAATAATAGCGAGTATTCGCGGCAACTCTAGCTTATACCCTGGAATAAAACATAGCATACTTTTTATCCTGGAAAGTTGTAAGTTTCCACGGGAAAACTGGAAAATGTTGATTACTCACTGTAAGATTTATATATGTTGTAAAGAACGGTTGCCACCACAGAATGGTCTGTGGTTGCCATGGAAACGAAATAACAAGTCTGTCAAAAAACATCAATAGCATTAGTGCTATACCTTCTTTTGCATTGGTTTTTAATATCCTAGAAGACAATAGGATGTTTTTTTTCGCGATAAACAGTAGTCCGCGCGTACGAAGTCGCGGGCGGGAAAACAAGTTAAATATAAAATTGATATTTCATTTCTCAATTTCAGCACCAAGCCAGTGGATCAATGATGTCCAAAGTGTCACCCGCGCTCGGCTTTGGGCTGTCCACTGACGGTCACATGACTCCGGAGGAAGTGGAGCGCCACCTGCAGTCAAGGCAGTCATACCTAGAGCTCCTGCCAGAGCGAGCGCCTCCCACTGTACCCACAGAAATGTTTAGCAATGACCCTTCACTGGACAGGTAAATTTCAACAATGACCCTTCACAGGGCAGGTAATTTTCAGCAAGGATCCTTCACGGGACAGGTAATTTTCAGCACTGACCCTTCATTGGCCAGGTAATTTTCAGCAATGAGCCTTCACTGAGCAGGTAATTTTCAGCAATGACCCTTCACTGGGCAGGTAATTTTATTGATTTCTAAAAGGAAGTGGTTT
The DNA here is from genome assembly GCA_946251855.1 of Alsophila aescularia. NCBI lineage: Eukaryota > Metazoa > Arthropoda > Insecta > Lepidoptera > Geometridae > Alsophila > Alsophila aescularia. The sequence continues at coordinate 48,759,505 of OX276378.1, forward strand.
ATGTTCACTCATATCGTCATATCCGGGATTTCTGAACCGATTCGAATGACTCTTTCTTTTACTTGAAAGGATAGATCTCCATTGTAGTCAAAAATCAATTTCATCAAAATTGATTACCAAGTTTTTTTATTAGGTAGGTACTTCCACAAATTCGAATTTTATTATTAATATAGCTAAAAAAAAGGAAACAGTTTAGAACTTACTCTATTTACTTCTAGGTTAAGGTTAGGTTAGTATCCATTGAAATGAAACACAGCATGCATTATTATACCATATACAGGCTGAATTTTTCAAGTGGGTGTGGTTGGCTAAATCAGAAACTATGAGGAATAGCGAAAAGTACTCTCTCGGGCCCGATTTTGATGAAAACTAAAACTGCATCTTTGGATTTTTGAAAAAACAATACTCCTAGGCAGGAATCGAACACGTTGATTTTGGAAAAAAAAAACACTGTATTATTCAACATTCGATAGTGTCGCTAATAAGGATTGAATTCTGGGAAGAAATGACATACGGCAAACTTAAGGAAAATGTTGTATTTTAATAAACTGATTCATATTTTAAAGTACTGTTTTAATTCATACCTGCATTACCTGTTCCTTGTCCGAAATGATGCTCAATATTTTTCTCAATACAGACCCGCAGCGCGGTCATCTTCACAAAATTATGTTCTAATTTCAAATTTTTATTATGTCTTCGCGGTTAAAGGCCACACTAAAAGAAAAAAATGTAAACAATTGAAATTAGAACGTAGAGTAAATTGGCGCCAATAATTTAGATTTTGTTCCACGTTTTGTTTTGTTTGTTTCGTAATAATAGTCGTAAACCTAAAGTAATAGAGATGTTGATTCAGCAGTTTGGTGAACATTTTATTGCAATTTATGGTCCTGTGCCGTGGCCAGCGAGGTCACCGGATCTTAGAATATTTTCTCTGGGGGTATGTAAGAAACAAAATCTACAAAGACACGTATAATGCAATTGATGACTTGAAACGAACTTTGGAAAATATTCTAAGCGGAATCAATAATATTTTAATACTGAATGCAGTACAATCCTGCAGACGTCGAATCCAGCTATGTATTGGAAACAACGATCATCATTTTGAACAATTAATCAGTTATGGTTTAACTATTTTCGTTAAAAATGAGCTCTTTCAACACTTTATTGCACACCAAGAAGAAGGTAATATATAGGATAAACTCATGAAATGAAAGGTACAATGGGCGGCCTTATTGCTATATAGCAATCTCTTCCAGGCCGTATGTAATTTCTTCCCAGAATTCAATCCTTATTAGCGACACTATCGAATTGTGTAATAATACAGTGTGTGCTTTTTTTCCAAAATCAACGTGTTCGATTCCTGCCTAGGAATATTGTTTTTTTCAAAAATACAAAAATACAGTTTTAGTTTTCATCAAAATCGGGCCCGAGACTCCTTTGAGTACTTTTCGCTATTCCTCATAGTTACTGATTTAGCCAACCACGCCCACTTGAAAAATTCACTCTGTATATGTAACTAAGTAACTATCGCTCTATAACCACGATCTTAAAGATACACCGCTAATGAAACAGTCCGAGGAAAGGGTAAAAAAAAGCCAGATATCAAACGGTATGTTCTAATGCGGAGTAGAAACTAAACTAACTAAACCACATCTTCAACAGCTTGTATTGAATATTAACGAACAATCTGGGAGCTTGCTATCGTCGACAAAGTTCAAATCAGATAAAAAACCGGTCAGCCCAGGTTATTCACTATGAATGTGAGCACATCCTGTGGTAATTGATATAAAATTTTATTTTTGTTCTAGTAATAATATCGACATTACTCAATACTTTTTTGGATAGCGTGTGAAACAAGGAAGTTTTATTAGTAACTTTTTGTACAATTTATGTCCTAATGTTTTTTTAAACGGAATGAGTTTTTTTTTAAACGGTTTTTTTTTACAAGTATTTTGTTTATTTTTAAACTAAAAGAGTTTTTTTAACAAGTAACGTAAAAAATATCAAAAAATAAGTCACGCAAAAACTCGGAAATGGCTCGACCTTTTTGAATATTTATTTTTACCCCATTACGGCAAAGCGAGGGAAGGTAAATTAGTTTAACAGTGTATGTATGTATGTATGTATGTGGATGTTCCACGCGGGTAAAGCCACGGAGCACAGCTAGTTATCTATACTACTACTAGTGGCTCTGTGAGCTGTTGACCTTGCGAGCACAAACTTTTTTGCAAACAATCTAGTGGTGCACAGTAGTGCCATCACCTTACCGTAAAACACGCCATCACGTTACCTTATTGTAAAACTAACATTAATAACCAATCCATCTATCCCTATCTAGTAGGTAAAGGACTGATTCCACTGATAGGAACCTAAAAGTGAGCAATTTACTGAACTTTGAGGAGATTCTGCTCATCACGCAGAAGATCCTCATCAGATCTTCACATTTTTTTTATGAGACCAACTTAATGTACTACCTTTCAAATAAAAAAAAAATCATGGCGATCGGATCTAATAAGACGGAGATATTCAGTAGCCCCTTTTTTGGGGAAGTACCCCGCCAATCAAAAATCCCCGAGACTAAAACATTCTAAAAATTCATTTAACCTGTATACCAAGATTCGTCTAGATCGGTTGAGAAATTCGACCTGTAGAGGAGAACAGAGATCCGGACATACGAAAGCATTTATGCCCAAGCTGAAACGAAGACGCTCGCGCTTCGCGCTCGCTCTGTCAATAACTCTGTGGGTGCTGGGTGCATGCTGTAAAGAAGCTTAAGGCGGGCTTCTAGCACATTTTAAGGTTTTTGAACCTCTGTAAATCGACTAAAATATGAAAAAAATAATGTTTTATTAAATTTGAATATACACTCTAGAAATTGTAAATGAAAGAAACGTAATTGAGAATTGTTGGCTCGATAAAAAATAATTCCAAAGTTGACTCTAAATCGGTATTTAAAAGGTGTCCTGTTAACTGATACTATCATAAAGCCATGTGAAAGTTATTCCAATAGACGTGGCTTTTTATTCTTTAGGAGCTGCATGACAAAAATATTCTAATTTCGTTCTTATTTTTTTCCAAGAAGGAAAAACAACCAAAATTTTGCATTTCGGGCACTAGTCGTCGTCTGTCATTGTCCGCCGAGGCTTCTCCGAGGAAGGACCTGTGTCGTTTGTCTCCGCAAAAATACCCCTCGCGCTTAGTACATGTATGATCATTGTAGCGAAGAGCCGTAAATAAATGTTTGGCGTAGTAAAGTTATCGTATAGGTAAAAATTGTGAGTTACGCACGGGTGGTACGTATTACGTATTTATTCATTGATGTTGATTTATATTTTTCGAAATGGGTAAGAATAATAAAATAATTCAGATTGGAACTGAAAATAAAAATTATATATTAAATAAATATAATAGATACTTACCTATCTCTATCTAAAATAGGTATGTAAATACTTGAAAAGTTGTAAACAGGTTTTTTTTTTATAATAATAATTAGTAGGTATTTTAATTTTTAATTATGTAGATAAAGTTTGTTACAAAAAAATAACAAAAAATACTTACCGATACTTAATCAATTACATAACTCATTTATTTACAGTATATGATTTACGTTGACGACCTACATTGTTTAGGCAAGTATGCCACAGTATAAAAAAGTACAGTAGGTAAGATTTTCTGAACAGATTGAGTTACTTAGTTAAAATTCTTTGCTCAGTTACCCCAAACTAATACTTAGGTCAATAATTCAGTATAATTGAAACGATGGGAAATGAAAAAGTAGTGTGGTAAGTTCGCCAAGTCTTGGCCAGTTGCTAGTAAAGGTGTTTTTTTTATTTGATATATAACTGAATATGCACATTTCGCCAGTTTTCTACCCTAAATCTAGTTTCGTCCACCTGCTGACTAGTTTTCGACCAATCACTGAAATCAAGGATAAAGTAGAAACAATGTTTTGATAGACGTAGGTAATTAACAAGTAAAAATTGTTATAAAAATACAAAAAACCCGACTGGCGTGCAGGCGTGGGGCGCGGAACACACGACGCAAACGTATGCTCGTGTTTTTGCTTTTCAGCTTCGCTAGCGGACGGACCTGCAAAAATTATAGTAATACAATTTTAACGTTTCATATTTACTTACATATTTTAAAATAATAGTTGCAATTGTAATATTGGGGTAAAGTACTAACGTGAATAATATAAAATTGAAAATTTTGTAAGAAGCTCAAAAGACATTTGCTACTATTTAGGAAAAATAATTGTATATTTTTGGAATGGTCCTTTAAAGACCTTAATTTTGATACCTCACTCGATAGGTTTGGATCATTGTATGTTCCGTGGGAAATACAATATGGTAGCTGTATGCCGTCATATTAGCTTTCTTGACACTTTATATATTCTATAGCACTCTCATGATTAATACGAATCCAAAGATACCTCATTTATCAAAATCTATCAAGCCGTTTAGGCAAAAATTTCATCTCCTAAGGCACGCCACTGAGTTCGGTCTTCAGCTCTCCTCATCCATTTTCTTCCAGACGCTTTTCACAGTTCGTTACTCCACCTGGCCACAGAGCTTCCTACACTACGTTTGCCTAAACGTGGTCTGCACTCGAGAACTCATCTACCCCAACGGTTATCGGTTCTTCGGGAGACGTGACCTCTGAGCGACCTTAAATTTGTGGACTAGTTTGACCATGAGTGTCCACATTCCGGCTCCGTAGGTCATGACTGGTAGGACACACTGATTGAATACTTTTGCTTGTGGCCATGTGGTATGGACGACGAGAAGACCTGACAAAGCTTGCCGAATGCTGTCTAACCCAGCTGAATTCTTCTGTTGGCTTCTTTCTCAAAGTTATTCTTACCTAATTGGAATATTTGCCCAAGATAATATTTTCCGAAAACTTAAAAAATAAACACCATTCACTGAAATCGGTTTCGGCTCAAAAAGATCATTCAACATGATCTTGGACTCATCTATGTTCATTTTGAGACCGATGCGTCGAGAAGCTTCATCTAGGTTGGTCAGAAAACTTTACAAGTCTTGCAGCGACTCCGTTATTAGGACTGTGTCATCGGCAAATCGTTAGTGTGAAATGTTCTTGCCATTGATATTAATTCAAATTCCTTGCCAATCCAGCGCTTTAAACATATCTTTCAAGGCATTAATGAACAGTTTCGGGGATATAACGTCCCGTTGTCTCACTCCCCTGCGCAGTTGGATATGTTTAGACTACTGGTTTTGTACTTGGACACTCATAGTCGCGGCGTAATACAGAAATCTCATCACTTCGGTGTGTCGTCAGTCCACTTGATAACGCTGCAAAGCCGCTTTAAACTAGCTTTTGCCCGCAACTTTGTCTGCGCGGACTACAATTTCTGTCGAAAAAGCATCCTATGTTTTTTACGGTATTAAAAATCAATGCAAAAGTATAGCACCAACGTATAGTATTCTCTTTTGCACCAACGCTCTTGATGCTTTTTAACAGCATTGTACAGCGAGTAATCGATAATTTCCAGTTTTTCTGTGGAAACTTATTATTTTCCGGGATAAAAAGTATTCATTGTGTTATTCCACACGTTCGTTTCATACCATAGTTTGTTTTGTTTTTTTTTTCAATAATACGCCTGCGCAAGTGATTTTGTGTATATGTGTTTGTGCTGCTAAGGTGGTTGCTACAAAAACACATAATTTTAAAATATATATGTAAATTTTTTTTTTGTCTTTGATTGATAATAAAGCATCAGAGGGTCGAAAAATTGCCGTATAAATGGCGAAGATAACACAAAAAAAAATCTTCTGAAGGCCTCTTCTTATGAAAACAATACTATTAAGTCAGTTTGAATTAATAGTATTGTTTTCATAAGAAGAGGCCTACGTGCAGCTGTGGACAGATATCTAGGCTGACGATGATGATGAAATCTACAGAGAAGCAACTAAAATATTCCGATCCACTCGTTTGCACAAGCCGCTTCTCACTTACACCATGTTAAGCCGATCGGCCGCCACATCGCAACAAGATCTAGACCTTGTTCGTCGTTTCAATTCTATCAAGTTCTCATGAAACATCAAAAACAATGCAGTCTTTTGTGATAAAATTGTGTATCAATCACAAATTATCCGCTCACACAAATTATTCACTCCATGTGAATTATAAAAACGAACATAGTTTTTAAAAAAGGATCGGTAAATTTTTGATAGCCTAGTTTTTGGCAGCACAAGTTTATACTTGTGCCTTGTCTCACAGTTGTGACGTTGTCCACATGTTGTAATCCTGTTTAAATGTTTCCGAGCGTACAGAATATCCAAGAGAACATATAAACAAGGCAATGTTAAAAATTTCACTTGTAAAAACACGAGGGCCTCTGACCTAGTGAATAACAGCCGAGACCGACTGCTTAACGTGCCCTCCAAAGCACGGAGCGATGGAAAACCGCTCACTTAAAAAAGTCATTGGTGCGGAGCCTAGGATCGAACCCGTTAGATTCTAAATTGCATTATTGAATCGCTATGCTACCATCCCTACAAACCTGTTAGGTACAATAACATACCTTTGAATTATAAAATTGATAACTAATGGGATTGTTTTTCTTTTTCAGTGAGTCAAATGATGTTTTAGAGAATTCACCCAATGTTGAAGAATGGTTTGATTAGTAAATAAGTAGTAGCTCATAAATGTATTAAGTAGAATAAGTTCAAAATAGGTGCACAATAAAACATTTAAAAAACACTTCTCGTTTTAATGATCACAATATACCCAACCATAATAACACTCAGTCCATGCAGCCTTGAAATGAAACAAAAATTTTAATGTGTTGGATAAATATTTTATTAAAGACAATTACAATGTTGTTTTGAAGCCTAAGAGCAAACATTTATACCTATTGCTGAACCACACTGCGATATTTTTTTACATAATATGTTAACATATGCAACACTCATACAAAGTGTACATAATGTACCAATGAAGCTTATATACTTTATCCAAATTTCATAATATACAACATACTAGTATTATGAACCCAATTCTTAACAAGAATATATTTTATATATGTTATGAAGTTTTATATATTAATTTATTACTATTATAACTACCATGCAAAAAAACTTCAGCATGCTATACTACTGATATAACATTGTATGTCCATAATACTAAAATACCTAATACGTACATCTAAATAAGATTTGCAACATATGAAAAATTAATCTTCTAAGGATGTGAGATTCCTATAAACAAAGAGCACACATCAATTTGGAATTGATCTTTAAAATAAAATTAATTGTATGTTATTAAAATGAGTACTTTCAATAACTAATGAGCATTGCCATTAGGAGAAAAGGCATAAAAAATTGCCTATGGCATTTAAAAATATTCTCACTGCCTTTCAAGTTGTATGATAAAGATATTTATGTACACAGGAATGTCTGTGAATATAAATAAGCATTATATAAATAAACAACATATCATTTGTACCATCCCACATTCACTATTACAGCAAAACAGCATTTTATAAAGATTCTGAGCATACTTTTGTAATCATGTTTAATTTACCACCAGGAATAACACGTTAAAATACCTTTAGTCCTCAGATATTATTAGAAATTAGTAAATGTATTTTTGAAAACAAAATATGAGAGCACTCATACGTGATTATACTTTTATATCATACAATAGGTTTGAGTAACAGATGTTACAGTGAAATATGATATTATTTTAGATACCTATACAACACCTCATGCTACTAATGAATGTATTTTCAGCAGTGTGGAAATAGCGTGAAGTTTATTCATTAGTTTAAAACTACAATCATTTATTATGACGACCTTTACATTAATGCAAGATATTCCATACTGCTGTTCGCAATAAATACAACATGTGTGTCAATATAAATTTTGATACATGATTAACAGCCAAATACTTACTTTGGTATAATAGTTTTCTATATTTTAATGATAAATTAAACTTGAATTTAACAAGATAGAAATACAGTTAATCCATATACTTAATGCATTGTAGTAAAAAGCTATTAGTGTTCACATGAATAATTAGTAAAAATTAACAGCAGAAAGTCTGTTTATGCCCCGTGACACTACTGCTTGGCACTACCAGTAGTGCTATAGGAATTTTCTCTCCCCAGGATACTACTATTCTCGATAGCTGCTTATGTCCGTACATTAAAATCACCCATGGAAATACTAAAAATCCAAATTGTAATATGCATAAAATCATATGTGGGTTAATAAAAAGGTGTTTACACTGGGAGGACACTAATTAAATAAAAGGTGTTTACACTGGGAGTACACTAATTAAATAAAAGGTGTTTTACACTGGGAGGACACTAATTAAATAAAAGGTGTTTACACTGGGAGGACACTAATTCTAATCATGTGGGTTAAATAAAAGGTGTTTACACTGGGAGGACACTAATTCTAATCATATGTGGGTTAAATAAAAGGTGTTTACACTGGGAGGACACTAGTTCTAATCATATGTGGGTTAAATAAAAGGTGTTTACACTGGGAGGACACTAATTCTAATCATATGTGGGTTAAATAAAAGGTGTTTACACTGGGAGGACACTAATTCTAATCATATGTGGGTTAAATGAAAGGTGTTTACACTGGGAGGACACTAATTCTAATGGCATCTCAATGGCACGAGGCTAAGATATATTGAGTAATTAATTTAAAAAAAATACTTTCTAAGTGCCAGTATAACAGAAACCTATAAGAGAGGTTGAAGATTAACAGAGAAATCAAAAGATATATATTTACCTACCTAAGTACATCAGAAAATTATTAGATCCCTGATAGTGCTACTGGTGATCAAATTTCCTATGACATTACTTGCTTCAGGAGAGATAAAATTCCTATAGCACTACTGGTAGTGCCAAGCAGTAGTGTCATGGGGGATAAACGAAAAAGTGTATGATTTTCATGTATTCTATATATACAAATAAAGCAATATTTTTGGTACATTTGGGCTATACCATATTATGCATTACATTTACAAGAGCAAACAAATATCTGTAAAAATATTCTGGAATCATGCCCTACTAAAACATTGCCTAAAATAACTTTACAAACAATAAATTAATATACATTTATCAAACCTCTGATATCATTCCAGATATTATGAATGAAGTACTTGTACAATATTTGTTTCAATGATAGACTTATCAAAAAGATAGATTAACATCCAGTAGGTAAGTATAGAAATATTTTTGTCTTTTAAATTTAGTTTTCATATCCATTTAACTTAAAATTATTTACTGTATGATAACTTTAAAAACAAAATAAAAGTATGGTTCAAAAGTCCACAAGAGATTTCATTACCTTTAACCCAGAATCAGTGCAAAGTTCATTAGTGTTTGCCAAATATCTGTCAAAGTTGTAAATCATAATAGCAAATCTACCAGTGACTGTAAACTGCTACGAAACATCGAAATTCATTAACAGTAATGTTCAATTACAGTGGTTCTTAGAGCAGCAATTCAGAATTGGTCTGCTAACAAATTGCAAATTTCTTGAGAGACAGTTTCTTTACTTGACCTCACTGTCAACCTGAACATTTGAGCTTGTCTGTTTGGTTCCAATCTCATGAGACATCCCACTTGCTGGACTCTGGTGTGTACAATACCAGCACAGACAAAGTTGTCAGGATTAGGATCAATTCCATCTAAAAGCTGCATGCCAAAACCACCTAGTTTAGTATGCGCCGCTGCAATGTCAATAGCTCCTTGAGCTTTGAATATTTTTTGTGCCCTTTGCTGCTCTCCTCCTAAGTTTTTCCATCTAGCAAAGAATGATTCTCCATTCATTTCAGTTGGCTCAAAGAACTTGTTCAAAGTAAGTGGTAATTTCATGGTTATTTTTTGAGGAACATTATTATAAACGAAAGAAACTGACATACTAGGGACATCAGCAAAATCTTCAATGCATTCACCTGTAAGCATTTGCTGAATTTGAGCACCTGCTTCTAATACTGGCTCCATTGGCTTCATTTGGACATTCAACTTGTGCAGATCAGTCCAATGCAGTTCAGGACGGACGTTTTGGATTGCAAACTGAGTTTTGTTTCCATAGAACAATCCAATTCTACCCAAGTTTTGTCTAAATTCACTCTTGACTCCAATTTGAATTAAATCATTTTCAAAGAGAACTCCATTGTTTTTGAACAAGAATTTTTTGATGTTGTTTTGTTGGACAGTTGTAGGACTTATTTTAGGGGTTGTGTAAAGATCTCCGAGAACATCAAGCAACCCATTGCCAGTGGCAGGGGCTGAAGTGCCAGGAGGGGTAGACAGACCAAGTAGATCTGCACTGGAACTGTTTGTGTTGTTTGTAGAATTCATAACAGGTGTTGGTACAGAAGATGGCTGAGGGCTCTTTGAGTCTCTTACTGCAGAATCATCAGGAATGCGGCCAGGTTTCTTCTTTTTCAATACAGCTAGTATGGAAGATTCCCTCTCTGGGAAGGCAGGCATTTCCTCTAGCACAGTTGCTAAAACATCAGAACTGGCTACTATGCTCAGTTGTAGGTATTCAGATGCTCTCTGCTGAAGCTCAACATCTGCAGAACGCAAGTTGGAGTCAGCACGGAAGACTTCTTGAACACGGTTCTTTATCTCTGGAAAGAGATTTACCAGTTTGATGTATGTAGATAAGAGAAGAGCTCTTGTAGCTGCAGAGCATAGATGATATTTAGAATGCAGTAATTCAAACTGTACTTGGGGGGAGGACCTGGTATCTCCTGCAATTAAATTTCCAAATTCCCCGAGGATGTACCCTCCCACTTTTACCATATTCTCATGGCATGTAGGAGCCTGTAAAGCTTCAAACACAGTTTTTGCAGCATATCCTTGTACCTCTTCTCTGTTGATTACAATTTGAATCACTCTGTACCATACTTCTTCAGATACATAGTCTCCTGCAATTCTAATAAGATTAAGTATGACATCAACATACCAAGTGAAATCCGTGGCATATCTTTCTGCTAAAATAGCAACCTTTAGTACCATTTCTTCTCTGATGGAATAATCAGCTGTTTCTAAATATGCCAGCATTTCCTGTACAATTTCTTCAGCGTTGGTTTTGTCACACATTGCATAGAGAAGGTCTACAGCTTGTTGTCTTACAGAGACATCCTTTTCCATTTTCATTGAGAGTATCACAACTTCCTGGTGTTTTTTTACTGCTTCATGTGAAAATTCAGATGTTGCCAGATGACACATGGACTCTAGAGCCAAGTAACGGAGGTTTGTCTCACGGTTGCTCAGGAACTGACCAAGTTGGTTGCAGGCACGAACCAACAGGTTGGGTTCACTATCATTGTGAATAATCAGGCTTATAGCTTCAAACAGCACAGCATTTTTAGCATTAGAGTGCTGGACTTTCTTTGACTTTGGAGGCTCCTGGGCTTTATTGAAGATAGTTTCCAGGCACTCAGATAGGCGACCCCTTACACCTGGCTCCTCAGACGGTGGTGTGTAGTTTTGAAGAAGTCTTAAAAGCTTCACGGAGAGCCATGGGGCTGGTACAAAATAATATGTATAGTCTTGCAGATCTGTATAGCTAGCAGTTACAATCCTGCTAAGTCTAGCAACAGCTAGAGTAACACATCCTTTGTACTCATCAGGATTTTTCTTTACAAGAGCATCAATCAGTGATGTAGCTGCTGTAACCACACCCATATGTGGATCATTCAAAAGGTGTATGATGCGGGATGTCCACTCACCTCCTGGGATAATCTCCGGGCATTTGCGAAAGAGTCTAAGAAGACAGAGTGCTGCAGATTGCTTAACAACATCCATTGTATCCCCGGAAACAAGAAGCTTTGGAATCTCAGTGCCGAATGCTTCTGCCATATCTTTGCTGCCTATGTTGGCGATACACTGCAGTGCCAAGTTTACGTGGATCGGATTACGGGATTGCAGGTCATTCTTTATGCTCTGGATGATAAGTTTAATGAGGTCACTGTTGGTATTGACCAATACAGATATAAACAAGTACCCTATTTGTTTCTCGGAATACTTGTTGGAAGACAGAAGGTTCACCGCCTCCATATGTCCAAAGTCGATATCGTGACCCAGCAGGAAGATAAATAGGAGCTTACATACATACTTTTTCTTTTGGTAGCCATCGAGAGTTTTATCGCCTTTGAACTTGCTCCTTATGTTGGCTAGCTCCTTGTTGATTCGTTTTATCTCCGCCTCTTTGCTTTTACAGTTTCTGATATCAGATATGAAGACTGCAAGTCCTCGCATTCCATCTCCTCTGACGGCAGGCATATTGCCAAGTGACTTATCGAACACCAGTTTTATGCCGTTTCTTCACTCTTCCAATAGAAACAACTGGCCTAGAATACTAGCACTATTCTAGGAGGCGTAAAACAATTAATCGGCGTCGGGATCAATTAGCGGCCTTCATTACAATTTAGACAGAAAAGATACGTGAGCTTCTTTCTCCAAGTTCTACAACGCCTTCCTTTTTCCATAGATTCCGTAAACGTCAGATGGAAATCGACAGATTGTTGTTTATGGATCAATATTGTTCAGAGAGTTAGGGACTATTTTCCTATAACCGTAGGTATAGGAAAATAGTCCTTAACTTGAATGACTCAGAGTGCATTTCAACTAGTAAGTACCTACTAGTCATTTTCCTAAGGGTCTCTTCCCACTTGATGAACTACGGTACAATCGTATCTCCTATATGGTCTGTGGGTACAGTACAATATAATCTAGAACTTTATTTTCAAAGCCGGTTAAGGACATTTACTTACTTTGTTGTATTATTTCAGAAAATAACTGTAAACATCAAATTAAAAATCAAATGGAAGTTAAAAAGCTCAGCACCATAGATATATATTTTTACTTCGTAAAGACGGCGGAAGATGATTTACAAGGTCGCCCATTCGTCGGTGTCAAATTCACTGCCGTGACACCAACGTGAGCTAGTCTGTCTGCCACAAGGAAGTTATATGTACTTACGTCGTAAGTACGTATAACTTCCTTGTAGCGATGGGTTCCTCATACGATTTAAACGAGGATGAGGGAGGCCTCCCTCATTGCCATACAGATCCTCGTTCCTCATACCTCAAATGAGGCGAGGTACAAATCGCGCGTGTTGCGTCGCGGCTTTACCGCGCTTTTCACCTCGCCTCATTTGAAACTAGAGGAACGAGGCCTCAAGGCCCTCAAGCCTCAAATGAGGCGAGGTAAAAAGCGCGAGTGTTGCGGAACATCGCGGCGTTACCGCTCTGCTCCTCACTCATAAGCTCGTAACAATCTCCTCTCTCGATCGATTTGAGTGGTCAGTGAGGGCGGGCAGACAGCCTCATTTGTGAAGAGGTGACGGAAAATAATATTTATTACATGAGCGAAACAACGCGGCAGCGAGGCGAAAAGCACGAAATATTTGCGCGTATGCAATGAGGAACTGAATGACGTGGTTCAACGCCTCAATACGAGGAACTCCCTCATTTCAAATTTCGAGGACCTCGAACGAGGTAACTCACGAGTGAGTAACTCATCACTACTTCCTTGGTCTGCCATAACCCATTGTATTATCTTTGCTGTCTGCGACTGTGACGGAGGGCGGCCGCGGTTGCTATTGTGATAAAATGCTGAATTGTGTGGTGAAAGGGTGCACCAAACACTTAATAAAACGCAATAAAAATAAAGATGGCATTTTTTATCATCGGGAAGCTAATATTTTGAATATTTATTTTGCCTTTGCAATTTTATATTATTGTTAAATCGCTTAACGTAATGTACGAACATCATGGGCGTTGAACGCTATAACTTTGTAAAGACGTGTACATTTTTTAATTTTATTTGATAATTAATAAATATTAAATTATTAATCATCAGATTAATAAGTAGAATTATGATTCAGCAGTCTATATTAGTTTATTCATCAGTTCTTTCATATCTCCTAAACTCATATAACATTGTAAATTTCTCATTTATAGATTTCCTTCTGAGCCCGTGTGTAATAAAGTCTGGAGTCATGACATCTGACAGCAGCGTGAAACATACTATAAAAGCAATGAATATTTACGAGTTTGATCAGATCATGCTTAGTATTCACATAAGCTCCAGACGGTTTCATCATCATCAGTCCGTCATAAATATATAGACCAATCTCTGTAGGTTTACTTACCAAGGTTTAAATACCTGCTTTCCAGCTCAATCATCACATACCCACCGTCAACAAATTTTATATACTTTTTTTATTTTAACTTCTATGCGACAATTTAGAAGTACTATACATGCAAATCAACATCTCAAAATACAATGACAATTTTGCTAGGGCATGGAAATATAAATTCTATACAGTGTAAAAAACAAAACATATTATGACAAGTAGACCTCTAAACTCAGCCCGAACCGAGATAAAGAGGTTTATACTTGTATTATTATTTATTCTGTGGTTTAGGTACATATCTGTCGGGCAGGTGGCACAATTTTTCTTTTGCGTGGCCTTTCAAACATGAAATTATCAACTTTAGACAGTGTAACAAACAAAACATACCTCTTAACTCAGTCCGAACCAAGATAATGAGGTTTACATATTTAAAGACTAGATGTCGCATTTTTATTTTAACACGGCCATCAATGAAACATAGAATTATCAATTTTAGACAGTTTAAAAACAAAAAAATACAAGGACTAGTATACTTCTAAACTCAGTCCGAACCGAGATAATGAGGTTTACTAGTTTGTAGGGCAAGTGGCGTATTTATTTTTTCACTTGACCATCAATTATCAATTCTAGACTGTGTAAAAAACAAAAAATACAATGAAAATTATACCTCTAAACAGACTGAACTGAGAAGCCGAGCGAAAAAAAATTTGCGCAAATTTGCGGCAGTTTTGGTCATGGTCTTTAGTTTAAAAACTAACATACTGTTACGCCTCGCCGGACGATTCTTAGAAAAACAGTAGGTACTAAAATGACGCAATACCTACATTTAAAGGAACATTCTGGAACACACTAGTAGAGCGTAGGTACCTACAGAAGTTTCCAGTGCGCGCGGTAGGTATATACCTACGGGCGCGGCGACATCAAAGGTGCCGCCGGCCTTAAGTACCTACAGGCGCGGCGCGGCGCGGCAACTCAAAGGCGCCGCCGACCTTGAAAGTTCGAAGACCTACCGACTACCACTAGTGCATACGAGTAGTTATGAGTACATTCTGGAAACTTACGTCGTGGTATAAATAGGGCGCACATCGACTGCCTGGAACAGTATTGACTTTGCTTTCGGAACGGAACGATCAAAGTGATTCGAAGCGAGTATTTAGTGATAATTGATAAGAGTGTACAGTCAAGTTAAAGAGTGTTTGAGCGCTATTTGTTGGATTAATTTCATATTTTATATTTTTAGATTGTATATTTTTAGTGTATACATAATCTTTGGTCCCAGTTCCAATAAGCCGCTTCTCAAAAATAACGCCATCCGGTTTTTTTTCGTGTTCCGTGTTCCTGATGATAATCGTAGTTAACATGAAATTCAAGAGATAAGGGGAATTAGCAAAAAAGTTTGTTAGGTCAACCGCTTCTTGACATGTAATTCTATGCTCAGCACCGAAGTTAAATTTCCCACGAACAAGTGGCGCTGAAGATTAGTAAAACATTTTTTATTTTTGGAAAAGTACTGCAACCCTGCTGTGCGATTCCGTATCAATCAGATTTTCATTATCACGTACACTTAAAACAGCGCGTTATAGTCAATATTGCTCTGAAAAATCTGATTGCAGCAAATCGAATTGGCTTACGGAATTGCCATGCTGGTACCATAGCACCATTGGCCCAATTACAGAACTTGGCTACAATCGGATTGTCACTTTTTTCATAGCAAAATCGACTCTATCGCAAAGCATTATTGAATTTTACTGCTTGAAATTTTCATGATCAACATTACGTAATCGCACTGCCGGTCTGTTATCAAAAAGCAACTACGTTGATTGACACTTATTTGACATTGACAGCTACTGGTGGCCGTTTTTGCATAGGTAATCACTATAAGTAGGAAGTGCTATGTAATTTACGTACTTATTACTCTATGGTTCGTGCTTACATGCTGTCAATTGTTGATCTTGATACTGACATTTCTGACAGTTTAATATGATAGCATGGCAGTGTGTTGCAATAATAAACAAAGTGAAAAATGATTTGCTTGACACTCGTTAATATTTATATTGTGTATTTACTTCGAATTTGTTTTAGGTATTTTTGTTGTTTTATGACAAGGTGTACATCAGTTTCGTCCAAGTCCTGCCCAAGTCTAAAACCCTGAGAGCTTTCAGTTGGAACTCCAAAATCGCTTCCAAATCCTTACCGAATGCGTTACAGTGGACGAACTAAACAACGGGCTGGTGGAAATTGTTCACGCGGTCGGGTCAGAGTTCTTTAAGACCACCCGCAAAAATAGAACACAGAAATTCTCTGAGCATACACTCAAACTTATGGCAGAACGGAGCGATATGAGGCTGCAGTCTTCAGTGAATATTTCGAGTTACAGCTTGCTTAATAAACAGATATCCAAGTCAATGGGACACGATTTGCGTTCGTATAATACTACTTGTATTAAGAACGCAATAGAGCGGAACAAGGGTTTCAAAGTGTTCGCAAGAGATCTGACGAAGCTGAAAACCGAAAGTGGCAGCATCGTTCGTCGAAGCCAGACATTTTGAGTGAGCTCGAGAAGTTCTATAGACAATTGTACACCTCATCGCGTAGTCTTCCTAGCACGACTTGCGATGCAAGAGCCCATTTGACCCGACATTATACCGAAGATATCCCGGACGTCAGCTTATACGAGATCAGAATGGCACTCAAACAGCTTAAGAGCAACAAGGCACCAGGGGAGGACGGAATAACGACAGAGCTACTGAAAGCGGGTGGAACACCGGTACTTAAAGTCCTTCAGAAGCTGTTTAACGCCGTCATCCTCAAGGGTACTACGCCAGAGGCGTGGCACAGGAGCGTAGTGGTTTTGTTCTTTAAGAAAGGTGACAAAACCCTCTTGAAAAATTATAGGCCCATTTTGCTGCTGAGCCACGTCTATAAGCTGTTTTCGAGAGTAGTTACAAACCGTCTCGCTCGTAGGTTTGACGACTTTCAGCCTCCCGAACAAGCTGGATCCCGGAAAGGCTTTAGCACCGTAGACCACACCCATACGCTCCGGCAGATTATACAGAAGACCGAAGAGTATAATCGGCCACTATGTCTAGCGTTTGTGGCGAGAAAGCCTTTGATTCAGTGCTACAGTAATTACAGCGGTGCCACATTGATTACCGGTACATCGAAGTGTTGAAATGTTTGCACAGCAAGGCCACCATGACAGTTCGTCTTCAGGATCAGAGCACGAATTCTATCCAGTTGCAAAAAGGGGTGAGACAGAGAGACGTTATTTCTCCGAAACTATTCACCTCTGCACTGGAAGATATATTCAAGCTTCTGAACTGGAACGGATGTGGTGTTAACATCAATGGCGAATACATCACTCACCTTCGATTTGCTGATGATATAGTCATCATGGCTGAAACCTTGGAAGACCTAAGCACAATGCTTAGTGACCTCAATATTGTTTCCCAATAGGTGGGTCTTACAATGAACATGGGCAAGACGAACATCATGTCAAATGCCCAAGTCGTACCCATGCCGGTTTATGTTGGGAACGATATAATTGAAGCTGGAGAAGCGTAATGTATGTTTTCATGGTTTTAGTTTGAACCTCGCACGCTAGATGGCGATAGCGTCGTAAGAGCCATTCCTGCATCGCGCAAACGCTTGTGTAATGTGAATCGGCAGTGGTCTCGGCAAAGTTCGTTTTAAATATACTCACCTGCACTCCGGACTGGTTGTTTTATTTGTAGCTTCGTGTACAAATTGGTCTATCGAGACGGGATTTTTGAGTCAGTGCCTTCTGACTTCGGTAGTCCTCGTGGAGGGGAGATTTACCTACACTTCGCACCTATAGGCAGTGGATCGCTGTCTGGGGCGAAATTTCAGTGGGGCTATTTCCACTATTGGGAGTGGATCAACTGGCACCGGGTTTTGGACCCTGGAAGCCTGAGGAAGAAGTCATCATCAGCACATCGGCTGGTCATCATCAGTACAGCGGCACCGTGAGGGGTGCTGTTTGCAGACGGAGCAGGGAGCCAGCAAGGTGTCCAGGAAAGGGTGCAGTTCAGCAGCAACGGATCGGTGACGTCACGAATCGGCCAAGTGGGAGATGACGTCAGGATTCGGTCAAGAGTGTCATCAAGTTAAGTGAACAAATGATTGTGAGTACTTTCATATTAATTTTCAAGAGAAAAATTTACTCCTGAAATTAATTTTACATTATTTCATATTGAAGAAAGAAAATTAATAATCAAGAAATTGAACCTTATCTGATGACAATTTTAACTTGTAATATTTCAGCTTATTAAATTTAGAATAATATTTCAACTTAGAAAATTTAGAGTCAGTAATTTTAGGACTTAAAATAGTTTGTAAAAGTCGGTTGACACGGGGAACTTATGGCCGATTTTCAAATTGTGACAAGGTTCTTCAAACACTTTTAATATTTTTACGACATTTTGAGACTTGTAATTTTTTTCTCTTTTGGTTTAGTAATATCATCTATCATCATGCAGGGTAAATTAAATTTGCAAAAGGATGTGTATGGAAATATTGTAAGGACTCATGCAAATTTTAGGAAATCACCTAAAGAACGAATTTCAGAATCTTATGTACAAACCAGACTTGAGATTCTTGAACAGTTGTGGAGTCGTTTTATGCAAGTTCATCATGACATTATGTCAGAGTCTGTTGATTGGGAAGAATTACAAGAAACACCATACATTACAGATAATTTGTTTGAAAAAACTGAAGAAGTGTAAATTAGCTATAAATGTGATACCATGAAGGATCAGGTTAAAAAAGCGTCTTATCCAAGTAGCCAAAATAATAGTGATGGTAATCAGAATCACACATCATCTTTAAAATTACCCAGAATAACGATTCCTACGTTTTCAGGGAAGTACGATGAATGGATAAGCTTCCGGGATTTGTTCAAATCGCTAGTTGATTCCAATGCTTCGTTGGAAGACGTGCAAAAACTGCATTATTTAAAATCGTATCTGACGGGAGAGGCAGAGCAGTTGATAAGGCAGTTGCCTATCATTGCAGCTAATTACAATGAATGTTGGAGTCAATTAGAAAATAGGTTTAACAACAAGAATTATTTGGCAAATTGTTTGTTGAAACGCCTCATAAATCAAAAAGATACAATGATTGAATCGTCCGCTTTCATAAAGGAGCTAATAGATACAACTGTAGATTGCCTACACGGGTTAAAAAATATAGGTGTTGATGTCGCATCATGGGACGTTATTGTAATTCACATCATTGCGAACAAATTAGACTCAGAAACGCGCAAGCAGTGGGAGTTGAAGTATGCGAGAGAGAGCTCCAATGAGCTACCTAAATTCACAGTGTTTAGATACTTTTTGCAAAAATAGATTTAGAGCACTTGAGTTTATTGAGCCCAACTCTAGACCCAAACCTTCAAATCTTACTTATGGTAAACAAACAAAACATCATAATGTCTTACATGTTGCTAATGCGGCTTGCGAATATTGTACAAGCGATCACAAATTGTATTCATGCAAACAATTTGCAAAGTTGGAGTTAGGCAAGAGACGTGATTTTGTGTACACTAGTCGCTTATGTTATAACTGTTTGAGCAGTAACGGCAAGAAGTTGTCCGAGTAACTCAACTTGTAGAGTTTGCAAGGGGAAGCACCATTCTTTGCTTCATCCTAACAGCAGTTCAGGTGGAGGTATTCAACGCGTTAGCACAGCCAGTTCACCATCTGGGGTAGGTATGGTCAGCTCATCCGCTGAGAACTCAGTGGCTCACTCCAGCTCGGTTGACGTGGCACCAGTGGTATCATGTTTTGGTCAGGTTCCGGTAAAGAAGCAAGTCTTCTTGGCGACAGCGGTTGTGTTGGCGGAAACCTCTAGATGTGACTCACACTGCATCAGGGCGTTGTTAGACCAAGGATCTCAGGCATCCTTCGTCTCGGAAGCAACAGCCCAATACTTGGGTCTTAAGAAATATCCAGTAAAGGGAATCATATCGGGTCTTGAAGGTAACAAAACTACCATTGCGAAGCAAATGGTCGAAATCAAAATTAGATCAAGAATTTCTCACAATGTAGTCATCAAATTGCAAGCTTATGTGCTTAAATCGATTACTACATATCTTCAGTCAGAGAAGATGGCAGAGGTGGATTGGTTGGATAAGGATATGTATGTTCTTGCAGATCCTCAATATCACACACTAAATAGAATTGATCTTCTTTTAGGTGCAGAAGTTTATGGGCAGGTCATTCAAGAGGGGATCAAGAAGGGTACTCAAGGATATCCTGTAGCTCAATCAACATCACTAGGATGGATTTTATCAGGTTTAGCCGAAAATTCACACTTTTCCTCCGAAAATGCTGTGGCAATGCATTTGAGCGTGGAAGATGATGGAACATGCCAATGTAAATCGCTCAATAGATTTTGGGAGATCGAAGCAGAGGTCACGTCACAACAAAATATTATGTCAGACGAAGAAACTCGCTGTGAACAGCTCTACGCTGAAACATCGGAAAAAGACGCAGATGGAAGAACGAACGTACGACTTCCTTTTATAACGGAATCTCATGAATGTGTTGGTGGTGACTCAAGAGCAATCGCTGAAAAGAGATTAAATGGATTAGAAACAAGATTCAAAAGGAAACCACAGTTAAAGGAAAGGTACAAAAAAGTATTTGAAGAGTACTTACATCTGGGATTTACGGAGAAAGTTCCCGTAACAGAGAAAGCCTGTACTGAAGTGGTATACTAGCTCATCATCATGTTATTAGAAATGATAAAGACTTTACAAAACTCGGGATTTTCGACGATGCGTCCTGCAAATATAAAAATGGGGTTTCATTAAATAAAACATTATTTATTGGATCTAGACTACAACCAGAACTTCGACACTTGTTGATGCGTTGGCGCCAACATCCTGTATGTATAGAAGCCAATGTAATCAAAATGTATTGTCAAGTAAAGGTATCAAGGGAAGATGCAAACTATCAAGGATTGTTGTGGAAAGATAATTTGGGCGAAAAGGCAAAAGATTATAGACTTTTGAGAGTTACCTTTGCCACCGCAGCTGCTTCTTACCTAGCCGTGAAGAGTTTGCAGCAAATAGCTCATGATGAAGGAACTGCGTATCCTTTCGCGTCTGAAAGAATAATTAATGACTTTTATAATGACGATCAGCTGACTGGGTGTAGCTCTGCAAAAGAAAGAAAGATTATTTGTCAAGAAATTAATGATTTACTGAAGAAAGGAGGGTTTGAGTAGCAAAACTGGATGAGTAATAGTGATAAGTTATTACAAGCAATTCAAGAAACAAAAGCTAGAAAGGATGACGTTCAAGAAAAACTCAAGCTAAAAATGGATGAAGTAGTTAAATTGCTGGGACTAACCTGGAATCAAAGAACCGAAGAGTTCTGGTACTCGATGACGCTCCCACTCGAACCTGGACCTGAAAGAAAAATAAAAGTTATATCTCACATCGCACGCTTGTACGATCTCTTAAGGTGGGTGGCACCCATTGTGATCGTGGCAAAGGTCTTGATACGAAAGCTATGGATAGCAGGATTAGATTGGGATGAGGAACTTACAAGCAAGTCAACGGATCAGTGGAATACTTACCTTGAAGAATTACCAAAGTTGGCACAGATGTCAATACCTCAGTGGCTTTGCACAGACGCAAGTTATGCTCTCATAGAACTTCACGGATTCTGTGAACTGCAAACTTTATTCGCTTCAGATAGTTCAGGTATTCTGAAGAAGATAGTTTCATCTCTGGCTATGAACGGAACTACTTGCTATTTTATTCCACCTCACTCACCCAACTTTGGCGGTCTGTGGGAGGCAGAAGTTAAATCCACAAAATTTCACCTCAAAAGGGTCATAATTGACACAAAATTAAACTACGAGGAGTTAACCACCGTCTTAACGCAGATAGAGGTGTGTCTTAACTCCAGTCAAGGCTTGACTCAGAGTCTGATTCGATGGTAGGTAGCTATTTTGACACCGGGCAATTTCTCGTGGTTGAACCAATCATAACTGCCCCTGACTATAATTTTGCGATACGTCAACGGTAACGAGTTCGCATAGGTGGCAACTCACCTAGAATATTTTCTAAAATTTCTGGAGAGGTTGGTCGCATGAATATATCACAATAAATCTTTACAGTTACAAATGATCTTACCAAAACCCAGAACCTGCAGTAGGCAATGTAGTATGTAGGTAAGGGAAGACGACTTGCCACCAGCTAGATGGCTTCTTGGCCGAGTGATTAATAAACATCCAGGGTCAGATGGGATCACAAGAGTTGTCACGTTGCGGACAAAATGTTCCGTCATCAAACGGCCAACTTCTAAATTAATTTTACTTCCTGTAACCGTTTAATTAAGTCTCAGGTTTAAGAAAAAATACTTGTATTGTGTTGTTGTTGGTATATGTTCATGTTTAATAGTTATTTTAATTTTTGTTAATGTTAAAGGTCTGCTATAATAATAGCGCTTACAAAAAATGACCGCTTCACGGTGGGCGGAGGAGGTTATACTAAGAACAAATATATATTCGTCCTTGGTGGGTGGAATGGAGAAGCGTAATGTATGTTTTCATGGTTTTAGTTTGAACCTCGCACGCTAGATGGCGATAGCGTCGTAAGAGCCATTCCTGCATCGCGCACACGCTTGTGTAATGTGAATCGGCAGTGGTCTCGGCAAACTTCGTTTTAGATATACTCACCTGCACTCCGGACTGGTTGTTTTATTTGTAGTTTCGTGTACAGAAGCTGTTGATCACTATGTCTACTTGGATCAGACGATCCAACTGGGTAGATCCAACTTGGACAAAGAGGTCAACCGACGAATCCAACTCGGATGGGCAGCGTTCGGGAAATTACGCCATATCTTCTAGTTGCAGATACCGCAGAGCCTCAAGACGAAAGTTTATAATCAGTGCGTGTTGCCAGTGATGACATACGGCACTGAGACGTGATCGCTAACTTTTGGTCTCATACACAAACTCAGAGTTTCGCAGCGCGCAATGAAGAGAGCTTTGCTCGGTGTTTCAGTACGTGATAGAATCCGAAATGAGGAAATCCGTAGTAGAACAAAGGTTACCGACATAGCTGTAATAAGAATAGTCAAAACCAAGGAATATATGGTTTTATTCAACTTAAAAATCTTACAATGAAGAATGACAATCTTAATCAAAATACAGACAACAGATCTGACACAAAGAGATTGTATACGTAGGTAGTACTCTAAAATAAGGTAAATATACTACATTCACCCGGCCTTGAACCTGCAACATAATCGCGAAGGTATGAAGGAGGGCGTTTGTCACCAGCTGAACGACGAAGGTTACTTTCAGGCTCTTGTTCTGAAGGTATTCCTGGTTGTGAAGAATGGTAACTTTCAGGCTCTTGTCCTGAAGGGCTTCTTGATTGTGAAGATTGTGCAGGTACTTCTTCTTCTGGTCCATCATTTCGTTCACGAGAAGAGTTTACATTACTTTCATCTTGCTCGTTTTCTTTTTCTTCTTCGTCTTCATTAATTGGGACTGGTAGAGGTGCTAATTGTCTATTTGAAACAGTGCATTCGCGACCATCAGAGAGACGGATATGAGAGTATGAAGGGTTCACTTGAAGGATCTCCGCTTCTTCAACAAGTGGATCGTATTTAGAATTTCTAACATTCTTTTTTACTAGCACTGGTCCAGAATTTATGAGCCATGTAGGTAAGGATTTTCCGTTAGGCGAACGACGCGGGTGATGAAACAATCGTTCGTGAGGAGAAACGTTTGTACTCGTGCATAAAAGTGAACGAATTGAATGTAGAGCGTTGGATAGGACTCGTTCCCAGTTTGAAATATCCATGTTTTTAGAACGAAGACTAAGCTAAATTGATCTCCATAGCGTTCCATTTAATCTTTCAACTTGCCCATTTCCTTGAGGATTATATGGGGTTGACCTCCTAGTAGCTATTCCGAGAGGAGTGAGAAAACTCTTCAATTCCTCCGACAAAAATGCATCAGAATGGATGTACAGTGGAAATCCAAAAGTGTTGAAGAGCTCCTTCAGACATTTGATAACGGAAGTTGCAGATACATCAGCGCAGGGATAAGCGAATGGAAATCTTGAATATTCATCTACTATGGTGAGTAAATAGCGATTCTGCGAATTCGATGGAAGTGGGCCTTTAAAGTCAATACTAAGCCTTTCAAAAGGAGCGATAGCTTTGATAAGTTGGCCATTCGATTTGAAAAATCTTGGTTTCACTTCTGCACAAATCCTACAAGAAGCTGTCATAGTCCTTATCTCCTCAATAGAATAAGGGAGATTCTTTGATCTTACCCAGTGAAACATTCCGGTGACTCCAGGATGACAAAGTTGATCGTGTAGTTCATATAGTTTATTAGGGCTCATGTGAGCGCAAACTCTTGATAACGCGTCTGCTACGGTGTTATCTCGTCCTGGACGGTAAACTATATCATACATGTAGCTTGACAATTCCAAGCGCCATCGTTCAATTTTCTCATTTTTTATTTTACTTGAGTGTTTCTAATTGAACATGAAAGATACAGATTGTTGGTCTGTTATTAGAATAAAATGACGTCCTATGAGATAATGTCGCCATTTTCTTAGTGCTTCCACAATCGCACTCGCCTCGTTTTCGATGGAAGAATGGCCACGTTCTGTATTTGTCAGTGTTCGTGAAAAGAATGCTACCGGTCGGCCATTTTGAGATAGAGTCGCAGCAATTGAGTGTTCAGACGCATCGGTTTCTACTGTAAACGTTTCATCATTATCAATGGCTATCAGTGAAGCTTTAGCGATCTCAGCTTTTAAGGTTTCAAAGCAATTTATTGCATCTTCGCTTAAAGGGAATCGCGTGATTCCAATTAATGGCTTTATATGAAATGAAAAATTGTGTATCCATTTTGAATAATGTGCTATCATGCCCAAGGTTCGTCAAAGTGAAGTTAGATCCGATGGAATGGGAACATCCAAAAGAGGTTTTATTCTTTCCTTGTCAGGTTTAATTACATTATTCTGAATGGTATAGCCTAAAAGACTTATGCAACTAGATCCGAAAGTGCATTTCTTTTCGTTTAGTGTTAATTTGTACTTTTTAACAGCATTGATGAAATTTTTCAAGTTTTCGTCGTGGTCCATCTTATTTTTCCCACATATGGTAACATCATCCAAATAACAATAAGTGGATTTCAAATTTTCAGTCTGAATGATGTATTGCAATTTTTTCTGAAATGCGGCCACGCCATTAGTGACCCCAAATGGAATTCGAGTGAATTGATATAAAGCACCGCATGCTTCGAAAGCTGTGTATTTTTTTTTCTGTCTGTTAAATAGGCACTTGATGGTAAGCGCTTTTTGAGTCAATTTGACTGTAGTAGTTGTATCTAGCAACGTTGGTAACCACAGATTCAATGTTCGGTAATAGGTAAGCATCGAGTTCCGTAAATCTATTGATTGTTAAAGAATAATCGATAACGAGACGTTTCCGATGTGTTGTACCTCCAGTTACTAGTACTTGCGCCCGCCAAGGAGAAGTGCTTGGTTCAATTACACCATCTTGTAGAAGTTTGGATACTTCTTCTCGAATAAATCTTTCATCTTCTTCAGTATATCGTCGTGACTTTATAGCGATAGACTTGATATTAGGCGAAAGATTAGTAAATAACGACACAGGTGGAACTGATGCTTCCATGACACATACCTTCAAAGTGTCTCTTGGGCCTCCGAAGTTGAACTCTAGTGTTTTGTGATATTTCAATAAATCGTGGCCTATGATTACATCAGGGCATAAATTATTGACAATCAATAACGGTTGATGCGAATAAGTATATTTATCTATGTTGATTGTTGCATGACAGATACCTTCTACGAAGGAAATATGACTAAGTGAAGCTAAAGAGATGGCCTGCTTATGCGGTCTCAACCTGAGATTCTTGAGCCAATCTCTTATTTATGAAACTGACTGAACTTCCTGTGTCAATCAGTGCGTCCGCACGGAATTCATTTATCATAATTGGAACAGTCGCCTTGCTCAAACTGGATGGTGACGCAGCTGATATACATGTTGCTTGAGCTTCATTTACATCAGTATCAGTAGCATTGACAGTTGGTCCACCGCTCCTGCAGACGGAAGCAAAATGTCCTTTCTTCGAACAATTTTTGCAGGTTACATGAAACGCTGGGCATTTAATACGTTGATGGAGGTTCTTGCTACCACAGAAGAAACAACGCTTACGCTGCAGCTGCGTCTGATGAGTTGAAGCGGCTAGGCTATCTCCATTTATTGGATTACTTGTAGATTCAGAAATTGAAAGCAATTGTGTTTGAATAGAATTGTTACTAGCATAGGCTAAGGAGTTAATATCAGCTGTTTCCAATGACACAGCTTGATTTTGTGCCTCGTCAAGCGTTAATGTTAGATTCTCTAATAATCTTTGACGTACCTTGTTGTTCGCGATGCCTCTTATAAACGCATCTCGTATTTGTTCATTTTTGTTTTGTTCAGCAGTTACACTTTTATAATTGCAATCATAAGCTAACTGTTTAAGCGCACGTAAGTATTCATTGATCGTTTCATCTGGTTTTTGTGTTCTAGTAGCTAATATGTGCCGCGCAAGAATTTCATTTTTCGGTTTGATGTAGATACTGTTAAGTAATTCAATTGCCGTTTCATATGAAGCACAGTCCCTTATGTGTGAATATACTGTCGGCGTCAGATGATTGGTCAATAATTTCAATTTAATTGAATCCGAAGTCTGTTCTTCACCAAGAAAATTTGTGAATGTATGCAGCCAATGACTCCATTGTATACTCGCAGATGTTGCACTGGGATCGACATCGAATCGGTCAGGTCGTAAATATCTTGATAGCAGCTGTAGACCTTCCGACATCTCATCTTTTTTTGGCATTTTCTTTTATAACATTAAGTTGAATAAATTGTAATAAGAATAGTCAAAACCAAGGAATATTTGGTTTTATTCAACTTAAAAATCTTACAATGAAGAATGACAATCTTAATCAAAATACAGACAACAAATCTGATACAAAGAGATTGTATACGTAGGTAGTACTCTAAAATGAGGTAAATATACTACAATAGCTCTCGGAGTTTGCAAGTTGAAGTGGCAATGGGCAGGCAATATAAGTTGCAGAACCGACAACAGTGGGGAATTAAGGTCCTTTAATGGCGACCACGAACAAGCAAGCAAAGTGTGGGGAGACCCCCCAGACGATGGACCAACGACATTGTAGCCATCGCAGGAAGTCGGTGGATGGAGGTGGCACAGGATCGCTCGTCATGGCGCTATTTGGGGGAGGCCTATGTTCAGCAGTGGACTTCTAAAGACTTTCTTAGTGGCTTCTAAGGGGAGCTTGGACTAATTGATGTACATCAATTAGCCCAAGCTCCCATACAAAAAAGAACATCTCCTTGAAATCCATCATTAAAGCAATCAATTACAAGCTCCATATTCTCTATAGTGTGCTTGCTTCTTTCTCGTTCATTCCACTCAATCTTTCAGTTATGTCAATGCCCGTATTAAATACATAGTCAATGTCAATGCCCGTATTAAATACATAGTATGAACATTAATTAGTTTATTGGGATTACTAATTAGCTTAGTTTCATGCGTACGCAAGATACTTTGCCCACTTTTATGCCTTTTCAATCAATAGTTTGCAATTCAAAGTTAACATTTACCGATTAAGAAATTATAGATAATAAAAATCTCATACCACACGATAGCAATCAGAGTTACATAATAGCGGCACAGCATTGCGATTACGGAAGTCCGATTGCTATTTGAAGTCAACCGATTATTATGAGATTTGCACTAGAGAATCGATAGTACGTGACAACTTTAGATTGCTATATAAATATTGGCAAGGCAAGTTGTGTAACCCAATGCAAACAAAAATAAACCCACTAAAGTACTTATTTAGTGTAGATTGTAGTTGTAGTTACCCTGCATTCGAGACGATGCAGTGGCGTTTTGTGCTGTTTCGATTGTCATTTTTGATATTATTGATCTATCCAAACGGAATGAAAAATGACCGTAAACTACTTAGGTCGCTTTTCCGATGTCAAATTTAACTGTCATGTCCAAAGGGAACGCTGATCGAAACATTCAGCGTTTTTAACTGTTATTTTCGATCATTTAGCATCAAAACGAACGGCCCCAAGTAAGTAATACGGGCACAGCACAGCAGCCCGATTTCATAACTTGGCTTCAATCGAATTCTCAGTATCGCAGCCACTAATGCCTTGCGATAGAGTCGAATTTGCTATGAAAAAAGTGATAATCCGATTGTAGCCAAGTTATGGAATTGCTGTGCAGATGACAGTGGCCCAATTCCATAACTTGGCTACAATCGGATTATCACTTTTTTCATAGCAAATTCGACTCTATCGCAAGGCATTAGTGGTTGCGATACTGAGAATTCGATTGAAGCCAAGTTATGGAATCGGGCTGCAGATGTCTTTTTGTTAGGCAAAATGCATGTAAATGTAATCTGTGGCAGACAGACAGATGAGTGAGACTGTCTATTGCTGTGAGACAAATTTCAAGATTTTCAAGAGAGACAGACAGAAGTCACAAGGCAACTAGTGTAAAATAAAGAAATACCTACGTATTTACAAATTGGTTTCTTAGCATTTTAATAATCCATTTTCATTGAGTTTTTTGCGTGCTATGATAAACGTGAACACTTTTATTAGCCATGAGACCGTCGACGTTGTAAGAAAACCGCGTGTGAAAGGTTGTGTGTTTAGGGTGTCAAAGTACGAATTGGTACGAATCAACTGATGAATGATGCAGTCTATTTTCTGGACAGGCAGACTGTTATCACGTGCTATAAGAAATGGACTATCAAATTTCTCAAGTGCTGCTGAATTAAGTGTTACGAACAAAAAGCATCCTTACTTAGTTTCTGTGGTGTGTGGTTTTCCCAAAGACATTGCTAATGGAAGAACTCAGAGAGGACAGTTTGGTGACGATGCATGGTTCTCCACTAATTTCAATAATGCAGATGTTATTGGTGAGGAATACGACTTATTTTACTAATTTATGACACTAATATAAGTGTCAAACAATCCCATAGAGTCCTCATCCTCATTGTAAAATGTCTTATGACATAGTGTCTTAGAAGTTGTAGTCATTGTCAATATGGCTTAAAATGTAGGGCTATGTTAATAAACGTCGCTCGACGACACTCAATGACATGAGAAGTATGCGTATTATAACATTGAGTGTTGTCGAGCAATGTTTCCTATGACCATAAGGATAGGGGTTCTACTAATCCCCCCTACCCCCAAAAATCAAGCTTGTAATATGGTAGCCAATGTTTTATGGTAGCCAATTTAGTGATATCCTCATATTGATTTTGAAAATTAACATGAGTGAAATTCATATTACAAATAAAAATAAAATGGCTAAAACACACAAAATAGAAGTTTCAGGCTAGTTTGAAGTCTTTCATCTGGGAGTGTTATACAGTCAAGCTGTGATGAGCGTTAAAAACATCAGCACGCAACCTGTCCCAATCTCCTATTGTCAATCTGAACATAGATTTTATTCATGATTGGAAATTACTTGATAAACTTTTATCTGTTTGTTGACATACATTTAAGATCAATGAATTACATACCTAATCAATGTACTTTTCATGTACTTTTATGGCTCAAGCATGTGTCCACAATCTCACCTGTTGGAAGGCGTAAACGTGTCCAAAGGAGTAGCATGTCTCATCACCATCATTATCTGCCTGTATCAGTCCACTGCTGGACATAAAAGCATGCCACTGAGCCGGGTTTGTAGCATGTGTAAATTAGAAAAAGGATGTACATTTCTTATATGTACAGTTTGTCTTGCCAAAGTCAAAAGCATTTATTGTAAGATAGCTGTGGTCATTTCTCTAAGTTAAAAAATACCTATGTGTTATAAAAGTACCTATTAAGTGCAGCAAATTAATCAAAAAACATATATTTTTTAAAACATTTAAAAAAAATATAGTTGTTTATGTAAGGGTTATTAAAACACAAGAGTGAGTTTAAAAAATAAGCCATATACGACTCGCCTACGGTTTGTTTTTTAATAGTATCATTTGAGTGCTTTAATACCTAGTTATTTGCAGTTTCATACACTGCTTTATCTACACTCATGCAAAAGGAACTAACTTTTAATTAAAAAAATATGTCATAATGTTTTCGTGATTTTGCTGGTATAAGCTTGTTCGTCATGTACTAATTTAATGTAAAGTAAATTTTGGCACCAAAATCCAGTCCACAGCGAATTTGCACGGTCTAACAAATACGCCATTGATAATGAATGGCAAAAACCCTCGTTGTACGGAGCCAAACTGGTGCTTTTATGGGAAAAAATATATTAAAACATTGTGTTTATTTCAAAAACAGTGTTATAATCTTTTTTTCTTCTTATTAGACACGTGCCATGCGTAAAGTATGTTATTATGCCACAATTTTTTAGTTCATAATCCGGATTTTACAGTATGAGTGTAGATAATAGTAGTTTATGAAACTCTCATATAATTGGGGATATTAAAACTCGACTGTGAAGTAAATCCTCCTGGGTCAGGTCTAACTGTAATATTATGGAAAAAAATATAGCCAAAACCCTCGTTGGTTTCGGCCATAACTGACTATAAAAACAAAAAATTAAATGAAAGCATTGTTTAGTTAAAAAAAACAGTGCTATAGTAGGTATATGTTTTGTTTCTTATTAGAGACATGCTGTGCGTAAAGTATATAATTATTCCACCATTTTTGAGTTCATTATCCAGATTTTACTACATGACTGTAGATAATAGTAGTTTATGAAACGGTTGTATAATTGGGTATTAAAACATGAGAGTGAGTTTTTTACTTGTATCACTCGAGTGTTTGTTTAAAACCTAGTTATGTGCCGTTTCATACACTACTTTATCTACACTCATGCAATAGGAACTTACTTTTAATGAAAAAATAAACTGTTGTAATATTTTCTTTATTTTGCTGGTAAACACTAGTTCGTTGCTGTTTCCATGATGTCAGATGGAGTCGAATTCTCCTCACTAACACTACTGTCGGACATTTTAAATCAGGATATAACTTTTGATCATCAAAAACACTTTAAATTGGCTAGGTACTAAAGTAAAGTAAATTATGGCGCCAAAATCCAGTCCACAGCTAATTCACGCGCATACAGTCTGGCCCGCGCCGCCATAGATAATAAATGGCGAAAACCCTCGTTGGTGCAGAGCCAAACCGGTGCTTTTCGTTTTTTTTGAATGATAACTTATTTTAGTTCAAAAACAGTGTTATCATTTATTTTTTTGTTATTGGGAACGTGCCGTGCGTATAGTATGCCATTATGCCAGAGTTTTAGAGTTCATAATCCGGATTTTACGTTATGAGTGTAGATAAAAGCTTTTAAAATACTAAAATTTTGTCTGCCATCAGATAGTTTTTATCGATTTCTCGGCTTCTAATCATCGGATTGAGATACCAAGTATACCAGTTTTTATGTTAGACCCTATAGCACACAACCTTTATACAACAGTGATTTGCATTGCAATCGGTCTAGTAATTTTTACGTGATGAGTGAACAAACATACAAAACAAAAGAGGCACTAATAAAAAAAAAAAAAAATATATTTTTCAGTACCTTATTTTAAGTCAACCAGACCATATTTTTAAAATTATTTTCTTTGTACAGTCTTTTTGGTACCTACTGCTTTTATTTTAAGTATAGATATATTTTAAGTAAGTATAGATTATAAAATAATAGCATTTTATAAAATTTATTTTGAAAAGCTCCAAAGAATGGCAGCCAGAATAAGAATAATGTATTGTCCAAACATATTATAGAAGATACATTACAATTACAGTAGAAATTAATTGCCCAGAGACCTAGACTGAAAATTTGTCTTAACACTGAGGCAGGTTGTACAATTGTGTTTGCAACGGGTCCCGAACTATTCAAATCCTGTATTTAGGGCACTAATTTGGGCATCAGTTACTTAATATTAAGTAAATCATATTTTCTCTATAGTGAACTAAATAAATAATTAACATTGTTTGTATTTATTTATACTATCCATACCAATATATAAAAGTGAAACGTTGTCTGTTTGTTTGTATGTTTGTTTGGGGAGCTTTCACGCGATAATTGCTGGATGGATTTTGATGAAATTTGGAATGGAGATAGCTTATACCCTGGAATAAAACATAGGATACTTTTTATCCCGGAAAATTGTAAGATTTCACGGGATATCTGAAAAATGTTCATTACTTGCTGTAAGGAATGGTTGCCATGGAAACAAAATAACAAGTCTGTCAAAAAAGTTCCAGAGCATTTGTGCTATATACCTACTTTTGCAGTGGTTTTTAATACTTTAAAAGAACATAGGAGGCTTTTTTTCGCGATAAACAGTAGTCTGCGCGGACTAAGTCGCGGGCAGGAAAGCTAGTCCTTTATAATGTTTGTTCGGAATGTCAAAATAACAGCTTTATACTAAATGCGTTTGAGAATTCTGCTGTCAAGTGTGTTGGTTGGTGTACGCATTTACACGGCATTTACATTATTTTGTTTGGCACTTATTTTGTTTTTTCTTGACATACTTGATTTAGATTCTTTTATTTTGTATAGATTATTAATTGTGTTTGTCCTGTGCTTAAAAAAAATGATAATATTAATGAATGAATGACTGGTGAATGGGTATTTCGTTAGGATCGCTCATTTTTCTATGGAAAAATGAGTGATCCTCCCGACGCCGACCCACCGGATGGGTCCATGGTGGTGGGAGATACCCCACTTCCATTGGAGTCTCGAAAACGTTTGCGTTCTATGAATGGAGAGGATGCATACCCTAAGAAGACCTCAATAACTCCGGCATCATCAGATCAACATGTTTATGTTGTCCCTGAATATGCTCAGACTAAAGATCTGCAATATGATGAAACTGATTTAGGTCCATATATTGTTCATATCACCAAAATAGTTTCAGACCCTGCTTCTGGCACTACTATGAGACTTTTAAAACTGGCCCAGTTACAGTTAGTATTCTCAAAAAGAATTGATTCTGATGGAATTAATTCTACTGGTCGCAATAAGGCATCAGTTTAATTTAGAACTGCAAGGGATGCTAGTAATTTCTTGGATAGTACATTTTTGTCTTCCAATAATTATGAAACAAAAATACCGGTGTTTCACCTTACCCGTATGGGTATAATAAAAGGTATACCAATTGTCCAAGGTCTATGGAAGAGTTGGTCAATGCACTAGAATGTCCAAGTGGAAGTGGTTGTGTAATCAAAGCAAGAAGACTGAATCGCAAAACATTTGTAGAAAATAAACCTGTGTGGGTTCCTACCCAAACAGCTACAATTACTATCAAGGGCAAGCTTTTGCCAAAAAAAAGTGTTCTACTTCAATGCCGCAATTCCTGTAGAGACATACCAACTACCATCCATTCAATGCATAGCTTGTTGTAGGTTTTGACACATCCAAACACTATGTAGATCTAAGCTCCGTTGCTTAAAATGTGCTCAACCCCACTCTGGCACCACATACCCAATACCAGAAAAAGAAGCATCATGTCTATTCTGCTCTGGCAATAATTTTGCTATCGACAAGAAATGCCCTGAGCATGGCAGACAAAAATTAATAAAAACACTTGTCTCAGAAGAGAATATCAGCTACAACAAAGCATCTCAACGATTTCCTGCAGTCAACTGCCGTCTATATGCTGATATAGTCAAAAATAACAAAGTCCCTCCTCCCATCCATGAAAATATGCCAACCCGGCCATCAACTTCTACTTCTTATAAAAAAACAGTAATTATTCCTTGTCGCTCCATTCCAACTCTAAACAAAGCATATGACAAAGAGGCTCATGATGCTATAGTTGCTCCACCCTCCTCAAGTATGAACAATGGGTGTGCCCTCAACAGTTCTCCCAACGAAGAAGAAGAGAAGAAGATCTAGATTCTAGAAGATTATCTTCTAAAGCTTATGTCATACACGTAACTTAACATGATAACCAAATTCAATGATGCTTTACCGAACAATATCCTGCATATACTGCAAAAAATATCAACTCTTGTAAAAAACCAACATGGATCAAATCTTACAATGGAATGTGAGGAGTGTCCGATCCAGGACTCCTGACTTAATTTTTTTGATTAATAAGTACGAGTATAAGCCCGTCGTCGCGGCGGTCTCGGAGACTTGGCTTAGACCTGGAGCCACTTTTAGGCTCCCTGGTTATGCCTGTTTTCGGGATGATCGCGACGGGTGGGGAGGTTGCGCCCTCCTCATTAAAAAACTAATTCTTACTCTCTTTTGCCTCTTCCATCTCACAGCAATAGCTTTAATGTTGTTGCTGTGAGAACTTTAAATTCTTTCTATTTCATTTCTTTCTATTTATATCACACACCCTAGTGATATATGTGATATACCCTGCTTCTATCATTGTCACCAATTTTTTCGGCCCTTCCCTCTTCTATTATTATTCTTGGTGATTTTAATTGCCATCATCCAATGTGGGTTTCACTCTCTACTGACTCTTTTTCTTCTACTCTTATCGACCTTATGGATGACTTTAATCTATGCCTTCTTAATGATGGCTCTCCAACTCGCCAAACTTCTCCTTTACAGAATCCTAGTGCTGTAGATCTAACTCTGTCTTCTCCCTCCCTGGCTACCCAATAAAATTGTTATGGTCAGTTCTTCCAAATTTACATGGCAGTGATCACTTTCCTATACTTATTTCTACGTCTACTCAGTCTTCCAATTCCTCACCTCTTCCTCCACTCTTAAAATACAAGCTTGCTAATGCTGATTGGGTCAATTTTTCCATTTCTCTTAATTCTAAAATCAGTTCTCTACCTCCTATTGATGATTACAATTATTTACTTCTTTATACTGAATTTGTTAATAATATTATCGCAACAGCAGATGCCACTATTCCTCTAAAACATTCTCGTTCCAAAATCCCCTCTCCTCCTTGGTGGGATTCTGAATGTACATCTGTCATCCGAGAAAGAAATGAAGCTGAAAAATATTTTTATAACAACATTACAATTGAAAATTTTGTTCTTTTTAAAAAGGTTCTAGCAAAATCTAGAAGAGTGTTGTCTAAAAAAAGAAATTAGGTTGGATTAAATTTTGTGAAAGTCTTTCGCCTCGCTCTCCGTAGTTTCGTAGCTCAAAAAATAATTCTCAGAATATAAGCTCGAATGACACTTCGTGGTTAGAAGCTTTAATTGATAAATTGGCCCCTCCTTTCGTTCCTTCTGAGGAATACCTAACTGCTGCTTCTCCTGTCAATATTCCTTTTTCACCTATGGATGATATTTTTTCCTTTGATGAACTCTGTGCCGCCTTAAACCATCTTAGAGATACAGCTCCTGGTTTGGACGGAATACCCTATTCGTTTATATGTCGATCATCTATACTATTGTCAACAAGTTTATGAAAAATGTGATTTTCCTGAAATTTGGAAACACCAAATAATTATTCCAATTCTTAAACCAGGGAGAAATCCCTCAATTCCGACGTCTTATAGACCTATTGCCTTATCGTCGGTTATGATAAAGATCCTAGAAAATCTCCTTAAAAATAGATTGGAATGGTTGTTAGAACAAAGAGAAATTTTATCTAAATCACAATTTGGTTTTAGGAAAGGTTTTGGCACTATTCATAGCCTTAGTGTGTTTACTACTGATATCCGCCTTGCTTTTTCTAGGAATGAACATTTGATTGGTGTCTTCCTTGACATTACAGCAGCTTATGACAATGTTCATCTTCCTCTTCTCTGGCAAAAAATGCAACAGCTGAGATCACCAGCCAGGATGACACATGTCATATGCAACCTCCTAATAGGTAGATTCATATCAGTTAGGTTCCAAAATACTGTTTCTTCTCCAAGATTGGTTTGGAAAGGCCTCCCTCAAGGTTCAATTTTAAGCCCATTACTGTATAATCTATATACGTTTGATCTTCACCAAAGAGTAAACTCATTTTGTGAGATCTTAGAATACGTAGACGATTTAGCTCTTTATTATTCTTCTAATTGTATTTCTGATTCAGTAGCTCGACTTAATGCGGCTCTTTCATATCTTAGTGAATGGCTAACAGATCATAGCTTATCACTAGCTCCAGATAAGAGTAATGTGGTAGTGTTCTCTAGAAAAAAAAAATACCGGATGTTCAAATTTATATAAACGATCATAGTCTTACTCAGTAATCAAACTAAATTTCTGGGTCTCATTTTAGATTCGAAATTAACAGGTTCTTCTCGGATAGACTATATAAAAAATAAATGCGAAAGAAATGTGAACATCCTCCGTGACCTGTCTGGTGTGTGGTGGGGTCCCACCCTTTTAATCAAAAAATACTATACAATGCCATCATCAGAAGTCACTTTGATTATGCTGGATTTTTATTAGAACCTTGTAGTAAAGTTTATTTAAGATTGTTTGATTCCGTTCAATCTAAATGTCTTCGGATCATCACAGGAGCAATGAAGTCTTCCCCTATAAATGCGCTCCAAGTTGAGTGCGTCGAACCTCCACTAAGACTTCGTCGACAATATCTTATCGTTTTTTCTATCTAGCCGCTCAGTTCTCTCAACATCCCATCTTGCATAAGCTTTATTCTCTTTCTAACCTAGTTCCAACATCAAATTATTGGCGACATAAAGATCCTCCTTGTCTTTTAAATTCTTATAATAATCTTTCTAATTGGCCCCTCTCTCTCTTCCAATTTTCTATCCACGCTCTTTTTAGTGTTCCGTATGAAAGTCTAGTCTTTAGACCTAACATCCTCCTTCACTTTGGCATTGATAAGGCCACTCCTGGGCTACGTTCACTTACACGCTCGAATCATCCGTGCGATTATCGCGCGATCATCCGGAGTTAGTGAACGACTTTGGACGTCCACATAGAACTGACAACTGTCAAGTGTCAGTTTCATACTATTCCTCCCCTCCCCTACTATTTTTCGGATGACCCAGGCGAACGCCCGACGACGCCGTGAACGATATCGAGTGATCGCGCGTATGATCCGTGCGTCCTCGAACGTAATAAGTGAACGGGCCCCTGGTGCTAATAACATATTCTGTGATAATCTGAACTCTCAATGGTCCAACTGGTTGACTATTTTTACAGATGCATCCAAATTAACAAATAATGGATTGGTTGGTTCGGCTGTATGGATAACTAAATTTAGAATAATATTAAATTTTAAGTGCCCTGCTGGCTCATCTGTTTACACAGGTGAGTCAGTAGCTCTTTTAGAAGCAGTTAAATATGTTGAATCACATAAACTAAATAAAACTATCAAATTTTCCGATCTTTAAGTTGTTTACAAGACATTTACAAATATCCAATACGAGCTAAAGATATGCTTCACTCAAATCTTAAAATTCGAGAAATATTATATAGATGCTACATTTCTAGTATTGAGGTAGCTCTGGCCTGGATCCCAGGACATTGCGGCATTGAAGGTAACGAAACCGATGATAATTGCGCTAAACAAGCTGTAGAAACAGGCCTAGAAACTTACACCAAAGGTTTTTCTCGAGACTTACGTAATATAGCAAA
The DNA here is from genome assembly GCA_946251855.1 of Alsophila aescularia. Lineage (NCBI taxonomy): Eukaryota > Metazoa > Arthropoda > Insecta > Lepidoptera > Geometridae > Alsophila > Alsophila aescularia. The sequence goes on from OX276378.1 coordinate 48,797,261, forward strand.
GAAATATTTAAATGACAATTGACAAAATATTTGGTCCCATACAAAGATCATTAAAGGTAGACATTTTGGTGATATCCAACCTGATATCCCAGTACGACCATAGTTTTTTAAATTTAAAAAGGCTGATATACTAGTCACATCAACTATAATTCGCTCTCGTCTTGGGCATGTTTGCTCAACAGTCTTTCTTAACAAAATTAGGGTCAGGGACCATTCTCTTTGTGAGTGTTGTCTCGATGACGGAACTCTTGATCATATTTTCTTTTGCTGCCCTAAGCTGTATTTTTCTTTGTATGATGTTCTTGAACCTGATATGCCCCGACAACCGGAACCCGGTACGATATTATCGAAGCAGTTGATCACTATGTCTACTTAGGTCAGACGATTCAACTGGATAGATCCAACTTCGACAAAGACGTCAACCGACGAATCCATCTCGGATGGGCAGCGTTCGGGAAATTACGCCATATCTTCTCGTCGCAGATACCGCAGAGCCTCAAGACGAAAGTTTATAATCAGTGCGTGTTGCCAGTGATGACATACGGCACTGAGACGTGGTCGCTAACTATTGGTTGCATAGCGCAGCGTGCAATGGAGAGAGCTATGCTCGGTGTTTCACTACGTGATAGAATCCAAAGTAAGGAAATCCGTAGAAGAACGAAGGTTAACGACATAGCTCTCAGAGTTTGCAGGTTGAAGTGGCAATGGGCAGGCCATATAGTTCGCAGAACCGACAACCGCTGGGGAATAAAGGTTCTCGAATAGCGACCACGAACAAGCAAGCGAAGTGTAGGGAAACCCCCCCACATGATGAACCAACGACATTGTAGCCATCGCAGAAAGTAGGTGGATGGAGGTGGCTCAAGATTGCTCGTCATGGCGCTCTTTGGGGGAGGCCTATGTTCAGCAGTGGACTCCTAGAAGAAATTGATTAAATGTAAAAAAAAGAAAGTATTTTGATTCTGCTGGATATTTCGCCTTTGATCGAAGGCTGGATAAAACGAACAAAAAAATGTCTTTTTTTTGTATAATTGCTACAACTTCATGAAAATTAATCTTTTTTATTTACATATATTATGTTATGAAAGAGTTAATATTTATATTTTAATTAACAAACCCAAATATCTCGGAATGTGTACCACTAGGGATTTTTATACAACATTTTTTGTTTCTTTTAATTATCCTTGTCGATTGACTCTTGTTTTATTTATGACCAAGAAACCGAGTATTTTTTTAAATAACGGGTTTTCTGGTATGCCAAGCTCAATAAAAAAAAAAGTTAAATTATGTTTAATTATAACTACACTGGACATGTATCCTTACAAATAAAAAAAAAACATCCTAATCTGTTCAGAAATCCCACACCAATGAGGGATAAATAAATTCATAAACAAGTTGACTTACTTAAAAACATCCTAATCTGTTCAGAAATTCCACACCAATGAGGGATAAATAAATTCATAAACAAGTTGACTTACTTAAAAACATCCTAATCTGTTCAGAAATTCCACACCAATGAGGGATAAGTAATATACAAGTTGACTTACTTAAAAAAAATACTACAGAACCAATTTTAATAAAATTTATGTTGAACCACAGGGGACCACATTGCAGGTATACAAATCTAATAATAAGAAACAAGTCTGTACACCATAAAACAACTGTGTGTGTATGTGTATAGAAATCCCACAGATATGAAGGAACATTCACAAGAGAACAAATTGAATTACCTACCAAATATTCAGTAAAATTTTGATGAAATTTATATGCGACCACATTGAGTAATTAGTTAATTACCAACCGTATGAAATAAAAAAAAAAATGTCATCAATCCCGGAGATACAAGGTACATACTTACAAAAAATACAGACAACTTGTACCTTCTTTTGAGAAGTTGATTATTAAAAACAAAGTTTTGTAAGGCCCAGACTTGCGATTTTTGTAGAGAAACGACCTAGTTAAATTAACTGATAATCCATATAAAGCAAGAGTTACCATTGGGCCTATTTAAAGTCCCTAGTTCTCCTTCTCACACAGTTGTTTATGGGTATTAATTAAACGCATATCAAAAATTGGCAATTTTTCCCAACAGAATATACTATACATATATCAAAAATACTATTTGCTGACCCAAATTTGCACATCTAAATAAATTAAATATAATGTATTTATATTTTCCAGTTTTCCCGTGGAAACTTGCAATTTTCCGGGATAAAAAGTATCCTATGTTTTATTCCAGGGTATAAACTATCTGCATTCCAAATTCATCAAAATCCGTCCAGCCGTTATTGCGTTAAAACTCCCCGAACAAACAGACAACGTTTTAATTTTATGTATTGCTATGGATTAGAGACCAACAGCACTGAAACTTCCTAAAAAAAAGAAAATAATTTATTAATTTGATGTTCAACCAGTATTTTTGATATGAAAATCATATTTTTGTTATCAAAGTGATGAATTGTAAATTGATGGGCGATAAGTTTTCTGATGCGCGATTGATAATAACCCGTTGTTTTTCTCCCAGGGGTTGCAGACGGAGTCGGTGGCTGGCGTGCGTACGGCATCGATCCGGGCGAGTTTTCGTCTTACCTCATGAGGACGTGCGAGAGGCTCGTGCGAATGGGACACTTCAAGCTCTCGGAGCCCGGGGACCTGTTGGCCAAGTCCTACTACGAACTATTGGAGCATAAGAAGCCCATTTTAGGTAAATATTTATTTACAGGAACACAAAACATTTGTCTTCTTTTTTTTTCGGGTTTCGCAGTCAAACATGGAACCCTTATAGTTTCTTCATGTCTGTCTGTCGGTCCGTCTTTATCATCATCATCATCAGCTCGTCCACTGCTGGACATAGGCCTCTCCCAATGAACGCCACAGAGTCCGTCTGGATGTCACAGCCATTTTATTCAGATACTATACTAGAATGTTGTATTTAGCTCATGTATCATATTCGAGTATAACCGTTATATCGTTGTAATGCTGTTTCTTTGCCAGTTATTTTTGTTGTAGGAAATATTTGACTCTAAAGTTCTATAGAGAAATTTATGCTTGAGCTGCTTGTCCCCCCACCCCCTAACTCATAAAGTACAGTTCTATTTATTTTCAAAAATCTGTGGTACTTGTACTTAATTTGCGTACAAAATTATCACTTCTATGTAGAATTTACTTGTTTAAACGTAGTACGATGTTATAATTAGCCAAGTAAGACCAACTTTGTTAGCATATCACGTAATAACTAGCTTAAAAGCTAAAAAAATACGCCTGCCCTGCCAAAAAAGAACTTATGTCTATAAATTAAATACTGTTGGAATGTGCTTATCAAGACCTTCAATTTGATACCTATATTGTTAAATAAGAAGAAAACATATTTTTTCCGCCTTTGAAAATGGAGCCAAACTGACGCCATATTGAAATTTTTCGATAAAAAGAGGCTATGCTACTCTGAGAATGTATGAATTGGATTCTAATTATACCCAATACGTCTAAATCTGTTCAGGAGTTTAAAAGTTATGGTGGAATAATGAAACTCACATACAAACATACATACTTATGAAAACATACATACTTATAAGGTATGTATGTATGTATGTTTGTATGTGATATACATAAATCCTAAAAACATTACACTCCTTTTTGGGGCTCTCCTGTAAAAAGCATTGGACCGACTGCAATGCGGTTTTCATAGATGGGTAGCTTAGGATTTTGGCTACGGAAACTACTACAACAACAAAACAAACAACAACAGCTACTTGGCTAGTTTTTGTTTAAAGGGCAGATTAAGAGGTAGGTAAAAAAAGGAAGGAAAAACTGAAGTGGCAATTAGCTGGTCACGTAAATGTCGGAAAACCGATAACCGATGGGGAAGATAAGTTATTGAGTTGACGTATCGGCAAACGTAGTGTAGGACGCCCTTTGGCCAGTTGGAGTGACGCCTTACGCAAAGTAGCTGATATGAGAAGAGCCGAAGATCGCGCTTCATGGCCGCGTTAGAAGAGGCCTATATGTCGAGCCGTAGACATGCAGGCTGTTCACTAAAATAAGGGCGATGGTAGCCTAACGGTTCAATAGTGTAACTTAGAATCAAACGATACCGGGTCGCAGGTTCCGCAGCAATGACTTGAGTTATGTGAGGTTTTCCATCGCCCCGTGCTTCGGTGGGCACGTTAAGCTGTCGCTCCCGGCTGTTTATTAATATCAGTCGCTAAGCCATGTCAGAGGCCCTCGGGCGGCATGAGAAACTTTGACACCAGAGGGCAGCACTACCTCATACGACAAACAACTAAAATAAATGGTGTTATAATTAGCGAAATCCTCATTGAATACCATTCACTTATTTACTATCTGTGGTAAATTTTCTGGGATATAAGGCTCCTGTGTGTTATTCCAGAACCAAAAGTAACTATATTGGTACTGTTGGTACCTCATCAAACTTCGTTCAGACGTCAAATAGTTTTTGATTGATTGCTCGGCTCCTAGTCAGTGGACTGAGATACCAAGTACACCAGTTTTTAAGCTATCCATCTGTGAAAACCACATCGCAATTGGTCCATTAGTTTTTGTATGATGCGCGAATAAACAGACAGACACATTTTTTTAAAATGTTGTATTCTTCAATAGCTTATTTTAAGTCTCCTAGTTTTTTTTTTAAATTATATTCATTGTACAGACTTTTTGTTACATACTGCGTTATTATAAGTATACATATTCACAAATGTAACATAACAGAAAGATCCCCTGCGTTACCATGAGTCGGTATGAAAAAATAAACTCGTTTGTAAGCTCCTCATCAATAAATTGCAATAAATGCTCCAAGTCAATCAACCACTTGAGACAATAAACATCTGGCGCCCTTCCATTGCAGTTGATAACGCTATCACAATAGGGAAAAAATATATTTGTCTGCCTGTGGACTGCTATTTCTTTATCTATATTTTTATAGGATTTATAGTTACAACTAATAACATGATGTTAACGTCTCATGATATTTAAACAACTTAACAAGACTTAAGACCAGGCTCTGCTTTTTAAGTGTTTTTTGCATAAATTTGCTGGGTCAACCACAAACCTGATAAATGTGAAACTTAACATTATATGTTTTTGAGATCTTTATCTCTCTAAGACAAAAACATGATTAACAAAATTTCATTCGATACATTTTCTTATCCAAAATTACTTTATTTTCGGTAATGTTTACATTTTTCTACTCAACGGCTTAAGTTTTATGTCTAAAATAAATGTCACAGCAAGAAAATATAGTTTATTATCTAAGGTTAAGACAAAATTTACTAAAGCCTGTCAATAAAATAAATAACTTTTGAGACATACGTCATTTAGTTCCGAGCTAAATTGTGTGTTCAAACAGCGTTTGCAATATTCAACCTTGTTACGCAGGCACTTCAGTGCTTATTGCGGGTAGCGGGTGGCAGAATGTAGGGTAGGTGGCAGTGGAGTGGGGAGTGGGAAAATATAACCTTGGAGCCTGGCCTTAAGTTCAAAAACTAAAACCAGACTACGGTCGGGTAAAAAATATACTATGACATCTCTATACTACTCCTACTCTATACCTCGCTTGTCAAAATCGGACCAAGTTTTTAGTTTGAACACATAACCCTTCCTTTGCTTCGCTGTATTCGGGTAAAAAAATTGCCTATGACACTATACCTGCACTGCGATTACGTAATGTTGATCATGACGGTTTCAAGCCGTGAAATTCAATAATGCTTTGCGATGGAGTCGATTTTGCTATGAAAAAAGTGACAATCTGATTGAAGCCAAGTTCTGTAATTGGGCCACTCAAGACGAATCGATTGATATCTCGCTTGTCAAAATCGGACCAATAAGGGCGACGCTATTGTGGAACATCCACATACCCACTTACATAGACCGTCAAACTCATTACCCTTCACTTGATTTGCCGTACTCGGGTAAAAATTACCTATATGACTTATGTAGGACTGTCCATTGTTAAGACAGAAATGTCCTCTACGGGATCTACATAATATAATACATACCCATACCTAAAAGTGAAACTTTGTTTGTTTGATTGGGGAGATTTAACTCTATAATGGATGGACCGATTTTGATGAAATTTGGAATGGCGATAGCTTTTACCCTGGAATAAAACATAGGATACTTGTCATCATAATTATCTTCATCATCATACTTCACTCTCAAACGGCTGAATGGACTTTGATGAAATTTGAAATGGAGAAAGATTATATACACTGGAATAACACATATAATACTTTCCATCATCATCATCATCATCATCATACATCACTCTCAAACGGCTGAACGGATATTGATAAAATTTGAAATGGAGATAGTTTATACCCTGGAATAACACATAAGATACTTTTCATCATCATCATAATCATCATCATCATCATCCCTCACGCGGGTGAAACCACGGGGTGCAGCTATTATGTAATATTTATACCACACCACATTTTGGGCTTCTTGGTTCTTCAACGGAAACCCGTAGAAGAACCAAGGTTATCGACATAGCTTTCAGAGTTTGCAAGTTAAAGTGGCAATGGGCAGGCCATAACAGACAACCGCTGGGGAATAAAGGTTTTCTCGAATGGCGACCACGAACAAGCAAGCGAAGTGTAGAGAGACTCCCCACACGATGGACCGACGACATTGTGGACATGGCGCTCTTTGGGGGAGGCCTATGTTCAGCAGAGGACTTCTAAATTGATGATCACATTTTGGGCCTGCTAATATTACTACCATTATTGAATACTAGCACTAGCTGTGCCCGCGGCTTTTCCCGTGTGGTCATTTTTCTGGGATTTAAGGATCGTATGTGTTATTCCAGAACCAAAAGTACCAATATCATCAAACTTCGTACAGTCGTCAAATAGTTTCTTATCTCGCATTGAGACACTTTTTTTTTAGTTGTTATCTTTTATATGTACTAAAAGCTAAAAAAATAAAATGATGTGGTGAGTCGAATTTCTATTACTCAGCCCCCCGATTCAGAACCTTTCGATAACACAGTTGTCGATCGATATGGTATTAATTCTGTGGATTCTGTTTGAAATCGTTCAATTCAATAAATTTTTCATTCACAATATCGAATCGATTCGGTTCGTTATCGAATGGTTCTGAATCGGGGGGCTGGTTATACTACGCCCCACGATTTCATTTTATTTTTTAGCTTTTAGAATATCAAAAAGGATTAACATAAAAAAAAAACAAGTTTTTATTAAGCTATTTCAAAAATTTACTGTGTTCTACTTGTCAAGCCCTTTCATTTGATACCCATATTGAAGGGGTTGAAAAAAATATATGTAATCCGACATTTTGTGGCGGCTGCCATGTTGAAGTTACAATTATGCTGAATATACATAATTGTATTGTCATCAGAACTAAAGGTGTGTATCAAATTTCAGATCAATCAGTCAACAGGAAGGGGGTCAAATTTCAATTAGTAGATTTGACCCCAAATGAACAAAAATGAACAACAACATTTTTGTTCAACAACAAACAGGTCAAGCTAAATAAAACCGTTTAAAAATACAATATTCTTGTTCAGTAGCGTATTTTAAGTCCCTTACATATTTGTTTTATTTTTATTGTACAGACTTTTTGTTACTGCTCTATTATAAGTATAGATAACCTTGTCCCGGTGCTATTAATACACCAACCAACCATCAATTCATGTTTTTTGAACTTTGTACAGATGTTTATATTGATACTGTTGAAAACAAATTAAATGTACTATCAATTTACAGACAACATGATGTATATGTAATGTCGTCATAATCATTATTTAATTCAAGAATATTATTACTATCTGATGTTAAGAGATGATGCAATGCTGTCTGATCGAAAAACAGCTGGCGTTTTACGGCAGCTGTATTTTACCGCGGAAAATACACCTACTTCATTACGTACAGCTGTGCGTACAGTAAGAAACACATGCTTGTCTTGAAACTTACTTTTCTGTGTTATGACAGTTTTGTTCAGGGTGTGCGATATTATGTCAAGGACTATCTGCTCCAGTCTTCAAACGCGGTCAGCGTAATTTTAATGAAATGATTTATTAGTACAAAACACGGTCACATTAAAACAATTACAGGTGTTCGTAAACATTAAATCATCATGTCTCACCATTGCTGGCATACTAATGCATTGAAATACAAATACATTGGAAAAAAACGAACAAAATAAAAATAAATAAATAATGTCATAGATGTCATGCACGTAAACGATGCAAACATCACCCTCAACTTCCACATTTATAATATACTAGCTTTCCCGCCCGTTACTTCGTCCGCGCGGACTACTGATTGCGAAAAAAACATCTATGTTCTTCTAGGATATTAAAAACCAATGCAAAAGAAGGTATAGCACTAATGCTCTTGATATTTCGATTCCATGACAACTGTTCCTTACAGCGAGTCATCAACATTTTCCAGTTTTCCCGTGGAAACTTACAAATTTCCGGGATATCCTATATTTTATTCCAGGGTATAAGCTATCTTCATTCCAAATTTCATGAAAATCCGTCCTGCCGTTATCGCGTGAAAACACCCCAAACAAACAGAAAACTTTCACTTTTATATATTGGCATGGAAGTGGGATGAAGAAAGTAACATAGATTTGTTGTTGCAGGCAGCAGTACGGCCTGCGTTATGATCCTGGACCGCAACGAGAGCGTGATGCGGGCCGCCAACATCGGCGACAGCGGGTACATGGTGGTGCGAGGAGGCCGGGTAGTACACCGCTCGCACGAGCAGCAGCACTACTTCAACACGCCCTACCAGCTCAGCCTGCCGCCCCCGGGACACGACAGGAACGTGCTCAGTGACAGGTAAACCATCCTAATTACGGCCCTTGACATTAAAATCCTATTACTGCTGACTGCTCTATATGCACAAGGTATCTTTGAGGTTACAGAGATCTGCTGACGGCGAAGGCGATATGCAACGCCTCTTTTGATCTACGTAGTTTTGACTTGAACTCTTGCTAGCTTTAGTTTCTCTAATTCTAATAAATTTTTAGTTAAATCAAATGGGGCGTTCACAAGAGTTCTGACAACCATTCAATGTATTAATTGGAGTTCATGAAGATCAATAATCCTGAAAACATTAGTCGTGAACTCTTACCGGAGTCCACTAACCCCCATTCCTATAAAAATTAAACGAGTCGTTTTTCCAACGTCTCCTTACTTTTTACGTTTTTTGAAGTTTATGTCAAAAGCTGACGGACAGAAAGCGAAAACGGTTCGTTTTAGGATATAGGAACCGGCCATTAGAAAACCTATCCTTAGGACTTCTACAAGCCTGACGGATGCCTTTTGTTCAACTAGAGCAGTCTAATATAGACATTTCTTTATCAACGGTATAGAAATGCAATCTTGCAAGACGTGGATAATGAGATGTACGAATTACGAACAGGATGTTGTCACCTAGCATTTCGCTCCATCTCACGACTAGTAATTCCACCGACTCCTACTCGTTTGCTTGTTTACTAAGTTCTTATTGTCTGTCCTTTCCAATGCCCACCTGACTCTCAATGAAACTTAAAAACAATGTCTCAGGATCACCGGCGCAATGCAGTGACGCGCATTATTTTGCAACCAAAGTTCTGTGTGGCATTGCAGTCGTTATGGGCAGGCGTGACGCTTACCATCAGGAGAGAGTCCTGCTTGTCTCGTCACTTAATACAAAAAAAAACAGTGTTTTATCTGTGCTGCACCGTACTCACACACCTACCAATTGTTTGAAGTTTATATCCATTGCCCTCTTACTCTGATTCTCACAATGTGGTCTGAAATTCCCATTTGAATGCTCCAGATCGCTTGCGTTACGTGACGTTAATTCGGGACCACTAAATGCAACCAGATTCGTCCGGTTCGTTCTGCATCCCTACTTTATATTCTGTCCTCCTTGCGTTACGTGTTTATTCCTCTTATAAAACGCTCGAATCTTCCGCTGGCTTTAAAGTTTGACCTAGTTTGTATATATCCATACCAATATATAAAAGTGAAATGTTGTCTGTTTGTTTGGGGAGTTTAACGCGATAACGTCTGAACGAATTTTAATGAAATTTGGAATGGAGATAGCTTATACCTTGGAATAAAACATAGGATTTTTCTCCCGGAAAATTGAAAGTTTCTACGGAAAAACTGGAAAATGTTGATTACTCGCTGTAAGGTACGATTGCCATGGAAACGAAATAATAACAAGTCTGTCAATAAACATCATATTGCTTTACTTTTGCATTGGTTTTTAATATCGTAGAACATAGGATGCTTTTTTCGCGACAAACTGTAGTCCGCGCGGACGAAGATGCGGGCGGGAAAGATAGTTTTTAAATAAAATGAAAATTATGTGCGGTTGTTCGGCCCAGAATATATCAAGGTGGTTTAGAATGACATCGTGGAGACGTGTAACTGAACTATATAAATTAACGTACATCAAAATTGGTATGTATCCACCGCAGATGCTAGAAATACAACGAAAGGTCATTTCAATAAAGATAATACTGTAAACATTTTGTTCAAGGCTTGTGTTACCGGGTATCTATGTCAAAAGTGTATATCTTCCGTACGTATGCTTAGAAGAATATTCGTATTCAATGTCAAAAGATTAAGTTAAACGTATATTCAAATAAGTAGTGTCTCTTTGTAAATATCTAACCATGTGTACGTATTGTGAATATGACCTTCAAATATTACACGAGTTTCCTCCTTTACTCACTGAAAATTCACACATAGTTACTTGTAAGAAGTATATACCTATAGGTACATGTCTAGATACTTATAATAAAGCAATAAGAACGAAGAAGTCTGTACAACGAAGATAATATAAAAAAATGGTCTAGGGTTCTTAAAATAAGCTACTGAACAAGAATATAACATTTATAAAAATAGTGACTGTCTGTTTGTCTGTATGTTTGTTCGCGCATCACGTAAATACTACTGGACCGATTGCTATGCGGTTTGTTAGCTCACTGTTGGATAGCTTAGGATATAACTTAAAAACTGGGCTACTTGGTATCTTAATCCCATGATGAAATTCCGAGCAATCGATAAAAACTATTTGACGGCTGAACGAATTTTAAAGAAATGTAGTTTTTGGACCTGGAATAACACATGGGCTACTTTTAAATGAAATAACCACGCGGGCACAGCTAGTAATCGATACCAATATATAAAAGTGAAACACTGTATGTTTGTTTGTTTAGGGAGATAACGGCTGGACGGATAATGATGAAATTTGGAATGGAGATAGCTTGTACCCTGTAACAAAACATTAGGATACATTTTATCCCGGAAAATTTTAAAGTTTCCACGGGAAAACTGGAAAATGATTATTACTCGCTGTAAGGAACGGTTGCCATGGAAACGAAATAACAAGTCTGTCAAAAAACATCAAGAGCATTGGCGCTATACCTACTGTTGCATTGGTTTTTCATATCCCAGAAGAACACAGGATGCTTTTTTTCGCGATAAACAGTAGACCGCGCGTACGAAGTCGCGGGCGGGAAAGTTAGTCTATAAGAATGTGATGTTATAACGCAATCACAAAAATGCCGACGGATTTGTTGACACTTTTTAATTTGGAGAGGAGCCAGGGTCGCCTTTAAATAAAAACGCAACAATATAAGTTCGAACATAACTAAGTCAATAGTCAACATCTGAAACAAATGTTGGAAATGGAACTGGCTTTGCGCAGTGCGCTAAATCATTCAGTGCCGTTTATTCTCTGTGACTAAATGAATGAAGTTTACTTGGGTCCTTTTCATTTTCACATTTTAAGCGTATGTGTTTTCTGACTCCTGTTGGTAGATGTTTTTACACGACTACCCAAAAAAAGGAGTGTATTGTATTTAGCATTCATGTATGTATGTATGTATGTATGTAAGTTTCTTTATTCCACCATAACTTTTAAGTGCCTAAACAGATTTAGACGTATGGGGTATCGTTATAAACCTTACTTCCCCCCGAGTACCATAAGCTGTATTATTTTTATGAAAACATTCAATATAGCGGCAGTATGGCACCATTTTCAAACACAAAAAAAATAAAATATAATTTGGGTATCAAATTGAAGGCCTCTTGATAAGCACATTCCAACAGCCTAGTGTATAATTTATTAAAAAACTCTTTTTTGGCAGGGTAGGCGTGTTTTTTTTAGCTTTTAAGCAAGTTATTCATATGAAATGTTTAATTGATGTATCTTCATGTAAAGGAGAGGATTATATATGGCTGAATAAATCACACTAATATTATAAATCAGAAGTGTAGCCACTGTTGTAAACAGGCCAATCAGAGCACGGAGTTTTAAAATTGAATACAATCTTATCGAGCGGAAAACTTCGTTTGCGCGATGCAGAACTCCACACATTAGAACTGACAGTCCATACAAAACGTCATAAAATGCATAAAACCGGATTAGCGCCATCTATCTTTACCTTTAGAAGTGTATATGTGGGTGTGTGAGACGTTCAAACGGCTGAACGGATTTGGATGAAATTTGGTACCAGGATATCTTATATGGTGGTTTATTTCTTAGGCTTCTTTTCATTATCATCATCATCATCCATCATAATAATCCACGCAGGTTAAACCGAGGGGCGCAACTAGTAATGTATAAATATTATTTACGTACGTCATACGAGATATCTACGACCGGAACAAAGTAGAGGAGATAGAATAATAACCGGATTTGCCGGGAACAGATTTTAAATGCGTCATATATTCTGTGTTGTTTAGTAGATACGAGAAGTTTGTATATAAATTATATACGTATCGATATTTATCATCAATTTAATACCATGGCGCCAAAGTAGCCAAAACAGTCTTTAATAAAGCATATCATTACAATCTCTAGAATAAATTAAAAAAAAACAAGAACCAAACCTAATGAATATACACTTACAAGTTTTATGTAGAAAATTGCTGAAGAAAGTTGCCTACTTATTCTCTCTTTGCTCTATGACTTTAAGATTAGGCTCTGCTTTTTAAGGGTATTTTTCCATAAATATGCTGGGTCAACCACAAAACTGATAAATGTGAAACTTAACATACATGTTTTTGAGATCTTTATATCTCTAAGACTAAGACAAAAACATGATTAACAGAATTTCATTCGATACATTTTCCTATCAAAAATTACGTTATTTTCAGTAATATATTTCTACTCAACGGCTTAAGTTTTATGTCTAAAATAAATCTCACAGCAAGAAAATATAGTTTATCATCTAATGTTTAGACAAAATTTACCGAACTAAATTATTAGCCTGCCAATAAAATACATAACTTTTGAGACATACGTCATTTAGTTCCGAGCTAAATTGTGTGTTCAAACAGCGCTCGCAATATACAACCTTGTTACGCAGGCACTTCAGTGCTTATTGCGGGTAGCGGGTGGCAGTATGTGGTGGCAGTGGAGTGGGGAGTGGGAAAATGTAACCTTGGAGCCTGGCCTTAAAAGGTCATAAAATTAATCTTAATAATAACTACTAGCTTCCCCGCCCGCGACTTCGTCCGCGCGGGCTACAGTATAACCACAGAATAAATAATAGTACAAGTATAACGCGAAAAAAAACATCCTATTTTCTTCTAGGCTATTAAAAACCAATCCAAAAGTATATCACCAATGTTCTTGATGTTTTTTGACATACTTGTTATGTCGTTTCCATGGCAACCGTTCCTTACAGCGAGTAATCAACATTTTTCCAGATTTCCCGTGGAAGCTTGCAATTTTCCGGGATAAAAAGTATCCTATGTTTTATTCCAGGGTATAAGCTATCTCAATTCCAAATTTCTTCAAAATCCGTCCTACCGTTATCGCGTGAAAGCTCCCCAAACAAAACAGACAACGTGTCACTATATATTGGTATGGATATTAGAGCCGTAATGGTGCTTTGGCCATCATATTCAATGCATTCCAGGCTCTTTTACTGAACTGACCATTCTATACACAATATTTGACCACCAACATAGCTTTCGTGAAAATACTTTGAACGTACTTATACGTACACACTTCTTAAACACACACGTGAGGGTTTTGTCTTATGAAACTACAAGCTGTGCCCGCGGCTTTGCCCGTGTGGTCATTTCTCTGGGTTAAAAGTAACATAACTTGCCTACGTGTTATTAACAAGCCTATGACACTCTTGCGATGAAGACGAATCGATTGTTACCTAGCTTGTGAAAGACGGACCAAGTTATTAGTTTAAACCATAACCTCTCCTTTGTTTAGCAGTAGTCGGAGTAGTCTATACCTAAAGACGAATCGATTGACACCTCGCTTGTTAAATTGAAACAATAGGTGCGAAGCTGTGGTGGATGGAACATCCACATAACCACATACATAGATACATACATAGACTGTTAAACTCATTACCGTTCCATTGCTATGCTGTAGTCGGGTAAAAAAGTACCTACAATACAATAATACGACATTAAATCCAAATTATTTCAGCCGTCAAATAGTTGTTTATCGATTGTACACCAGTTTTTGGTCAAAACCTAAGCTATCCAATAGTGATCGAATCGCAATAGATCCAGTAGTTTACACACAAAAAACACGAACATTTTTAATATGGTTCTATTCTTGTTCAGTAGGTTATTTTAAGTAACCTAGACCATTTTGTACAGCCTTTTTTTACTTACCTACTTCTTTATTACTAGTGGCTCTGTGAGCTGTAGACCTCGCGCGTACAAACTTTTTTGCAAACAATCTAGCGGTGCACAGGAGCGCCATCTAGTTATATTATTGTACAACTAACATTAATATCCAAGGTGCTCCATCAATCCCTACGTATTAGGTCAAGGGCTGATTCTACTGGTAGGAACCTAAAAGTGAGAAATTTACTGCATTTTGAGGTGCTGTTCTGCTCATCATGCCGAAGGTCCTCATCAGATCTTCACCAAATTTTTATGAGACCATTTTAAAGTTGATACCTTTCAAATAAAAAAGAACCCTCGAAATCGGATCTAATAAGGCGGAGATATTCAGTAGCCCCCATTTTGCCCCCTTTTGGAGGAAGTACCCCCCCAATCAAAAACCCCCGACGTCTAATAAATTCTAAAAAATCGTTTAACTTGTATACCAAATTTCGTCTAGATCGGTTGAGTAATGCTATATGTAGAGGAGATCACATCATCACATCCGATGCTTTCGTATGTCTGGGACATTCAGACATACGAAAGTATTTTTGCCTAAGCTGCAACGGAGACTCTTCGCGCTAGTTCGGTCAATAAGTATAGATTCCTCAATGGGGCCAGTCAGTGACACTTCTTTCCTCTTATAAATACCAATTAGTTACGCAAATTGAGTTATTTTGTCTGCATTATCCAGTCACGCACCACGGGACGTGGTCATGTGCTCATTCCACAAACACATCTGTTGTATTTCTGAATGCACTATTAATAGAGTTGTTAGTGCTTTGGACATTTGCCAATACTTTTAACTCTCACGTGTTCACTTCCAATTTTATGATATTACTTTTTGTTTTTGTAAATAAACAAACTCAATGGAGTCAATATCTATGTAGGTCATAAACCATAAAGCTCTGACCGGCTGACTGCGCAAAAGAGGGCGGAGCTGGTTTCAGTTACGCCTAAGTTTTTTTTCTGTGATCTGGCAGATAACTAGAATTAAGAGAAAACATTACCAATTAACACCTAGTTGTTGTAATTATTATGACCTTATTTATATCTGTTTGATAAGAAGTTTTACTTCTGCGGAATATAGGTGAAGGCCATTTAGCACGGAATCGCTGCGTTGTCTTCAATCTAAATATTTTTCTTCAAACTTAATCATGCTTCTATTTTATTCTATTTTTTCAGGAAATTGTTTACGTATTAATTTCGTATATTTATACTATTTTTAACCCCCGAACATGAAAATAGAGGGGGTGTTGTAAGTTTAGGGTGTATATGTCTGTTTGTGGCATCGTAGGTCCCAAAGTAATGCTTTGAAAGCTGATGTGATCGAGATGGTTCTTAGCTATAATGGGAGGATCAGGATTGTAGCTCCCCTTTGAGAATATTCTCAAAGTAGCTCCCAAATGAATGGACCGTTTTTATGCGGTTCTTTCTGTTTAAAAACAGGTGTGATCGAGATGCTGAGATACTTTGCTAAAGGGGGGGGGGGGGGGAGGGTATTGCATGATCTATACACGTTCGTCGCCTTGGGGGTCACCAGTGACCGCTACTTAATTTTTCAATCAACCCGTGGGGTGCACCGGTACCGGTAAGCCCTACCTGTTGTTGAACGTCAATTGGGCGTCTCCGGTTACCTTCTCTCAGTATTTTACTATGCTATATGACCCGGGCGGGCCTGCCTACATTTACTATGCTATATGACCCGGGCGGGCCTGCCTACATTGCTTATTGCTTTGTTTGTTTTTTTTCCTAAGTCATTTGGAAATTGTAAAGGGAATTTAGAAAATGAAATTATTTTAAGTTATCTTGTAAAATTATGTTTTTAATGACATTTTCGACTTCGAATGATCTTCAAATCAATCATTTTTAACAAGCTTTATCTTATACGATATGCAATCAACAGAAAAAAACAATCAGTTCTTTTTGTATGTACATTGATAAAAATAACAAATAATCAACATTATCATCTATAAAAACAAACAGACAATAATTTTACTCATAAAACTGAAAATAAACCCTTTGTATTTACCTAGACATAATTACTTTTTGTAAATACATTTGCAACATGTCCGAAAAAATATGTATCAAGAACGATGTTCCCTGTTGAAACACGTTATGCAGTAATGTGGCTGGGATGGGCAGTCAGAGCAATATGTGGACACTTTCTTAGTCTTGTTTTTGGCAAGTTTTCTACCCATATTTGCAGTATTTATTCTTAACATCCTTGACACCATCTTAGTATCTGAGTATTTCTAGCTTGTCCCTCTTTTGTCTTCAATTCGTGTTTGAAGCGTCTTGGTCGTGGTTTGATATTGTTTTGCTCGGGCTTATACTTTATGAGGTATTCAACAACAGCCTTTCTAAATTGGATGATTGAAATAGTCAATTTTGTAGTCGCCTTATACAGAACCACACCCTCCGCGTTCCTAGCGGGGTAGAAGGTTAGAAAGAGACGTGACGTGACTGGGGCGGGGGGCGGCGGGCGGCGTGATCCGCCCGGAGCTGTGGCTCAATTTTCAACGAAGGACTCGTGCCGGATACAGGCATAGAATAAACAATAGTGATACATGTGGGCGCGAGAAAATAAACCATAACCTTGAAAACTATCAACCTAAACAAAAAAATAATTTGTATCTATACATAACTGACGCCTGACTACACCTGCAACGGCCCAACCGGCACATACTGGTCAAAAATGCTTGGCAGTTAATGTGTTAAAACTTTAAAAACGAACTGTTAAATCAAATTATGAATATGACACGAATTTACCTTAAAATTGTATTATTATTTATTAGCCTTTTCATCTTGTTTCACTATTAATTATGACCTTAGAAAAAGAACATAACTTATTTCTTTATCAGTCTTATTACGCATAAGCTAATTGCATCAGAATCAACATTCCTATTAAAAAAAAACGGACTAGTGCGAGTGAACTCGCGTGGAGGGGTTAGACAGATAGATAATACTTTATTGCGCCTAAAAAGATATTATCACACATAAAAAAACTTCAAAATAAGAACAACGGGCGGTCAAAAGTGGGCACCAAGTTCCCACTTTGGGTTTTTTGCTAATAAAACCCCTGTAAAAGATGTACCCTCTTTCTGGGCAGTTTACCTTCAAATATATTTCAATTTACTCTATCATTGATCACTTCATCTCTCGCTAGTCGATACTCTGGAGGATTTATCTATAATCGCCTTGCACCAATCTCTCTTACTAAGCAAAAATAAGCTTATCTTTGGCTCTCCTCGTTCAGAAAATTTGTCATCTAGTCGTTAATCAAAGTGACAGAAAATTCCTACCCTACTTTTGCTCTTTTTCTCTTTTTTCTGGAAAAGTCATACAAACTTAGTTAAGTACGTGTTAATAAAAAAAACATTTCAGTTCAGATCGAAACCAGACTTTGTAGATCCCAAATCCCAACCTAAATATTTATTATTAAACTCGATTTTGTTTCAAACTAATCAATCATAAAAAAACAAGAAGTAAGTAAAAACTCTAATTTATTAAAAAAATACGAAAATATATTTTAAAAATTGGTTTGTTAGACAATTATTATGTAAACACAATTTGATATTGATCTGAGTCTATTATCTTATGTGACTTCACTGGTAGGTACTGCGGTAACCTTGCCTGTGGCGTAGTGTACTTTTTCTTTGCCTGTGTTGATGAAATGCTCGTATTTCTTAATCAATAACTTGTCAAGCATAATTATTTTTAAGAATATTATATTGACGACTACAAGTAAACAAAAGCGAAAACATGATTGAATTAAAGTTAATAAAAAAAAAAGTTTCTTCTGACGATTACTTTTCAAACAAAAACCTTTGTACAGTAGTCGCAGCCATTCTATATGTTTGTGAAGTTAGGCTCTGTCAGGGCGGTCGCACTCCGCAACAAGTACAAATATTATACCTAAACCTTTTGGCCGCAATATTAGGGTTCATTCAGTAGTGTCAAGCGTGCGCTCGATGAGTCGCGCGCCGTGTGCTCAACGATAAAGTACCTACTTACGTAAACTTACGTAAAGTTTTTGTCAGATTTTATTCTTTTCTTAATTAAGAATACCAAGGAGAAACCTAGAAGGTACTACATAGCATTCGGTCTGACAAATCTCGTAAAATACCTACATACCGACATTTAATTACGAAGGTAGCCATTTCTTTTTCATTCATTATTAAGCATCGAAGTCAGACAGGCACCTTTTATTCATCAAAGTGTAACCTATTATGATATAATGAAATAATGAGGTAATAGAACTATCAACATTTATAACAATAAGTAATAAAATAATACATTTTTACATAATTGTTTATTCGGTTACAATATCTACTCGTAAGTCATATTATATCACAGAATAATTACTAGTACAAGTACCTAGTCATATCTTGATGCAACCCTACCTAGCGTAAAAGTGACAGAGCGATTCTGAAACGATAAGAGCAATGGAAGCTTTCGCGCGTTGTGATACGGTACATTCTAGCCTGCACGCAATGGGTGAGCACCTTCTAGGTAAATATAGCTGAAAGCTCGCAGAGCTGTGCGAGTTAAATTGCACTTTATTTCGTTGTAGCGAGAGTTGCTATGTATTTAAATGACTCTGCTTAGTTATCCTTCTGTACTATTATTTATTCTGTGGCTCTGTGAACGATTGCCCAGGTACTGCTGTGGTGATAAAACAGCATAAGGTACGAGCGAGATAGAATATGCGAAAAACGTAAGCGAGTGAGCGAGGCAGTTATACAATGCTGTCTTCACCTTCAACATTGGGATTGCGCCTGAAAAATTGCAGTTTGCGCAGCGACTAGCAGACAACTTCCAAGACACATACTTCCGCTGCGACTACTGTACATATTAAATTAATAGTGTTCCCTATCTTGATTGAACTACATGACAAGATTTTTATTTGCTTCTTCTCGTTTACTCCTAAATCAATAAAGTTCAGATTTTTGTTCCGTTTTAAGTTTTTGGGGAAAATGCAGCCATCTCTTTCGATTTTTTCACTTCAAAGATTATATTAACGCTATCCAATGTGTTCGTTTAGAATAAAAAACGACTATAAACTTGTTTCAGACCAGAATCAGCTGACACGTCGGAGTTCCCGGTGGAGTGCGGCGACGTGATTCTCGTCGCCACCGACGGCGTCTTCGACAACGTCCCCGAGCCGGTGCTGGTGGCGGAGATGCGGCGCGCGCAGGACCTCTCAGCAGACTCACAGAAGCTGCAAGGAGTCGCGAACTCTATAGCCTGGATGGCGAGGAATCTGTCCTTTGATGGATGTTACATGTCGCCATTTGCGAAGAGTGCGAGGCAGAACGGGATCGACGCTATCGGTGAGTATTACTTCTAGTACCTACCTTCTTATGTTATGAGGAAACAGGGGTCATTCAGATAAAATCATTTTCCCATTCAAACGTATTCCCCTGTTTCCTCCCTGGATTTTGGCATTGAGGGTTAATTTTTTATGTATGGTAGATGCCATTCTTATACATAACTGAAGCCCTCCAATTATGCACCTCGTTTTACATGGCGCCAGACGTGCGTTGTACGAATATCCATACCAATATATAAAAGTGAAACGTTGTTTGTTTGTTTGGGGAGTTTTAACGCGATAACGGCTGGACGGATTTTGATGAAATTTGGAATGGAGATAGCTTATACCCTGTAATAAAACATAGGATAATTTATCGCGGAAAATTGAAAGTTTCCACTGGAAAACTGGAAAATGTTGATACTCGCTGTAAGGAACGGATGGCATGGAAACGAATTAATAACAAGTCTGTCAAAAAACATCAAGAGCGTTAGTGCTCTACTTTTGCATTGGTTTTTAATATCCTAGAAGAACATAGGATGCTTTTTTTCGCGATAAACTGTAGTCCGCGCGGGCGAAGTCGTGGGCGGGAAAGCTAGTGTGAAATAATTATTCAAAAATACTTCAGACACTGAATAATTCATTGACTTTCAGCTGGAGTAATTTATATATATTATTCATTCGGTTGCGATTTGGAGGAGGAAAGTGGGGAATACGAAACCTCGATATTGATTATTCTAACTAGGTAAAATCAACCTTATGTATTATGAATATGAAACCTCGATTTTTATGATTCTAACTAAGTAAAATCAACCTTATGTATTATGAATATGAAACCTCGATTTTTATAATTCTAACTAAGTAAAATCAACCTTATGTAATATGAATATGAAACCTCGATTTTTATAATTCTAACTAAGTAAAATCAACCTTATGTAATATGAATATGAAACCTCGATTTTTATGATTCTAACTAAGTAAAATCAACCTTATGTAGTATGAATATGAAACCTCGATTTTTATGATTCTAATTAAGTAAAATCAACCTTATGTAATATGAAACCTCGATTTTTATGATTCTAACTAAGTAAAATCAACCTTATGTAATATGAATATGAAACCTCGATTTTTATAATTCTAACTAAGTAAAATCAACCTTATGTAATATGAATATGAAACCTCGATTTTTATAATTCTAACTAAGTAAAATCAACCTTATGTAATATGAATATGAAACCTCGATTTTTATAATTCTAACTAAGTAAAATCAACCTTATGTAATATGAATATGAAACCTCGATTTTTATAATTCTAACTAAGTAAAATCAACCTTATGTAATATGAATATGAAACCTCGATTTTTATGATTCTAACTAAGTAAAATCAACCTTATGTAGTATGAATATGAAACCTCGATTTTTATGATTCTAACTAAGTAAAATCAACCTTATGTATTATGAATATGAAACCTCGATTTTTATGATTCTAACTAAGTAAAATCAACCTTATGTAGTATGAATATGAAACCTCGATTTTTATGATTCTAACTAAGTAAAATCAACCTTATGTATCATGAATATGAAACCTCGATTTTTATGATTCTAACTAAGTAAAATCAACCTTATGTATTATGAATATGAAACCTCGATTTTTATGATTCTAAGTAAAATCAACCTTAGGTATTATATTATCTAGGTATAATTTCCAAATACCCATTTCTGTTAGTTGATAGACTCGGGTGTTAAAATGAACGAGAAAACATATGTAGCTTACTTCCACCAAATTGTAAGGCAGAAAGAATTAAAAAAAAAGAGTTTTAATATGTATGTATATTTTATTTTTATTTTTCCTGTAGTCATTGATCAGAATTACAGTTTGGCGGAAGTAAGCTACATGTTTTTATTTCGTCCTTTTTTGTATCTGTATTGGTTCGGATATTTCCTCATGTCGCCCGCTATCGCTGCCGGGAATTTCCAAACAGTGCAGTGCTCTTCCGATCGTACTTATGTACTTCTGAAGATTAACATTACTGTGTGCATTTTGTATTCAAAACCCTTAAGCTACCATGCTCACAACTCGCTTATCTTCTATCTTTGCAAAGCAGTAAGTAAAAAAAAGTCAGTATGTTCGCGTATCACGTAAACTAACGACCGATTGCGATGCGATCACTGTTAGATAGCTTAGGGTTTGACTTAAAAACTGATGTACTTGGTATCTCAATCCGATGAGTTTCCATTCGAGCAATCGATAAATGACTATTTGACGGCTGAACAAATTTTAAACAAATGTAGTATATGACACATAGGCTAATTTTAATTTTAACTCACAGAAATGACCAAGCGAGGAAAGCCCCGTGAAAATTTGGCTCTGAGAAAGGGTTTGGTTGGCCTATTACGAAGAAACTGTGAGGTCTTGGATAAAAAACAACTAAACTAACATAATGAGATAATAATATGTTATGCATTATATATATATTGATACAGCTAGAAGCTGTTTATTAGTTCTAAGAAATTAAGAATATTTTCGCTTGACTAAAGTGAACAAGTTGCTAGAGTTTAATATATATTGGAGACATATATAACTGTTATGCGAGGTTGGTTTATGAAATACAAGCTGCGCCCCGTGGTTCCACCCGCATGAGGGATGATGATGATGATGAAAAGTATCCTGTGTTATTACAGGGTATATAAGCTATCTTCATTCCAAATTTCATCAAAATCCTTTCAACCGTTTGAGCGTGAAAGATGATGATGATGATGAAAAGTATCCTATCTCCAATCCAAATTTCATCAAAATCCGTCCAGCAGTTATCGCGTGAAAGCTCCCCAAATAAACAAACAGACATCGTTTCACTTTTATATATTAGTGTGGATTATAGTACTTACTTGTCCCAAGTATTTCTGTAGGTCAATTTACACATGAACGTATTTTCCTCAAAGAGTCAATGGCCCAAGGCACTGCCGTGCCTGTGGAAACTCCCACTCCCTACTTTTACAATTTATGATGTACTCATCTTTGAATTTATATTAAAACTAGCTGCGCCCCGCGGCATTGCTCACGTGGGCATTTTCCTGGGATAAAATTATCCTATGTGTCATTCCAGGATTAAAAGTAGATGGCTGCCAAGAATACCAAATTTCATCAAAATCCGTACAAAAACATTAAATAAATCATGTCCAAAAACTAAAACCCGACTACGATCTTAGGGCAGTTTCCTATATCTTAAAAAGAAACCGCTTACTGTCCGTCAGCTTTTGACATAAACGCCACAGTACGCCACAGGACAGTAAGCGAAAACGTTTCGTTTTAAGATATAGGAACCGGCCAGACCGTAGTCGGGTTTTAGTATTTTAACTTATATTTTATTTAATGTTATATTCTTGTCCAGTAGCTTTTTTAAAATATTTTCATTGTACACACTTTTTGTTACTTACTGTTCTATTAGCTATAGATATTGAGTACATGGAATTTCTTTTTTGTTTGCAGGAGGGAAGCCAGACGACATAACCGTGCTACTCGCTATCGTAGCACTATGAAAATGTCCACGTGATTCATGTAGATAGTCCTCAGTCACACTTTAGTTCTCGATTACAACAAAATTGGTAGGATAGTGATAAACAACGACACCAAAAACTTGAAATTGTTTTTTTAAGTTTGTAAATTTTTGGTTTTTATTCAGGAGGTGATCCCATTTCGTGTCTGGCATAATTTCTGTAAAGGTTCCATATGTCATTGAGATTTATGTACAGTCTGCTGACCGAACATTTAAATTAGTCGGCCTTAGATGAATTATTCTTGAATCTTACGCTTTTCAAAAAAGGATCTAATTGAATTGCTAAAACGCTCGATGCGCTTCAAAACAAGGTTTGATTACGCTATTGTTCATGTTGTTAAACGTATGTTTAAACCAAACAGAACGCTAAACGCTGCTTATCAAATGTTTAATCCCTACGTTATCATTTTTTTATTTATAAAACATGACGATATCAAACACTATGCAGTATGTACTACGAAACTCAGTATGCGCTTAGGCGCATTCTTCGTTTATCTTGATTATATTCAAATATGGCGCATTAAAATAAGATCTAAAATTAAAGAGCCATATTTTTTTCAACAAAGTTGCTGAAGCGCTTAGTGAGTTTCGTTATTACTGACCTTATTTCCACTTCCATTGGCTACCTAGATCTCTCTTACACTCTTTGTTTTTATTATTTTTTATTTCGTTTTTAATATACATAATATACTTGTCACTTGTCATGCTTGTAAAATTCTTGTTTATGTCAAGTGTAAGCGGAGTAAAACCGCATTTTATGCTACATGAAAGTGTTTACTTCTCTATGGTCTCCGACCCGAGCCTGATGTTTCATGTAGAAAGTTTAACAAGCAATAAATCACACTAATATTATAAATGCGAAAGTTTGTATGTTTGTGTGTGTGTGTGTGTGTGTGTGTGTGTGTGTGTGTGTGTGTGTGTGTTGCTCCTTCACGCTCGAATGGCTGGACAGATTTAGATAAAATTTGGTACCGGGATAGCTTATATCCTGGATTAACACATAGGCTACTTTTTATCTCGAAATAGGAGAAAAAAATATTATTGTTTTCTAAAAAAACTGAAAAGAAAACGAAAAAAATTGTAAAAAAAACTAAGTACCAGGAGAGCATAAGCACTTAAGAAATTGGAGATACAAAATTGACAAATAAAGTTATTAAAAGTGAGTATACTTACCTCCCCATGAACATTAACTGGTGTGATTTTATTAAAAAACGTATTTCTGAGTACCAGGGGAACAGAAACACTTAATATTTTTATAATATTCTTATAACACATAATTTGTAAGTATGGATGGATGGATGGATGGATGGATGTTTGTTACTCCTTCACGCTCGAACTGCTGGACGGATTTGGACGAAATTTGGTTATAGGATAGCATATATCCTGGATTAACACATAGGCTACTTCTGATCAAGAAATAGGGGAAAAAAATATCGTTTTATACGGACTTGAAAAAAAAAGGAAAAAAGAAGAAAAAATATCTAATATTATTATGTGTAAAAAAAAGTAATTAGACTTTTTTGCTTTTATCTTTACTTTTGTTTTGTCAAATTGAAGTTGTGTCTATGTTTGCGTGACATTGTTGATATAGATACCTATTGTTACATTGAAAACATTTTTTTTTATTCAAAAATAACTTGAATGTAAAGAATATATACAACCAAAAACTCTTTTAAATTATGTGACATGATTGTAACGCTACCTGTAGAATTTTTAAATAGGATGCGGAAGAAGATTGCACGCGGGCAAAGCCGCGGGGCGCAGCTAGTAAAAAATAAAACACGCCTGCCCTGCCAAAAAAGAAAGAAATAAATTATATATAGTTGGAATGTGCTCATCAAAGCCTTCAATTAAAATTAGATAAAAAAAACGCATTTGAATTTGGAGCCGTACTACCGACGTACTGATTTTTTTTTCTAAAAAATATAG
Source organism: Alsophila aescularia (assembly GCA_946251855.1). NCBI lineage: Eukaryota > Metazoa > Arthropoda > Insecta > Lepidoptera > Geometridae > Alsophila > Alsophila aescularia. Next base: position 48,822,689 of record OX276378.1, read on the forward strand.
CCTAATGTGACTCAGGACGATGTAAGGATTTTAACTATACCCCCAACAATCAAATCTGTTCCGGCATTTAAAAGTTATGGTGGAATAAAGAAACTCACATACAAACATACATGATCCATGAAAACATTACACTCCTTTTTTGAGCAGTCGTTTAAAAAAGGAAAGTGGCGGAGAAGAAGCTCTCATCTTTTCTTAGTCTTTGGTTATTTTAATTTGCATTATACAGAAAGTTAAGTATGTCACAAAGTAAACACGAAATAATACTTACACCTAACGCATGACCGGAAAGAAATGCAAAGAAACTTGTTCATCAGATATTGCCGCCAAAATATATTTTAAAATGTATAGCAATTTCATGCATTGGATAAGCGGGATTCAAGTAAATTATTACAATATAACTCGTTTATAAAACAAGACATTTTATCACAAAATAAATAATAGTACTTCGCCTCGACTTCAATATCTACCCTCGCCTTCGGCTCGGGCAGATAAATGTCTCGTATAAAATGGCTTGCTTTATGCACAACCTATTATGTATTTATATGAACCCTAAAAGCCTCTCATGAAAATAAAATACTACCACAGTTTTCGCAATACATTTACCATAGGAAAACTGTTGACTTTGAAATGGGATACCTCCAGTTTTTAGTATATTTGCGACAGGGAATTGTTTATTCAAAAAATGATTCACGCAGCAACACGATCTGATTGTCATGTTGTAAACTATTGTGATTTTAGCTCCTAGTTTAATATTGCTAAATTAATACCTTGAATGTTAGTCTCAATGTTTATATTGAGTGTTTTCATCGTCTTTACTAAAATGAATGTTTGTGTGTGTTTGTTGCAAGTTTTGTGTTTGATCAAGGCCGAAAGTAGTGTTGCGCTGATGTGCGCATAGCAAAAAAGCAGCTGACAGCGCTAAATCCACATGACATCTGTGTTCATAGACTTACTGTGCAAATCTACATGAATAGGTTAAACGAATATCGTTTTATGTTAATGTTGCTACGCTACTTAAATTGTTCCGAATAAATACAAAAAAACTAAGGTGGAAGGAAAAAGATCCAGAGGTGGAGGGGAGTCCAAAGAGATAGTCCGATCAGCTGGTCACCAAGATATCGACGCCCTTCGCTGCGCTACCAACCGCCATATCACCAGTGAGCGATTGCCTAATCGACGTCAACTTAACACTATTTCCAGCCTAAACCTATGTGTCAACTCGTAACAATAATTCGAGCAAACAAAACAAAACAACAGAGGTTGGCCTGCGTCTGAAAATGTCTTTGAAATAGTCACGGCAAGATTAACTTTTAGTTCGATGATACAAAACATCTTTCCCTGCGTTCGAGATGATGAGATGGCGTTGTGGGCAGTTTCGAAATATACATTTTTAACAAGCCGTTCGCTTTGAACATTTTCAAAACTTTTGCTATTTTTGCAACTTTTGACACCACCGATCGTTTCCAAACCGAAAAACGACCCAATCTTTGACGGAATAAAGTCAATTTTCCTATATCGACATGTCATTTATTCATGCAAAACGAACGGTGATCGAAAACTTTCAGAACGGTAATTTCAACCACAAATATCCAAGGCAAACGCCAAATGTGATCATATTTATCGTTTTTAAGTTATTTATTTTCGCCATTTGCTACAAAACGAACGGCCCCTCTATATCGAGTTGACATATTGAGTAGGTAGAGCTTGAGAGAAATTGCAATATTCTTGTTGATGACAAAAATAAACTAGGTCTCAGTGCCTTGCATTTTCTCAGGAGCTCGTTTTAAATTAAAGTTGAGATGATTACAACGATCAACAATGCTTTTCAATGTGTCGTGTGTATGGATTTATGTTTGAATGAAGACTGAATCTAGTTTTACTTTTTGTTATTTAGATTTAATAGTTGTGAACTTTGAAGGCCGTGTTCGAAACAATCTTCTATTATTGAATGGTTCTACACATTTGTGACTTTTTTATTTGCTTTTTACGTACAATTTCTATTAAAATTAAGTATTGAAATAATAAGTATATTGTTTATTTTCAATTGCTGTTACAGAAAGCTACGACTTTTTTTAATTTGAAACAGTATGTGACTCATGGGAGCTTGTGTGTATTGTTGAGTACTGGTCAATACTGTCAGTTAAGTTATAATGTAATGTTTATGGACGACTCCGTAAGATGCATCTTGCGAAGTTTTAAATATGCTTATAACGATTTCTCTTGGCCTTTTTCAATTTATTTGAAAAGGTCACTAACACGCAATAGATAAACAGATAGGGCATCCAGGGTAGGTACCTCTTCCTTTGAAACAAACTTTCATTTTTAGTAATATAAATATACATGACTAAAAACGTAAGTTCCACCAGGGTTTTTTTTCCCAGAGTTACTTACTAAATAAAATCGTAAACTTTTGAAAAGAACTCAAATATATTTTTCTGTACTTTTTTATATAGTGCCGTTCGCCGCATCATTATGAGGTCCATGCATACATTGTAATTTTTAATTCAAGTTCACTTTTATGATGTTAAGTTCAAGACATTAAGAAGGAACATCATATAAATAAATTTGAATAAGGAACACAATTGTTGGTTGCGACAATATTCATGTGGCGCGGTGAATGGCACTTCATAGAAAATGTATGGAACTACCATTAAATTAAAAAACACGTCTGCCCTGTCAAAAAAGAACTTGGGCCTTAAATTTGATACCCTTATTGTAAAATTCGAAGTTTTCTTCGCATTTTAAATTAGAGCCTTACATCATCCCGAGTAACAGACGCTTTATTGTTATTTTTTTTCTATAAAAATATATTGCTGTTACTCGGGATGTATGGATTCTGACCCTACCTTATAAATCAAATCAATAATTTATTTGCTAGAATTCACAACATAAAGTTCTTAATATTAAAAATTAGCTAAAGTGCATTCAGCCTGCATGCAGACGTGCAAATATTAACAAGTATTTTTGTCAAAAAAATCTTCAAACTCCTTAATACTATAAAAGCATTACTTAAGAGCCAAATCTGTTCGGACATTTAAAAGTTATGGCGGAATAAAGAAACTCACATACATACACACATGAACACTAAAAACATTACACTCCTTTTTTGGGCAGTCGTGTAAAAACGAACTGAGTTTTATCAAAATTTTACGATTTCATTTAAAGACGAAGGTAAGCTAACTAAAAAAGGAATAGGTACCTACAGAGTCGCAGCGGAAGTTTGTGTCTCGGAAGTTGTCTGCAAGTAGCAGCGCAAACTGCTATTTTTAAGGCGCAATCTCAATTAAAATGGTGAAGACAGCATTCTATAACAGTCTCGCTCACTCGCTTACTTTTTTCGCATATTCTATCTCGATCTCACTTTATGCAGTTTTACCCTCACAGCACCTGCGCAATCGTTCACAGAGCCTAACTTCACAAACATAAAGATTCGCTGCGAGTACTATACTACTTTAGTAATAATTACTCTGAGATTCCTACCATTGATGCCCCATGCATGCTGTAAGAATACAAATAATTACAAAACTAAAGTCCTCCAAGGATATAGTTATTTTTTTGACGTGAAATAAGACAAAAAGCTGTGTGGACCTTTGAAAATATAATGCTAATTCGCTAGATGCATTTTATCATAGGAACGTCGAGGACAAAAATAGTACTAAGATATACCTTACTGGCTGTGTTGTTCGTACTTTAAATATAACTTGTATGTAATATATTGATTCTGTAGATTTCTATTTTGCTAAAAAATACATTTGCTTTTAGAAATAGCTATCCACTGTACAAGAAGTTTATTTTCTCTATTAGAGATTTAGCGAAATTTGGAAAGAGAAACTTTGTTCCGGCATTTATCAGCAGCTATTGTTAAGTGATTCAAATTATATGTAATTTATCAGGCGTGAAAATAGAATAAACAATTCTGAATAATTTACTATATTTTTTATTTTATAGTACATTGATCCTATTTGAAAGAGAAGAAATCACTGGAAACCTTATTCAACACACAAGATTAGAAAAATAATAATAATATAAAAACATAAATAAAATGTGCTTGTGTGTTGAAAGGCGCTTATTATCAGCAGAAATGCACAGTGCATATCATTTATTTAAAAAAAAAACTCAGGTTACGCGCAGTTTTTGTGTGGGAAGTCTGAATTCAGGGAACACGGAGTAGCCAATTTTTATTTTATCTCTATAATAATCATACAGTACTACGAAACTCAATGTGCGCTTCGACAGTCTTAAAATTATAAAACAATAAGACAAAGCGCTAGGTTTTGTTCGGCAATTCAACCTTGTGGTTTTAGACCTTTGTCATGCTCCTTAGAGCATGACATTGGGCCTTAGCCCAATAATTGAATATTAAATTGCGCATAGTGAGTTTCATAGTACTTGTACTAAACTACACATTACAGTAGCCTGCACATAAGCGTGCAAGCTAAAGCTGCAGGCATAAAAAACTAGTACCTATTGTACTAGCTTCAAAGTGTCAATATCAGTATCAATGATAAATTATGTCAATCTACGAAATAAGTTTTTTTTTGCATGCAAGCTGCTTGCAAAAATTGCAACTGCTTAAAATTTAATCTAGTAAATGGATTATTACCGATATATCTCCACTTGTGAGGATTTCATGAAAGAGCAAATATTATATTTTTACCATTGCATCTCGAAAAAGGGCATTTGATTCATCGATAACGGTGAATAAAACGATATTTTACTCAGAAGAGACTAAAAACATTTTGAATTTGGATCTAGTACGAATTATACGAGTTATGTACAGTAGTCGCAGCGAAACTTTGTGGTTGTGAAGCATAGAATTACATAAATATATTTATGTCTATGTTGTGAAGTTAGTCTCTGTGAATGATTGCGCAGGTACTGCTCTGCTGTGAGGATAAAAAATCATAAAGTCAGAGCGAGATATAATCTGCGAAAACCTTAAGCGAGTGAGCGAGGCAGTTATACAATGCTGACTTCACCTTCAACATTGAGATTGCGCCTGAATTATGTCATTGGTAAAATATATTTCCCTTTGGCACAACTGGTAGTGCCAAGCAGTTATGCCACGGGCCACGGGTAAGTAACAGGAAAATAGCAGTTTGCGCAGCGACTTGCAGACAACTTCCGAGCCACAAAGTTTCACTGCAACTACTTTACAAAAATAGTATAGATTGTACAAAAAGTGCATGAAACAAGCAATTATATACGATACATTTATCCGCCCAAGCTAAGGCGAGGGCAGATAATGAATTCGTAGACAAGAATACTTAACTTGACATAAATTGACTTAATGTGACTTGGCTTTTCTTAGTAGGTACCTATATTAAATTCATCTTTTCCCTTATTACTGATTAAATAATAAAATGTCACAATATAAATACTTACTATTATTTTCTCGCAGACAATGGTAAAAAGTAGAGTGAGTACCTAACACGTGAAAAAATAAATTAATATCGTTCCTTGTATCACTCGCTACGCTCGGGATTCTACTCTAGAATCCTTCACTGGTCTCTGAATCCAACTTTGTCCCTCGATATAAATGCCCTTTTTTACATGTTGTGTAATCTACTATTTTTACACGACTGCCCAAAAAAAGGAGTGTAATGTTTTTAGCATTCATGTATGTTTCTATGTACCTATGTGAGTTTCTTTATTCCACCATAACTTTTAAATGCCTGAGCAGATTTAGACGTATGGGGTATCATTAGAATCCTCACATCCCCCAGGTAACATAGGCTATGTATTTGAAAACATTCAATATGGCTGCAGTATGGCTCCAATTTCAAGTTAGAAAAAAAAACTTCTTATCTATACTTTATAATAAAACTGTAACAGGTCCAATTCTGTACATTGAAGATATTTAGTAAAAAAAAATGGAGTCTGTTCTGTATTCCATACTGAAGCCAAAAATGTATATTTTTTCATTTTTGTCTGTGTCTGTCTGTCTGTCTGTATCTTGGCTAGGCATCACGCCGAAACTACTGAATGAATTTAAATGAAACTTGGTATGATTTGAGTTCATACTACGACGTAGGACATAGGATACTATTCATCCCGAAATATTAAACGGTTCCCACAGGATAGAGGTTCAAAGATATTTAAAAAAACACTTGCTGAAACTACTGGACGGATTTTGATGCACCTTGGCACAGTCATAGTTTATATGATGAGTGTAAATTTGATATAAATTTTATCCCGAAAAAATCCTGCGGGATAAGGGTCCAAATTCTGTACAATGAAGACATTTTGTAAATTTTTTTGGAGGCTGTTCTGTGTTCGAAATGAAGCCAAAACTGTTTTTATTTTTATTTATTTTCTGTTGTCTGTCTGTACCTTGGACGCACATCGAGCCGAAACTACTGAATGAATTCAAATGAAACTTGACATGATTTGTGTTCATACTACGGGGTAGAACATAGGATACTTTTTATTCCGAAAAGTTGAAGGGTTCCCGCAGGATAAGGCTTGAAAGTTATTTCAACTAATACTTATCACGCTGAAACTACTGGACGGATTTTGATGCAACTTGGCAATAGTTTATATGATTGGTAAAAATTGAGGATACTTTTTATCCCGCAAAAATTAAGGGTTCCTTCGGGATAGGGTTCCAATATCTGTACAATGAAGATATTTTGTAATATTTTTGGAGGGTGTTATATATTCAATACAAAACTGCAAAACTGCATATATTTTTTCACCTCACAAGCTCGGAAAGATTCTGTCATTCGAAATCTGAGTGCAAAAATGCATTTTACCCGCTAGCGTGGAAAGAGTTTTTAAAATTCGAACCTTTCTATTCAATAATTTTCTATAGAAGAAAAGAAGAAGAAAGAAGAAAAACATTTATTCAACACACACAAAAATAAACGATACAAGAATTAAGTAGGAACAATAGAAAAGGAAAACAAAGAAAAGGTAAAAGTAGATAATTAAAGTGGTGATGAATGGGCCTTAACTCAGCATTAGGCTGTTTGCCGAAGGCACGCAGCGCTGGTTTATAGCGCCAATCCACTGAAAATACTTTATTACTAATTTATACTATATTATTATCCGATTCGATTCTACTCTACTTGACTCTATTCGCCTCTTTTTGACTCTACTCGACACCAAAGAGTATATAAATACTACGTAAGACTCGACACTACCAACTCTACTCTACTAGACTCTAATCAACTCTACTCGACTCTATCCGTCCCTTTTTTTTCTTTCAATTCTTTTCTTCTCTATTCTACTGTTCTACTCTGTTCTATTCTACTGTAATCGACTCTACTTGACTATTCAACTTTACTCGACTCTACTCAACTCTATGTTTACACGTCTGCCAGGCATCCCGCGACGGCCCATTTTATTATTATTATTATTATAAACACTGATTTAATATATTATTTTAGCTGTTTTTCTTGCACCTAGCATTTTCCTCGCTGTAGTGAGGTGAAAAGTTTTGTGTTACGCACGGCAGCAAAGTTATTTGGCGTCTCGTACTTTTGAAACCCTCGCTACGCTCAGGTTTCAATACAAGTACTCTCGCCAAAAAATCACTTTGCAGCCTTGCATAACAAATAACTATTTCTTTCTTTCTGTCTATATCCTGGACACGCATCACGTCAAAACTACTGAATAAATTCAAACGAAACTTGGCATGATTTGAGTTCATACTACGAGGTAGGACATTGCATACTTTTCATCCCGATAAATTCAAGGGTTCCCGCAGGTTACCTATGGATTGAAAGTTATTTAAAAGAACACGTATCACGCTGAAACTACTGCACTGATTTTAATGCAACTTGGCACGGTCATAGTTCATATGATAACTAAAAATGAAGAATATTTTTAATACCGAAAAAATTAAGGGTTCCTGCGAGATATGGGTCCAAATTCTGTACATTGAAGATAATATATTAAGTATATTTTTTATGGAGGCTGTTATTTTTTTTGTACTGAAGCTAAAACTGTTTTGTGTTTAATTTTTGTCTGTTGTCTGTCGGTCTGTCTGTCTGTCTATATCCTGGACTAGCATCACGCCGAAAACTGAATGAATTGAAATTAAACTTGGCACGATTTGAGTTCATACTACGAGGTAGGACACTGGATACTTTTTATTATTCTGCCCAAAAGTGAAGGGCATCTATACTTATAACAAAGCAGTACGTACCAAAAAATCTGTAAACGGAAGATATTTAAATAATGTATCTAGGGTACTAAAAATAAGCTACTGAATAAGAATAAAACATTTTTAAAATTATCTGTATCTGTATCTGTCTGTCTGTTTGTCTGTAGTCCGTTCACGCATCACGTAAAACCTACTGGACCGATTGCGATGCGGTTTTCACTGTTGGATAGCTTAGGGTTTGACTTAAATACTGGTCTATTTATTATCTCAATCCGATGAGTAGCAGCCGAGCAATCGACAAAAAAATTTTTGACCGCTGAATGAATTTTGTTTAAATGTTGGTATATTGGTATAGGTCTTGGAATAGTAATAGAGTTATTTTAACCCAGAGAAAAGGCCACGCGTGCGAAGCCGCGGGTACAGCTAGTTTTACAATATGGGTATCAAATTGAAGGACTTGATAAGCACATTTTAACAGTACATAATTTATTAGCAAAAGTTATTTTTTGGCAGAGCAGGCGTGTTTTTTTGGCTTTTAAGCTAGTTATTCACTTCTCATGTTGGTAAAGTTCTTGTTCATACTTGGTGTAGGCGACATAATTTTTTTATGCTTTAGTCTGTGCTTGAGTGTTTTACTTCTCTAATGCTCTATGGTCTCCGCCGACCCGAGCCTGTTTCATGCAGATGTTTCATGAACTAAGTATGCCTTGAGTTTGAAAAGGAAATTTCCCTTTCATGTGCCAACAGAGTTAAATCTCGCACTGGAAATGGAAACACACTTTTGACTCTACCGGTGCTTCGGAAATACGCCCGCTCGGTTGTGTACGCGCTGAAGACAGCAGGTACCAAACTGTCAACCCAAAAAAAATATGGCCGACGCGACACATGTGGCCGCAAACTGGTGATTGATTGTGTACGCGCAGGTACCTGATAGTCAATCCACAAAAAAAAATAAGGTCGACGCGACACATCTGGCCGCACCGACTATGCGTAAACAAACAGAGAAGAGAGCACCAAGAAACTATGGGGATTTCATTTTTTCCATAATTGTTAATGTTAAATATTTTTTTTAAAAACCAAAGAAAAATATTTATAATAAAACATATGTACCTAAAACACAAATATAAAAAAGATAAAAGTGTCAATAAGATGTCCCACAATCATCAAACAATCAAAATGGGAAAAATGAAGGTGCTATATTATGCCTATAAAGTTAAAGTGCCAAACATTGACGGAAAGTTGAGAGTCAAAATTTGCATTGCACAACCCGCAAAACGCTACGTGATTTATCACTTGTCGCCATGTCAGTGAGACAAGACTGATCAGTAAAAAAATGCCCAGAATCTGAAGAACCCACAAAAACCAATCTTATAAATTGATTTGTTGTTTGCTTCGTTCTCAGGCTACTGGAACTACTGGAAGGGCTCTCGGGAGATTTCTACGTATTACTTTTATTATAGTGGGGAATTTAACGTCAGCAAGAATTAATGAAACGGTGGCGCAAGAAAACAACCGTAAAATTTTATCGTTTAATATTCACAAATTAGCCCCTTATCAGTAAACTTTATACACAACAAAATACAACATTTTTCTAACCATCCAGTTGGTGATAACGCGTTACCTCACTGATTTGTACAAGGCCTGATATGTACACTACCTGGCAAAAAATAGCACTTCGGAAAGAAAGAACATTTTTTACGATTTCACAGCCGATACCTCGTTTAGAAAATTGTAATCTATTTCACAACGATAAATCTTTCCAAACAATGCGAACGACATATTCTCACAATGTGCCGCATTTTTTCTATGTACTGCAGCAAGTGTAATAACTTAGGTTCCAAATAAGGAGAATACTATTAAACTTGATAATTTACACAAATAAACCGCGAGTGAGGTAAAATAACCAAAAAAACAAATAGTGCATCTTAACACTATACGTCTACCTTGAATGAGCAACAATAGAACGCGTATCTGATACCTCAACCTTATAATGAAACTACGGTGTCCGATCGGTAACAAATAACAACTATTTATTTAACTATTAAAATAAACATTAATATCTCTGGGTCGGAATATTATTTCACCATCCGTGGAATTTTAGTTGGGGGTTTTTTATGAGAAGATATTTAATGAGCACTTGTTCAAAGATGCTGAATTGTTCATCTCGAACTGCTACTGACCCGTGGAATCAAATAATCCCCAGTTCAACGCTCTATATTTACATCATCTATGCCTCAATTTGGATTTAAAAATATAACTAAAGGTATCACACATAAACATTCCCTATCTCGTATATTTTTGATATTTCTGTCATTTAACGAAGCGATTACGAAAAAAAATACCAGAGGCCAACATACTTCATACCACAAGCAAGCATGAGAAAAAAATATTGGTAACCATTAAAACTCAAATGTACATAAAGTTGGCTCTTTGGTTTAAGGTCACACCGCGTCTAAGTCACCAACTAACCTAACTTTTTGGCGCTGTTCGTTCAACATCTGGAAGGTACGCAGACTCGATTGTGCGCAAAAAAATGCGTCCAAAATTAAAACCGCTTTACCTTGCGTTACTCTCTTCCATTACTCAGTCCGATAATTCACGAAGCGAAGATACGCGGAGTCGAGTCACCGTCTCGTGATCCTATAGTCGTCCACGAATCATATTCGCTTCAGTGAATCATCGCTGTAATTAAAACTTAGCAAAGCTTTAGCTCACGTAAATTAACCTAATACATATCTTAGGGCGCTATATCAGACGAACCGTATGTTTGCGATCATGGTTATACACGCTATGCCTCTCTGGTCTGTACCGCATTTGACAAACTATAGTCCCAAGGTTTACATATCTTGGGAATACAGTTTAGGTATCAACCTTGGATTTATCCATGCTGCACATCTTTTATCCCCGAACGCGAAAAGAGGGGTGTTAAAAGTTTAGGGTATGTATGTGTGTGTGGCATCGTAGCTCTCAAACGAATGGACCGATTTTGATGCAGATGTTTCTATTTGAAAGCTGATGTGATCTAGATGGTTCTTAGCAATAATGGCGATATCGGGGGTTATATAAATTTCTAATTTGTGTTGGTTTCGATTACGCAGACGACGATGTAACAGCATTATAAGAAACCTATTTTGGTACTGATACCATGTACGGTTGAGCCCGTAGACTGCGCGCGTGCGGCCCGGCTGATGGCGCCCTTAGCAGAGCAACATATCGTAACCCGACGTTGTTACTCAACGGAGACACTAAACGTGTTATTAAGGCGACTATAAGATCCAAATTAGTAGTTTGGATGCGGGTTTGTACAATTATAGAACGTAACCACATTGAGATAATGTCTATCCATATCAGTGGCGCTGCTACGTGGCAGTTATGAACTTAAGACTGTCCAAATGGAAAAAAGCGGTAATACAAGTTGTATTACCGCTTTTTAATAATATTTTTATTCAAAGACGCGGTTGTTCGATTGAGAAATGGTCTGTACAGTTTATAGATTCAAGTTTACCTAGTAATTGACAGAGATACAAATCAACTCAACTAGTTACTGGAATTCATAGCTCATTTAATCGACTTCACAAAAGGAGCAGGTTCTCACATCTTCTGTTTTGGTACTACTAATTAAATAATTGATCAAAAATGTTGCCCAGAGTTTCTTTCCTCTTACCATACTTTTTATATATTTTAAAATACCTGTAGTTAGCTTTATACAAGTTCCGCTACTCAGGAGCCATCCATAAATACATCACATGAATTTCATGTTTTTTGGAGACCCTCCCCGTCCTTGTCACATATGGTCAGACCCTTCTACCCTGGTATGACGTCACAATTTTTTTTAAAGTGGCAATAGCTAACAACCAACTCTATAAATGGAGTTGGTTGCTTTCTCGAAGGCCAAAAGTGATACAAACAATTTTTAATTTTAATACCTACTTTAGATTTACAAATGTGACGTCACGAAGCTTATGATTCAAAATTATTAAAGATCAAAAATGTAAACAAAGGGGTTGACAGTTTTTATTTAAATAGAAAACTGTGCAATCCATAATTTGATGATAGACATTATTCGTAATTGATTTTAAATTATAACATGATAAACCTGTATTATTAAAAAAAAAAAAAGGTATGGTTCGTTTTAGCGAAATTGTTATTTTAAATAAAACTATAATAAAAGAAAGCTTTTCCGTGCAGTTATTTTTCTTAGACTAGGAATACAGCAGATTTGAAACATGCTTCAATCTCGGAACACACACGTGTGTGTCAACACACTCGACGTGTGTTGAAACAGGTTGAGCTCACCTGATCTGTCATTTTGATAATTATATTTTTGATCTTTAATTATGAATCAGGTATAGTCACCTCCTTGTCACACTTTGTTGACCCTCCCTCCCACTTAACGCGTGGGTAATTTATGGATGACCCACATCTGGATGCTATAGTCGCTTTAAGGCTCAGCTTTAGGGATAGATTTCTATTTGAGAGAGCACTAACTATTTAACATGCAGCTCTAAGTTGCAATTTTTATCGCCTTGTGTCGCCTCACCTTAACTCTTTCAATGCTGAAAACACATACGTTGTGTTTTTGAAAGCGCGTTGTCAGTGCGGCAAAACACGCCCAGCGTGTTTTTAGACGTGATTTTAACCCAATGACGTCATGGTTAGCACCTGGAGCTAAACTCGCTTTTTAAGGTCAGCAGTGAAAGTGTTAATTTGTTTTCCTAACCTAACCAGGTTAACAATATCTTAAATTACACTTATATCAGAGTTCATTAGCCATTAAAAGTTGTATTATAAAATCATCCATGTTTAAAAGTTGTTGTCTATAATTTATAAATAGGGTTGGCTCTACTCGCTCGGTCAGTACTGTAGAGTTATCTATTGTTGTCGTCATCTTGTCCTCGCCAGTCGAACCCGCCCGGCCGGATGTTGGCAAGCTCCTCGGGAAGTGGCTCGTAGTCTTCTGGTGGGTCAAATAACTTTCTCCTGGAAAACAGAATAATTATGAACTGTTCCATGAACATTATTTATAACATGTCTTGATTAGTCTTTACTATTTTGTAGCTTTCATAATCTATTTGGAAAACTCGTTGTCATTCGTTCAGTCTGGCAAACTCGTAGTCTACGATTTTTGGACACTTCACACCGGCAAGGCGACTGCAAGGCAATAAAAAGGTGTCCACACTGCAGTGGCGACAATCGCAATTACGTCAAGTACATGGCTGTTCGCATAGGTTAGGTCGGACGATATTCTGGAGCGATTGATATCCGCGCTGACCTCGGGATTCCAGTCTCGAAGCTCCCGGGAGCTGCGTGGAGTCGAGAGTGTGTTGCGATTAGAAGACGTAGGTTATGGATTTCACGTACGTAACGTTATGGACTTTCCGTCTCATGTAACATACAGTACTCTCACTAATCCGGGACTATTAAAAACTAGAATTGCCAGATTATTGGAATTTCACCCCCAATGACATCATTGGAGGTGAAAATCAATCAATCGGTAATACCTACCCGGTCAATCGATTCGTCTTCAGGTATAGTGTCATAGGCTATTTTTTTTACTCGGCTACGGCAAGTCAATGGAAGGATTATGTGTTCAAATTAAAAACTTGTTCAGATTTTGACAAGCGGGGTTCCAATCGATTCGACTTCATCGGAAGAGTGTCATAGGCTGTTTTTTTTACGCGACCGTATCCGGGGTTTAGTTTTTGAGCTTATGTCTTCATCTTCTCTTTGACTTCCGTAGAGAAAGGTCGCGTCGCGTAAATTTGTTTATACTATTGCCCGGAAAGTGCTGACGCCCGCAAGGCCACGCGTCGTGCGTCTCGCGTACCTGTCTTCCGCAAGCGATCGTGATGACCTAGTTAATTAACACGTGTTTATAATTTGCTGACAAAGTTAAGGCGATGCTGTACATTGTGAATATTAACTCGAATTGATGATGGAACTGAAAAGTGAAATTGCTATTATCACAGAAAAGGAACATCTTCTGTTTAAACATTACAATGAAGAAAGAAAACATCGCAAAAGCTTGGAAAGCTTTGTGACTGACCTAAAGAGTCAAATAGAAGAGCTTCAGCGCCAATTGAAGCACGTTCGGGAGCAAAATAGTACAGCTTGAGAGGAAAGCACTAATAAAGAGTTGCCTTTAGAGTCAGTCCAGTATGAGACGGACGAAGAAGGTCTCGCTAAAGAAACAGAGTGGGTTCGTCATAGAAGCAGGAAAAAAAGGAAGTTGAATACGTCCCTGTCCCCATCAAAAAGAGCCAACTCCGATGAAACTGTAAAAGAAAATCAAAAAGTAAAAAAAGTGTCTTTACCGCCACCTATAATAGTGGAAAACATAAAGGACTACCAAAAGTTCTACGACCTGTTATCGACCAGCGTAACGAGAGACTCGTTTATCACAAAAGTCATGAATGGGGAAAATGTAAAAATAAATGCCAATAGCGAAGACTCGTACAGATGTATCACCAAGCTCTTGTTAGAAAACAATTGCCTCTGGTACTCCTACGAGAACAAACAAGACAGGCCAATTAGAGTAATGGCTAAAAATCTACATGCGTCCTGCCTTCTCGATAGAATAGTGGCAGATCTGACACTTAGTGGATACAAGATCCAGGATGCTGCCATTAAGCTTAGCTGGAGGAGTAAGGAACCACTGAACATGTTTATGCTTTCATTCCAAAAAGATGAGGACATCAACAAAATCTACGGTATAAAATCCATTTTAGGCTGCAAGGTGGAGATACAACCATTAAAAACGAATAAGCTCATACCTCAGTGTAAAAGATGTCAAGCATATGGCCACACACAGAAATACTGTTCAAAAGAACCAAGGTGCGTGAAATGTACAGGCAAGCACCTAACCAGAGACTGCAAAAAACCAGCAGAAGCAAAGCCGAAATGTATCCATTGTGGTGAGCAACATCCGGCCAATTACAGAGGGTGCTTAGTTGCTAAAGAACTACAGAGCATAAAAAATAACTGTTGAAGAAAAATGTAACTACACCCGTGATCCAGGTTCCCGGTGTTAGTAAAATAAAGCTGTCGCTATTTGTGTCAGAACTAAGCGCTATCCTGTAACCCTTGCAGCAATATATTGCCCGCCAAAGCATGCGCTGAAAGCAGAACAGTATAGAAGTTTTTAAAACTACTTGGTAATCGATTCTTACTGGGTGGTGATTTTAATGCTAAGAACACCTTCTGGGGGTCTCGCCTTACCACTACTAAAGGAAAAGAATTATTATGTGCAATCAAAGAAATACATTGTAATGTTATATCAACAGGAAAGCCCACCTATTGGCCTACTGACCCTAATAAAATACCAGATCTAATCGATTTCTTCATCTTTAAAAATATATCACCCAGCTTTCTTCTAATTGAGGAAGGTTATGATATGAGCTCAGATCACTCACCAATAATATTAACTTTAAGTGATACTATTGTACAAAAAGAGAATATTCCGACTCTTGTTAATTAACGACTGGGAAAGTTTTAAACTAGATTTAGAAGAAAAAATCGATCTAAAAGTCTCACTAAAAAACGCACACTACAGCTAGACATAGAAGTAAGGAAACTTATAAAAGACATACAACAATGCGCTTGGGCAAACACACCGGAATATAAAAAGAGAACCAGAGTTAAGTCGTACCCTATAGAAATCAGGGACTTGATTGATGAAAAAAGAAATCAAAGACAAAAGTGGCAGATGACTAGATCTCCACAAGACAAGACACTTTTTAACAATCTTACAAAAAATCTTAAAAGGGAAATACAGAACTTTAGTGATGAGACTATAAATTCTAATTTAAATCAGCTAACAAGTGATCGAACAACAGATTATTCTCTTTGGAAAACAATGAAGAACCTTAGAAAGCCAATCATGCATATCCCACCTATAAAAGAACATAATGGAAAGTGGGCAATCAATAACGAACAGAAAGCTAATAGGTTCGCACAGCACTTAGAGCAAGTTTTCCAATCAAATGGAGATCTTACAGATGATGAAGACTTTATACAGGAAGAAACTTCTAAAATTGAGCTAAACATAAGATTTGTTACACCAAAAGAGGTTTTTAACGAGATCAAACATCTAAGTTGCAAGAAATCTCCTGGTTATGATTTAATTACTGGCGAAGTTCTACAAAACCTCCATCGTAAAGCTTTAGTTAAAATAACTACGCTCATCAATGCATCATTTAGACTTCAGCATGTATCAAGTGAATGGAAAGTAGCCGAAGTCATTATGATACCCAAACCTGGTAAACCACCTCATGAAGTAACATCATATAGGCCAATTTCATTGCTGCCGATAATGTCGAAATTGTTTGAAAAACTACTACTGAGACGATTGAAGCCCATCATAGAAGAAAATAAATTCATCCCGGATTATCAATTTGGATTTAGAGAAAAGCATTCTACAATAGACCAAGTGCATAGAATCACTAATGTTATTGAAAAAGCTTTAGAGGAGAAAAAAGTTTGTACAACTGTGTTTCTAGATGTAGCTCAAGCATTCAATAAAGTTTGGCATAAAGGTCTGCTGCACAAATTAAGAAAAATGCTGCCTAAACAGTTTGCAGATATTCTCGAGCCTTATCTAACACATAGAATGTTCAGAGTAAGGCAAGAAGATGCGTATTCAGAACTTAAGCAAATAAAAGCTGGAGTACCACAAGGGAGTGTCTTAGGTCCGTTCCTGTACTTATTGTACACTTGCGATATCCCAGATTTAGAAAATAATACCATTGCCACCTTTGCTGATGATACAGCAATCATGGCGATCAGGGCTACTCAAGAGGAAGCGGTCGAGAAAGTGCAAACAACCGTGAATACCATCCTCGATTAAAAAATGGCGAATAAAACTTAACCAATCAAAATCCACACATGTAGATTTTACAAACAAGAAACCGAATTATCATCCTGTATTTATAAACGATCAAGTAATACCACACGAAAATACGGCCAAGTATCTTGGTATGACATTAGACGCAAAGCTTCGCTGGAAGCCCCATGTCAAAAAGAAACGCGATGAAATGGAGCTTTGCTACACAAAAATGTATTGGCTTCTGGGAAAACATTCTTCGTTGTCAGTTTGCAATAAATTACTTTTATACAAGCAAGTCCTCATGCCAATATGGACTTACGGTATCTAGCTATGGGGCTGTACCAAATCCACTAATATACAGATCATTCAACGTTTCCAAAATAAAGTACTCAGAGGCATCGTTAATGCACCGTGGTACATCAGGAGTAACGACCTCCATCGAGACCTGAAGGTGGCTCTCGTTACTAAGGTTATTAAAAAAGTTGCCGAAGCTCACTAACGAAGGCTTCATCATGATGTGAACGTCGAGGCTATCCAGCTCCTCGACAACACGGGCATCGTGAGAAGACTCAAACGGACAAAACCATTTGAGTTAGTTTAGTGATATGATAGTGACAGTGTAGTATCAATTAGTGCAAATCAAATAAACACAAGAACAAAGTGACTTCCCCTTAAATAGTGACATTAAGAAAAGTGTCACATACAGAAGATATGTCAGATATAAGTGTTATTGGACACATTCTTAGTTTATACTCTACTTAGCAGCTTAGGTTAAAGTAAAATTACTTATTAGTCTTAAGGCTAGATTGTAATACATAAAAAATAAAAATAAAACTTCTTAGAAATATAGAATGATTAAAAGGTCACACACACAATCTGCATCTGAGGAAAGTAAGTAAATGAAACAAAAATTAAAAAAGGCCCGTCCTGGCTAACTTGTTTCCACGAGTTAAGGCGCGAACGCACTAGACAGTTGTGGCTGACTGTCAGCCTTCTTGGACTTAGCGTGGCGCCCAATACTATTTTGATCTTAGAGCGTTCACACTACGCGTACAGTACGCAGTTTGCGGCGTTTGCTCGCCGACTCGTTCAGTCCTGCAGCGGCTGGTTTACAGCGAGAGTAGTGACACTAGTGATCCAGTCAGCAGATCACTTGACTACGAGTGCGTTGTCAATTCCCATCCCCTATACTCTTACTGCCAGACCCCTCGCCTGAATCAACAACTCACCAACTCTCCAAATCACTCAACCACAATCTCCCCCAATCGACCTACCTACCCTGCCACCGCACTGTCCAACAAAACGAATACCTGTCTACTGAAATACTTGAGTAAATTGGAACTCGCAAGAACTCTCGCTTCGTCGGCTCTTCGCTCCATTCGCACTCGATTTTCACTCTGCTTCGAGGCTCAGCTTGAGTTTGACTACGATTTGCAGCACAGTCGCAAACTAGTAGTAGTAGTTCCTAGTGCATCCACACCCTTACTTGCTTTGTCTAATAAAAATAAACATTTTAAGTGATACCATACTTACAGGAACATAGGTGTCTTCAGTAACTTCTGGCCTCCTCTTTGTCTCGGCAGAACATCCTCTAAAAAGAAGTAAATATGGCCAATGGCCATTCCGACCAAGTCCACAGATATTGCGTTGCCGAGTAGAACAGAAAATCCGAGCAACACCCAGGGTAGGTAAGGAGCCTGAAAACAATAATATATTTCTGGTGATTTGGAATACTTTATAATGAAATGTGTATTGTCTGACTTAAACTAACTTATCATCGTTTTCAGACTATACCTGTCTACTGCTGGACGTAGACTCGCCACTGAGCTCGGTCTTCAGCTCTCTTCATCCATTTTCTGCCATCCGCTTTTCGCAGGTTGTCACTCCACCTGGTCACAGGGCGTCCTACACTACGTTTACCTAGATGTGGTCTCCACTCGAGAACTCTACTCTACTCAAAAGGTTATCGGTTCTTCGGAAAATGTGACCAGCCCACTGCTACTTTAGCTTGCTTATCTTTAGAGCTATGTTGGTTACCACGGTTCTCTGTAGGATATCTCCATTATAAATCTTGTTCTTCAGAGAAAGTCCAAGCATAGCTCTCTCCATAGCACGCTGAGTGACCATGAATTTGTGGACTAGTTTGACCGTGAGTGTCCACGTTTCGGCTCCATAGGTAAAAACTAACTTAATAAATGATTATAATTATGTAATTTAATTAAGTGCGAGTGATGAGACTGTAAAGCGATTTTGAGCTAATTGTGTGTCAAAACTTGTTATTCCACAAATCCACAAAGTATCCCTGGCCATTCTACGAATTCCTAGTAAGGATATAAAGAAGAAAACAAAAATTCAATCATTAGTTTCGATAATTCGCATATTAAAAAAACTATGTATAGGCTCTAGACGATGTGCCATCCTATAGGCAGACCACTTATTATCGCCCGCGACGCTACAGGGAGCGGCTATATCTGACTACCAAATTTGTTTCCGAAGATAGAGTGACCATCACTACAATTAGCCTATCAATTACACACATTACATCTATTAGCCTGCAATTGTGCCTATCATTACGTGTGACCGCGAGACTCGCCGCCAGCAAACTGAGCTAAATTGAGCTAATTCAAAATAACGCCGGCCGCCCGTTCCCCTCAGTCGTCTTGCCCCGTACCCCTGTAGTATAAAGGTCGATATCACAGAATAAATAATAGGCGATACCCGAGTTAAGTGGTCTGCCTATAGACTATGCGATAGTGGTCGCCGCCCAAATCACGTAAAAGGGACCGGTGATCGGCTTAGATGCGGAAAAAAGCCCGAACACTAAATGCGATATTCCAAGCAAATAAACCATTTTACGCAATGCCCCTATTATGATGATTTGCATCCTGTGCCGACCGACGCAACGCCCTAGTTCAGCTCTGTTTATACTATGCTATGATATTTCGCTATAGTTTCTATTGCATAAATAAATAAGTAGGTTCATAATAATATTTCTAGGTATGAAATTCAGGGTGTAATGTATAGTTGGAATGCCGCAACGGGAATTGAGACAACACCTCTCTGTATTGTTTTACTTAAACCATATTTATCTACCAGTTTCGTAGTAGTATTACTTATTCTGTGCCAGTACATTACAACGGCAATAACTTTCTTTAATTCCTGGGTTGCCCACTTGCACGCCTAGGAAAAGTACTTTAAATTAAAATAATCATCATCATCATCATCAGCCTATATCTGTCCACTGCTGGAAGGCCTCTCCTAATGCACGCTACTGAGCTCGGTCTTCAGCTCCCCTCATCCATTCTCTTCCAGCCGTTTTTCACAAGTCATCACTACACCCGGCCACAGGGCGTCCTACACTACGTTTGCCTAAACGTGATCTCCACTCGAGAACTCATCAAGCTCAATGGTTATCGGTTCTTCGGGAAATGTGACTAGCCCACTGCCCACTTTAGCTTGCTTATCTTTAGAGCTATGTTGGTCACCTTAGTTCTCCGTCAGATATCTTCATTACGAATCTTGTCCTTCAGAGAAGCTCCATAGCTCGTTGAGTGACCTTAAATTTGTGGACTAGCTTAACCGTAAATAAATACTGTTTAATAAAATAATATTTACCTGGAAATTCATCAATCCAAAGAAGTTCATTCTTATAAATATATTACGGCGGGACCACACATACACAATCATGATTGTGAATGCTTGACCTAAAAACAATAAGTTGACGAAGAACGCACACAGCTGGACAAATTTATTAAGAAATATTAAACAGACATGTAAGTAAAGATTTACACAGCTTTGATTTTAGTGATTTAAAAAAAAGAGTTAAGCCACTTAAAAATGATGCGTTGAAACAGTGATACGAAGCCAGAGCGATTACTCTGCGGCATCCTACAAATAAAAATGTGTGATATAACACACAGTGCACATGCACTCCGTAAAACAATTTCAATGTATAATAGTCCCATATAAATATCATAAGAAATAAAAAGTGTATAATGAGCTGTTAAAAGTGTATAATGATGATTATTTATTCTGTTCAGTAAATGTATACTTGCATATGCACACTATCGTTCATTAATGTTCTTGTTCTCGCTTTCTAATCTAAGGTTGCCTAGAAGAGATCGCTGCTTAGTGATAAGGCCGCCGATTGTACTATTTTAAGTTCATTGTTAATGTGCCATATTTTAAGTTTCTTTAGTGCAATAAAGAGTTATCTATCTATCTATCTATCTATGATTCAACATAAAATAATTTAAAAAAGAACGAGCTAATGCACCACGCGCTCTCATTGGTCAAATGTGAATCACCAACTCTTCATCTGATCTATACTTACTTTTCGGCCTAATACAAGTCTGGTTGGTGCAACGAGACCGTTCGGTCGCCGGTCTGTCGTTCAATTCCCAACTGGAGTGCTTACATATTGCACTTTAAAAAAATTATGTGATGGCTTACAACTTGAATATGGCCAAGCTGAGGCGGAAAGAGCCGCGTCCGGAGCCACGAGAGGCGCCGCGAATAAAGTCGTTGTTACCCCCGTAACGCGTCATTAGATGTTAATACATAAAACACCATATAAAGATGAGACTATGTACAATCCTGTTACTATGACAGACTGGAACTTAAAAGGATACAATCATCAGTACACCTCCAAACATGAACATCACAACAAAGTCCGCAGTCCTTCCTCTGAACGATCCTTCCTCTAACATCCTGCAGTATCGATATGTGAATATCATATTGAAGAAAAAGTTAAACCCAAGGTTCCCAAAGAAGAGGAATGTTGTTATCAGCCTCCATAGTTGGAATTTCTTCAGTATGAGTATTGGATTGAAGTAAAGTTGAAACGGTGATACTAGGTCTAGTTGCTGGAACATAAAAATAACATTAGAACCACATGATACAATTTATAATCAACTAAAAAAATAACATTTTAATTTTAGTACCTAGTCAGTAGATAAAGGCATCAATGGGAAAACTAGGAACATAGGTACCTGAATTACCCAGCACAAAGTCTTGTCATTGAGTTGTATAAAATAATTAGTCATAGTAAAAGTAGAGCATAATCTCTCTATCTATCTACTTACGAACACAAGAACACGAAGGTGGTCCGATAAGTACCTAGCCTCACCGCCTGATGGCGCCACTATCGCTAGAGAAATTTACTATCATGTAGTACATTCTCGTTAACAGCTACTGTCAAAATTTTAGCCGAATCGGACTCATAATTTTGTTGTAACCGCGAGTGGAAGCACAGATTTTTCCAGTTTGGAAATTTTTTACAAAAGCAATATCGTTAGGTGATTAGATTCTTGTTTTTAGAAGGGAAATCGCACAGTGAAATCAAAGTGCGCTTGGATGCTGTGTACGGTGACAATTCTCCTTCGATGGCGAATGAAAAAAATTGGTTTAACGAGTTTGAATGTGGTCAGCAAACGGCTACCACGGAGGATAACAAGACAAAAGTCTATGATCTCGTATTGGCAGACCGCCGATTGAAGGTGGGCGAGATAGCTGAGAAAGTAGGCTTTTGAAAAGACTGCGTTGGTCATAATAATATTCTACATGAAATATTGGGCATGAGAAAGCTGTCTGCGCGATGGGTGCCGCGTTTGCTCACTCCAGACAACAAGCGTAACTGTGAAACCACTTCAGAGCAGTGTTTGACGCTGTTTAAGTGCAATCTGAAGGAGTTTCTGTTGTTTCTAAGCTTGAAAATATCACTGGGTCAAAAGAGGAGGTTATCGCCGCCACGGAGGCCTTGTTTGCAGACCTTCTTGCAGAAGTTGGAGCATCCATCGGTGGGTCAAGTGTACAGAGCTAAAAGGAGACCATGTTGAGAAATAAAACGCCCATATCCAACTTTTTTCTTTTGTAGTCTATCTTTTGTTATCGGACCTACCTCGTATAATAATGCAGTAAGTAACAAAAAAGTCTGTAAAAAGACAATAAAAAAAAATTGTCTAGGTGTCTTAAAATAAGCCTATAACATTAAAAAAAAGTGTGTCTGTATGTGTTGTAATAACTACTGTACCAATTGGAATGTGGTTTTCAATGTTGAGAAGCTTGTTGTTGTTAAAATCTGGTTTACTTTCTATCACAATCTGTAAGAGCTTGTGTACACAATGCCGCCTCCGCGCCACTAGTGTATATGCATGCAACTGATTACACGTCGCCCAGGCGCGGCGCCGCTGCTTGATTTTGCCATACCATAGGTATACAGTTGTGCGGCGCAGTGCCAGCGGCAGCATCATGTACACAAGCTCTTAGGTAGAAGAAAAGCAATTGATAAAAAATATTTGACAGCTGAATATGAAAAGAAAATTTAGATTAATTGTAGTATATTGTATGATTGAGATGATGAGATGGCATTGTGGGCGGTTTCACATTCACTTTCGGTACAATTTTAACAAGCTATTTTCTTTGAACATTTTCAACACTTTTGCCCTTTTTGCATCTTTTGACACTAGCGATCCTTTCCAAATCGAATGAAAAACTACCCTATGAATATGAAAATAAAGTCGAATTTCCTATGTCAACGTGTCATCTAAATATTCAAAACAAACGGTGATCGAAAACATTCAGAATGCGAATTTCGCCCACAAATGTCCAAAGCGTATGGCAAATGTGATCATATTTAGCATTTTTAACAGTTAATTTCGCCATTTGCTACAAATATAACGGCCCCTTTATAGGTACTTTTGGTCCTGAAATAACACACAAGTTAAAAATAATTATTAATATAACTTACCACAGCCAAAGTTGTGATAACACAAGCAGTTGTATAGACCCTTGTAACAGGCGGTATGAGCATATATTCTTGCAGAAATGTTTGATATGCCATTATCACTGATATCTAGTAATTCAGCCCCAGCATGGAATTTATGACTGATGAAAGGAGCCCCCTTTTGAAACCAAACGAGTTCGTAAAAAGTCTTTAGAAATGACTTGTTTCCTGTTTTAACCACAAACAAAAATCAGCATTATTGGGTTGTGCACTATGTAGTCTAGTCTAGGGCCACTGTCACTGCAGTCGAAACATACGGGTTGTAATACCGAGCAATGCGTATGCATATGCATAATGCGTATGCGTGGTGGAAGCAGCTTTCAGACAGCAAAGAATGTCTGGACTAGAGCGACAAGTGGTTATGGACTACATGGCGCGCGACCACTCGTATTTAGACACTGAGGAATTTATCTGAAATGTGTGGAATATTGAAGCTATTCCAAGTACAACATTTTACACTAGCAGGATATCAGATAAATAACGTATCCACAACACAGCACATGATTGGGCCACATCAGTGTTTCGGCAATTCATCCACCGTCTCAGGGCAAACACACGTAAATTATTTTATGTGATTCACAGTTATATGAACAAGTTAATTACGAGATTACTAAACTAATCAAACCTATTACTTTTTCATACGCATGTAGATAGACTCTTCAAAAAGCCTATATAAAAAATCTTAATTCACAACACTGCATCACGAAAAGTGAAAGAAAATGTGTTTTGAACTTTTGATATGAGGCTGTCAGTGTCACTGTCAGGTCAGCCAATCACAAACAACCGTTCGTTTTGTAGCAATTGGTGAAAATAACTGCAAATAACGCTAAACATCCGTTTCCCTTTGTTCCCTTTGGATATTTTTGGACGAAATTATCGTTCTGGGCCCTATTTCATAAAATTATAGTAGACTGACAAATGTCCATCGACAGATGTCAGTCAAACTACCGAAATGCATTTCATAAAATCCCGACAATTCATTCAATATAATGTCAAAATATTACTACATGTGTTTCATAAACAATAGTATAGTAGTGACCGGCAGTGATCCGACAATTGTATAACAGATTTCAAGAGAAAAACGTTTTATGAACCGGCGGTCACTTAAAAATTACCACGATTTGTAGAATTATCGTGACAATTGTGACAGCCAAAGTTTTACCCGTCACTGGTCGGTCATTTCGGTCAATCAAAATAGTGTGTTTTTTTTTTACTATGGCTGTCATTTGCCGCGTTCCATCTATAAATGCTATATCATTTGTGTTAACACGAAGGATCAACGTTTCTCTTACGAAAAACCAGCAATATTAGCACGGTTGACATCTACAAGTGAAACGTGTTGCTGCTCAACACAACAATGGCCCTTTTACAGAACTTGGTTTCAATCAGATTGTCACTTTCTTCATAGCAATTTCGACTCTATCGCAACGCATTAGTGATAGCGATATTGACAATCTGATTGAAACGAAGTTCAGCAGCCCGATTCCATAACTTGGCTTCAATCGAATTCTCAGTATCGCAACCACTAATGCCTTGCGATAGAGTCGAATTTGCTATGAAAAAAGTGATAATCCGATTGTAGCCAAGTTATGGAATTGGGCCACTGTGGTCGGGCTGCAGGTCCCCGACCACAGAACTTGGTTTCATTCAGATTGTCACTTTCTTCATATCAATTTCGAATCTATCGCAAAGCATTAGTGATAGTGATATTGAAAATCGGATTGAAACCAAGACAGATAATAGCACTAATGTTCTATTTACTTTTGTAGCACCATTCCCTCATCCCAAGTAATTTAAAACTAGGAAATGAAAATAATTATCGAAAATCTTACACTTACACCGCATAACCAAGCAAAGCAATATTATATTTAATTTAAAATTACATGCTCTGCCGCTAAATTTTGACACTTGTCAATAAGTAGCATTTCCAACCCACAAAACAACATGGGTCTGACGATGCTAGTTTCCGAAGCTAGAAATGTTAACATTTTGCACTGTGGAACGTTTGACATTTGTTATTTGTGCTAGCATCGGAGGGCTTGTGGAACGACTTTGGGGCTAAAATAGTTAACATTCCTAGCATTTTGCTCTAAGTGGAACGCGCCTATTGTGAAATGCAAAATGACTGACAGTCATCAGTCCCGTCATGATTGTTTGAAATATGAAACGCAGGTTTGGCGTATTCGAATGACATTTGTAGTTTTATTACGATTTGTCGCTTTATGAAATAGGGCCCTGCCGGCCTATTACGATGGTTTGCGAGCAGCGCTGCTGCCTCTGAACTCCTGTCAAACTCTTTGCATTGCGAAATTATGCATTGAGTTTAGATGACATGTTGACATAGGAAAATCGACTTCATTCCCTTAACCAAAGGGTCATTTTTCATTCGGTTTTTAAAGGTTTGGTAGTGTCAAAAGTTGCAAAAGAGTTGAAAATGTTCAAAGCTAACAGTTTATATTATATAACATCATTGAAGCTAACGGCTACAATTCCTCCAGATCCAATATGTCATACTGCGTAGTAGAACAGCTTGGACTTTTTTGTCCAATCTATAGTCGAACAAATAGTAGAACAGTTTGGACTAACCCCTTGATAACAATGTACATTTCGAAATGTACTATGTTATCATCATAATGTATATAAATGTACTATTAATAATGAGTTTTATAGTATGTCTGATACTCCTTCACGCTGAAAGGATTTGGATGAAATTTGGTATGAAGGTAGCTCATACCCTGGATTAACACATAGGCTACATTTTATCCCCACAAAAAAAAAACAGTTCATGTAGGAAATCGGGAAACCACGGGGCGCTGCTAGTGTTAATCATATCATGAAGGGCTGCTTACACAGTATAAAATTAACTTACCCAATTGACCGATTCTTTAGAACATCTTTCTTTCTGTTTTTCTGAAATATTTTAATTTATAAATGTTTTTAACATTTACATGAGGAAATTGTTGGAAGCCAGTTAGTGCGACGTTGTTGGTGTATAGACTTTTTGGTCAAGCAAGATGCATAGTTTTTGAATTGAGATGAAAAGTGGTTGCTTAGTTACGGATTGACTGAAAGTACAAATAACGACTAAGTCAGTTGTGAAAAATAATGAGAGCAAATTCATGTGATCAGTGTTTAAGTTCCTAAATGACTATTCTCAGTTGTGATTTTTAGTATGGACCATTTCGCTTATTTCACATTATTGCATGGTGTGTAACTTCAATAGACGTGTTACACTGTCCTTCTTATGGTACTTTCTTAGGGTCAGTTATTTAAGAAATCTGGAAAACCATGGGGATTAAATTAGACAATTGACAGATATAATTAATTTTATACAATTTAATTCAATTTTGTTTAGTAAAATTTTATATTTTGGTGGATTTTTCACACACAGTGCCATTTAGCCCCAGACGGAATCAGTCAGGCTGCCTAGTTAGGCCTCGAGGAAACGCCCAGACTAAGCAAAGCCTTCACTAAGGAAACTAGATAGCCGCTATCATTGATCTATACTTTTTATTTTGTAAATAAATACTTATGATACATCAAAATACAGACACACACACAGAAAAACAACAATTATTATTTTACATTAGATACCTACTTAAAATTACCCAGTACTGGAGGGTAATTAAAAAAAAATGGTATCCCTAAAATCAGATTATCCCCACGAAATGTAGAAGATCCATCGTTTATGTCCTTACTCGTTCTAGCGGGGAATGCCCCGTGCACCCACTGGCTTCTCCCACTGGTGGGTGCACGGGGAATTCGCATTTCCCCGTCCACCCACTGCACTAGAGTTGGAAACCAATGAAGAAATAATTGACATTTGTGAAGAAAAAAAAAACAACATGTTTTGTAATTAGGTAACAAGACATTTTAAAGTGACAGATGTCAAAATAATCGTCAATTATGAAGAAAAAAAAACACCAGGTAGTATAAGTAGGTAGTAAGACATTTTAAAGTGACAGATGTCAAACTTCAAAGTCATACGTCAACACCTGACAAGATTTAATCGATATCTTCGTTTTGGATGACAGCTGTCAAACTTAAAATGGCTATAACTTTAAAACTAACGATCCTGGACTAGTAGTTTCTTTACAAAATTGATAGATCTCATTGAAATCTTCATTTTGGATGATAGCTGTCAAACTTAAGAGGGCTGTAACTCTGAAACTAATGACCCTAGACTAGTACTTTTTTGCATAAGTGATAGATCTCATCCAAATTTTTATTTTGGATGATAGCTGTCAAACTTAAAAGGGCCATAATTCTGAAACTATTGATCCTAGACTAGTAGTTTCTTTACAGAAGTGATAGATCTAATAGATATCTTTATATTGGATGATAGCTGTCAAACTTAAAAGGGCTATAACTCTGAAACTAATGACCCTAGACTAGTACTTTCTAAACAGAAATGATAGATCTCATCCAAATCTTTATTTTGGATGATAGCTCTTAAACTTAAAAGGGCTGTAACTCTGAAACTAATGACCCTAGACTAGTACTTTTTTACAGAAGTGATAGATCTCATCCAAATTTTTATTTTGGATGATAGCTGTTAAACTTAAAAGGGCTGTAACTCTGAAACTAATGATCCTAGAGTTGTACTTTTTTACAGAAGTGATAGATCTCATCCAAATCTTTATTTTGGATGATAGCTGTCAAACTTAAAAGGGCTGTAACTCTGAAACTAATGATCCTAGACTAGTAGTTTCTTTACAGAAGTGATAGATCTCATCGATATCTTCGTTTTCTATGATAGCTGTCAAATTAAAAAGGGCTGTAACTGTGAAACTAACGATCCTAGACTGATAGTTTCTTTACATAAGTGATAGATCTCAGCAATATCTTCATTTTGGATGACAGCTGTCAAACTTAAAAGGCCTATTACTCTGAAACTAACGATCCTAGACTAGTTGTTTCTGAACATAAGTGATGGATCTCAGCGATACCTTCATTTTGCATGACAGCTTGTAGCGTTGACAAAACGCTACTTAAATAAAAAAACAATAAACCTATAAAAACAACAATTCGACAAGTAAAAGTAGGAATAAACAAGACAAGCCATGCTATTGTTTGTTGTTAGAATCAGATGACGACATTGAAGTCGCACATAGTTGATTGAAACAGTACTATCCTTCGTATTTGGTGGATACCAGCGAAAGCAGACGATCGGATACATAGAATAGATTATCGTACGTTGTTTACTTACATGATATAATCCTGTAAATCACGGTTCCAAAAGAATAATAGTCATGTTCGAATAGGTTATAAACACTTCGATAAATACAACACGTTCGTGGACTACTGATCACGACTTGATAACTCTCATTAGGTCAATTGATCGAAATAAATACGAAAAGGAACAAGGAATAACTGGAAATCAGCAAATAAATAAATAATTGATAAACACGGGGACGGGTGGTGACATCTACCGGAAGTTTTGCTTATCTTTGCATCGATTGGCTGTCAAAGCAAAGGGGCGCGTTCCGTTGTTCGGCACGGCCCCGCAATGTCAGCAAATAGAAATAAATTAAACAAAGCAATTAAATGCAACAAATGCTAAATTTAGGAACGTAGATTTTTTCCAAAGCAAACCCATACAATATCATAATTTAATAGTCACGGTATATAGTTTTATGAGGATATGACGGTGGCGGAGCAAAGAAACCGCGTTCCGTACCTTTCGTCTGAAACGGAACGTTTTTATAGAATATAGTTTATAACAATTCTTGACGTTTGACAGTTGTTTAGCTGTCAAAAGTAGTTGAAGAAACGATAAATAAACAAATGTGATTTCTAGGGTGAGAAATTTGAAAATAAAAATAAAACCCGATTATTTGTCTAAAGCCAATGAGTAAGCGCCGATAGGCTTCCTGGTGAAACGAAATGTATTCCCGATAGATTTCGTAAAGAAAAAAAACTAGATCCGGCGAGACAGAAAGAAACCGGCAGTGGAGACGTGTCCTTTCTTTTTCGTGCTGGAGATCCTAACAGGACTGACAGGATTTTTCCCTGCGTATTTCAAGACCCGTAAAAAAGGTGAGAGCATTTGTTGGTGTTATTTCCGTGTTGGCGGCAGTAATGATTACGATTGTGAGATCACTTTTATCCATTTTTCGAGACGCCATTTTAGCGAGCCGAAAGCGGTGGCATTTGCGGAGTCCCCCCCCCCCCCCGGGATTGATACGTACCACGAAGGAGGCTTCTTCCCCCGGATTTAAGTAGAAAAGGCGCCGCGTCGCGGTACAATACGTCACGACACGTCGACATTATATCCAACGATTCCTGCCACGTTCTGGGAATGCGGTATCGTATTTTATCCATATATTTCGTTAACCGGAGTGTTGAACTTTGGTTCCCCACCGACCTGCTGGACACCTGCAACGCCTGAGGGGTCTAGCCTGGCTACTTCTCACGCGAATTGGACATTGCTGAAACGTCGAATGGAGAATTACCTTCACCAACATAACGGCTAAACCCTATAGAAAAAGGTAAATAAGTAGACTATACTGCCGGCCGGCAAATTCATCAATGTTCTGTTAGAGTAAATACTTAATTTTGTCAATTCTATATCGATCCTATTTATAGCAGGGTAATCTTAGATCTTGGTATTTCTTGGCTGCTGAGTTGGATCTGCAGGCTAGGATTATTTGCACCTTAAGTAAATAAGGAAGATTAAACCAAGCATAATAAATATTGTATTGGAGAATTTAAATTGCATGTTTTGTCTTCAACTTTACATGCTAGCTTGAGTGACCGTCCGACGTACCTACGGCACGGTTCCTTAGATTTTAAGTAAGTAAGCAGAATTATAACCAAGGATAATAAATATTGTATTGGAGAATTTAAATTGCATGTTTTGTCCTCAACTTTACATGCTAGCTTGAGTGACCGTTCAACGTACCGACGGCACGGTTCCTTAGATTTTAAGTACATGAGTAATATTAAACCAAGTTAATAAAGATTATATTGGTGAATTTGAGTTGTATGTTTTATCTTCCACTATAGTACCCACTAGCTAGTACATTACCGAACGGTCTTGATCCAATAGTTCTTGAAGCTCGTTCCGGTCTAAGTTTATCCAGGTAATTTTATTAATTTCAAAATAGTAACGAGTATTTTTAGTTTCGAGTGATTCTGAGGAAAGGTATAGCGTCCTCGCGTGCAGAGCGACCGAATGGGGCAAGAATCCCGACTCACCCCACTTTTGGTCCGACTTGCCCCAATTTATTTTTTGTTACCTTTACTTTCAGAAATCACCGTAACACCGTTTTATATCGTTACAATACATTATTTATCGTTACAAGCTGTCATACTTAAAAGGGCTATAAATCTGAAATAACGATCCTAGCCTAGTAGTTTCTCAACATAAGGGATTAGATCTCATCGAGATCTTTTCATATTACAGCTGTCAACCGTCAAACATCAAGTATTGATAGCTGGTGTCAGTAATGACAAGGAATGTCAAAAATGACAGGCAATTTCAAAATTACAGTCCATGTTAAAAATGACTGCTTATGACAAAATTGAAAGGCAAAGTAAATATGAAAGGTGTTATATAAATAATGAGAAATTGAGCAGTCTTGCTTACCTTACGTTAGGACAATTTATCGCCTTAGTACGAATACTATTCGGATAAATCCGTGTATATTATAATTTTTGACATTGCCTGTCATTTTTGACATCGGCTGTCAATACTTGATGTGTTGACCACTGAAAGCTGCCATCTGTCAATTAAACAGCTGTCATATTAAAATTAAGATCTCGATGAGATCTATCCCATAAGTACAGAAGCTACTTGTCAAGGATTGTTAGTTTCAGAGTTATAGCCCTTTTAAGTTTGTTAGCTGTTATCCAAAATGAAGATATAGATGAGATCTATTACTTCTGTAAATAAACTACTAGTCTAGGATCGTTAGTTTCAGAGTTATAGCCCTTTCAAGTTTGACAGCTGTCATCCAAAATGAATATATCAATAAGATCTATCACTTATATAAATAAACTACTAGTCTAGGATCGTTAGTTTCAGAGTTATAGCCCTTTTAATTTTGACAGCTGTCATCCAAAATGAACATATCCATGAGATCTATCACTTCTGTAAAGAAACTACTTGTCAACGATCAATAGTTTCCGAGTAATAGCTGTTTTAAAATTGACAGCTGTCATCCAAAATGAAGATATCGATGAGATCTTTCATATATGTAAATAAACTACTAATCTAGGATCGTTAGTTTCCGAGTTATAGCCCTTTTAAGTTTGACAGCTGCCATCCAAAATGAAGATATCAATAAGATCTTTCATATATGTAAAGAAACTACTAGTCTAGGATCGTTAGTGTCAGAGTTATAGCCCTATTAAGTTTGACAGCTGTCATCCGAAATGAAGATATCTATGAGATCTATCACTTCTGTAAAGAAACAACTAGTCAACGATCAATAGTTTCCGAGTAATAACAGTTTTAAGTTTGACAGCTGTCATCCAAAATGAAGATTTCGATGAGATCTATCACTTCTGTAAAGAAACTACTAGTCTAGGGGCGCGTTCACTTGCTACGTTCGAGGACGCACGGATCACCCGCGCGATCACTCGAAATCGTTCACGGTGTCGTCGGGCGTTCGCCTGGGTCATCCGAAAAATAGTAGGGGAGGGGAGGAATATTATGAAACTGACACTTGACAGTTGCCAGTTATATGTAGATGTCCAAAGCCGTTCACTAACTCCGGATGATCGAGCGATATTCGCACAGGCGATTCGAGCGTAGTAAGTGAACGCACTCTAGGATCGTTAGTTGCAGAGCTATAGCCCTTTTAAGTTTGACAGCTGTCATCTAAAATGAAGATATCATAAAGATCTATCATTTATGTAAAGAAACTACTAGTCTAACCGCTCGATTGATTCTATGCGCTACAGTCACTTTTTGTTTTCATTGATCATCGCAACTAACGCTACAGTCACATTTTTTGTTTTCATCGATCATCGGACCACTCGATAGCGACGTAAATTTTGTCACTCGATTTTGAACATTATTGACCTCAATAATCATTCAAATCTAAGCGTGTTTATATAATTATTTTGCTTCGAAACCCACAACATAAACACTTGAAATATGTGCCGTACCTATTTAGCTCCATAAATCACCATTTTGTTTATCTAAGCGCTCAATGAAGTGGTCATAAAAACTGTTTGTTTACGCAAAGTCGGCGCGGCCAGATGTGTCGCGTAGACCTTCTTTTTTTTGTGGGTTGACAATCAGATACCTGTGATCTCGGCTTGTACCCAATAAATCGCTAATAATAGTTTGCAGCCAGATGTGTCGCATCGACCTTCTTTTTTTTGTGGGTTGACCATCAAGTACCTGTAGTCTCAACGCATATACAATCAATTACCAGTTTGAGGTTAGATGTGTCGCGTCGGCCATATTTTTTTTGGGTTATCAGTTTGGTCCTGCGGTCTTCAGCGCGTGGACAACCGAGTGGCTAGGATCGTTATTTTCAGAGTTATAGCCCTTTTAATTTTGACAGCTGTCATCCAAAATGAAGATATCAATGAGATCTATCACTTCTGTAAAGAAACTACTAATCTAGGTCCCCACCGATGGGTACGGTCTGGTGAGGATTTAAAGAAAATGGAAATTTTAAGTTGACATTATTGTAGTATTTTTTTTGCGTTGTTTAAAAAAAGTTCTTTTGTAGGTGGACCATGGGCAATATATATTTTTAAATTCCTCTTAATTATCGTTAGGGTGAACTACGGGCAAGATAAAGTGCCCGTGGTCCACCCAGGTGAACTGAGCAGGTGGCCAATGCCCGGATCGCTCGTCATGGCGCCTCGTCATTTCAATTTGGCGGTTGAGGTCGCCACATCACTCCCCGCTAGACCGTAGGTTGGTATGTATGAGCTGCAGCTGCGTTGAATGCTAGCAAGTGCCAATGCTGCTTGAAGTCTGCGGTGAGTTGAGTTTGAGCATGGTTGACGCTGATGGTCCACGGTGAGACGGGACTGGTCCATGGCGAGTCGGGATCGAGAGTGCGTCGAGTCGCTAGTGTGGTGAATGTGAGTCGAGACCGTCCTCGTTGAGTCGGGTGTAGCGACACCAAACGTTGAGTCGGATGTGTTGTAATCCCTGGTGGTCTCTAGTGACCGAGACCAGCCCCCCGATTCAGAACCTTTCGATTACTTAGTGGTCGATCGATTAGGCATTATTTATTCTGTGGATTCGGTTTGAAATCGTTCAGTTCAATACATTTTTCATTCACTATATCGAATCGATTCGATTCGGTTCGTTATCGAAGTTCTGAATCGAGGGGCAGGTTCGGGTATTCAGGACTGAGCCAGGGACTGTGCGCGATTAGCTTGAGCGTTGGTTCACAGTGTATACGCTGGAGAGAGCTGGTCAGGCAATAATCCAGGGGTGATTGCGGTGAACTGTTTGTTGCGATCGCTTTTGAGACTGTGTTGATCGAGATCCAGAAAGCACGGCGAGTCGTCTGCGTTGGATCGAGGAAGAGGCTGGATGCTGGCATATTGCTGATGCTCAATGATGATGGTGAGGAGTGAGGAGTAGGATAGTGACATATTTGATGTATTATTTTTTGTGAGGGTTTTGCATTCCTCTAGTCGCTGGGAGGAACCACGTAGTATACTAGTGGTTCTGTGTGCTGTAGACCTCGCGCACAAACTTTTTGAAACTAACATCAATAACCAAGGTGCTCCATCAATCCCTACCTAATTGGTAAAGGGCAGATTCCACCGGTAGAAACATAAAAGTGAGAAATTTACCGCATAATGAGGAGCTATTCTGCTCATCACGCCGAAGACCCTCATTAGATCTTCACCAATTTTTTATGAGACGAATTTAAAGTTACTACCTTTCAAATAAAAATAGAACCATCGAAATCCGATTTAATAAGGTGGAAAGATTCAGTAGCCCCTTTTTACCCTTTTTTTGGGGGAAGTCCCAATCGATAATCGCCGACGATTAAAAAATTCTAAAAATTTGCTTAACCTGTATACCAAGTTTCGTCTTGATCGGAAAACAGCTGTGCTATTACGCAATGTTGATCATATCGGTTTCAAGCCGTCAAATTCAATAATTCTTTGCGATAGAGTCGATTATTTTTTCGGGGCCCTTGGGCCCCGACCACAGAACTTGGCTTCCATCAGATTGTCACTTTTTTCATAGCAATATCGACTCTATCGCAAAGCATTAATGAGTTTGACGGCTTGAAACCGATATGATCAACATTACGAAATCGCACTGCAGAGATCCGGAAGGACTGACATTCGGAAGAACATACGAAAGCATTTATGCCGAAGCTGAAACGGAGACGCTTCGCTCGCGCTTTGCGCTCACTCGGTTGATTAGAAGTCTGTGGGAGGATGGAAGGAATGAAGGGTATACGGAAGGAAGAATCACACCACTTCGACGTCATCGACAGCGGGTGATCGTGCTGGTCAATGAAATCACGTCGGGTGTCATCACTGTGAAGGTAAGGTGTGGGAGTGGATGGTAGGTAGGTATTATAGGTATAGTTCGCGCAAATTATCTTGAGCTCTCGGAAGTTAGTGCGAGTGGCTGCGCAGTACGCATATTTTAGGTGTCAGAGGGACGCGGAAGTGCACCGAGAAGGGTACCGCCCGCTCGTGCCGCGCCGCACACCCGCTTGTGCCTTGCAGAACCGCGCGTCTGTGTGAGTGTTACGTACGTAAACTGAACACATGCGCGTTGCCGTTCTAAAGTACAGTCGTGAGACGAGTGCGATAATCTTCTGTTATTTTTGTTCTCTGTTTCTGTTATTGTTGTTTCTTACTGGTACTCGCAGTGTACTGTTACTGTTGTTATTTTCGTTAATCATGCCTACCGGACGCTCCAATATGAATTAATATATGCTCAAGTTTTTAAATTAACTTTTTTTTTATTTCGGTACATAGCTAATTATCCTAATATTTAGTACATGTAGGTTCGATTAATTCACCATCATAGTAACCATTTTGAAAATTTCTCAATAATCTGTATATACTTATTTGGCACATAGGAGTTCTCGTCGTCGGATTACAAATGACTATATCTAGCAGTCTTTTTCAGCTCAGATATACTTCTGCGACTGGGTAGGTACTATAAAAAAAACACCTTTTACAATAACGATTGTGCACTCAACTGTACCATGCGCTCGGTCTAAGTTCAGAGAGCTCACGATAATTTGCGCGAACTATATCCACTGTTGAATGTTGAAACTCCTCCATCATTAGAAGTACTTCCAACCGAGCCAGCCCCCTGATTCAGATCCTTTCGATAACTCAGTTGTCGATCGGTATGTTATTATTTATTGTGTGGATTCGGTTTCAAATCATTTAATTCAATACATTTTTCATTTACAATATTGATTCGGTTCGGTTCGTTGTCGAAAGGTTCTGAATCGGGGGCAGGTGTTGTCGGCCCGACAGCTGTTAAACCGTCTGTCGCAGACTTCGTTAGAAATTCTAAAGGTACATTATACATACGGCGAGAATATCGTTTGCGCGATGCAGGCTTTGCATGAACTTGATATTTACGCCATCTGTGAGTGGTCTGAGTAGTTCACACAATGCTGGACTAGGTGGTGCTGATTTCAATGTGGCGGTTGAGAACGTTACGCTAGTACATACTAGGCGGCCAATGAGAGTTGTGACGTCACACCGCAAACAAGCTACGAGCGAAGAGTATACTGGTACAATTAATAGTACGTAAGATGTAAGGGAGTTGGGGTGTAAGGGAGTACAATCACCAACTTAGTGCTCCAAGCCAACCTCACCTGCACGTGGTACACCCTGCCGTACAACAAATGAGGCTCTGGCGACCGACAAATAGTGGGAGGAGCTGCGCCCTGCGATCGCCAACCCGCCTACCCAGCGTGCCGATTACGCGCATTTCCTCCAAATGATAGACACCACAAAGAAACGGCCCCCAGTTTCCGGCAGCTCTGCTATTCCTGACCAAGGTGGCGGTCATGGTAACGGCAGGGCTAGGGGTGCTAAGAATCCCCGGAAGGCCATCAATAACGACTGAATTTGGCTACGTATAATGGACGAACACATAGCACAGCTGGAAGTAGAACTGGAGAATTTCAGATGGCACATTTTGGGATTGTGTGAAATCCGGAGAGCGGGGGAGGACACAATTACTCTGAAATCGGGCCATCTGATGTACTTCAGAGAGTAAGACCACTGATCCCAAGCGGCGTTGGGTTCCTCGTTCATAAAGTCCTCGCTAACAACGTTGAAGAAGTCTGTAGTGTGTAGACTAGGGTAGCGTACCTCATTATTAAACTCACCAAGAGATATACTCTCAAGGTGATACAGGTCTACGCACCGACTTTGTCACACTCAGACGATGAGGTTGAAGATATGTACCATGACATATCCAAGGCCCTCCATACCACCAGGAGGGCTCACTTCAACGTTGTTATGGGGGACTTCAACGCTAAAGTGGGAGTACAAGACGGCAACGAATCGAGGATTGGACAACAACCTCAGACATTTCTAATACTGACATTACTGATTTGGTTATCAATGGCATTATCGCCACTAACATCACTAATACTATTAATAATGACATTATCCCCAATGATGATACATTTTTTCGTCTCTAAAAATAATAATTTAAATATTTTTCATCAAAATATTGTAAGTATCAGTTCTAAAATAACAGACATCGAAACATTTTTAGACACCTTACATTTTAAAATTGACGTTTAATGTTTCTCCGAAACCTTTCTAAAGTCAAATGAGATTAATACCATACTTTTAGAAGGATACGATCTTGCTTCGCATTATTCAAGGTGTCGTTATAAACAGGGTGGTGTTTGTATTTTTGTAAGAAAGTCTTTGCACTACATAACTATAGACTGGGTTCAAAATTATTCAGTGGAAAAACATATTGAATGTTGTGGTATCTCAATAGTTGAATTAAACCTCAACATAGTATGCATATACAGACCTCCAAAAAGTAAATTATGTATTATATGACAATCTGGATAAACTTCTCTTTAAACTGACTCGTAAAATAAGGAATGTCAGTAAAAAGCTGGTACTTGTAGGTGATTTTAATATTGATTTATTAGAGAACAATAATAATACTAAGCTATTTTTGAATACTTTGAGTACTTATAACATGAAATGCACTATCAAGGAACCTACTCGAATAACTGCACATTCTCGTACATGTCTAGACAACATAATTACTAATGCTGTGAAAACTAAATCCAGTGTATTGCATGTGGGCCTATCAGACCACTCTGGTCAATTGATAAAACTGACGTGCAGTGCTGGATTCATAATGAATTACTGGTTTGAATACAAAAAGATAATAGACGTTAATCTTGATATTTTCACCAAGTATATTTCTCAAATTAGCTTTAGTGAAGTCTATGAGAAAGATGACATGAATCAATCATATAATAAATTTCTAGAAATATTTCTGCTGATTCATGATCTTTGCTTCCCTGTAAATAAGGTTTAAGTTACTTTTAAGAGGAAACCAATCTGGAAATCTAAGGGGATAGCTATTTCCTGCCAGAAAAAACGATCGTATATCTACAATTACAAAAAAGTAAATCTACTGAAAAGTTAAATTACTACAAATCTTATAAACGTTCACTAAAATCATACGTCAGATGCTCCAAAAGATTGGCGAATATGAGATACATGAAAAGGAGCACTAATGTATCTAAAGCAACCTGGGGTATTATTAAAATGCACACTACGCCTTCAAACGACATTAAGCAGACTATAAATTCAATTCATAATAACACCAACCAATTTGACATTGCTAATTTTCTTAATAATCTCTATATAACTCAAAACATTGACATTCGTAATAATTCTAAATATAAACCTTCTTTCAAATCCATATGTAATAGCATATTTTTAACGCCAGTAGATGAGGAGGAAATTCTAAAAATAGTTAAAAAGTTTAAAAATAAAAAGAGCAGTGGAGTTGATGGTATTTCTATGCAAGTGATTAAAGCTTGTGTTATTATTATAGCTAAGCCACTTTCTTACTTGATAAACAAGATGTTTGAAACCAGTTGCTTTCCGGACAATCTAAAAGTAAGTCTGGTTAAGCCTCTGCACAAGAATGGTCCCAGAGATAATCCTAACAATTATAGACCTATTGCCTTACTACCGGTTTTTTCAAAAATATTTGAACATGCTATTTACAACAGATTAGTATTATTTCTCAATAAAAACGATATACTGAACTGTAATCAGTTTGGATTTCGAGAAGGTAAATCGACTTCCATGGCCGTTTATTCTTCTTTAGCTAAAGTGTGGGAATCGATTAATAAAAAAAAACAATGCACTGCCCTGCTCCTTGACATGACCAAGGCTTTTGATTGTGTAGTTCCCGCCATCTTACTCGATCAACTAGAGACCATGGGTATACGAGGAAGCGCAAATGAACTTCTGCACTCCTACTTTGAAAATTGACTTCAATCTACTGTACTCACACATTTTAATAAAAATAATAAGACCGTAGAAACTTTACGATCTAACTATGACAAAAATTTACTAGGTGTACCTCAAGGCAGCATACTGGGTCCGTTAATGTTCCTGATTTACATTAATGAAATGCCTAGCCTCATAAAACACCAATGTGTACTTTTCGCAGATGATGCAACAATTATCATCACTAACGATGGTCTTAGTATACCAGAATATAACATTGAAATTAACAATACACTTAGTCTGCTCGTGTCCTGGCTGGGTTCACTTAATCTTAAAACGAATCTCTCGAAAACCAAGTTGATTCAATTTACTAACTATAATGCCACACCGCCAGAGTTAGACGTCAAAGTCGAAGGTATGTGTATCAACAAAATACAAGTAGCCGATTTTCTAGGACTTTCACTAGATGAACACCTAAATTGGAAATCTCATGTAGAAAAAGTGAATAAAAAAATCTCTAGCCACTGCTATGCACTGTCAGTGTTGGTAGATGTATCCTCAGTGGATGTAGCCAGAACTGCCTATTTTGGTAACATTTATCCTCTTTTGACGTACGGCAT
Organism: Alsophila aescularia; assembly: GCA_946251855.1. Lineage (NCBI taxonomy): Eukaryota > Metazoa > Arthropoda > Insecta > Lepidoptera > Geometridae > Alsophila > Alsophila aescularia. The sequence goes on from OX276378.1 coordinate 48,862,453, forward strand.
CATATTTTGGGGAAATTCTGTGAATGTCAACAGTACTTTTGTTCTTCAGAAGCGAAGCCTCTGAATTATGTATAATATGAAAAACGATGAGTCCCTAAGAAATGTATTCAAAGAAAAAAGTATCCCACCCTCACAGGAATCTACATATTGGAGCTATGCATTTTTGTCAAAAGTAATGTCCACTTATTCATTAAGAAATCTGAGATGCGTGTAAGAAAAACTAATATGAGAAGACGCGATGACTTGTACCTGACAATAGTTAAAACTGAGATTTATGATAAAAGCGCTTTTGTTACAAGTATTCGTGTTTTCAATCATCTTCCAAAGCATATTCAGGAACTTCCTAAAAATAAATTTAAAATTATATTAAGAAAATGGCTGATAATTAATGTTTTTTATGAGCTCAAGGAATTTTTTGCAATGAAGACGTAACCACAAAATAAATAATAGTTTTAAATAACCATAACAAAATAATTTAATGCCTATGATAATTATAATCTATACTATAATATAATAGGATAGGGGTTAAAAGTTATTTAAAAGAACACATATTACGCTGAAACTACTGGTCAGTTTGATGTAACTTGGCACAGTCAAAGTACATATTATGTATTAAAATTATGGATTCTTTTTATCCCCAAAAAATATAGGGTTCCTGCGGGATAAGTATTCAAAGTTATGGTAATTTAAATGTAATATAAATAAAACATTAAAATGGTATCATAATTTTGACTCTCTCGCCACTATACTATCTGGTTTAGCGGGAATATTTCTGCCTGCCAACCCAGACGTGCGTGGATCGAAATCACGTACTTATTGAAATGTTTTGTTCCATATTTTTATGCATTTACATATTTTATGCGTTATAACTTGGCACAGTCAAAGTACATATTATGTATTAAAATTATGGATTCTTTTTATCCCCAAAAAATATTGGGTTCCTGCGGGATAGGTATTCAAAGTTATGGTAATTTAAATGTAATATAAACAAAAACATTAAAACGGTACAATAATTTCGAACCTCTCGCCACTATACTATCTGGTTTAGCGGGAGTATTTCTGCCTGCCAACCCAGACGTGCGTGGATCGATATTAAGTACTTATTGAAATGTTTTGTTCCGGATTTTTTTGTATTTACATATTTTATGCGTTACTTTTACAATTTCAATGCTTTTTTTTCTTGAATTAAACCGTCAAATTGTTACAACAAAATAGGTCACAATAATTCAAATTAAGATAATTTAGAAAAAACTCAAAAACAGAAAAGAATTCTGTCAATTTACTTGCGGCTTTTTTTATTGTTAACTAAACTGCTTACTGTGTTACATTTTTAACCCCCGAACAAAGAGACGGGTGTTATAAGTTTAGGGTGTGAATCACTGTGTGAGAGGGTGTGTGTGTCTGTTTGTGACATCCTCATAAAAAAGCTCCCAAACGAATGGACCGATTTTGATGCGGTTTTTTTGTTTGAAACCTACACACACACACCCAAAGTGAATGATCGAGATGGTTCTTAGCTTAGCTATATGGGGTGGGGGGGGGAGAAAAGGGGAGGGGGGGAGAAAGGGGGAGGGGGCGAGACAAGGGGAGGGGGCGAGAAAAGGCGGGGGGCGCGAGAAAAGGGGGTGAGAATCGTAGCGTCCAAACGAATGGTCCGATTTAGCTGCGAGTTTTTTATATCTGAAAGCTGAGGTAAACGAGATGGTTCATAACTATAATGGGAGGGAGGAGGGGGGGATGGGGATGGGGGTTAGGATCGTTGATCTCCAACAAATGGACCGATTTTGATTCTGTTTTTTTATGTTTGAAACTGATGTGATCGAGATGGTTCTTAACTATATGGGGGGGGAGAAAGGGAGGGGGAGTTTAGAGAAAGGGAGGGGGAGTTTCGAGAAGGGGGGGAGTTTCGAGAAAAGGGGGTTAGAATCGTACCTTTCAAACGAATCGACCAATTTAGCTGCGATTTTTTATGTTTCAAAGCTGAGGTAAACAAGTTTGTCTTAGCTATAATAAGGGGGGAGGGGGGGGGGAATATGGCGAAGTTCATAGCTCCCAAATGAATGGACCAAATTTGATGCAGTTTTTTATGTTATAAAAAGGATGTGATCGAGATGGTTTATCATGTTCCTTTGCTATAAGGGAGGGGGGGGGGATGAGATGAAAAAAGGGGGGAGGAGGAGATGAAAAAAGGGGGGGTGGGAGGAGTTGAAAAAAGGGGGGGTGGGAGGAGTTGAAAAAAAGGAGGGGGTGAGAATCGTATCTTACAAACGAATGGACCAATTTAAATGCGGATTTTTATGTTTCAAAGCTGAGGTAAACAATATGGTTCTTAGCTATAATGGGGCTTTATGCTCGCTACGCTTCGCTCCCGCCTTCGTCTTCTAACCTATCACGACCATGTCGGATTGCCACTGAAGGTTGTTAACACAGGTAGGTAGGTACCTATATTGGTACTTTTGGTACTGGAATAATTCATAGGATCATTATATCCCAGAAAAACTACCACGCGAGCAACGCTGCGGGCACAGCTATAGGCAATAATAACGTAAAAGTCTGTACAAAGAAGATAATTTTAAAAAATTGGTCTGAGCTACTGAGCAAGAATAAAACATTTTTAAAATTTGTGTCTGTCTGTTTGTTTGTCTGTATGTTTGTTCGCGCATCACGTAAAAACTATTGGACCGATTGCGATGCAGTTTTCAGTGTTGGATAGCATAGGGTTTGACCAAGACCTAGCGAACTTGGTATCGTAATCCAATGATTAGATGCCGAGCAATCGATAAAAAACTTTTAAACGGCTGAAGGAATTTTGATCAAATGTTTATTGTAGGTCTTGGAATAGCACATAGAGTACTTTTAACCTAGAGAAATGACCACGCGAGCGAAGCTGCGGGCACAGCTAGTGACTAATAAATTGAAATTATTGTTGATGTTATAATAGTGGTAATTTAATTTATTAATTTTGATGTATAAATACTAACACAATTTGTTAACACCATTTGGCAACGCCCATAATAGGTATGGTATAATGTACTTTACCTTGCATGTTTTTTTTTTTACCGTGATCTGTCCTCGATGTACATTAAGCTTACTAAATAAATATGAAATATGAACATCAGCAGAAACGCCAGAGGGCAAATGCTTGTTAACCTTTCTGGAGAGGGAGGAGCTCTTTTTAATGAATTCTTTCTTTAAGAAGCAGCCCCAGAGAAAGTGGACATGGCAAAGCCCGGATGGCGTGACAAAAAATGAGATCAACTTTATCATGACGGACAAAAAGCATATATTCATAGATGTATCTGTGATCAACAGGTTCAATACCGGAAGTGATCACCGAATGGTCCGAGGCACTCTGAGTATCGACTTTAAGCTTGAGCGAATCCGTATGATAAAGTCCACACTCCGACCGAATCAGCTGCAAACCATAGTTGGGTTCTAAAAATTCTAAGGAAATCTGGAGAAACGATTCGTTGCCCTGGAAACCACAAATGACGTTAACGAGAGACTTAACAAGGTGGTGAGAATTCTCACGGAAGAGGGCCGTAAATTCTGTACCTAGTCTGCAGCGTAAGGGCTAGAAATCCAAGCTCTCAGACGAGACTCTCTGGTTAATGGCACAAAAACAGGAAAATGCTAAGGCCTCTTTAGCAGAGCAGATGACTCTGAACAATAAAATCACGAAAATGACGCGACGTGACGTGCTTCAATACCCGCCTAATACAAAAGGCAATTCAGAACCGAGGATCCAAGGTTTTCATCTAGCAACTTGGGAGGAGTCATCTGACAAAGCTAACAACAGCTGATGGCAAAACCGCTTTGTCAAAACCTGATATTCTCGCTGAGATCGAGGATTTCTATGGCCGATTATATGTTTCACATGCTCCTCGACCGGAAATCCCTAGTGAGGATTCAAGAGCCACACTGATCCGCCAATACACCGATGAGCTGCCATGTCAGCCTGGACGAGTCAGAGATGGCCTTGAGACAACTGAAAAATGGAAAATCCCCTGGTGAGGACGGTATTACCTCTGAGCTATTAAAGGCAGGAGGTACTCATTTCCTCAGAGAGCTACAGGCTTTGTTTAATTCCGTCACCAACTGTGGGAAAACTCCAGAGGCATAGAACAGGAGTGTGGTGGTACTATTCTTCAAGAAAGGGCATAAAAACTTGCTCAAGAATTATAGGCCCATCTCACTCCTGAGTCACGTCTATAATTTGTTCTTAAGGGTCATCACCAATCGTCTCGTGTTTTGACGAATTTCAGCCTCCCGAGCAGGCCTGGTTTCGCGGAGGATATGGCACCATAGACCACATTCACACAGTGCGCCAGATTATCCAGAAGTCAGAAGAGTTTTTTCCCATTTTTCTTCCGTTAGGCCGCTGTGTTTGGCTTTTGTGGACTACGAGAAGGCCTTTCACTCCATCGAAAACTGGGGCCTGATTCCGTAAAGTTAAAGTGCGGTTCGGTTAATGCCACTTGGACCATTCATTGCCACCGATCACTCGTTTCGAATTCACTAAGCTCAGTGAGCATGTCAAATGACGTCGTCAAGGCGATGTGCACTTCACTTTAACTCAACCGCACTGAAACAGTATTTTACTAGGAAATACAAAACCGGTAATTCAAAATCGGAATTCACAAGGAATTCAGTAGCAATGAGTTTTCGTCAACCGAAGAGCACCCGGTGCGTTCATTGCATTTACTATCTAGCAGTGTTTAGTTAGTGAAGATCATTGATAATGCATAGTTACTGTGAAACTTATAGTTCTAACACCTACTTATGTACACTTTGTTTCATGTTTTATCGTGCCATGAAATTGTGTTGTTTTTGTGAAAGGTAGGTTAAATGACATGTATGTATGTGGTATTTCATAGAACCTGCCTGACTATTTCATAGCTAGAGTAGGATTTTAACCCTAAAATAGAAAAATACCTACTGGTTTTAAAAACAAGTAGTTTTCTTACAAAGCCTAATTATGTGAAGTTCTACTAACAACGAGGGGTCAATGCAAATATAAGCAAAACGAAATCAAGTGTAAGTATTAAATATCATGTAATAATGTTATAATTTTCACATATATTGAGATTTACACTATCCTATGAACTGGGAAAGTGGACATCTATATATTCTTATGAACTGCAAGTTCTGAGTGCATCCACCTGAAACAAATGTATCATATTATTAGTATAATCAAGTAGATTCAACATTTAATATAGTTAGGTAATTGTCTCTCAAGTCCTAGGCTATAATTATCAACTGTCGAGCTCCCATTTCTCTCCAAGACTTGAGATTTGTGAATCTACAACGATACATAAGACTTATAAAGATACAATACACTTCTATATAGGTACAAAGCAATAGATTTCATCTAGAAATACATTTCTAAATCGCAAATATATTTCTTTCTTCGTTTTTTTGGCGTTTTAATTATTTATGGATTTAATTGTTTTGCACAAAAGTAGTGTACAAGGAATGACATGTTTCATTCAAAGCATTTTTACTCGACGGCAAAGATTATTTTCAGTTGAAGTTTAACTTTACCCGAGACGCACTATAGTCACTATACCTTTATGATAGGAACATGGTATTTTTAAATATGCAGTCGTAATAATTATTTGAAGTAGGTAAGTAGGAACATTATTGCTGAGAAATAATATCAATGTTTAGATTTTCTTTCAGAGACGTACAATCTACAACAAGGTTCTTGGCCTATTATTAGATCACTACAAAACTTACGATGCTAATTAACTTTTAATTTTATTATACTTAATATCTACACGGGAACAAAATTTTAGATAGATTAAAAGCGATAGAGAAAAAACAGAAAATAAATTCAGACGATGATTGTTGAAGGGCGATTGCCGCCATTGGTTGGCTGGCGCGCCACCCACAGATAATCACTAGAACATAAAACCCGGCAAAATTTGAAAAGTCCTTTTTCTGCTAGAAGTATTTGTAGGCTAGGTTTAGCTTAATTCTGCCGCATAGTTACCGGTTTCCCGGTATTAGTGTTGATTGCGGGTGCTTGTCGGGTGCGCGTTAACTGTCTATTGAATTCCAAGACCTTCACGACCTTCAAGCGCACCCGCAATGGGCTTGAGTGGAGACCACATGTAGGCAAACGTAGTGTAGGACGCCCTCCGGCCAGATGGAGTGACGATTTACGCAAAGTAGCTGGCAGCAATTACATGAGAAGAGCCGAAGATCGGGCTCAGTGGCGCGCATTAGGAGAGGCCTACGTCCAGCAGTGGACGAATGCAGGCTGTTGATGATGACTACGTAAGAGCTACGAGTTATTTTGCTTTCGAGAAGGCTTTAGTAATAAAGGAATAACTTCCTCACATTTCAAGATATTTAAATATTTTTTCGCCGTGTTTTGTTGCAAGCTTAGTTTGATTTTTATAAGCATACAAGCACAAATAAAAAAAAATATATAACCCCCGACTTCCCACCCCCCATTATACGAGAGCCCCCCATTGAGAGCTACGATCGTCACCCCCATTCCCCCCCCCCCCCTCCCCCATTATAGTTAAGAACAATCTTGTTTATCTCAGCTTTGAAACATAAAAAACCGTAACTAATTTGGTCCATTCGTTTGAGATACGATTCTCACCCCCATTTTCTCAACTCCCCCTTCCCCTTCCATATAGCTAGATTGAATCTTTTTCTGAGACTGTCATTTTATTGGGTAGCCACATTATATTACTAGTACCGTAGATTAAATAAATGTCCATACAATAAAACTTGAATAAATCGAAAATAAATGAACCAACAGAGATTTTGTGGTTGCCAATTTTCTCTTGGCAACCACAGAGGTCTGATGCAATCAGGCTTTTTCTATTTGGCAACCGTAGAGGTTTGGTGCATTCTAGCGTAAAATTTTAGGTGAAGCACGGAGCGATGGAAACCGCACATAACTCAGAAAAGTCATTGGTGCGAAGCCTAGGTTTTGAACCCGGTATCATTGGATTCTAAATTGCACTATAGAACCATTAGGCCACCATGGTAAATCTTAATTGTGAGATAATTATATTCACCGGAACCATCTCCATGCAAGTTAAACTTGTACTTGTCTGTTTTTTAAAATAAGCACAGAAATCCCATTAGATAATATTATATTACAATAATAATACTAAATACATCATACTTCAATTTCATTAAATTAGATACATATCAGAGATGACAAGGAAAACTACTAAAACTTACTAACATACAAAAACAGATGCAAGATCATCATAATCATAAGTTCTTTTTAAAAACAAATCAACTAGTGAAACTCCAGCAATACTGTAAAGGCCAGTATTTATAGGCAATGCACTTAAATTAACTGTAGTACTGTTTCCTGGCTCTAAGGGGCCTAATTTCCTGTTTGAAATGCCACACCAAAGTAGACTAGCATCATGCAGTGACCGCAGCTTTAGGATTAAGTCCAGTGTTCTTTCACTGGCATTTACTATTTTACATATAAAATTGAATGGCTCATCTACTGGCACCTTGCTTGGTAGCTTTTCAAATGTAACTCTTATGTCTCCATAGTCAGGAGTCTTTCTCTGTAGCTGACTAGTCTGCAATCGGCCCTTCTCTCCCAAGTTTGACCTCCATACAATATCCAACTTGCCAATATTCTTAGCAGCACCTAATAGTTTTATTTCTTTCGAAATGTGCTCTTTAGGACTAAGACAATACAAATATTGGCAACTCTCCTGTGATTGAAGTAAAGTCACATCTCCAAACACTGAAACATCATTGTCAATTTCATTCAATGACTTTACGTTGAATTGCTGAGAGCTCTCAAGAGAAACTTGCTCAAGTATTATAGGACCGGATGTTATGTTTTGAACTTGTGCCTCAAGATAGACATCATCAGACTCCGCATTGTAAAACTTAGTCTTGACATCCAATGGCTTCATCACCTCAAACTTGAAGAACTTTCTGAATGAGGCCAATGTATTGTAGTTTGACATGTAAGTGACTTCACAAACTAGAATATGTGTACCGAGATCCTTCACTTCATGATGAATAACATCACTCAATGTTTCATCTACATCAAGCATGGTGGGGTTTTGACTTTGCTGAGTTGTCAGTACTATCCTTTGAGAATTTGTTTGCAAATCTGCCTTGATAGAGACACTTTGAACAGGATTGTTTGTCTCATTGTGTACACAGACATAACAAGAGAATGTTTCACCCAAATAGATATTTCCGAAACTTTGTGGCAATAGTAGAAATTGGCCAGCGGCGAGAGTCTCCATCTGAGTAACAGACGTAGCATCATCTTTCAAGTAATTGTTGAGTATATTGCCTGGCAAGTCTTTTGAATCACAGGTTACGATTCTTGGACTTATAAGAGCTGGTTTAGTGAGTCTCATCACCTTTAATGCGACCAGGTGCTCCACGACTTCTTTGTTATCCATGTTTTATTGATTACAGTAAAAGATTTGAGAAAATCTCAGCACCCCTAATAATATTGCCTTTGATGTTCGAAAAGTTCATGAGCGCACTACTTTGCAAAGACTCTACCACAGACTAGGTAGAGATACTACGTATGACTCTACTTTGATAGCACAATAACACATGAGTAATAATTATTGATTTTAGACTAGGCAATACACCCACAAACTAAATAGGATATACAGAATACAAACATACAGTAACAAACATGCAGTGATAAATTTCATACAGTGTGACCAGATTCAAATGTCAATCCTGCTAGCCTGAATGACAAAAACTGCTAAAACATGCTAGACATTCTTCAAATAATGCTAAATTACTGCTTTCACAGATATTGCTTAAACATTAGAAAATATGGACAAAATGCCAATTTGTACGATTAGAATGTCATTTTTATTAGGGTTCCGTACCCAAATAGTGTCAACGGTCAACTATAATATTACGCTTTACGTTTACGCTGTCTGTCTGTTTGTCCGTCCTACCGTTTAACGACTGTATCTTTTGAACCGATACTGTATCTTTGGAGAGCAATAGTATCCGAATGGTATCATGTTGTGCTATACAATCTGACGGATTATGGCCCATTCACTCTCTCTCTGAGAGAAGGCCCGTGTCCCAGCAGCGGGAACTGATAACGATGATCTTTTGAACTGTATATTAAAATGTTTATAGAATATGACTGTAATGTTATGGCGGATTAATTAAGAAATAACAATAATAAAAAAGGGGGATCCCTATACAACAAAAGTACTTATTACGTATTTTGTCTTTACTCTAAGCGGTGATATGTATAAGCGTAAGAGGCAAACTTGGCATGATTACACACTCTAAAGTAAAATTATAATAAGAAAAATAAAAGTGGTGTGGTAAGGAACCCTTAGCGCGCGGCCCAACTCGCACTTGGCCAGTTCATTCCTATTTACAACACAATTCACTCGTCACTATCACTGTCCTTAGCAAATCCTTTGTATAATGATGATGAGTTAAGAGATAATTTTAACATATTTTTGTCGGCTCGAAATTCACACACCCATTTTCTCATATATTTCCTTTTTGCGTTTTTGGAATGCAAAATTCCAGAATCGTCATGTTTATTTTTGAACCTATTTCTAAGCCGGATTTTTATATTGTTAATCAGTGAAATGATTCGTTCAAAATAAGTGTGTGGCATTAGTAAAATCATAATAGCCCACGCAAGATTCACAATGTTGGGTTTACCAATACCAATACCATTACCATTACCATTATTATTTATATTTACCACCATTACCATTTCAATTAAATAAAATTCATCGTTTCAATTTGTCTTCAGAAATTTTCGGTATCTGTTAGTTTGGCATCAGAGCTGCTTCCAGAAGCCAATAAACTCAAATATAGAGGCATGGAGGAGTGTGCACTTTTGGGGCATTTTGAAATGCGTTCAATAAATCCTGCCAGATTATTGCTATTATTGGATGCATTATTGGATGCTGCTAAATAATGCTAGACTTCAATAAAATGCTAAAAATCCTGCTAAGAGCTAAAATGAGAGTCTAATCCTGCTAAAATCGCAGGAACCTTCTAAATATGGTCACACTGATTTCATATCACAAACTAGCCGAGATGATGAGATGGCGTTGTGGGCAGTTTCGAAATGTACATTTTGGATTGTCGTTTGAATCTATGTATGTACATAGGGGAGGGAAGGGGGTGAGAGAGGGAGGGGGATAACCCTCCCCCTGAAAAGAGGGGGAGGCGGAAACCAAAAAAATAATTGAGGTTAAATATGAAAAACCGCACGAAATGAATCATTTTGTGTCTGTGCTTTCGCTTGACCCTTGCTTACCACACTACTGCCTGGGGCCCGACCACATAACTTAGCTTCAATCGGATTGTCAGTATCGATATCACTAATACCTTGCGATAGAGTCGATTATGCTATGAAAAAAGTGACAATGTGATTGTAACCTAGTTCTGTAATCGGGCTGCAGGGGCCCGACCACATAACTTAGCTTCAATCGGATTGTCAGTATCGATATCACTAATGCCTTGCGAAAGAGTCGAAAATGCTATGAAAAAAGTGATAATCCGATTGTAACCAAGTACTGTAATGGGGCCGCAGGAGCCCGCAGTGCGATTACGAAATGTTGATCATATCGGTTTCAAGCCGTCAAATTCATTAGTGCATTGCGATAGAGTCGATTTTGCAATGAAAAAAGTGACAATCTGATTAAAGCCAAGTTCTGTGGTCGGGCCCCTGCAGTGCGATTACGTAATATTGATCATGACGGTTTCAAGCCGTAAAATTTAATAATGCTTTGCGATAGAGTCGATTTTTCTATGAAAAAAGTGTCAATCTGATTGAAGCCAAGTTCTGTGGTCGGTGGCCCAATTACAGAACTTGGTTACAATCGGATTATCACTTTTTTCATAGCAATTTCGACTCTATCGCAAGGCATTAGTGGTTGCGATATTGAGAATTCGATTGAATCCAAGTTATGTGGTCGGGCCGCCGAACTTGGTTACAATCGGATTATCACTTTGTTCATAGCAATTTTGACTCTATCGCAAGGCATTAGTGATATCGATACTGACAATCCGATTGAAGCTAAGTTATGTGGTCGGGCACCAGCAGCCCGATTACATAACTTGTGGCAGACCCAGTGATTCGAGCGTTACTTACCTCACAATCACATACATCACTGTAGGTGATCTGTATAGGTCTTAGAGACTGCGGCCCCGTGCCCATTCTTATTTGATTCGAGTTCACACTTACGGCTTGAAAGTTGAACCTTGCGGCCCATAAATTGGCCCTTGGAGGCTCATTAATTGAGCCTTACGGCACAAAGCTCGGGCCTTTACGAGTCGTTTCTTGAGCCTTACGGCTCATTGCTTGGGCCTTAAGGCCAGGCTCCAAGGTTACATTTTACCACTCCGCACTCCCCTGCCACCTAACCTACACTCTGCCACCCACTACCCGCAATAAGCACTGAAGTGCCTGCGTAACAAGGTTGAATATCGCGAGCGCTGTTTGAACACACAATTTAGCTCGGAACTAAATGACGTATGTCTCAAATGTTATTTATTTTATTGGCAGGCTAATAATATAGTTAGGTAAATTTTGTCTTAGCCTTAGATAATAAACTACATTTTCTTGCTGTGAGATTTATTTTAGAGATAAAACTTAACCCGTTGAGTAGAAAAATGTAAACATTACCGAAAATAACGTAATTTTTGATAAGAAAATGTATCGAATGAAATTTTGTTAATCGTGTTTTTGTCTTCGTCTTAGAGAGATAAAGATCTTAATAACATATATGTTAAGTTTCACATTTATCAGGTTTGTGGTTGACCCAGCATATTTATGCAAAAAACCCTTAAAAAGCAGAGCCTGGTCTTAAAGGTTTTTTCTCGAACCTTACGGCTCACTACTTGGGCGTTTACGCATCCTTTTTGTGCCTTTCGGCTCATTGGTCGAGCCTTTTACGGTCCGTTTTTTTTTCTTATACAATAATTTACGACCGGATATGGTTTTGGGTCTTTTGCTCATTACCTGTGTTTGTCGTGTTGGTTGAACTACGAACTAACGGTTGCGTTCTATTACGCAGATGGCGACATTATCTGCATCCAAAACTCTTCGCGAACTGTATGACGAGCCGTCCGAAGACGAAGTCTTGGCCAGGCTAAAAATAGCTGGTGCAAGTTTTCTTCTCGAGGGCTGGGAAGAATGGAAGGTTCGCGAAGACGTCTCCGTGGTTCCAGATTCAACACTACTTATAAAGTTGCGGTTTTGTTTACCAGCTGTTGACATCGCAAGAGCTTTTGATCCAGGAGCAACATGCCTGATGGAAAGACCTTATCGAGACATGAAGGTGAAAATGCTTTCCTTGCCCTTCTGCCGCGGACTCATCTAAGGCCCACCTTGGTTAGCGATGCAGATTAGAGGATCACCGCTTCACTGTGAACTGGTCACGCAAGCTACTATGAGTATTAAAGATAATCTCTCAACGAGAAAAGAAGCTTCACGAGTCCTTGGGGGACAAGCTTCAGGTTCAGAAACAGAAGGGTTTATTGTTTTTTTTTTTAATTTTCAAATTGAATCAGTACGGAGTTAATGGGAAAGCTCTCGATGTTTTATCCTCGTATCTTAGCAATAGAATCCAAAAAGTAGATGTAAATGGTGCGAGGTCATCAGGATCTCTCATTACAATGGGAGTCCCACAGGGTTCAATAATGGGCCATTCTTGTTCTTGGTTTACATTAACGATCTTCCCTTTTTCATAAAGAACTTATGTGATATTGTTTTGTTTGCAGATGATACTTCTCTAATTTTTAAGATTGACAGAACCTTGAATAATTTTGACGACGTTAACAAGGCAATCGCGCTAGTTCTTAGTTGGTTTACAACTAACAATTTAATGTTAAATCCTAAGAAAACTAAATCTATCAAATGTTCACTACCCAATGTCAGAGGGGTTCCTACGAATTCAAGTATTTCAATAAATAGTGAGCCTGTAGACCTTGTGAAGTCAACCACATTTTTGGGTATTACTGTAGATTCAAAATTACAGTGGGGTCCTCACATATCGTTGTTAGCTGGTAGATTGAGCTCTGCAGCCTATGCAGTACGTAAAATTAGACAGTTTACCGATATAGCTACTGCAAGATTAGTATATTTTAGTTACTTTCACAGTATTATGTCATATGGCATTTTGCTGTGGGGTAAGGCCGCGGAAATTCAATCAATATTTGTGCTACAGAAGAGAGCAATTCGTTCCATTTACAATATGAAATCCCGAGATTCTCTTAGGGAACGTTTTAAAGAGATCAATATTCTTACAGTGGCTTGTCAATATATATATGAAAATATAATTTATGTTCGGAAGAATATCAATACCTTTGTTAAAAATAGGGATGTTCATAATTTTAATACTAGAAATAAAAATATACTAAAAGTGTCTGGATTTCGGTTAAAGAAAGTTAGTGTTTCATATATGGGGTATACGATTGTATACGATTTTTTAATAAGTTTACTGACGGCATTGATCAATTACCAATGCATAGGTTTAAAACTTTTGTTAAAGTAAATCTCATAAAGAAAGCGTATTACAATGTAAATGATTATATTAATGACAGAAATGCATGGCCTGATGTCTTCAAGCTCCATGATAATAATAGGTGATAGCTTCGATGTTAACGTTAATTAAATGAAATGATCAAATTACTTTGTGACATGTCTCAAACAAACCATGAGAGCACGTTGTTTTATGCAACATAATTATCGAGTTAAAAGTTTTTACCTTATTTTTTCCAGTATGATTGTTTAATGTTTGTGGGATATCTCATTGTCACTTTTTCCTTTTATATTTGTAGTTTACATGTTTTGTTATAATTGTGACATTTGAAAAAAATATAAAGAATGAACAAATATGGAAAAAATACATCCCCGTAGAGTTTCTTGGAGCTCTCTTCTCTAACGGGCGTATTTCCGAAGCACCGGTAGAGTCAGAAGGGTATTTCCTTTTCCAGTGTGAGATTTAACTCTGTTGGCACATGAAAGGGAAATTTCCTTTTCAAACTCAAAGAATACTTAGTTTATCTAAATTTGGATTGATTTGATCTTTTTATAATATTTTATGTATATCTCTTTGTTCAGATGTTAATTTTGACTTGTAAAAGTACTATTATTTTTGCCTATTTACAATAAAATACTTTGACTTTGGCTTTGGACTTGTTCCTTCCCGTACACGTATTTCAAGTGCTGGTCGTCTCGAGGCGTTAGAGCATGAATCGAAGGTTATAAGGTCACTACTAAAGAAATTCTTAATAGAATGGATGAAAAAGAATAAGACTCAAGTTTGGATGAAGTAGAAGAAGAGAGAAGGAGTGATCAAGAGAATGTTGAACCCTTTGCTACACAATGGAGACTCTCAATGGAACAGCAGGAGGAATTGGGACAAAAAGAACGTCTAATTGTTTTTTTCCAAAATCAATGGAACTGGAACCCTCTGTTCCGGAACCTGATCCAAATATTAAAGCTCAGGGCCTAGCGTGTTAATGTGTGGGTCAAGAAACATGGAATATAATTCGGTACTCTGATAAAGCTACTTGCAGAGCTTGTCTTTGGAGCTTTAGCTGTCAACCCTCAAGTAAAGCATCTATCTTCCTCTAGTCTTTTGACAGATTTTTTAGCAAAATCTGAAGGTTCCTATGGCACAATAACCCATGAATTGCTTCTACAACGTGCAGCCTTTATAAAATCAATTAATAAAGTAATCGAACTCTGTCCTTCGGCATTGAGTGCAATTAACACTGAGCTGACAAGTCCCGAGGGTGACTTTCGTCTAATCTTCGACAATTTGCTGCAGTATGTTTACGGAAAGAGAGCTGAAGTAATCGATAAAAGACGTAAAGCGCTGGCGCCACTTAATGACAACGTAGCTTCATAGATATGGAAAAAATCTCTTTCGGATAAATATCTATTTGACGAAAAGAAGCTAGAAGATCTTTCGAAAGTACTTTCATCGAATTTCAGAGCCTTCCAGTCCAAAAAGTATTACAAAAGGAAATACAACTCTAGCAGGCAGGTGAAAACATCCACATCACCTCATAAGAAGGCGAAATTCCAAAATAAGAAGAAAGAAAGTCAACCATCAGCTTCTTCACAAGTTCGGTAAGCTTGGTCTTATGATCGTAAGTATTTTTCTTCTTGAAAAAGCTCTCAGAAGTCCCCGCACCCTAACGTGGGTCGTCGTGTTTGACTATCTCAAAGATTATGTCAGAGTGTGTCAAGCAGCAGCTGCCCCCAAATTTAATGTATGGTATAGCATGATAACAGGCTATACCATTCCAATAAAAAAAAATAAAAAAAATGTTCCAGAATGGAAACTCCCAGCCCTCAGAAGTTTTTAGAGATTTAAGGAATGTTAAACTCCGGAGTCATAAGGAGAGTCCCTCGATCACTAGTCTCCGGTCTAGTTTCGAGCATGTTTTTAGTTCCCAAGGGAGACGGCTCCAATCGCTCGATATTCTACTTAAGAAAGGTAAACAATTTCTTGAATCCCAAGAAATTTCACTTAGTGAGCCAGTTCACTATTCCGGAGTTCTTGCAAAAGAACGATTTCATGGTCAAACTCGATCTATCTCAAGCTTACTTCCACGTCCCAGTAAAAGCTTCATCAGCGCTTTCTAGCACTTTACTACCAAAACGAGCTTTACTGCATGATCTGTTTACCTTTTGGCCTTTCCACCGCTCCAATTGCCTTTGTCAAAATTTCAAACTGGATAGCAAGTCAACTTCGTATGAAAAATATCAGGGTCATCGTCTACTTAGACGACTTTCTTCTAGTGGACCAAGATGCTCAGCGTTTAAAAAAAGACACGAATCACACTGTGGAACTTCTGGCGAGCCTAGGTTGGAAGATCAACTTCAACAAGTCAATACTAGAGCCTACTCAAGACATAGAATTCCTCGGAGTAGGATGGGATACACGATTGGACAAAAAATATGATCCTCGAAAGAAAATAAACTCTTTAAAAAAGGAGGTCTCAGGACTTATTATTTCAAAAATGTGGAGTTAGCATCGAGCGAAATCAATTCTTGGAAGCTTAAACTGTGTAGCATTTGCGATTCCTCTCGACTGATTGCACTGTCGTTAACTTCAGATTGCCAGCAAAGTTCTTCCAGAGCACTTGCCCAAGACAAAGTTACAAGTCCCTGTGAGACCGATCCAAGAGCTCAAGTGGTGGTTGAAAAACTTGCAGAAATCGGAGCTATTCTTTCCACCCCTGGAAGTTTTCCTCTCTACGGACGCTTCAGATACGGGGTGGGGGAGCGCATATATCCAACTAGACGATTTTCAATATATGGACAAATCAACAAACTTCGTGGCACATCAACCGAAAGGAATTGTACGCGGTATGCGAGACAATAAGCTTATTCAAACAAACCCTAAGGAACAGAACTGTTTTGATTCAGTCCGACAATCTGTTATTGCGTACGTGAGGAATCAGGGCGGAACGAAGTCTCAAGCGCTACTGTCGATGGTGGAAGATTTGCTTCTGCTAACAGAACGCAATCGCATTTGGATTCTGATAAGGTACATTCCCGGAATATGCAACAATATTGCGGACCACCTATCCCGTCAGAAAGCAATTCCCGATTGGCACCTGACCGAAGTAGCCACTCAAGAGATCTTTTTAAGATGGGGTCGCCCGTCAGTGGACTTATTCGCTACCAGAATATACAGAGTGGTTCCTCGTTATGTCAGCCAGTTTGTTGAGGACCAAGAGGCTTTATTCATAGACGCATTCAGTCACCCGTGGGGTTTCGAAAGAGCCTGGATATTTCCTCCACCTGCATTGATGCCCAGGGTTTTAAGTTAGCTGAACACAGCGAGGGGAATTTACTTTGTGATCGCACCAAATTGGCCTCAAGCGTTTTGGTCCCCCAACCTCCACAGGAGGGCTCTGGAACCAGTTCTTCCAATTCAAGACCTGAACCTGAACCTTATTGACATGGCGACAGGTCTTCTTTCCTCAAGCGCACCAACTTTGTTTGCAGGCTTGGAAAATACAGAATGGTCTCGGTTTATTCACAACTGGAATCCAAGGGATATAGAGCTGTTTCAAAGTTTTTGGAGGCCGCGAACTTTAAAACATAATCCGTGGCGTGGAAGAGATGGATAGAATGGGCCAGCAGGGAGTCGGCCCCTATTAACTCGCCTAATCCTGAAAAAGTTGCTTTACACACTCACAAAAAAAAAACACCACGATCCTAGTGAACAAATCTGTTGACTTTTTTTGCTGATCCCGTTTGAGCTGACCTTATTAATAGTCATCCAGTAGTCAAACATATGCTTAAAGCGATCAGTGTAGTAGATGTCAAAGTTCGAAAATCTTTTATTTGGGACATTTCAAACTTGACGAATTGGCTGAAATCGCATCTACTAGATACGGATAGCGTTTTCCAGGTCTCTAGACACTTGGCAGTTCTGTTACTCTTAGCCTCTGGTAGGCGTATACATGACCTTACATTACTATCAATTAATAAATCTCATTTTCAAGAACGTGTGTCTTACGTAGTTCTTTGGCTTAGGTTCGGTTCAAAAAGCGACTCAAGCTCTCACAGGCAGTCTGGATGGAAAATATCCAAAAATTATGATCAAAGCGTAGATATAGTGTATTGGCTTAAGGTCTTTATAACTCTATCTGAGAAGAGAAGAAGAGCAGTCCACAACCTGGACTCCCTTTTTATTTCCACGAGAGGCAAAGTACGTGCGGCTTCAAGAGCTGTTATTGCAGGATGGGTTAAATCTGCTCTCAATGAGATTGACGTAGATACAAGCCCTGCTCTGTAGTGGGTTCATCTCGCTTTAATCTTGAAATGCTTTTAGATGATATTCTAAGGAAAGGCAATTGGAAAAATAGGCATAATTTCTTAAAATATTACTGTAGAGCGAGAGACTACGAATCCTATCACACTATCTAATTGTTTTGATGTGATTTGATTAAATTAATAATAACTTATAATAATAAGTACTTACTAATGTGATTTGACTGATATCTTACTATCTAATTATTTCGATTTAAGAACGCAAAGGTTGTGATTAAACTAAGTATTTTTTTTGTTCGTATTTCTTTATTTGTTTTTGTTTCAAATAAAACTGGTTTCTTTGTTGATTATTCATGAATGGGCTACTTTGATTTACTTACCTTAATGTCACAGTACGCCTCTAAGCGCCGGCAGATTATAAACACTTCTCGTAAGGGTCAAGCGAAAGCACAGACACAAAATATTGATGTTTTCCGGCGCGAGCGGGCGGCGCGGCGGAGGAGTTGGAGCAGGATGGCTCTGTGTTCCCCCCGTGGGTTCCCGCCTTGTCGTGGCGGGGAGGCTCTAGTAACCGTGGTTGGCGACTCCACGGTGAAGCTAAGAGGAACCCGGGGCCACTCTGGCAGGGTGCTGCTGGCCGGCCCAAGGAGGGGCCGCTTCACTGGGTTTTCCTCCACAAGCCCACGCTGAAGTGGCCACAGTAGGTTGCGGTGCTGTATGGTGTTTGCAGCATCGCAACTGAGGTGGGGCCCGGGTGCTCGGCATTGGCTCGAGTAGGGGGGCCCGGGCACTTTGGTGCAGGCTCGAGGAGGTGGGGCCCGGGCGCTTGGCGCAGGCTCGAGGTGGGCTTGGGTGCTCGGCATCGGTTCGAAGAGGTGGGGCCCGGGCACCTTGAAGCAGGCTCGAGGAGGTGGGGCCCGGGCGCTCGGCGCAGGCTCGAAGAGGTGGGGCTTGGGTGCTCGGCACCGGCTCGAGGAGGGGGGCCCGGGCACCTTGGTGCAGGCTCGAGGAGGTGGGGCCCGGGCGCTCGGCGCAGGCTCGAGGAGGTGGGGCTTGGGTGCTCGGCACCGGCTCGAGGAGGTGGGGCCCGGGCGCTCGGCGCAGGCTCGAGGTGGTGGGGCTTGGGTGCTCGGCACCGGCTCGAGAAGGGGGGGCCCGGGCACTTGAAGGAGGGATTCATTCCCTTCTGACCCCCTGAGGCCTAGGTGGTGGACACGGGGATGTTTGCCCCAGCATAAGGCCTCGAGGTGGCGCGCACGGTGTTCTGTGCGCCCCTTAATGGCGTTCATGGGATGGGGAATGGCTCAGCTCCATCCCAACCAGGAGGTCCTCAATAGAACCAGCGCCGTCGGGGCCGCGGACGAGTGCGAAAGCGTACCCGTAGCCCAAGGCGTCGTGAGGAACACCGTGGGGTTTTAGTCGGTAAGAGTCCGACATAACCACCTTGCTGCCCCCGCAGCTCGGTGGTATCCATGAGGATTTCCCCACGTAAAAAAAATAATAAAAAAAAGGATGGCTCTGTGTAGCCTCCACGCGCCGAATGGGAGCAGTGGCCCACTTCCATAACTTGGCTACAATCGGATTATCACTTTTTTCATAGCAAATTCGACTCTATCGCAAGGCATTAGTGGCTGCGATACTGAGAATTCGATTGAAGCCAAGTTATGGAATCGGGCTGCAGAGCAGCACGTCTGGAGTAGTGTGGTAAGCAAGGGTTAATCTCGTAAGGGTCAAGCTTCGGCAAGACCCAAAATAAATGTTTTTATCCCTTCGGGGGAAAAACATCAATATTAATGTAGGGATAATTTCTCGTCACTACGTGCAGCGAACCAATTATCGGAGGCGTTTTGTTATAACAAGTATATTTAGCAAAACATTAATAATTTAATGCATTTTTTCTTTGTATAATTTCAGTTCGTATGTAATCATTATACACTGCTAGAGGCGCTAGGCGGAAGCCCGACTTGGCCTTGATAGGTTAGAAGACGAAGGCGGGAGCCTTTGACTTCGTTTTTTTTTACTTTGTTTTTGTTTTTCTAACTTTTTTTCATACATAACCTCATTTTTTTTTGCTTTTTCTCGTAAATTATGGGTGTCCATTACCCTCCCTTATAGGAGGGTCCTCCCCCCAACCACTCTCCGCCCCTAAGTACATATGTACTTACATAGATCCTACCGTCCTTACTACATTTTTAACAAGCCGTTTTCTTTGAAAATTTTCAACTCTTTTGTAATTTTTGCAACTTTTGACACTACCCATCCTTTCTAAACTGAATGAAAAACGACCCTATCCCTGACGGAATAAAGTCGAATAAGTCCTATGTCAACATGTCATCGAAACTTGCAAAACGAACGGTGATCGAAAACGTTCAGAACGCCAATTTCACCCACAAATGGCCAAATCAAATTTAGCGTTTTTAACAGTTATTTTCGCCAACTGCTACATAACGAACGGCCCCTCTGTGAAGAAGATGTTTCGTATTTGCGTAGCGTATTTGTCACACAGCAACCAGGGTTGCCAACTCGATTCCACGACAGAGTACTATATGGAATCCCAAATTGTGCTAGATTGCAGTGAATTTCCAAAAATAGTGCTAAAGCTATTGAATAATATGAAATAAAAAAATAATCTATCTATATATAAAATAAAGCAATATGAACGAAAAAAACTGTACAAAGATAATAAAAAAAATGGTCTAGGGTACTCAAAATAAGCTACTGAACAAGAATATAACATTTATTTTTAAATCATGTCTGTCTGTTTCTTTGTTTGTTTCTCTGTGTG
The DNA here is from genome assembly GCA_946251855.1 of Alsophila aescularia. Lineage (NCBI taxonomy): Eukaryota > Metazoa > Arthropoda > Insecta > Lepidoptera > Geometridae > Alsophila > Alsophila aescularia. The sequence continues at coordinate 48,883,005 of OX276378.1, forward strand.
TTTGTTCGCGCATCACATAAAAAACCACTGAACCGAATGCAATGCGGTTTTTACATTTGGATAGCTTAGGGTTTGACTTAAAAACTAGAGTACTTAGTACCACAAAGCCGAGAAATCGATAAAAAAAACTTTTTGACGGCTGAAGGAATTTTGATCAAATGTTGGTATATTGGTATTTAAGGTCTTCAAATAGCACATAGATTACTTTTAACCTAGAGAAATGACAATGCGTGTGAAGCCGCAGGCATAGCTAACGTCACATAAAATTATTGTATTTGTCATAAACAAATAGTTGTTATAATTATTTTACACCCACTCTTTTCTATATTTTCGAAAATAACTCACTTTTTACATAAAGGAACATAAATTTTCTTAGTTTTTCGAACTCATTAAACTTTTGCGTTCGTACCAAATATAATAATTTATAGAGGAAATGTTAACTTTTAACTAATGCCCGATAGCACTATCAATCCAAAAGAAAGACAAAGAAAGCGCTATGTTATTAGAATAACTTTTTTTTTTAGTAATTTGAATAAGACAAATATAGCAGTGTTACTTCACCTTTTGACGTGGTCAATACTATTGATATTGTCAGCGCTTTGAGTTTCATGAGCACTCTTGGCGTGAATTGAAAAGCGCCCTATTTCGTCATCATCATCATGTCAGCCTTTAGAAGTCCACTGCTGAACATAGGCCTCTCCCAAAGAGCGCCATGACGAGCGATCCTGTGCCACCTCCATCCACCGACTTCCTGTGATGGCTACAATGTACTCGGTCCATCGTATATATATCTCCCCACACTTCGCTTGCTTGTTCGTAGTCGCCATTCGAGAACCTTTATTCACGTACTAAGCGTGAGCTAAACGCACTGACAAGACGTTTTTCCGAAGAAGTCCACGCCTGGAGAGGCACAAACTGGGACAATCACATCGCCCATGTTAGCGGCGATGAAACCAGCCTTTACCAACTTAACCGCCAACTGAACCGGGCCAAAGCGTCAGTCTGTCCACTTCTTAATAGTGCTGGACAGAGATGTTACTCAGCCCTAGAGAGAGCAGAGTTACTTGCCGACCACTTGGCTGGACAGTTCCAACTCCACGCCATCCCTCCGGAAGCAGACAACCATCGTGTTCTCTACCACCATCGCAATGTAACCATAGAAGTGGCACAGTTCCAAGAGAGCCCGGTTCCCCCATTGTCTGGGGAAGATTTCATTTCAGGGTCAGCGTTCTTCCATCGAGGATTTTCCGGAGGTCGCTTATGCAAAAGTTAGGTTGCGGTGGTCGGTAGCCGGCAAAGACTTTCATCTCCCTACCAGCCAAGGTGACGCGTACTCCTTTGGTGCGTATGATGGTAAACTTTAAGGTACCCAACTCCTCATGTAGGACGGCTCTCCGTACTAGGGCAGCTGTACCTCTCTATAGGCCTGGCCCCAGGGAGAGACCTCGTCGTGGCGATAGACGAAGTAGTTGGACACCCTAAAATCAACTGCTGGTGTTAGTTTCGTTTCACCCAGGAGGACAATATGGATGTCCTGCGACTGGGTGAGTGTGCGGAGAGCGCAGGCCTTTCCTCGAACGCCCCCCGGATTCCAGTAGAGGATGCGCAGAAGGCCACTATCCATAAAGACACCCGTTGAGAGTGGCCAATCCGCGCATCGCTGCCACTCGGAGGTCTTCTCCGGCTGCGATGGCTGTGAGTAGGTCCACCAGGGCTCCCAGTATAGCGTACATGGGTTCCCTGGCAGTGCCCACGTGGGGTGCTGCTTCGTAACGGCGAAAGGCCCCCAGCGGTACGAATGCGCCTGGGGGATGTCGTGCTTCTGGTGGCCCCCATAGCCCGGGTGGTGGGGCTCGTGGACCGAAGTGTTGCCTGCGAGTTCGGGGAGCGTCAAAAGCGTTGGACCCGAACTGCTGCTGTGGTTGGAACCACTGGGCGGGTCATAAGCGGTGGAAGCGTTGTTGTAGTAGTTGTGGCACTCCGTGTCACTGGCACTGAGTGGATTGGTAGGTCCCTGCGGGCAAGGCCACTAGGAGCGCTGCAGGTAGCAGGTAGAAGTGGTGATGGGCGCTGCACCTCAGGGACGCTAGCACCTATTTGCTCCGGTGGTGTGAACGCGGGGGGGCCGTGGTGAGGTTGCAAGGCCTCTAGTTCGGTAGTCCTGGTTGGGCGCATTACTTGACGCCATGGCCCTGGCAGGATTAAGGGCCCCGGGATGGTAGGTGACGTCGCGGTTCGCAAGCTTTCAGTGGTGACTTGGCGTGCGAAGGGAGGTCTGAGAGGACCCCTCGAAGTAGGTCCGGCGCATTTCACGCACTTTTGGTGACAGTTTTTTGAAAAGTGCCCAAAGCCTTGACATCTGTGGCACTGGGGCACCGTGGATCGGTCTTTCCACGCCTCTAGGGTTATTCCCGGCATGTTGAGCAACTCGGTTGTGCTGAATAATCTCCCCAGCTCATTCTTTTCCAGGGCGTCCAGCTGTACGTGGTATACGCAGCGGTCCGACTTTTTCCGTGTCGGAATGGCCCTGGCGAATCTTGCCGGAAAGTCCAGTTCTTTGAGGGCCTCAACCATGGCCTCCAGCTCGGTGTCTTTAGGTAATCCCCAAAGTGCTATTTTTAGCGGTCGTTCGGTTGGCAAACTGTAGCAGTACCACGACAGTCCGCTGTCTTTCTCTGTGGCTTCTGTTAGATATTTTTGTACTGCACGGAATTCTTCCACGGTGCGGGGCAGGAATTTTACTCCCTTTCCCAATGGTCTGGCGTTCGGAATGTGGCCCATCCTGGTTCTCAATTGCTTAAGGTGGGCTGGCTCAGGAACAGCCCCGCTTTGTAAGGGTACTAATTTGCAACGCGGGGCGAACCTGAGCTGACCTAAAACGGTAAATCATTAAAGGTAACTATAAATATAGGCATTGGGAGCGAGAAGAGGCTAAATAGGAAGAGCTCCTCTAAAAACGGTCAGGCTTGTTGACTCGTGATGAATCGGAATGTTATGATTTGGGACAAAAATTAGTTAGCTGCCTAAAGTTTGGGTACCGTCTCTGTACGGGTGCGAGGAGTTCGTAAGATCGGAAGTTATCCTTGCACCCGTAGCAAAGCATTAAAATTTAGGCTTACTTTACGGTACTGATTCGAGGTACGATGGTAACCAATTTCTGGAACTATTTTTGTGCCTGTTTTCGAGCGTGGGAAAGTTCTTGCTTCGAACAAAGGCTAGCACCTACGTCATGGAAAAATTGAAATAAGTCGGCCAATGGAAGAGCTTCGACACTTCTGCGTTTAGTATATATACCAATACTTGGTAAAATCAGTGTGCATTATTCTATCGTCGTTCGAGATCGCTGTAGCAGTCGAAGCAAGCGCTTCCATAAGTGTCCAAAAGTTATTGTAAAGCACAAAACAGTATATTACGACCCCGTAGCCAACATTTATAATCGGTTTCAAAACTAATATTCTGTACCATCCTTGTTTCTTGTGACAATATACAAACTAAACTGTGATCAAGTTCGTTTCCGTTTCGTCCTCCTATCCTGAGTCTCATTTCTCTGCAACTGGGACCCCGCACCTGCGTGAGAGTCCGCAACAAGCAGATTACTCAAAACTAGCTCAAGTGACTTCTTGCTGCACTCGAGTTTTTAGTGCCCTCGCTCGGGCTCCAATCTAGAAATGAAATGGCAGTTTTTTCGACTTACCGTATTCTCGGGATGTCACTATCGACCAATATCTATTGCTAGTGATCGAGATGTTTCGAGTGGTGAATGGCACTTGAGACGAGCAAGCCAAACGAAAAATTTAAAAACTGAAATACAAATTATTAAAAGTTATAAGTTGCACCAATTCCTCCCTCCCCCTTCACCGAAATCACCCATGCACCCCCAACTCACTGGTAATCTCACAAAGTCAATCTCATCACACTAATCTGCGAATCGCATTTGTATAAGTGATCAAACGATTTGGCGTTTCTGGCGAAGTTTTAGTGACATATTTTCGGGAGATTTAATTCTATTAATGCACATTCCAGTTTGGGTATAAGTTCCTTACTCCTTACCTATTCAATGTTGTTTATTAGATCGTTATTTACCTAGCAGCAAGTGCCTTTTGATAGATTTTTACACAGTTTAACGAAGTATGTCAAGCCTTATTTATTTAAAAGATATACAACGCTTCATCGTAGTTTTTCCATAATATTTCCAACGCTGATTTCTTTGTGTTGTAGTTGTGTTCAAAATAAATCCTAATATCTCCCCGAGAGGGGCAATCCAGAGAACCGCGAGTCCGTCGCCGTTTTTCGTGACCTTTACATGTGTTTTTTCTTTTTACGGTTTCAATGAAATTCTTATGACATTGATGGGGTTTAAAAGAAGTTCTGGTATCTCCCCCGGACTAGAGGAGCAACCAGGACTGAAAAAATAGAATTTCTCTCCGAGGGGGGCAATCAAGGGAGCCAAGAATCCGACGTCATATTATTTTAAAATAACTTCGGCTACTTCCCCCTGACTAGGGGAGCCACCAGCATCCTAATGTCTCCCAAGCGGGGCAATCAGGGGAGCCACGTATTTGTCACCAAATCCACCTAGGTCGTAAAATCATCATCATCATCATGTCAACCTTTAAAAGTCCACTGCTGAACATAGGCCTCACCCAAAGAGCGCCATGACGAGCGATCCTGTGCCACCTCCATCCACCGACTTCCTGCGATGGCTACAATGTCGTCGGTCCATCGTGTGGGGGGTCTCCCCACACTTCACTTGCTTGTTCGTGGTCGCCATTCGAGAACCTTTATTCCCCAGCGGTTGTCGGTTCTACGAACTATATGGCCTGCCCATTGCCACTTCAACTTGCAAACTCTGAGAGCTATGTCGGTAACTTTCGTTCTTCTACGGATTTCCTCATTTCTGATTCTATGACGTGGTGAAACACCGAGCATAGCTCTCTCCATTGCACGCTTCGCAACTCTGAGCTTTTGTATGAGACCAATAGTTAGCGACCACGACTCAATGCAGTATTTCATCACTGGCAACACGCACTGATTATAAACTTTCGTCTTGAGGCTCTACGGTATCTGCGACGAGAAGATATGGCGTAATTTCCCGAACGCTGCCCATCCGAGTTGGATTCGTCGGTTGACCTCTTTGTCGAAGTTGGATCTACCCAGTTGGATCGTCTGACCCAAGTAGACATAGTTATCAACAGCTTCGATAATATCGTTCCAAACATAAACCGGCATGGGTACGACATGGGCATTTGACATGATGTTCGTCTTGCCCATGTTCATTTTAAGACACCTGTTGGGAAACAATATTGAGGTCACTGAGCATTGTGCTTAGGTCTTCCAGGGTTTCAGCCATGATGACTATATCATCATCAGCAAATCGGAGGTGTATTCGCCATTGATGTTAACACCAAATCCGTTCCAGTTCAGAAGCTTGAATATTCTTCCAGTGCAGAGGTAAACAGTTTCGGAGAAATAACGTCTCCCTGTCTCACCCCTTTTTGCAGCTGGATAGAATTCGTGCTCTGATCCTGAAGTTGAACTGTCATGGTGGCCTTGCTGTACAAACACTTCAACACTTCGATGTACCGGTAATCAATCTGGCACCGCTGTAATGACTGTAGCACTGCCCAGGTCTCGACTGAATCAAAGGCTTTCTCGTAGTCCACAAACGCTAGACATAGTGGCCGATTATACTTTTCGGTCTTCTGTATAATATGCCTGAGCGTATGGATGTGGTCTATGGCGCTAAAGCCTTTCCGGAATCCAGCTTGTTCGGGAGGCTGAAAGTTGTCAAACCTACGAGCGAGACGGTTTGTAACTACTCTCGAAAACAGCTTATAGACGTGGCTCAGCAGCGAAATGGGCCTATAATTCTTCAAAAGGGTTTTATCACCTTTCTTAAAGGACAAAACTACTACGCTCCTGTGCCACGCCTCTGGCGTAGTACTCTCGAGGATGACGGAGTTAAACAGCTTCTGAAGGACTTTAAGTACCGGTGTTCCACCCGCTTTCAGTAGCTCTGTCGTTATTCCGTCCTCCCCTTGTGCCTTGTTGCTCTTAAGCTGTTTGAGAGCCATTCTGATCTCGTATAGGCTGACGTCCGGGATATTTTCGGTATAATGTCGGGGCAAACGGGCTCTTGCATCGCTAGTCCTGCTAGGAGGACTACGTGATGAGGTGTATAATTGTCCATAGAACTTCTCGAGCTCACTCAAAATCTCTGGCTTCGACGAAACGATGCTGCCACTGTCGGTTTTCAGCTTCGTCAACAGGCTTTGTCCAATAGACAGATCTCTTGCGAACACTTTGGAGCCCTTGTTCCGCTCTATTGCGTTCTTAATACAAATAGTATTATAGGGACGCAAATCGTGTCGCGTCGACTTGAAGATCTGTTTATTAAGCAAGCTGTAACTCGACATATCCACTGAAGACTGCAGCCTCATCTCGCCTCGTTCTGCCATAAGTTTGAGTTATGCTCAGAGAGTTTCTGTGTTATTTTTTTGCTGGGGGTCTTAAAGAACTCCGACCCGACAGCGTGGACAATTTCCACCAGCCCGTTATTTAGTTAGTCCACTGTATCGCATTCGGTAAGGATTTGGAAGCGATTTTGGAGCTCCAACTGAAAGCTCTCGGGGTTTTGATCACAGAGACATCATTGAATATATGCCGATTGGTCGTCAAAATGAAATCTATCTCGTACTTATGACCGCCGGGGTGCAGCCACGTCCATTTCCTGGAGTGGCGCTTCTTGAAAAAGGAGTTCATCATAAAGAGTCCCTCCTTCTCCATGAAGTCGGCCAATCGCTGACCCCTTTGATTCCGCAGTCTCCAAACTGCCACACTCCTGTATGACCTTCAACGAATACCGTTCGGTAATTCTGAGTATAAGGTATACCACCCTGCTCGAAACGCTTTTGATCTTCACAATGTTGTTGACTAGGGAATTGTGGACAAGAAACCCGAAACCATTGTCGCGGCGTACTCTAGAATTGATGCATACGCCGCGAATATATATATTTATACACTCCGTAAACTCGTCAAGTCTGATCACCGATCACGTTTGACTCTTTAACATTACGTACGCCACAGAATAAATAATAGAAATAATTTGGGGGACCCCCCAATGGCCTCCAACCTCCCCTTATAGCCTTCCCATGCCTCGCAAGATCTGGTCTACACCTGAAATTGATGTGTCTGAGTCTAACAGCTTAAATGCTATGATCCCAATACATACTAGTAAATCCGCATCTGATCACCTGATGAATCCTCATCTGCATCTACTTGTTAGCAGGCCATGTCACGTCCTTCTCGTGCAATACCTAGTTCTATAGATTACCTTATAAACTAACACGAGGATCTGCTCGCCATCAGGTCAGGTCTCGTCCTCTCGTGCAATACTTAGTCCTATAGCTTAACACTATAATCTTACACGAGGATCTGTTCGCCATCAGGTCTTGTCTCGTCCTCTCGTGCAATACCTAGTTCTATAGATTAACATAATAATCTTACACGAGGATCTTGGGTGAAATGATGAGCTGTCTTATCATTTTCATGATATATCTTTCTTGGTCTTGAGATCTATGTCTAGACTTACGGGGGCTTCTAATCTTTGCTCGTCTTTGGCCTCTGTCTTGAGCGTTGATCCGCACCTCGCTTGCTCCTGGGTATACTGGTACCAAACAAGGGCACTCTGATCCCATCATGGGTACCCATGGACCACCCGCAGGGACCCCGAGTATCCGGCGATCTACTCATGCTCGGGGCCTTCCACGTGGCCCTGAATGAGACATGCTCACCCAGGACGCCCTCCGTCTCCTCGCCTCTCGGATCGCTCCAGCTGGCCAGCCCGAGACGGATGACGTAGCACAACTTATTGGAACCGTCCACGTGGACTCTTCGAGTCCGCCAGAACCATACGGACAGTACTCCGAGCCCACTGCTCAAGGAATCAGCAAGCAGCGATCATCTTAAGCAGGGGTCTTACCGGAGGTTAACTTTACCGGCTTTTCTGGGTCTCTATCTGGGTCTAATCTCTTTACTGGGTCTAGTCTCATCATCATTTCACCCTCGTCTTGGTCTATATCTAATAGTGATCAATATTATCTATCTAAGCAATGAAAAGGTCTCACCCGAATTCTCGTTGCAATCCTTTCTTGAACCTTACCACCTGGTCGATAAACTCTCATCGCAGCCTCTCCGCAACGAAGCAGCACTTTCTATTATCTATATTAACACTGTATAGGTCTCACCCAAATCCTCGCTGCAATCCATTCTCGAGCTTTACCACCTGGCCAATAAACTTTCATCGCAGCCTCCCCGCAACGAAGCACGTTCTATCTAAACAATGGAAAAGTCTCACCCAAATCCTCGTTGCAATCCTTTCTCGAACCTTACCACCTGGTCGATAAACTCTCATCGCAGCCTCTCCGCAACGAAGCAGCACGTTCTATTATCTATATTAACACTGGATAGGTCTCCCCCGATTTCTCGTTGCAATTTTTCCTCGAACTTTACCACCTGGTCGATAACTTCCATCGCAGCCTGTCCGCACCAAAGCACGATGCACCAGAACACGTAGCCACACCGAAATGTGGCCCCTCAGAACTCCTGTAGGCCGTCTGCTTTCCACGTGGTCAGGTTCTCGCACGCGCCATCCACGACTAGCTCCGTCCGCGTTCCCGCCGAAAGTGCAGTCTTGTCAGTCCCACAGACAGACAATCTTCCCACAGACCGACAATCTTACCACAGACAGTCAATCTTACCACAGAGATGTCATGACGTGTTACTGACACGTCATAATCGTGTCAGTTGACAGCTGAGACCTCCCTAATTCCATGATAGGACTCGCGCTGCGCGACAACCATGTTGGGACTGCTGGTCGCCCTCTCGGTAATAGAGTAAGTTGCCGGAATTGAGGGTCATCGTATCCTCTCCCTCTCTTCGGACTTCTGATAACCCTATAAAACCCCAACGCAACTTACTATTTCTTCCAGCTCTATCAACTTCTCATCAGTCCTCAAGGTGCGTGCGTTATAAGTTGCCAGGTCCAGAGATCGTGGGGGTTGGTAGCTGGGTCTCTGCCGGAGATTCTTAGCACCCCCTGCTCCGCCGTTACCATGGCTGCTACCGGTGCCAGGAATAACGGAGCCGCCGGGGACTGGGGGCCGTCTTTTTGGTGTGTCTATCATATTGGGGGGGAGGGAGGGGGGGGATTTGCCATAGACACCACGCTTGGCAGGCGGATTGGTGACCGCAGTGTAGCAAATGTACTCGGAGGACGCTGCTGCCCATCTTCCGGTGTATAATCCCTTAGTCGCCTCTTACGACATCCACGGGAGGATTGGGAGGGGTCTTGTTCTAAGCCGAGACCGCCACGGCTAAATAGGTCATAAATAGGATCAGAAAAAATAACTTATAATTATAATTTCTCTGAGTTGATAGGAGTTGTTGAGGATTTTTTTAATAGGTAATTAAAGTTTGGTAGACATATTTCTTAGACTTATTAAATTATATCATGTTACACGCTCGAAAGGGTAGAATTAAAAGTAGTATTATGATTAATACATTAATTTATTTAGAAGTCGGTATTTTGGTTCAAAATAATATAAACTGTCTAAAACAGTACGCAGGTATATTTACCTTGGTCTAAAATATTTGAATAGTTACTTATAAAGCGCGTCACAGACGACTAAGATACGACCCCATTTTATCTTAAGATAAAATATCGCTCGCCATACAATTTATATGAACCATCACAAACGGCGAAGATAATATATATTTGCATCTTACAGTATGTTAAGATATCGAGCGATATGGATTTTTTTAAAAGATGTCATCTTAAGATACGAAATATATCGTCAAAGATACAAAATATACATTAAAATACTATCTTAAGATACAAAATATATCGTAATATGCTCTACAGGTTGCTTGTTTTATATTCGTGACGGTTTTTTTAACCCCTGAACAAAATGATGGGTGTTATAAGTTTAGGGTCTGTATCACTGTGTGTGTGTGTTTGTGTGTGTGTGTATGTATGTTTGTGTGTGTGTGTGTTTGTGTGTGGCATCGTAGCTCCCAAATGAATGGACCGATTTAGCTGCGGTTTTTTATGTTTGAAAGCTGAGGTAAACGAGATGGTTCTTAGCATACTGCAAGTCGTTGTTCTGTACAAATACTCTCCCGCATGTTCATATTTTGTTTCACTATAGGTAATATCTTCCTTAATCAAATTATGAATTTCGAGAAAAGTTTTTTTTTACTTATTAAAATAAGTTTGTTCTTTTTTTTTTGTACAAACATCTGCGTAAAGATTAAATTCACCGCATAAGTTTCATTTTTCTAAATATAATGTGAATTTCTATACAAAATGATCACCTTTTATAGTGCGCTAATGCAATTTGCATATCAAATTCAAAATCAGAATCGTTGTCTGATGAGCTATCTAATAAATCTAATAGTGAAACCGTACTACTCATATTTTATCAGCCTGTATATAGAAGCGGTGCAGAAATACGCGTGGCACCTAGCACGGCCTGCGAGCGAATGAATAATTTCAATATATTATCGTATCTTTACCGTGTGTGATACCCTAAGATGCTATAATATTTTACATGCAGATATCGTAATATTAAATATTATAGTATCTTAATCGTCTGTGACGCCCTTAATAGCCGCGCACGCTCGTAGCGGTTGATGAAAATGTAGAATAGGTATATTATCTGAACAAATGTTCCAATCCAAGTGATGGTAAGTACTTAGACAACATTCTGCTTGTTTGCTTGGTCAGGTCTCTCTCTCTCTCTCTCTCTCTCAACACAAACAAGCGGAATGCCTGCATTCATAGTCTTTTGCTAAAATTTGATTCTAATCTAAGGTCTTTCGTATATTTTCCTTAAAAATCTTTTGGAATTTATCCTGTTGCTTCAGGAAAGTCTTCTGGCAATTCTTGCTTGATGTCTTCTCTCATAGTCACCTCCACAAAATTAAGTGGATCGTCTAGAATTTCTTCATGGTCTTTTAGAATTTGTTCTTCTCTATATGGTTCTGAAGAGCATATGAATTCTGAGTCATCATTATGTTGGTCGTCTGGGTCTGATGAAAGAAAAGAACTTCGATTACCTACTTCTGCAATTGAAATATTGATCTTAACAGTAACTAATTCTTAGAAGCTGCCTCTGCCACAGAATAAATAATACCTCTGCTGGTAAGAGAATAAAGAATTGGGGAAAAAAATAGACTAAATAGCAATCATAATCATCATCAGCCTGTGTTCGTCAGTGATAATCCGATTGTAACCAAGTTCTGTAATCGGGCCGCAGAGATCCAGACATACGAAAGCATTTTTGTCCAAGCTGAAACGGAGACGCTTCGCTCGCGCTTCGCGCTCGCTCGGTCAATTAATACTAGCACAGCTACTGGATATGGTAAATAATAAGTATTTAGACGCTCACATCGTTATCACAACTCGGAAACACTAATATTATTTTAATTATAACACTACAGTGACTACACAGTATTAAATTAGTGCATCGCACATGCATAAACTCAAATGTTGTTGCATCTGATGAATAACTTCAATGACCGTTTTATAAAAATTGTGAGGGTAGATAAGGATAGTCTATCAAAACCATAAATAATGTCTACCCTACAATATATTTCCATAAGTAAATGCTGAAACTCATTTAATCGGTAACTTATATCAATTAAGAAATCAAAGCACGTCAAACTTTAGTAAGTTTATTTTACTAAGTCTTGATTTAGTTTGCGTTCATCTATCAGGTTTGGCTAAATAAATATTGTTGATAATAATGATGAGCAATGATCCGTCCACCATCAGTTCAGACGTTTATAAAAATTTCAACTTTCATTTACTTTTCAGCAGGTTACTTTTGAGTCATTTCTTTTTTATGAACTCAACTAGAAGCTTATTTAACAGTTACAAAAAGCTTATCACGAATTTATTGAATCTATGGCCATGTTTTATAGGTAGATCCCTCGGTATTAACTGAGGGATCCAGTTAAATCATCATAAATTTGTGACGCTGCGCTCTAGTGGCCCAGAAATTTATAAAAAGCTTTTACGAATTCTTAACAAATTAGTAAAAAGAAAATTATGCGTACAAATATATAATGTTCTGAGATTCAATTTTTCATGCAGCTGAATTGAGGAATCCAGTCATACGGCCATAGTTTTTTTGATTCGCGTTTAACAAATGTTTGGGCAACTCCATATAATTTTTACAGTTTTTTACTAATCCCTTTTTGTAAGGATTTAAGGACGTGATCCCTCAGTCCAGATGCACATAGTTGTGTCTTCCCAACTGCAGAGTTTGCCCGAGATGACATATTCATTAACAACTTCGAGGGAATCACCATTGATGACTATATGTCTCGGGTATATATAAAGAGCAATTGTAGCCCAAATTTCATAAGTTTTTGTAATTATTGTTATCGTTATAAATCCATACCAATATATAAAAGTGAAACGTTGTCTGTTTGTTTGTTTGTTTGGGGAGCTTTCACGCGATAACGGCTGGACGGATTTTGATGAAATTTAGGATGAGATAGCTTATACCCTGGAATAAAACATAAGATACTTTTTATCCCGGAAAATTGTAAGTATCCACGGGAAAACTGGAAAATGTTGATTACTCACTGTAAGGATCGGTTGTCATCACAGAATGGTATGTGGTTGCCATGGAAACGAAATAACACGTCTGTCAAAAAACATCAAGAGTGGTGCTATACCTACTTTTGCATTGGTTTTTTTTCGCGATAAACAGTAGTCCGCGCGGGCGAAGTCGCGGGCGGGAAAACTAGTACTTAATATTTTGCCTTGCTAAATATATTTTTCATGGTGAAAAAAAGGATCGATCGAGTTATGAAAATGTTTGATTCATAAAATAGAACATCTACACTTACAATAAAACGATAAGTTCCAAAAAGTCTGTACAAAGACGATAATAAAAAATACTCTTTCTAGTCTAGTCTAGAATACTTAAAATAAGCAACTGAAGAAGTATTTTTATTTAAGTCGTTTCTTTCTGTTTTTTCGCGCATCATGTAAAAAGCAGTAAACCGATTGCAATGCGGTTTTCAGTTTTGGATAGCTTCGGGTTTGACTTAAAAACTGGTGCAGTTGGTATCTCAATCGCATTTTAGTAGAAGCCGAGCAATCAATAAAAAACATTAGGACGGCTGAAGGTTTTTTTATCAAATGTGGTATTTTAGGTCCTAGTAATTTGAACCTAGAGAAATGAACACGCGTGCGAAGCTGCGGGTATAGCTATAAAGGTCTCATTTTAGATTTTAGGCTAATATTAGAATTTCTATAGTTTTATATTTGTGATGCAGGTACTTACCATGAGCTCCATGGAATTCCATGTTGCCATTCTGAAATAAATAATAGCATATTTTTAACATTTTAATTTAAACCAAGCGGTCACACAACATATCAAGTTTTTTTACAATCCGACGGTATTCGGTTTGAAAGTAGCACCACTAACTGATTCACTAATGTAATTCATTGTGTAATTTCGACGCCATGCCACTCAAAACAGTGAAGACAAAATCTTACGGAAACTGTAATTTTCGATGTGTAAATAATAATCAAGTATTCATGGACATTTGAGATCGAACAGCCCCGCACTGGGCTAGTGGTGGATTATGGCCTGTACTTTCTCTGCGTGAAGGTCTGTAGCAGTGATGATAATCTTTAGGTACATATGTTAACAGATATCGAGCAGGTACTAAATTACCTAAAATGACGAGACTAGTGAGTATCTCCAAGAATGTTTTTTTTTAAATTATTTATCTTTGTATGCCCGGTTGCGCTAGCCTCAGTCATCCAAACTACTGGACAGTTCTTCCAGGGATCTCTAAAATACTCGTCTGGATTTATGTACGTGCATATTTATTGTATGCAATAATATGATACTTAAAACTAAGCTACTGAACAAGTATTTTTTAAGTTTATGCACAATATACTTTCGTATTACAAACAATACTTACATACATTTTCGTAATAAAATTATCGAGCTTTAAATTGTGTTTTTGGTATGAAAATGACGTTTATTTGATTTTGAAAACTAACGGGAGTGATATTCATATTAAATATAAATAAAACGGCTAAAAACTCACGAACAAGAAGATCGAAAATACTCCGACATGACGTCAACACGTTACGTCACGTCGTGACATGACGTTTAACTCATTTATTTTCCAAATGTAATTTTGTTCCATATATTTTTTGAATATTACTTTATAAAAAAGCGCGAGTCCTATCTTATGCATACATTTCAAACACTAGAGACCCTATTTTAACAGAGTAAGAATCGTTAATAATTAATTGCAGAATCAAGTTAGTTGGTAAAAGAAAATAAGAAATATATGAAAGTACAAGTATTTTTTGTGTAAACAATATCAAGTATGGCTAGTTTGAAAAAAGTTTCAAGTTTTTATGCCAAACGTTCTTGAGAATCCCACAACACATACGAATAGACAGAAAATCGGATAGCGATGCCACAGCAATAGGATACCCTTTGATTACTGTGGCATCGCTATACATAAGAGAGGGTACGGGACCACAATTTGGACCCTTTTATATGGAATCATAAAATGACAAGAATATTTTTAGTCTCATGCTGTTATTCTTTTGATTCGCTACTATTAACATACCTGAGAAAAACGTGAGAACTGTCTACTTTCATGTTGCTCAAGTATTTTATTTAATCTCACTTGCACCATACGGACACGTTCAAGTCGCGCATTTCTTTGCTCAGGCATTTCGGTCAAACTAACTTGTGACAATTGTCTACGCTCAATACGACTTTTTCGTTGTTCAAGAGTTTCACTGTGTCTGGCTACTGATTTACGCCTCCGATCACGTTCCAGTCGTGCTTCTCGTTGCTCCGGTGTTTCATTTAGTCTGGCTTGAGATTTGCGCACACGTTCTCGCTCTAAACGAGCCTCACGTTGTTCAAACTTCTCGGCAAGGGCTTTTCGTTGTTTTTTAATTTCATATAGCCCGGCTGTATACTCATGTTCTATTCCAGTTCTTTCCTCTTCAAGAATTTCGGCCAACCCCGCTTGTATCAATTGCATTTCATTCAATCTGGCCTGTGCCTTAAAAATACGATTACGTTCTAGTCGAGCTTTACGTTGCTTGGGTGTTTCATTCAGTTTGGCCTCCGCTTTACTTCTACGATCTCGCTCTTGCCGAGCTTTTCTTTCTTCAGGTGTTTCACTTAATAATGCTTCTGCTTTGTACTTACGATTACGTTCAAGTCGTGCTTCTCGTTGCTCTGGCGTTTCTTTCTGTCTGGCTCGTGATTTACGTAATCGTTCTCGTTCTAGACGAGCCTGACGTTCTTCAACAGTTTCAGTATGTTTCTTTTTTATCTTACGTAACCTTTCAGATTCTCTTATTTCTGCTGTACGTATTCGACATTTTTTTCGTGGTTCTCTGGTATTTCTTTGTGTATCGTTTTCCATCATTTCAGTAGAAATCCATTCTTACTTCTTTCACAGAAACTGTGAACAAAAATAGGTGCTCTACACTAATATGTTAAGGATCATTGGCATAATTATTAAGCAATTTCTAAATCCGACAAGTTTTGGTTGTATACCGCACTAACAGGTAATGCGGAAACAAGGCAATTTGTTGGTGTTTCAAAAGAATAGTATGGCATTAGGAATAAATATCAAACTAAACTAAAGCAGTTATTACCACAACGTCTGACCAAAGATAATTTTAAAAAGTAGCTTAGACCCAGACTTAAAATGAGCTACAGAACAAGAATATAACATTTTTAAAATCATGCCTGTCTGTCGGTCTGTCCGGATGTTTGTGCATCATGTAAAACATACTGGACCAATTGAAATTTGATGTTCACTTTTGAATAGCTTGTTTAGAGTTAAAATCTGTTGCACTTCATATCTCTATCCGAGCACTAGTTAAAAATCTTTTCTAAGGTTAAAAGATATTTGATCTAAATTGGAATAAGGTAGGAATGTAGACGCTATACCGTCGATTTTGGGGGGGCGGGAGGGGTGGAGGTGGTTGGGCGGGAGGTAGGAACCCCCATTTGAAGGAAAAGTTGCACAGCCCCCCTACTTTCCGAGTTTTTTTATTTTTTATTTTCTACCTACTGGTATCCCTCTCCCTCTGCAGAGATGCTTAGTTTATGAGATATTTCAGCTTTAAGTTTATTAAAAATCGGATCAGACACCCATACATTACCTTTGGCGCCGTGATCGCCGATCGATCTATGTGTAGCCATGTTCCAACCAAACATACCCTAGTCTTTGGGCCATACATTACATCTTCAGTCTTTCTGGCTAAAGCAGCAGAAAAGAACACATTCTTATAATTAATCATTTTATTTACGGTGACCATACAGCCTATTTTTAATAAACTTAAAACTGAAATAACTAAGCGTCTCCGCGGGGGAGGAGGGGTAGCAGGGGGTAGCCCTCCACTTCCTCCATGTTAAATCAAAGTCATCAAAGTCATCACAGTACAGTAAATTTGAAAGAGAGGACAGAAAAAAAAAAAAGTCGGCAAGTGGGGTGGCTGCACAACTTTTCCTTCAAAGTTGGGGGGGGGGGGGGAGGGTCCTACGTCCCCAAAATCGACGGTATAGTATAGCAGCTATAGTTTAGCCAAATCTGTAGGTTAATAAATTGTGAGGAAGGACTGTACAATATATACAATCGATTTTGGGGGGTGGAGGGGGTAGGGAGGGGATGTAGGACCCCCCTTTGAAGGAAAAGTTGCGGAGCCCCCCTCCTTTCCGAGTTTTTTTTTTTTTTCCATCCTTACTTTCAAATTTACTTCTAATGCAATTGATTAAAGGTGGGGGGTAGAGAGGGGAGGTGAAGGGCTATCCCTTGGTACCTCTCTCCCACTGCTGAGATGCTTAGTTTATGAGATATTTCAGTTTTAAGTTTATTAAAAATAAATTATCTTTGGCGCTTGCCAGCCGCTGCTGCGGCACGCTCGCTTCGCTCGCTCGGCGCGTGCAACGTATAGTCATGTTCTAACCTAACCTACCCTAGTCTTTGGGCAATTTTTAATAAACTTAATACTGAAATATCTCATAAACTAAGGGACTCCGAGGGGGGGGGGAGGGGTAGCAGGGGGTAGCCCTTCACCTCCCCCATCCACACCTCACCTTTAATCAATGGCATTAGAAGTAAATTTGAAAGTAAGGATGGAAAAAAAAGAAAAAATACTCGGAAAGGGGGGGGGGGGGCTTCGCAGGCTCAACTGTACAAGCTTGACCCACGATTTTAGGGGTGGGAGGGGGGGGAATGGGTAGGGCGGAGGGAGTAGAACTCTTCCTGAGAGTGGGGGGGGCTAGATCTCCCCCCCCCCTCTGCGATATGTTTTTTTTAATATATATATATATATATATATTTGCAATTTTTTTCTTGTTTTTGGACATATTCGGCGGGGGGAGGGTGATGGATGTGGTGGGGGGAGGGGAAGGCTGCCCCTTGGTACCCTTCCCTTTCCACGGAGACGCTTAGTTTATGAGATATTTCCGTTTTAAGTTTATTAAAAATCAATTTGGTCACCTTAAATAAAATAAAAAACTAGTAGAATGTCGCTGCTTTCGCCAGAAAGATTAAAGATGATAAGTACGGCCCCAAAATCTAGGGTAGGTTAGGTTTGAACATGACTACACAAAGTTAACTTACGGCTGAATATAAAAAAAAAAAAAAAACAATATTTAATAAACTGTTACGGCTGTTAGGTTGGCTTTGGCAAACAAAAATCCGATTTTTTATAATTTAAAACTCAAATATCACCTTAATAACTGAGCGTCGCCTGGGGGGGTTAGGGGTACCAGGGGGCAGCCCTCCCCTCCCCCCACCACATCCATCACCCTCCCCCCGCCGAATATATGCAAAATCAATAAAAAGGTGCAAAAAAATATACATTAAAAAAACATATCTCAGAGGGAGGGGGGGAGATCTAGCCCCCCCGACTCTCAGGTGGGGTTCTACAATCTTCACCCTCTCCCCCCCCTAAAATCGTGGGTCAAGCTTGTACAGTGGTCCCGCCTCGCAACTTTTCCTTCAAAGGGGGGGTTCCTACATCCCCTCCCTACCCCCCCCCCCCAAAATCGATTGTATATATTGTACACTTTAGCCAATTGTGATCATATATATGAAGACTTCAAAAATGTAATCACAATTAGGTACAATACTAAAAGAGGGACAAATACGTACGTTCTAGCCTTAATACTCCTCAAGTTATGCATAATATATCTTCAACTTCGTTTCTCATCTAGCTTTGTTTCTCCTAAGGAACTAAAAACAACTTTACAGGTACAAGACGTGGTCTGCATAAAAATAAACAACCGGGACAGAACATACATTTTATGTCCAGAAATTTGTGAAATGAAACAGCTAAACTTAATTTGGATAAAAACCAATAAGCCAATAAAATAAGCCTTTGATTGAGTTTAAAAAATACAGGTACGTTTAAGCTAGGATTATTCTTTTCCGAAGGTTCAATTTCGATTTTATTACAAAAACCCTACAATTTGCTTCTGATGAGAAAATCAAAACACCACAACTTATTTACGTTCCTCTAAAAAACTTCGCCTTCAAAACACAAATCATTATATTCTCTTTGCACAAAACATCTCCAAACATAAGTGTTCCAGTCTCCACCCAGCATTACTTATATACTCTTTGCCACCCAGTCTCAAAATATTATATTTTTTCACTGATACCTGCCAGTTCGCCACTGACAACGACGACAAGACACCACAGAGGGGCCGTTCGTTTTGTAACAATTGGCGAAAATAACTGTTAATAAATAAAGGTTTAAAAAAAATAAAAAACATGCTTTACATAGAAAACCAAACCAAAAAATAGAAAATAAATTTTAATAGTATAAATAAGAAAAAAATGATTTATTTCAAAAAAATCGTGGGGTGGGTCAGTTATAAATATTTCATTGACAGATATGAGAAGCACCCCACGCTTATTTTTAAATAAAACATTTTTTTCTTATTTACACTTTTTTTCCTTTGAATAATTACATGGTCATCGGCCTTTGACAGATGTGCGAAATTTGAATGAAATCTGACCGTTTAAAGTGGGTCAAAATAGCTTCCAAAGGAGTCGGTTACAAACATACAAGTGAAGCTAATATAAAGCGTATAAAAACGCTAAATATGATCACAATGAGCAGTTTTCCATTAAGTATTGTCAGTTTAGTTCTTTCATCGTCAAGAGATGGCGCTCGCGTAACTTTTGGTATTTACTCAACTGAATGTACTAATCGAAAGCAGGTAAAAACAGACACGTTGTTTATGTAGTGAAATTTGTTGTTTTCTTTATTATGACATTGCCAGTTTTGACATATTCAGATTTTATTTACCCCTTTATTAAAGCAGATAAATAAAATCTAAATAAAACAGTCCATTTTCTTTGTATCATTAGCTGTAATTTATAATACGGAATATCAATAAGGTAAAAAATACTACCAATAAATACCATTTTGAGTTTTTTTTACGAAACTGACGCAGAACTTGCTATAAACAAGGGAACGCAGCATGTCATACCCGCCAGTAAGCGTAATTCAAAATCTTTAGTCATACCCAAGGAAGTTTTATGTACCTAAAGAACTTCTTTGGTCATACCAAACTACAGTAATGTTACCAAAACAGTCGCCAACGCCATCTAGCAAGAGATAAATAATTCTAAAATGACACTTGGAAAACCGCTCATTGGCGTTCCCTTTGGCTATTTGTGGGCGAAATTAGCGTTCTGAACGTTTTCGATCACCGTTCGTTTTGCAAGTTTCGATGACATGCTGACATAGGAAAATCGTCTTTATTCCGTCACGGATAGGGTCGTTTTTCATTCAATTTAGAAAGGATCGGTGTCAAAAGTTGCAAAATTAACAAGTATTGAAAATTTTCAAAGAAAACCGCTTGTTAAAAATGTACATTTCGAAACTGCCCACAACGCCATCTCATCATCTCGAACGCAGGGGGACTAGGTAGGGGCGTATTTATATACTCTTTGGTAGGGGCGTTCGTTTTGATGATAAATGATCGAAAATAACAGCTAAAAACGCTAAATATGTTTCGATCAGAGTTCCCTTTGGACATGACAGTTAAATTTGACATCGGAAAAGCGACTTTATGTATTAAGCTTTAGGAACGCTTTTTAATCGGTTTGGAAAGGATCATTAGTATCCGAAATGGCAATCGAAACAGCCCAAAATGCCACAGCATCATCTCGAATGCAGGGGTAGTGATACTACTACTACCATAGACCTTTCTACATCCATGACTACAACTATGATCAAGAGTCTTGACCATAGTAGAGTCTGGCCAACGAAAGCTGTCCAAGAAAAAAGGCGGGAATTTAAAAAAAACAGGAGCTATTAACCCTGGCTATACACTGCTTAAACGGAGTTGATACTATTTATTATTCAGCAAGTAATATTTTTTTAAATGTTATTTGAGCTGTAAATTTCGAGTGTATTATGAAGAATATTAAATAAAAGAGACTTTTAATTCTGCCTTTTTATTATTTTCAAATAATCCTTAATTTTATGTATAGTCGAGGACTTTAATTGATGAGCACTTGCCACTATTCGTAATTTAGCCGTACAAAACATAGGGGCTATGAGTCATAGTTGAAATTGGATTCCAAAAACTCTACACCTGATAATATTATTATTATTATTATTATTTAATACCTCATGCATAAAAACAGTGTACAGAGGAGGACTTAATGCTAAGACAGCATTTTTTGCCAGTCATCCTGGTTGTGCAAGAAATATGTGTATAGGCGTGCACTCGAGATATGGACAGTAAAATGAAAATAAAGATAAATTAATCGAAAAGAATATTAAAATATAAAACTTTGTAAAATATGTATATACAATTATACAATAATAATAAATCAGCTTCATTGCTTTCTTCGCTGCTACTGCTACTGTCCCCAAGATGTATTATGAATGGTTCAAGTTCGTTTTCAGTAATACGGTCCCTTAATTTGTGCTGATTTTCCACATTTAGTACATGATCAGTGTACTTCTTCCAGTCATCAGCAGTTATGGATAGAAAACATTATTTTATTAAATTTTGCATTTCAGACCCTGGTATTCTTATAATCTTGCTTGCTACTTTTCTTTTCGCTTGACTCCATACAAGCTCAATAGCATTGAGGTCGCAATGATACGGTGGCAGCAACAAAATTTCGTGATTGTGGATATGACTGTGTTATTTTAGAAGTACTTCTGCTTCGTAAACAACTGCAGAATTATTATCTTTCACCAAACACTTTAATTCAGCTTTGGTGTGATACTCTTCAATTATTCTCTTGAAGCCATATTCGAAGATTAGCTTTAGAATCAGACATAGTAGGGGGTTTGTTTACTTGTTTCACATGGTAACTTGCATTGTCCATCACAATTACACTAGGTTTAGTGAGGTTAGGTATCAACATTTCCTCAAACAATTTCATAAAGTTGGTAGCATTCATATCATCATGGTAGTCAGCTGATTTGGATTTTGTGCTGAATACCAATAATGCACCTGGGACAAAACCTTCCTCCGATCCTGCATGCACAATAATATGTATTTTTCCTGACGATATATTAGTAGTGACACCACTTGTTGAAGGTCCTTGCCACGATTTTTTAACTTTATAGTTCTGATGTTCATATTTCTCATCAAGGTAAATAATCTTTTTACCTTATAGCCTCTTTTTATGTATTGTCCTCAAGAATCTATGTCTCCATGCCGCAATTTCATATTTTTCTGTAAGTAAAGCCCGTTCATTTTTATTGTTTTGAAACTCAAACCCGTTCTTGTGAAAAAAAAATCTAAGGATTTCACGGCATCCCGTAAATTCAATTGCTTCCCTCAGCTCATTGTGCAGGCTTCTCAGTATAGGGACTTGTTTTCTAACTCCATAAAATTCGTTTATTTTTTTTCTTATAGCTGAAATATCAAAATTATCCAAATTGGAAACTGTTACTGAATGTGGACGATTTTTCCCCGGAGTATTCCACTGTCCTTGATTTTTAGACCCTTCAATTTTAATTCTTCTTAGAGTCTTCACACTTACATCTGAAGAGAACAATTACAATACATTATGTAACAGTATATTATTACTAATCAGTTATTAAAGTCAAAACCCATACTAAAATACAAAGCTAGTATATTATTTAATTTAGCCATCCATACATTATCATAAAGATGTATAAACCCTTCAAAACTGTTAAAAATCTATAATTTCTAAAGTAATACCTGTCATTGAAGATATCTTTTCTAAATAATGTGATTAAGAAGTCGCCATTTCATTTTTTTCGAGAGTTTTCAATTTCTTTACCGCTTCCACAATTTTAAGTTTTGTCTCCTGTTTAAGTAGATACACCGTGAAAGATATTGCGATTTGTTATAAATAGTCGAAAAGAATCAAGTTGTTTCATTCAAGTACGAAACGTCAATGTGTCAATTTTGACAGTCTTAAATTATTGCCATAACAAAACTTCTGAAAATAATGCGTGGACAGCTTTCGTTGGTCAGACTCTAGTAGCTAATGTGGTAGTAGTCTTGACCAGTCCGGCCACAGAACAATAATACGTTGTGAGTCCGGCGCAACCACGAAGTAATACTCAAAGGACTATGCCAGATCTCCAAAGTGACTTAGGCTCGATTTAAAATTATCGCGGACACAACTGAATAGTATTTTTATTTTTAAAGCATTATGTTTAAAGTTTTTGTGTGTTATTAGTTTTTTCTGGGAACTTTTCAATAATAAGTTGTGAGAAAAAAAATAACTTTTGTGATTATGTGACTTTCGTTAGATTATGACACGATTTATCGTCAAGGGAATAATATAGCCAAGATAATTATTGAAATCTAATATTAAACTGATATATTATGTAGGTACCTACAGTTTACGATCACGTTTAATATCATTTATAAAGTATTATTACCTACTTATACCTGCTATAGTAGTAGGCACTTAGGTACTCAATCTGAGAATCGAACCTTGGGCCATCTCGGCTCTTGTCATGAGCTTGGTAACTAAACCACTGAAACGTTTAGACAACAAATAATGAATTCATGTATAAGCAGAATAAAAAAATACGAATGCCTTTATTGTTGTTTATTTCTAATATCACAAAATAATAAACTGAAATGATTTCTATTAGAATAAACTAAGATGGCCTGTAGTTTTTTTTTAATTGATTTTGTTTATCGATTTATAAATAGTTTATTTGCACTAATTACGAGTTATAGTGCAAATAACTATTATACTACTAACTATATAGTGTTAACACTATAATTCGTAATTAGTATCAATTCACAGCAATTTCCGGTCATTTCAATTCATTTTAATTCTTATTTTTTTAATAACAGTTTCCGAACGTTATTATTTTAATAAGAATTAATTACATTATTTTATATGGTCAATAAGGTGGATAGATTTCGTGTCCGCGGCATTTAACTTTTAAAAGTCTTGCACAGCTATTTCCGGTCATTGCTATTCATATTAATTGTTTTTATTTTAATAACAGTTCCAGAATGTTATTTTTTTTATAAGAATTAAATAAATTATTTTAAATAGTCAATAATGGAGATAGATTTCGTGTCCGCGGCATTTAACATTTAAAAGTCTTGGAAGCTGAAAGCTGGCATCCTCCTTTGTCTCAAATGTATAAAGACTTTGGCAGAACAGTGAAGTTCATTTGTTTTTCAGATCACAGTGAACGAACTAAAAAGAACGAACTATAGAGTGCAATCATGATAATATTATTATTTTTCGTAGACAGTTATTTTTGGTCCAATCTCTTTGTGGTACTGGCATCCCACTTGCACATGATGCTTTCTCTTTCTCGCATGTGTATTGTGAATATATTATATTATTTGCTTGAAAATTTTCAAGAAAAAGAAAAATCCAAAATTTAGGTTAGTGTTCTGCGAATTTTTATTCATATTATTGTTAATGACGTGCTGTTTTGTGTTTTCTTTGAAGAATCATCAGTTTATAGTGTTAACCGGTTTAAATGATAATTTTAAAATGCCACCAACTTTAGAAAGCTACAGAAGATGCGTTTTATGTCGTGTGTGTGTATGATATAAAAGGTCACCAATTCGTTGGTGTCAAACTCACTGCCGTGCCGTGACATCAACTTAAGCTAGTCCATATTTATATACTCTTTGAGCTAGTCAGTCTGCGACTGTGACGGAGGGCAGCCGCAGTTGCTATTGTGACAAAATGCATAATTGTGTGATGAAAGGATGCACCAAACAGTATTCATAAAATGGAATAAAAGAAAAGATGGCATTTCTTATCATCTAAGAAGGGAAGCTAAAATTTTGAATATTTATCTTGCCTTTGCAATTTTATATTCATGTTAAATTGGTTACCGTAATGTATGAACAACATGGGCGTTGAAAGCTATAACTTTATAATGACGTTTCTAAATTTTAATTTTATTAGATAATGAATTTAATGTTTATCATCAAATTAAAAAGTAGAATTTTGATACAGCAGTACTATTTATTAGTTTATTCATCAGTTCCCTCATATCCCCTAAACTCTTATAATAGTTTGTTGATTTCCTCCTGAGACCATGTGTAGAAAAGGGTGGAGTCGTGTCATCCGACAGCAGCGTTATGAAACATAGTATAAAAGCAATGAATATTTACTAGTTTTATCAGATCACGCTCACAAAGGCTTCATCATCAGTCCGTCGTAAAAAAAGAAGCCAAATATCTGTAGATTTACTTACCAAGTTCTACTTAGCAAGGTTTAAATACCTGCTGTCCAGCTCCATCATCAGATAGGCTCGATGGTACTATTATTATTGCACTTACCTACTGTCATCAAATGGTATATACCTATTTTTTATATTAACTTCTATACGAAAATTCAGAAGTACTATAGTATGAAAATTGGCATCTAAAAACACAATGTCAATTATCCTAGGACAGATGGCGCAATTCTTTTTACGCGCGGCTTTCGACGAAATATGGAATTATCAATTATATACAGTGTAACAAACAAAAAATATTACTAGTGGCTCTGTGACCTCACACGTACAAACTTTTTACCGGTGCACAGTAGCGCCATCTAGTTACCTTATTGTAAAACTAACATCAATAACCAAGGTGCTCCATCAATCCCTACCTAATAGGTACAGGGCTGATTCCACTGGTAGAAACCTAAAAGTGAGAAATTTACTGCATTTTGAGGAGCTATTCTGCTCATCACGCCGATCCTCATCAGATCTTCTTCACCAAATTTTAGTGAGACTAATTTAAAGTTACTACCTTTCAAATAAAAAAAACCGATTGAAATCGGATTTAATAAGGCGGAGATATTCAGTAGCCTCTTTTTTAACGGAAGTAACCCCCCCCCCCCCCCAATCAAAAATCCCTGTGGACTAAAATATTCAAATTTTGTTTGTTTAACCTGTATATCAAGTTTCGTCTAGATCGGTTGAGAAATGCGACCTGTAGAGGAGAACAGAGATCAGGACATTCGGAAGGAATTCGGAAGGACATATGTAAGCATTTTTGCGCTAGCTGAAACGGAGACGCTTCGCTTGCACTTCGCGCTTGCTTGGTCAATTACTGGTTTACCTCTAATCTCAGTCCAAACCGAGATAAAGAGGATTGAAATTAAGATATTTTTGTATGGAAATTGGTGTTTTTTTTTTTTTGCGTCCATCAATGATACGTGGTATTTTCAATTTTAAACAGTGTAACAAGCTAAACATCCATACCCTATTAATTTCGTAATCCCATAGTGTAAAAGCCTATAAATATCAATTGATATCACTACACAACATCACTACTTGTGACAGGGTTTGTTTGTAGGTACTCAAATTTGTTAGTAATGTTCTAAATTATATATTTTGTTAGTAATGAAGTCTTAGGCTGTAATTCTGACTTTAAGTGATTTAAGTGAATACCTACATTGGATTCAGCATTTGTCATTGTTTGTTTGAGCTCCATATTATTGTGTAAATTTTGAAATGATAAGCTTGTTATATCAAGAAGGCTTTAGATATGTTACTATTTTTGATTCTATTGTGTTCGTTGCAAGGTTATTATAGTGTCGAACAAGTTTAGTGACAAATCACAATTAATCTGCTATTTAATAGCGGAGTTATGTGAAAATATGTGACCAAGCATTATATGTACCTACTAGTTATTTTTCATATTTTATATAGGTATAATGTTAAAATATATAATGTACCTCCTTGTATGTTTTTGGAACATTAAATATTATTATTATTATTATTATACCAATATATAAAAGTGAAACGTTGTCTATTTGTTCGATTGTTTGTTTGCGTGTTTGGGTAACTTTCACGCAACAACGGCTGGAAGGATTTGACGAAATTTGGAATGGAGATAGCTTATACCCTGGAATAAAACATGGCATACTTTTTATCCAGGAAAATTATAAGTTTCCACGGAAAAACTGGGAAATGTTGATTACTCGCTGTAAAGAAAGGTTTCTATGAGAACGAAATAACAAGTCTGTCAATAAACATCAAGAGAGTTGGTGTTATACCTACTTTTGCATTGGTTTTTAATATCCTAGAAGAACATAGGATGCTTTTTTCGCGATAAACTGTAGTCCACGCGGACGAAGTCGCGGGCGGGAAAGCTAGTATTAAGATAAGTATACCTCTAAACGCAGCCCGCACCAAGATAAACAGGTTGACAGATCTGTAAGGCAGGTAGCATATTCATTTTTTTCGCGTGGCAGTCAATGAATCTTGGGATTATCAATTCTACACAGAGTAAAAAACAAAACATACATGGACAAGCATATCCCTAAACTCAGTCCGATCCGAGATAATGAGTTTTACATATTTGAAGGGCAGGTGGTGCATTTTTAGATTTGTAGATATGTAAACGTCTTTTACTCGGTTCGGACTGTTTACGGGTATACATGTCATATCAGAATAATCATCAAAATATCGGAGACATCTCTGGATGAATATTTAGTCTGTCAGCCTCTCTTCTAACATGTTTGCTTTCAACCAAGTTTTTACACGTCTTAGCGTAGAAAATGATCTCTCTGCCGTGGCACCGCTTATAGGAAGGGTTGCCAGAATTCTCAGCAGTCTTTATATTTGGGTAGAGATCATCGTCGCAAAATTCGATTGTAGAAACACTCAGGAAATGTTGTTTCAATATTTTCTTTGAGCTCCGTTTCCACTTTGAAATCCATAGGTGATACTCAGGGGCGTATTTTAAGATTTGGCGCCCCGGTCTTATAAGATTTGGTGGAACTATAGAAAAAAAAACTGGACAAGTGTGAGGGAGTTCGCGTGGAGAGATGTTACACGTGTTTGAATCACAGAAATCGGTCCAGTAGTTTCGGAGCAAATTGGCTGTGATAAACGGACAGACACACATACACGCAAGTGTCCTATAAGAGGTTCCATGTTTTTTCATTCGGACGTAAGGAACTCTAAAAAGTGAAATTCTTGGATTAATGAAAATAGCCCATAAGTATAATAAATTTAAGACCTTTTTTGTGGTGCACTAATTGGTTAAAGAATGACACTGTGATAATAATTAAGCGCGAGCAAAACGAGCACGAAATTTTTAAACAATTCTTTCAGTGCAAAATGAAGACATTGTTTCAAATCATGTTACGAGTATAAGGATAGATCATAGTAAAGGTCCTGCGAGCCGCTGCTAGCGCTTTTAATATAGCTATTTCTAGATGTGTAAATCTAAAACATAATTCAAAATGATGTAAAAAGGATAGATTTATCATAAAGCCCGAGCATATCGATCGCAAAAAAGTTGAGGTATCTTTATTAGTGTAAACATTTAACATAATATGATTTAAAATCATATGAACACTAGTATAATGACTCCAAGTAAATAATCGTGAGCGAAGCGAGCGCGAAATTTTTAGATATACATGTTATTAAATTTCTGGCAAGTCAATATACAATAAAATTAAAGATAGTTTACGAATTACGAATATGAAAGGCGCCTAAAGATGAGCATAAGCTGCAAGCTGCAAAGGTCAGCTTCCGCCGCCTGCCGCCCCGGGCCATGGCCCTTTTGGTTAGGGTAAATACGCCTCTGCTGATAAACTGTAACGACAGTGGCAGCAAGAACGCTCAAGAAATGGGAATACAGTTCTGATGTTTTCTTCTTCTGTATGTTCAGATTGTGGCATATAGATCATCATATCCGCAGAAAGTCGGTGCATTAGGTCTATCATGTTTTTTCTTAGTGTCCATCCCTATTTTCAACGCTGATTAAACGAATTATCTTGAGTATATTTCCAATAAACCAATAAATTACGCAGGTAGAATATAGTATGCAATCTTTATTAAAACGAGTCTTATCGACTTTTCCATATTTTTTTTATAAAAAACTCGTTATTTCTTGCTTACCTAGACATCGCTAGGCGTCGTAGTCCATAAGAGCACCGCTAGATGACCGCAAAAAATAAAATGCAACGCGGCTAGGGTCTTTTTTATTTTCTTATATTTTTAGAAGATTTTTCAATTTCGCAGTCCTTGGGGGGTCACGTCGCTGTGACCCCCCCCCCCTTTAGGACTGCGCCTGAGTCCTACAAAAATGTATGGAAATATCTTAACATCAAACTTCTTTATTTCGGTTCGGACTGAGTTAAGAGGTATACTTGTAATATTATGTTTTGTATGTTACACTGTCTAGAATTGATAATTCTATGTTTATTTGATGGCCATGCGAAAAAAGTTTTAGTCATGGTCTTTTGTTAAAAACTAACATAATAATATATTTGGGACAATTTCACACCAATTACTAACCAACTAGGATACCCTGTAATATGGGCACTAGATAACGGATAAACATATATAAATACGAATATCACATCCATGACTCGGAAACAAACATTTCTGCTCATCACACAAATGACTGCACCTTGCAGGATTCGAACCCGCGTTCGTCTCTAGCCACTAGACTAACTGGCCGTCAAACATACCTATTATGCTAAACCATAAAAGTGTGTTATAATAGTCATAAGATTATTCATAACTGGTGATTCTTTATTCTACAACGAAAAATAACTTCCTAAATATCTTGCACCACTTGATTCACTTAATTTGTATGAAAAGGTTAAAATTAGTTTTTTTATTACCATCGTAATGTATTCATAATCATCAGCTGTTTGATCTCGGAAAATAATACACACTAATATGTTACAAAATTGTATATTTATAGTATATACGCTAACTTTGGTCCCAGTTCCAATAAGCAGCTTCACAAAGGTTACGTCGTCCGGTTTTTTTCGCATTATCAACAACGCGTTCTTGATGATTATCGTAGTTAACATGAAATCCTAGAGATGGCGCTGATTTTTATCTAAGGGGAATTTGGAAAAAAGTTTGGTAGGTCAACCGCTTCTTGATATTTAATTCTATGGTTTTATGTGGAGTTCGCGCCAGTCGTGAAAACCAGAACAAAAGGAAATTTATAGCATGATTTCCTATTGATCAGCCCCGGTAAGCATTCATTTTGATATTGCTTAGTGCGACTTCCCATCAACGTGACCATAATATAGAATTTCCTTGGGTATGACCAAAGATTTTGAATTACGGTTAAACGGTATGACATTCTGCGTTCCTTTGTTTATGGCAAGTTGTGCGTGAGTTTTGTAATAAATTCATTACTTATAGTATTTATAGGTAGTATTTTCTACCTTCTTGATATTCTAAATATAAAAAATTACAGCTAAAATTCTATATTATAAATTACAGCTAATGATACAAAGAAAATGGACCGTTTTATTTACGTTTAATTTATCTGCTTTAGAAAGGGGTAAATTTAATCTGAATATGTAAAAACTGGCAATGTCATAATTAAAAAAAAAAAAAAAAAAAAACACTACACAAACAACTTGTCTTTCGTTTGTTTCTCTCATGGTTTGTGTATTTTTATGGTAAAACGCTAATTTTATCTGCTTTAGATTACTACGTTCAGTTGAGTAAAAACCAAAAGTTACGCGAGCACGACGATGACGACTTGACGATGAAAGATTTAAACTGACAATGTTTAGTGGAAAACTGCTCATTAGAAAAATGAAGAAAACTGGCAAGAAAATGAAAAACCTGTCACTGGCAAATACAGGAGAAGTGTGACGCCAAATCCTTGAACGTGGAAAAGAAAAAAGAAAAAGAAGAAAAAAAAAAAAGTTGTTTGACGACAGTGACAGTGTCAGTGATTGTCAAAGATATATCTCTCATTCTTCCTTCATGCCATCGAAAATCAATCAATCAATTCAAATATTGCATGGAAAATCTTGTAAATTGAATTTGGTCTAGTTAGTTGTTGTGATTTTTCTCTGATATCCCCATTATTTCAATTATTATTGCAAATATTGTGTGAAACGAAAATGGTTCTTACAAAAGAGTATCGGATATGTATGCCGATGACTGTAGAAGAGGTACATAAATAAATAAGTTACATTATTTGTAATGTTTATCTATTAGTTTCGTAGATTTCGTCATTCATTTTCTTCTAGAGCAGTAATATTACTTTGTTTGGTTGGATGAAGGTTGTAGTGTGCTAACACCTGCACAAATGCGCATTTTAAATTAGATTTTGATGGTAATTTTTTACGTCCCCATTCATGTAATGGAGATATAAAATTATATGAGTGGTTTGTAACACTGACATGGTCGATATTATAGCAAAAACCTGGGGACAACTGTACAAACTTGGCCCACGTTTTTACGGTTGAAGAGGGTGGAGGGGGTAGGGGGTGGAGGTTGTAGAACCCCCCCTGAGAGGGGGGGGGGGCTAGATCTATGAAAAAGAAATGGCTACCTACATAATAAAATGACAGTATGTAGATATTTTACGAGACTTGTCAGACCGAATGCTATGCTACTGCATTCTAGGTTTCTTCTTGGTACTTATAATTAAGAAAATAATAAAATTTGGCAAAAACTTTACATAAGTAGGTATTTTATCGTAAGCACACGACGCGCGATTCATCGAGCGTACACTTGACACTCTACTGAATGAACCGCAATATTGCGGCCGCAAAGTGTAGGTATAATATTTGTACTTGTTGTGGAGTGCAACTGGCCTGGTTTTGGGGCTAGGTAATTGGTGTGGAATTGTCCTGAATATATTTATTTATTTATATACTTAACTCCTATGTATAGATATGTTTATTTTCAATATTCCTCAGCACAGTTAAAATTAATTGCTCAGTTCAAGCAAATGTTTGTAGGTATATGTAAGACTTGCTGTGCCCACAGATTTGCCCATATGATCTTTTCTCTGGCATTTCTTAGGTTTTTAAGTAAAATCCTAAGCTATCCAACAATGAAGAAAATGCATCTTAATTGGTCTAGTAGATTCACGTAAGGCAAAAAAAAAAAAGAACTGTCAGTTTTTTTATAGATTATAAAACCTGAATAAGAATGTATTTAGCTCATTTTAAGTCCATCAGAACAAATTTTGGTTAAATTATCATCTTTGGAAAATAAAGGTTCAAGTTACAAAACATTTCAAAGACATAAAATATTAATAAACATGTAAAAAGTACATGTTAATAATAGTATAATCCTGAAAACATTTAGTACATAGTGAAGTTATAATGTATTTTTCAGTATCGCATTGGCCAGCTGTACATGATAGCTCGTCACAGTTTCGAGCAGTCCAGCAACGGAGAAGGTGTGGAAGTGGTTGCAAATGAAGAGGTCACAGATGAAGTGAACGGTCCAGGACAATTTACTGAGAAGAGGATTCATTTATCCAGGTACAATTTCTTTTTTTTTTTCATTATATGAAGTTAGGAAATCATATGTTCGACTCGATAACCTCTGAAGAGGTGCTACAGTGCTCAGCCATGGTCATTGAAAGAGTCTCAAAAATTCAAGTTCAGGGTTTGTACGGAACATAGTATTCTCGACATCAAAAGAACTGGATTGCATCCATCTGCAAAACCACATTGCGCTCAAGCATATGATTCTTGCTTGTTTGCTTGTTGTGTAAAGTAGTGCTGGCCTCTGGTGTCAGAGTTTGTCAGGCCACCCTAAGGTTTTCGACATGGCTTAATGACTGCTATTAATCAATAACAGTCGGGACCGACAACTTAACAGGCCCTCCGAAAGCACAGCAATGGCACATTACTTAGAAAAGTCATCGGTGTGGAGCACAGGACTGAACTCGGTATTGTTGGATTCTAATTTGCACTAGTATACCGCTGCCATCGCTCAAGAACAGGTAATAGTTGATGTTGGTACTGAGACAGCCAGATTGTAGTGAAACTAGGCTGGGCATGTGGTCCACATGTGTCCTGTAAGATAGGCGAAGATCATTACTCAGCGACATTGGGAGCCTATAGATGTTTGGCGACGTCATGGCTGGCCGCGAAAGAGGTGGCGTGATGATCTATTTGCCTGTCAACCTGATTGGCCCGAATTAGCTGAAGATAAGGCAGTATAAAAGGAAACGGGGGAGACCTTCGCCCGCAGCAGGTCGGTAAAAAATAAGTTTAGTGGAAAGATGCACAAAGTCTATATTTATTTGGTTGGCTATTTGGCGAGTTTGTTCGGTGTAGGGAACAGGTCCAATTCGCAACAAATGTATTCATCTGTTCTTTGCTGGATGGCAGATATATAATTTATTAAATACTAGCTTTCCCGCCCGCGACTTCATCCGCGCGGAATACAGTTTATCACGAAAAAAAGCATCCTATGCTAATATAATAAAAACAAATAAAAAAAAAGTATAGCACCAACGCTCTTTATGCTTTTTGACAGACTTGTTATTTCGTTTCCATGGCAACAGTCCCTTGCAGCGAGTAATCAACATTTTCCAGTTTCCCCGTGAAAATTTACAATTTTCCGGGATAAAAGTATCCTATGTTTTATTCCAGGGTATAAGCTATCTCCATTCCAAATTTCATCAAAGTCGGTCCAGCCGTTATCGCGTGACAGCTCCCCAAACAAACAAACAAATAGACAACGTTTCACTTTTATATATTGGTATGGATAATTATGGTGTTGGTAATTTGTTTTTAAATATTTTTACAGAGAGTTTTATCAAATGGCAGTTTTTGCACGATATATTTTTACATTCTGAAGATTACCTCACCCACCAGCATTTTAATCTAACAATGCAAAACATACTAAGCTAGAAACCCCCAAAAACTACATCTAAATCTATCCAGCTGCCTGAAAACCTACAAGTAACACATAGACTCTTTCCTCTAGATTTTCCAAAAATGTACAAGAATGGCTCAGACATAGTACAGCATTATAAACATACCTATAAATCTATTTTTGGACAAGTAACTGTTTTTTTACGCAGTTTCCTGATTTGTTTATATATTTTCCAGTCACCTTCCTTATTGGGTCCAGTCATTTACACCAAAGATATTCTACATCACTGAAAAAGCATGGAACTACTACCCTTACACTATCACCGGTAAATATAAGCGTAAAATGTACTTATTTTCATTCTTTTTATTTCTGTGATTAAAAATGAACTATTTATTCTCTTTTCCTTTCATGTTGAATGCGGCATCCATAGAATACACAGTGAGTATGAATTAATGTTTGTGTATTAGCAGACTAATGCTTTTATTAACTAAACAAGCTGAGTCCACGGCTTTGCCCGCGTTGTCACTTCTCTGGGGTAAAAGTAAACTGTGTTTTTCAGGACCAAAAGTACCAAATTTCACTCTGCCGTCAAATAGTTTTTTATCGATTGCTCGGCTTCTATTAATCGGATTCAGATACAAAGTACACCAGATTTTAAGTCAAAACCTAAGCTATAACCGCATATCAATCGGTTCAGTAGTTTTTACGATGTACAACAACGAATGTACATATATTACTCGTAAGTCCCCTGGATCTTTTGTCTCATTATCTTCGTTTTACAGACTTTTTGTTACATAATGCTTTATTATAAGTATGATATAAGAAGCAGTGGTACAATACAACCTCGCTATTACAGGCTTAGTGGTAGCCCAACTAGCCCACTACCAGTTGGTAGCGTGCCCAACGTGCTGGCCGCCCTGTTGAATCGCAATTCTACTTAAACGTGCCAAATAACTACCAGCGTTTTGGTCACGCGCCGCGTCTACCAGAATTGAACGTTAATTTTTGTGCAGTTCTCTTGAACATTTCAATTAAAATATATGTTTAATTTTCTTTTGCAGTGTTCCTTCATACCAAAGTTTTCTATTTCTATTCAAACGAGATACGAGGACAACAACGGCACCACTGAAAATGTAAGCCAATTTATGTCTTGTGTATTTCGAGTCATTGGATTTTGCTTCAAGCAAAGTTGAACTTTATGATGTTGGGATTTCGGTGTAAATTGGTGCGCATTAACGCCTGATGGTTACGTCGACGCATATATGGAATCTATAACTTTATACAACGCTCTGTAGTGTTGAGTTCGGGTATACAATAAAAATACATACGCCTGTGTTAAAGATTTCAAAACCGCAACATATTTCTGGGGTAGGTATACTTTCACGTAGGACAATCTATTTTGCTATACTAAAATATATACCCGTTTTTAGGCCCGACTTGTCCGTGATAGGTACAAAGGCGAAGGCAGGAACGAAGCGTAGCGAAATTCCGCCTTCCTATTCGTTTCTTTTTTTGCCTTGAAAATCTATAGATTGCTTCGTTGCGGTCGGATATGTTTTAAAATACCTAGGCGCGAAATCCTAAATCTGAAAGTATACCCAATGTCAGCTTGGCCAGGGACGTTACGTAGGTAAAAGTAAGCTTTAATGAATAAATATGTTCTATTTCTGGATTTGAAAACATACCCGACGCCAACACGATCTGTGACGTCATGAGCGTTGTGTGAAGATTCGCAATAGGTAAGCTACGTCTCGACAACAAAACGGCGCCGCGCGGTTAACGCACAACACGTGCGCGGCTCGACACCTCGTATCAACAATTCCTTGAACGCCGACACTCCTATCTTATTTTCCCCAACATTGCGTAGTTTTGTTTATTAAAACATAAATAAGTGGACGTCCTTAAATAAGTGGAATAAGCATCTATCGATTTTGGCATCTACACTCATTATCCACTTAACATTTAGGAAAGTTCAGACAGAAGACTAGCTATGTTCATGCCTGTCAACTTGTCATTTGACCTAAATGTTCTAGCCCTGTAGGCTGCATTGAGTATGCCTTACCCCTGACCAATTTATTGACCGATCGAAGCGAGGTCACGGTTCACCAAATCAACTTAAGTGAATCGGCGTTAGTATTTATGTTTTTTCGACGATACCTGTTGATCCGACCTTCATACAATTTTTTAGGTAGTTACGTTATAATCATACAATTTTTACGTGCTTAGACCAGCTTAGGTCTTATGTTAGGTATCAGGTTGAGCGACACAGTTACTGATTTTCTTGACATTTCATTTTTTCTATAGCACTCTCGTGATCAAGACGAATGACACCTCATTTATCAAAATCCATCAAGCCGTTTAGGCGGTAGCGAAATACGGAGATCCGAAGAAAACCCAAGCTGGACTTAATACGGATTCGATATAAATAAACTCAAATGGCGATGGGCATTTGGCAAGATGGGATGACGGCAGGTGGAGTAGGTCTCTCATAGATTGGTGGCCAAGTGGAGGAAAGCGCAGCCGTGCAAGAGCAGTGCAACGATGGGCCAGTGACATTAATGAGTTTGTAGGAAAGATCTGGCACAGATTGGCTCAAGGCAGAGATGTGGAATGTTTTTTTTTTGTCGGTGATGATGATAGGAGCTTAATCAGTTTGGGGTTCTTGAGATATCTAGACCTAAATCCCAAAAGGGAGAGATACAATTTTCAGAGTGGGACAATAATGTCGAGTGGGGTGACATGTGAAAGGACTTTATTTATAAATTTCGTAGTTTTTGAGTTACTAGTTTATCATTTTTCAGTTAGGTTTCTTAGATCATTTTATTCCCTATTCAATAAAACTTCACTTTCAGTGCCTGGGCCTGACCCCCGAAGAGCTAGAACAGAGAGACGTCGATTTCCTAGACATAGCATACGACGATATAAAGCCTCATCACTACAAAGAGGCCGAGGACCCCAAGTTCTTCAAGTCTGAGAAGACCAGCCGTGGACCGCTCGTGGAAGGATGGAGGGACAGCCATCAGCCGATCATGTGCTGCTACAAGTCCGTCAGCGTGAAGTTTGAGGTGTGGGGACTTCAGACTAGAGTCGAGGAGTATGTGCAAGGGGTAAGTTATAATTGGACACAAGTTATTTTCACTTGTGGTTGTATTTATAAAGGAGTTTCCTTCCCCTCTTTATTACTATTTTAAATGATAACATGGTACATTTGCTACGGACCGGGAGACGGAGCGGAGGACGGCCCCCGGTGAGCTGGACCGGCAACCTGGGTGCCGCGAGGACAAGCTGCGCTGGACCCAAACAGCTCACAATCTCTCTTTCAGGCCTATGTTCAGCAGTGGACAGTACCAAATCCCGTACGGATTCTGATGACATAATCATGTGATGCGGCCGACACGGCAGGCTCGAAGCAGGCTTTCTCTGTCTGCCGCACTATTCTTCGGGGAAACTTCGTCGCGTTCGCCTCCGGCAAAGAGAATACAATACTTGGCGTCTGGTAAATGCGCATTCAGCTAACCCCCCATTCCTATAAAAATGAAACGAGTCGTTTTTCCAACGTCTCGTTACTTTTTGACGTTTTTGTATGACGTTTATGTCAAAATCTGACGGACAGTAAGCGAAAACGGTTCGTTTGCGGTTCTAAGATTTAAGAACCGGCCATAAGACACCGATATCATTCAGTATTCAGTATCTTTATTTGCATAACTAAGTGTACAACATATAAAAGGTATTATTCTATTGTAGTACTTTCAACTTAGTAGCCCTTTTCAGGCATCGCAAAAGTTTAGGGCGCTATACATGTTTATTGACTATGCTAATTATTATTATTATTTAAAGTATCTACTATTAATACTAGTTATTTATAACACGTTAAAATTAAAATTTAGTGTAATAATAAAAAAACATTACAAAAAACAAAAGAATAACTTCCAATTTCGTTCAAAACAAAATGTAAAGTACCCTCAAAGTTTGGAGGGCTCTACCTAAAAAACAAAGTTTTTTATTTATTTCATCATCATCATCATCATCATCATCATCATCAGCCTGTATCCGTCCACTGCTGGACATAGGCCTCTCCCAATGAACGCCACAGAGCCCGGTCTTCGGCTCTTCTCATCCAGTTTTTGCCGGCCGCCTTTTGTAGTTCGTCACTCCACCTGGCCGGTGGGCGTCCTACACTACGTTTGCCAAGCCGTGGTCACCAGTCAAGAACCCGTTTACCCCAGCGGTTGTCCGCACAGAGTTGTCCGTTCTTCGAAAAATGTTACCAGCCCACTGCGACTTCAACCTGCTAATCCTCTGAGCTATGTCGGTGACTTTGGTTCTCCATCGGATTTCCTCGTTCCGGATCTTATCCTTCAGAGAGCTGATCTGAGTCGCTGAGCGACCTTAAACTTGTGGACTAGTCCCACCGTGAGTGTCCCCGTCTCGGCTCCGTATGTCAGCACTGGTAGGACGCACTCATTGAAGACTTACGTCTTCAGGCACTGTGGAATGGACGACGAGAAGACCTGTCGAAGTTTCCCGAACCCAATTGAATCCTTCTGTTGGCTTACCTGTCGAAGTTGTGTCTACCCAACTGCAAAGTTTGTCCGAGATAGACATATTCATTAACAACTTCGAGGGGCTCACCATTGACAGCTACAGGTCTTGGGGTAATAAGATCGATATCTTGGTCTTATCTAAGTTCATCCCGAGACCGATCTGTCTTGAAGCATCAGTCAGGCCGTTTAACCTTTTCTCAAGTTCCTGCACCGATTCCGCCATAAGGACTATGTCATCAGCAAATCGTAAGTGTGAGATGTACTCGCCGTTTATATTTATGCCCTTCCCTTTCCAGTCCACAGTCGCGGCGTCATAAAGACATCTCAGCACCTCAATATACCGCCAGTCTACTTGGCATCGCTGCAGTGACTCCAAAACAGTACAGGTCTCAACGGAATCACAGGCCTTTTCATAGTCCATAAAAGCTAGACACAGGGGCTGATTATACTCTTCGGACTTCTGTATAATCTGCCTCACTGTGTATGTGGTCTATGGTACCAAATCCTCCGCGAAACTCGGCCTGCTCCGGATGCTGAAACTCGTCAAGTCTTTTTGCGAGACGATTTGTGATGATTCTCGAAAACAACTTATACACATGGCTCAGGAGTGAGATGGGGCAGTAGTTTTTCAGAAAGATTTTATCCCCTTTTTGAAAAAAAAACAAGAATACTCCTGTTCCACACCTTTGGAGTTCTCCCAGTATTCAGAACAGAGTTGAAAAACTTCTGAAGCTCTCGAAGGTTTACCACCTGCTTTCAAGAGCTCCGAAGTGACTCCGTCCTCGCCTGGGGCTTTTCCATTTTTAAGCTGCCCGAGCGCCATCCTAATCTCATCTTGGCTGATTTCTGGCAGGTCTTCTGTGTAGTGGCGAGTAAGAGTGGCTCTAAAATCCTCCGTAATAGGGAAGGTTGTGAAGCACGCGATTCGTTCAATTGCACAACAACGTACAATTGCAATGCATTTCATAGAAACTTAGAATTCCGTCCTATAAATATCATTTACTACATGGCAATACAATTGAAAAATCTCTTTGAAGTTGTAAAGGCTAAAATTTTCATTGTTCTCACACTCAGTGTATGTAATTTTAAAGGCACCATAGTTATTTCGGTGCTATTATAATATAACTCACGGCGAGTAGTTTTAGATTTGATCGATCTGTCTATTTTCAGGA
Source organism: Alsophila aescularia (assembly GCA_946251855.1). Lineage (NCBI taxonomy): Eukaryota > Metazoa > Arthropoda > Insecta > Lepidoptera > Geometridae > Alsophila > Alsophila aescularia. The sequence goes on from OX276378.1 coordinate 48,921,863, forward strand.
TACAGGGCCCGTGTAATCTTAAACTAAATGAAACAACTGGGGGTCTAGTACAAGTTTTTTAGTTTTCGAAAACGAAATGTTTTTTCGTTTAGTTTCATACATTCACTGGCAGCGCCTCTAGCGGAAACTTGCAGGAACTGCAATAAATGTATGGAGCTAAATGAAACTACCTTTCCGTTTCGAATCGAAAACTATATAAACTCGCACTAGGGGTACTGTTCATAGGCCGTGTGTGAACCATAAGTTTTTTTTATTTATTTATGATTATTTATTTACTATTGAGACCAATTTATGTTTCTAGAAAAAAAATGGCAAAATTAAAGCACAGCTCTGTCATTTTTACCTGACTGAGCGTAGGGTATTGTGTTTATCAGCTTATGCTTGGTATGTATGTTTGTTCCTTTGTGGCACTATACAGGTTGTAGTTTTCCATCCCCGCCATATTCGCAGAGTCGATTGTACTATGTATACCTTAATCAACTAACAATACTATTTAATTCCTACATTTAACTGAAGGTGGAATTTTTAATAAAATATTTTATTGATAAATCGTAGTAGGCCCAACTTTATTTTGGAGTAGAACCCCACGACACACATACATGTATGGTAGGTATGTGTGCGCGCTCCTATAGACGCGCCGCGCGCCGCCGACCGCGCCACAGAATAAATAGCGAACCTTTAATTATCAGTTGGTATAAATAAACTTAATGCAAGTGAGAATGTATCATCATTTTACCACGCCGGAAATTGACATTAGTTAGGAATTTCCGGCGTGGTAAAAATAAATGGAATCAGCTTATTTACAGTTCGATTGGAATGAAAAAAATTATGAACAAGTTTACAATTTACGTTACCTTGATACTCTTCAGTATCCTCCTTAATTTTCAATGCACAATGTCTTAATGTTTTGTGTATTTTTTTTAACACGTTCACATTGAGTTAACGCCTGGAATTGCTCTGTGTGGCATAGGGCATGCAAAACTCGGGTAGTTGAAAAAACCCGGGTTTTTCGAGTTTTTCTTTATTTGGGCCTTGAAAGAACTATTTTAAGTGTGTGTAAGTAAAGAAAAGGCTGAAATGTAATTAAAATATGTTTTACTTTCGTGTACTTATTTTTTAGCTATAGCAAGAGATCAATCAAGTAACATTTAGTATAAGTACTACGAGTATTAATAATCAATATAACATTTGGTACTAGTAATAGTAAAAAACTGACGGTCCGTATCCAAAATTTCCAAAATATTATACCGAAGATATACCGGCCGTCAGCCTACACTAGAAGAAGAATGGCTCTCAAACAGCTTAAGAGCAACAAGGCACCAGGGGAAGACGGAATAACGACAGAGCTACTGAAAGCGGGTGGAACACCGGTACTTAAAATCCTTCAGAAGCTGTTTAACTCCTTTATCCTCGAGGGTACTACGCCAGAGGCGTGGCACAGGAGCGTAGTAGTGTTGTTCTTTAAGAAAGGTGATATCACCCTCTTGCAGAATTATAGGCCTATTTCGCTGCTGAGCCACGTCTTTAGGCTGTTTTAGAAAGTAGTTACAAACCGTCTCGATCTTAGGTTTGAAGACTTTCAGCCTCCCGAACAAGCTGAACTCCGGAAAGGCTTTAGCACCGTAGACCACATTCGTACGCTCCGGCAGATTATACAGAAGACCGAAGAGTATAATCAGTCACTATGTCTAGCTTTTGTGGACTACGAGAAAGAATTTGATTCAGTCGAGACCTGGGCAGTGCTACAGTCATTACATCGGTGCCAGATTGAATACCGATTCATTGAAGTGTTGAAGTGTTTGTACAGCAAAACCAATATGACTGTCCGTCTCCAAGATCGGAGCACGAATTCTATTGAATTGCAAAAAAGGGTGAGACAAGGAGAAGTTATTTCTCCGAAACTGTTCCCTCTGCACTGGAAGGTATATTCAAGCTTCCGAACTGGAACGGATATGGTATTAACATCAATGGCGAATGCATCACTCACCTTCGATTTGCCGATGATATAGTTATCAAAGACGCGCAGCGTGCAATGAAGAGAGGTATGCTTGGTGTCTCACTACGTGACAGAATCCGAAATGAGGAAATCCGTAGAAGAACCAAGGTTGTCGACATAGCTCTCAGAGTTTGCAAATTGAAGTGGCAATGCGCAGGCCATATAGTTCGCAGAACCGACAAAAACACACAAACACACACACACACACACAAACACAAACACGAGATAATCTAAGCAACACCTTATCTATAATTAACTATTAAGTAGCATTTAAAAACAAAATGAACGAAATAAAATTTCGTATCGTATTGTAAATCACATAAATAAGTCTTATTTATTATTTATACAGTAACTTAAACTAAAAATTAATTCTTTATATAGGATAATCTTTAAAAAAAAAATAGACTAAGACGATTTCTAATCAAACCAAAGTAGAAATGGTGCAAATTTATTATTAAGGTCCTTTGTCAAGTTGTAAAGGGACCGTTATAATAAATCTGCATCATTTCTACTATTTTATTTAACATTTTGTGACATTTTGTTTTTACTTTGACAGTAAAAACTAAGTAGGGTTACAAAATATACAATAAAATCCGCCGTTACCAGATGACTCCCGTAGTCTTGTAGCGCTGGCTCGCAGCGCCTCACTCATTCAACGTCAGACCAAAGCCTAACAAGTAACAAGTAACTCCCTAATACCTCATAATGATTATAGATTGTGGTCAGCCTGTCCAATTTATTCGGTCAATAGAGTAGAAATAGGGAAACAGTAAGTTTTTGAGAAGTTTGATTCTTTATTAATGTTCTGGTGGTAGTATTTTACATAAACCATCAAGAATGAAAAAACTCGAAAAACCCGAAAAACCCGGGTTTTCAATCTTAAAAATCCGAGTTTCATTCACCGGTTATTCGGGTTTTTCGGTTAATCGGGTATCCGGTTTGCATGCCCTAGTGTGGCACCCAGCAACACGTCGCGTGGGCGTGGGCAAAAAAAAAAACAAATGAACCATCTCCATAAGTTCGACATTATAAAATTGCTCCATTTTAGCATCGAGCGTATCGCGGCGAGCGTGTGCCGCTGCCGACTGTGAGTGATCGAACAGCTGAGTGTTCGGGCAACGACCGGGGCAATGACCCGCGCCAGCCTTGGGGCACGGTAATGTTATCTATCAGTATTGTGTCTCGGCTCTGTCCTTGAAATAACTACCTACGGCCGCGTGGTACGTAAACACACGATAGGGCTGCCCGCCTGCAGTATTTTAATTTCATCTACCTCCTTGAATTTCTTTGTAAATTGTGAATGTGTATATTAATATTAATGTAAAAAGAAAAGAAATTCGTTGTGAATGAAATAGGAAGTGTTCAATAAAAATACATGTGTGTTTTTTTAATTATTAGATTTAATAAAAAATACACCCTTATAAATTTGATACAGAAAAGTATTTGCGCCTCGACTGAGACGTACGAAAAGCTTTATTGTTAAATTTAATAGTTTAAAAAATCCGCATTCGCATAAATAGTTTAATTAAAAATACTTTTGGGAAACATGGACAACGAGGACAAAAAGGAATATCTTTCACTTGGTTATAGATACCTGCAGATACTTTACAATTAATGTTTTGTTTTAAATGACGTTCGGAATATTTCCTCAATTTTTTCTACATAATCCACGAAATCATCACTGGGTACTATTAAAAACGTTTGTGAATTACTCTTACTGTAGTCCCGGTACCTTAAATACCGACATTACCGAGCTGCGAAGCATTCGTGACTGGCCGTATACCGAGTGGGTACCGACACGAGGCGCGTAGGTATAACTCACTTTCCGGCCGCTTGTATGAAGATAGAATACTGTTTAAATAACATTACCGTGCTTGGGGCGCCGCCGCACGCCGCGGCCGGTGCGTAGTGTGCGTGAAAGAGGCAATACATGCCACAAGGCTTCATTAGTGTGTGTGGACGCAAGCTCTTGCCACACTGGGTGATTTCAAATTAGGATCGCGTACACATATCGCTTTTTATAAACTTTTTTTACTTATTTGTTAATTAATTTTTTTGTACTTCTTTTATTAATGATTCGTGTTCTGTAAGTGGAGTATACCTACCTCTGCAAATATGGTGGGGATGCAAAACTACAACCTGTATAGACCAAACCTGTGGACCGATTTTGATGATTCGTCAATCGATTCGTCCAAATCTCGCGGGTGCTAGTAAAGACATGACAATAATCAAAATTCAATGTGGCGACAACTAGACGCCACATTGTGAACGAGAAAAAGTTGATGAACTACATATATGTTATAGTGAAAAAGAAAAATAATAAGTTGACGTGTTAATAATAATGTTAAGTGAGATATCATATTCAATGATAGAATATAGGTATTAAAAAATCATCTTTAGGTTTTTGTTATCATTTTTCATTTCGAATTACCATTTAGGATCTATAACGATTTAAAGTTCGCAGTCGCATTGTGCGTAAATTTTCTTGTTTTCCTTTCAACACAAGAAGTGTTGATCCATACCAATATATAAAAGTGAAACGTTGTCTGTTTGTTTGTTTGTTTGTTTCTTTGGAGCTTTCACGCGATAACCACTGGACGGATTTCGATGAAATTTGGAATGGAGATAGCTTATACCCTAGAATAAAACTTAGGATACTTTTTATCCCGGAAAATTCCACGAATTCTGTGGAAGTTTCCACGGGAAAACTAGAACATGTTGAATACTAGCTGTAAGGAACGGTTGCCATGGAAACAAAATAACAAGTCCGTCAAAAATCATCAAGTGCGTTGGTGCCACAGATTAAGTCAACAAGCCACGGAGGCCACAACCAAGAAGTCTTAAGTCTACTTTTGCATTGGTTTTTAATATCCTAGAAGAACGTAAGTAGGATGCTTTTTTCGCGATAAACTGTAGTCCGCGTGGACGAAGTCGCGGGCGGGTAAGCTAGTATATAATTATAGTATGAGGACTATCTTACTTGCAGGCGATTCGCGAGATCCTTGTCCTCGGCCACCGACAAGCGTTCGCGTGGATGGACGACTGGTACAACATGACCATCGAAGACGTCAGGCAGTACGAACGGGAAATGCAAGAGAAGACCAATATTATGGTAAATAGCTTACATTAAACTATTATTACAGGGAAAATGAAGCGATAAATAAATAGGTTTAGCCATGTCAAATACCATTTAATAGCGAAGGTAATTATTATAAAATAAATAAATATAAATATATTCAGGACAATTCCACACCAATTACCTAGCCCCATACTAAGGTACTATGGGCACTAGATAACAGATAAATAAACATAGATAAGAATATTACATCCATGACTCGGAAACAAACATTTCTGCTCATCACACAAATGATTGCACCTTGCAGGATTCGAACCCGCGACTGTTCGATTTCGTACCTAGGATCTCTAGCCACTAGACCACCTGGTCGTCTTATATACTAGTGTGTAGTCTATCGCGCTTTTTAAATAGGGCAATGATTAACTGTTTTTTCGTTAAATTATGTCAATAACTAACATAATGCTAGTTGATTTTTTAAACTAACGCGAGCGAAATTCATATTAAATATAAATAAAACGGCTAAAAACTCACAAAATAGAAGATCGGAAATACTCCGCCCAGTTTCGGACTATTTTGAAGTCCTTCATCTGGGAGTGTTATGCCGACAAGCCGCGACGAACGCTACGAGCGTCAGCACGCAACTGGCGACGCGTGAATTAAGGCGGGCTTCTAGCACATTTTAAGGTTTTTGAACCTCTGTAAATCGACTAAAATATGAAAAAAAAATGATTATTTTTTTTTATATTAAATTTGAATATACACTCTAGAAATTGTAAATGAAAGAAACTAATTGAGAATTGTTGGCTCGATAAAAAATAATTCCAAAGTTGACTCTAAATCGGTATTTAAAATGTGTCATGTTAAGTGTTACTATCATAAAGCCATGTGAAAGTTATTCCAATAGATGTGGCTTTTTATTCTTTAGGAGCTGCATGACAAAAATATTCTAATTTCGTTCTTATTTTTTTCCAAGAAGGAAAAACAACCAAAATTTTACATTTCGGGCACTAGTCGTCGTCTGTCAGTGTCCGCCGAGGCTTCTCCGAGGAAGGACCTGTGTCGTTTGTCTCCGCAAAAATACCCCTCGCGCAGCTTAGTACATGTATGATCCAATGATCATACATGTACTACAACATACCAAACCAAACATACACCAAACATTTATTTACGGCTCTGGCTTTTTATTCTTTAGGAGCTGCATGACAAAAATATTCTAATTTCGTTCTTATTTTTTTCCAAGAAGGAAAAACAACCAAAATTTTACATTTCGGGCACTAGTCGTCGTCTGTCAGTGTCCGCCGAGGCTTCTCCGAGGAAGGACCTGTGTCGTTTGTCTCCGCAAAAATACCCCTCGCGCAGCTTAGTACATGTATGATCCAATGATCATACATGTACTACAACATACCAAACCAAACATACACCAAACATTTATTTACGGCTCTACGCTACAATTAGCGTAGAGCCGTAAATAAATGTTTGGCGTAGTAAAGTTATCGTATAGGTAAAAATTGTGAGTAATGTATTTTTATTCATTGATGTTGATTTATATTTTCCAAAATGGGTAAGAATAATAAAATAATTCAGATTGGAACTGAAAATAAAAATTAGATATTAAATAAATATAATAGATACTTATCTATCTCTATCTAAAATAGGTATGTAAATACTTGAAAAGTTGTAAACAGTTTTTTTTTATAATAATTATTAGTAGGTATTTTAATTTTTAATTATGTAGATAAAGTTTGTTACAAAAAAATAACAAAAAATACTTACCGATACTTAATCAATTACATAACTCATTCATTTACAGTATATGATTTACGTTGACGAGCTACATTGTTTAGGCAAGTATGCCACAGTATAAAAAAGTACAGTAGGTAAGATTTTCTGAACAGATTGAGTTACTTAGTTAAAATTCTTTGCTCAGTTACCCCAAACTAATACTTAGGTCAATAATTCAGTATAATTGAAACGATGGGAAATGAAAAAGTAGTGTGGTAAGTTCGCCAATTCTTGGCCAATTGCTAGTAAAGGTGTTTTTTTATTTGATATATAACCGAATATGTACATTTCGCCAGTTTTCGACCCTAAATCTAGTTTCGTCCACCTGCTGTCCAGTTTTCGACCAATCACTGAAATCAAGGATAAAGTAGAAACAATGTTTTGATAGACGTAGGTAATTAACAAGTAAAAATTGTTATAAAAATACAAAAAACCCGACTGGCGTGCAGGCGTGGGGCGCGGAACACACGACGCAAACGTATGCTCGTGCTCGTGTTTTTGTCTTTCAGCCTCGCTAGCGGACGGACCTGCAAAAATTATAGTAATATAATTTTAACGTTTCATATTTACTTACATATTTTAAAATAATAGTTGCAATTGTAATATTGGACTAAAGTACTAACGTGAATAATCTAAAATTGAAAATTTTGTAAGAAGCTTAAAAGACATTTGCTACTATTTAGGAAAAATAATTGTATATTTTTGGAATGGTCCTTTAAAGACCTTAATTTTGATACCTCACTCGATAGGTTTGGATCATTGTATGTTCAGTGGGAAATACAATATGGCAGCTGTATGCCGTCATATTAGTTTTCTTGACACTTTATATATTCTATAGCACTCTCATGATTAATACGAATCCAAAGATACCTGATTTATCAAAATCTATCAAGCCGTTTAGGCAAAAAAATTATCTCCTAAGGCACGCCACTGAGTTCGGTCTTCAGCTCTCCTCATCCATTTTCTTCCAGCCGCTTTTCACAGTTCGTTACTCCATCTGGCCACAGAGCTTCCTACACTACGTTTGCCTAAACGTGGTCTGCACTCGAGAACTCATCTACCCCAACGGTTATCGGTTCTTCGGGAAACGTGACCTCTGAGCGACCTTAAATTTGTGGACTAGTTTGACCATGAGTGTCCACATTTCGGCTCCGTAGGTCATGACTGGTAGGACACACTGATTGAATACTTTTGCTTGTGGCCATGTGGTATGGACGACGAGAAGACCTGACAAAGCTTGCCGAATGCTGTCTAACCCAGCTGAATTCTTCTGTTGGCTTCCTTCTCAAAGTTATTCTTACCTAATTGGAATATTTGCCCAAGATAAACATATTTTCGGAAAACTTCAAAAATAAACACCATTCACTGAAATCGGTTTCGGCTCAAAAAGATCATTCAACATGATCTTGGACTCATCTATGTTCATTTTGAGACCGATGCGTCGAGAAGCTTCATCTAGGTTGGTCAGAAAACTTTACAAGTCTTGCAGCGACTCCGTTATTAGGACTGTGTCATCGGCAAATCGTTAGTGTGAAATGTTCTTGCCATTGATATTAATTCAAATTCCTTGCCAATCCAGCGCTTTAAACATATCTTTCAAGGCATTAATGAACAGTTTCGGGGATATAACATCCCGTTGTCTCACTCCCCTGCGCAGTTGGATATGTTTAGACTACTGGTTTTGTACTTGGACACTCATAGTCGCGGCGTAATACAGAAATCTCATCACTTCGGTGTATCGTCAGTCCACTTGATAACGCTGCAAAGACGCTGTAAACTAGCTTTTTCCCGCAACTTTGTCTGCGCGGACTACAATTTATCTCGAAAAAAGCATCCTATGTTTTTTAGGGTATTAAAAATCAATGCAAAAGTATAGCACCAACGTATAGTATTCTCTTTTGCACCAACGCTCTTGATGCTTTTTAACAGCATTGTACAGTGAGTAATCGATAATTTCCAGTTTTTCCGTGGAAACTTATTATTTTCCGGGATAAAAAGTATTCATTGTGTTATTCCACACGTTCGTTTCATACCATAGTTTGTTTTGTTTTTTTTTTCAATAATACGCCTGCGCAAGTGATTTTGTGTATATGTGTTTGTGCTGCTAAGATGGTTGCTACAAAAACACATAATTTTAAAGTATATATGTCAATATATTTTTTTTTGTCTTTGATTGATAATGAATAAATGGCGAAGATAACACAAAAAAATGCTGTGCTTTGATGAGAAGAAATAAATACCATCAGCAGACCGTTGATGTGAACTCTGATTTTAGTTTCCATGTCATTCTAATTTGATTACTTTTGTTTCTGTTTTTATACTTGAGTATGATTGTCAATTCCAATTCATTTATTTCAATATAGGTACAACACGGTACACTTATGAGCGTCAACAGAGAAAACATAAAATACAAATCTATTATAAACAATAAAAATATCTATATATTAAAGAATTAAAGTAAATGAATGCTGTGAAAATTATCTTAGAGTTTAGTACTTATGGTTCTGCATTTACTATACTGTGGCATGCCCAAAAGCGCGGTGGCATCCCGACTCGCGCCGTGTTTCTCGCTCGCTGCGTGTTTACGCTCAAAACATTTGCGGGGGCTGAGGAAATGTTTTCATACCTACATACTGCCCTAGAAGAGCGCCTTAAGTAACTTACTACTGGTTTAGTTTAAATAAATAACTTTATTCAAACAAACAGAGTGGCAACATAGCCTTAGCAAATAATAATTAAATCTATTTTTCAAAATTTGCATCATATATACTAGTTTAATGTAAATGCAGCATTTCCCCACCAGTGCCACATGTCCTACTTAATTAGTGCTGATCTCGTGGTGTGGTATTGTTGACGAAGCTGATTTGAGCTTATTGGGGTTCCTTATCTCATGCGTGGCGCGGGCGGCCCAGTGGGCGGCGACTGCGGTGCTCGGCTTTGTTCGGCTTGCACAGTCACTTCGTTGTGAGTCGAGGAGTCATCACTGAGTGTCAGTGACTTCCGTTAACTTTGATTGTTGGCACACAGCGCTCGTTATGTCCGGTTCAGGACCCCACATTGTGGTCCCAGTGTCTGTCGCATCAAGCACTGTTCTCCACGCCGAAGGAATAATCAATATGCCCTTTGCAATCCAACGACGGGTTTGATCCTCGGCCCTGCTCATTGACTTAATAAGCTATGTGAGGAATAGCTATCGGTTATCGCTCCGTGATTAGGTGGGCACATTTATCTGTCGGTTCCGGTTGCTTGATAGCAGTTGTTAAGCCACAAGAGGTGCTACCTCATACACACACACATACCATATATATATTGCTAAAACGTTCCTGAGTATATCTTTATTTTATTTTGTAATTTCTTTCCAATTATTGTGTATTAAATATATCACATACTCGTATTTTGGTAATAACCCAATGTCATTTTTTATAGAAACCGGCATTGTTATATCAAATGGCGTTTCAAATTCGGTCACGCTGCAGTCTTTTGCCTAATCCATACCAATATATAAAAGTGAAACGTTGTCTGTTTGTTTGTTTGGGGAGTTTTTACGCGATAATGGTTGGACGGATTTTGATGAAATTTAAAATGGAGATAGCTTAAACCCTGGAATAAAACATAGGATACTTTTTAATAAAAAGATGTATTTTTTTTAAAGTTTTCACAGGAAAACTGGAAAATGTTTATTAATCACTGTAAAGAACGGTTGCCATCACAGAATAGTCTGTGGTTGCCATGGAAACCATGGAAACGAAATAACAAATCTGTCAAAAAACATCAAGAGCATTGGTAATATACATACTTTTGCATTGGTTTTTAATATCCTAGAAGAAAATAGGATGCTTTTTTTTCGCGATGAACAGTAGTCCGCGCGTACGAAGTCGCGCGGGAAAACTAGTTTGAAATATTTAAAGATCCCCTATTTATTTATATGCTTTTGCAACGTAATTGTAACAGTCTTTGAACAAGACAAAACAAGACAAGACGCAAGACAAGGCGCAAGACGTCGTTCACGTTGGGATGCCTCACGCTGACTGAGTGCAGAAACAAGTAAACACTACATTTAGGTCGTCATTTAAGTCCTCATCATAGTTTATCATTGTTAATACCCCTGTCTAATATATATGGGATGTACGGAAGCGAAAAACGATCTTACTGTACCAAACCAACCTCATCTATACGCGGTCATCCTGCTGGATAATGAACGAGGCTCTGGCGACCGACGGATGGCGATATAACCATCCCAAAAACAAGCGTAGCCAAATGAGACAGGCCGGTGACGGGCAGCAGCGTCGCCGGTGCGAGAAGCTATCGCCAACCCACATGTCCAGCGTGGCGATTATGGGCAAAAACCTCCTCATGAACGGCACAAACAAATAACGGCCCCCAGTTCCCGGTCGTCCCGCTAGTCCTGACCAAGGTAGTGGTCACGGAATGTCGACCAGGGTAGCGTACCTTATTCTTAAGCTGACCGAAAGGTATAGCCTTAAGGTCGTACAGGTTTACGCTCCGACCTCGGCGCACTCGGATGATGAGTTGAAGATATGTTTGATGACATAACTTCAGCCCTACATAACACCACAAGGGCCCACTATAACATTATCATGGGAGACTTTAACGCCAAAGTGGGAGTACAGACTTGCAGTGAATCTAAAATACATCCACTAGGCTATGGAGACAGGAATCACAGGGGGCAAATGCTCGTAAACTTGGAAAAAGGGGGGGAGGGGGTTCATTTTGATGAATTATTTCTTCAAAAAGCAACCCCAGAAGAAGTGGACTTGGCAAAGCCCCGACACTGTGACTAAAAATGAGATTGACTTCATCATGACGGACAATAAGCACATATTCAGAGATGTCTCAGTGATCAGCATCTTGTAGTGATCACCGACTTGTCCGTCCGGTAGTGATTACCGACTTGTCCGAGGCTTCTTGAATATCGATCACAAGCTTGAAACATGACGGCTGGTGAAGTCTACGCTCCTACCCAACCTGCTCCAGGCTGCTGTTGGATCATAACAGTTCCAACTCAAGTTGGAAAATCGATTTGCTGCCTTGGAAACCACAAATGATGAGGAACTTCAAAAAGTTGTGGGAATCCTTAGGGAGGAAGGCATTAGATTTTGTCAGCTGCAGCGTACGGGCACGAAGACTAAAATCTCGGATGAGGCTCTTCGGCTTATGGACGGGCGACGGGAGCAACAGCAAGCTACACCGTCATTAAAAAGGGAGCTCATTCAAAAAATCAGTAAGCTGGTGTGACATGATCTCCGATGCTCAAATACACGCCGGATAAAAAAAGGCAATTGAGCAAAATCGGGGGTCAATAGTCTTCGCCCAGCAATTGAGTAGATCCCATCTGACGAATCTCAAGACTAATAAAGGCATAACCGTCGTCTCTTAGCCGGAGATCCTTTCTGTGATCAAAGACTTCTACGGCCGATTGTACCACTCGCATGGTTTTAGATCCGAGCCCAGCACACAGGATTCCCGCGCAATACTGACCCGCCACTACATTGATAAAGTGCCTGACGTCAGCCTAGACTAGATTGAGATGGCGCTCAAACAACTTAAGAATGGAAAAGCCCTCGCTGAGGATGATATAAGTTAGGAGCTGGTCTTAACAGATGGAAAACTCCACAAACGTGGAACAGGAGTTTGGTAGTACTCTTCTTTAAAAAAGAAGATAACACCCTTTTAAAGAACTACCGTCCTATTTCACTCTTGAGCCACGTCTATAAGTTGTTTTCTAGGATCATCTCAACGTCTCGCAAGAAGACTTGACTAATTCCAGCCACCTGAACAGGCCGGGTTTCGGGAAGGATTTAGCACTATAGACCACATTCACACAGTGAGGCAGGTTATACAGAAGTCTGAAGAGTAACCAGCTCCTGTGTCTTGCTTTTTTGGACTATGAGAAAGCCTTTGATTCCGTTGAAACCTGGGTGGTTCTGGAGTCTTTGCAGCGTTCTCAAGTGGACTGACGATACATCGAATTGCTGAGGTTTCTGTATGGCTCCGCGACTATAAGTGTCCAAGTACAAAACCAGCAGACTAAAGATATCGAACTGCGCAGGGGAGTGAGACAGGGGGATGTTATTTCCCGGAAACTGTTCACTAATGCCCTGGAAGATATGTATAAGACGCTGGATTGGAAAGGAATGGGCATTAATATCAATTGCAAAAATACATCACACGATTTGCTGATGATATCAGCAAATATGATATATCAAATATTGCAATTAGGTAAGAACAACTTTGAGAAAGAAGCCAACAGAAGAATTCAGCTGGTTTGGACAGCATTCGGCAAGCTTCGTCAAGTCTTCTCGTCGTCCGTACCACAATGCCTGAAGACAAAAGTCTTCAATCTGTGCGTCCTACCAGTCATGACCTACGAAGCCGAAACGTGAACACTCACGGTTAAATTAGTCCACAAATTTAAGGTCGCTCAGCGAGCTATGGAGAGAGCTGTGCTTGGAGTTTCTCTGAAGGACAAAATTCGTAATGAAGATATCCAACGGAGAAGCAAGTTGACCGACATAACTCTTAGGATAAGCAAGCTAAAGTGGCAGTGGGCTGGTCACATTTCCAGAAGAACCGATAACCGTTGGGGTAGACGAGTTCTTGAATGGAAACCACGTTTAGTCCGGCCAGGTGGAGACCTGCGAAAAGCGGCTGGAAGAAAATGGATGAGGGGAGCTGTAGACCGAGCTCAGTGGCGGTCATTAGGAGAAGCCTACGTCCAGCAGTGGACAGATACGAGTATAGGCTGATGATGAATATATAATAATAATATATGTCGGTCCAGGATGCCGAATATGATCCAGATGACCTTGATCTGACATCTTTATCTTTCAATATCTATTAGGACATCAAATATTTACGACCAACCCAGTCACATAACAATGTTTATTGTGTTCTACACCTCTACACAACAGTTATTATGATGACTAATTTATGTGTTCCTATACTTTCAAAACGTATGACAGTTCCTCGCACGAGCGCGTCTATCTCTCCGGTTCACTCTCAATCTCGACTCGATTTAATTCCCTTACACCGCCTCAGCACCGAGAATGCCGAAGCGTCACAAGGCTATCCTAATCGTGTATCGCTTGCGTTTTATAGTAGAACCAATATAATGGAGTTACATCTATCTTTCTTTTTTTCTTTTTTTTATTACGGACCTGGCAATCGTTTGACTACGATCTCACCTGATGGAAAACGATGATGTGGTCGAAGGTGTAGCACGCTTGCCTAGTAGATACCTATTCATTCTTGACTTGAACACACCGATGTCATCTAACTAAACTCCAGCAACAACAGTTTAAAGGAGCGCAATAAATAAATGATTACTGATTTTCCTAATCATAAAGAAATGATTTGTGTTACAGGCGCGAGCGAAGCGACAACGCTATAGCAAGAAATTATCAAACTTGGGTAAAAGAAATTAGTGAAATTGGGTAAAGTAAAAATTCACAATAGCTTTCGCGCTTATTTATACGCGCTGTGGGGTAACATTTATTATCACAATGCAATAATGAATCGAAAAAATAAGAAGAATTGCATGGAGAGACTTTGACTCTTATTTTTAAAATGTCTTAAAATCGTCTCTCTCTACTCTACGCTTAAAATGTTTATATCATTACGATCATAATTTTGATATTATATATAAAAAATATATAATATCAAATTATAAAGTCAACTGTTGAGGAATTATTGAAAGAAAAACAATTTTTGTCATAATTTTTGTGACAATCGAAAATTACATTACGTGTTTTGTGAATATTTCAAACCGACAATATTCGATTTGTCATTCGATAAATTATTGTATATCTATATTTCTATAATATTATGATCATTTATTTTTTATCTATTGATACAAAGTACCTACTAAAGTGTATAGCTGTGCTGGGCGTACTTCAGGACTCGCGTCCATGGCGCAAGGCTTCTCGCCCACTCCTAACTAGCTTTATGTTAAGATAATGCATTAACCGTTATGCTTCGAGCTCCGTCTCGCGGGACGCGAAGCGGAAGCGCTTCTACCCGCGTCCTGATCGCATCTGATTGTATAGAGACCGTGTAGGTAATTTACGGTCATACGTGATACTATTATTTTTTATCCGACTACGGCGAAGCAAGGGAAGGGTAATGTGTTTAACAGTATCTATGTATGTATGTATGTTTGTATAGATGTTCCACGTCCACGTTCCAAGCGTCGCCCCTATTGGTCCGATTTTTACAATCGAGGTTTCAATAGATTCGTCTACATCGTAAGAGTGTCGCTATTTTTTGCCCGACTACGGCGAAGCAAAGGAAGGGCTTGTGTTCATTCTAAAAATACATAATATAAGTTCAAAAACTAAAACTGGACTACGGTCTTAGTGGACTGAAAAGTCACAATCAATAATTTTCAAACGTTTTAGAAATTTAAAACTTTAGGGCCATGGAAGTGTGCGCTTTACTTGTTTTAATACTGGTTTGTCATATGAGATAGTGCTGGCCTCTGGTGTCAGAGTTTGTCAGGCCGCCCGAGGGCTTCTGACATGGCTTAACGACTAACAGCCGGCACCGACAGCTTAACGTGCCCCCTGAAGCACGGAGCGATGGAAAACTGCACTTAGAAAAGTCATTGGTGCGGAGCCTAGGATCGAAGCCGGTAACGTTGGATTCTAAGTTGCACTATAGAACATCGCTCATCGCTCTTTAATACTGGTACATTTGTATCGCACTCCTACGAACCTGAAGTTTTAAATTTCTAAAACGTTTGAATGTTCTTGTTTGTGAGTTATTAGTCCAATAAGACAGTAGCCGTGTTTTAGTTTTTGAACTTATATTAGCCTTCGGGCGGCCTGACAAACTCTGACACCAGAGGCCAGCACTACCTCAAACGACAAACAAACAACAACTTATATTTAATTCTGTTGATACCTAGCCACATATGGACAGTATGAACCTAGCTCTCGGACCACTGTTCATCGCTAGCATCAAACTTCACACTAACTGGGCCCCAATTCTGTTAAGCATTGAACCGCGATAAGGAAAGTCGAAAGCTAGTTTTTTTTTGTTTACCATTTAAAAGTAATGAAAGCGAAAAAATTTAGGGGAAAAAAACAATAACAAAAAATATATAAAAAAACGTACATTTTCGCACTTTTAAGTGGTAGAAGCGAACTTTTTTGGGAAAGTTTACAAAAAAAAACAACTAAGTAAAACCAAAAAACAGAAAGAAACAAAAAGCGAACGAAGCACGACCAAAAAAAAAGAAAAAAAATATGAGATAATTTCGCAAAAATAAAACTAGCGATCGACTTGCGTTATCGCGGTTCAATAGTTAACAGAGTCGGGGCCCTGTTCTAATCCGAAAATAACTCCGGCTCTGTGTCTGTTTGTTGACTTTTCACTTATACATTGCTGAAGCGATCGTGATGAAATTTGTCAAGGAAATATAAATTTCATCATGAGAAAGCACATAGCCTAAATTTAAAACGTTTTAATGTCACTTTCTTGTTTGTTTGTCGCTCCGGGTGGAATCTTGGAATTCAAATTTCGAGCACTTACCGATTAGCTATCCGGCTGAAACTTTCAGGGTAGCTTACAAATCGATGACAATGCATTTAGAAAAAAAAAGTAAGAAATAAAAATGTACTTGTTTATTTAAAACTAGGTGTGCCGCGGTTTTCCCCGCGTTGTCATTTTTCTGGGATAAAAGTATCCTCTAAGTTATTCCAGTACCAAAAGTACCTATAAGGTACAATATACCAAATTTCGTTCAACAGGTAGTTTTATATTGATTGCGCGGCTTCTACTGCTCGGATTGAGATACCAAGTCCACCAGTTTTTAAGTCAAACTCTAAGCTATCTATCTATGAAAACCGCATCGCAATCAGTCCAGCAGCATTAACGTGATGCGCGAATAATAATATAGATCGAATATGCAACAAGCGACAGTTAGGTTTCATTCAAAATTTGGTTTGCAGTTTGCACCCTTTCGAACGACCGACAAAATAAAAAAAATACTTGTTTCATAGCTTATTACTTTTTGTTACTAACTGCTTTATTATAAGTATAACTTAAAATACTTGTTTCATAGCTTATTACTTTTTTGTTACTAACTGTTTTATTATAAGTATAACTTAAAAAAAAAGAAAGCTTTTACATATTTTTTTTAATGAATGTCAGTTTTTTTCTTGCATTTTCACTTTTTGTTTTTTTGTTATTGCTTTGTCGTCGGTTTGTGAGCTACCCTGAAAGTTTCAGCCGGACAACTAATCGGGAAGTGCTCGAAATATGAATTGCAAAACTCCAGGACAAAATGCATAGATACATCAAGTGAAGTTAAATAAAAGATTTAAAATAAAATAACCTCCCAGTATATTAACGATATCTTTCTCACTTCCAGCTAAAGGACACGATAGAGTCAGCAGAGAAGCCCGAGGACAGCACAGAGAAGGCCGCCTCCCAGCCGCAGACTCCCAAGAGCGCGAAGACACCCAAGAGCTCCAGCTCCACGCCCACTGAAGGCCGCACGTGGTTCACGTGGTCCTGAGCCCTCGGGGAAGGCTGCCGGGCGTACAGCCAGTGGGAACTACAGATCAACACATGTACACTGTTTCAACAGTTTTCACTTGGACGGTCAGATATAGTCAGTTATTACCAGGTTTGCTAGAGCAGTTCCGTAAACAAGATATACATAAGTTCAAAGAATTTTATTGTAAGTAGGCAAAATAATAGCACTATTACAAGTCAAAATTAACATCTCATGAACAAGGAGAAATACATAAAATCCATACCAATATATAAAAGCGAAACGTTGTCTGTTTGTTTGGGGAGCTTTCACGCGATAACGGCTGATATTGATGAAATTTAGAATGGAGATAGCTTTTATACCCTGGAATAAAACATAGGATACTTATTATTTCAGAAAATTGTAAGTTTACACGGGAGAACTGTAAAATGTTGACTCACTGTAAAGAACAGTTGTCATCACAGAATGGTCTGTGGTTGCCATAGAAACGAAATAACAATCCTGTCCAAAAACTTTATTTTCTCTTTCTCAAAAAATATCAACCGCATTGGTGCTATACCTTCTTTTGCATTGGACCTATCCTAGAAGATAATACGATGCTTTTTATCGCGATGAACTGTAGTCCGTGCGTACGAAGTCGCGGGCGGGAAACTAGTAGTATAGATAGAAACTAGTATTATAGACTTGTTGACGGTTCAAACACTAAAACCCGACTATGGACAGGTCAAAAAAAATTAGCCTATTACACTCTTACGATGAAGACAAATCGATTGAGACCTCGCTTGTCAAAATAGGACCAAGTTTTTAGTTTGAACACATTACCCTTATTTTGCTTCGCCGTAGTCGGGTAAAAAATAACCTATAAAGAATCAATTGCTCCTCGCTTATCAAATCGGACCAAGTTTTTGGTTTGAACACATAACCCTTCCTTTGCTGCTTCTATACCTAAAGACGCAAAGATTTCGTACTATGCTTTTTTGTTTTTCTATGTGAAGACGAATCGATTGAGACCTCGCTTGTCAAAAGCGGACCTAAAGGGGCGACGCTATGGTGGAACATCCACACACCCACTTACATATATAGACTGTTAAACTCATTACCCTTGCTACGCCGTAGTCGGGTAAAAAAGAAGAATATAATGCAACGAAAGGGGGACCTCACATTTTACTATGAATCCTGGAGATAACTAAAAGTGAACAAAACAAAAAAAACGTGGCCATTGATCAAACCGCAATCAATCGATAGAGGACTTCTATACAAACCAAGTTGTACAATATATTAGTGTCGCGATCCAGAGATAGTAAAGCTGCAAGGTAAAAGTAAAAAAAAAAAAAAAGGTTGCAAGCATGTGACTATATTTAATGTTTATATGATTTTAGCAATAACGCCTGCTTAGCAAGAACAAGACAAGACGGGTTTAGGACTAAAGGAGAAATTTGGATGGCGTACTGCTAGTCCCGGCTAGCCGAATTGGTAAAGGCATGTGCCGCACAAAGGTACGGATTGATGCGGGTTCGAACCCCGTCCGTGATCCAAATTTTTCTTTAGATAATTATTAGATACTAGCTTTCCCGCCCGCGACTTCGTCCGCGCGGACTACTGTTTATGGAGAAAAAAAGCACCCTATGTTCTTCTAGGGTATTAAAAACCAATGCAAAAGTAGGTGTAGCACCAATGCTCTTAAAGTTTTTTGACAGACTTGTTATTTCGTTTCCATGGCAACCGTTCCTTATAGTGAGTAATCAACATTTTCCAGTTTTCCCGTGAAAACACAATTTTCCGGGATAAAAAGTATCCTATGTTTTATTCTAGGGTATAAGTTATCTCCATTCCAAATTTCATCAAATTCCGTCCAGCCGTTATCGCGTGAAAGCTCCCCAAACAAACATACAAACAAACAAACAGACAACGTTTCACTTTTATATACTGGTATGGATTAAATATACACTATATTTCACGCCCAATATCAGAGATACGATTTTTCGGTATTTTTACTTGGAGGGATGTCACAAGGGTTGCAGGGCTTTATAGTACGCCTCTATGCGCTCCAGACATTAGACCAGTTCGCGAGTCAGTTCATTTGACAGTTCAGTCACTGGCCTTTCACTGGCCTCGTATACGAATACATTTGAAGACATTTCAGTAAGTGTTTTCAAATGTACTCGTACAAGAGGCCAGTGAAGACATTTCTGTGAGTGTTTTTAAATGTACTCGTACAAGAGGCCAGTGAAGACATTTCTGTGAGTGTTTTTAAATGTACTCGTACAAGAGGCCAGTGAAGTCATTTCAGTGAGTGTTTTCAAATGTACTCTTACAAGAGGCCAGTGAAAGGCCATTGACTGAACTTCGAATCGTATCCGGAGCGCATTACAAGGCTATTTTTAAATGCCAGATTGTTCTCAAATTTTAATAATCCACCTTCTTTATTATTAATAAAAAAGCAGAATAATTCCAATTCAAATTAATTTACTTAAATAACAATTGCATCAATTTTGATGAAATTTATACAAGACGCCAAATAAAAAAAAAATAAGAGTCATCCATATCGGTTTAGAAATCCCAAAAATTGTGAGTGAACATAATCACAAAAAAAAGAAGAAAATGTTGTATAGTAAAGTATGGATCCTAGTTCAAAATGTTCATATTGTTTGTAAGCCTGAAGGATAGATCTCATCTCGCTGTCAAAAGGTTCAGTTCCTGATAATGTGATGTGTTCATATGTTGCCTTCACAGTCATCTTTCTGCATTTCATTTTATCCATGGCCTACACTATTATCTTTACTATAGTTCGTTTTCTTGTAAGCCGAGAAGGGTTTATATTGTCGCTGACGCGTAAAATTTTAAATTGGTATCGTTTTTACAAATTAAAATGTGTTCAAATCTTTACCATAGTTGGTTTTCTCGTAAGCGGATAAGGGTTTAAATTGTAGCCGACGAGTATTTTTTCAAATTGGTATCCTTTTGACAAAGAAAATGTGTTCAAATATTTACCATAGTTGGTTTTCTCGTAAGCGGATAAGGGTTTAAATTGTCGCCGACGAGTAAATTTTTAAATTGGTATCGTTTTAATAAAATGAAATGTGTTCAAAATCGTGTGGATAAAAGTGGCCAGACAGAGAAGTGCCTTAGAATAATAAGGAATTATTCTAAGAAGAAAGCTTAATTACAAAATATAATTATTAAAAAATTATAATGGTAAAGATATTAGTGTGGATGGAGTCGTAGAGTGTTTCTACCTATATTAGTAGTTTCGTTCCTAGTTGCTTCTAGGCATGTGCTTCGTCCAAAGCGTGTTTTAAAAATGATATTTATAAGCCTAATTTATAACCCCATTAGTGAAAATTTGCTTTTAGTCGAATTCTAGGTACAAAATATGTAATTGCAAGCACGCATAAACTAGGAAACTTGTATTGTAAACATTTAAATTCCAAAAAAATTTTTATTTCGATCTAGGCAATCGTTTGACCACGAACTTTGTTTATAGTTTGGATTCTCAAGTGTTCTGACCAAAAAGTTTTTACTTGTCCCAGTTTTTTGTAGACGTCCACGTCCATATGGTTTCCTAGTCTATGGGTTGCACTTTTGCACTATATTATAATAATTGTTAAGTTATAGCATACTAAGTTAAATGTTTTAGTGTTATTGTTAAATGTTACGATCAAATCTTTCCTTGATAATTGCGAGATGTTACTAACTTATGATAAAAAATAATAATAATATAATTCCTCATGAGAGAAACGCAGGGATTTAGAATATAGTATTTTATTATATACATTACTGAGTATAAATCTAACCTTTGTACAAAGTTATCTTCGTGTCATTTGAAAATTAAACTAATATACTCGTAGGTACATACTGGCAGGAATTTGGTAATTTTACTCCTTAAACTAAACCAGAGTAAATTTCTTCAAATGTAATTTAAACCTTGTTGACTTCGTAACAAAGTCTTTTTGCCCCTGGCATTTATTCTAAACTTACGTCAATTTAAGCTGCACCGCTTAAAATAACGTAATTAAAACAGGTTTTTAACACGCTGTCTAACAGCGTATGGATAAATTAGGACACGTTCTGAGACGTTTCGACAAATCGGGACTCTCGCCGCGTGTAAACAAAGTTGATTTTACGCTGACAGGCTTTAGTCATAGTTTAGTGAGTGAGGCTTAGATGCCAAGGGCAAAAATACCTTATTACGAAGCCAACAAGGTTTAAATTACATTTGAAGAAATTAAGTTTAGTTTAGTGTCTGTCCAAATCGCTACCAATGTATTGTATTTTCTTCCGCCCAGTGTGATATATTTTTCATTCGTAACTGGTGTTTTGGAATATCTATAAATTGTATAATGATCAATTATAAACGGGTACATAATATGTCTGTTAAATATTTATTGATGTTAAAATAATTCTTAATAATATAACTAATGTGGATGTTCAATTAAATAATGGCAGTGACCACAGACCATGCAGTGACTGTTGGCTACTTTTTTATACGAATGCCCAAAAAAAGAAGTGTATTGTTTTTAGGATTCATGTATGTGAGTTTCTTTAGTCCGCCATAACTTTTAAAAGCTTGATCAGATTTAGACGTATGGGGTATCGTTGGAATCCTTACATCCAAGTAACAAAGACTGTTTTTATAAAAAAAAAAAAAACACAATATTTCCGCATTATGGCTCCATTACAAAAAGCGAAAAAAAACTTATAATTTTTCAATATGGGTATCAAATTGAAGCACATTAGAACAGTATATAACTTTATTGGATTAAGTTCTAATTGGCAGGGCAGGCGTGTCTTTTTAGCTTTTAGCTAGTCTCACATGTGTCCAGAAAAAAATGAGTGCTATTTTCTGTAGTTACTAATTATATAGGTTGTGTGAAAAAGCCGCCAACACGTTTACCCAAGGTGTACTAACAAAGGTCATTGTTTGTATTTTGTGAACTGTATTCATACTTCAATCTTTTCCATTGGGCCTTTTTAAACACCTTAGACTACGAATAAGTAATAAGTCAGGAAACGTAACAGCGTTAATAAAATGACCCAACAAAAGTCGTGCCCAAGTAGGTGGGGCTTAAAAGTCGTACATTTTCATGCAAGCGAGCACACGTCATATCTTCGCGTACGTTTTAATTTTATCATTGTGAACTACAGCTGTGAATCATCATGCCAGCATGTGTTGTGAAGTGGTGCAGGAGCCATACAAGATTAAAATGTCCAGGGATCACTTTTCACTAGTAGTAGTTGCAAAATTATAATTATATTCAAAGACGTTCAAATACATTATCAAACCGCGATGGTCAATACTATGCAAAATGAAGTCAGTCAATTTTTGCACTAAAGTTGTTTTCTACTCGATGAAATTTTGAAATTAAGCTGTTATTTTTTTCACGCAGATGATTCATACCTAAGAAACGTCAACATATTTAGGAGAATACTAAACAAAATGAGCAAATAAACAATAATGAACGATTACAGTTGGTATGTAATATAGGTTCGGCTTTTTCGACTCGTGCGAATAACAATAGCATTAAAAAAACAGTTCATAGTTTGATCGAATTAAAGCACGTTTAATTTTTCAGGCTACTGAAAATTCACCTTCTGGAAATTTTGAAGTGTTTGATTTACCTGAGTTGCTCAAAAAAACAAATAATGCAAACCCTCAAGGAATAAGGCACAAAAACTTGGAAGATTTCACTATTATTTTTTGCACTTAATATTTAGGTTTGATAGGAATTTTCATTTTAGCTGTATATGTGTATCTATTTCAATTAGAGACAGTCTTTCATAGATTTGAAACTGATCTTCAATAAGGTTATTTTCAGGAGAATAATATCAACACTGAATGTAATGACGGTGTTGAAGACAACACCGTCATTACATTCAGTGTTGATATTATTCACCCGAAAACAACACCGTCATTAAATTCAGTGTTGATATTATTCTCCTGAAAATAACCTTACCAACCAAGAAAAAGAACCAAGAAAAACAAAATTAAAAAATAATATAATTTCAACCGAAGTCTTTAGTTTTGAAGAAAGAGGATCATGCGTTACGCTGATAAATATACCATCGTCAGATATTGAATCTGCTCTGAATACTCCTAAAACACACATTTTAAAGCAAAAACTAAGAAAAAAACTATTTTGGCAGTATAACGACTATCACAGATCAGAAATCTACAACGCCCAAATAAAAGATTAACTATGAAGAATATTTCACTTAAAATATTTTATCCCAATTGAAGAAAAATGGATTTGGCGATACTACAGAAAATAATGTATTGAATGATTTTTCGGACGATATATAGCCCTTAATTTAAAGGAAAAAGTCAAAAGTTACTTTGATCTTTGATGGCTGTGCATCTAACATCGCTACGGCTAAGATGTTGGGTTGCAATTTTGAAGACACAAACAATTCAAAATCGTTTTTTGACCACCCATCTACCGGAGACCCAGTAGTTGTAATATTAGATCCATTTCATATGGTGAAACTTGTGCGTAACACATTAGAGGAAAAAGACACTCGTAGATAAAAACAAGAAAAAAAAATTGAGTGGGCACATTTGCAGAAACTGAAAAATGTTCAAGATATCGTTGGATTGCATTTTGGGAATAAATTGTCAAATCGGCATCTATACTTCCGAAATAATATCATGAACGTGAAACTAGCGATTCAAACCTTAAGTCAAAGTGTAGCTGATGCGATTAAGTTTGGTTCGCAACAGTTAAACATGCCTGATTTTCAAGAAACAGATGCAACTGTTAGCTTTTTAGAAACGTTTAACAACCTTTTCGACATACTAAATTCAAGACCGACCGATACGGGTTTAAACACCCTTTTTCAGTGGTAGAAAAAGAAAAACTACATAACGTTTTGGATCAAAGCGAAAAATATATTAAAGGTCTCTAAATCAATGTGCAGTCAAAAAAAACTCGAACAGTAAATGGACAAAGAGTAACAGTATATACTAACTCTTTGAAACCAGTGACCAAAACTCAGTCCAAAACTGGACTTCTAGGACTCTTCATATGTATTTCAAGTTTTAAATTACTTTTTGCACGGCTAGTAGTGTTACAAATATATAAATTTATTTAACCATATTAAGCCAAGATCATATTGAGTTGTTTTTGGAGTGATCCGCAACCACGGCCGTTGCAACAATAACCCAAACGCCTGACAGTTTATGGAAATATATAAAAATAATTTACTGAACTTGAACCTCAGCTCTAAATTCACAGGCTGACAGGAGGACATTCCGTTTTAAATTTCTCAGAATCCGTCTTCACTACATTGCGAAGAAAGATTCTCTTTTTTTCATTTTTTATTTTAGATTTTTTTTTCTTCAGGACAAAAACTTAATAAATTAATTATATTTCGTGGGATAAAGAATTTAATGAATTGTAAAAAGTGAGCCAAAAAAAAACAAACATTGTACAGTAATATTGTTTTATTACTGACTTGGTCCGGTCCACTTATTGCATAACATCGTCCACACCGCTATGACTCAGCTGTCATAGCAGACATTGCATTACGCGCGTGAACCAATCCCTGCTTTCGTTCTGAATTTAAACCAATCACCAAGCATGTCTATTTGTAACCTCGGAAGTGATTCGTACTTTGATTCTTACGTCGTTTTGGTTTGAAGTAGGGGCACTTTTATTGTGACATTTGTTCTGAATTAGAGTTCCTGACTTATTATTTATTCGTAGACCTTAGATTCCAAAAGGTGGCTCTTAGCCTAAAATTATATAATTTATATTATAGTAAGTAATTATAATACATATTTTATTGTCTATTTGCAATTACTATGATTGTATACCAAAATTAATGTTTTCTTGTGAAGTGCTTGCATTTTTTTTTATAAATGTTATATTAATTAATTAATGTGCAGATATGTATGTATAATATTACCTAGTATTACTTCTACTTTCCAGTTTGTCTCTATACTCCTTATCTTTTATACTCATTGAGATATTATTATAATGTATATTTTATTGTACAAAATAAGCTCTAGGTAAAATAAATCTCAAACGGCGGGTTTCCGAAACGTTCGTTTTTAAACTTTTATAAAAGACTAGCTGTGCCCGCAGCTTCGCACGCGTGTTCATTTATCTTTGTTAAATGTACTCTATGTGCTATTCCAAGACCTAAAATACCAATATACCAACATTTGATCAAAATTCCTTCAGCCGTCAAATGATTTTTATAGATTGCTAGGCTTCTACTCATCGGATTGGGATACTACGTACCCCAGCTTTTAAGTCAAACCCTGATCTATCCAACAGTGAAAACCGCATCGCAATAGGTCCAGTAGTTTTTACGTGATGCGCGAACAAAGACACGATTTAAAAAAAAAGTAGTTGTTCAGTAGCTTATTATATGTACCAATTCTTTTTATAGACTTTTTCGTACAAATTGCTTTTTTATAAGTGTAGATTAGAATATTGCTGTCTTTGTCATTTGTTTAGTGCCAGAAAATACATCAAATTATATTTATGCAGAAGGGCCCTATAAGGCCACTCAACACGTAAAGTTATCAAACGTTCTAGAATCCCGCCGATAGTGATGTTACGACAAAGTTACTGAAAAATATCTTCCTTTGTTTTTTGTAATCGATTTATTAGAACAATTTTCAAAATAACATACAGTAGTCGCAGCGGAAGTTTGTGTCTCGAAAGTTGTCTGCAGTCTGCAAGTCACTGCGCAAACTGCTATTATTCAGGCGCAATTTCAATGTTGAAGGTGAAGACAGCATTGTATAACTGCCCATAAAGTTTCACTGCGACTACTGTACTTGAATAAAAACGATTGCATTTATGCCTTGTGAAAATAGAATTACTAATTAACTTTTAATTAACCAATTGTTTTCTTGTTGTAGTTAATATTTTATTATCAGAGCATTTATGATTATGATATAATATAAATAAACTAAAATAATATTTAAGGACTTACAGTACGGCCGATAAGTCGTGGCCACTTTGAACTTCATGCAAATGGCTGCGCAGTGAAAATTTTTAGGAACCGATTGGCGGAAAGTACAGAGTGGCCACGACTTATCGGCCGTACTGTATGTATGTATAAGTCTTTCTCTATGAAGGTTTCGGTAAATTTTCATGCCCTTCAGGAGTCTGAGATAAACCACTACAGGACACACCTCAGAATTTCATTTTATAAAAGATTAAGTAATAAAATATTCACGATACCTTGAGATAAGGTTAAAACTTAAATAAAATCAATAGAAATTGCACAGTCACAGTAAAAATAAAAGTTACCTGAGTTTAACCTGTATTAAGCCTAGTACAAATCGCACAAGGTTATTATTTATTCTGTGACACGGTACCCACACACGGTATGTGTCGGACCGTTTTCAAGTGCAGTCAAGTGACAAGTCGACATTCAGTCGCGCATTTTGCGACGGCGTGATAATACCTTATGTCAGAACATAAATTGCGGCATGTCTCGAGACATGTGCCATGTTCCGAAATGCGACTAGTCCGGTGTGTTGTGTACTGGGTTTTATCTAGAAACCATTCATTATGAAATTGTTTCCGTATTGTATGCTTATGATTTATAATTAGCAAATGTGTTGAAATAAATTGGTGTTATATTGAAATACCCGTATTTTGTTTATACAATTGACTAACATGTCGTGAGACTTAATTACAAATGGTGACCGACCGAAATTAGATTTTCAGCCGAAACCGAAACTGAATTTCGGCTTCTGGCCGAAAAATACATAATTTACCTTTATAATCTAAGGTTTGTACTAAACTTGTAAGAGTTAATTCAAGTTTTTAAATAAAAGGCATCAATTTAATAATATATTATGAAATATTTAGTTGTATTATATCATCTAGAACTTCCATACTTATGTTAGTGAAAAAACCAGTCAACATTTAAATTGTGTTTAGACATATTATTAAATATCAATTTTAAAATAACGTTTTGTTTTATGGTTTTGTAGTTATTTTTGGCAAGTAATTTTATAACCATTTAGTAATTAAAGTACTGTTTAGTCATTGTAGTATGAGTCAAGTTTACTTTTAAATATTACTAGCTGTGCCCGCGGCTTTGCCCGCGTGGTCAAAATTCATGGGTTTTTTTGCGCGGAACACTAATACTTTTATAAAAAGTACATTCCATTCAGTGATAAGCCTCTTCTCAGCAAAGCTGAGCCTTGGTTTGGATCAGACTGTGGTCGTGCTGTGGCTCTAAAGCATAAGGCACTGGGCTGATGTTCGAAAGCGCAAATCCTCTGATATTCGGGTTAAGAAACAAAAATTCAATGTTGCCGCTAAAACCTGCAAGAATACTCTTAGAAAGGCTCATTTTGATCACATGGGTCGAATAGGGGCCTGGCTTCATATCCTGCGGGTAGCAAAGCTTTTTGGTCCCTGGCCAAGTCGGTCGAAGTGAACTTCTGCCGCCCCTCACTGCCACCATTGCTGAAACCTGATGGATCACTGACTCACACTGCTGGAGAGAAAGCGAATTTATTTGCTTCTCTTTTTGCAGAATCTTCGCAGACGCTACCGGCAAGATACCTTCCTGCCTTCCTCATTGCGGAGTTTTTGGGTCATTTTCACAAAAGTGTACACCCTAAATAATTATGATGTAAAATTTTCAAGTTATGATAAATGCAATTTTTAAGAATTATTTGTATTTCCAATATATTAAAGTATCTAAAAACATTTATATTAGTGATTTATATTATGTAATTATAAAAATATTACTATTTTAATGCATAATTTAATTATAGGTAACAAAATAACTCAATTCCGTGACCAACATTAAAGGTCTTATTTATCAAATAACTCCATTCCGTGACCAACATTAAAGGTCTTATTTATCAAATAACTCCATTCCGTGACCAACATTAAAGGTCTTATTTATCAAATAAAACAAAACCTAGCTGGTTTTAAGTTTTGTATTTAGTTAATTCGAAATATAAACATTAATTAAAAATAACAAAAAGTAGAATAAATTGTAATTAGCGGTCAAAAAAATTTATTAATTCGTCATCCATTACGTTACTCCTTGGGTAAATATTACTTTTTACTTTTTTTACGATATTACTTTTTTTTTGTTGTTTAAACAATACTGGAATATGGTAGGAACTTTTCGTATTAAAACTATCAAGGAACATTATACTAAAATTAAATAGAATTAAATAACATGATGAGAATATTAACATACAACAATAATCAAAACATTTAACTAAAAATATAGGACAGTCACGGAATAGACTGTCTTGGTAAGGGAATATAATTAAGGATATTACACATATGACAAGAAAAATGAGATCAATAATAAATGATCAAAACAAATGATTCGGTCGCAAAATATTTAAAAAAAACTTATTTTATATAATATACAATTAATTATCTTGTCCGAAGCATCTGCGACATGCATAATCAAAAAATGTGTTACCTTTGCTGCACAATATACAATTTTTTTTTACATGCCATACATTTATCTACGTCTGTCGAAGTAAATCTATTTTTTTTTTGCATGCAATGCACTGGTTTATCTGAAAATTATACTATTTTTGTGTGAAAAGGCAACCCAACCAGTTCATAAAATTAACCTACAATAATAATAATAATAAAAACAATTACATGTAGTGTGTATTCTGCCTAAGGATTCCATTCCGAAACTTTTTCGATCCACATTCTATGTTACCAGTTTTTTGGTATCGGAATGGAAGTAACGGAAGCCTACCTTGTTTTAAACTTAATTCAATAACTCTTCAACAACTAAATTTATCAACAAGTAAACTTAAGAATTAAATTCACAGCAAGTCAAAGAATTATTATAAGAACTTCTAGGGAGTGGAATGCCCTGCCCTCGTCAGTGTTTCCGGTAAAATATAACCCTGGTGTGTTCCAAGTCAAGAGTGAATAGGTATCTACTAGGCAAACGTGCTACACCTTCGACCACATCATCGCTTTCCATCAGGTGAGATCGTGGTCAAACGATTGCCTAGACAGTGATAAAAAAGTATCCTATGTTAATTCTTATAACATCAGCTATCTTCCAGTGAAAGTCCCGTCAAAATCGGTCCAGCCGTTTCAAAGATTAGCGGGAACAGACAGACAGTCATTTTTTTGACTGTCTGTCAGTCATTTTTTTTGTAATTACCGTATAAACTGCATTTAGAAAAAAGCTATTATTTTGACATTACAAACAGACACTTCAATTTCATTTATTGGTATGGACTAGCTTCGCCCCCGCCCGTACATAATTTGCCGTCTCCATTCACCCCTTTAAAGATGGAATTTCAAAAAATCCTTCCGTAGTGCACCTCTACGATACTCAAGGAATATTTTCGTTGTCTGTCAGTCAGTAAGTCTCGTAGATTTAACAAATATGTTGCAAATTGCTTTCGATAAATCGCTGGTACTTTTATCGAAATACTGCCAAATTAGAATTTGTTCCTTCTGTGGCATTATATAACGTAATACAAATACTCACGTCCAAGTATGAGTCAAACTCGCGCACCGAGGGTTCCGTACAAACTTGTAGGTTTGTCAATAGTTCGTCCATCACGGGAATCGAGTTGAAGTTTTTTTTATGTAACTACAAATGTACAGTTTTCGACATATTTCCTTTTACTCCCTTTATTTGTCCAAATTTCATAATTGTAGATCAACGGGAAGTACCCTGTAGATCAAACCCTGTTGGTGTGGTGTGTGTCCTTTGCGTGTGTCAAAATATACTTACGGCACGTAGAGAGAGTATCAACTACGGCATAAACGACCGACCGACTGAATGTTTTGATTACGTTGACTTAGAAGTTTGTTTTTTTCACAGCTTCAAGGGATTGCAGATCTGAGTATTTGATATTAATTGACCGAGCGAGTGTGAAGCCCGAGCGAAGCGTCTCCGTTTCAGCTTGGGCAAAACTGCTTTCGTATGTCCAATGTCTGTACGGATCTCTGTTCTCCCCTACAGCTCAACCGATCTAGACGAAACCCGGTATACAGGTTAAACGAATTTTTAGAATTATTTAGATTTTTGATTGAGGGGATACTTCCACCAAAAAGGGGAAAGGGGGGGGGGGGGGGGGGCTACTGAATATCTCCGCATTATTAGATTTCGATGGTTCTTTTTTATTTGAAAGGTAGTAACTTTAAGTTGGTCTCTTAAAAATTTGGTGAAGATCTGATAAGGATCTTCGGCGTGATGAGTAGGATAGCTCCTCAAAATGCAGTAAATTGCTCACTCTTAGGTTTCTACCAATGGAATCAGCCCTTTACCTACTAAGTAGGGATTGATGGAGCACCTTGGTTATTAATGTTAGTTTTACAATAAGGTAACTAGATGACGCTACTGTGCACTGCTAGAATGTTTGCAAAAAAGTTTGTACTCGCGAGGTGTCCGTCACTACAGCCGGTCATTTGTTTGTACGCAGCCCAAAACTTCCCAAACTGTAGTGCTCTGTAGTGCCCAAATATGGCCATTAGTTTCTCGATTACTTTACGAGATATTTCAATTCAAAGGGTGGCCTGCCGGGGTGACGCTGCGTTCAGCGCATCGATGTCGACGAGCCGAATACAGGGAACAGATTTAAATGAAACAGCTCAGATTTTAGTTCTCGAAATTACAATCGAAGTAGTGGTTTAAGAGAAAACCATCTTATAAGGGTGGTCAGACAGGATGACGCTTGCTTCAGCGCGCTAACTCTATAACAACAAAAAGTTTCTCGATTACTTTACGAGATATTTCAATTCAAAGGGTGGCCTGCCGGGGTGACGCTGCGTTCAGCGCATCGATGTCGACGAGCCGAATCCAGGGAACAGATTTAAATGAAACATAGCTCAGCTTTTAGTTCTCGAAATTACAATCGAAGTAGTGGTTTAAGAGAAAACCATCTTATAAGGGTGGTCAGACAGGATGACGCTTGCTTCAGCGCGCTAACTCTATAACAACAAAACGAGTGAATCAATATTCTTCAAATTAAGTGGAGCTGCAGTTATTCTATTTGTGCCCTATGTGCCCAAAAATCAGTCGTGTAAGTTCAGTAGTTTTGCTCGTTCGAGGTTCGAAAGGTGGCCTGCTGGGGTGACGCTGGCTCTGGCGCGCTACTCTGAAACTCGACAACGGCTGTGCCTACAGCTTTGAGATGTAAACCTACAAATAGTTCCCGGTAAGATGGTCTTTGTGCCCGAGAATTGGACATCTACCCAACGATCTTTACGATAAAAAAGCTATCATTACTTTTTGCACACCTTATCGTAAGTACCTCCATTAGAAGGTTCTCGAATCTACGGACAGCTGTAGATTCGAGTTCTTTCTAACATGAAGTATTTGTCATTAGCATGAATGAAAGCGCATTAGGCACGAATATTACATTTAGCCGGCTAATATTAGATGTACAATCAAGTAAAAATGGATTTCACGAAAGGTGATACATCAACATGTGGCTGCGTTTCCAATCTTCACGCCGTCGGGCCCCGGGAATAGGTACCTAGACCTAAGTACAATTTATAATGTTACCAGTGACCAATACAACAGATTTTGGAATAAATAAAGAACCATTAGAATAAATAATTGAAAATAGAAGGTATAACATTTAAAGTAAATATAGTTATAGCATGTAGACTGATGACCATATTTTAAAACTAGCTATACTCGTGGCTTTGCACGCGTGGTCATTTGTATAGGTTAAAAGTACGCTATGTACTATTCCAAGACCTAAAATCCCAATATAACAACATTTGATCAAAATTCCTTCAGCCGTCAAAAAGATTTTATCGATTGCTCGGCCTCTACTAATCGGATTAAGATGCCAAGTACACCAGTTTTTAAGTCAAACCATAAGCTATCCAAATAATTTCAATCGGTCTAGTAGGCCACCCTTTGAATTGAAATATCTCGTAAAGTAATCGAGAACTAATGGCCATATTTGGGCACTACAGAGCACTTGAGAGCACTACAGTTTGGGAAGTTTTGGGCTGCTTACAAACAAATGGCCGGCTGTAGTGACGGGCACAACATTTCCGCTTACGTGGCTAACTTTGCAGCCGCAGATTTCCGCCAGATTTTTGGCCGAAAATGGCGGAAACCGAAACCGATACCATAATTTCGGTCGGTCACTAAATATAAACTAATATTATAAGTTTCTAAATAATATGGAATTAATTGTAAATATATGGTTTTACTAACATGGTTTATAACATGGTTTATAACACTAGAAGTACTTATAAACATTAGAAACGGGATATTTACAATGGGATACTATTTGTATTGAGTTCCCGATATTTCGGCACTGTTGCAAGCGTCATGATCAAGGATAACTGAAATAACTGTGGGTAGATTACATTTTACGAGCAGATAACAGTGGTCTACCCTCTTTCTCACTCTTTTATTACGCGCGACATGAGTAGTCCAGTACCATTGTTCACACTTTCAATAATAACTCGATCACGACACACAACACTAACACCTCGTGTTTTTGGGACGATATTTCGTCGGTTTCACATAGACGTACAACTGGATTATCGCACTACTGCACTGATTATAGCACTGGATTACTGGATAATGTCGGGAACTCAATACAAATAGCATCCATGGTAAATATCCCGTTTCTAATGATTACATTATAAATGCGTAAATTATTCATTACGCAAGCCCTTGGCTAGATCTGTCAGGAAAAATGCGAAGTATGCGATATTTACAAGAAGAAAATATCTTGCAAGGGAATGTTGACATTTATCAAATAGCCTCTCATTTATCTTTTAATAAACGCGTCTTTGATCTAAAATACTCTTACAATTTGTTCAAAAGTAAATGAGTCACATAATACTACTCGTATTCCGTACGACTCACAAAAGTAATAAAAATCGTTATTTGCCTGCAGCGAAGGTAGGTACTGTAATCGAACTTTAATAATATTGTAAATCGGAGAATTGTAGCAACTATCGTAAACAGGCCAATCAGAGCTTAGAGTTTAAAAAATAATACCCTCATACAACTGACAGGCGATACAAAACGCCATAAAATGCATAAAAACTGATTAGCGCCATCTATCTTTAGAAATGTGTGTATGTTTGTTACTCCTCCACGCTCTAACGTCTGAACAGTTGGATGAAGTTCGGTACCAGCAGCCTTATTGTCTAACTCTGGTGATAATTAAACTGACGTTCATTTACATCATTATGAACATGAATCTCCCAATTCGAATTGTCTAACTATCCACCGGTGATCTCCTCGGTGAAGATCTTCACCGAGTCCCCACTATCAGCTCTTTTTAAGCGAAATGAATGAACGAAACATCATATATTGGTATTGTCTAAATATTCATCGTCACCGAGACATGTCAAATGAAAAAGGTTGCTCTGTCCTTTCGTATCAACTGGCTTTAAGTTTGTGACGAAATTATAGTTTTATTGAATTAAAAGTTGACTGTTTGCGTAAGTTCAAAGGGAAGGGGTAATCTAGGTATCATAATTAATTGTGGTTTATTAATTTCAGGCATTAATTCTCCGAAAATTCGACTTCCAAACTTGCGAAAGTCAAACAGAAAATTCACTGGTTTTTTGGGATAATAGTTCGATACGAAGAGAATATTTCGATATTTACTTCTACTAGCACTTATTTCAGTTTAACATATCTTATTTATTCGATTACAGGCACTATAAGTACCTAACCTACAAAAACATAAAATGAAGAATATTTTGATGGGCGAATTTGTAGCCAACTGCAGAAAAACAACATCTCCAAACTAATGGACAGGCTCTCAAGCCCCTAATATTGGTGCTGACCATGTGGCTATTATAATATCTATGGATGTTCAATGTTTAACAACAAATATCAACAAAATAGACCAATAAATTATTATCTCTATGCACTTCAAATCAGAAAAGTTTTGATAACAAGGTGGACAGTGGAAACTAAATATTTCCCAAGTAACACCCAGGTGGACAAAGGTAAGCTATTGTAAAAAAAAAACACCCAGGTGGTCGTAAGAGATGAATTGGCTAGTGCCCTGACTGAGAGTCAACAAATGGTTGCAAGTTCGAATCTCGCAATGTGCAATCATTTGTGTGATGAGCACAAATGATTGTTTCCGAGTCATTGATGTAATATTGGTTTATATCTATGTATGTTTATTTATAGAATATTTTTGATGAGAGAATTTGTAGCCAGCTGCAGAAGAAAAACATCTCCAGAAAGTTTTGAGGAACAATCACAGGCCTATTTACACCCTAGACCATTCAAAATAAAAGAATTTGCAAAAATGACAGTCAAAATGTATTAAAAGTATCGACAAAAGATACCAAGTCATATTAACAAAATAACAGTCAAAATGTATTAAAAGAATGGACAAAAGATACCAAGTCATATTAACAATTAAAACAAAATAAGTACAAAACCTAAAATGATACCTTTATAGGTAATCAGTTAAAATTTCATCGGGAACTGCCTACTTTCAACCCATATCTAATGCACCTTTTTTATTACGTTTTATGCAATTGTTTGACCATGATCTCACCTGATGGAAAGCGATGATGTGGTCGAAAGTGTAGCACCCTTGCCTAGTAGATACCTATTCACTCTTGACTTGAACACACCTGGATTCATTATATTTTACCAGAAACTGACGAGGGCAGGGCATTCCACTCTTTTGCAGATCTTACAATGAATGAAGAAGCGTAACGCTTCGTGCTTGTGTGTGGTATTTCTATCATAAAAAGGTGCCGCTTTGCCAATATTCTAGTTTGTACGGTGATAAAGGAATCAGATTGTGCAGTTCTTATGCTCACTCTCCATAATTCAAGTTATCAGATTGCACCTGATAACTTGAATTATGCACATTGTCATATTTGTCGTTCAAAAAGGAGGTGAAAAATTCATTTTGTCATTTACATTCAGTGTCACTACATTTGGCAACCAGTTGGCCGAGTGGCTTGTGACCCTGACTGAAAGTCAACCAATGGATGCGGGTTCGAATCCCGCAAGGTGCAATCATTTGTGTGATGAGCAGAAGTATCTGTTTCCGAGATATGAATGTAATATTCATATCGTTGTATGTGTACTCGTATCTATTGTCTAGTACCCATATTTAGTGCATTCAGTGTATTTATGTCAGCGTACAATACATACAAAGTTTTATAAATTTTTCTTATTAGTTCCAGATTGAGTGACATGAGTACTACTGGCATTTACTCTGGTTTAGAGATTGCTGTAAGCTATAAGACTGCCGATTGTGTTACCGCTACTTTTATATTATATTATGTACAATGTACGATTTACTTCTAAGTATATACAATAAAGAGTTATCTATCTATCTATGTTTTGTTGTTATTTTTAACTACAAATTATTATGTAAGTAGAAACATACATTGATACCTATGAAATAGTATGTCACAAGCGACATACCTACCAACTGATTCACAGACAACACACAGCCTAAACCGGTGGACCTAGAGATTTGCAATTTGGAGGAAATATTTCTTTAAATTTCGAACAAGGCTGGCAATGTTTGCACAAGAGCAAAGCCTCGGCATGCAGCTAGTTTTAGCATAAATACAGACTGAGTATGGATAGAGAAACAGAAAATTAAACAAATTTTATTAAATAGCATGTTTATTTTATTGTAAAAACCTTTCTAAAAAAATATAACGGGCAAGTGTCTTTATTAAATAAGGACTATATGATGAGCATTTGTGAAAATGCATATACCTAGTATATATGTCTATGTACCTAGTAGGTAAATTAAACTAGACTCGAATAGGTGCTTAGATAATATTCATTAGTCCACCAAAATTCCTGTATAGCCAAGACAAAGACTGTTAGAACTTGCGATATATTTGTTCAAAGTTTCGATCTAACTCGATGACCAATTGTAGGTCTATGCAAAGACCACTTTATCAGATGACATTCTGAAATACAATATGGTACATAGGTACGTATTTGTTGCTAAATCAAGGCATATTTGTCAATTTTATATCTGAAAACGAACATAACCTCGACATACATTACATCTCACAAAGCAATTCCACTTTTAGTTTATCCACATTTCGCACAAACTCACACAAATCTTGTGACTATAACCTACCTATTTAATATTTTTTTTTTCATTTGATTTTCATTTAATTATTGAATGCTAAAGTAAACAACAAACAAACACATACTTTAGTTTAGGTAGTTATGGCCCAGAATAAATAATAACTTGCAAATCAACGTTTCGTTGACGTGAGGCTATAATATACTTGAATATTATTTTTTGAAGAATATCCATTTATTAAACAGCATAACTAATAAAAATTAGATTATAATAAACAAATAAAACACTACACATGTTTATATGGCTAAATTAACATTTTACAACCATTAGTTCAAAAAAGCACTAAAAAGTGCTCAAAGCTGTTCTTCATGAAATGGAACGCAAGAGCATATGTTTTTGGTGTTATGTAGTCTGTAGAAAGAACTAAATGGCCTTCACTTTTTCAAGACGATTACCACCGAAAATATTAGACAATTCCCATGGACGGCGAACTGGAACCGCCAATGGTAATGGTAATGGATTTGATTGCCATTACCACCAGAGTTAGACAATAAGGCTGCAGAATAGCTTATATCCTAGATATAGACTACTTTTCATTATCAATATAATCTGAGCGGGTGAAACCGCAGGGCGCAGCTAGTAAGAAATATTTTTCAAATTGTATTATTATTTATGTTTTTTTTTCATTTTGTTTTTTAATGTGCGTGTGTGACACTTTTAAAATTGGTGAAGGAACTCGGACTTCAGAAACAGTTATACAAAACAAAGGCACAGTAATGGTAGGTACCTACTTATGGCGATCTTATTCATACACCTCTTCCATGGAACATTATTTTGTTTCCAGGAACATTATAATTTTCCAGGAACATTATAATTTTCCAGGAACATTATAATTTTCCAGGAACATTATAATTTTCCATTTGCCACAATGCCCCGTATCCATTGTAAATGCGGCCCCACACTGGTGTAGACCCCGGGCAGCCCCGGCACCCCGCAGCTCATGCCGTAGCTGCTGACCGCTTCCACGACTCCGTTGCACATGAGAGGCCCGCCTGAATCACCCTGGAAGCAATCGCAGAGTTCTAATTATTTTCCAAATGAAAAATACCGAAACCAGTCCGCGATAAAATTATAAGATACTCGTATATACAGCGTAAATATCTAAAACATAAAAAACAGATTTGGTATGCGTTTTATTTCCGAAGTTAATAAATATTAGCCGTTTCGGTTCGGTTGGTCAGTTCAGAATACTACCAATGGAAGGCGTTACCGTACCCGTAAGACGGGTTGAGGGAACTAAAGGACAAATTTGGATTAAGATGCAGTGATCACGGTAGCCGAATTGGTTAGAGGCTTGTGCAGTGAAGAGGCATGGATGAGTTCGAATCCCGCCCGTGATCCAAATTTTTCATTTAGGAAATGATGAGATGTACACTAAGCAGACGTTAACTGCTAAGATCATTAAAAAAACGCAGTTCTTTGTTGACATGCGAAGTGTTCCTTATCACTTAGAGCGATCTCTTGGGAATCCTTTGGATGGAGGATCTAACATTTGTTTACTATTTAAATAAATGTTATATATGTATTTATGTACTTATGTCCACTTTTACTTTAACATGATGTTGGTCCAAAACGATCATCACGACACTCGAAGAAGTAGGTACGTCTACCTGTACTGGCGAAGTAAGTTTTATAAATATACAGACATTTATCTACGTAGGCACTGTTATTTTATTTTATTTAATACTTTAGTGCACTAAGAGAGTACATAAGGCGAACTTAATGCTCAAGCATTTTCTACCAATCATCCGTACCTATATGGTACAAGAGATGTAGAATAGAATGAAAGGGATGTGTAGGGACTGTTGTCGACCGGGGCCTCAACTCCAAGTCAAGTCATGATTGTTAATGAATTGTGGCAAAATTTTCGGTTTTACCACTTTTCTACTTAATGGTTTTTCATTAGCCGATAATGTTGTTTTTTTTTTAAATACGAGTATCTATTGAAACAATTATCGGTAATTTAAAATAACTGCCAATAAAAGAAAGAAAGAAAGAATTGATGTTGAAAGTAAAAGCGAATATTTGACATAAATTTTGCCACAATCTTTGAACAAATGTTTTAGGAGACTTGGGGCCCGGCTCGGTTATCACTGTTTGTCTTGTGGGAGAAGTGCAGAAGAATTATTTTCCTGTCATTTCGTAGAAAATCATTCGTTCAATAGTTTTCCCCAAAACGTTTTTCGTAATCGCTTGTCAACGGCAAACGCGACAGCTTCGGTACCTACTAAATTAATGGTTTATTGTTTTAAAATGTCAAATTGTAAACGTTTATATTGCGTATCCGCGGTCGCCCTGCAGCTTTATTAATGACTAGCTGATGCCCGCGACTTCGCACGCGTGGTCATTTCTCTAGGTTAAAAGTAATCTGTGTGCTATTCCAAGACCTAAAATACGAATATACCAACATTTGATCAAAATTACTTCAGCTGTCAAAAACTTTTTATCGATTGCTCATCGGATTAAACCAAGTATACCAGTTTTTAAGTCAAACCCTAAGCTATCCATCACTGAAAACCGCATCTCAAATCGGTTCAGTAGTTTTTATGTGATTCGCGAACAAACATACAGACAAACAGACTTTTTAAAATGTTATATTCTTGTTCAGTAGCTTATGTTATGTACCCTAGACCATTTCTTTTTTAATTATCTTCTATGTACAGACTTTTTCGTTCTTATTGCTTTATTATAAGTATAGATATCCATCGGTGCTACTGCCAACGTTGCGGTCATTTTGGCACCAATTGGTCTCATGCGTGACGATGATAAAAGACTTGACGGAATTACTCCTACTCCATTGAAGATGGGACGGTCTTTGGTGTGGGACGTTACTTGCGTAGACACCCTTGCACCGTCTCATCTTCCAGGAACTCAAAATAGTGCGGCAGCTGAATCAGAGAGCCTCAAAAGGCGCAAATATAGTAAACTTGACAGTGGCTATATATTTGAGCCTTCTGGGGTCGAAATGCCGGGACTGTGGGGGGCCGGGAGCTAATTTTTTTTTTAAAGACTTGTCTTAGCGTCTGGTCGAAGCAACAAGTGACAAAGATTAAGCATTACCATACAACGTGGCAGCCAGTATTTTGGATTTAGTTTAGGTTGCATTTAGTTTAGTTTAGGTTGCATTTAGTTTAGTTTAGGTTTTATTTAGTTTAGTTTGTTCTTTACTAGGTACCTAGGCAGGTGTAACATATTCTTACTAGCTGATGCCCGCGGTTTCGCACTCGTGGTCATTTCTCTAGGTTAAAAGTAATGTGCTATTCCAGGACCTAAAATACCAATATACCAACATTTGATCAAAATTCCTTCAGCTGTCAAAAATATTTTTATCGATTGCTCGGCTTCTTCTCATCGTATTGAGATACCATACTGGGGTACTCCCCAGTTTTTAAGTCAAACCCTAAGCTATCTAATAGTGAAAACTGCATCGCAATCGGTTTAGTAGTTTTTACGTGATGCGTGAACATCAAACATACAGACAAACAAACAAACAAACAGACAGAAACAATTCTTTAAAATGTTCTATTCTTGTTCGGTAGCTTATAGCAAGTACCCTAGACCATATATTTTTAAATTATCTTCATTGTACAGACTTTTTCGTTCTTATTGCTATATTATAAGTATACATTGCGTAAGATCACAGATATAAATAGGCAATAACATTTTGGCACCACACATGAAAAGGTGTTTCCTATGCGGAAAAACATTGAAGTGTTTCTTTAATAAGTAGGTACCTACTCATATTACTTAGGTACGTACATACTTCTACTTACCCATTACTGTTGTCTGTTATCCTATGGTAACTATAA
This sequence comes from Alsophila aescularia, assembly GCA_946251855.1. NCBI lineage: Eukaryota > Metazoa > Arthropoda > Insecta > Lepidoptera > Geometridae > Alsophila > Alsophila aescularia. The sequence goes on from OX276378.1 coordinate 48,962,111, forward strand.
CTTTCGTTGAAAATTGTTTAGGTATCTCTGTTTGCCGTTCACAGGGTATCTGCGACATATGAGTAAGATCCGAGTTATCGAATAGAATCGGAACCCATCCAGCCACCGATACAGACTGACCGACATGACTACAAAGTGGACTTCTTGAAAAGATAAGAGTGAATAATTATGTGATAGGTATAAATTAATATACCTATCACATCATTATTCACTTCACTTCTAGACAAGCTTTCTCTACCATCGGCCAGATTATCACTCACGGTCAGCAAAAAAAGGAAGTTATGAGGTTACCTATGTATTTAATATTGTTAACAAGCCCAAATTAAAAAACTCCCCCGCTCCCTATTAAAGCTAAGAAGCATCTCATCTCACATCAACTTTCAAACATAAAATCACCGCATCAAAATCGGTCCATTCGTTTAGGAGTTTTACTTGCAAGCTGGAGAAGTAAAACAGGTTAAGTGAGACTTAGGTACCTACTTTAACAGAGGGCCCAAAACCTTCAGCTTGCTTCTTTTGTTTTGTTTATTAATATATAAATTACCTACCTAGGTACTTATCTATCTACGTATTACTTCTGGCTAACCTGGCAAGAATCCACCCCATCTCCCATGGCACACAACATGCCCGTATCCGGTTTGGGGGCCACGTACGGCCCCAGCGCTTTCATGCATTTGTCCAGCGACACTAACTTCATATCACCAGCCAGTAGCTTCTCCGAGCTTTCGTTCTCGTGCAACGCTCTAATGCCATATCCATATATTGTACAATTTCCTGAAACAGAAACCGTCCTGGTTTTGGTCTCCACGACCTGTGGTACTTAATGGAGTAGATACATAGGGTCTACCCGCACATGGGCCGCGCGAGATAGCCATTGATAGCTCGTGAAAACGACAAGCAGACTACACTTGAAACAAACAAACTAACGCTCCAGTTTTTTCCTGATGAGTTCCTAATTTTATTATTTATCAGTAAAAATTTAAGCGATAGCTACGCGACAGTTTTTTAGTCAGCATTTAATAAACTATTAAATGCTTTTAATAAACTATTAAATGCTTTTAATAAACTATTAAATGCTTTTAATAAACTATTAAATGCTTTTAATAAACTATTAAATGCTTTTAATAAACTATTAAAAGCTTTTAATTAACTTCACTTGTATGTATGTACTCGTATCTATGTATTTCTGTCTGTCCTGGAATCTTGCAAATCAAATTTTGAGCACTTCCTGATTAACTGTCCGGCTGAAACTTTCAGGGTAGCTCACAAATCGATGTCAATGAAATAACAAAAAAAAAACGCATTATAAAATCAAAAAAACTCATTACAGATTACTTTTCTTGTTTTTTCGTATTCTATTAATTTTCAAGGGGCGCTTGTTTATCACTGCGAAAATCTATCAGATATTATTGACCGCTTCTAGACACGGTTTACATTGAAATGGCCATTGGAGCTTGGATGATGCTACCGCTTTTGTAGTAGCTATCATCATCATCATCATCATCATCATCATCAGCCCGTATCAGTCCACTGTTGGACATAGGCCTCTCCCAAAGCACGCCACTGAGTCCGATCTTCGGCTCTTCTCTTCCAACTGCTGCCAGCCACTTAACCGCGTAATCGTCGCTCCACCTAGCTGGAGGGCGCCCTACACTACGTTTACTGAGTCGCGGTCTCCACTCAAGAATACTTCTACCCCAACTGTTATCAGTCCTTCGAAAGATATGACCAGCCCACTTCCACTTCAGCTTACTAATCCTAAGGGCTATGTCAACAACTTGGGTTCTCTGCCGGATCACCTCATTCCGGATACAATCTTTCAGAGAAACTCCAAGCATAGCTCTTTCTACACATATGCTCACACGGTGTGTCAGTGTGCTAGGTTTCTAGCAGTGTTGAATGTCTGAACGTTTGCAGTGCGGCTAGTTTTTCTATGCAGGTTAGAGTTTGTAGCTGAATTTTACCTCCAACTTGGTATTTAACTGGAAATCGTCAAAAGAAACCGGCAACCGGATTTGACGGTAGCGAAATACGCTTCCGTCATCTCTATCGCCAAAGGCTCGCTGAAGGAAGGAGTCCTTTCATGTGGGATAGCTATAGCTACCTACATGTAATTTCGTGTGTAGGGAGGAAATCAATTTTGACTTCCTTCCTACGCTGATCAGACATAACGCTTAATGAAGATATTATGAAAATCAAATGAGATTTATATGTAAAGAAAGGGCGTAAGCACTTGCACAGCGTAGGTTAACCTACCCAGATTTGGTAGGTTTTAATTTATCTAATCTCTATTTGCATAAACTTTATTCTCGTATTTGATTGGATTAACTACCTAGCTATAGTTAGATAGGTAAATTGGAAATGCTCTAGAAATGGTAGGTAAACTCTTTCAATTTCAGAAAGTATTTAGCCAAGATAACTAACTAAATATTATGAATAATATTAGTATTCCAAGCCACGATACGGGGCAAGAAAGTGGGACAAAGAACGTGCATATATTGTACTACCAAGAGTTACGTGCTTCAAAGTAGTTAATTAAGTAATTCTTAAAAGTACTTAAATGTAACGTGACTGAATCTTCCAAGAGGTGAATTTATCACTTTTCAAAACTGTATTCTTATTAACCGAGTAAAAGTAGGAACGATTTTAACAATAGATACCTGTCCTCGCACTTCCGAAGATCAAGCGTATCTGTTCATGTGCTTACCTGATAATCCGAATGATGAGGACGGCAGTACGCTGTGTTCAAGCCAGCTTGTGTCGTCGATGGAAAGACTTACCCTCATTAGGGCAATATCGTGCGCTCTAGAGACTCTGAAACAAAGCATAAGGAATAAGGTTTAAATTAGTCTCAAGTCCATGCTTGCATGAAACGAGTTAGGAGCATAATTCATCGTGTTAAATAGATTGGATTGAATACCTCGATATAGCAGATAAACAACTGTTATGATTGACTAGCTGTGCCCACGGCTATGCCCGCGTGGTTATTTCTGTGGGTTAAAAGTAAACTATGTGTTATTCAAGAACCAAAAGAACCATTATTATCAAACTTCGTTCAGACGTCAAATGGGTTTTATCGATTGCTCGACTTTTACTTATCGGATTAAGATACCAAGTAGGTACACCAGTTTATAAGTCAAATCCTAAGCTATCAAATAGTGAAAACCGCATCGCCATCTTTCCAGTAGATTTTACGTGATGCGCGAGCAAACATAAACAGGCTTTTTGGTATTTACTGCTTTATTATAAGTTAAGTTATTGATATGTGACCGCGCGACTAGCGAGGATTGTATATAAAATTTTAGTGGAGTTCTAAGTTCCAAGAAGCTCAAAGTCGCGCAGCGTGCAATGGAGAAAGCTACGCTCGGTGTTTCACTACGTGATAAAATCCGAAACGAGGAAATCCATAGAAGAACCAAGGTTACCGACATAGCTCTCAGCTCAGAGTTAGCAAGTTGAAGTGGCAATGGGCAGGCCATACAGCTCGCAGAACCGACAACCGCTGGGGAATAAAGGTTCTTGAATGGCGACCACGAACAAGCAAGCGAAGTGTAGGGAGACTTCCCACACGATGGACCGACGACGTTGTAGCCATCGCAGGAAGTCGGTGGATGGAGGTGGCACAAGATCGCTCGTCATGGTGCTCTTTGGGGGAGGCCTATGTTCAGCAGTGAACTTCTAAAGGCTGACATGATGATGATGAAGTTCCAAGAGTCCGATCATTCTAGGTAATGCAAATATTTCACGTCTTGTTCCTCCTCTTGTAAGTTCCAGTAGGTACGTCACGTTCCTGTAATTCACGCAGGAAAAACCAGGAATGTGTTTCTATTTTGTTTGCAGCTGACGTACAAGTTGGTCAACGGAAACTAATGGTGATTCTTGGTGTTTTTTTGTAATCCCCGCTTTTTCTTGATCTAGGAAATACTAATCTTTGAAAGTAGTTAAACTGCAGTTGGTTGGTAGATCAACTAGGTTCTTGCTCTACCGACTGCAGAGACAATATTTAGTGCTTGTGTTATGTAATCAATTATACAAAGAGCTTACTCATCATATGAATCGTGCACGATAATATCCTGTACATCCGCTGTCACAGCACCTTCATGACAAAAGTTGTTGAGCTGCACAACATAATGCTTCGCAGCGTCCACCACGCAGTGCGCCGCGGTGAGGGCGAAGCGCGGAGAGAGAAGCGTGGCACCGCATAGGTGCAGGAGACTGGTGGAGTTCCGGAGAGACACTATACGAGGCTGGGTACCTGTAACCCAAATATAGGTGAGTTTTACTGTCTAGCGGTTGACGGACCACTATAGCAACTCTACAGCAACTCTACAGCAACTCTACAGCAACTCTACAGCTTACGGCCACAGAATGTTATCTTCGAATTCTTGTTGGACGCTTCGACTGGCCGCACCCAGCGTTTAATATAACCTAATTAAGTCGCGATAATTTCGACGTGCTAACTTCGATCAATATAAAATGAATGGACGGGCCTTGTTTATCAAAAATAACGAGTCAACAATCGGATTCTGGTTGACATATACTTCAACATCGTGCATTGGTTATAAAAAAGACATAACGAATGTAATATATATTCATAATGTTTTCGTTATTATAAATATAATTTATGTATATATCTATTTAAAAAAAACAAAACGGGAGTTCGAAGATAAATTTGTCAAACTATTGTTTGAACCACTTTCGGTGGTCTCAACTCCGCACTCCCCGTGCGGAACTCCGGCGGCGCTCACTTTATAGACTTCAAAAATCCACCCATAAATATCCATTCATTTTATATTGATCGAAGTTGGCATGTCGAAATTTCGAATTTTTAAAAGTGAACCAACAAACAAACAGACAACGTTTCACTTTTATATATTGGTATGGATGTTGTACACTGCTCTGTATCTCGAATACTGGCTAACGGTTTTTAAAGCTGCTACGAAATAACAGGTATGTAGTAAGTCCCAGGTACGTAAGGTATTTCATAGAGAAGTGGGGAAGGGGCTAGGAACCCTCCTAGCCCCTTCCCCACTTCTCTATGAAATACCTTTTTATGGGCTAAAATTTTTCGTAGGTCACTCAGGTATATAAGTTATCTTAAAATAGTAATAAATAGGCATCTAATTATAATTTAACGCATATAATTTAATGAAGATTCTACAACTTTCTCAAAATATTGTACATGTCTTATTAAATATTAACTTTATTAACTTATTTGTTTGTTAATTATAGTTAGTATATTTCGATTTGCAATTATTTTTTTATCAATGTAACATGTAATCTTACGTTTTTCGAGTAATTAATGTGTAAATTTTAATAAATAGCTCAAAATTGTACATAAAGATTTAAAAAAAAAACGAATTCGAGTTTTTTTCTGGAGGAGGAAGGAGAAGGATTTACTATAGTAATATATTATTATTTTTACACCATCGGAAAGTAGATATTTCAACGAACAGAAAACACACCAACTTTTTTAAAAAGCTGATATTTTGACGCATGAATTTTCGATTGAAAATTAGGGTGTTTTTCGATATTAAGTCAAAATAAGGTGAAAAAATAAATAACTTTTAAACTTCCTCGATTTGAACACATATTTAACTGAAAAATAAATATTTGAAATCAAATAATGTACAGTGTATTTGGGACATAAAAAGGTAAGTTTTCACAAAATTTCGTAAAAAAAAAACTTTTTTGTAAAAGACAAAAATAAAAAATCAAAATTTTGTTTTTTTTTGAATTTTTCACATAATTTTTGAGGTTATGTGAAAAATGTCAATACAAAAGTTGTAGATCTTTTTATTACCTACAACTTTGCCATGTGTCTTTTTTCCATAGGACTTGTAGTTTTGCCGGAAATCGAGATAAACCTTTTTTACCCTTAAAAACTCACCCCCTTCCCCTTCCCGACCTCAGATCGCCCGTAAATTATTTTTCTTTTCATTTTTATAATATTTTCCTCCTTTTCCAATGGGTTTCATCCTACTAATTTTTTTCACTTTTTATTATTTTTAAAGGCTCTACCCTGGTCTAAAAAGGCATGTCGTCAGCTGTTCTTCTTGAGGGCCTGGCAAACACTATCAATAAATATATACCTAGAGTAGGAACCAATCTTTATGGCGGTTGAGAAGTTAGGCGCGAGACGCTGCGCAATAGCAAATTTTAGGTGTAAGCACAATAAATAATAGTACAAGTACAGAAAGATAACTGAGTAAAGTCATTTAAATAAATAGCGACTCTCGCTACAACGCTATAAAGTGCAATTTAACTCACACGGCGCTGCGAGCTTTCAATTATATTTACCTAGAAGGCGCTCGCCCACCGCGTGCAGGCTAGAATGCACCGTATCACAACGCGCGAGAACTTCCATTGCTCTAACCGTTTCAGAATCGCTCTGTCCCTTTTTCGCTCGGTAGGGTTGTATTAAGATATGACTAGGTACTTGTACTACTAATTATTTTGTGATATGTTATGACTTAGATATTGTAACAGAATAAATAAGTAATAATGTATTATGTTATTACTTATTATTATAAATTAAAATAGTTATATTACATACAATGACATTCTTATCAGAATAGACCGTCTACCTCATTTTTACTACCTACCTATCCCGTTTTCCGTTATAAGTTTAGTGAGATACCTACCTACGTGTCGTTGGTTGATTATGATTATATCCTATAGGTATTGCACTTTGATGAATAAAGGTGCCTGTCTGAATTCCATGCTTTTTAATGAGTGAAAAATAAATTGCTACCTACGTAATAAAAGGTTTAATACCTTAAGCCAAGTATGTAGGCTACTTACTAAGTCAGCACAGTAATTCATTTTCCGATCAACAATACCTACTTAAGTCAATTATAAAATTACGTTGATCGATTTAATAAACGACTTTATTTCTGCGCGGAAAAACCTTAAATATGCGTAGCTTCGGTATGGAATACAAATGAAATAACATAAAACTATAGGAACCTACGTAATAAAATATATCAATATCTAACTACATTACTAGGACCTATTATAGGTATTACCTTTCAATATCCTTTGGAAACGTAAATAATGACAATTCGTCATTTCTATCACTGTTCAAACATCTGGCACACTTTTCCTGAAATCTACATCATATAACCTATCGTTGACTTTGGTAGAACAAAGTTTATCGTTTTAGCGAGATCTGAAAAACTTTTTTTTTTAAATATCTCTGCCATTTTTTTTCTTTTTTCTTTTTTTTTCTTTTTTCAAATTTTTTCCATCTCTCCATATGTACCATCCGTTTAAACAATGAAAATCCATCAAAACTTGTAAAAAAAAAAATTTTGTTTTTTTTTTATTTTTTTTTTCATTTTCAGACTTTTCTTTCCGATAAATTTTGACCCTTTTCACATCTCTAAAACATTGTTCATCTCTAAAATCTCCATCTAGGAGAACTTTCGTGTCAATCAGTGAGTCAGTCAGTGACCGTTGTGCAGTTGTACAGTACTTTCTAGCTTTCTTCTTGGTACTCATAATTAAAACACGAATAACTTCCATAACTTTACGTAAGTAGGTGCTCTATCGCTAAGTACAAGGCGCGCGACTCATCGAGCGCACGCTTGACACTCGACTGAACGGACCCGAATATTGGGTCCTTGAATTTATTTGTACTTGTTGCGGAGTGCGACCGCCCTGGTGTAAGCGGGATTTGGAGAGGTGAGAGGCCGGGGCCCACCGCATCCCGTGCTCGCCCGCCGCATTTGTGCTCGTGTGCACGCTACATCCGTACGCTGCACACATGCATGCGATTCTGTTCAAGTACAGTCTAGTTAGTTATTTTAATGTTGTTTGTTACCAACCAATACAATCCACCAACACGATATTATCATATATTCCGAAATTAATATTATTGTGTTGACGTATGTTAACATAATTTCATGATTGGTTCAAAAATAATGAATAGGATAACGCGTTAAGTGTCGACGCTAATTTAGCTACTAGAAACATAACATTTATAACATTTTTTTATCATTTCATTATTTGTATGTACTTAACACACATCTTTTTTCAATCAAAACATTATTTGCATGTGACATGTAAGTAAGTATGGTTTATGTAGTTTATTAAACATGTATGTAGGTATATTCATTTATTTTGCATGATTTATAGTATTTTTTTGCACCACCGTCCTTTTTAATTCGTAATTTTTGTCCACCCAAAGGTTGTCTGGAAGAGAACGCTTTTAGCGATAAGACCACCCGTTTTGCCTATTTATGAATTAAATTCTTGTATATTTGTTCCATAATTCTGGTGTAATAAAGTGTTTTTTATTATTAGCATGTTCTACAAGTAGGTAGTAAAAAAATTACTCTAATAATTGCGAACCTTACTGTACCAGCGCGAAGTCACACTCGCAGCGCGCGTCACAGCCGCCATAAAGATTGGTTCCTACTATACCAATACAATATATGAAAGTGAAACGTTGTCTGTTTGTTTGTTTGGGGAGCTTTCACGCCATAACGGCTGAACAGATTTTGATGAAATTTGGAATAGAGATAGCTACTCTAGCTTTTAGATATACCCTAGAATAAAACATAGGATACTTTTTATCCTGGAAAATTGTAAGTTTCCACGTGAAAACAAGTAAATGTTGATTACTCGCTGTAACTTCGGTTGCCATGGAAACGAAATAACAAGTCTGAAAAAAAATTACTACAAAAGCATTGGTGCTATACCTACTTTTGCAATAGTCCGCGCGGACGAAGTCGCGGATGGGAAAGCTAGAGTAGGTCCCTATAAAACAAAGTCGCTTCCCGCCGTCTGTCCCTCTTTAACGCTTAGGGCCTATTTCACGACCTTCAAGTAATGTTGCAAGTAAGCTGATCGCCAATTAAATTCACCAGTAACTATACGTATGAATTTCACCACGCCTGAGATTACTCAGGCAGGTGGATCTCTTACCTTTAATTCTTGGTTAGTTAACTAACCAAGAATTAAAGGCAAGATATACTCATTACTTTTACTTGCCGAGCAACGTTATTTAGCAAGTAAGTGATCAAAGCTTTACTTGTAGTTCGTGAAAGAGGTCCTTAATCTTTTAAACTACGCAGCGGATTTTAATGCAGTTTTCATCAATAGATAGAGTGATTCAAGAAGAAAATTTGTACGTATAGTTGATATTGTTTTGTGTTAATTTGTTGAAATTTGACGATACATGTTCAAGATCTCGGAATACCTACACATTGATAAAACAATGTCACTTCCCGCCGTCTGTCCCTCTGTAACGCTTCATCTTTTAAACTACGCAACGGATTTTAATGCGGTTTTCATCAATAGATAGAGTGATTCAAGATAAAGTTTTATACGTAGGTATAGTTTAATATTGTTTTGTGTTAATTTGTTGAAATATGACGACAAACGTTGACGTTGTATGTACCTACATGATGTCGGAAAAAACAATACACATTGATACAAGAAAGTTGCTTCCCGCCGTCTGTACCCTTAGATCTTTTAAATTACGCAACGCATTACCATAATTTTTCACGGAAGGTTTATATATATAATACGAGCATATGAGAACTAAACGTAGCAAGGGTGAGACGGCGAGCGAAGCGTGCTGCCGTCCCCCGAAGCGGAGTGAAGTTACACCCGTGCGAAGCCGGGCGGATCGATAGTATCAAATAAAATAAAATGGTTTAGTTGAATAAATCGATTTCAGAGTATTTGAAAGACTTCGTGGGCAGATTTTTTAATTTTAACTTAATTTCATCTAATTAGTTTCATATCCATACCAATGTTATAAAAGTGAAACGTTGTCTGTTTGTTTGTTTGTTTGGGGAGTTTTTACGCGATGACGGCAGGACGGATTTTGATGAAATTTGGAATGGCAATAGCTTATGCCCTGGAATAAAACGTAGGATACATTTTATCCCAGAAAATGGTAAGTTTCCACGGGAAAACTGGAAAATGTTCATTACTTGCTGTAAGGAACGGTTGCCATGGAAACGAAATAACAAGTCTGTCAAAAACATCAAGAGCGATGGTGCTATACCTACTTTTGCATTGGTTTTCAATATCCTATGAGAACATAAGATGTTTTTTTCGCGATAAACTGTAGTCCGCGCGGATGAAGTCGCGGGCGCGAAAGCTAGTAGTTAATAAATATATATTTTTTCCGATCTGTTTCATACTAATATGATACTAATAGATACATGTAAAGTGCTCTCACGATGTGATGGCTACTCTCAATGTTTGACATTCAGGATCCACACAAAGGGCCCGGGTAACGCAGGTTTTACGGCTTCGTCGTAAACAGAAACGATGTTACGACTTGTAATATGTTTATGTACGGCTCGCTGAGCGGCTGAGCACTAAATGCTGACAAAGTTTTATGGTGAAAGCGCTTTGCGATCTTATTGCTTGAGTGCGGCTGGGTGGTGGCAATAATCGATCGAGGTCCTAATCTACAAACTTAGAACGATTAAATTTAAAAGGTAGGTACTACTTTTGCCAGCGACTTCGTCCGCGTGGCTATAACATTCTATGTCCTTCCCCAGTGTTCAAAATATCTTTACAGGTACTTACCAAATTTTATCAAGTTTGGTTCAGCCGTTTAGTCGTGAAAATGTAACAAACAGATAGACACAAAGACAGATACTTTCACTGTTAATATAAGTAGGCTTTGCCCGCGTGGTCATTTCGTTTAAAAGTAGCCCATATTTGTTATTCCAGAACCAAAAGTACCTGTACTACAATATATACTACATTTCTTCAAAATTCGTTCAGCCGTCATAAAGTTTTTTATCGATTCCTGAGATATCAAGTACCCCAGTTTTTAAATCAAAACTTAAGCTATCCAACTGTGAAAACCGCATCGCAATCGGTCGAGTAGTTTTACGCAATGCGCGAAGAATATACAGATAAAAAAATAAAAATTTAAAAAAATAAAAAAGCTGGTTCAGTAGCTTATTGAAGTAGGTACATTAGAACATTTAAAAAAAATATCTTCTTTGTTCAGACTATTTTCGTTTCTATAAGTTTTTTTAATATAAGTAATATATATATATATATATATATATATATATAACATAATAATATTATAAATAGATATGTCATAAGTTATTAAATAAGGTAATATGATAAAAATTTGAGTTTGAAAAATAAATCTATCTATACTTATAATAAAGCAATAGGAACGAAAAAGTCTGTACAAAGAAGATAATTAAAAAAGATAAATAAAAAACGTTTATGATTGATCTTCTATATGCCTGAAACCTGTAAACTTATAAAGGCGCCAGCGAAGCAAGCGCGTTTTTTTTTAGTTATTTCCGATATATGATACAAAAGCGGAAACTGAATATAAGATTTAAAAGACGCGAACAAAACGAGCACAAAACATTTCGTTAAATTAGACATTAATGGAATTCCTCAGCGTATGAATATAGGTAAATATTAAAAGGCGCGAGCAAAGCAAGCGCAAAAATGACAAATAAATAAAAAATACTATAAACAATACGAAGCCAGAGATATTGAGTGAGCTCGAGAAGTTCTATCGACAATTATACACCTCATCGCGTCCTCCTAGCACGACTAGCGATGCAAGAGCCCGTTTGACCCGACATTAATAATAATAATAATATATTCGGGACAATTCCACACCAATTACCTAGCCTAGCCCCAAAGTAGGATACCCTGTACTATGGGTACTAGATAGCGGATTAACATACATAGATACGAATATTATAACATCCATGACTCGGAAACAAATATTTCTGCTCATCACACAAATGATTGCACCTTGCAGGATTCGAATCCGCGACCATTTAATTACGTACCTATAGGATCACTAGCCACGAGACCAACCGGTCGTGAAACCGAACCGTTTTATACCGAAGATAAACCGGACGTCAGCCTATACGAGATCAGAATGGGTCTCAAACAGCTTAAGAGCAATAAGGCGAGGACGGAATAACGACAGAGCTACTGAAAGCGGGTGGAACACCGGTACTTAAAGTCCTTTAGAAGCTGTTTAACTCCGTCATCTTCGAGAGTACTACGCCAGAGGTGTGGCACAGGAGCGTAGTGGTTTTATTCTTTAAGAAAGGTGATAGAACCCTCTTGAAGAATTATAGGCCCATTTCGCTGCTGAGCCACGTCTATAAGCTGTTTTCGAGCGTAGTTACAAACCGTCTCGCTAGTAGGTTTGACGACTTTCAGCCTCCCGAACAAGCTGGATTAGAAGCGGAAAGGCTTTAGCACCGTAGACCACATCCATACGCTCCGGCAGATTATACAGAAGTCCGAAGAGTATAATCAGCCTTTGATTCGAGGTCAACCACGAATCCAACTCGGATGGGCAGCGTTCGGGAAATTACGCCATATCTTCTCGTCGCAGATACCGCAGATCCTCAAGACGAAAGTTTATATTCAGTGCGTGTTGCCAGTGATGACATACGGTACTGAGACGTGGTCGCTAACTATTGGTCTCATACAGAAGCTCAGAGTTGCGCAGCGTGCAATGGAGAGAGCTATGCTCGGTGTTTCACTACGTGATAAAATCTGAAATGAGGAAATACGTAGAAGAACCAAGGTTACCGACATCAGCTCTCAGAGTTTGCAAGTTGAAGTGGCAATGAGCAGGCCATATAGTTCGCAGAACCGACAACCGCTGGGGAATAAAGGTTCTCGATTGGCGACCACGAACAAGCAAGCGAAGTGTGGGGAGACTCCCCCACACGATGGACCGACGACATTGTAGCCATCGCAGGAAGTCGGTGGGTGGAGGTGGCAAAACATCGCTCATCATGGCGCTCTTTAGGGGAGGCCTATGTTCAGCAGTGGACTTCTAAGGGCTGACATGATGATGATGATAAATAATACTAAAAAATAAGATATAACCAATGATGTTATATAAAAGTAAAATCTCATTGGATATAACTATTAAAGCAGCCAATAATAATAGCAAGGCACGATAGTTTCAAATTATTTCTTGAAGTAATTGTTAATAACTGAAGAAAGACCAGACCCACCTTTTCTTTCATTCGACAGGCAGTACAGTGCGAGCGTAGCGAGAACGAATATTTGGAGCAAATTTTTTTCTCAATGAGCTCATAACACGGTACAAAAACCGATTTTTGCACGAGCGCTCGCTTTGAGCATCTAATGATGTGAAAAATGAATGTTAATAATTGACCTTCTGTGTGTGCATAAAAACATAACATTATTAGAAAGGCGCGAGCGAATCGAGCGCGGATAATTTAAGATATTTGTATCAGTGAAACAAATAAACACTATTACAATACATATGTAACCAAAATAAATGGAACCAAAAAAGATCTGGTTGAAATAAGCCCAGGAGGGTCATGGCTCCTCAGTATCTCAGTCTCAGTCTCTTTCGGCTTTTCTTTTACGATTCTCTGCACCAGAAAGCTCATAAAAGTTATTACGCTGAATATTATAATATTATACTTTTAAAATGTTAGATATAGGTATTTAAATTAAGTAGTGAAGTTGTTTATAATCATCTAACTATAGCTTCATGTTTGATTGATTGCTTTTCGTATGAGCTTAGGTAGCGCTAGCCATTGGTGTCAGAGTTTGTCAGGCCGCTCTAGGGCATCTGACATGGCTTATACTTATTCCAGGACCAGGACTTATTCTTCTGGTTCACGCGGGCCATCTATAATTCGTTCGCGCGCCTGGGGTTGAGCAGCCTTAGCCTAGAAAAGATAGCACCAAGAAACTCTACGGGATGCTATTTTTACTTTTTTGATATTCCGTCTGTCACAGCAGTTTTTCTGTAAACTTGAAACTTAGCTTATTGATAAATCCTATTGTATATATACTTTTTGTTTTTAAAATATCTATTTTAGGAAAAATTTGGTAGGAAGTAGGGCAAATTGTGTGGCATGGTGGATATGATAACGACAGGTTTTGTTTCAGCGAATACAAAAATGTTAAGTATTTTTTTTAAATGTTAGTAAAACAAAAGAAGTTTATTTATTATGTAATATTTTCAGAGATATTGCTGAAAAAGAATTGTGCAAAAATTTATTTAGTTTCTATTGTGGTTACGATAGTAGAGTTCGTGAAACAAGAGCTTGTAAAATTGCCAAATAGTGTAGAGTACATTTAACTCTATGACGTTCCGTTCAATAGTAGCTGCAGGGAGGTTGAATGGCTTTCCTAACCCTGTGTAAAGTGAATTGAACCCCGCTGTCGGCTGATATACACTTTAAAGTTCATAGTACTCAGATATACTGTATTTCAGATTTTTGATTCCAATCTCACTAAATACCAATAGTTTTTATGTAATTGCTAAAAAGAGTTACATCAAAGCGTTTTTTAGTGTGATTTTAGGACCCCTGAGAGTAGCTTATAGGTACCCAAGTTTGCAACACTAAAAACCCATAATGCTTGAAATTGCGGCATATGTGTCAGTTTAAAAAAAAAAGTTTTTCGGGTATCTTTACTTTCATAATTTCCCCAAAATCCCATGTTTTATTATTTTTTCTTTTTGAGGAAACTGTGAGGCGTAGAAATGGTGGGTGGTTTTCTAAGGCATTTCGGGAGGGGTGGGGCCTTTGAACCCCAAAACCTACGGCCTTGATTATATGGGAGTGATTTGTTAGTGCGTGGTGTGATCATCTGTAATTGGAGTTGAATGTACTCGTACCTGATGAGCGTAATTCAGAAAACTTTTATAATTAATGTTAATGCAGAATCATGTAACAATGTTGAAGGTCAATAAATCAATATAAAAATTGGAACTACCACCACTCAATCATAGAATCTATCTATCTATCTATTCTATGTACTTATAATAAAGCGGTAAGTAACAAAAAGTCTGTACAATGAATGTAATAAAAAAATAATGTCTAGGGACTTGTGTCTGCCTGCCTTTTCGCGCATCACGTGAAAACTACCGGGCCGTTTGCTATGCGGTTCTCATTGTTAGATAGCTTAGAGTTTAACATAAAATTGGGGTACTTGGTATCTTAATCTGATGATTATAAGCTGAGCAATCGAAACGAGACATAATCGAAAGTGTTACAAGACCCGACTACGAAAAAATTAAAAGAGGCAAAAAATTCAGTGAAAATGGAACCAACTTTAATTCGTTATATATCCTAAATAGTCATGTGATACCCCACTTAGCATAGTATTTTTATTCTCATTATGGCGTCTGGCATTATGGTTATGGCGTATGTCAGCATATTGAATTTTGATTACTGTCATATCATGAGTAGCACTCGGAAGATTAAGACAATTCGATTGACGCAAGAATCATCAAAATTTGTCTACGCGTTTGGTTTTTACAGTGCTACAAAGGAACAGACATACATACATACATACATAGGCTGATAAACACAATACCCTCCGCTCAGTCGGGTAAAAAGTATCTGACGGCTGAGCGAAATTTGGTATTTTGTACCGTAGGTATAGACACTTTTGGTATAAAACACATAAGTTACTGTTAACACATAGAAATGACCACGCGGGCAAAGCCGCGGGCACAGCTGGAACTAATAATTAACTAACAATTAGCAAGAAACTCGTAGAGACTGCGAATGTAGAGTAGAGACCAAAGAGAAGAATATTGTAGAAGCGAGCGAGAGAGGATGTTCATTTTTTTTTGTAGGTACGCTTTTTAAAGTAGGTACCTACCTCATTTCGAATACAATCTCAATATGAAATTGGCATTCCTTCTCGTTTTCTACACCCGCAGTCGCATTCTCCTACCCACTTTAGGCTTCATCGAAATCCCATCTTTAAAAATAATAAAAATGAAAAATACCACAACGAACTTCACTTCCATGAATAACTCTTTTGACTCTTCGACTGTGCACTGTACAAAAAGAATGAAACAATATTACGAAAAGAATTGTCCTAGAAATTACACTCGACATTTCTATTTAACTACTATCGTTAAATTGCGAAAATTCTTAGACTACTTACGATTAAAAGGATGCCTTTTGGGTAGATATGTTATAGTCGTGACGATATTGTATTTTATGTGAACAGCTGTGACTGTTGCTGTGACGTAAATGTAATGCAGTAGGTATTTATTTAGTTGGAGGCTAATCGTTCGCTTCAAAACAGGGTTGAGATACCCAGTAGATAATTTCAGTAGCATTATCCGTCGTGGAATTCCTGGATGCCAATTTTAATTCAATTCAATTCAAGGCACAGCTAGTCTCTTATAAAATCATTAGAAGTTCCAATATAAACTATATTCTAATGATTTTATAAGAGACTATCTGTGCCCGCGGCTTCGCAAGTGTGGTCATTTCTCTACCAAGTACTCTATGTGCTATTATGACCTAAAATACCAATATACCAACATTTCATCAAAATTCCTTCAGCCGTCAATAAGTGTTTTATCGATTACTCGGCTCCTACTCATCCGATTGTGATACCAAGTACCCCAGTTTTTAAGTCAAACCCTAAGCTATAAAACAGTGAAAATTGCATTGCAATCAGTTCAGTAGTTTTGACGTGATGCGTGAACAAAAAAACAGATAAACAGACAAACAGAAAGACACGATTTTAAAAATGTTATATTCTTGTTCATTTGCCTATTTTAAGTTCTCTACATCTAGAACATTTTTTTTGTTATCTTCAATGTACAGTCTTTTTGGTACTTACTGGTTTATTATAAGTATAGATATTCTTGTATAGTATAGGTATTAAAATATTTTGTTGCACGACATGGATAAATCTACAGCTGTATGACTGATCTAAACCAAGTCATTGCTACGCTATATCATCCATAAAAGTATTATCTATGTAGATGCAGCACAATTTAAATAGGTATCTACTTATATATATCTGAGTAGGGTTCATTGCTATTCGTGACGTCGATTTGTAGGTCAATCGTAAATTAGGTACCTATCGAATTATCACAAGGCGTTATTTTCAGGAGTAAATAAATGAAAGAACAGCGATCAATTACTAATGGATTGACGACACCTGTGCTAATGTATTACCCACCAATACCAATTATTATCCATTCTGTGGCACAATGCTGCGCCTTACGTGGCGTAGCGTAGGTGCCTGTGTACTTTTATAAGGTCATATTTGACAGGCGCTAGTCGTCATTAGTCATTCCAGCCATTACCCTCGCTCCCTCATTACCCGATAGACGTAAATAGGAATCCTACCAATCTGAATCACGATAAAAATTAACACAGAATCTAACAAATGAATGCTCTCGAGACAAAGTGCCACAAACTAGTCCAAGTCGGGCGTTGAGTGCGCTTGAAATAGTATTTTCTATAATTATTTAGTGTTGTTGTTGTGGGCTGCATGTGATGCCAAGACGTAGCCACAACAGACAGGTGGGAGCGAGCAGCGGCAGCGGGTAACCGTATAGGAGGGCGAGCTTTATGTAACGCGCGGCGGCAGTGCTCCGCCGACCGCCCGCCCGCCGGCCACTCGCGGCATGGAGCGCCCCAGCGGCAGCCCGCCACCGGCCGGCGCGCCCCATGCGCCCCACGCGCCCCCCACGACGCACTCGGGCTTCGGCGCCTTCTGCAGCGCCATCTCCGACACGATCTCGGTACGTACCGCCGACCGCGCCACCGCCTACGCCGCTACTCCGCTGCAAGCGCGACGCGCCCGCCTACGTACGAAATGGTTCGCTTCCAATTGCATTCTACTGTCGATAAGCTCTATCCGTTCCCGATAAACCGAACTGACAATCCTCCGAGTGTCGCGCGGCTATTTAGAGGCGCACGTGGTCACCGAGGCCGACGAGCAAGGCCTCTAGCAGCGGCGGTCCCGAACGCGTGGAATCAGAATAAAAGTCATGGTGGGAATAAAAAATATAAACAAGTTTATTATTAGAGCGCTCGTTGAGGCTGGGTCGCACGGTCGCGATTTGTCCGATGGCTGTGATCTACCGAAATACCCGCGTATTAAACGGCTGGCGGACGTGCGACGCGCAAAAGTTGGCGGAGACAGCGCACTCGTGCTACCTCTGCAAGCCGGCCAGCACGGCACCCGCGACACTACCGATCGAAGCTCGGACGCTCGCTCCCGCGAACTGACGCAGCATCGCCGCTGCTGCACTTACCCAATCGGCTGCAGTCAAATCTTAGGTACCTACCAAACACTTATCTCTTCATTTCTTTCTACCTTCATTTTCTCTAGCACTCTCGATGGTTTTAGACGGATAATTGAATGAAATTACAGTGCCCATAATAATTTGTGACAACTAGTGACAGTGTTTTTGAACTTTTTCTTCCTTTGGATGGCGAATGTGTATGGAGTGGTGCGGGTACTTTAATCTATGATATAGTTACGGACCGTGACGAGACGCGACGCGGTTAACTGTAATCTTCTAATATTTATCCACTTAATCTGCTTGCGTTACAGTGAGCGAGAGTGCCCATATATTTTTAAACAGGTACTTCTTACCTAGCTTTAACTTTTTAATTGAAACGTTTCAAAAAAGTCAATATTCATATTGTCTTTTTTTCATATTGATATTTCAATTGTGTCCAATAGTAACACAGTACACACAGTAGTGTATTGTATTTTATCAAATTATATTTAAGTACCTACCTATTTACAAATATAATGATTCGATAAATCTAGAGCCACCAAGGTGGCTCTACAAGTAGTGTAGATGTCGCAGGCAATTTGTAAAACCCGTCAGTTTACAAACGGCGATGTCTCAGGCAATTTGTAAAATCGTCCTGTTACAAACGGTGCGTCGTCTGTTTCTAAAAATTCGTCTGTTTGCAAAATTCCGAAGGCAAATTATAAAATGCCTCGCTGTCGCAGGCAATTTGTAGAACTCGTCCGTTTACAAACGGCGTCGTCAAATAGCAGTAACCTAAAATTATTATGTTCAACCTAACGCACCTAGTTTTTTAGGCAGAATTCTAACAAACATAGTATTGTACAAACATACAATTTTTTATAAACAGACGACGCCGTTTGTAAACGGACGAATTTTAAAAGTTGCCTACCACAGAATCATATATATTTTGTTTGTCATGTCAAATTACAGTAGGTAACAATGGTAATCTTGGCAATTACCTACCATCCTCGTCCTAATAGATATCATTAGTGTATTTTGTTACCAAAGATGATATTTGAAAGATAAAATGAAACCTGAGTACCTACTTTTCCTAATGATCTCTTAATATAAGTGCTCATTATTCGACAATTGTGGAAACAAACATACAAAATACAGGTGCCTAATGTTTATATTTACTTGCCTTGTTTACTGAAAAATATCATTTTAAACATTTGAAAGCGTCGCTGGTGTTTGTGTGGGTAGAACAAAGTTACAGCGTCTAGTACAAGACGAATGCAAGGTTAGGCCAATTAGTTATCGATCGGTGACACGCAGCCCTTACTTTTTGTTGTTCTTCGCATCTGAAAATATCCTGAACTAATTAAACTGGCTCTACGCAATCGCATTTGGCCTATATTTTATGTGCTTAAAAATTCGTGACTTTCAAATTGCCTGCGTGTTTATTTTCAGTCAGATATAGTTAAATTTTACTATACATAATTATTTTATGACGATTAACTGAGCTTTACCTAAATATTCATAAGAAATTAGAATCTTTCTTTCGTCAAGAATATGAAATGTAGCTCGATAATGTGAACAATAATCACGCTATGCGCTTCATTCGCTTTAACTGGCCTTTAAACAAAAAACTAAACATCACAAAAAATCTGCCTCTGTGATAGACAAACAGATATAATATATGTAGCCACAGTAATAGAACTCTGGTCATAGGGTTTCGAAACCATTTGATTTTCAGTATTTTATTTCATTTCCGTGAATTCGCAAAAACATTTCACCGACATTGTTTCCCTGATGCGTAGGACTTGTTGAGTTGAACTTCGTCCAACCGTTTTGTAGAAATTGATGTTTATGATCACGAGTAATAAGCAGTAATGCATTGTCAGTGTTAATACTGTTAGGCTATTGGACAGTTTGTAGTCGTTCCGTTATATAAATAGAGGATAGATAGAATCGAGAACTCGGCCGCTGCTCTTGCTATTTCTAATCGGAACTTGTCCCGAAATCAAGAACACGGCCAGGTTTTCTGGAAGTTGCTGCAGGATGGGCTCCCGCTGTCATTGGGTGAACGTGTTTAGAACTATAAGTGTCAGATTACACCGTTTTGTAAGTCTTGTTGTTGCTTAGAAGCCTTAGCTAAACGTCAGAATTGGTTTCCGATGTGCTTAAATTCAAAGTCGCCTGGAAAATCCAATCACACTCCTTCATTTGAAATTGCTTTTATCGCCTCGCTAGTGAATTTAATTCATTTCCACTTGTTTTAATATGTTGTATATTTTAATTTCTGTGCCTCTTGCGTGAGATCACATCAAAAGCCTGTGTTGTCGAATATAAAAGTTCCATCTTTCACCTAGTCCTTTAGCCTTGACCTGAATCCAGTGGTCGTTAACCTTAGATAATTTTGTTTCATTCATATTTCTCACATCCACAAGCAAGCTACTTCTTCTGTCATAAAATTGTTTTGTGAAGAGCAAAATACTGTTCTGCCATTTAGCAAAGTAGGTAGAATTCCCTAGCTTATGGTCCTACGGAAGCTTCCTTGAGCTTACCTATTTTGGAGTGGCTTTACCTACTTTGCATTTGGAATTTTTGATGTAAGTACCACAGACTTGTATATTAAAAGTCTGTGGTACGTACCAACAATAATATAAACGTATCCCATTATTTTTTAAAGTAACAGAGCATATAAATGAAAAAAGTTAAATTAGTCGACACGTAACAGTAATAAATCAAAAATTTGAACTAACAGCGACTGGAGCGTGTTACCATGAAGATTTTGACAATTTAAATAATTTTCTTTAAAGTTTATATTGGATATTGTCCAAGTCTGAAACTAGAAGTGTATGGATAGGTATCAGTCGCGAATTATGACAGCTAATCCTATTACATTACACTGTTCATGATTCAGCATGAACTGTTGAATTAGCGCAGGAATGGTGAGAAAATTACATTTAAGTACATACTTTATTTTTATTACATGCTTGGCTTTAGTTTAAACTTTCAGTGCGAATTCAGTTGAATTTAATTTAATTTGTGACAGATCATTTTTGAAAATGTACGTATAAAAAATCTTGTAAAATTACAAAGTTACCTACTTGAAAATAAGCAATGTGCATATGACAACTTGATAAGGCCAAGCAAAATACTTTGAAAGTTTTATGATAACTTTTAACAACAAAATAAAAATGAAATGAAGTATCTCTTTTAATCTGCCTTTTTCTCTGCTTTATTATGTCAGTGACCTCGCGTGTTATGTGGTAACTATAAGAAAAAACAAGTATATTTTATAACAACTTTACTCCGTAACTCGTTATTTGACTTTTCGATGGTACTCCAGTGGAAGGTATATGCATATTAGATATAATATTTATGATGTTTACTAAATACTCTACCAAACGAACTTTTCGTGAAAAGCTACACAAAAATTTAGCAATTAGTTTTCTAACCAAGAAAATAAATTAGAAATGTTACTTAGACGGCTTCCCCACGAATTTCCCCGCAATGTTTTAAATGTTTGTTTTAACTAGTGTTTGGCAACATTTTAAATTAAAACGCGCTTACGCGAACGGAACAATGTTTTTAATTAATAGAGGAAAGAGAGTTCGGTAATGAGATGACCGACCTTTTGATAAAACGTTCTTGTTTACCAACAAAATATTTTGTATTGGAAGATTTTGAGCTTTCCTCAAAAATATCTTTGTTTGTTTTGACTTTGTTCTCACTGGTAATATTTGGCAGACTCGGAAGCTCGGCCTCAAAATGTAACACAATAATTAAAAAAAAGTTAAGCGCTATCTGGGCCTCTGTTTCACAAATAAATATACCTGCAGTCATAACATAATGTTGACTTCAGTAACTAGTTATCTCTTAATGGTTTCTATGCGTTTCCGCCTCTTGGATGTTCAACTTTATCGTTAACTGTTGTTTACGTTACGTTGTAATTGTTAGTAAACAAAGCGTCTCCGTCATTATCGTGTGGGTAGTTACTATCACCTGATCTACACCAATTAGTTACATGGGCTACTTGCTCTACCTATTCCGGATGAGGATAAGATCAGCTTTCTTCAGTCGTGGAGTAAGGCACCTACTTATTAGAAGGTTTAAAAAGCCTACACCACCAAACGAACAGCAAATGCCGGCAAATGTGCATGAGCGGATAATTTGTGGTGTTATGTGGTTGTTACACAATTTCTTCACAAAAGACTACATTGTTTTTGTTTTTCCGCGAGATCTTGACAGAATTAACACGATTAACAAGGTCGAACGTACAACGGACGAACGATTAGGCTTGACGAGCACCTGGCGCAAGTCCAGACGGAGCTTACCAAGACAAGGTGGCACTAGGGTTAAGTGAAGTCCGATGAGAGGGGGAGGATACAGTAACCATGGAATCAGGCCACTTATTCTACTTCCGAGAGGGCGATCAGCAGTCTCACGGTGGCATGGGGTTCCTCGTCAACAAAGTCCTCATTGATAATGTTGTAGAAATATCCAGTGTGTCGACTAGGGTAGCGTACCTGGTTCTTAAGCTGACCGATAGGTATAGCCTTACGATCGTACAGGTTTACGCACCGACCTCGGCACACTCGGATGATGAGGTAGAAGAAATGTTTGATGATATATCTTCGGCCCTACATAACACCACAAGGGCCCACTACAACGTTATCATGGGAGACTTTAAAGTCAAAGTGGGTGCACAGACTTGCAGTGAATCGAAAATAGGTCCACACGGCTATGGAGACAGGAATCACAGGGGACAAATGCTAGTTCACTTTTTGGAAAAAGAGGGGTTCTTTTTGATGAACTCTTTCTTCAAAAAGCAACCCCAGAGGAGAGATTGACTTCATCATGACGGACAATAAGGACATGTCTCAGTAATCGCAAGGCTTAATGATGGTAGTGATCACCGACTTGTCCGAGGCTCCTTGAATATCAACCACAAGCTTGAAAGATGCCGTCTGGTACTTCACCAGCTCGCACTGAGCCAACCTACCCCAGGCCGCTGTAGGATCAGAACAGTTTCAACTCAAGTTGGAAAATCGATTCGCTGCCTTGGAAACCACAAATGACGTAGACAAGGAACTCCAAAAAGTTGTGGGAATCCTTAGGGAGGAAGGCACTAGACTTTGTCAGCTGCAGCGTACGGGCATGAAGTCTAAAATCTCGGATGAGGCTCTTCGGCTTATGGACGAGAGACGGGAGCAACAGCAACCTACACCGTCAGAGAAAAGGGAGCTCAATGAAAAAAACAGCAAGCTGGTGCGAAGTGACCTCCGATGCTCAAAAAATACACGCCGAATAGAAAAGGCAATTGAGCAAAATCGGGGGTCAAAAGTGTTCGCCAAGCGATTGAGTAGATCCCATCTGACGAAACTCAAGACCAATAATGGCACAACCGTCGTCTCTAAGCCGGAGATCCTTTGTGAGATTGAAGACTTCTATGGCCGATTGTACGACTCGCATGCTTCTAGACCCGAACCCAGCACAGAGGATTCCCGCGCAATACTATACTACTATACTAATACGCAGACGTCAATCTAGATTGAGATGGCGCTCAAACAACTTAAGAATGGAAATGCCCCCGGTGAGGATGGTATAGGTAACTTCGGAGCTGTTGAAAGCATGGGGGAGACCCGTAATTTGAGAGCTTCAGGGGTTATATAGCACCGTTCTTAACAGTGGGAGAACTCCAGAGGCGTTGAGCAGGAGTTTGGTAGTACTCTTCTTTAAAAAAGGAGATAAAACCCTTTTAAAAAACTACCGACCAATTTCACTCTTGAGCCACGTCTATAAGTTGTTTTCGAGAGTCATCTCAAATCGCGTCGCAAGAAGAGTTGACGAATTCCAGCCTCCTGAACAGGCCGGGTTTCGCGTTGGATTTAGCACCATAGACCAGACACACAGTGAGGCAGGTTATACAGAATTGTGAAGAGTATAACCAGCCCCTGTGTCTTGCTTTTGTGGATTATGAGGCCTTTGACTCCGTTGAAACCTGGGCGTTTCTGGAGACTTTACAGCAATGTTAAGTGGACTGGCGATACATCGAAGTGCTAAGGTTTCTGTATGACGCCGCGACTATGAGTGTCCAAGTACGAAACCAGCAGTCTAATCATATACAACTGCGCAGGGGAGTGCGACAGGGGGATGTTATATCCCCAAAACTGTTCACTAATGGCCTGGAAGATATGTTTAAGACGCTGGATTGGAATGGAATGGGCATTAATATCGATGGCGAGAACATCTCACACTTACGATTTGCCGATGATATCGTCCTAATGGCGGAGTCGCTGCAAGACTTGCAAAGTATGCTGACCAACCTAGATGATGCTTCTGGACCACAGATTACCTTCTGGACGGATCGGTCTCGGAATGAACATAGATAAGACCAAGATCATGTTCAATGATCTTATTGACGCGGAACCGATTGCAGTTAATGGTGTGCCTCTTGAAGGTGTCCAAACATATTGGTTTACCTTGGGCAAATATTGCAATTGAGTAAGAACAACTTCGAGAAGGAAGCCAATCATAAGTAATACAAATAAAACAAATAACTAGACTGTGAAAAATACTAAAAATATCAAGCCCTTTAGGTTCTAGGTCGCGCCAAAGGAACATACATAAAACCCAAAAAATAAACCGTCGCAGTCGGATAAAAAGTAGGTTGTTGACTTATATAAATTTACTAAAGAATAAATTACAAAAAAAAGTTACTTATTTGTTTTTTATAAGTTAGAAGGAAACTGTTATTTGTTTCTCAAGTCATTATTTATTTTTCCTATGGCTCAAGGTTAATGCCATAATGACAATATTCAACCAACTACAAAAAAAAGTAGGTTCTCAAGTTGATGTGTATGTATGTAATATTGTTGAAAATGCGTAATAACCATATTTGTTAGTCTTATATGAGTATCTGAACGAATATACCAAATTTCAAGAATGTATAGAAGATATGTATGTTCGTCCACGTATTTCTTGGAAAGTATAAGTCCGATTGCAATAATTATTTTTGAAATAGTTTCAGTATCTTTCAACTTAGAAGTTTCATCAAAATCAGTGCAGTAGTTTAAAAGATATGGACTGTTAACCGTGTCTAGTATGAACTTTTTCTTAGCGAACGAATAAGTACTTCGTTTTCTTGGGCTTCCTTTAACGAAACTAAAAAATAAGAAATAGAAACTAATTCAAAATGTAAACCGACTTCAAATCGTATCAAACTTAAATTTCATTTTTTTATTTGCATATAAAGAAGTCGAAAGAAAAGGAAGAAGTCAAAAAAAAGGATGAAGTCGGCAGTTGGAGGTGGCACAAGATCGCTCGTCGTGGCGCTCTTTGGGGGAGGCCTATGTTCAGCAGTGGACTTCTAAAGGCTTTCTATATACTTACTTTATTCGGTTTGGGCGAAGCACAGATTTCATAAAATGTGTATTATTCTTTCTTTTAAGTTTTATACGATTTGTTTTTATTATTATTTAAGAAAAATAAAAGAACGGAGTTTACCAATATTAGATGTTTGCAGCAAATGCCTGCGGACCTATTTTTAATCGACTTCTAAAAGGAGGAGGTACTCAAATCGTGTTCTCCTTTTGTATGTATGTTACCTCTAAAACTACTGAACTGATTTGGATAATATTTGTTTTACTAGAAAGGGAGGGACCCCAATTAGGGCCCATTTAAAAAAGAAACAAAATTGGTTCAGTAGTTTTGCAAAAAATACGTTTAATTTTTTTTTTTTGTTTTGTGTTTATATTGGCTCAAATCTCTAGGTAAATCCTAAACAGATTTTGGATGATTATTGTTTAATTCAAAAGGGTATACTTTCAGTGTAGTCTCATATAAACTATTAAAATTTGTTCAGTACATTAATAAAAATGTAACAAATAGATTTATTAGACTTATATCTTCCAAATTATTATTATTATTATAATTATTATTATTAATCAAGGTATTTTTTAATAATAATAAGGGTATTTTTTACCAAGATTTAAGTCACTTTCTTGTTTGTCGTTCCGGAACCTTGCAACTCAGATTGCAAGTACTTTCCGATTAGCTATCCGTCTGAAACTTTCAGGGTAGCTCACAAATCGATTAGAAGCATTTTAAAGAAAAATTACACTAAAAAAAACGTGGTTTCTAGATTAGTTTTCTAATCTACATTTGGTGCTTGTTTTACCGAATTAGATGATTATTTTACTTTAAATCAAATCAAATCAATAACTTATTTGCTAGAATACACAACATAAAGTTCTTAATATTAAAAAGTAGGTAAAGTGCATTCAGCCTGCATGCAGGCGTGCAAATATTAACAAGTATTTTTGACAAAAAAAAACTACAAACTCCTTAATACTATAAAAACAATTACTTATGAGCCAGTCATTTAAAAGTTTCTTAAACCTGTTGCCTTCTATTATTTTAAAATCATTGGGAATTCTATTATAGATTGAAATACACATATTAAATACATTTTTCTTATAAATTTCTTTATGACAAGGAGGTTGGTAAAGTAGGTTCATAAACTTTACTCGTTTAATTCTATTATAAATTGAAATACACATATTAAATAAATTTTTCTTATAAATTTCTTTATGACAAGGAGGTTGGTATAGTAGGTTCGTAAACTTTACTCGTTTAATTCTATTATAAATTGAAATACACATATTAAATACATTTTTCTTATAAATTTCTTTATGACAAGGAGGTTGGTATAGTAGGTTCGTAAACTTTACTCGTTTAATTCTATTATAAATTGAAATACACATATTAAATACATTTTTCTTATAAATTTCTTTATGACAAGGAGGTTGGTAAAGTAGGTTCGTAAACTTTACTCGTTTAATTCTATTATAAATTGAAATACACATATTAAATACATTTTTCTTATAAATTTCTTTATGACAAGGAGGTTGTAATAGTAGGTTCGTAAACTTTACTCGTTTAATTCTATTATAAATTGAAATACACATATTAAATACATTTTTCTTATAAACTTCTTTATGAAAAGGAAGTTGGTCTAGTAGGTTCGTAAACTTTACTCGTTTAATTCTATTATAAATTGAAATACACATATTAAATACATTTTTCTTATAAATTTCTTTATGACAAGGAGGTTGGTATAGTAGGTTCGTAAACTTTACTCGTTTAATTCTATTATAAATTGAAATACACATATTAAATACATTTTTCTTATAAATTTCTTTATGACAAGGAGGTTGGTATAGTAGGTTCGTAAACTTTACTCGTTTAATTCTATTATAAATTGAAATACACATATTAAATACATTTTTCTTATAAATTTCTTTATGACAAGGAGGTTGGTAAAGTAGGTTCGTAAACTTTACTCGTTTAATTCTATTATAAATTGAAATACACATATTAAATACATTTTTCTTATAAATTTCTTTATGACAAGGAGGTTGTAATAATAGGTTCGTAAACTTTACTCGTTTAATTCTATTATAAATTGAAATACACATATTAAATACATTTTTCTTATAAACTTCTTTATGAAAAGGAAGTTGGTCTAGTAGGTTCGTAAACTTTACTCGTTTAATTCTATTATAAATTGAAATACACATATTAAATACATTTTTCTTATAAATTTCTTTATGACAAGGAGGTTGGTAAAGTAGGTTCGTAAAATTTACTCGTTTTTGCCGGCTAATGATTTCACTACGTTTTATGAAAAAAACCGGGTGAGTTTTGGTAAAAAGAAAAATATAGATGCACGGTAGCGGAAGAATGTTGCATTTTTTAAACAGTGGTCTACAACTATCCAAAAACCAGGCCTTGTTCACCACCCGAATATAATTATCTCCAGGTGTGGTACTGTACAAATTTTACCAAAAATAGTTTATAGCTATTAACTTATAGGTTCGAGCATTTATTGAATTTATTTATTATTTTATTATTGGTTTATTATTATTATTTTTAATTTACAAGCTTTTATTTAATTCATTGGGTTAGTATGCTTGGGACAAGTTTGCAAGTCAATTTTGAACCATTGAACGACTACCAATAAAGCTGAAGTTTTGAACACGGGCGAAGAGTGTGAAAGTGTGCTATCTGTTTGCGTGACCGCAGTGTTTGATAAGTCTCTTCTGCGTTTCGTGTTTTGTATGAGGGTGCGTAGATAGGTTAGGTTTGTATTGATTGTTGTTAATGAACCGACTTCAAAAAACTCTCTCTTATCTTATGTTGTACACATATATTTGTATTGGTATTTGTTTGTTTGTCGTATGAGGTAGTGCTGGCGTCTGACGCCAGAGTTTGTCAGGCTACCCGAGGGCCTCTGACATGGCTTAACGACTGCTATTAATCAATAACAGCTGGGACCGACAGCTTAACGTGCCCTATGAAGCACGGAGTGATGGAAAACCGCACATAACTTAAAAAGTCATTGGTGCCTAGTATTGAACCCGGTATCGTTGGATTCTAACTTGCACTATTGAACCGCTAGGTTACCATCGCTCTCATTTCATTACAATTTTAATTTTGAAAATGTTATTTTGTTCTTGTTCAATTATATAATTATTATTAATGAGTTTTTTACAAACTGTTTTTTTTGTATATTAATCGACTGAGATAGTATGGCACATTTCATCTAAACGTGAGAGAGGGAGCATGATGGTATTCTCCAATACAACAGTCTGTGGTTTTCTTTGATTTTGCAGAAAACAGAACCATTTCTCAAAGTTGAAACTTTGATGATGAAATGTGCCATACTATCTCAGTCGATTAATATACAAAAAAAACAGTTTGTAAAAAACTCATTAATAATAATTATATAATTGAACAAGAACAAAATAACATTTTCAAAATTAAAATTGTAATGAAATGAGAGCGATGGTAACCTAGCGGTTCAATAGTGCAAGTTAGAATCCAAAAATAAAAATAATGAATTAAGCATGTTCGTGTTTCTGATTATGACATGAATAAAATTACTCGGCTCTGGCCCTGAAACGTGGTATGCGTTATGACATTACTCATAATACTGAATTATTCCAGTTATATTGTGTCTAAGTTGCTTTGATTATTCTGTTATGAATCATGGGTTAATTTCATTCTGTTATGTTTTTATCTCTATGTAAATCGGTACCTATAAGTAAGTAGATTTGGCAATACGTAATCTAAATTTTACAACACAATGCAAAAATATGTAGTGTTTGGCCTCTTTTGCAAATGTCCGCTTGGGGAAGTTTGTGCAAGCATTACTGTGTTTCGGTATGAAGGGCAATGTTTCCAGCGAAGTCACTGGAAAAACCAGTGTCAGCGCAGTGCATAACTTGCGCAGTGAAACTTCGTCTTCATTGCCGGTGTTTTTCTAGGATCTCGAATACTATAGGCAGAGTATGTTATTCTTTATTTATTGTTATTATTTATGAACCAAAAAACATTCCGATGATGTAGATAGGTCACGAATAATTAATTTCCATTAATTAAACTGACAATAATTTTAAATCTTCTGTTCAATGATTCCCTGTACATCTTATCCAGAAATTAGATTTAATGTAAACGAAGGCCTTTATACATAGAACTAGTTAAAGAGGGGAAGATACGGCACGCTAATATCACGCAAACAAAAATTTAACTAGATACAACTACATACAGGCAAATGCAACCACACAGGTACATTTCTACTGTTGTGCTTCACATGTATCAACTACAAAGATAGATAGATAGATAGATATATAGATAAAGATAGAGCATACGTAGACTTTAGCGCAAATGAGAGGCACTGCTGACACGTGCTACACAAACGTTAATCCGATTGTGACTCAGGCCAAAGAAGGCCAATTGTATGCGTTACACCTAATTTATGCGGTCCACGCCCGAGGAGCTGATACCTAATCTTGCTACTTTTAATTAGATCTATGCTTTCAGACTATTTTTTCACATTGAACATGCTACATTGGTTGTAACATAAATCATACCAGTTTTAATGATTTATCTTTTTTTTCAGGGAATGGCTACTACGTCGAGGAGTAGAAGAAAAGTGAGTATTTCTAATGTTTACATTTATCACATAATAAAGTGCTGTAATATATAGCTATTTACGAAACATTTATAGCTCAGATGGTTTTCAAAAGTGTGTTTTATTTGCCCAGGCTCATAAATGCATTTAGGCGGCACTGTTATTTATTTCAGCTTGGTGTTTCATATAATTTAAATAAATTTGTGTAAAATGTTGAATTTATTGCATCAACAGCCGTAAATAATATAATATGATTGAAATTTATGGAGTAGGTACCTACAGAAGAATTCACATGAAATTCTGAGACCAAGTTTAAACCAACTTTCAGAAGTCAACCATTTGAAAAGAATAATTCAATAATTGCTCGGCGGATAACAACAAAACCAATGTTGTAATGTTTATAAGATTTTTAGCATTAACGCCCCCTTAGCGAGAACATGTAGTCTAATAATGAGGGTTCAAACCCCGTCCGTGTATCAAATTTTTCGTTTAGAAAGTTATTAGATATTACAACATCTAAATCCATTTATTTATTCTTAGATTATCTCTGCGGGAGAGCTATAAGATTGTCACAACCAACATAATGCCAAGAAGCCGCAATCACCTATATCACCTACATTCTTTATTGCTCTGTGGATTGCAATAAATACGAGAAGACTTCTCCAGATGTGACATTCCA
This sequence comes from Alsophila aescularia, assembly GCA_946251855.1. Lineage (NCBI taxonomy): Eukaryota > Metazoa > Arthropoda > Insecta > Lepidoptera > Geometridae > Alsophila > Alsophila aescularia. The sequence goes on from OX276378.1 coordinate 48,992,774, forward strand.
AATTCCAGAGGGACATAACTGTCGCTTCGTCATTCCTCGCTAGAAATGTTTGGAATCTTTCAAAGGGCCGCGCTTGCCCGCACGGTTATGCCAGACCACTGGTCCAGCACTGTATGTTGTTTCAACACCCTCAACTATGTCAATTATGTCATTCAGAATATTCCCTTCGGCTTTTGGTCATATGCTCTGGTTGCGAAGAAGTTTTGGATCGTTGACATTATTGTGGAATACTTGTTTTTGGGACCGCATTTCTCGAGCCGCCGTTGAGTTCCACGTCGTGTGTACGTACGACTACGACTACAAGAAATATTGTTTGTAGATTGTAAGGTACTTGATCCTGCGAGTTACGCTCAGATTCTAGATTTTTTGGAACTTTTTCCAAGACCATACTAACACATGTATTTCTAGATTAAATAAAATAGTAGGCACAAGTAAACTTATAAAACTCAACCGCTGCGATTGTCTGTGAAATCGTTAGAGACGTTTTGGAGAATGTCACTACAAAATATAGGAAGAGTTAGGTACAATCAGATATATTAAAGTACTAGCTGTACCCGCGGCTTTGCACGCGTGGTCATTTCTCTAGGTTGAAAGTACTCATATGTACTATTCTAAGACCTGAAATACCTTGAAAATTCCTTCAGCCGTCAAAAAGTTTTTGTTGTTTGCTCGGCTTGTACTGATCACATTCAGATACCAAGTACACCAGTTTTTGAGTCAAACCTTAAACTATCCAACAGTAAAAACAGCATCGCTATCGTTCCAGTAGTTTTATGTGATGCGCGAACAAATATACAGACAAACAGATAAACAGGCAAACAAACAGACAGACACGAACATAAAAAAATATAAATTCTTAAGCTAATTTTAAGTACCCTAGACCACTTTTTTTAAATTATCTGCTTTGTACAGACTTTTTCGTTCTTATTGCTTTATTATATGTATAGATTTGGGTAAGAGATGAAGTTTAACACTGTGAAAATCCTACCGGAAATGAAGATAACCTACCAATCCTTAAAATGAAGCTCGTAATTTTCACAAAGTATTTATTTTAATATTATTGGTAAAATACGGTTATTTATAGTAGGTAGTTATATATAGATTTGTTTGTTTTCTCTTTGGCTGTTTGTTTAATAATATTACGCTTGATTTAGCGCACCCTTTGAAGACGACGCCATGTGTGCGTTGTGATGTGATGGCACAAAGGAAAAGTACCTACCATTCCTACTAACAAACCACAGAGCTGTCAGCACTCTTGGTGCTGTACATCATGCTTCTGGTCGGGTTTATTTACCCAACGTGTCGGTCTGTCACATTTTTTCACAAAGCCCGCGTGTTTACTGCCGAGCGCGTTGGTGCGGTGCCAACTCGTGCTATTTCTACGCGAACTTCTTGTGGGCGCACTTGTCCTGCAGTTGGGACAACTCCCTTTATGATGCCATCGTAGCTTGAAAAGAAACATTGAATTCCTTTTACAGAATCGAATTGAATTCTTTTGTTTTTTAATTTTTAATGTTCCTTGCTATTCTGTTACCTAGATATTTTAATGAAACTAAGGTCATTTTAAACCGCGGGGGAACATATTTTTTTAGTGATCTAAGGATCCAACCCAAAAGTTGGTACTTTTTTATAAAACCCTATATACTTACGTCTACTTTATTTTACTTTAAAGTTGATTAATATACGTATTTGGATGTCTTATGAACTTTTGTTAGTTGTTGTAAGCAGCAGATTCTAATCTCACGTAAACCATTACGTAATTTATTTACAATTTTATCGATTTTAGGCAGAAAAAATATGATTTGTTGTTAATCCTTCAATGTAGTTTTAAGCGTTTCAAAGCTAAGTAGATAGATTCTGAACAAATCTTTAACGCTTATAATTATCATAGAAGCATAATAATGGTTCAACCTCTTTTATTGGTTTGTACCTACATAATCATCAGCCTATATTTGTCCACTGCTGGACGTAGATCTCTCCTAATGCACGCCACTGAGCTCGGTCTTCAGCTCTCTTCTTCCATTTTCTTGCAACCGCTTTTCGCTGGTCGTCGGTCCACCTGGCCACAGGGCATCCTACACTACTTTTGCCTAAACGTGGTCTCCACTCGAGAACTCGTCTACTCCAATGGTTGTCGGTTCTTCGGGAAATGTGTCCAGCCCATTGCCACTGTAGCTTGCTTATCCTTAAAGCTATGTCGGTTACCTTGGTACCTACCTACGTTACTATTTGTTTCCTCGTTACGAATAATAATATGCCTGGGCTAGTAGTTGAAAATGCTGGCTCGTGACAGGACGGCTGGCTCATATCTCGCACAGCACAGATAATAGTTGTCTCCGTGCATGAACACCAACTTTTCGTAGTATTTTAAGGTTTAAGGCTTTTAGGGCTTATTCCAAGATAGTTTTTTCCCTCATGTTCTAACTTAGTTAGTTTAGTACCTATCTATTAAGCTTAACAACAACCTAATTATTATTCATGGTGTTGTGCCCCGTCATAAAATGCACAAACGAATTGGAGGTTATTTGTAATGAATTAATATCGTAGAAGCACCGAGTTTTTTTTATTACATTCCATTTTTTCATTTCATTTGTATTTTTTTCATTTTTTATTAATTATCCTCAGAAGCTTTTCCTTTCAAATTTTTTTTTTCATGGTATCAGATAGGATTATTGGATGATTGAGGACTTGTTGAGTAACCAATCTATCAGAATTCAAACAAAACGGCCGGGTGATTGAAAAGGAGTGCTTAGTAGACAGAATAGACTGAGTATTTGCTCAAGAGCATGATCATTACACTATACAGCTCGCAGATCACCGATGATGGGGAGTTCCTAATTCTAATTAGGTAAGCCACATCGCAACCGTCCATTTTTAGTGATGCGCGAACAGTCAGACATATACCATTTTTGTTATTCTTGTTCAATTAAGCAGTATGTAAAAATGTCTGGACAATGAAGATAACTCAAGATATTTGAAGATAATTTACTTATTTTGAGTCTCTAGGCAATATTTTTAATTTAAAAAATGACTAGTCTTATAATAAGCTACTGAACAAGAATAACGTTTAAAAAATGGGGTCTGTCTGTCTGTTTATTCGCGCAACACGTAAAAACTACGCGTTCGATTAAAATGCGGTTATAAATTATGGTTAACTTAGGTTTTACTTAATATCTGATGTACTTTGTATCTCAATCCAATCCAAAGCAGAACAATCAATAAAAACTATTTGATGACTGATTGAATTTTGATGAAATGTAGTTGATTGTACTATAAGGGTAGGAACTATAAAGGTTGGAAAAATTGACACACAAACACAGAAAAAAAAAACAACAATAATACTAGTGCCTCTGTGTGCTGTAGACCTGGCGTGCTGTAGACCTGGCGTGCACAAACTTTTTTGCAAACAATCTAGCAGTGCACAGTAGTAGCCGTCTAGTCACCAAATTTTTATCAGACCAATTTAAAGTTATTACCATTCAAATAAAAAAAGAACCATCGAAATCAGAACTAATAAGGCGGAGATATTCAGTAGCCCCCTTTTGTCTTTTTTGGGGGATGTCCCCCCCCCCACCAATCAAATATCCCCGACGACTAAAAAATTCTGAAAATTCGTTTAACCTGTATACCAAGTTTCGTCTAGATCGGTGGAGAAATGCAACCTGTAGAAGAGAACAGGGATCCGAACAGACGGACATACGAAAGCATTTTTAAAAGAGTTAAACTACAAACTAAATAAAAATCGAGGGAGTAACAAAAAATTATTACAAGGCGAAACAAATAATAAGGTAGTGACAATATAGATATAGATAGCGGACAGTGACACAAGCGATACCATGGTTTTATCATGGTATGGTTTTGTTATTTTTTATTCCTTTTAACCCTGGAAAATGACAACGCGGGCAGAGCCGCGGGCACAACTAGTTGCAAATATTACCTTTTGGAAAACGTTAAGTTTTTACGTTTCTTTGCATGTAATGATGGGACGGCAAGGGATAAAGGATTTTCAAAGCTACCGGTTCTTCACAACACTGCATTTACTATATTTATTGAATGCGTGAAAATATGGGTTCTTCAAACTGGTTAGTCTAACTGTCTAACTGTTAATTGTGTCCAAAAGGACACAAAAAAAACAAGCCTTTGGAAAGTTCAATCAATTCCATCATAATTCATAACCCAAACCACCGGTATGGCCATAGTAGTTACTATGGCCATACCGCGTAGTGTTTATTTTCTTCACCCATTCCTAGTCATTGGCTTTGGCATGATTATCAGCCAATAAAGTACGTATTTCGGAGAGTAAATTGGCATCGGATGCTACGGCTATCATGCTAAAGTTATGTCAAGGTCTTTAATTAAATATTAGTGTTTTTCGATACCAAAAGAAGTGGACCAGCGTGCGACACATTCCGCACCTGCATGTACTTACTTGAGGTTTAAATCCTATGTTAAGTTCTATACGTGCCATGATACGTATACCTATCAACCATTACTTGTTAACACACATCTACTTATGCATCACAAACGCAGGAACGATGGTCTCGATCTCGACCGCAGTTAACTATATTTATAAGTACACACCATAGAGTTACTTCACCAGATAAACAAGCTTTATTGATCAGACAATAGCCCGATAACACATTGACAAGAACGATAACGGCAGCAAATTGATAAAAATACTTTAGTTTCTTACAATTCTTGTTGTTAAACATAGGCGACGAGATAGCAGCACGGTTCAGTGAATTAGTATTTTATTGTGGTTATAAAGTGATTGTATGTCCGATAACGGTTCCTGTTTCGATTCGCAGACGGAAGATGAGAAAAAGAATAAGAAGAAGCAGTCGCCGGTCGACGACAGACCGGTCGTCCCTTCGCCCAGTGAAGCCATGCTCAACAGTGAGTACAACTCATACTTCCTACTTCTGTAGCCATTACGCATTGTTGATTAGTACTTACTCGTCAGTGGAACGGTATTTTGGAAACAATAACAAGCATGCAAGAGGTGGCACTAAGCGCAAACCTAATTCAAATTGAACTAATGTTTTGTTACTCAATTGAGTGACGAGATCACGAGAATATGTCACTCTTCTTATGGTATAGCCACCCAGAACTTTGGTTCCAATACCTCGTCACATTGAGACATTGCCCAGTATTTTCACTAGAAGTAAGTAATAGGATATGTTAACTATGTTTAATTAGTCTACAGTGCATAAAAGGTCTTACACTTTTCTAGCAGTCATCAACTCGTCACTCGTAAATATAACGAAATTAATTATGCTAAATTAACTCTAAATTACCAATTGTATGTGTCACATTCATTCGCTAGTGCTACTTTATTTACTTATGTAGCTGTAGGTACGTGTATCTAAACAGCATTTTAGAGTTGTTTTTATTATATCTACTACATTTTTGGACGACGTGTTCGGTACAACTGCATCAAACTAGTTAGTAAAAATTGTAGGTATATGAAATGAAAAAATATATGTTTTTTTACAAATTGATAAAGTTGCGAACTTAACAAGCGTTGCGTTTCGTTTTTTACAAGGGTGCTCTGCCACCTATAAGTACTACTTTTATGCTTATTCGCTTTGCTACATTCCTTAGTCATCAACTTGGCACACAAATTGTCCTCGACTATCACAGTCTTAACATAGCTTATTAAACTTTGCCCACAATTATAATCATAAATTTTACAATTTAGATCTACAGTCACTCTTTCAGTGTAGTAACACTAAAAGAGTAAATGCTACACGCAATAAAACTTTATGGAAATTACTTAGTTTATCTGAGAAATTAATCCACTTGTTTATCCGCTGACAGCTTGGCAGATGGTGCAAATCATGACAGCTGCAGCGATAGCAAGTGTAAATTGGCTCTAAATAGCTCATTGCACCAAATTATGAGGCTATTTGAGAATCTGTTTACAAACAGAAATAATAAAAACAGAATTCCTTGTCTGAAATTATTATCGTAACCTTGTGTAAGCGGACTGGGATGAAGCCAAAATGGGGAAGTTTTTCATATTATAAATATTATTCCAGTTGAGTAGGTATGTTATAGAGAAACACACATTTACTCTTATGTAGTATTTTCATCTTCTCGTCGATCGTAGAAATCTTAGTATGTAAATATTAAATTGCTCGCTTGGAAGCTAGTTCATGCGCAAGTGACAAAGTGGTAGAAAGTGGTAAACAAATTATAAGCCTACTTGGTATATGTAGAGTAATATGATCGCCAGGTAATAATAAGCGCATTTGCACTGAAGCTTTCAAAACATATTATAGCAAATTTTCATCCTTGACACCTCTACGTTCATCTATCTCGAACCAATCAGTGGGCGGTACGCCGGTTGAGGTATATATATTATTCTATATGCTTATATACAAATATTGCTTTCGTTTGTTTGACATGTATCAACACCGACACTTCCACGAACGTCCATTACAAACACAACCATATTTCGCAAATTGTTTTTTAAAGGTCGACGGGTTAATGTGGGCACGAGGCATTAATTAATGCATGTAGATGTAGGTACACCTAATTTTATTTTTGAAATTTTTGTTTCCAATTGTGCTATTTTACTGTGAAATATATCAATAAATAATGATTATTACGGAGCAACTAAGGGTTAGCGGCACGTAAATCCAAAGCTATAAGATAAGGAATCTACTAAGAATCTGTGGCATTGCAAAGTGCTCCTTATTCTTTGCCTAATAATTTATTTGGTGGACCGATCCGGTGACCGAACAGCTGGACACCAAGATTTTGGACTGCCATTAATGGCGGGAAATCATTGAGAAGAAGGTTGATAGGGTTCATCACGATGCTCAGCAGTGAGCAAACGATTGCAGGAGGAGGACCTGATACTACTGTACTATACACCAGCACAGGCTGATGATGACGTTTTCATACTGGTGAAGTCGTAGTCTTTTAAAGGAAATTGTGTAATACAACGAAATCCGGCACAAATTGAAACAAGACATGCGTTCAATAAATAGCTTAAAAGCTAAAAAACAAACTTGCCCTGCCAAATAATAACTTATTCCAATAAATTATAATATTGTTGGAATGTGCGCATCAAGACCTACAATATAATAACCATATTGAAAAAATCGTGTTTTATTTTATTTCGCATTTGATTTTGTAGCCATACAGAAGATAATGGTTTTTAAAAAAGAAAACCTTTTTTACTCGAGGGATTTAAGGATTCTAATCATACCCTATACGTCTAAATCCTAATAAAGGCATTCAAAAGTTATGGTGGAATAATGAAACTCACATACATACACACATACAAAAAAACATACATGAATCCTAAAAACATTACACTCAATTTTTTGGGCGGTCATTCAAAAACTAAAATCTATTTTTATTTTTTTGTTAAGTTTGCTATTGTATTGCTTTCTTGTAGTATGAGGTAGTGCAGTGCTGGCCTCTGGTGTCAGAGATTGTCAGGCCGCTTGAGGGCCTCCGGCTTAACGAATGCTATTGTATTTTTAACTCGCATTGGTTCGTCTGTTCTCTCATAACTTCTAAACTACTTATCGGTATCGTTGGAAGTGTCTTGACTGTCCACTGGCTATGTGACGTCATATTAAACTGAATGTGGCGCCCTCTAGAATCATCTAGATAACATAAAGTCAAGAAAGTTTTTGTTAAATATGCCTTATCAAATGAAAGGGCTTAATTAGCACATTTCAAAAATGTATAATTATATTGTTAGCTGTTGCTCGCGGCTTTGCTTGCATGCACTCGATAATTACCCGACAGCAGTGGGATTTTAGTGTTTAAATGACCGCCCAAAAAATGGAGTGTATTTTTTTTAGGATTCATGTATGTTTGTTTGTATGTGTGTATGTATGTGAGTTTATTTATTCCACCATAACTTTTGAATTCCTGAACAGATTTAGGCGTATAGGGTATGATTAGAATCCTTACATCCCCCCCGAGTATCAAAGACTTTTTTTTTTAAATAAATAGATACAGTCTGAAGTATGGCTACAAAATCAAATGCGAAATAAAATAGAAACACGTATTTTTCGATATGGTTATAATATTGAAGGACTTGATGGGCACATCCCAACAATATTATAATTTATTGATATAAGTTATTTTTTGGCAGGTAAGGCGTGTTTTTTTATCGTTTAAGCTATTTATTGAACGTATGTCTTGTTTCAATTTGGGCAGTATTTCGTTGTATTACATAATTTTCTTTAAAAGGTCGACTTCAACAGTATGAAAACGTTATCATCAGCCTGTGCTTGTATTATACAGTAGTATCAGGTCCTCGTCGTTCAGTCGTTCGCTCACTGCTGAGCATCGTGATGTACCCTATCAAGCTTCTTCTCAATGATTTCCCGAAATTAATGGCAGTCGGTAGTACAGTGAAGGGCATCGGTAGTCTTGGTGTCCAGCTGTTCGGTCACCGGATCGGTCCACCTCTGTGGACTCTGACCCCTGGATCGTGTTTCCTCAACCTTTCCTGTCACTATGGGGCGTTTTAAGTTATCTTCACGTTATGTGTCCAAAATATTGGAGAACCCGGTGGTCGAGAGCCTTTGGTATATATTAAGTTCGTCCATACTGGGCACATTCGATCTGTACGAATATATATGTTGGGATACGTAGCATATGCCACCAGCACCACATTTTAAAGCCATCTATTCTACGCCTGTCGGTTGCCTTGAGGGTTCAGGACTCGGCACCATACAGAAAGAAAATGAGCGCCATACAAGAAGAAGTAGTAGTAGGTACATCTACCTAATAGCACAGAATAAATAATAGTACTTAGAAACCACTGCTACAGATGATGTTGATAATGATGTCGCGCTTGTCGTAGGCTCGTATCACTACGCTACGGGTCTCTCGTAGATGTTGTAGGCTCGTTTACTATGCTACGGGTCACGCGTAGACTCGTAGATGTCGTAGGCTCGTATCGCTACGCTACGAAAGTTCTCATAGATTTCGCAGAGTGTGCGGGGTTCACCGTAGCACGTTGCTACAGCAGAGACTGATTGGCGACATCTGCTATCTAAAGTTTCGGAATTGCTGCAGTACCAGCTGAAATTTCACGAAATTATCGTTCTAAAAACGCTACTGTGACAATATTTTCTCGTTAAAGAACTAAGTGTTTTCGTCTTACTTTCGCCACGAGAGCACTTTTTGTAGTTAATAGTATTTTTTCTTTTTTAGATGACATTTTTTCATCTAAAAATAAAAAAGCTTAGTATGGTTATGTTAAAATACACATAATCATGCTAACCTTATAACCGTCGTAATGAATATCGCGTTTCATGTTTGACTCGCCCCATCATGAATGTACATTGTGTGAGATAAAATACAGGTATTCTTCAGTTATTATATAACTGAGCGCTCGGATTAACATAGGAATCGCCTGGGATAATCCCTTGTATAGTAATTTAGTAGGTACTTCATGTAGTTCATCGTGTCCTTGCAGGTAACGTGTTAGCAGTCTTCGTAACCAAAATTTAGTAGGTAAAATAGTAATAAATGCGTACAAATATGTAATAAAGGTAAAAAAAAAACTAGGAACTTAAAATAAATCCTTCAGGTTCAAGGCTGATTCAGAGATATCATTGATCTCACTTACATATCAATACTTATAATAAATCAATTAGTAACAAAAAGTCTGTACAGCGAAGATAATTATAGAGATATTATTTTGATATTAGGAGATATAAGTAGGAGCTGAGCAATCGATAAAAACTGACGGCTGAACGAACGAAGAAATGTAGTAGGTATAATGTATACATACACTAGCTGCTTTTGACCCAGAGAAATGGTCACGATAGCAAAGCCGCGGGCAAAGATAGTTATTAATAAATAGGTTTTTTTTGGCCTCTGTTGTCACTCTGTTTGGTCACTGCAGGGCAAATAGTCTGTTATTAACATTAAGTTACACAGTACACACACATAGTGATCCTATGAAGTAGTTATAAAGTAATGGATTAGGCAAAATTTAAGACAAGAGGTGACGATAAACTTATTTAACTGCTTGTCAGAACATGCAGATAAGCGGATGTTTTTTTGCGTTACTGTACATTGAAAAAATGCGTCGGACGAGTTGGGAAAGTGTCGAAATACAGGATGAAACGAGTAAAGGAAACTGACTAGATGCACAAAGTGACGTATTATGAATGTGACCTATCAGGGATATCGACGAAATAGTTAATGTGACGAATGGTCGTCGCATCCGCTGCTTTGATATCATGAAAGTTTCAATATATATCCGCATTATCAAATATGATTGTCAAGCAAAGATCGTGCCACACCTATTAGTATTCCGTTGTCTGTGGTGCACACCTACTTAGCTAACCTTCTTTTGTTCACCTTGTACATAAACAAAGCTACAGGCAACACAGCAAAGGCGCTTGCCTTTCATTTGTGATAATGGCGAAACATTCGAATATAAAATGTTTTGCCTACGCTGTCAAATAAAACTTGAAGAAAACGAGGCAAGGCACGAAAAAATCTCATTCCGTGGCGGTCGTCCACACCACGTTGGGTGTAGGCACCTAACTACAGCGATAGGCATTCGTACATTATAGTTATGTGGATATTTCGAGACTGCTATAAATTTCGCTTGAAATAATGGCAGCATTTAAACGGGTCATTATATCATTAAATAGCTAGAATTGTTTTGGTTTTACAGCTACAGGTTGTCTGTTTATTATAGTCTACAAATTCTTCGTTATTCAGTACTTAACTACCTACTCTATGTATCTCTAAAAGAAATTTAATAATAAATAAGTTATTATAAAACAAACAAAAAACCCGACTGCGAACAAAACTAAAAAGAGGCAAACAAGCTTTAAATTATTGATTTTAAATCATAAGGTACAGTCGGAGGCATGAGGAAAGTAGCACGCCAGGTTTTAGCTGATTATTTATTTATTTATACTTTATTGCACAATTAAAAGTGTACAAATGGCGACAAAGGAGATATGAAATGCATGATGCCTCCGAATGTACCTTATATTACAAAATCAAGAATCTAAGGCTTGTTTGCCACTTTTTAGTTTTGTTCGCAGTCGGGGTATTTGTTGTTATTTTTATAATTATTAATTTTATTTGAAACTTTTTAGTTTTATTTATATTTTTTGGATGACCTTCATTTTGATACCTCACTCGATAGGTTTTGGATAAATTTTAATGTTTCTTATTTACTTACAAATTTAACTTTACTTTATGTACATAATAGTTCAATTGCAACATTATTTACATTAATTTGAATAATAAAAAAATAAAATTTTGTAAGGAGCTTATATGACAATTGCTACCGTTTAGTTATAAGAATTATATATATTTGAAACGGTCTCTTAAAGACCTTCATTTTGATACTTCAGTCGATAGGTTTTGGTTATTTTTTTCCCGTTGGTAATATAATATGGCAACTGTAAGCCACCATATTAGTTTTAATGACACTTCATATATCTTATAGCACTCTCGCAATTACGACGAATCCAATGATACCTCATTTATCATAATCTATCAAGCCGTTTAGACTGTAGGATGTGCCAAAGAAACGTACAAACAAACAAACATACATACATACATACATACAACCCAAATACATAACCTTCCGCAGTCGGGTAAACAATATATCTATTGGACATTCTCTGTACATCTCAAATTGAATGTACATTGTTAAAGTATGTAGGTACACATTGTAGAGTGATCAGTAACAGAAACTTTTCTACGGTTTTACGATTAAACTAATAACGCCTGCTTGCGAAATCAGATAGGATTCGAACCCGCATCATCCGTGCCTCTGTGCGGCACATGCTTTGCCAGTTCAGCCACCGTAACCACTAAATCGCACCCTATTCTTTCCTTTAGAAATAGTATAATAGATAATTTCAAAAACCTATATAACTTAAAGAACTTGCAGGAGGAGGGTGTATTGCGTTGTGCACGCCCACCCACTTCCGAATTTCCCCACACATCCCTCATGTTTTTCCATGTTCCCCCACCCTCCCCTCACTACCCCCTCCTAATCCCTACCCCCCAGCACCCTCTTCCCCTCCCCCGGCCGTGCACAACACAATACCCAAGTGTCCCCAAGTCCCTGGTTCCGTCGCCGAACATAAATTTAGTCGGAAAGCTAAACTTAGGCTAGTTTAGTGAGTTTGTAACAAAATAATCTGTTTGATAGGACAAACAAACTGAACTTAAATTTTGAGTAGTTTAGTCTAGTTGGGAACAACAGAATCGACAGCAATATCTCTCTTAACTCAGGTCCTTGATAATGTTGAAGAACGTACGAACATTTACGGCGACAATACCTCAAAAGTGCGAGCTGATAAGGGACTGATAACGTAACGACGTATAATCTTGTGTCAACATCGTCGGGACATGATGCCGAGATGTTTACAGCATCTCATTTTCCAAAAACACAAGACATCTAGCTGATAACAGCCACCGATAGTTTACTAATTGTGGTGATAGTGTTGTGCTTGGTGGAGTTGGGAGGCGACAAGTTAGGATGGCTCGTAAGGATAATGATTTTTGTAAGTGACCAATGAAATAAATATTACTAAATAGGCAGCGTCTATTCTCGATTTTTGAGGGTTTTTCTGAATCAATTGAAATAACTATAGAATAAAATCCAAATTAAAAAAAAAAACAATAAATTACATATTATTGGAATGTGCTAATCTAGGCAATCTTAAAAAACAATAAATTACATATTATTGGAATATGCTAATCTAGGCAATCTTAAAGAAAAAAACTACAATACTTTTACAATATGGGTATTAAATTCTTCAATATGATACATATACTGTAAAAGTAGAAGTTTTTTTTCTCATTTGAATTTGGAGCCGCTGTCAAATAGAAATTAAAAAACAAAAACATGTTTCTCAGGATAATGTAAGGATTCTAACGATACTCCATTCATCCAAATCTGTTCAGGCATTTAAAAGTTATGGTGGAATAAAGAAACTCGCATGCATACATAAAAACATACATGAACCCTGAAAACTTTAAACTCCTTTTTTGGACAGTCGTGTAAAAAGAGGATAGGATTTCAATTAAAATTGAATGAATTGGACTTTGCAAATATGGCCGTTCTGGTTAATAATTTTAATATATAAATATATTTCCCTTTAGAATAATCGTGGTGGTAATCATGTTTTGCATATTTAGGTAATAATCGTTTTTGAAATTCATCTTCACTTTGTTTTTTTTTATTTTACCAAGGCTTTAATAACAAAGCTCTCATTCGAGAAAAGTTATAATAGTAAAGTTACGCATGAACAACAAATTCAAGTTTAGGTACCTGCTAAAATTCTATACGGTGTTCAGTTTCAACAGACATTAGGTACATTACTCGAATATAGGTCAAGATATAATTTTTCGCAGAACCAAAGAATACTCATTCTAAATACACTACATTAAATAGAACACTGCAGAAATTTGCAGCAGTCTGTAATTGTTAATGATACATGTTGATGATGTGTAATAATTGATGACTAATTTAACCCCTGGTTACCTCTTTGTGTTAAAATATTACTTAATTAATGTAGGTTGAGTATGGTATTGTTATAACATAAGTACATATTCTTAAATACACAAATAAAACAAGGTAGATATCTCGATTGCAGCTACAGATACGAATATATCTGTGCCGCCGACGTCTGTGCTTAACACAGTGTAGAATATCTTCAGTAGGTAATTTCTGTTCCTGTTTCAGACCTCCGCACAGCGTTCGGCCTTCTGGACCGCGACAGCGACGGCCACGTGACACCGGCGGAACTGCAGTTTATGCTGCGGAACCTGGGCATCGAGGTCAGCGATGACCTCATCTCTGAACTTATCAAGGACGCTAGTAAGACTGGTAAGTGGAACAACTTTTTTACTATCGTCATCATCACCATCATCAGTTTATACTCGTCCACTGCTTGACGTAGACCGCAGTAAACACCACAGAGATTGATCTTCGGCTCTCCTCTTCCAGTTGCTGCCAGGCGCCTCTCGCAATTCATCACTCCACCTTGCCGGTGGGCGCCACATACTATTACTACGTCTGCCTAAACGTGGCCTCCTCTCTAGAGATGATGACATGATGTTGTAGTTTGTTTTTCTGTCATAACTTCACTAACTCAGCTCGAACAAAGAGGTACGCTTAAAATTAAAGCTTTTAGATCTTCGCAGGTCATTGCTGAGCTTAGCCCTATTGCCTTTACCATATTGAGTTTTTTTTTAAACTTGAATATATTACCTGTACATTTTGGCAATAAATGTCTTTCTATTCTATTGAAAAAGTTAGTGAATACACTGAATAATTACTTATGTATATATGTTACGCCCAGAATCCCCAAACTTCTAGTCTAGAAGGTACCTACTCTTTTAGATGAATCGTTATGTCATAATGTGCTAAAAATTTCGCAACAAAAAAACCCCGAGCTTCTTGCAGCCAAAATTCTACAATCATTTTCCCGCTTCTTAACGTTGACTGGTATCGATAAAACATTAGAGCACCCTTCCACCGTAATATCGGTAGTCAAAGTATTCATTGGTATTTATGGAGTCTCGTTGCGGTTCGTAATGACTCAATAAGGCAGGGTTGGCGACAGGCGTGTTCTGAGGATGCGTAGAGGTCGAGAACTCGGCACGTGCGTTAAACGTGACAGCCCTGAAGGTTAATGTCTACGCCAAGCTTGTTGTCTTTCATGAACGTATAACCGCCAACTTTCGTAGTAAGATTGCCAGCCGCCATTGTACTTTCTCAATGCCAATGTTAGCTCTAATCTTGAGTCTGAGCTATTCTTACCTACACGTACCGACATTCAATGTATTTAGGCGCCTGTGATAATGATACATTTACATAATGTACAATAGTACTAGTTTGTGTTGTGAGAGCTATTTGGAACATTTGTCCTATATAAAGCCACCTGCTTTGGCAGCTGGTGTCCTCGGAGCCTAAAATGCAGATAAATGTGAATAGATTCTACTTCCAGAAAAAATTGCGATTGAAATTCTTGTCCTCAAACTCTATCTCGGAAACTTTCGTTCCGGGGCAGTTGTCCAGCTAGTTGGACTAAGGGCTTTTGGTAGGGATAGTGGTCCGACTATTATTTTTGTTGGCTTATTACCCCTACCTGAGACACGTGGTCAAAAAATGTTAGAAAATAACGTTATTGCTATAATGTTATATACAAGTATAGAGGTAGGTTTGTATAGTGCACTGCTTCTCTTCGTTTGCTTCCCACTTTGGTTTGATGCCAAGAGCACCACCTGTTTTTTATTACAATAATATATTAATATTCGTACGGAAGAGTCAAATTGTGTGACTTTAAATGGCTACAAAATGTAGCGAATGTTCAAAGCGGAAACAGAGTCTCATCAACAAGTTATAATTAAATCTTGTTTACGTTGACATACGTGTTTTACGGAGTAATACATAAGCTTAACTAAAACAATAAATATTATAAATAGACATTAAAACGCAAAACAATTTAAAAATAACTTTCAGTGTTAATAATAACTGTTTAGCCTGTGGAAACCCTTCATTTTTGGAGTTCTTAATTTAACTTTATTTATAGATAGTGCATTTACCTTTTTTTTTAAACTGGATTTTAACACTGCGCCTTTAAGGCATGTTTTACTACATATCCTTCCCGCTTGAAAACGGAATATTTTGACAACAAGTACTTCTACTGAATCTATAAAAATACCCAAAGAGTATACAAATACTAGAAATACCAATAAATCACGACAAAACTATTTTGGGTAGTTCAGTCAGCGCAATTAATCACAAAAAGTTTCGCACAAAGATTCAATAAATATTAGGGCAGCACGTAAACAAAAGAAAGCTACGTAACCTTTGCACCGGTATTTATCAGTAACAAAAACAATGCAAACAGAAGCTCATTAAATCGATAAGGGAAATATTTACGTTTATTCACGATGTTTATTGTAAAATGGCGTGCTAGTCAGGGCGGTACAGGGCGGGCTGCTTGGGCGGGCTTCCGGTCCGGCTGCGACCTCAGGCAGAGGCAAGGTCGGGCTTCATTGCTACCGGATAACTTACTGCTTGTCGTAAAAGACGGTTAACGTACCATTTCACTTTAAAAGTTCTTTAAATTATTGTTGGGACTTTGATGGCCGCTGTTTCTTTAAGTGAACGAGATTGTGCTGTCTATTAAATGTAACATGGTACCCTAGTAGCATTTGTGGTTGGCCAACGGTGGCCACGGTTGGGAATTGGTTGGGAAGCCGTTAGTTTTTTTTACCAGAAAATTATCACCGTAGGGCCAACAGACAACATTATTATATTGGGAAGAAAACGTTCTACAAGGTAACTTACAAGTTTATAAAACATTAATTAACGCAAGGCCATCGTTGGCCCAACGGTTCTTTTTTCCAGCAAGAATCTTAATCTTAATCTCTAAATAGTAAGCTTCAATATGCACACAAGCAGTAAATAAAAGCCAGCGTAAAATTTGACCAGCCACCTAACGTCATCGTGGCTCAGTTGTTCGTGCGTCGGAATTCGAATACTACGGCAAGCCATGGCACCGAGGTCAATTCCGGTCACCTGCTTAACTTTATCACAATAAAAATTTTCCAAATGCACTTAAGGTTTAACCTACACACCCGAATGTCCCGGAAAGAAAAGAGAGATATGGTAATTACCACTTTCCAAGCAAACTAAATAATCAAATTTCAAATTAAACGGAGAACCTTTTTTATATTCACCAACTGTTGCTTTTCTGTAGAAACTCTACAGTAGGCCCTACGGAGATTTATACAACTATTAGCCACTCATTCACTTTCACTCTTGCTTCACTGTTTGTTGGCACAACTGAGAAATGATTGCTAGGCATCCATTGGCCCGATAGTTGGTGCATTTGAAAAAAAGCATGACAAACGAAACGGTTGGCCAACTAAAGCGACGTCGTTGGCCCAACGAACTGCCAACCATAAATGTTACTAGGGTAGGTGTTTCTGAATTCTTGCCAGATATTTCTTATTTGGAATACCCATTACTAGCTGCGCCTCGCAGCTTTGCCCGCGTGCAAACATTGCCACCCCGTTCACCCTCTTAGGGACGGAACTTCTAAAAATCTTTCCTTATTGCTTCTCTAGGGTACTCTAAAAATATTTCCTCCAAATTACCAATCTTTAAGTCCTTCGCTTAAGGCAGAGCGTTGTCTGTCATATGTCACGGGGATCTTTTTTTTATAGATATAGATTGTTGTAGTAAAAATAGTGTAAACAGATAAATACTTTCCTGCATCTGTGCCAAAACCATTCCACGTTATTACAAAACCTGAAAGATGAAATTTCGATGAGTCGATTCAGTTCTAAAAATCACCATTTCCAAGGTCAGGCTGTAACATTGGCGACCTACGTAGTATTTTGTTCTGCAACATTTACAACACTTCCGTCACCTTAGAATATTCTTAAAAATAGTTTCTGTTATCTATCGTGCTGCTTATTTCTTCGAAACTACAAAGCCGGGTATTACTTCTGCACGCGAGGTGGCCACCTATCTGCAATCGCTAATCTGTTGATCCAATCAGATTGCCGCCTCAAGAGTTAAATGAGGTTAGCCACTGGAGCACGCCATTTTACACAACTACACCTCTTTGTAGGTAGGAGTAGGGGGTTTCAGGTTAGTGATAGTTTGAGTGGTCTTTAGAATTTAATCTTGATAGGTAGGTACGGTATTAAGCTTGACTAATTGCGATGAACACCACAGTAAGCAGTGAAAGAATAATCACAGAATAGATGAAAAACAAATTAAAAAAAAAAAACGAGTGAACCTTACAGTACACTCACCTTAGTATTAAGCCGTTCGGCTGATAGTCTGAAGTACCTACCCGAGTTGCCTCCGTATACTTGGCTCCCCTAACATAGATCCCCTGGGGATTCATTTGGATCTTTTATCCATACGGATCCACTGGGGGATTCATTTAGATGTTTTGTCCACATGGTTCCCCTGGGGGATTCATTTGGATTTTTTGTCCACATAGTTCTATTCTCCCAAAAGTGTTTATTTTGTACTATAAAAAAATATGTGATAGCTTCTAGCTTCATAGCACCGCGCGCGCTCATTGGTGAAATCAAATAGCGCGCGCTTCCTCGGCTTCCCATTACAGTGCCGGTAACACTTGTCAAGAAATCACTCCCATAGATTTCAGGAAAGCAAGCGGAAATATATTACACATCAATAATAAGTAGGTAACTAATATTACGTAGACCTAAACTCATACAAATGTGTGCCAGACACGCATAGCATAGGGTTCCGTAACTTACGCTACCTTTGCATAACATATGTATGATACCTATTTGTAGCTTACCAATCGCATGTTAAGAAAATAGTAAAACAAGTAAAATTATTATACAAATACAAAAAACCCGACTGCGTACAAAATTATTGACTACGAGCTGACCGCCCGCAAAAATAATCTCACTAGTATTAAAGGCGAAAGTTTGTATATATGTGTATGTTTAACTTCTTTACGCTTAATGGGGTGTACGGATTTGGATGAAGTTTGATATGGAGGTAGCTTATACCCTGGATTAACACATAGGCTACTTGGATTAACTTATTCCGGAAAAATGCACGGTGCCTGAGGGACGCGGGTGAAACCGCGGGCACAACAATATTTTTTATTTAAGTTTTATAGTTGCAGTTGCAACATTAGATTAAAGTATTTACATTAACTTGAATAATCTAAAATTGTTTTTTTTAAGAAGCTTAATAGAAAATTGCTACTGTTTAATTATAACAATTATTTATTTTTGAAATCGTCTTTTAAAGACCTGTATTTCGATACCTCACTCGATAGGTTTTGGTATTTTTTTGTTTCAACGGAAATACAATATGGCAGCTATCAGCCGCCATATTAGTTTTCTTGACACTTCATTTATCCTATAGCACTCTTGTGATCAAGACGAATCCAATGATACCTCATTTATTAAAATGCATTGAGCCGTTCTACTACCTTGCTCGCGCGTGAAAAAGCTACCACGCGCACGCGTAGCAAGCGACTGGTTAGGCTGTAGGACGCGCCTAAGAAACGTACAAACATACATATAACCCAAACACATAACCCTCCTCAGTCGGGTAATAAAAAGGTGATGACAAATTATTCATAAGATCCTAAAATCGGTGATTCCATTTGAAATCGATTAGTCTCCAGTGAGGCACATAATCATTTCGCAGCACTTGTATCATTTATTTATACTGGTTACCCACACAGAATAAATATCAGTTCAACTGAAAATAAACATTGACGCAGTCGATAAATTATACATTATGATGATGAACTGCTGATAATCGGCTTCGTAAGAAGCCGGCTATTAACATTGGAGAAGCAACGCCCTGACGTAGTAGGCACCACACTAACGACTTCTTCCTGTTGTCATGTTAATTATGATTTAACGATTAAAGCCCTTTGTTTACCCTGCCTTTTCGCTTTTTCCTAGTTTACGGTTTATATTTCTTCATAAATATTACTTAAATAATCCAAAGATAACTTTTGTTGCTTCAAATCGAACAGAAACACACCGTACTGTACCTTTTTACCCGATTGCGCGGAGGGTCATGTGTTTGTCAGAATATATATATATATATGTTACTTTGTGTCTCTCTAGAGACCAAATGCGTGGGTCTATTTTGATGATTCTTACGTCAATCGATTTGTCAAAATTCAATACGGTGACAACCAGACGCAATGCAGTAAAAAAAGGCGATTTATGTTAAGTGGTGTATCATTGAATAGGTATTTGAAAATCATCTTTAGGTATTGAGCATATCATATTTCATTTTGAATTACCATTTAGGTTCTATAACAATTTAAAGTTGGTTCTCACTTAAATTTTTGCTCTCTTTAGAGTTCTCTTTTTAGTTTTGTTCGCAGTCGGGGTTTTTAGCCCTTTCGATTATAACTTGTTTCAGAATTATTTTAGCAAGTAGATACATAACATATTTTATAGGAACCTAATAGACGCCATTGAACCCGACCTTCAGCTATCTTCATCCAGTTGCTGTCAGCTGCCTGTCGCAAGTCTTCTCTTCTTTTTCGGGCGTCCCCACTCTACGTTTGCCTAAGCGTGGTCTCCACTCTAGAACTCATTTTCCCCATCGATTGTCGGGTCTGCGAGAGACGTGACTAGCCCATTCACTTCAACTTTCTTATTCTTCGGGCTATTTCGATTAACTTGGTTCTATGGCGGATCACCTCGTTGTTTTTTGAAAAACTACAAAGCTTCAATTCCACGCCTTTTGAGTTTTACCATCGCTGCATCGTTTAAAATAGAGTTAAAGAACTTCTGGAGCTCTCAATGCACAGGTTTCGAAGTAACTCCGTCGTCCCCATCGTCCTCGTTTTTTTTTTATTTTGAAGCTGTTAGATTAATTAGTAAGCCTAGACGAGATCGAGATAGCGCTCTATCTCGTCTAGGCTTACTTCCGGCAGATCATCATGGTGTAATAGCAGATCAATGTGTCACGGATCAGGTCGTAGAGCATGAGAATCGTACAGTCGGTCATAAAAATCCTCTATATGAGAATATCCGGCTTTGAGGTGACGACGTTGCCAGAAGATGTTTTTAGCTTCATCAGATGGGACCTCTTCATTTGATTAGCGAAGACTTTGTTCCCCGATTTTGCTCTATAGCCTTTTCTATGCGGCGTGTGTTAGAGCATCGGAAGTCCAGTCGCACCATTTTCTTAATATTTCGATGAGGGCCCGATTCTCTGACGAAGTGGCCTGCACATCATTCTGTCTGTCATCCATAAGCCGAAGAGTCCCCGATGAGAGTTTGGATTTCGTAACAGTACTCTGCAGCTGACAAAACGTAGACCGCTCTTGGCCCGATTCTCTGACGAAGTGGCCTGCACATCATTCTGTCTGTCATCCATAAGCCGAAGAGTCCCCGATGAGAGTTTGGATTTCGTAACAGTACGCTGCAGCTGACAAAACGTAGACCGTTCTTGGCCCAATTCTCTGACGAAGTGGCCTGCACATCATTCTGTCTGTCATCCATAAGCCGAAGAGTCCCCGTTGAGAGTTTGGATTTCGTACCAATTCGCTGCAGCTGACAAAACGTAGACCGTTCTTGGCTCGATTCTCTGACGAAGTGGCCTGTAATCATTCTGTCTGTCATCCATAAGCCGAAGAGTCCCCGTTGAGAGTTTGGATTTCGTACCAGTACGCTGCAGCTGACAAAACGTAGACCTTTCTTGGCCTGATTCTCTGACGAAGTGACCTGCTCAACACTCTGTCTGTCATCCATAAGCCGAAGAGACCCCCCGATGAGAGTTTGGATTTCGTAACAGTACGCTGAAGCTGACAAAACTTAGACCGTTCTTCCCTTAGGATTCCCACCACTTGTTGTAGGGCTCGTCAATGTCAATCATAGTTTGCAGAACAGCGAATCAGTTTTCCAGATAAAGTTGGAACTGATTTGATCCCCCAACGGTTTGGGCTGGTTAAGTTTGAGCGTAGACTTCATTAGACGGGATTTTTCCAGCTTCAAATTGATACTCAGGGAGTCGGACGAGCATTTGCCTCCTGTCGTTCCTACTACCAGAACCGTGTGGACCAACACTCGATTCGCTGCTGTTCTGTACTCCCATTGTACTACTACGTTGTCGTGCGGGACTTTAATGCTAAAGTGAGAGTACAGCACAACAGAGAATTGAGAGTTGGTACACTTCGTCTTCAAAGTGTGCCTACGTCAGTGGTAAGCCGGTACGGCCTTGAGGTTATACCTCTCGGTCAGCTAAATTACGAGGTACCTACGCTACCCTGGAAACACACTAGAGATTTTAATAACGTTGTCAGTGAGGACTTTATGTATCAGGAACCCTACTTCACCTTGGGATTGTTGGCACCTTCCCAGTTACCCTAGAATGTGCCACTATACCCTTGCCAGTTCAGTTACGAGCTGTTCCAAATGGTTGTCAAGTCTAAGCACTCGTACGTTATAGTTGCCAAAGTCAGTTGTGGATGGTGGCCTATAATAGCCCAGGGATCTTCGCCCTGCCGTTACCATGATCACCACCTTGATAAGGAATAGCAGTGCGGCCGGGAATTAGGGGCCATTTCTATTTTTTGTAGTTCATTAACGCTATGCTCATAGTCGTCACGCTGGGAAAGCGGGTTGGCCAACGCAGGGCGTAGTTTATCGCACCGGTGATGCTGCTGCCCGTCACCGGCCTGTGGGATTTAACTAGGTACGCCATTGTATTGATGGTTATACCACCATTTGTCGCTCGTCAGACCCTCGTTTGTTATTTCGGCAGGGTGCACCACGGGCAGGTGAGGTTGACTTGGGGGCTTGGGGCATTAAAATGTAGCCCTCACACCCCACTTGCTTCCAATGTAGCTAGTATACTTATTAACGTTTAAGTTATGCACTTCTACTGTCTTCAGGAAATTCTACAACTCCGGTGCAAAAATAGTTAAACAAGAGCCATTCCTAAAAATAGGATAGATTAACCTTAGCCTCTGTTGCTAAAAGCTTCGCATGCACCTGTGTAATTACCTCCATCATGTTTTCCTTTTAGCAGAGCCAAGCCAACACCGTTAAATTTAATGCTCTACTCTATAGTCTACGTGTTGTACAATATGTGCCCTATCTGCCCACTCTTATTAAGTTATTATCATAGATACATGGATATATTTCTTATTCGATAACAGTACCTACCTACTGAATTTAATTAAATAGGTACCGACTTAGAAGTGATCTGACGATCGCACTAAATCTTAAGGTAATATCGATCTTTATTGTAACGCATTGACTCCAAATGGGGTCAATTCTACGTAATCATCATGATCTCTTTTGACTGTAATAGCACAGAATAAATAATAGTAATACAGTAATAGGCAGGCGAGAAAACAACCTACTTCAAAAGGAGTTGGTTGTTTGCTCGTAGAATCGGCGACGGACTCGTGGTCACACCGTTTTAATCATATGGAAAAGATTGGGGACTGAAATAACTGACATTATGTTGTAATACCTATAGTTACAATAGCTTTAAAATTAAATACCTAACACGTCAAGCTTGTATTGCGCTCGGTAATGGCACAGAATAAATAATAGTAGTAATTGCTCGTGTTTCTTTGCCACATCCTTAAGTAATTATTGAAAGTAATTACTAAAATGCAATGTTTTTTGTTGTTTACAGGCAACGGCCTAATAGACGAGAACGACTTTATGCAATGGGTGACAAAGATACAAGCAATACAAGGAATGGACGTTAGCAATTGTGGGGGTGACTCCGAAGAGGAAATCACGAGGGACCTGCTCGCAGCATTCAAGTAAGTTAGCAAAAACTAGCTCAGTTGGTATCATAACACGTGTAGGTATTTTTTGCCACCTTTTTCTGTTACATTTAAATCTACAAAGACTGCGTGCCATCTAAATCTTCCAAGGAATCTGGTACTGATGTAAAAATGTAGGTTAATGTTGAAATATTGCCTAACTCACAAGTAAACTCTTTGATGAATTAAAACTGACGAAGACCTAGTTATAAGCTACCTTAATCATTAGACCTGGCACTACAGAGTATATCGTTCTTCAGACATTATGAAACATGACTATACTAATTTCCAGAGTGTTCGACCGGGATGACAACGGGTACATAACGCGAGACGAGCTGCGAGCAGCCCTCGAAATGATCGGGGAACCTGTCACAGATGCCCAGCTGAACCAGGTGCTGGCGCTGGGAGACATTGATCACGACGGCCGAATCGATTATGAAGGTGAGGCTATCACGGAGTGATGCGGAATTACTACCTACAAAGTTTGATTTCAATCTGCTTCTTATTAATGAAAAATCGATTATGAAGGTGAGGCTATCACGGAGTGATGCGGAATTACTACCTACAAAGTTTGATTTCAATCTGCTTCTTATTAATGAAAAATTTCATTAAAAAGAAGCAGATTGAAATCAAACTTTGTAGGTTTGTATGAATAAATTCGACATTCCGCGTACTAAAGTATTTTTTTGCTATTTCCAAGCCATTTTGCACGCTTTTTTTCCGCCAGAAGCGAAATCCTAGCTTTATGCATTTTGTCGTAAAATTTATCAGTCACCTTTTTATCCCAGAAATTTCCATCAGGATCTTTCCAGTGGTGCGGAAAGTTACCATTTTTCCAGTAATGTCCCCCATCAAATCAAATTCACCCAGGTTAGAAAACCTAGCCTCTATCCAATTTCATTAGATATACCTACTTATTAGAGCACACATAAAATAAATTCCTTTTATTCTACGCCCCCGACACAACGCTGTCTGATCACTAGCCAGCGCTGAACAAAGAGTTGTTTAGATAAATCAAACGACGAAGCGCTAAAATTAACGCTTGGCTGAACCACTAACACAGTTTTAAAAAGTTTTTGCTGATCGAAATAGCGAGAGATTGACAAAAAGATTGGCAGATTCTCGCGAACTCATCTTCTGCAGGAAATGCCTTTCATGTTTTAGCTAATTTCGACCAATTTTTAAAACTAATGTAATATCTCTTTTTTTCAGAGTTTGTGAAAATGTTGCTGTAATCTACACCTTGTTCAATGAGTTATTAAGTACCTAGTTATTGTATAATGTTACTAGTCGAACTGTAAAGACAATGGCGTTTCCGAAAGAAACTCATGGGGGCATCAAGTTGCAATGGAGTATTTTTGCAATGGAACTCTTTGGTGAAGTAGGTTTTGGTAGGTTATTTGCACCAAATTCTAAGGGCGGTTTCTGTGCAGCTGTGGGGCGTTTTTCTTGAAGTTTCAGAAATATCACTGACAACCACTTATAACTTTAACTTCATCTTGTTCAATGCAAACGCTCACTGCTCACTGTTCACTGCTCGTAATTGTCTAATGATTGGAAATAGGATAGGAATTGTATGACAAAATAATTCAATAAGACTTGAAAGAGTTAGGTATCTATTTCCAGTCTGTTAGACATACATACCTCTGAGTACTTATCGCCCATTTGAAAAATAGAATACTATGGTTGTCCTACATTTGGAAGTGTAGTTTTTAAATGTACATAGAAGTAATTTTGTAACGATATTTATTATAATATTATGTACTCTCGAGTACATACATAATTTAAAAATAAATAAAAATGTTTTATTGAATGGACATCAGTTGAACTTTGTAATATTTTTATAAATAAGTACTTCTATAAATTTAAATATTTGAGCAGGATTGATTTTTATTATATTAAAAAATCAATGATTATTAAAATATTTTGTTACTATTTCTAGAGTTCAAAAGACATTAATCGAATACGAAAAAAGATAAAATTTTATAACATTTTTCAGGAATAGGTATTTTTTATAACCCTAAAATAACTAAGAATTAGTTTAGTTAGCATAGGCTGTTATAACATTAACTTAATTACGTTCAGAGGATATCGTTCTGCCTCTTTCAACGCGTTTGTTAAACTATAACGTAAGATTATTATGATCGCCGTATTTTCCGAGTGAATCCCTAGTTTTTGATTATAGACTAAGTATGAACCTATGTAGTGAAGTATTTACACACAGCTAACGGGAGCTGGAGTGATTCTTTCTCGAGTCTGTTTATACAGGGTAACAGGGCGTAACAAACAGTTTCTATATTATGATGCCTGCTTACAATAAATGATTTTTGAGTTTGTGTTTTATTGGCCTGCACGACATTGAGCAGCGAAAATTTGCCTAAAAGTAATTTTAATTTGAATAAATTGGTTTAGTTTTTAATTCTGGCATCTACATACCTTTCAGTATTGTACACGTTTGTTACCTAAACCTTTCAGTATTGTACACGTTTGTTACCTAAACCTTTCAGTATTGTACACGTTTGTTACCTAAACCCTGTATAAAATAGGATGATGATTAAATTCCCGTTATTGATCGTACCCCCTAATATTTATATCATCATCTTAAGAGTTTCCGGCAGATTAGAAACCCCTTAAAGGTTATTAGTAGGTAACAAGATTTAAAATAATATATATATTTATATTATGCTGGTTATGATACCTTATTACTTTATACTTTATATAGCAGTTTAATAAACTTACGTCATAGTAAGTACATATAATTAAACTAGTTATCTTACAACTAAATCTTTCTATTCAAATATAATTGGTATATAATGTAAGTACTAACAACTTCTTGTAAAGTTTATCTTGCGTTACTGTAATATTATACACTATGTATAGTTTTTATGGTTGTGAACAATAAGTTACATCAACATTATTAGTTATTAAATAACGCCGATTCCACTAACATTTTATAAAAGAATCTGTATACTTCAGTTGAATCTTTAATAAAAAATATATCACCAAACGCGGTGGATTTTAAACTTGTTGAAAATTGGAAAAAATAAGCATAGCAATTAGTGTTTTATTTCTTACGTAACCCTATTGTATTATACAATAATTGTATTTACCTGTATTTTAATTTACTTAGCTAGAAAATAGGGACAAAACTTGAGTACATAAGTATACTTACATAATATTTTCATACAGAATGTAAGCGACATAACGATATGAAATAAACATATTCTTGTAATCTTCCATTCATAGAAAGATTTCATGGTGTTTATTTTATGTAGATAATGTTGTTTGGTATTTGATGATCTACACATAGGTACCTACAGCCTGTGAAGAAATAACTCGAATAAGTACTCCATGTTTCCTTTGAAGTAAGTCACTTTTGCAAAGTCAGCGACTAAAGTACCTAGCTGAATATTATAATATTAAAATTTCTAATTATTAATTGTTAGATAGATTGATGAATAATGTTTGCATAGTTATGTTCAGGTATCTTTATCGCTATGTCCATAGTTAGTAGGTACATAGAGATTACTTATACCTACTCTTCTTTCTTTCTTGTAGACGATTTCTGAGAGCCTTTCAAAGGTATGTGATGTGGAATGAATGTGATCAATAAATAATGATTTTGTTATCAAGTTTTATTTTGTCAAAGAGAGACAAAGCGCGACCTCTATGAAGAAATTTTAAGGTCCTTTCTCCATAACAACTGGAGCTACTTATCTCGAAGAGGTTTTTGCGTCAGTTACTTATGTAGGTATAATATATTTTACAATCTAAAACACTTTTCACATTTCTTGGTTTGGTCTAGAAAAAATAAAAATAAACTAATTTAACTCAGATTAAATAGCAATATTTTTCTCTAGTACAATTTTATTGAACAAAAATAACATAATCTCATCATTAAATTCATGATAAAAAAATAAATATTTTAATCTAATCCATTGAGAAACTTGCCGAGAAAGTCGCAAGGTTTAGGCTCATCAGTGGGGTGCCAATGGGCCATAAGGTGGCCCTTCTGTTGCCAGTGGTGCGTTATCTCCTTCAGTTCCATCCAACCCTAGTAACGGAAAGTATTAGAAAAACTGTTCCGAAAGCATAGAATAACAGTATTGAGTACAAATGAACTTAGAGAAGGGCAAACGAAGTAATTTTCACAGGTCCAGACATAAATAGCATGGACACAGAAAGTATTTGGAAGCCGTTCCACGAGAGAAATCCCTAGGAACTGACTTAACGCAAGAACGCCAATGAAATTTAAGCAATCTCCTATACCCGACAATGCATCATAACCGCTCTAAAAAATTAAGCTCTGTAGACAAATTATTAGTTTCTGTTGAAGATTCCGAGCAATAAAGTGTAATACTCACAGCTAGGTATATTTTACAGTCAAATGAAATCTCTTAATTAGTAAGTACGTGGTACCTTAATGACCAGCAAGTCGATCACTCGAACGTCTCGGATGCAAGCGTTTCTATAGAAATACTCCCTTAGTTTACAGCGGACCTCTTCTTCACTCTTTTCAAAGTCGTAATGTTTTACTAAAACAGTGAAAATATATACGTAAGTTAATATATAGTTTTTATCTTTATTGCGACTATATTTCTTGAGTTGACCACTTCTTATTACACCCAGTTCTGGTAGGTAAGGTCCATTTCTTCTCTTGACTTGTTTAACAGAAAAATCTGAATAAAGTTCGATAGATATGTTAAAAAAAACAGTAAAGAAAAGGTTTTATGCAGTAGCCATGTTATGGTGAAACTTAGAACGGGCTATCACAATTAAATGCTTATACATTTCGTGTTGTGCTGTCAACCGTTGAGGAGATCCCTTGTCAGGACCCAACCCTGAGTGTAGCAACCATGTCATAGTAATAAAATGTGTAGGTAGGTACTCAAAATTATAAAAAGTGTGAGTGTGTGTGTGTGTAACGTGACATGAGTCCGTCCGTTGGTGTGACCAAGAGTCCGTCGCCAAATATACTCGTACATGTTGTTTTCTTCACATAATGTCGATTATTTTTTTATTAGTTTCCAACTCTAGTGCAGTGGGTGGAGGGGTAAATGCGAATTACCCTTGCACCCAGTAGTGGGTTAAACCAGTGGGTGGAAGGGTCATTGCCCAAAATTTCGTGTCTGCACTGTTGATCGTTGAGGAGTTTCTTTATCTGGAGCTAATACTGGATGTCAATTCTGCTCCCCGATTCAGAACCTTTCAATAACTAACCGAATCGATTCGAATCAATATTGTGAATGAAAAATGTATTGAATTGAACGATTTCAAACCGATTCCACAGAATAAATAATACCATATCGATCGACAACTGAGTTATCGAAAGGTTCTGAATCGGGGAGGGGGCAGGTCATGCTTGCCATATAAATGCATTGTCATCGGAATTGCACCAACATGTAAAAATTCTACCCCGTAGGATAAGAGGAAGTGGTTGTAATTCAGCTCGCAAGATTCCATCTAAATAAACATCCATACATTGCAAGGTAAATAATAGCTTTTAAAAAAGTCCGGACTAAGGACGACGACGGACGGGGGAAGGACTTGTCCGGACAAATCAGAGGACATTTGCCTAGGTACGGGCTTCGATGGTCAACGGTCTGCGCAAACAAACGTGAACGCAGGACACTGGTCTCCTGGGTACATGAACTCGTAACAGTGCGAAATAAAAACTGTAGGTAACTCACGAATATAAGGGATGAAGCGATAAAACCCTTTGTACAGGCCAATAGCACGCCGACGAGCTTCACAGATGTCCTTCGACATCAATGGTCGCACAAATTTGGTTTTTGCTATGTTACCTGCCATGATTAGTTTTATTTTTTTATTAGTTACCTATTTGAAGCTGCTCAGAATAGAATTTTTGGTTTACTGGGTTTTCCCCAATGGCGAAGGAAATGTCTATGGTTTTCCCAAAGTTTTCATAGATAAGTGTCAAATAACAATCAGTGTCAATAATTTACAACAAAATATTGCACAAGTAGGTAGGTATTATTATTGAGTGTTGTTTTATTTAAAAATTGTTTTTTGTTTCGGTACGTCCGAATGAAAAAAAAAGGTAACCTTAAAGGAATAGGATCCCTCGTGTAACTGTCTGTCTGTCCGTTTATCACAGCCGATTTGCTCTGAACATACTGGAGCGATAAGTAGCCAGCAAGACGTAGGTACATTCGTTCTCTGGAGCCAGGGCACAGCGAGTGCAATAGTCGTTTAATTAGATGCCGTGTCACATACAGTGCAACATATTAAAAGCCTGTGATAACCTACCTACCCCTACCCTAGTACGAGTATTTATAGTTTTCGAAAACGAAATGTAGTTTCGTTTAGTTCCATACATTTACTGCAAATATGGTAGGTACATATGAAATTCTGTGACTCAAACACGGACATTAAACGTAAATAAATGAATTTTGAATATGTGGTCACTTTTGAGGGCCAATAAGAAAAAAAAATAGTACTTTATTTGTAAATAAGGAATAAAAGTGATGAGAATAGCATAAGGAATACAAACGATTAACTAACAAAATTACACTAAAATGCAACGAAGCAATACAAATTAAAATGAAAGAAGACTGTGATCTCATAGAAAAATACTTAGATGAAGGAAAATGAATAAAGGATACATTTTTTTTTTTATTAAAAACATAATTCTAAAAGCACAACTATTCTAGGTGGTGGTGGTATAAAAAGATGGAAAACATACATAGAAATATTATACGATGGAGAAGGGCTTAACGAAGATGAAAGTTTAATAGAGAATGGTAATGAAGGCCCACCTATATTAAGAGAAGAATTTGATAAAGCTCTAAAAAACATACAAAACGGAAAAGCAGTCAGACAAGACCAAATAAACATTGAACTTATTAAATAAGCAGTGTGCGAACCATTACTGAATGAAATATTCAGTAATGGTTCAATCCAACAGATGAACCAACCTAATGACTTACAAACTACAGAAACAGTTATGCTACCTAAAAAGCTGAATACACATAAATGTGAAGAACACAGATTACTTAGCCTTATCTCTCATGCATCAATTTTTTTTTATTCTTATTATTCATAACAGAATAAGACCAACAGCCGAACGCAGCATTAGTAATAATCAATACGGATTTAGAAGAGGAAAAGGCACGCGTGAGGCTATTCTGGCACATGCTCATTACCAGCAGAAGAATAGATTTAGGTCTTGGCTGTGTTCACTTACACGCTCGAATCATCCGTGCGATTATTGCTCGATCATCCGGAGATAGTGAACGACTTTCGACGTCCACATACAACTGACAACTGTCAAGTGTCAGTTTCATACTATTCCTCCCCTCCACTACTATTTTTCGGATGACCCAGGCGAACGCCCGGACGACGCCGTGAACGATTTCGAGTGTACGCGCGGGTGATCCGTGCGTCCTCGAATGTTTATGTGAACGGGCCCCTTGAAACAAATATAGCATTTAAAGATCTCGAAAAAGCATTCGATAAAGTAAATTGGAAAAAAATAAGAATACACTCAAATATACAGGATTAGAAAAGAAACATTTTGATAATAAAGAATATTTTTAAGATAAAGATCCAAAAAGATTTTAGATCTTGTGGCTAAGAGTGTTCCGGGAAATGACCAACTAGGTAAGACACTACGAATAGCTCTAAATTACAATAATAACTTATCTATGTCAAAAATATAGTAAATTTAATTAAAAGGGAGATCATAGTTTAACGAACTAAACACAATAATTATTATAGACTTTTCGTTAATTCATTTTCACCTCTG
Organism: Alsophila aescularia; assembly: GCA_946251855.1. NCBI lineage: Eukaryota > Metazoa > Arthropoda > Insecta > Lepidoptera > Geometridae > Alsophila > Alsophila aescularia. The sequence continues at coordinate 49,023,848 of OX276378.1, forward strand.
TTTTGTAAAGTTTGTTTGTCTAGAATCTTACACACACACACACACACACACACACACACACACAAACACAAACACACATTTAGACAATTAATTTTGTGAAAAATTGTATTTGTCATGATTTTGGATAACAATACAATTATCCATGGTCATTCTTGACATAACCAGAACAGCAAGTATTAAAAAATATGTATTACTTACTCTTAATTTTCAAAACTTAAAGTACAAAAATAAGTTCCAGGGTGTAGCAGGCCTCGTTATTATTCCGTTTGTTCAAGTTCTAGTTCGAACAGCAGAACGTCTTCATCAGGATCATCATTTTATGAAGGTAGTTTTCATATTGAGTACTTGATTTACTCTTACTTATTATTTTTTTCATTATTATAAGTTTTTTTAAATGTTATTATAATTAAAACATATTTTCTATTGTTATAGATACTTACGATTCAGTGAAGGACACTGGTTATCTAATAATTTAAGCAAAACAAAAAAAAAACAAGGATCGACAATTGAGAGTCCTTGTGTTTATAAATGTCGAGAAAATATTATCGAATGTTTAAGTGCAAATAGGTCTACTCGTAAGAAAAGTGAGCAATTTTGAGTAACCGAGATGTGCTTTCAAGTCTTATAAGATTTTAACTGGAACGTTCCAGTCAAAATCAGCGAGGCGAAGATAGTAAAAGTCACGAAGTCTAGATAGTGTTTAAAAACTCCATAAATTAAATTTATTTTTTCTATTGTAATTATTGTTGCTAGGATGATAAAGCTACGTGTTATGTATTTTTAAATATAAATTGCCAAGGTTAGTACAAGTTTAGAAGTACGAATTAGTAATATTGCTGTATGAGACAGATTATAATTAAAAATTTTTTTTTTTTCATAATTTATTTAGTTTTGACAACAATGTGTTTTCATTTATATGAATCATCATTTAGGTTTTTCTAATAGGTGTAACGTGATATGTCTGTATGTCTTTAAATAATTTTCCAATTTTAGAAGAAAAACGTAATAAGTGGTACCATATTTTAATTAAACATAAGTATTGTATTAAAATTAATATGATAGATGTCTGAAAGCAATTTATTTCGAAAATAGGATAGTTGATGAACTTTTATCGTAAGGAGATTGGGCAAAAAACCCAACAATTACAAAGTTATAGCAATTCAAAACTTTCAAAGGCGTTTTCTGAAAAAACATGTTTTCGGACTTAACACGTTCTTGTCGCAAATGAGCGATATGACCTTTAGAAAAAATATTTCCCCATCAAGTGTGGTTTCGTTGAATAGGTATTTCACGAAATATCCGGATCTAAACACACGTTTTTGCATGAGTTGCATGTCAACCCAAGCATAAAAAAATTTGGTTACCAGAATAGGTACCAGGTATAATAGCGCTGTCGCCCTTATAATGTACCGTAGCCACGCTATTTAAGGCACGGTATCGACAGTGCACGATATTGCTGTTCAACTGGGTAAAAAGGGCATATAATTACGGCGGCATGCCATTAACATGGACGCCGACGGAAAAAGCGTCTTCATAAAAATTCTATACATTTTGCCACTTTACCGCGTCAGTAAAATCGAGCAGTGCTCCTGTAATTATACAATTATCTAATAAGCCAATTTTCCAATGATAACACATTTTCTGTAGAAATAACCCAGTAGTTATGTACTTTACTTACAAATATATTATGTTTATTATTTGAGGATATAGACTATTAAAAAATAATAAAAACCGTTTGACTACAACAAGCTCTTGCCAGTTGCTTTCCCTGTGTATTCTCATGTCATTTTACTCTGCTCCAGCACCACGTGGCCCAGTTGAGGCTCAGGGGTAAAGGATAAATCCAATACCCCTAATTAATTATTAATAACTAGGAGTATTGGAAAAAACAGTTAATTATTATTAATAAACAACGCATGTTTAATTTGGTGGTAGAGCTAAGCTATGACAGATAAGTAACAAATAACTGAATGAAACTACTCAATCGTCTGAAACTTCTATTGCATTTAAATATTAAATATTAACTTAAAACTTTGTTCCTATTTACATCGAATTGATTTGAATTTTATTCGTTTCCTGAGAAGAATTTGGAAAGGAAGTCCTTTGGCTTGGGCTCTTCCGTTGGTTTGAAGTAAGCCATGATGTGTCCCTTCTGCTTCCACAATTTCACTGATTCCTCCAGTTCCATTTGGCCCTGGAAAGCAAACAAACAATCACACAGATATTATAAATTAGAGAAGTGTAGCCACCGTTGTAAACAGGCCAATCGGAGCTTAGTTTTAAACATGAATACTTTCATAGCGAGCGGAAAACTTCATATGCGTGATGCAGAACTCCATACATTAGAACTAACAGTCCATACAAAAACTCATAAATGCATAAAACCCAATTAGCGCCTTCTATCTTAGAAGCGTGTGGGTATATGTTTGGCAATCCTGCACACTCAAACGGCTGAATGGATTTGGGTGAAATTTGGTACCAGGATAGCCTTTATTCTGGATTAACACATAGGCTTATTTTCATCATCATCATTATCATAATAAGTGGTAAAGGGGGATAAAGACGATCTAAAGTTTTGTCAGATGGCCGTACAGCCATACACATTTACAACATCTTTATCCAACCATTAATAGAGGGTAGGCATCTGAAATGCTAAATATAAAATAAATAAAACAATTTATTTTTGCAATGTACCTTGATGACAAGCAAGTCAATCACTCTAATATCAGTGACATCTGCATTTTTCATGAACATTTCACGTAACTTGGCACGGCATTGATCTTCTGATTTTGGTATGTCAAAATCTTTTACTGAAAATAATACATACACTATTTATTAACAGCTCTGAGACGGACTCCAGTCTTTTCCTGGGCAAGGAGGTTTGGGGAGGGAGGGAGGGGAGGGGGGAGGGGGGGGGGGGGGGAAGACCATTTCCCCAAAAGATCACTCGTATGTGTGTAGGGACTCCCTTTTTTAATTCAAGTTTGAACTTTTTAGGAAAATACACATTTTTGGGAGTGCTGTATGTTTGTGTGTACTATAGACATCACAAGGCTTCAGAAAAGAATCAGTAAGCCTGTTTTTGATTCTTTGCTGGATGCTCTCTATTATTGAGTGTACAATGCATCTTCAATTTAAAACACATTCTACTAATTAAATAATTTAATTTACATCGACCAAACAACTGATCTTTAATAAACTTAAAACTGACATAGGTCATAAAGTAAGTATCTCCACAAGGGAGGGGGGGAGAGAAAATCTTGTTTGTTTGAAACAGAGACAACGCATATTACTTGTACGAAAAGAAAACATCAACAACAACAAAAAATGTTATATTACTTTCCACACCTTGTGCTTTTAGAATTTGAATGCTTATACCTACTCCAGGTTATCTTAAAAAATACTGTACATGCTAGCTCCCTGGGAAAATATAAGAGCCAAGCCAAGCTCAGCCACACACGTCGTAAGTTTAGTTGTTCAGATTCCAAATTATTCCATTTAGGACCAATTTCCTTCACAAAACGAGCTCAACTGAACTCGGTTTTACTTAAACAGGTTTAAATGTAGAGTTTGATCTCAGTTTAAGTCAAGACAATTTCACCGACACAATATTGATCATGTTCACGTAAACCAAGATTAACTGTAACAAGTTTGTTTAGTGTTTTTTTTTTCAATAGACTCAAACACAGATAAAACTGTAAGCTTCGTAAGGAGAAATTTTGTGACAGTCTGTCATCAAGTGTATCAAAGTGTTCTTCTCTTTCGCAAATCAATCTTGGGTGCCTTGGGCGGATAAAAGACTCTATGATGAAGATGTAGGTACATTGCAGTGTCTTAGCAGAGCCAACATCTGACATTACTAAAACATTCTACAATTTGTGTCATAAAGTCCTTAACCCAAGTGATTTATAGCTATTGAATTTTCCAATGGGACTGGCATAGCTGCAAATAATGCGGCTAAAAGTATTTTTAATAGAAAAGAAAAAATAAATTAAAAATATACACTTTCTTTAAAAGCTAGAGCCAATGCTCTCTCCATCTTTCTTTTTAGTCAATACACCAATATCAGCTAGGTATTATGAGGTAAAAGTAGATACTTATTCATGTTGCATTGGTTTAGTGTGGAGCAAAGAACATAATAGATACTTTTTGGGTAAACTATAGATATCTGGTACCAGCGTAGAGCAGGGGTAGAAATTCAACTTGACCAGGAGATGTATATTTTTTGAGTTATGTTTTTTTTTGTGAAATGGTAGTACCTATATAAAAAAATAGTTTTTGGCGACCAAATAGCCGATTGTTAATAACCGGGTACGGCTGAACAGCGGGAGTCAAAAACCCGGGGTTTACCAATTCAGTTCAATCAGACTTTTTACTGTGTCTATATTTCTGTTACAAAATAGAAGTTTTATAGAATGTAATGATTTTGGTCTCTCTCTCTCTTGGAACATCAAGGTCATAAATATACAACAGTGTGTATCCAACATCATTGATCAAGGATTCAAGGGTTTTTGAAGTTGTAATGTGATGACATAACAGGTTACTAACCCAAGTAAGGGATTTGACGATACCACGCTTTGTACAGGCTCCGAACTCTTTTCTTCGCATCCCCAGCATTAAGGGAAAGAACTGGCCTCACTGTTTTAGTTCCCACTTGTATGGCTTGTCTTGCTGACATTGTAAAATTGAAATTTTAAAGTTATTCCTCAAATGAACAGCTTTTCTTGTTTTGATGGATTTTTAATAAAAAAAACATAGCACATATGTTTATGTCAAATTTGACATTGACAGTTGATACAACAATGCCGCGTTCTTGTTGAAGCAAAATGATAAAAAAGCAACTGCTAATAAGACTAAAAAAATATATTTCGATTATCGTTCGTTTTGCATGATTAGATAACATGACAGTTCACCGGAAAAGCTTTCCGCTCGCTTTCCTGCAATCTATGGGAGTGATTTCGTGAAAAGTGTTACACTGGAATGTGTAATATTTGACCAATGAGCGCGCGCGGCGCTAGAGTTAAGATAAAACAGAATCCAGCGATGATAAAACAGCAGTGCGAAGAAGCAGCCCAATGGCGAAGGAAATTTCTAAGGGCACTGCAGTGCGATTCCGTATCTTGGCTTCAATCAGATTGTGTAATAGCACTGCTGAGCTACAAAAGTACATAGTATGGCGTAAAGAGTAGTCAACACATGGTGGGTGGGTGTATGATTGATCAGAAAATAAAAAGTTGTGTCCTTAATGGGTCATGTATTTCTTGACAAAGGTAATTTTTTTATTTCTTAATTAATTACATCCATGCTCACTCTCTTCGATGGCATGATCACAAATAAAGGTATTTTCTTAGTCTGTTTTCTGGGTAGTATTCTTGGATAGATGCGCTATGAAATGTGATCTTCTGTTTTTAAACTGCTAGCTTAGTTTTTGAGTACCATTCAAAAGTTCAATACAAAAAAAAAGACGAAAAAATAAACCGAAAGTTTGACAGGTGCTCAAAAATAAAAAATATTATGATGACCTGTGCGACCAAGTCACAATAAAATTGTCCATTTCATTAAAATTCTAAAACGATTAAAACACACGGTATTTTCAGCTTTCGATGAAATTATTAAAGTTGATCGCAGCCTAATAGTCGAAAATGTATTATTTATTTTATTGTATCGTTTAATTTTTGTAAAATTTTCTTCGCCACTAAACTTACAGAAACCGCACTTTTACTAGCTTAACAATACTTATTTTGCAGTAATTCATCAGATTCCAAGAATACCTACTTGTGACAGCGGCATTTCGGCTGTACCCTGTTCTGCTCTCTCATGTAGGAGATAGCTAGTGCCGCATCATCATCAGCCTTTATTTGTCCACTGCTAGACGTAGGCATCCCCTAATGCACGCCACTGAGCTCGGTATTCAGCTCCACTCATCCATTTTCTGCCAGCCACTTTTCTCATGTCATCACTCCACCTGGCCGCAAGGCATCCTATGCTACGTTAGCCTAAATGTGGTCTTCACTCGAGAACTCGTCTACCCCAACGGTTTTTGATTCTTCGGGAAATGTGACCAGCCTACTGACACTTTAGCTTGCTTATCCTTAGAGCTATGTTGGTTACCTTGGTTCTCTGTCGGATCACTTCAATACAATACTAATCTTGTCTTTCAGAGAAACTCCCAAGTAAAATTATTATTGACTAGCTGTGCCCGCAGCGTTGCTCGCATGGTTGTTTTTCTGGGATATAAGGATCCACGCTGAAACTATCGGACGGATTTTGATGCAACTTAGAACAGCTAAAGTAGGTAAAGTTGTATGTTACGAGGGCTGTTTGATAAGTCCTTTTATAAAACCTTTTTTCTGGTATATGGCATTACCACTGGCAGGCACAATCTTTCAAATGAAGACTGTCTAAAATTCAGCAAAAAAAAAACAAGTTTTTGTCAGTGTAATCTTTATATAACTGTGATCACTACTAAATTTTCAACAACTATGGAAAAATCTGAATTTCGTGCCGTTATAAAACATTTTTTATGAAGGGTTGCAGTGCTGCCACAATAAAAACTGAACTTGATTCTGTTCATGGCACTAACGCACCAACGTTGCAGACTGTTTATAACGTTTATAACTGGATAAATGATTTTAAACGTGGTCGGTCAAGCACATCTGATGCTCCACTCTCTGGTCGCCCAATCGAAGTCACTACTGAGGATGTGTTTGAAGAAGTCCATAATATTGTACTCGACGACCGCCGAGTGAAGGTGCGTGGTTTTAGCTGAGAACACAGGCATCTCCACTGAGCGAGTACATAAAATCCTGCATGAAGATTTGGGTATGACAAAGCTCTCTGCACGATGGGTGCCACGTTTGTTGACAATCAAGACAATGCCCCAGTGCACACGTCAGCTATTGCAATGGCGAAAATCTACGAGTTGGGCTTCGAGCTGGTTCCGCATGCTCCGTATTCGCCGGACCTAGCTCCGTGCGATTATTACCTATTCCCAAATCTGAAAAGATGGCATGGAGGGCAATTTTTTTTGACAAATGAGGACTGCATCGCAGGTGTAAACGGCTATTTTGAAGACCTTGACAAAACGTATTTTTTGGAGGGGATAAAACAACTCGCTGGAACAAGTGTTTGGCTCTCAAAGGAGACTATGTTGAGAATTAAATGTAAATTGAATAAAAAAATTTTTTTTTTTACTTTTTAAAACTACTTATCAAACAGCCCTCGTAGTTCTTAGCTTATATTATGAGTCAAAATTTAGAATACTTTTTATCGTGAAAAACTGAAGGGTTCCTGCGGGATAGAGGTTGAAAGTTACGTAAAAATATTATTACACTAATCGATAGTGTTGGCAAAACGATTGAAATCTTGGAAAGAAATGTCTTAGGGCAAAACAATGATACAATTAAGATACTTACGAGTATTTCCTGAAAAATAAAGAGTTCTTCCGGGCTAGCGGTTGAAATTGCTGTAACAGTATAATTGCAACAATCGATTGAAAGAAAGAAAGAAAATACATTTATTCAACACACACAAAAATAAAAGATACACATAATTAGAAAAATTAAGTAGGTATAGAAAAGGAAAACAAAGAAAAGGTAATAATTAAAGTGGTGATGAATGGGCCTTAACTCAGCATTAGGCTGATTGTGTAAGCGATACGGCTCAAATCTAGAAGAAATATCATAATTATGGCATATATTTGGGGTTCCGTACGGAGCCCAATTAAAAATCCTACGAAAGGATGATTCTGTTGAACCGCAATAGGCAGCTGAATAAAATTATCACAGAATATGTGTTATTATGGTTTATATTCTAAAAATAAAAAATAAAACACAATTTTTTAACCATAGTACAAACTAAAGTAACCAAAAATAAAAACCGATCAAGTGCGAGTCGGACTTGCGCTAATTATTCCGTAAAATGATGTCTGCCGGACATTCACTGGCCATTCACTGGCCTCGAGTACGAATACAATTGAAGACACTTACCTACTCACTGAACTGTCTTCACTGCCGCCGTCCAGGCCCTAGCCCCTACATGTTTCTCATGAAAACTAAAAAAAAAAAAAACTTCATTTGATGTTAGCTGTGCCCGCGTGGTCATTTCTCTGGGTTAAGTATCCATGTGTTATTCGAGAACCAAAAGTGCCTGAGCTCGAATAAAGTACAATTTACCTACTATATTTCATAAAATCTTTCAGCTGTCAAATAGTTTTTTTTATAGATTGCTCGGCTTCTATCTACCTGATTAAGATACAAAGTGTACCGGATTACCTCAGCTATCCACACAAAGCTTTAAACACAAAGCGTTTCCTAAACGCGCCCTAGCGTGGAATCGAAAACAGAATTCTGCAGCCCGATTTCATAACTTGGCTTCAATCGAATTCTCAGTATCGCAGCCACTAATGCCTTGCGATAGAGTCGAATTTGCTATGAAAAAAGTGATAATCCGATTGTAGCCAAGTCATGGAATTGCTGTGCTGTATGCCACAAGAAAAGTTGTCTACGCCCGTTTTTTTTTTAATTTGATTTCATTTGGTACCCAGCGGGGCTATTACATAATATCTTGTTGCAATCAGATTTTGCACGTAATGCGGCGCGTCAGAGTTGATATTGATTTGAAAATCTGATTGCAACAAATCACATTGGCTCATGTAATTGCCCTCGCGTGGTAGGTACCTACAGCCAAAGAGTATATAAATACTACGTAAGACCTACAGCTTTACCCCCATTCCTATAAAAATTAAACGAGTCGTTTTTCTAACGTTTAGTTTCCTAATGACGTATTTTGTATGGCGTTTATGTCAAAAGCTGATGGACAGTTCGCGAAAACGTTTCGTTTTAAGATATAGGAACCGGCCAATAATAAGCTTAGGTACGTCTGTTCGTTTCCGAAATGTATCGGGGCAATTAGTTATCTAGTAATAATATTACTGGACGGAATTTGATTAAATTTGGAATAGAGATAGCTTATACCCTGGTATAACGGCGACGGACTGGTGGTCACACCATTTTGTCACACTAGTGTGACCACGAGGAATTTTATTTACTCGTGGTCACTCTCAAATGGGATACTTTTCATCATCATCATAATCATCATCATCATACTTCACTCTCAAACAGCTGAACAGATTTTGATAAAATTTGGAATGAAGGTACATAGCTTATACCCTGGAATAAAACATTGGATACTTTTCATCATCATCATATATCACTCTCAAACGGCTGAACGGATTTTGATGAAATTTGGAATGGAGATAGCTTATACCCTGGAATAAAACAAAGAATACTTTTCATCAACATACTTCACTTTCAAACAGCTGAACGGATTTTGATGAAATTTGGAATGGAAATAGCTTGTACCCTGGAATAACACTTAGGATTCTTTTAATCATCATCATCATAATTATGATACTTCACTCTCAAACGGATGAACGGATGTTTATGAAAATTGAAATGGAGATAGCTTATCTTCTTCTTCTCACAGTGCCTCTCCACTATTGGAGATTGGCCATCAGCTCAGCGAATTTATGTGTCCTGCAACAGCTGTTCTACGTTAGCGATATTGGTCCATTCGTGGATGTTGCATAATCAGGATTAATTTCTCCTACCAACGCGTCGTTTGCCCTTTGTCCAGCATGATGAGACGGAGCAGTTGATATCCCTCATCTCTTAAGACGTGTTCAAGGTACCGAACTTTTATTTTCTTGATTGTTTTCAATAGGTCCCGGCTCGTACCGACGCATTGGAGAACCTTCACATTCACTTTCTGGGTCCAGCTAATGCGGAGCATTCTACGATACTGCCACATCTCGAAGGCTTCGAGACGTTTCTGGGAGTCAGCTGTGAGAGTCCAAGCTTCGCTACCATACATACTATAGGCCAGACGTAACAATGGAGCATCTTCACTCTGAGTTTCGTACAAAGTTTGCGGCTGCACAAAACCTCTATTTTCTTAAATGTTGCGGGCGATTTCAATCTTAATTTCTTGATCGCTGTACCATTATTCATTCACCCAAACCCCGAGATACTTGTATTGCCGAACTCGCTCAAGAACTGGATTTGCCACTTTCATTCTAGGATTTAGGTCCTCGTTACCAGATGCAACCAAGAACTTGGTTTTAGACACATTCATTTTCAACCCAGCTCTGAAATTGCACTTGTAAACTCCGTTCAAGTTATGTTGTAAGTCCTGTTCTGTGGATAATATAAGTACAGTGTCATCAGCGTATCTTGCTACGGAAAATTATGGACGGTTTCGCCGTTGAACATGACACCGACATCCAGGCCTTCCAGAGCTTCAGATATTATTGCTTCTGAGTAAAAATTTAAAAGCAGGGGAGATAAAATGCATTTCTGTCAAACTCCGTGGCAAATCGCCACTTGCTCAGTTTCCGTCTGCTCTTGTCTTATAGTCGCCTTTTGGGTCCAGTACGGTTTTTTTATAATCCTGAAATATTTGCTGTCTTGGCCAGTATCCATCAAGCGCTCCATTAGAATCTCAGGTTTGACACGATTGAAAGATTTCTCGTAGTCATTAAAGCACACGATCACTTCTGTACTAGAACATTTAAGCCAGTGCTTCTCGAGTCCCCATACCGGAACGGAAACCAAACTGGCTTTCCCCGAGCTGTTCGTTACACTGCGGTCGTATCCTATTGTGGATTATAGTCAGGAATAAATTTAAATTGATAAATAGATTTTGATGAAATTTGGAATAGCTTATACCCTGGAAAACACATAGGATACCTTTAATCATAATCATCATCATCCTTCACGCTCAAACGGTTGAAAGGATTTTGATAAAATTTGGATTGGAGATACTCAGCAATAATACACAAGACACTTTTCATCATGATCATCATCATCATCATCATCCATCACGTGGGTGAAACCGCAGGGCGCAACTAGTATATAATCATCATCAGCGTATCCGAAGAGCTATGTCGGTCACCTTGGTTCTTAGTCAGATATCTTCATTACAATCAATCAATCAATCTTCATCTTCATTCAATCTTGTCCTTCAGAAAAACTAGCTCTCTAAGCATAGCTCTCTCCATAGCTCGCTAGACGACCGTATGGAACCGTGAGTGTCCATGTTTCGGCTCCGTAGGTCATAACTCCGTAGGTCATAACATAGTGGCCGTGGCGGTCTCGGCTTAGAATAAGACCACTCCGAATCCTCCCGTGGATGTCGTAAGAGGCGACTAAGGGATTACACACCGGAAGATAGGCAGCAGCGTACTCTTCCGGTGTGTAATGTGTGTTATTACAATAAACTAATTTATGTATTAGTTTATTGTAATAACATGTATTAGTTTATTATATAAATAGTTATTGATTTATTGTATTTTAGAAAAGTATCTATGTAATAGAATGTTATTTTAATGCACCGCCGTCTACTCCTTGTTCTTCCATTGCTGTCCATCCAAAGGTTGTCTGGAAGAGATCGCTCTTAGCGATAAGACCGCCTATTGTACTTATTTTAAAGAAATATTTTATGTGTAATAATATCTTTTTAGGTGCAATAAAGTATTATCTATCTATCTATCTATGTTTATTATATTTTTTCCTGTCGATTGACACTTTTATAAATGGCCAAGAAATGTCATATTTTTCAAATTTGTGGAAGTTTAGGCACAGTACATACATAGTCTTTACCGTAGAGAGACTATCAAGAATACTCTCTCTACGGTCTTTACAGACAGTAGTGTATCGAGAAGGAAACGGCCGATTTGACGCACGCGGTGCGGGGGCCGGGAGGCAGTCTCAGCGTGGTTTTGAAAAGAACGCTACGAGCGAGTTTCGCGTCTATAGTATCTTCACGTAATGAAGTCGATTAAAAATACGAGAAAGACAATGTTTTCTGCAAGTAGGATGCCAGTACCACAAATAGATTGGACCAAAGAGTATCTATACTTATAACAAAGAAGATAATTAAAAAATAAATAGTGTAGGGTCCCTAAAATAAAGAACTGAACAAGTATATAATTTTAAAAATTCGTGTCTGTTTAAAATGAAAATGTAGCTTACTTCCGCCAAAACTGTAAGTCAGACAAATGATAAATCGTAAAATTAACACAAGTAAAACCCCAAGCTAAATAAACCCCAAATTGAACTATTGTAAAATATAAATGAAATGAAAGCTAAGGCCAGAAAAAAACTTATATATTTATATACATATAATATATATAACTATATATACACAATAAAATTGGAAATATGAAGTGTCAAGCGGCTTTCAATTGCCATATTTTATTTCGGACGGAAAGAATAATGTTTGAATTACTCTAAAAACTCACAAAATATATCGTTTATAAATATAATTCCATCTGGCAAAAAACGTAAGATAAGAATAAACTAGAGTCATATAGGTATAGAGTATTTTTGTATTATCCTCCGCGGCTTTGCCCGCGTGGTCATTTTTCTGGGGAAAATGTAGCCTATGTATTCCAGGACCAAAAGTACAATTTACCAAATTTTGTTCAGTCGCCAAATATTATTTCATCGATTAAATGATAAAACTACTCATCGGATTGAGATACAAAGTAGTAACATTCGTTTAGATATCTACCCTTATAGACTAACATAATATGAATACCTTATGGGCCTTTCTGAAAACCAGCGTCCAGTTTCTAGCACTGGTCATTTTTGCTGAGTACTGGCTCTTTTGGTACACGCCGTAGCTTATGATGAACATGTTAATTTGTATTATTAGGTACTAATTATATTTTTGTATATTTTATTTGATGTGCCAATAAAAACATTTTGTTTATTTTGTTGAATTAAATGTATTGTAAAATCTATGACATTTTGTTCTTTATGACGGTACAAAGCGATCTGACCACGGATACCTAATGTACTTTTATACTCCGCTTGTCTTGTCGCACTCTTACGAATCGTATATTTGTCCCTTTCTGCAAATGGCGATTTACAAACAATATCAATCAGTAGAATTTCAAAGATTTTTTTTATTTCAAGTATATGCATTACTTTTTACTTACGAGTAAAAAGTATTGTCGTGGAGCTTATTTTTGGTTCTTGAGCTATTTGTGCACCTTGTAATAGGACAGGAAGGCATTTTGCTGCGTATTTGGAATAATATGTGGTATGTACACGCACGTGTTACACCAACGCCTTTCCGACTACGACTGTGGCCAATTATGTGCGTTGCACCTAATATACGCGGTCCACGTTGAGTAGTCGGTCACTAATCCTCCCTTTCTTTGATAGGATCAACGATGAAGACCTAATGATTCCAACTTTCAAATAATCGATTTAATTTTTAAATTAATAATAACATAGAAAAAATAACACCTTTGATTTGGTTAGTTCCCAGTTCGTACAATACCCAAATCGATCAACGGATAGTAAATAAATGCTCAGTTCGTACAATTAGTTTTGCTCCCATACCCAATTCGTTCAATTGACTACTATCTATACCCTGTTCCAAAATCTTAGATATTTTATGTTAACAAAGAGGATTTTGCACTGTTAGTGCAAAAAAAAAACGCTTTATAATCATGCAATCCATAAGTTGAGATAGAAAATTGTTTTACTTATTTTGAAAGATTAATATGATATTCTTGATTTATTGGATTGTTTTTAAGCTTTTACTTTTGCATGATAGTCATTCTTAACAAATTTAGACTGAGCCAAAGTTGTTTCCGTGCAATATTTTTTTTGACTGGAAACACTGCATGGATGCAAAACATTTCGTGCAATCGCTACCATTTTATTTGTTTTTCTATTTTGTTTTTCTATGTTCGTGATATGAATTATATGAATATTCTATGAATATGATACCTGAATCCCCGTCACTTGGCTACTGTGACTGCCCTCACAGACTCTGTTCTATTGTAGAATAAATAGTAGAACAGTTTGGTCTAACCCCTTAATTGGGGGACTTAAGAACACAAGCAAAATCTCCTTGTCTCCCCCAGGCGGGACAAGGCCACTAAAAAATCTCCTTGTCTTGGACATCAAGACCCCGTAGCCACACAGTTGTACAAAACTTGAGCTTAATTAAACGTTATAAATTCAGGTATTTTCTATAATTTTTAACCCTCGTATAAAATTATTGAGCCTTAAATTTAATAAATTTACTAAATACATTTTATTCCTGGACCACAGCTTGACCACAGGGCTGAAAGACCCAACAGGCAAGGGCAGACGACTAATAATAAGCCATATACCTAGGCAGCGAAGAAGGTTTTGTTGAAGGTGGTGTGCTTGTGTTCCAGTCCAAAACTAATAGTGCAGATTATCACCAAGAAATGAACTCGGAGTACTCTGAAGAATGGTTACAGGAGATTGTGCCAAAGTTAAAGCATGATTCTGTTTTGGGAATGGATAACGCCTCGTAACGCAGCCGAAAAGTTTCCCAGGCGGTACAAAATAAAGATAAAAAAAAACAATAATAAAAAGGCCTGCCAAGCCAGGCCTGGAAAATAATAATATCCAAGAATGGCTCAGCGAGAAAACATACCTTTTGATCAAAATAATATGATAAAAGCCCAATTATTACAAATTGTTAAAGAACACAAATCACAATTTAGTAAATATGTGTGGTTTAACAGTTTGCAAGTTGAAGTGGCAAGGGGCAGGCCATTTAGTTCGCAGAATCGACAACCGCTGGGGAATAAAGGTTCTCGAAAGGTGACCACGAACAAGCAAGCGAAGTGTGGGGAGACGCCCCACACGATGGACCGACGACATTGTAGCTATCGCAGGAAGTCGGTGGATGAAGGTGGCACAAGATCGCTCGTCATGGCGCTCTTTGGGGGAGGCCTATGTTCAGCAGTGGACTTCTAAAGGCTGACATGATGATGATGATGATGATGTGGTGGATGAATTGGCGCCCAGTATAGTGTCACCATTCAACGACTATCCCCTTACCATTGTGAACTCAACCCGTTTGAGCTAATATGGGCTCAGTTTAAGGGGTGCGTCTAACGAAATAACAAGACATGAAACAATTGTTAGAAGGTTTGAGAGAGGTGACACCGCAGAAATGGACTGACTATTACACAATAAAAGTGGACGACTAAGTGTGCCAACTCAACCACATCATTGATGATGTTAGTGATAGATTTATCATAAATGTCAACAAATCGGGCTCCGAATCAGACTGATTTTCAGAATTGACAGAATAATTTGTAAGTCTGGTCAATTCATAAAAATTAATTAATGTACTTTAACCACAGAATAAATAATAGTACAAGCTTTAACGTTTTATTTACGCTTCCTAAAACTATCTTACTTTTAGAATTTTGGAATTTAAAAATCATACTTCTTATCCTACTAATATTTAGTATGCAAAAGTTTGAATGTTTGTTTGTCAGTAACGTTAAGTCAAAAAAAGAGTGTTATTTTTTAGAGTTAGATAGACATAGATACAGACATACCTATATGAATAGGTATGTCTGTATCTATGTGTGTGTCTATGTGTGTGTGTAGATACAGACATACCTATATGAATAGGTATGTCTGTATCTATGTGGGAGAGTTCGTTTATTTCACCATAACTTCTAAACGCCTCAACCTATTTAGATGTGTGCGGTATTGCTGAAATCCGCTAGAATCATTAGATTTTATCGGTTGACTTAGGTTATTTATCTATAGAATTGGCATGGACAATTCAATTCAAAACAATTCAATTGAAACCAAAACATATTTCACACGTCACTTTGTCAGTGACTTTTCGTGACATTTCTTTGTTTACATAAAATATCTAAGAATATGAAACAGGGTAGTACATGTTGGGTTTCTGAATATATGTAATGGTTATAATCACGACGGGACAGTTTGAACCACAGAACACTATTACTCTCTAACGAGAGGTTTCAACGACAAACGCCCATCCGTACACATCAAAGTGTTTTTTCCTCAAAAGATTGTCTAAGTGTTTTTCTCTAAAAAATCGGTCTTTTTCCCATTGAGTGTATGTACACACTCTGACCCAAAATTCAGTACATTTTAGTTTCATGATTTGTAAAGTAACAGGAGACCAGAAGTTTAAAGGAGGGTCATACTGCAGACCATATTCTTGGAAAACTGCATTTACAATAAATGAAAGGTGCGGATAGTGTAATGAATAGGAAGTACTCCTAAAATCATAAGTCATCAGTGGGAACAAAACTCCCGGTAGTCAAATTAATGGACACCATCTCACCAAAAGTACTCATGAAATTCTCTTTAACTTAACTATGTATTTTGAATTTATGTTTGCCTGGTACCTTTGAAGTAAAACGTTTATCAAACGTTACCTATCGTTTTACAAATTAAGAATCAGAGTTTAGGATAAATATAATATTGAATCAAAGAGGACCTATTAACCTTTTTTTATACCAATTGAGAATAACCATTGAACGAACTGGTTAATTAACGACATTATAACACATTGGGTATTCTACGAACTGGGAACAAACCTTTGATTTCGCGCGTAGTCGATTTCATTGCTCACGAGTATCTAATTATATTTATGACCGGATCTAATGAGAAAATAAAATCTTGGTAGATCCACTAAGGAGTCCACTTAGCACTGGATCTGATGAGAATTATCCAAAACTTCCTATCTTCATTATTTAAAGTAGGTAGGGGCTTTTTTTGTCATACAACACAGTAAATGCGCTGTTGAAAGAATAAAAAAAAAACTATTGTGTAGCTATGGAACGTACATTTATTATTTTACTTTTTTTTCTAATAATACCTTTTAGATATAAATTGTTTTCTAATAATAAAGACACCTTAATGAAAACCAGTTCAATCCAAAAA
The DNA here is from genome assembly GCA_946251855.1 of Alsophila aescularia. Classification (NCBI taxonomy): domain Eukaryota; kingdom Metazoa; phylum Arthropoda; class Insecta; order Lepidoptera; family Geometridae; genus Alsophila; species Alsophila aescularia. The sequence continues at coordinate 49,040,623 of OX276378.1, forward strand.
ACTTACAATGCTACTTTATGGTACAAAGGTTTTGTAATTTGTAGGTAAAAAGTCTGGCATATTACATTTATAAGTATTTAACGAATATTTATTACTGGAAATTGATGTCTCTTGTCGTTGACGCATCAAACTCCTATACGTTTTCGCATAGGTTAAAAAAAACCGTCAACATGCTTTGCCAAAAATTGTTAAACCCCCTTTTATAAAACGGAAGCATGCACGCACACTGACACTCGACCCTTTAAACATAAGTAGGTACATACTTACTTAACCTACACTACTGTCTACAGTTCCGAGTGTCCAGCCAGAGTGACAAGTGTTTGTGTCTTCTATTCAACTATTATTTGGAAGCCTATAAAAGCTATAAATTGGAAAAATAAATTTACAAAATTTTTAAACGACACAATGAAATAATTAATAGTACTGTACACAAGTCAAAATTCTGCTCTGAATGTATCATAAACTTAATGGGCAAGTTTTAGCTCCATATTTGGGCGTTAGCACAGAGCTATATGGATTTATCACGAACGTATCTTTCATTCGTCCAGGCATATAAGTGAAGAAAATGTCCCTGAAAAAGAAGTTACCTGTAGAAAAGTGAATGAAAAAATAAATTTAAATTATAGGTACCTACTATTCTGTTTTTCAACGGGTCATTAAATCTTCTTGCAGTATGAATAAAACGTTTACCCTTAGATTAACTACCTAACTTTTACCCTTTAAATTTATCTAGGTTTAAAATCTAACTACTTACCTACTTATAATAGAGCAGTACTTTCACATGTAGTGTAGGTAACAAAAAGTGTAGGTATACACATAATAAGGCAAATTTAAAAAACTGGTATTGGGTAGAAGCTTTTTATTGTTTTTGTCTATCTGTCTTTTATCGCATCACGTAAAAACTGCTAGATGATTGCAATGCGGTTTTCATTTTATGGTAGCTAGTATTTGGCTTAAAATCAGCTGTAGGTACTCTACACATCTCAACGCGATTGCATAGTAGAATCAGATCAATGGACAAAGCAGAAGTTAACGATCTACTGAGGTTAATACTGAACTGATAATATGTGGTTTTGCTCGTTAGATAACTTACTATATTAATATGTACACAATAGTAAATGAAAGCATGTGTATGAGCCACAGAATTCTATAAAATTTCATCAAAATCATTTGGTATGATTGACTGTTTTGGTCTTACTAGGGGGTAAGTATAAGCATACCAAATGATTTTGATGAAATTTTATAGCTATGTAGGTAAGTACAATAGTCGCAGCCAATGTATATGTTTGTGAAGTTAGGCTCTGTGACGATTGCGCAGGTACTGCTGTGGGGATAAAATAGCATAAAGTAAAAGCGAGATAGAGTATGCGAAAAACGTAAGCGAGTGAGCGAGGCAGTTATACAATGCTGTCTTCACCTTCAACATTGGGATTGCGCCTGAAAAATAGCAGTCGCTAACTAGCAGACAACTTCCGAGACACATACTTTTGCTGCGCCTACTATAAGTAGGTAATTTAGTAGGATACCTATAGTTTATTCTGTGACTATAGGTAGGTACTTTTTATCCTGGTAAAATACATGCGGGCTAAGCCGCGGAGTGCTGATAGGTAGGTACTTACAAAAAGGCTTTACTTGGATAAGCGTCGAATTTGGTTGTAGCCCACCAAAGTCGCGTTTGTTCTAACTGTTTTATCCGATTCCTCGTCTTAAAATCTTCCATTAGTATATTGAACTGAAAATAAAAACCATGTTTATTACATATGGAATCTCTTTGTTGTTATAGACTTTTATGTTATATATAGCTACGTTCAAAAACGCTCGATGAAATTATACGCGTACTTTATATGCGTATAGGACGTCGAGCGTCGTCGAGCAACGTTTACGAACGTAGCCTAGGTGTTATGTATATGGTTTGCCAAAATGGGATACGAATATATATGAAGAAGTAAAATTACCTGATCCTGGATCATAGATCGATGGGACCAATTCATATTCTGAAGCTGCTTCGATGTAAATGGTATTCTGTAAGCTCGTGCTTTAAAATCCATGTGTTTCAAGTTAAGCCAATCACGCTGCGACTCGAGTAACCATTTCTCTGAAAAACACACGTCGATAATTCAGGAAAATAGTTGGTAACAAATAAAATAATAATAATAGTTGGTAATAGTTGGTTTGGTTGGATCAGTAACTATGAATCCTTGTTCAAAAGCTTGTTCCATAACATGGACAGACGTGTCTCATACTTTTAGTACCTAACTAAATATACAACCTTTAGAAGTCCACTGCTGAACATAGGCCTCCCCTAAATTGCAGCATGACGAGCGATCTTGTGCCACCTCCATTCAACGACTTCCTGCGATGGCTACAATGTCGTCTGGTCCATCATGTGGGGGGTGGGGGACCACGAACAAGCAATCGAAGTGTGGGGCACTTCGATTGCTTGTACGTGATCGCCATTCGAGAACATTTATTCCCCAGCGGTTGTCGGTTCTACGAACTATATGGCCTGCCCATTGCCACTTCAACATGCAAACTCTGAGAGCTATCTACAGATTTCCTCATTTCGGATTCTATAACATAGTGAAACACCGAGCATAGCTCTCTCCATTGCACGCTACGCAACTCTGAGCTTGTGTATCAGACCAAAGAACAATTATTATAGGCTAGCTGTGCCCGTGGCGTTGCCCGCGTGGTAATTTTTCTGGGATATAAGGATCCTATGAGAGAACCAAAAGTACCAATATACCAAATTTAATCAAACTTCGTTCAGACGTCAATAGTTTTCTATCGAATGCTCGGCTTCTACTCATCTGATTGAGATACCATGTACACCAGTTTTTAAGTCATATCCTAAGCTATCCAACAATGCAGCGCATCGCGATCGGTCCAGAACTTTTTACGTGATGCGCGAACAAACAAACAGATAGACACGATTTAAAAAAATCATGTATTCTTGTTCAATAGGTTATTTTAATTACCCTAGGCGAGGAAAAGGCGAGAGCTTCTTTTCCGACACTTTAAAAAAAAAAACAAATGTAACATTTAGGCTCGGCGCCGAGCCTAATGTTTCATGTTGAACATTTTAAAAAACAAATGACAATAGAGAATTACAGAGAAAAACACTTTTATGCACTAGAGCAGGGGTCGGCAACCTTTTGCTATAGCAGGGCCACATATGTTGCCAGAGTATCAGTGCGGGCCGCACTTATTTTTATATGTTCGGACATGTATTTTTAATATTTGAAATAAAACGCACATATATTCATACAATCATGTGTATTTAAATTGAATTACTATACTAACATAAAAGTAAGAACTAGTGAAAATTTTGCGGCTGCATTTGACTTGCAAGTATTTTAACGTTTGCTTTCATTTTAGTCGTAGACACGCGCAGTATCGCGTCTAAATGTTCATCCGTTAACCGCGAACAATTCTTATTTTTGCGGTAGTTGAGAATTGAAAAAGTCTGCTCACACAAATATGTACTACCAAACATAGTGATTATCTGCTGAGCAAACTTTTTCAATTCTTTGAAGTTTTCAGAACTTAAACCTCCGTGGAACTGTACCAAGTCAGTGCTTTCCTTAAATGCCGTTTTAAGTGTGCTATTACTTTGCAAATCTACTATGTTATTTGCAAAATGCTTGGTACATCATTAATATCAATTGCAAAATGGTTTGGAATATTTCCATGTTAAGGGAGATCTTTTTAAAGTCGGTGAATGGATTTACAAACTCAGTTTGTAGTTGTGTTAACACGTTTCTTATTGTAATATTTTGCCACTTAAAATTATCTCCAGCTTCTTCCACGGCTTTCTCGCTATTAGGAAAATGGTTAAGCTTTTTTTCATCAATATGCTTGATAAACAGTGTCAGTTTCGTCTCAAATTACTTTATATCTGAATACATATCGCAAATCAATTTATTTTTTCCCTGTAAGCGTTTGTTGAGCTGATTCAGTTCCGTAGTCAAATCAGTCAAAAAACCAAGATCGATAATCCACTGTTTGTTAGTAAGCTGTTCCACTGGCCTTCCTTTCATCTCTATGAAGTTGTCAATTTATTTCCTCAAATCAAAAAAACGTTCCAAAACGGCACCTCGACTGAGCCACCTCACTTCACAGGTAAGCCACGTCACCATGATCAGCTTCCAGATCTTCCAAAAACTTTTGGAACTGACGGTGTATGAGCCCATTTCTTCTTATAAAATTAACAGTGGATGTTACAGTATCCATTATTTCTTTCCAGGATATAACCTTGGAGAACAATGCCTCTTGATGGACAATACAGTGAAAAATCAATGGCACAGTAGATCCAGAATCTTTCACTTTGCTGATGATTCTCCTAACAACACCTTTATTTTGACCGCTCATGTTCTTGCCTCCATCGGTAGTGACACTTGTTAACTTTTCCCAGCTTAATTGCAATGAATCTAGAGTTTGTTCCAAATGGTGAAATAAATCTTCTCCCGTAGTTGTACCTTTCAAACTGCACATTTTCACAAGCTCTTCGTAAACAGTAAAGTTTTCGTCACTGCCGCGTACAAATATGAGTAGCTGTGCTGTATCTGACACGTCCGTATCCATCGCTAAAGAGAAGCAGTCAAAAGACTGCGCCTTATCCCTGACTTGTTCACACAAATTAGCACAAGTCTTCGGTACGTCGGGTGCAAGTTCTGGCAGAGAGACTAAGACTTTCAAACTTTTTTTTCTGCTCTGGGCATATTTCTTCTGCGATAGCTAAGACACACTCTTTTACTAATTCACTATCGGTTATCGGGCGTCCACTTTTTGCTAGAATCTCTGCTACTCTGTAACTGGCACGAACATTCGATTCGCTGTTGTCTGCCACAACCTTAAATATGTTTTTGTTGATTTTTTAATGACGATTTCAAAGTGTTTGTTTTTCACAGTGTCGTAATGTCGCTTCAGGTTATATTCCTTTACTACTGAAATACTCTTTTGACAAATCAAGCATAACGGTTTTCCTTTAAACTCGATAAATAAGTATAATTCTGTCCATAATTCGTTAAAAACTCTTTTTTCTTCTTCTATCTTCCTTTTTCTTGAATATATATAATTATTCTGTAACAATAATGAAGAAATTTAAATTCGGTGTAAAAATAAAAATAAATATGTCCAATTTGGCACCTACAAATTCAACTCCCCATTCAAAAAATAATGAAAACATGACATAACTATCTTCATGTCATGTCTAGTACTATCCCCGTCCTTATAATATTTCAATCAATCTGAAGGTTCACATAAACAAGCAGTAAACAAAATATAACAAATTGCTCGCGAGTGCATACAACGTACTTACCTTATACGTCGTGAGGAGCTATTAGCGAAGGGAAGAAAGGTGAAACGAAACGCGTAGCTGGCAACCAGATGAGATATGATTTTCCAGCGAATTTCCACAACGGAATGAGGTGAGAGCTGCGCGCGGCTGTGATTTTAACTAAAGCCGGTCGCTTTGAATTTTTTCGCTGCCGCACACCTGCGTCTAATCAAAGAGTGCCGCCGCCTATTGTCTCAAAGGAGCCGCCGCCAACGGCCACGTGTGGCGGATATGCGCAAAAGAAATTGCCAAAAATTGAATACAGCAAATCTATATTTTCGGTAGAAACAATACATAAAATCACAGTCTTGATTAGAGTTGCAAAACTCCGGAATAATTCGGAATACTTCGGAATAATTCCATGAATACTTCTAATACTCCAGGATTTTTCAAAAGGTTTTAAAAACAAAGAGTTTCTGTAGATAGGTGCGTAATTCCAAACCTACAAGGTACCTATCTAATCTACTTAAACTAGTGGCTGCCCCCGACTTTGCTCGCTTTTTAACAGGATAAAAAGTAGCCTATAGCTCGATCCAGTTCGGACATCCTATATTTATGTAGGTGTGTAGATATACCAAATTTCATCAAAATCGGTTGGGGCAATGGCGGCGATGAGCTCACCACTTGTCACGTCTATATTCCACGGCCCACGATGGTGCCTACTATAACTTATTGAATAAAAGGCAGCGTAATTAGTTATTAAGTAGGTCAAGTGTTAATAGTATCTTGCAGTGTACCTACCTTGTACCTACATGTGTGTACTTAAGGTTAATAAAGTTACCTAGGTACTTAACTAGATCAGAATCTGCATTAAAACATAGCTAGAACAAGAGACTTGCCATACAAGCCGCCAAGGACACAAACGCGCGCGGTGTCTTTTAGCGGCACTTTTTGGCAATGCCAAAAGGCGGGCATCCTTTGACAAAAAGCCGCCAAGGAACCACGCGCGCGCAGTGTGTTTTAGCGGCTCGCTTTTGCAAATGCCGCTCGTTAATAACTATGTACTATTCTGTATTTTGAAATCTTAAAAGTCGGATTTTACTTACTTTTAATAGTCGTATCGATTTGAAACTTTCTATGCGTATGTAATACTGATTCAAATATAATAATTTGTATCGTCGTTGATCTGATACGTACCTACCTCCCTGCTGCATACGGCTATAGGTACTAGGTAGGTAATAGGTACTTAGGTAAGTATCAAGGGAACTCTTTTACTTGGATAGAGCTAGGTAGGTAGGTAGTTAGGTACCTACCTACCTACCTACCTAGCTCTATCCAAGTAAAAGAGTCCTATCTACCTACCTATGTCCATGTCAGCCAGCCATCGAAGTATTCGCAATATTGCTCGAAACTTTCCAATTATTACGAAGTATTCCCAAGGAATATTTCCAAAGTTTTCCCGCGAGCAACTGTAGTTTTGATAAACAGTTCTTTAGAAATGAAATAGGTACATTTTTTATCACCCCGCGTGGGAGCGAGCTTTCAAGTGAGAGTTCATGGCCCAGCAGCATGGCCGTATAAATTCTAGTGAATTTATATGGCCTTTTGCTTTGGTATTTTTTTCTTACGGACCTCAGGCTTGCGGGCCGCACCAAGATTGTCCACGGGCCGCATGCGACCCCTGCACTAGAGCATAAAATGCAGTTTTATGTCACCCAGAATAAAACAAGAACTCTATGAGCATGAGGTACGCGTAATTCAACATCTTTGATAAGAAACAACTTTTCTTTTACTTATTTAAGTACTAAGTGTATGTCTACCTGCGGATTTGCTATCGTGGTAATTTTTCCTAGCGAAAAAGTAGGAGCCTATGTGTGCACCATATAATCAACATACAAAAAAATATTAAAACCGTTTTGACGAGAAAGCGCCCCAAACAAGCCAACCAACAATCACACGATGTTTTCATTTTATATACTTGTACTATTATTTATTCTGTGATATTACTTAGAGTTCAAGTAAAAGTTAATGAACAAAAATAAATTAAAAAATTATATAACCCCCGTCCCCCCACCTCCCATTATAGCTAAGAAGTATCTCGATCACATCAGTTCTCAAACAAAAACCACATCAAAATCGGTCCATTCGTTTGGGGGCTACGATGCCACAGAAAGACACACAGACACACACACACACACACACACTGTGACACAGTGATACACACCCTAAACTTATAACACCCGTCTCATTGTACGGGGGTTAAAAAAAAGTTTTAACAAAAAAGCTTTTATGCAGTAGCCATGTCTTGGTGAAACTTAGAACGGGCTATCACAATACTAAATTAAATGCGTAGGTATACAAAATTTCGTGTCCGTGCTGCTAACCGTTGAGGAATTCCCTATTCAGGACCCAACCTGAGTGCAACAACCCATGTCGTTGAAGAATTATTTTATCTGAAGACCATGTCATGATACAATTTAAAACCGATTATCATAATAAAATGCGTACACAAAATTTAATGACTATGCTGCGACCGTTGAAGAATTCTTTTATCTGAAGACCATGTCATGGTAAAATTTAAAACCGGCTATCATAATAAAATGCGTACACAACATTTCATGTCTGTGCTGTTAACCATTGAAGAGTTCCTTTTATCTGGAACTAATCCTGGATCTCGATTCAGGTCATGTTTACCATAAAAATGTATTCTCATCGGAACTGAGCCAACATGTAAAAATTCAACTCTTTAGGATAAGAAGAAGTGGTTCTATCTTGCTACAGAAGCGCAGGGAGGATTCCCCGACACGCCAGTTTGAATGAAGTCATCCGTCGGGCCTTTGTCAGTGTCGGCCTTCCGTCAATCTTAGAACCAAACGGCCTGATGCGGGACGACGGCGAGAGGCCTGATGGTATGACTTTAATTTCTTGGAAGATGGGACGGCCTTTAGTTTGAGATGCAACTTGTGTTGATACCTTCGCGCCGTCTCATCTTCCAGAGACAACAATTCGGGCTGGCGGCGCTTCAACCAAAGCAGAAAACCTCAAGCGGTGCAAATATGGGAATCTTGAAATGTTTGTGCTGTTTGCAACCCCAACTTTGGGTCCGTGGGGGCCAGGCGGCCATGAAATTTACAGGGACTTGGCAAAACGTTTGGTGGAGGTGACATGTGACCAGAATGCTGGCTCCTATTTAGGCCAAAAAATTATTATTGCAATACAGCGTGGCAATCCAGCCAGCATTCTGGCACTTTCCCTTCCTCCGAAGGACTTTTAGATAGTTTTGTGTAAATAGTTAAGGTTTTTTATTATTTATATTTTAAAATGAACTTTTGTTTTTTGTACGTTTTATCTTGTAAATAAATTTTCACATCGTTTAACTAGATGACATCATCAGAAGAAGTGGTTCTAATTCAGCTTGCAAGATTTCACCTCAACAAACAAACATTGCATAATAAAAAAAAAAAAAAAACGTACTGTGTTCTTTCGGGGTCAGTTTGCCCTTCACTCGTTTCCTGGTCCATTCTTGGAGATTATTCAAAAGATTAGCCTGTGGCAAGTGAGGGATCAGCAATGGAGTAGTCTCCGATACATCAGCTAAGAAGGTCTGAAATGATAATAAATGGTATCATTGTTTTGCAATACACTAAAATAAAATTAATCAGATTTAATGGCTAATACAAACCCCAAGCAGTTCTTTCACACTCACGCCAGCTGCAGTTATGGAAGGCGGTGTTGGCTCCGGCTGAAAAAGTTATGTCATGAAAAATATATTTAAATAAAATAAATAAAAACATATTCAGGAAAATTCCACACCAATTACCTAGCCCCAAACTAGAATACCCTGTTTTATGGACACTAGATAACTGATAAACATACATAGATACCAATATTACATCCATGATTCAGAAACAAACATTTCTGCTCTTCACACAAATGATTGCACCTTGCAGGATTCGAACTCGCGACCGTTTGATTGCGTACCTAGGGTCTCTAGCCACTAGACCAACCGGTCGTTAATAAAGCAATACAACAAGATGTAACAGATATTATTATATCGTGGAGATATCATAGAATCATGAAATAGTTTGGCCAGATGAATGGATGATCAGTGTTTGACGATATGAACAGCTAAACGCACGGCTACTTCGTGATATGGTCAAAATTAGTGATCATATCGTAAAATAGAAGGCGAGTGTGGAAGCCTGAATCGGCCGTGATAGATTAGAAGGCGAACCCTTCGTGTATGTTTTTTAGCCTTTTGCGCTTTTCATTGTTGGAAATTACACCCAAAGTAGTAATCTAGGGTATCATCACTTCGAAAATATTGCCATGTTATATTAAACCAAGCAACTTTCATTAAGGTCAAGTTGTGTTCATTTGAATGGAAATGAGCTCATTAACCAGTTTATTTAAGTTGAAAAGTGGGGATTAACTGACGGGACTCTAGCCCGCATCGTACGTTTCTCTGCGTTGCACCAGTTCAGTCATCGTGACCAGTACAGTGACTGCTGTAATGGGAATTTACATGTATTTGCAGTTTCGTGGTCATTTATGTAAATTAAACTCTTTTAAACCATTTGCATTGATTTTGGAAAAGTCTTAATTATCGTCCAAGATAAAGTGAAAGGTATAGCGGTGGCACTACACACTAGTCTCACAAAACCTTGGTTCCCGAATAAACTTGTAGTTTTAATGCGTATAGTAAGCCACTTGCACGCGCTCTCATACTTTTAAAACAAGCTCGTCACGCTCAAAATATCAAGATTACTCATTTAAGTTGAAGATCACATACACAGGCATAATGTCAAACTATAAGTCACTGAATCAAGGATGCCCTAGACCAAAGCGGACTTAACACCACTGTGTTCAGTGGACATAGTAGATAGATAACAATTTATATTAAAACACTTCTTAAAGAAAAGTACAATGGACTGTCTATCGGTACATAGACAATATAATTAACGCTTTATATTAAAATTAAATTAACATTTCTTAAAGAAAGGTACATCAGGCGTTCTTATCGGTACATAGACATTATAATTAGACTTATGTCCGATAACGAGACAGAACTATTATTACTCCAAATGCAGCTACCTCTGCAGCTCGATAGATCCTCGTTGTCTGGGTGCGAATATTACAATTAAAAGAAAAACCACAGGATGGATATTCTGTTTTCGCTATGACTTAATAACAAATGACTAGAAAAATACAACAGTATATTGTTTATCAATTATCATTACTATAACACCAGTCATAGTCATAAGACTCATATAAAGCATTACTCATTCTTTAAAATATTTAATATGTAAACTTTAGGTGTTTTTAAAATAAATACTTATACTATAATACTCGTAGTAACTATAATAATATAAAATTTATAATAGTAACGCATGAATAATAATTCTTTCTGCGTAAAGGTAGACACTGACTAGTGAAGTTATAAGTATAGCTTATTATATATATATATATATATATATATATTATAACACATTATTATAATTTATAACAATAATTAATGTTATAAATTATGAGGATACAAAATCAAATAAAGAGGATAAACTTCATATTTTATTTCTCTAAACATCCTACAATATGTAAACAAAATCGCTAAGAATTAAGCTGAGAAATATAATTAATGATCAAATGAACTTACCTGTACGTGAAGTTCAATCATAATTATATGATCAGCTTCATTCTTGGCAATTTATATTTACCCTCCCTAAATTTATCTATAGCTAGCTATACTTCCGACCCAAAAATGATAAATTTGTTTTTGTTTTACATTTTTATACAAAATGAGAACAAGATGCCGGTACCTGAGATTGGCAGGGACGGGTTGCCATAACATAAGAAAAATACTCCTTTAAACAAACCGTGCGAGGGCTGAGACGTGGGGACCTGACTACAATATGTAAACAAAATCGCTAAGAATGAAACTGATCATATAATTATAATCGAACTTCACGTACAGGTAAGTTCGTTTGATCATTAAATATACAGCAAATATTAATGCCTCTTTCAGGTGGTGTATTAAAACATAATAAATAAATAATAAAAAACTGAACACAATGAATCAATCCATACCAATATATAAAAGTGAAACGTTGTCTGTTTGTTTGTTAGGGTAACACTCACGCAATAACGGCTGGGCGTATTTTGATGAAATTTGAAATGGAGATAGCATATACCCTGGAATAAAACATAGGATACTTTTTATCCCGGAAAATTGTAAGTTTCCACGGGAAAACTGGAAAATGTTGAGTACTCGCTGTAAGGAATGGTTGCCACGGAAACGAAATAACAAGTCTGTCAAAAAACATCATAAGCGTTGGTGCTATACGCATTTATACATTGGTTTTTAATACTCTAGAAGAACATAGAATGCTTTCTTTCGCGATAAACTAGTCTAGCGGGAAAGCTAGTAGTATATTAATAAAAATATACACACATATTCGAATATACCTACACATAAATATATAAATGTATACATGCTAATAATAAACTTAATAATATTTACTACATAGTTATATGTACCACAAACCCACCGTTGTTTACCGAAGTCCAATTGCGACATATTTAATCATACAAGTAGGTACTTCCTTAGATTGTGAAAGTACCAATTAAGCACTTTTTGTACTTATGTTGTTTTTTTAATGAATAATGCGCAGTAGAGGTACTCTACATGTTGATTTGATTTAATTGCGCAAAGCTGAATAAGCATTTATGTACTTAGATGTTTTTCTCGCTAAAGTATGAGAAATGTAACTACTTAGTTGTTATTGCAAATGAAGAATGTACTAGAAATCGCCTACGCATTTATAAAAGTTATATAAGGAAGTTACTAAGTACAAATTGTCATTATTTTATCTTCGCTTGAATTGTACGGTCAAAAGTAAGACCAATAAAATTAACTTCAAATTTAATTTGTTGTTTATTTTATTAAAATCTCGGCTCCGTCCAATTTGTCTACATATATTTATACAAATATATAAACATAATGCAAGTTTTATACAGTGAAACGACAACAGAATAACAACAAAATAGCAAGAAGTGATATTAGACAGAGATATAAAACTTCTTTACTTGAAGTTTTAAAACAGATGCATTTACAATTATAATATCATCATGATATTATGGCTGATGAATATGATGATATCATCATCATCAGCCTATATCTGTCCACTGCTTGACGTAGGCCTCTCCTAATGCACGCCACTGAGCTCTGTCTTCAGCTCTTCATTCCATTCTCCTCATCCATTCTCTGCCAGCCTCTTTTCGCAGGTCATCACTCCACCAGGCCACAGGGCATCCTACGTTACGTTTGCCTAAATGTGGTCTCTTCTCGAGAACTCGTCTACCGCAATGGTTATCGGTCCTTCGGGAAATGTGACCAGCACACTGCCACTTTAGCTTGCTTATTCATCGGTTACCTTGGTCAATGACAATATGGAACAGATTAATTATATACCGTATTTCCTCCAGATTTCACTGCGTCTTGTATAGAACTCTTAATAAAATCTTCTATTGGGTCCAATTGGAACACTTTAGCATTGTCAATCCAAAATGGTCCATGTCTGTTTGGTGGGTAAAAACATTTTTCTTTCGCTGGTCCCACGTGGTAGAAGTCATAGAGATGACCACATTTACATTTGGAGTCCTTTACGTAATCCATAACTGCGCTCTCCCTACAAATTGAAATTGAAGTGCCGAAATTAAGACGAATAGCAAAACGTCGAAAAACAACTTTATGCAACCCAAAAAATACTGTGGATAGAAAAGTATAATACCTAAAAAATAACCGAGCAGAACTTTCAGAAATGGCCTGGTATCCTTGGAAAAAAAATACCACGAACTACCACGTGAAAATAACTTGTTGCAACGCTGTTCTCGTTATTTTCAGTGACAGCAACTTTTTTTAATAATTATTCAGCTACCCTATTAAACTAAATAAATAACAGAACACTTTCATTTAACTTTAGTTTTTTACACTGAGATATCTATAGAAAAGCAGAAAATTTATCTAAAATCTACTCCCAAGCTGCATCACCTCTCCCGCTCATACTGCTCCTAGACGAGCAGGACAAACATTTGAGAACGTGGGGTACGTTCTCAAATGTTTGTCCTTAACCTTAGCCTTAACAAATAACAATTATGTATAGTACTCGCAGCGAATCTTTATGTTTGTGAAGTTAGGCTCTGTGAACGAATGCGTAGGTACTTCTGTGAGGATAAAACTGAATAAAGTAAGAGCGAGATAGAATATGCGAAAAACGTAAGCTATACAATACTGTTCAACATTGGGATTGCGCCTGAAAAATAGCAGTTTGCGCAGCGTCTAGCAGAAAACTTCCGAGACACATACTTCCGCTGCGACTACTGTCAGCTACTCATACGAAGAAGAGCGTGACAACGTTCGTAACCTCATGAATTAGTGGAAATAAAGAAAAGTGTGTTTTCGTGTCTGTACGTTACAGGGTAATTTAAAAAAATGCGTAAATGCAGAAACTATATGCGTTAATAAATAATAATATTCAGCGCGTCATTCGTATAAAAAACAAAATGGCGGATAAAGATGGACAATGATGGACTTTATTAGGAACATTTAAGTTTAAAATAATGTTTCAGTTTATCATAGTATCGTTGGTGATTTAGTTTTATATGGAGAGTGGCCGCATGCCAATTTATTGACTTACTACTACCGTAACTGTAAGAATGTTGTATGTATTTTATTAATGTTACATTATTTTGAGAAATCAAATGGAAAATGAATTACTCAGATATCTAGATGAGCTAAAACTTGTAAAGAAATATTGAATTAAGAAAGGAATGTCAAGGTTTAAAGGTAATGTTACAGAAATTATATATGAGAAGTGTACAGAATTAATTCTAATAACTTATTTTATAAAATTTGTTTAGAAGTTTTAGAGATGTGAGGTAACAAACATGCAAAAAAACATAACATAAATCAAACTAATCGTGTAAAGTATGAAAAATAAATAAAAACTACGTATAATAATTGTAATATGTTTTTTTTCTCTTACCCCTGAGGTGAGGTGTAGTTAGTACTATGTATATGTAGGTGAGAATTGCTACGTATTCAATATGTATATCTATTGTATTGATTGAGATCGAAGGTCGATCGAGAAAACTTGTTTCTAATAAATAAGATCCCCTCAATATAACATTTAAATATATATAAAAACATTAGAAAAAAAGCTTTCATGCAGTAACCAACACATGATGAAAATTAGAATTAAAAATTAAATGCGTTAGTATACAACATTTCGTGTCTATGCTGTTAACCGTTGACGAGTTCCCTAATCAGGAGTCAACCTTGGAGTGCAGCAACCATGTCATGGTAAATCTTCAGACCGGCTAGCATAAATAAAGCGTACACAAAATTTCGTGTCTATGCTGTTAACCATTGAGGAGTTCCCAAGTCAGGAGCCAACCTGGAGTGCTGCAACCATGTCATGGTGAAAGTTCAAACCAGCTATCATGATAGAATGTGTACACAAAATTTCGTGACAGTGCTGTTGACTGTTGAAGAGTTCCTTTATCAGGAGCTGTTTCTGATAAAGGAACAGCTCCTGGTAAAACTGCTGCAGCTGCTGTTGATTCAGGTCATGTTTACCATAAAAATGCATTGTCGTCGGAATTGAACCAACATGCAAAAATTCAACTCCGTAGGATAAGAGGAAGTGGTTCTAATTCAGCTTTCAAGATTTGACCTAAACAAACATACTTGTTTGCAAGTTAAATAAAATCTTTTAAAAATTATGTCTGTCTATTTGCTTGTCTGTTTGTTCACGCATCACGTAAAAACTACTGCGATGCGGTTTCACTGTTGCATAACTTTGGTTTTTAACTTGAAAAATTAAAAACTGGGTTACTTGGTATCTTAATCCGATGAGTAGAAGCCGAGCAATCGGTAATAACTATGTGCAGGCTAAACGAAATTTGGTATTTTGTACGTTACAGGTACTTTTGGTCCTGGAATAACGCATAGATTTCCTTTAACCCAGAGAAATGGGCACGTACACAAAGCCGTGGGCAAAATTAGTAATTAAATGTTAGTCGAAATAGATTTCAAAATACTTAGGGCCAATTTTTCAATGTTTAGGTAAGCAATGAGATAGCGTTTATTCTATTTATAGCATCTACCATATTTATTGACCCGTTTCACCATCCTTCGACCCTGATAACTGCTTATTCGACTGTTTATTGGACATTGAGTCGTTGATGCCACTCATTACCAAGGATATTGAATTACGCTTACTGGCCACAGTACAATCAACTAAACATACCCTCGAAATAAATGTCTAACAAAAAATTGACATTTGATTGGTTTAAACTGTCCTGCTCTAACATTATGTTGGTAGTGTTATCATTATTTGACGACCGGTTGGTCTCGTGGCTAGTGATCCTAGGTACGTAATCAAACGGTCATTTGTCAATGGAAATTGACAAATCGATTGATTTGGAATTTGTTTTTGTTTTTTTTTTTTTTTGCTCAGATAAGCAATAGATAGCGTTTATTCGACTAATATCATAAATATCAGAACGATAAACAGTCTAATAAATGTATTCCTGGAACCATTATTAGCCCGTTTATCTGAGCATTGAAAAATCAGCCCTTAGTAATTTATGAAAACTTATTACATAAAGGTACCGATGTGAGCAATGGTAGCCTAACGATTCAATAGTGCAACTTAGAATCCAACGGTACCGGGTTCGGTCCTCGGCTCCGTACCAATGATTTTTCTAAGTTATTTGCTGTTCGCTCCGTGCTTCGGAGGGCACGTTAAGCTTTCGGTCCCAGCTGTTATTGATTAAAGCGGGGTACGCTCTCAAATTTTTGTCCTGCTCATCCAGGTGCAGTGTGAGCGGGAGAGGTGGTACCTACAGCTCGGGAGTCAATTTTATATAAATTCTGTGCTTTTCTATCGATATCTCAATATATACTAAAACTCAATAAAAAATGTGTTCAATTATTTGTTTAGTTTAATAGAGTAGCCATATAATTATTTTAAAAACAAGTTGTTGTCGCTGAAAATAACGAGAACAGCGATGTCACAAGTTATTTTCATGTGGGTAGTTCTTGATTTGTTTCCGAGGATACCAAGCCATTTCTGAAAGTAGTTCTGTTCATTCATTATTTTAGGTGATATACTTTTCTATCCACAGTATTTTTTGGCTTGCTTAAAGTTGTTTCATTACGTCGTTCTCGACGTTTTGCTAGTCGCCTTTTGCTGATTTCGGGACTTAGCCCGCCTTAATAGCAGTCGTTAAACTCGGTAAGCCATGTCAGCGGCCCTCGGGCGGCCTGACAAACTCTGACAACAGAGGCCAGAACTACCTCACACGACAAACAAACAATAAATATACCCACCATTTTGTTAAACAATCGCAGTCCGGAACGCATTTTTCTTTTTTAATTATTGGATATTTCCAAAAGCCATCAATTAAAGTTATTGCAACGCTATCTACAGTGACAATTCCTCCATTTATAGGAATATATCCAGTTGGCAGTAATACCACATCTGTAAATAATAGCACACAATAAATAACGGGTACATAAATTATTATGTGAGTAACGACCTCGTTCGAACCTCTGCCTCATTTTAACAACTAATACTAAAAACTTTTTTCTTGATATTTCAACAGGTCTGTTATCAACCAACTAAATTTAGTGATAAATGCACAGACAGACAGCGTTGCGCTGCCACAACAATATTGACCCAACAATATGGTTCAGGTTGGACCTTTGGTTATCTACGGAATCCTATAAAGTAGGCTGTGCCTTTTTCTTTTGTCTCCTAGACGAAAGAAAAAGATCTGGAAATAAAATGAGAGGTATATAAGCATAGAAGTATATAAGCTTAATGAAGTATATATGAAGTATATTAATGAAGTAATACTTAATGAAGTATATAAGCATATAAGTATAGAAGTATATAAGCTTAACTTATCAGATATAGGTAACATTACCTATATGTTATCAGATATATCTTACGCCCGCAAATTCATCCGCGCGGACTACATTTAAAAAGCACTTTCAATGCAAAATTGTAGCACCAACGACATTTGCCAGAATTGTTATTATTTCGTTTTCACGGCAACCGTTCATGTGATTCCGTTCCTTACAGCGAGTAATCAATATTTTCAAGTTTTCCCGTGGCAACATACCTTTTTTCAGGATAAAAAGTATCATAATGTTGGTCTCTATATTTTATACAGTACCTATTTATAAAGTTTCATCAAAATCAGATTAACCGTTTTGGCGTAAAAGCTCCCCAAACAAGCAAACAAACAGACAAAGTTTAACTTTAAATATTGGTGTGGATTATAAAATAAAACAACAGCTATAACTCACGCCTAATAACGTCGGTAATTTTTTCCAACCAGGCTTCGGAGTTTTTTAGGTAATAATAATTGGGGAAAATATGAAGCTTTGCCCTACATATAGTGGTGTAGAAGATGTTTTGATTTGTAGATTTTTTTGTTGAAGAAACTTACACAAATCATAAAACTTGGTTAGTTTTAGACACCTGATTCAAAAACGTTTGAAGATTATTCTTATTTTATTATACACAATTCTTCGTTACTGTTTTGTCAACCTAAAAACAATAAAAAAGTTTCATTTCTTGCAATAGTTTTTTACTATTAATTTTTATGGTTGCCTAACCGTCAATTTATAAAAAAAAAACAAATAATATCTTGAAAATGGTCGACTTTAGCCTGCAGCATTACTGGGTTATTTGATAATAGACTGGATGTCCTAACACCCTGCCACGGGATAGTGACCAATAATCAATAATCCTCTATAGTAGAATATTTTTAATATATAATTTAGAAACATTCTCAGTTTTTTTTTTGCAGTGATAGTAGTTAAGCGTTTACGGACAAGACAATACTAGCCGTGATGGGCATAATAATTAAAAATATGTGATATTCAGGGAGGCTCATCTTAATTAAAAAAGACTATTAATTAGGCACACTTACTTGCTAGAACAAACTGCGGTTTCGACCCTATATAGGCAACGTTGACAATTTCATGCTGCACATTCGCGTACGGAGATGAAAACCTGGGCTTAGCCTTCATCTTGAGCAATTTTTCTTTTTGTATATATGCGAGCTTCTTTGGGTCCATATTACCTGGAATATTAATTAAACAGCTCAAGAAAAAAGAAGTGCAAGTGAAAACATCGCAAAATTGCGGCCACTTATCAAAACTTAACATAATGTATAATGTCCGGGGAGTGCCGATCCGCGTATATGGGCTACGTTTATTTATTCCCATAACGGACCAAACATTACTGCAAGAGAAAAAAACGCAAAATCGCAGCCGATTAACAAAACATAACAATGTTCGGGGAATGCCGTTCCGCGTATATGCGCTACGTTTATTTATTCCCATAACGGACCAAACTTTAGTGCAAGAGAAAAAAACGCAAAATCGTGGCCTCTTATCAAAACATAACAATGTTTGGGGAGTGCCGTTCCGCGTATATGCGCTACGTTCATTTATTCCCATAACGGACCAAACGGAAAATTACTGCAAGTGAAAAAATCGCAAAGTCGCGGCCACTTATGAAAACTTAACATAATATTCTGGGAGTGCCGTTCCGCATAAAAACACTACGTTTATTTATACCAATTATACGACAAAGCATATTTAATGCAAGTGAAAAAAACCGTGACATTGCGGCCACATATTACTAAAACTCAACAAAAAGACTTAATAGAGGACTTACAAGCAAAAAATGTTAAAATACTAGTATATGTACGTTTCTGAAATATTAGAGCTTCAAAGATAGCATGTGTGAAGGAGTACAAATGACAAAAAGGTATCTTGGATCCCAGGGTTATATCATTAATCGGATGACGAGGTAACTATACCTCTTGGTCCCATAGGTTTCTCTTGTTGTAAAGGGTTAAATCTTCTATTCTGTGTAAATGTATGTAGGTATAAAATTATAAAACTTTTGTATTATATTATAACCTAAGGGGAGAATGCGCAGGACCACTTAAGTTCCCGTTCCATAACATCAGCTGTGATTGTGCCAAGTTGCATCAAAATCCGTCTGGTAGTTCCAGCGTGATGCGTGTTCAAAGAGACAGACAGACAAATAAATAATTTAAAAAAAATGCACTCCATATCGATTTTGAAGTTTATCTCAATTATAATTTTCAAAAATTATTTAATGTACAGATTTAGCCCAGTTACAGTTTTATTATAGCATAATATAGATAGATAGATAGATTGATCTGTGGCCGCAATTTCACGGTCTTTTCACTTGTAGGTACCTATAAAAGGCTCAATAAGTACCTACCGTACCCTTTATACAGTTTACGCAGTGCGTTTAGTTAGGTACACCCACCACACCATCCGGCGCACTGTGGGCTGACAATTGAGACTCATAATCAAATTAATCATTTTTGTTCTAGTCTAGATGCTACGTCTGTGAAACTTGATTGTCAGCCCACTGGCGCGATGGCATATGAAGGCGGATTATGTCTATGTATGCGACTTCTACGTATGAACACGTTGCGTTTCTACGCAGCACAGATAAATAATAGTACAAGGCAGCAGCGTAGGTATATTTATAAACCAAGGAACCCTACTATACAACAGTGTACTTACGCAATGATGTAGGTGCTTCCCAAAATTCATATTCACAAACCCTCTCGGTCTGCGCGGCTTCTGTGTTGATCTCCCTTCGTTTCTCCAACTAAAGAATAATAACATTTATTAGGTTAGTACTTAATCATAAACAGTTAAGTAAGATAATTTATAGGCGTGCGAACAAAGACACAAGAAGCGTGGAGAAATGCATCGGTACAACACCCGTAACGCAAATAAACTTTCTGGCGTTCCACGCAGATTGACGAAGTCAGCGAATACAGTTCACGTGAAGGCACCACAGCGGCCGGAGCACGTAAGTCATGATGCTATCGGTTGCAATGATATTTTCATATATCCATACCAATATATAAAAGTGAAACGTTGTCTGTTTGTTTGGATGTTTCACGCAATAACGGCTCGACGGTTTTTTTATGAAATTTGGAATGGAGATAGCTTATACCCTGGAATAAAACAAGGGGTACTTTTTATCCCGGAAAATTGTAAGTTTTCACGGAAAACTGGAAAAATGTTGATTACTCTCTGTGAGAAACGGTTGCCATGGAAACGAAATAACGAAATGTCTAAAAACATCAAGAGCCGTACTTTGGTACTATAACTACTTTTGTATCGGTTTTTTATTCTAAAAAAACTTAGGATGCTTTTTTTCGCGATAAACAATAGTCCGTGCGTACGAAGTCGCGGGCGGGAAAGCTAGTATTTTCATAATCGGTAATTACTTTTAATGATTAATTATTGATTGAAAAGGCTTGAGAGTAGGGCAGACAAATTGCGTAATCCATTAAACTAATTAATGATCCCAATAAACTAATTATTGTGATTTGAAATTATAGGTTACATATAACGTGATATGGAGACTGATGTTTACAATAATTGCAAGCTACCAAAAAAGATTGTAGACGCGACGCTCCCAGCTATACATAAACGTCGCCGTTTAAAGGAATGGGGAAGTTTCCTTTGGAATAAAATCAATTTATTTTTATATACCTACATCGATAGGTACAATAACAGTGGTGAAAGATTTAAATATCTTGAAAAATGAGGTAGTTATTTCACTTTTGCAGCCTTTTCAAAAGCAAAATAACACGTGGCTTGTTTTGCGGTGTGACGTCACAACTCTCATTGGCCGCCTCGTATACTAAGAAACCTATCGAGCAATCATCTCCCGTTTCCCGCACAAAAACGACTAAACCATTTTTTTTACTAGTGTATTTGTT
Source organism: Alsophila aescularia (assembly GCA_946251855.1). Taxonomy (NCBI): domain Eukaryota; kingdom Metazoa; phylum Arthropoda; class Insecta; order Lepidoptera; family Geometridae; genus Alsophila; species Alsophila aescularia. The sequence goes on from OX276378.1 coordinate 49,061,765, forward strand.
AATGTCCCCCGATGTTTTTGTGACAAGGAGAATGAGGATCTGGCGCCTGACCAGGTCATGAGTACATGGATCTCGGTTCCTACTAATGGTAGAGTCATGGGATTTTGCCCTCCAATACTTTCCTATGGAGCTCTTTGTACAAACAATATTTAAAAGGTCTGATGGAAGGTCAGGTTATTACCCTACTGCCTATGGATCTCCGTTCCTACTAATGGTAGAGTCATGGGGATTTGTCCACCAATACTTTCCTATGGAGCTCTTTGTACAAACAATATTTAAAAGGTCTGATGGAAGGTCAGGTTATTACCCTACTGCCTATGGATCTGCGTTCCTACTAATGGTAGAGTCATGGGGATTTGTCCACCAATACTTTCCTATGGAGCTCTTTGTACAAACAATATTTAAAGGTCTGATGGAAGGTCAGGTTATTACCCTACTGCCTATTGATCTCCGTTCCTACTAATGGTAGAGTCATGGGATTTTGCCCTCCAATACTTTCCTATGGAGCTCTTTGTACAAACAATATTTAAAAGGTCTGATGGAAGGTCAGGTACTACCCTACTACCTATGGATCTCCGTTCCTACTAATGGTAGAGACAAGGAATTTTGTCCTCCAGTACTTGCCTAAGATGCCCATTTTACAACCAACATTTTGAAGGTCTGATGGAAAATCAGATCACGAGCCTATGGATCTCGGTTCCCTCTAAATGTAGAGATATGGGATTTTATCCTTCAATACTTGCCTAAGGTACCCTTTTTACAACCAACATATTTAAGGCTGGACGGAAGATTCAGGTCATGAGCCTATAGATCTCGGTTCCTACTAAAGTTAGAGAAATGGCAAGAATTTTTTACTTTAAATAACTTACAATATATTTGGAGAATATACTAAATTTTATATTATTGTTAATTTGATTTGCAATTTTTTTCTTGACCTATAATTTATATTACATACTACCTTACCCGCCCGCTACTTCGTCCACTCGGACTACAGTTTATCGCGAAAAAAGCATCCTACGTTCTTCTAGGATATTAAAAACCAATGCAAAAGTAGACTTAGACTTCTTGATTACGGCCTCTGTAGCTTGTTGTTGGTAAAGCATCAACTACTTAATCTATGGCACCAACGCTCTTGATGATTTTTGACACACTTGTTATTTCGTTTCCATGGCAACCGTTCCTTACAGCGAGTATTCAACATGTTCCAGATTTCCCGTGGAAACTCCCACGGAATTCGTGGAATTTTCCGGGATAAAAAGTATCCTATGTTTTATTCTAGGGTATAAGTTATCTCCATTCCAAATTTCATCAAAATCCGTCCAGCGGTTATCGCGTGAAAGCTCCCCAAACAAACAAACAAACAACAAATAGACAACGTTTCACTTTTATATATTGGTATGGATTAATAATTTATGACTATGTTTGTTTGTTTGTCGTATGAGGTAGTGCTAGCCTCTGGTGTCATCGTTTGACTATGACTATGACCTACTGGATAATATACTCACGAATTTAGTATCAGTGCATAATTTCTCGCGGCTCTGAAATTTAATAAATACAAGATTAGTTTCACTTATTTGGAATAAAAAAGAAATAAGTTCAAAATTCGGGTAAAAAGTAGCCAATGACACTCTTGCGATGAAGACGAATCGATAGATACCTCGCTTGTCAAAATCAGATCAAGTTTTTAGTTTGAACACAAAGTTAACCATTCCTTTGCTTCTCCGTAGTACTTGTACTATTATTTATTCTGTGCCCGTAGTCAGGTAATAAAAAACCCTATGAAACTATGTAGGCATATCTGTAGGCATATCTGTAGGCATATCTGTAGGCATATCTGTGTACATATCTGTAGGCGAATCGATTAATATTTCGCTTATCAAAATCGGACTAATAGGGGCGACGCTATGGTGGAACATCCACATATATACATACATAGACTTTTAAACTCATAACCCTTCCCTTGCTTTGCCGTAATCGGGTAATAAGAAAACATAGGCAAGGCAGTGACTTCTTCAAGCCTTGCCTGACACGGTGTAGTACCATTATTTATTATGTGGCCGTACAGTCCGTACACCCTTAAAATGAAAAAATGAGAAGTTTGTTTGTCCCGCGTATGAGACGACCGATTATGATGAGTTTTTTTTGTGTGACATAATTATTATTGAAGGACTATGTCTATTGACATAGTCCTTCAATAATAATTATGGTCATTATAATTTGGACACTCAAAAAAATGTTACCAAGCGCTTCTTGTTAAGATTTAGAAGATAGCCAAAATGGAAGGACGTTTTGCCAGCGTAAGGTACCTAATGCATTTGCATTTACGTAAATCTGATGAAGCCGACACGCGCCCAGCAACTTCCATTGCTGGGAGGCTGGGGCCAATGCTATTTTTGTCGATCCACACGCTCTGGACGGAACAGTGTTGAGGCCAACGTCTGGGCCAACGTTGGGGCCATAGTGATGTTACCAAGCGCTTCTTGTTAAGATTTAGAAGATAGCCAAAATGGAAGGACGTTTTGCCAGCGTAAGGTACCTAATGCATTTGCATTTACGTAAATCTGATGAAGCCGACACGCGCCCAGCAACTTCCATTGCTGGGAGGCTGGGGCCAATGCTATTTTTGTCGATCCACACGCTCTGGACGGAACAGTGTTGAGGCCAACGTCTGGGCCAACGTTGGGGCCATAGTGCGGTGTAGGCGGAGTAACACTAGCACCTCTACTTGTTGGGTTGTTGCAACATGTTGAGGGTCACGTGTGGCGCGATAATAATTGCTTAAAGCACGGCTATGATAGAGGAAGAAATTCATACAATGATCCCTCATTACTTATCTCTATCACTCGCGCATAAATGTGTATTGCCATCGCGCTCGCACAAATTGGGCGAACTTGTAAGAGCGCGACGGCAATACACGTTTATGCGCGAGCGATAGAGATAGAGATAGGGGTCATTGTACGAATTTCATCCTCTCCTCTTGAATCGTGGGCGTGCTTTAGTTAGTGGTCACCAGCAGTGCGATTACGTAATGTTGATCATGACAGTTTCGAGCAGTCAAATTCAATAATGCTTTGCGATAGAGTCGATTTTGCTATGAAAAAAGTGACAATCCGATTGTAGCCAAGTTCTGTAATTGGGCCACAGGTGTAACTCTTATTGATAGATGTTACATTCATCTACCTATAGCTCAATAAGGACTAAGTAATACTTATTTACTTCTTCACTCCTCAATTTAAGCTTGTAATCTAATTCCAATTTCTCAGGTTCCTTCTCTTCACCATCATTATGTATAGAGACAAGTGGCACATAACTTTGTTGAAGGTAGTCACCATATTGAGTATCTGGTTTAGTATTCTGCTTCGGTTCTGAAATATTTAAAATGATATAGTAACTTTAAACAGCAGATTTAGACCCTTATTGAAATTAATCAGATTTGGTCAGATTCACCTATTGAATAGATAAACCATCGATAAAAGTACCTCAGAAACCGGGCATAAACCAGAGAGAGGTAAGAAAAGAGTCATAAAAGAGGTGGAGAGGACACAAAAACAAGAACAAAATCTTTAGATACAAGTTTACTTTCATTACATCCCCACTAATATATAAAAGTGAAACGTCTGTTTGTTTGGGGAGTTTTCACGCCAAAACAGCTGGATTGATTTTGATAAAAATGTTTATGTAGATACTGTGTACAACAGAGACCGACATAGGGTACTTTTTATCTCGTAAAACAGATTACTCGCTTTCACTCCAAAACAGCTATGATGAAGTTTAAAATATAGTAGGTAATTACTATGTATAGGTACTGTACAATACAGAGAATTAACTTAGGATACATTTATCCAGGAAAATCGAAATTACACACGGGAAATCGGGAAAATTTTGTTTTACTCGCTTTCACTTCAAATCAGCTAGTCTGGTGAATGTGATAAACAGCTTAAAAATAGAATACCTTTTATCCCGGAAAAAACAAATATCCCTCAGAAAAATCGTACCGAGTACATTATGTTGATGAAATTTTGAATAAACAGGAATTATAAGGTGCTATGCTGTAAGTACAATACAGAGATATGTCGCAGCGAAAGTATGTGTCTCGGAAGTTATCTGCTAGTCGCTGCGCAAACTGCTATTGAGGAGCAATGTTGAAGGTGAAGACAGCTTTGTGTAACTGCCTCGCTCACTCGCTTGCGTTTTTCGCATATTCTATCTCGCTCTTACGTCATGCTTCCCACAGCAGAACCTGCGCAATAGTTCACAGAGCCTAACTTCAAAAACATACATTGGCTGCGCCTACTATACATAATATACATTTATCACGAAAAAGAGTAAGTATAAATATAATTTGGTAGATTGGTTGTACTCGCTTTCGCATGGAAACGACTAAACCGATTTCTATACTTTTTGCAAATAGATACCTACGGTACGATATAAAGACTAACAAAGTATACTTTGATCTCAGAAAATAGAAAAATCCCGCGGGTAAATCATAAATCCAAAATGCCTTAACAAATGTCGATGAAATTTTGAACATAGATATTGTACAATACAGAGATATACATAAAATATAATCAACCTGAAAAAAGAAAATCAAAATTCAGGTAACTAGATTGGTTGTACTCGCAAACACAACTAAACATATTGGAATAACATAGAATACCTTTTATCATTGAATACGCGGGCACAGCTTGTACATAATAAAAAAACAATAGGTACTTAAAGCATTTTCGAACTTACTTGGTTTTGGTGGCGGTGGTTGTGGTTTCTCCATGGTTACTAATTTATCTAATGTATCAACACATGCGTCTAGATCAATAAAAACTAGGCTTGACATCAAAATCATTGCATTCATATCGTAACCTTAAATCATAATAATTCATAATTATTATACCATTTCCGAAGGGAAAAGCTAAAATCTAGACGTAAAAAGCACTTTTAATCACTATTTTGGTGTTTTTAGACACACCAATATATTCGACATCCATCTCAATGCTATACAACCTCCTTGCGCAAAAAATACTCGACATACAAACTCCTTGTGCAAATAACTCCTGTTCTGACCATCGACAGGAAATAAATATCGCTTCACAAGTTGACCATCTTTATTAAGAACATTACTCTAAATTTTGGTCCTGGAATAACACGTATGAGCGGTATAGGCTACTTTTAAATGAAATGACCACGCGGGCAAAGCTGAGCGCACAGCTAGTACAATATGCCACAGTTCACAAATTATGAACATCACTTCCAACTCGACTCATATCTCGATAAACGAAATTCAACATCTGCATGCACGTTCTTCTCTGTGCTTCCTTAGTTTTTATCCCTCCGTCCACTTAGATCCACAGCTCGGCTCCACACGTGGATCCGTGTACACCTTTATCTCCTCTTCAATCTACCATTGAGTGGATTTAATTCTAAACATTATTTTATATGCCATTTCGATCCACAAACGAGGGGATCCAAAAATAATAATATTTTTCTATGCCACTTGAATCCACAATCCGATAACTATCATAGCCATTTCAGGGGATTATTCCTGAAATCCACACCAGACCGTACCCACCAGTGGGGATTTCGGGAAAAAGCTAAAATAGTTTTCCCAAAATCCCCACTAACTATAAGCAATGGGCTATAAGTTCCTTAAAAAAAAAAAAAAAAATTTGCCCACCACGGCTACTATAGAACTGTAACTACGAGTACCTTTGGGGGCTCTATGGGAAAAAGTTTTTTTTTAACGAAAAATTGTTTCTTTTCTGAAGTGATAGATCTCATCCATATCTTCGTTTTGGATGACAGTTGTCAAACTTAAAAGGGCTCTAACTCTGAAACTATTGATCCTAGATTAGTAGTTTCTTTACAGAAGTGATAGATCTCATTGATATCTTCTTTTGCATGCCAGATGTCAAAATTAAAAGGGCTATAACTCTGAAACTATTCGTCCTAGTCTAGTAGTTTCTTTACAGAAGTGATAGATCTCACCTATATCTTCTTTTTGGACAACAGATGTCAAACTTATAAGGCCAAAACTCTGAAACTATTGATCGTAGACTAGTAGTTTCTTTTCAGAAGTGATAGATCTAATCGATATCTTCTTTTTGGATGACAGATGTCAAACTTAAAAGGGCTACTCTGAAACTATTGATCGTAGACTAGTAGTTTTTTTACAGAAGTGATAGATCTCATCGATATCTTCGTTTTGGATGACAGCTGTCAAACTTAAAATGGCTATAACTTTGAAACTAACGATCCTGGACTAGTAGTTTCTTTACAAAAGTGATAGATCTCATTGAAATCTTCATTTTGGATGACAGCTGTCAAACTTAAAAGGGCTATAACTTTGAAACTAACGATCCTAAACTAGTAGTTTCTCAACATAAGTGATAGATCTCATCGATATCTTCGCTTTGGATGACAGCTGTCAAACATAAAATGTATATAACATTGAAACTAACGATCTTGGAATAGTAGTTTCTTAACAAAAGTGATAGATCTCATTGATATCTTCATTTTTGATGACAGCTGTCAAACTTGAAATGGCTATAACTTTGAAACTAACGATCCGGGACTAGTAGTTTCTTTACAGAAAGGATAGATCTCATCGATATCTTCGTTTTGGATGACAGCTGTCAAACTTAAAATGGCTATAACTTTGAAACTAACGATCCTGGACTAGTAGTTTCTTTACAAAAGTGATAGATCTCATTGAAATCTTTATTTTGAATGACAGCTGTCAAACTTGAAATGGCTATAACTTTGAAAAACTAACTTTCCTGGACTAGTAGTTTCTGTACAGAAGGGATAGATCTCATCGATATCTTTGTTTTGGTTGACAGCTGTCAAACTTAGAAGGGCTATAACTTTGAAACTAACGATCCTAAACTAGTAGTTTCTTAACATAAGTGATAGATCTCATCGATATCTTCGTTTTGGATGACAGCTGTCAAATTGACAGGTGAAAGCTATCAAAACTCAAAACATCTAGTATTTACAGCTGTCAGAAATGACAAGCAATGACAAAATTCATGAAATGAAGATCTCGATGTGATCTAACCTTTATGTAATGAAACTACTAGTCTAGGATCGTTAGTTTCAGGGGTATAGCCCTTTTAAGTTTGGCAGCTGTCATCCAAAACGAAGATGTCAATGAGATCTATCACTTATGTAAAAAACTACTAGTCTAGGATCGTTGGTTTCTAAGTTATAGCTATTTTAAGTTTGACAGCTGTCATCAAAAATGAAGATTTCAATGAGATCTATCACTTTTATAAAGAAACTATTAGTCAAGGATCAACAGTTTCAGAGTTATAGCCGTTTTAAATTTGACAGCTGTCATCCAAAACGAAGATATCAATGATATCTTTCACTTCTGTAAAGAAACTACTAGTCCAGGATCGTTAGTTTCAAAGTTATAGCCATTTAAAGTATGACAGCTGTCATACAAAACGAAGATATCGATTAAATATTGTCAGGTGTTGACGTATGACTTTGAAGTTTGACATGTCACTTTGATATCTGTCACTTTAAAATGTCTTACAACTTAATTATAATACATGTTGTTTTTTTTCTTCATAAATATCGATTATTTTGACATCTGTCACTTTGACATCTTTCACCTTAAAATGCCTTACTACCTAATTATAATACAAGTTTTTTTTTCTTCATATATGTCGATTATTTCTACATTAGTTTCAACTCTAGTGCAGTGGGTGGAGGGATAAATGCGAATTACCCGTGCACCCACCAGTGGGTGAAGCCAGTGGGTGCACGGGGCATGCCCCAACCGGTTCATCCAAAAAGGAGTTACATCAATTTTTATATGAAATATCCTCGAAATAAGACGCGGCAAAATATCTTGATTTCTTCTTTTTTTTCAGTGTATTTTTACCTAAACTTGTACTATTATTTGTTCTGTGCCCAAACTCGATAGCGTTCATCATCGTTGTAACCCATAAGCATAGCTATTTTGGCTTTCTTGTCCAATTTCATGCATGACGGCCGCCAAAAAATACTAGTGGCTATGCGAGCTGTAGACCTCACGAGCACAAACTTTTTTGCAAAGAATCTAGCAGTGCACAGTAGCGCCATCTAGTTACCTTATTGTATAACTCACATTAATAACCATGGTGCTCCATCAATCTCTACCCAGTAGGTAAAGGGCTGATACCACTGGTAGAAACCTAAAAGTGAGCAATACTGCATTTTGAGGAGCTATTCTGATCATCACGCCGAAGATCCTCATCAGATCTTCATCAATTTTTTATGAGACCAACTTAAAGTTACCTTTCAAATAAAAAAAAAATATCGAAATTGGATATAATAAGGCTATTCATTTCTAGCTTTCTTGCTTTCTTGCTTTTTTGCTTTTTTGCTTTTTTGCCTTTTTCCCCTTTTTCCCACCCCCATAATCAAACATCCCCGACGAATAAAAATTTGTTTAAGCTGGATACCAAGTTTCGTCTAGATCAGTTGAGAAATGCGACCTGTAGAGGAGAACAGCCGGACAGACATCCGCACATACGTTTTTTTTTACCTAAGCTGTAACGGAGATGCTTGAAAGAAATAGTTGTTTTACTTTAATTTAGTTAGAAAGATTCACACCAATTAATATATATAAGTGAAACGTACAATTGTCAATCATCCATTTTGAAAGTTTGTATACTTTTTGTAATGCAATGGATCGATGAACATCATAATATATTAGGTATTCATAAACGATGGTAGGTAAGTATGTATTATCTTTACTTTGATGTGGTGAGACATCATCTATAATCCACACCATCAAAATCATTAGCCCGTATTCATCCACTGCTGGACGTAGGCCTCTCCTTGTCAAGGCCACTGAGCCCGATCTTCAACTCCTCTCGCCATTCGCAACTCGTCACTCCACCTGGCCAACGGTCTCACTACGTTTGCCTAAACGTGGTCTCCACAATAAAACTCGCTTACCCCAACTGTTGTCGGTTCTTCGAGCAATTATTTTTATTCGAGTTAAGTCACGGGCGAAAGCTAGTAGGTACTTGATAAAAAAATACCTTCGGATGGTATTTAGTTTTAATTGTGAGCATATAGAATAAAAATCATTTAGACTATATATAACGTGACATTTTATTAGATTAGAGCGGAATAGATTCAAATTAGCTTGTGGAAACTTTTTTTATGAACAAATAAAGTTATTTTGATTTTCATAATCGATTATTATTGTTTTATAGTCTGTGATTAAGATGTCGCAATGAAAATGGAACATCCCTTTCCGTCACACCAATAAAGTACGTCATTGTTTTGGGTACTTTTTGACTTTAAGAAATATGAAACTTCATGCGCGTGGTCTCGATGGCAGCTGTCATTGCGATCAAGATATAAAAATCAAAATACAGATGATAATTGCAAGTAGTTTTGATTTCGATAGAATCGTAAAACATTACGCAATAAAATAAAAAATAATAATTCATTGCTACACCAATAGTTTTTTGTTTGAATGCTTACTTTTGGGATCATTACAACAAAAAATAAATAAAAAAATAAGTCAATACTTAAAGAATAGAGATAAAACTGACCATGTTAAAAACATGTCATCTGACATGTTGTTGTCTTAGCATTATCACGTAAAAACATTGCAATGCGATTTTCACAGTAGCCTAGGATCCTCGCTACGAAAACTTAAGTTTATGCGGGTTCAACACGCATTTGTCCGGTTAAGTATACTTACTTCCTTTCAGTTCGCTCGGAGATGTTTTGTATATAGCTTTGTAAAGATTCCAAATAAAAACCCCAGGGTCCTCAAGCGAGCCATGCATGGTTTGCATTAAAGTTTCTTTTGGAATTTTCAGTGTTACTCCGAGGTCGGCGAGCGCGCGTCGCACGCGGTTCGGTAAATCTTCCAGTAAATCTTGGTGAATAACCGCCTTCAGATTAGAGAGAACTTCACGTTGTTTCAGTGACAGCTCGTAGTACCACGGCGGTCCAACTGCTTTACGAAGCTGTTTCTCCTGTTTTTTAGCTAAGGAAATTCTCAAATTAAATAAGTAGTAATTGGAAGGTAGGTAGATAGTAGTTATTCTGTGATATAGGCTATAAGAACAGGAATAACAGGAGGTATAGGTCGTATGATGCGAATGTTTTATTACACACTAGCTGTACCCGCGGCTTCGCACGCGTGGTCATTTCTCTAGGTTAAAAGTACTCTATGTACTATTCCAAGGCCTAAAATACCAATATACTAACATTTGATCAAAATTTCCTCAGCCGCCATAAAGTTTTTATCGATTGCTCTGCTTCTCTTCATCGGTTTGAGATTTTAAGTTTAACAACAGTTTTTAAGTCAAACCCCAAGCTATCGATTTATCTATGCCAACAGTGAAAGCCGCATTGCAAATGGACCAGTAGTTTTTACGTGATGCGCGAACAAACATACAGATAAACAGACAGACACAAATTTTAAAAATGTTATATTCTTGTACAGTAGCATAGATAAAGTACCCTAGACCTTTTTTTTTATTATCTTTTTTGTACAGTTTTTTTCGTTCTTATTGCTTTATTAGAAGTACGAGTACAGATATCTATGTTCAGCAGTGAATATCTTAGGGCTGATTTTGAATATGATGATAGGATAGGCAAGTAGAATGTCAATCAAATGACAAGGGAAGGAACTAAGGGACTATTTTCTAGGTACATACTAGTGATGTAAAGCATATTCGCGAATTCGCATTCGTAAAAAAAAGTGCGAATGCATTGCGAATATTTTTAGAAAAAATCTCAACAGTTTTATTGATTAGGTACTTTACTAATATAATCAATATAATGACAATTCCTGTCTATCCAAAGATTGCCTTTAAGAAATTGTTGAGAGCGATAAGGCCGCTTATTGTACGACATTGTATTTTATATATAGTAAGTACCTACTATTATTTTGTTTTCTATATTGTGATGTGTTCAATAAAGATTTATTTTATTGTATATTAACTTCATGATCAGACAGGTGGGTAATTTATTCTAGTTGAATTTTAAAATCAATCTATACTTATAATAAAGCAATAAATACGAAAAAGTCGATACAAAGCAGTTATTTAAAAACATAATGGTACTTAAAATAAGCCACTGACACGATTGCGATGCGGTATTCACTGTTGGATAGCTTAGGGTTTGACTTTAAAACTGGTGTAATAGCAATCGATAAAAATCTTTTTGACGGTTGAAGAAATGTTGATCAAAATGTTGGTATATTGGTATTTTAGGTCGTGGAGTAGTACTTTTAACCTAGAGGAATGACCACGCGCGTTAAGCCTCGGGTAATAATGATATAAATCCTTTAGAAAGTATTATTATAAATCTTTAATCAACTCAGTCTCAATATTGTATACATTAGGTAATTAGGAACTCAACAAACAAAACTAAAATTTTTGCTAACAACGTACTTACCTTAATAAAACTATACATTATTTTATTATGTAGGTACCTAGTAGCGACGCCCTCCGGGCGGGCGGGGCGCGGCGTTCGCGCGGTTATCTACGGATTTCTCTGAGTATTTCTATGAAATACTTAGAGAAATCTAACTACTATCTATCTAACTAATCGTTGTTGTTACATTGTTCTCTATTTAAGTTAAATGTATATTCTTGTGTATGATTTATTTGGTGTGCAATAAAGCGTTTATGTTTTTTTTATCTATCTATGTTTTTTTAACGAAGCAAGGCAAACGTAATGAGTATAACAGTCTATGTATGTATGTATGTACGTATATATGTATTTGGGTATGTGGATGTTCCACCATAGCGTCACCCCTTTTGATCCGATTTTGACAAGCGAGGTTTCAATCGATTCGACTTCAGGTGTAGAGTGTATATTATGTGTTCAAAGTAACAACTTGATCCGATTTTGACAAGTGAATTATCAATCGATTCGTCTTTATAGCAAGTTGGTGCCACAGAGAATACAATACGTTGGTGCTTTACTTTTGCATTGGTTTTTAATATTCTAGAAGAACATTTTTCGCGATAAACTGTAGGTAGTCCGCGCGGACAAAGTCGCGGGCGAAAGATAGTTTCATTATAAACTTAACTTATCACAATTTTCAGAAAACATTCAAACTGGCATAATAAAAACCAAAAAATAATAACATTTTTATTTCACACAAAAACCGGTAATTCGAAGATTGCCAATACCTGGTGTTACGCGTATAGTTGCCTAACATGGATGCAGAAAAATGACGGCAAGATTGAAAAGTGAACAACACTCGCGAATGTGAGTGACAAGTATTCGCAATCGCAAATGTGTGAAACTCGACTTTCGTTACAACACTAGCGGCACGTAAGTCTAGCGGTGAACGAAACGTGGCGGGGATCTTGGCACAGTCAGTTTTCGGGATAAAAAGTAATCAACATTTTAACACATTATATAAACTTTGACTGTGCCAAGATCCCCGCCACGTTTCGTTCACCGCTAGACTTACGTGCCGCAAGGTATGACTACTAGTATAAGATGAAGAATAAATACTGTTACTGGTAGTATTTTTTAATAAGAAAATGTCTAACCTTGACAGTGATACTTAAATTTTAAATCTCTTAGGAAATGTGCCCAATGGCCTACTTTTTCATTGTAAGGCTTGATTCCTTTTTCTTCCTTTTCTCTCATGTCTTTTTCCAAAAAAACCCATACTGGATCTTGTTTTTTATCATAGATAATCTGCAATTACAAAAGTGAACGAATTCGCATTGAAAGTTATAATTATATCTATAATAAAGAAGTAAGTAACAAAACGTCTGTACATTGAAGTTAATTTAATAAGTGGTCGGGACTTGAAGTAAGCTACAACAAAAAAGTATACATGGATTTAAATTTAAGCTAAAAAGATTTATATACGCGCATCAAAAAAGCGAAGAACCTCTAAAATACGATACCAGTGCTTTTTAAACTCCTTATACTTGTATTTTCCGTGCAAGCATTTTTTATATACATAAGTTTTGTTCTGTAAACCATCAGTTTTTGTCTACCAACTTAAGATATATGGAATATGCCTCACTTCCACAGAGTATATAGGAGACACTCAATTCATATTTTAGTTTTTGTGTGGAATAGTGTTGCCAATTTATATATTAATTCGTTTGTTCTAATTCCTATTTACTTTATATTGTATTTTTGTACCTAATGTGTAATTTTTATTATAGTTAATTTTTTATTTTATGTGACATTTCCGTGCGTGACGTCACCTGCCGTTCCCAACGGAAGACCAGCGCTGGTTGTTATTAAACAGCATTATGCTGAGTTGGGGCCGGCTTATGGCAAAAAACTTAACTAACTACTTAGGTACTAACTTATTTCTTCAATGTTTGTATTTTGTGTACTTGTTTTTTGCCATAAATAAAGCTAAGTATATGTCTATGTCTATGTCTATGTCTAAAATATAACGTCTACTTATCTATACTTACTATAAGTAAGTATAGATAAGTATGAAAAAGTCTGTACAACGATAAATAAAAAAATATGATCTAGGTTACTTAAAATAAGCTACTGAAAAGAATAAAAAAATTGTAAAAAATCGTGTCTTGCTGTTTGTTTGTTCGCGCATCACGTAAAAACTACTGGACTGATTGCGATGTGGTTTGATGGATAGCTTAGGGTTTGACTTAAAAACTAGTGTATTTGGTATCTAAATCCGATGAGTGGAGGCCGTGCAATCGATAAAAATCTTATTGACAGCTGAAGGAATGTTGATCAAATGTTGGTATAGTGGTACTCGTATCTTATGTCTTGGAGTAGTAAACAGTTTCAAATTCTCCCATTACCTTGTATGTATATTAGGGAAGTCTGCGTGTTTGTAAAAGAACACCCCAACATGTTCGACGAACACTCAAAAATGGTACAAAGAAGCACTAGAAATTGTAATAGACTTTATTTTTCAAATTGTCGATTAGACATATTTAAGAAAAACGCTTTTTTGATGGCTATCAAAATTTATAATAAATTGCCAAAAGATTTAAAATCCATGTGCATACATAAATTCAAACAAAAACTAAAAGTCTGGTTATTGGACAAATGTTTCTATAGTGTAAAGGATTATTTACATACTAAATTATGATTAATAATGAAAAATCCCTATGTATTTAAAATTGACATATTATTAAAGTTTATAATTTTTTTTTGTTCATTAAATCTTTGACATATTTTACGATTACTATTATGATGACTTAACTTCCTTTATTATTGCAACTATTTGACATTGTGATGAGAATAATTGATTGAGATATAACTTTTATTTGTGTAAATTGTGTAACTAACATAAATGTAAGAATTACAATAACTTATATTATATTATAACATGCATGCTAGACATGTAATTATTGCACACCTCTGTTGAGGTAGATTGTACGGGACTCATAGTACTGTAACAACTATCAACCTACATCTATGGCAATAAATGAATTTGAATTTGAGTACATAGAGTACTTTTAACCTAGAGAAATGACAAACCGTGCGAGGCCGTGGGTACAGCTGGTTAAAAATTGTGTTTGTCTGTTTGTTTGTTCGCGCATCACGTAATAAGACTACTGGACCGATTGTGATGCGGTTTTTACTGTTGGATAGCTTATGGTTTGACTTAAAAACTCGGATACTTGGTATCTTAATCCGATGATAAGATGCCGAGCAATCGATAAAAAACTATTTAACAGCAGAACGAATTTTGAAGAAATGTTGTATATCCACACCCTTATATTAAAGTGAAACGTCTGTTTGTTTGTTTGGGGAGCTTTAATGAATAACGGCTGGACGGATTTTGATGAAATTTGGAATGGAGATAGCTTATACCCTGGAATAAAATATAGGAAGCTTTTCATCCCAGAAAATGGTAAGTTTCCACGGGAAAATTAGAAAATGTTAACTACTCGCTGTAAGGAACGGTTGCCATGGAAACGAAATAATCAACAAGTCAACAAGTCTGTCAAAAAACATCAAAAGCGTTGGTGCTATACCTTTTTTGCATTGGTTTTTAATATCCTAGAAGAACATAGGATGCTTTCTCGCGATAAACAGTAGTCCGCACTGAAGCTAGTTGTACTAAAAAGGTAGGTACTTTTGGTCCTGGAATAACACGTATGGGCTAATTTTAAATGAAATGACCATGCGGGCAAAGCCGCGGGCACAGGTTGTTACTAACATGGTTTCTATGATTTTCCCACAAAGTGCCAGGTGGGTGCCGGTTTGTAATGTACATGGTGTAAGTTAGACCACAGGTACAGAACATATTCCATCATCATGGGTGTGGTGGTAATTTGAAATCCTTGTAATTATGTGATAGAACTCGAGTCGAGTGGTTTCACACAGAAATTATAATTAAACCACTTAGTGTACCTACTAGTTATTTTTGGACTGACTTTTACTGCTATGGTCATAACGGAATTCGACGTAATACATAAGTGGTAATGCGGTTACGATGACCATTCGTCACATTAGCTATTTCGTCGCTATCTCTGATAGGTCACATTCATAATACGTCACTTTGTGCATCTAGTTAGTTTCCTTTACTCGTTTCATGCTGTATTTCGACTCTTTCCCAATTCGTCCGACCCATGTGTACAATTAATAACAATATAAAAATTTCAGTACAGCAACATATTATTATTTAATAAATCATTAGTAAAAACTTGTTATTACTAGAAAATGATCTGATGACCGTTTGTCACACTAAGATGGAGACAAAAAAAAACAAAATAATATAAATTGAACTTTAAAAAAATGGAATCTCTCTTAGCATAAAAGCTGTTATCATTACAAATACGCTGGTCATATGGCTATAAAAACCTTTTTTTTTAGATCTATTTTAGTATGAACTTCTTTTAAGCATCGAAATGAGTTTTACGTTTTCTTGCCTTACTGTACATTGAAAAAATGCGTCGGACGAGTTCGGAAAGAGTCGAAATACAGCATGAAACGAGTAAAGGAAACTGACTAGATGCACAAAGTGACTTATTATGAATGTGACCTATCAGGGATAGCGACGAAATAACTAATGTGACGAAAGGTCATTGTAACCGGTAATGCGAACAGTATTTGTGTTTTGTGACGTCACTGAGGTGCAGTTGACGACACTGTGCCCAGTAGATGACACCGTGGCATAGTTGGTAGTGCCTCTGCCTGCTGAGCTTATTGTTCCAGGTTCGAATCGTGGCCGGGGCAAATATTAATTTGTGATAATCGTATATGGTTGCCCTCGCGTCTCGGACGTTTGTGGTGTGATGATGTGTCCACGCCACCCGCTCAAAATAATCCTAGTGCGGTCGTTTGAGTATGTAATCACTAAGAGCAGAGTAGTAACTAAAAGATACTCGTAATAAGATGAGCACGGAATTACTTTTGTATGAAAAGGTGATTTTTCATATTCTTTTACAACTTACGACTTTTAGAAGACCTTGAAACGTATTCTTGTAAATAAGTATTACAGTTGATTAGTCATAATTGCTTACCTTTTTATCAAGAAAATGTTGCAATGTTGGCATTTTGTACTTGTCCATTTTGAGATAATGAATTAGTACCTAGTTTCTACTTAAAATTTATTACAAATCAAAAACGGTATAACCTATTTTACAAAAAATTTGCACAACAGAAACTAGTAATTTTCGTGCTTCGAAAATTGATTGACTTTATAATTTTCTAGACATGACAGTTTTAAATTCAGCCTGACACTTCACATTTACTGAAAAGAGGTTTTGTTCTGAGAGAAAATCTTCGAGCAAACATCCAACTCCGTTTGCTTTCTCGAAAGAGAAAATCTTCAAGCATATCAAAGATATCCTAAGATATATCCTAAGATATCCTAAGATATCCTATTCTGCTTGTATACACAAGCAGAATAGAAGTATATCAAAGAGTAAATAACCAGCTGCGGCTGCTTGCTCGAAGGAGAAAATAGCGTAGTAGTTATCAAGAATATTATATAGGTACTTACTACACAGGATATTTCCACTACAAGAAATAATTGAAGCAGAGTTTATTCACCTTACGTATGTTTACCACCTCACTCAAACGGCAATGGCATCCAAAATGGCTATACTTACTGTCAAATTAGTTTCTTCCACTTCGAGTGTTTGTCAGACAATTTCTGAGGATATACGAGATATTTAACGATGGTTGATAATGTATTGTGTAGTTAAAGATTGTGGAAGTATTTAGGACCAAACATCAAATGTTATTTACAATAAGTAAGTACACAAATGCCATATTTTAAATTACGCATTTTCTGTACTTATTTTTACGCAATCTTTATAGATCTGCTTATATTTTGATATAAAACAGTGTGAAAACGTTTCTCTCATTGTGAAATGTCACCGTTTAATTATTTTATGTACTTAAATCTCATATAAATAGAGAAACAGTCTTAAATTTGTTTGGGTCCCAAGAAATAAACAAAGAAGAGTATAAAGACCAGTGGTGTAGGTAGAGATTTAAATAACTTAATTTTTCATTACCTCTATTAATTTGCCTAGATAATGCTAGGTAAAAATCATGCAGTTTTTTTGTAAATATTTTTTCCTTAATTATATCATATCTACTTGAAAGTGATTTAGCATACGCAAACTTTGTTTTTATTTGTATAATAAAGAAAATTTGATTGTTTTCGTTGGTTATTATGTTATCACATTTTATACAAGTAACAAAACAGACAAAATTATCTTGATTTTAATATCCTTTTATTTATTATTGCTTAATAAATATATATTGAGATGCTACTATCTGGTAAAAAAAATACTTGCATACAAATTATGCAGTCAATGATATTCTATATATTAGTAAAATCTCATTGATTCCAGTCACAGATTAAGTATCAGAATGGATGGATTAAATAATATAGTTTAATCCATACCAATATATAAAAGTGAAACGTTGTCTGTTTGTTTGTTTGGGGAGCTTTCACGCGGTATTGGCTTGACGGATTTTGATGAAGTTTAGAATGGAGATAGCTTATACACTGGAATAAAACATAGGATACTTTTTATTTCGGAAAGTTGTAAATTTCAACGGGAAAACTGGAAAATGTTGATTACTCATTGTAAGGAACGGTTGCCACGAATGGTCTGTGGTTGCCATGGAAACAAAATAACAAGTCTGTCAAAAAACATCAATAGCATTGGTGCAATACCTAATTTTGCATTGGTTTTTAATATCCTAGAAGAAAATAGAATGCTTTTTTTCGCGATAAAAAGTAGTCCGCGCGTACGAAGTCGCGGGCGGGTAAACTAGTTACGAAATAAATTTAATAAATACTTATCATACTGACACTCGACAGGAGCACGCTATAATATCTACAATAAGTTACACTTGACTTTTGCTTGGCAAACCACATGGAATACTTACAATAATACGTAAGAGTAACAACTCTAAAGAGACTTGCACGATTTCCGCAGACGACACTAAAAAAGAGGCTAACAGCATATCGGTTGTTATCGTATCGGTAGAGATCCCTATTGTGGGGTTCGTGGCGACATACATATTATGATAGATGACCACCGATGACGCATTCCGTTAATTTGGATGTCGCAATTAAAGTGACAGACAATATTATTATTATTATTATTATTATGATTCACTTTATTTATCTTTTTATCTTAAATTTAAATTTTTTACAATATTTCTTTAAATAAAAGCAGATAAAAATATTATAAAAAACTTATTATTATTATTATTATTACTATCTATGTCTAATGTTGACTCTGTATTTGCATGCTAACTACGAGTATGATATCATATACCTAAGCTATAATATAAGATTAATCGAGTGGCTAGTAATATTTTAATTTCAAATCGTAATATTTTACTAAATGTTTCGAAGTAAAGTGGCAAAGTATCAGTCATATTGCATACACAGTGGTATATAACAATTTCTTAGGTACTTCAACCAACACTTGAAAAATAAATCCCTCTTTATTGCACCCCTCCACCTTCTATTTGACACCTGGCACTTTGAGGGACCACTGTACTTGCTTGGCCCATGATTTAAGGAGGGAGCGGGGAAAAGGGAGCGTGAAGAACGCCCCTGAGAGTAGGAGGCTAGACCTTCCCACCCTCTGAGATATGTTTTTTTTGCTTGCTTCGCTTCGCTCCCTTCTTCGCCTTCTCACCTAAAAAACAGCACTTAACAGAAGCGTAGAAGTAGGGGGCTAGATCTTCCCACCCTCTGAGATATTTTTTTTTTGCTTGGTTCGCTTCGCTCCCTCCTTCAACATCTAACCTAAAAAAACAGCACTTAAAAGAAGCGTAAAACATCAAAAAAAAATAGCAAAATATATATATACAAAAAACATATCTCAGAGAGGAGAGAGATCCTACTCTCTTCCACCTACCGGTTGCCACCACCCGCTGTCCTAAAATCGTGGGCCAAGCTTGTACAGTTGTGCACAATATACCCCAGTCAACATCCTTCCTTACAAAATATCATCCAAATCCATTCAGCGAAAGAAGAATAAACGGTCAATGTTTCACTTAATAATATTGATTAAGCAAGCATAATATGGATTAGCAAACATCGACAAAGTCGTATTAGCGCTGTAGGTACATCACTAGTCTTTAATTAACTTATATTAAAGCATTAAATGCGTAGTTAATCATCACTACGAGGTAATTATATGATGTTAATTTTGTGTATCCTTAATGTGAAATACATTTTTGCTTTGAAACTTCGATAATTAAGATAATAGGTAATAGACAGTAAAGACATACCTGTGAAATGATAATTCCGGATCTTTTACTCCTCTTTTTGTTGTTCTTGATGCACAAACACAGCAAAACACGACGTTTTATTATTTATCTAGAATGTCTAGTCTTAGCAAAGATATTTCACTAGAATTACACACTTTATATGCACACAGGTTGCAATGTTATGGCCTCCTAGGCGGTCAACAATTGGCACGAGGCACACGGACAGTGCGAGGTTGCCAATCTTACAATAGCTTTCTCATTCACTCAAGGGGGCGATCCGTGTAAAAGACAAAGATACAAGACAACGAATGGGCGGGCGGAGCCGCAACGTTTTATAGCTCTATCATTCTGATACTAAATCTGTGATCCCAGTAGTATCCTAAGCACAGAATAAATAATAGTTCAAGTACAGAAGGATAACTGCAGCCCGATTCCATAACTTGGCTTCAATCGAATTCTCAGTATCGCAACCACTAATGCCTTGCGATAGAGTCGAATTTGCTATGAAAAAAGTGATAATCCGATTGTAGCCAAGTTATGGAATTGGGCCACTGAGTAAAGTCATTTAGATACATTGCAACTCTCGCTACAACGCAATAAAGTTCAATGTAACTCACACAGCGCTGCGATCTTTCAATTATATTTACCTAGAAGGCGCTCACACATCGCGTGCAGGCTAGAATGTACCGTATCACAACGCGCGAGAGCTTCCATTGCTCTAACCGTTTCAGTATCGCTCTGTCACTTTTCCGCTTCGGCAGGGTTGTATCAAGATATAACCAGGTACTTGCACTAGTAATTATTCTGTGATATGATGTGACTTAGATATTGTAACAGAATAAACAATTATGTAATAATGTATTATTTTTTTAACTTATTAGCGATGGTGGCCTGACGGTTCTATAGTGCAATTTAGAATCCAACGATACCGGGTTCAAAACCTAGGCTCCACACCAATGACTTTTCTGAGTTATGTGCGGTTTTCCATCGCTCCGTGCTTCGGAGGGCACGTTAAGCTGTCGGTCCCGGCTGTTATTGATTAATAGCAGTCGTTAAGTCATGTCAGAGGCCCTCGGGCGGCTTGATAAACTCTGACACCAGAGGCCAGCACTACCTCATACGACAAACTACATATAATGACATTCTTATCAGAATAGACCTAATACCTCATTATTTGATTATAACTTAATAGGTATTGCACTTTGATGAATAAAAGTGCGTGTCTTAATTCCATGCTTAGTAATGCATGAAAAATAAATGGCTACCTACGTAATAAAATGTCAGTAGGTAGGTATTTTACGAGACTTGTCAGACCGAATACTATGCAGTACATTCTAGGTTTCTTCTTGGTACTCATAATTAAGAAAATAATAAAACTTTACAACAACTTTACGTAAGTAGGTACTTCATCGTAAGTACACGGCGCGCGACTCATCGAGCGCACGCTTGACACTCTACTGAATGAACCGTAATATTGCGGCCGCAAAGTGTAGGTATAATATTTGTACTTGTTGCGGAGTGCGACTGCCCTGTCCTAAGTAAGAATAAAATCATTGTCACCCTGATGAAAGAGATGCAAGACGTTTAGTAGCCGCAGCAGAAGTATGTGTCTCGGAAGTTGTCTGCTAGTCGCTGCGCAAACTGCTATTTTTCAGGCGCAATCCCAATGTTGAAGGTTAAGACAGCATTGTATAACTGCGTCGCTCACTCTCTTACGTTATTCGCATAATCTATCTCACTCTTACTTTATGCTGTTTTATCCCCACAACACTATCTGCGCAATCGTTCACAGAGTCAAACTTCACAAACATATATATTGGCTGACTACTGTACGTGATTTATGTCAAGGTCATTTTTTTGTTCTTCACTTAGTTCTTTTAGTGGCAAAATCCAGTGGTATAATACAATATTCTTGGTAGTTATTCGAGAAATGCTGTTAAACCATAAAGTTTAGTCTATATAACGAATGATTATGGATGGAAAGGTTAAACAGTCTGGCGAAGGTCACCTTGAAACTAAAATTCTACACAGGAGATCAAAAATATTTTTTCTTTGTAATTTGACGTTTGACTGCGCTAAGCAAAGAGTATACATATATTATTATGTACTACCTAAGGAAGTTATATGTACTTACGTACAACTGGAACGATATCTCTCATAGAAAAAGTGGTCTCACCGAAAACGTAATTTAAAAAGAAAATGCGAGAGACGGAAGTATACGGAGGATCGGAAGTCTCTTTTTCTCTCGTACAAAGTTTCAGAGTTTTCGCACAGACTAAAATAATCATCAGAAAGATAACTGTACTAAAGAGGTCACCTATTTAATACATTTACATAGTAGGCCTCTTTGGTATCTGATGAGATTTTAAATACTATTCTGGAAATTAAAGAAGTTCTTGTCCTGTTTGTTTTTCGAAGTATTTGCTGTCATCTGAGATTGGCACTATAAATAAGAAAGAGACAACAAGGGCTTCCGCTCAAGCCCATGACTTTTTTTTTTAAATCGTTTTCAAGGTCAAATAATCGATACCCCGCTTTTTTTAAGCTATCGTTCCAGTTGTACGTAAGTACATATAACTTCTTTGGTACTACGTAAGCATTGATGGCCGAAATTATCTGTGGAAAGTACTGTAGGACCAAGGAAGTAATATGTACTTACTAACTTCGTTGTGTAGTACATACTGTAGTACATACGGTGCTACGATTCAAAAATTACATTTTGGGTTCAGAAGTAATAATATTATTTATTAAATTGCAAAAAAGGAAATAGGTTCATACATTTAAGCAAAAAAATTCAAGGATGATGATATTTAGGTATTATCCTAATTTGTACACCTAACATAATATTATAATGTTTTAGAAAACATGTGAAATGTGGGGTATCAGATTCGGCTGAAAAAATAACCAAAACCGTATATTTATAGTGGGTGACTACAGGATTAATAAAAAACATAAAAAACAGAGATAGACTACACAAAAAATTAAAAAGAGATCCTTAGTTAGAAAAAGATTATTAGTCGAATCGGCAACAGTCTACGCAAATTAATGAACATATTAGTAAGGAAGTAAGTGTAAAATATGGCGTGCCACAAGGTAGCATTCTCGGTCCAACTCTTTTCCTTATTTATATCAATGACATGTGTAACCTTAACCATGAAAATGACAGTGTTGTGACCTTTGCAGATGATACTACTCTATTCTTCTCAGGTGACTCATGGATTAGTGCAAACCAAAACGAAGAGGTCGGATTAAGAATTCTGACTCGATTGCTAGAAAACTTGCTAACTTTAACGTACTAAAAACGAAATATGTTACTTTTAGCATAAGAAACTCTAATCAACCTGCTCCCTCAACTATTAATATAAAGGCACATTACTGTGAAGATAATAGTACTCTCTGCTCTTTTTCTGAGTTGGTGGCTACTAATTAAATTAGATACTTGGGTGTTCTTCTTGACAACAAATTAAATTGGAAGGCTCATGTTAAAGCTTTATTTAACAGGATGTGTTAGAAAACTTATGTAGGTATGTATTTAAAACTCTCCGATATTTTTGTGACAAAACTCAATTAATTGCAGCTTTGTGCCAATCTATCGTCACATATTGCATTACGTCGAGGGGAGGTTGCCCAAAATCAACTCTCATATCAACGGAAAGAGCTCAACGAGCTTTGTTGAAAATGATGTCTTTCAAATCGTTTCGATATCCTACCAGTGAGCTAAACAAAGATATGTCTGTTCTTACAATCAGGCAATGTTGCGTAAAAAATATAATACTAGATCAGTACAGTGAACCTGCAAGTGACAAAAAAAGCTTAAGAAAAAAAGATCTAGTCTACAAAATGCCAAGTTGTAGAACCAAATTTGCCCATTGCTTTTTGAAATTCGTAGGTCCGTAATCTGTATGTATATAATAAAATTAGTAAAGTTACAGAAATAAAAAACCTAAATAGCTTCACTCGCTCTTAATAAGACATTAAAACAATATTTTAAATCATTAACTTACGAGAAAACTGAAGCATTAATAAGAACTAAAGAGTATTTTTTATAAACATGCGCAACATGAAACTGCATGAATAAATAATAATTATATTCCCAAATTAACCAAGGAACGTCAATAATCTTTTATATAATAAAACAGTAAATATACCATAAATACAAGTATATCCCTATTATTTCTGGAATTTTAATTGATATTTAACAACATATATTATGAATTGTTGAAATACTAGGCACCTAATTAGTATATTACTCTAACAAACTTATATATTATCTTATCCTATAATAACATATTATGTGTAAATATCAATATAAACATAGATAATATATTTATTAGATTCCTACTCAGTTATGTAACAAAATTAAATTATTAATATATATTTTTACAAAAATATATTTATATAACCAATTCGTTTAGTTCATTTTTGTTAGTTAATTTTAATTAGTATTGTTATTTAAAATATATAATACTTTTTGAGAATTTGTATATAAATATATCTTATAAATAACAAGAAAATATTTGCGGCGACAATTTGATCTTGAAATGTTGCCTATACTAAGATTTTAGACGAGTGTTGGCAATTGCATCCATCTCTGTCTAATTATAATAAGAACCTGTCTCGACTCTGGAAAAATAATAAATTAAAAATAAAAATTAAACCGGTATTGATCTCATTAAAAAAGGGTAGAACCCAAAACTAGTTTTATTATTACCTTTTTTTATGACACTATATTTATGGATGATTACTTGTGACCTTTCCTTGAGCTTGACTAAACGACCATTGGCATTTAATTTGAATGCTTTAAGCGTTTTTAGTTAATTTTACATAATTCAAAACTAAACAACACTCGAGAAACTCCCTAAAAATGCACAAAATAAGTTTATTTTTTGCAGTAGAGTAGAATTTTTGCATTATTATACTAGGGTCGTAAATAGGTTATTTCAAACGAGCTGACGTTAAGTCGGCACGAGCCGAAGGCGAGTTTTTCAACTCAGATGTGAGAAAACAGGTAAATAAAAAAAACATATCTATTAAAATTATAATTAATAAGTTCAAAAACTAAAACTCGACTACGGTTTGTATCTCAATCCAATGAGTAGAAGCCAAGCAATCATTAGAAAGTTAAAATATCTTTGACTGCTGACCGAAAATTTGATAAATATTGGTAGTTTAGATCCAAGGAAGACATAGTTTTTATTTTTTTGTTAGATTATTCTGTTTTGGTTCTGTCCATAACTGACCACTACAGCGTCACCTTGCGATAGCACTTCGCCGCAATTTAACACATATGCTACTATAAATCCAGAGAACTGGCCACGCGGGCATGGCCAGAAGTTAGATATAACACGAGCAGACACTGACCACGGTCAATGCAACTTCATCGAAACGGCGAGGTTAGTCAAAATGCTAATTTAGACCCGTTTAGTTGTATATGTTCTGTAAAAAGTTTTAAAGTTTTGTAAAGTTTTGGCGCGATCTGTCAATAAGCCAGTCAATAGGTATTAAGCGTATTATTCCCTACATTCGGTGGAGTTATTTGTTTTTTTTTTGCTTAGATATGATTTATTAGGTCTTTATTAAAAAAAACGACCGCAAGGGTCCCCTGTAGCTTTTATCTTGAATTATACTTTAATTCCTCAACAGTTAACTTTATAACAAAAGTATAAACATTAGAAACGGAATATCCCATTCCTAATGTTTATACTTCTATTGTTTATGATCATGTTAGTTTTAAACAGTATAATAAGACAAAAAGTGTCTATGATAAGTATAAAGAAGACAAAATTGCTTATAAGAAGTGCTTCGACGAATGGATTATTCGCTGGCGAAAGTGTATTGCATCAAATTGAGCCCATTTCGAGGGTAAATAAGTTTGTTTTATTAATTAAAATATTCCTGATATAGTACACTCAAATTAAAATCATACAAAATCAAATATTTTTTACTTATTTTATTTTCAAGTTTTTAGTCTTATATTTAGTTATTTCTAATGTGCACTGTATTCTACTAATTAGGCCCTTTCAGTTGATACCCATATTGAGGGGGTTGAAAAAAAAACTAATTTCAGGTCAATCGGTCAACAGGAAGAAGGTAAAATTTCAATTACTAGATATGACCCAAACAAACAAATAAAGAAAAATCAACAAACAAGTCAAGCTAAATAAAACCACTGTTTATAAATATAAATACTGTACTTCCGAAAAAAAACCTAATTTTCATACCATACTAGTACCTATAACCTTTACAGAGTTTGGGCGCCTCGACTCACCAAACTGTAAACAAGTAACAATAAACCTGTTCATTTATATTTTGTGTTTAGAACAAGATCGACCTACATGTAGCAGCGCGAAACAGTAGAGTCATTTAGTTGTGCCGAGGTTTTTCCTGTGATAGCATGATTGTTTTGCTTTTCAAAATAATTTCAGACTACTCGTATAATTTTTGTATTTTTTTGGTGCAGTTATTAAGTTTTTGAACTAAATTACTTACTTTTAATCGTGTTTACAATAATTTGTGACTTGCTCTGAATATAACTTGATGTGTTTGATCATGTATAATGCGAATTTGTTGTTCCTGGGTTTGCTAGGTAAGATTTCCTATTTTGGCGGCATTTTGGCTTAATGATTATTACTGATGACCTGCTGCATTACAGTACGATTAAGCGTTTATTTCATTACGCAAAGTTCCGACCAATTCTTACATAAAAGACCCCCCTTACAATAATTATTTATTGACGACCGGTTGACCGAGTGGTTAGTGACCCAATGGTAGCCAATGGTCGCGGGTTTGAATCCTGCAAGGTGCAATAATTTGTCTGATGAGCAGAAATGTATGTCACTGAGTTATGGATACAATATTCCTATTTATGTAATATGTTTATCCGTTTTCTAGTACTCATAGTACAGGGTTTCCTAGTTTAGTGCTGGGTAATTGGTGTGAATTGCCCGAATATATTTATTTATTTATTTATTTATTTGAGAAGTCTTATGTCTATTCCACATTTCAAGTATTCTGCAGAAACCTTCAACCCTGTATAGTGTACAGTTATTGTGATATCTATGTCATATCAATATAATAATTATTTATTTTCCAGTGTCGTCATCGCTTTCCGCGTCAATCATTCGAAATGCTGGTGACTCCTGTAGGTATGTAATATAACTCCACAAATACTATAAAGAACAAGCACAAATTAAAAAAATATAAAACCCCCCCGTCTCCCCACCCCATTATAGCCCTCACCCCCCCCCCCCTCCACACCCCTACCCCCACCTCATCCTCTTCCCACATTATAGCTAAGAACCATCTCGTTTACCTCAGTTTTCAAACATAAATACCGCAGCTAAATCGGTCCATTCGTTCGAAAGTTACTATTTTCACCCCCCTTTCTCACCTCCCCCCTCCCCATATATCTAAGAACCAACTCGATCACATCAGCTTTCAAACAGAAAAAAACCGCATCAAAATCGGTCCATTCGTTTGGGAGCTACGATGCCACAGGCAGACACACACACACACACACACACACACAGTGATACACACCCTAAACTTATAACACCCGTCTCTTTGTTCGGGGGTTAAAAAGTATATGTTTATTTGTAAGAAGTAAATTCGAAAACTTCTGATTGATATCAAAAAATGTTTCAGTGTTGTAGAGCTAGGCGCGTTTTTTAAGAAGGATCACACTAATCAAATTCTAAAAACTTATCTGTTAAAGCTAAATTTCTTAATACAGGAAGTCTCAAGTAAACATAGTGAATAGTGAACTGTAAAACTCTGTCATCTGGTATATTGGCGATACAAACTAACTCCCGATTCCTATAATAATGAAACGAATCGTTTTTGCAACGTCTCGTTACTTTTTTAAGTTTTTTGTAATGCGTTTATGTCAAATGCTGACGGACAGTAAACAAAAACGGTTCGTTTTAAGATATAGGATAGGAACCGGCTATTAATGTAGAACACGTCACGCTGGCGAGGCGTAGAGAGAAGTGCCGCGTTGTATATGGTCTAACAATATTAATAGATGAAGTTAAGCGTTCCCCGAGCTTAGAGATACACTATACATAAAGGTCGCAGGTTCAAATCTTGTTGAATCGAAGTTATCTCTAAAATGCAACTAAAGATATATAACTACAGGTTTTTTTCATTTTCAGTGAAGATCAGTGGAAATGTGACGACGGATCTTGCATCTCCATGGATGGGAAATGGAACGGCATTGTCAAATGCCAAAACAGCAGTGTGCCGTCTCACACCCTTCCCCGGAAAACTCGACAGTGAGTTTTATTTACCATCTGCAATCAGGGCAAGCAATAGCGTTTTTTTGCCAGTGTAAAATAAATCCAACATCAACTACGCATTCATACTTCGGCACTAGATAACGGATAAACATACATAGATACGAATATTACATCCATGACTCGGAAACAAACATTTCTGCTCATCACACAAATGATTGCACCTTGTGGGATTCGAACCCACGACCGTTTGATTTCGTAGTAGGGTTTCTAGCCACTAGACCAACCAACCAACCAACCAGTCGTATATTTGATACTAAAGCTAAAACATTTGTCTGCCTGTCGGTATCTGTTGGCGCTTCACGTCAAAACTACTGAATGAATTCAAATGAGCCTTAGTTTGATTTGAGTTCATACTACGAGGTATGACATATGATACTTTTCATGCCGATATTTAGCATGGTTCCCTTGGGTGAGGGAATGAAAGTCAAAATGTGTACTTAGTTGTAATTCATGAACGCGTAGTCCGATTTCGATGTTTTTCGAGCACCACGAAGTTAGCTCATAATTTAGGTTTACACTACTGGTATCTATCCTAGCAACGTCCCAACAAAACAGTACGATACAGATTTTAGCGACCTAACCACAGAATAAGCCTAACGCGAGTTTTGTGTCTACATAATCAACATCATCATCATCATCAGCCTATACCAGTCCACTGTTGGACGTAGGCCTCTCCTAATGAACGCCACTGGCCCGATCTTCGGCACTTCTCATCCAGTCGCTGCCAGCTGTCTTTCGCAAGTCGTCTCTCCACCTGGCCGTCGGGCGTCCTACACTTGTGTTTGTGTCTACGAACCCGTGGTGGCTGTTAATCCTTTATGATTAAGTGCGAAGGACAGCTTAAGATGAGCCGTACGTTCAAACGTTCCTGTACATTTCGGGTTTCAAGTTATTTGGACATATTAATGAGAGTTGAACTGTCTGTTATTTCTGAAGTACAAACCCGATAACCTTGAAATATTTACATGATAATATTTACAGTAGGTACCTCTTTTCTAACAAAAAAATAATGAATGAAATTGGACTTCGCGTTCATGAATTACAACTAAGTACACATTTTGACTTTCATTCCCTCTCCCAAGGGAAACATGCTAAATATCGGCATGAAAAGTATCCAATGTCCCTACTTCTTAGTATGAACTCAAATTAAACTAAGTTTCATTTGAATTTATTTAGTGGTTTTGGCGTGAAGCGCCAACAGATACCGACAGGCAGACAGACAGACAAAAATGAAAAAATAATGTTTTGGCTTCAGATTCGAATATAGAGGTTCATTCCGGAAGAAAAAAATCTTCATGCTTAACATAACTTTGGACCCGTATCCCGCAGGAACCCTTTATTTTTTCGGGATAAAAAGTATTCTAAATGTTAATCCATAACATAAGCTATGATTGTGCCAAGTTGTATCAAAATCCGTTCGGTAGTTTCAGCGTGATGCGTGTTCAAAGAGACAGACAGACAGACTCAATTTTAACCCATCATATAAACTATGACTGTGCCAAGTTGCATCAAAATCTGTTCAGTAGTTTCAGAGTGGTAAGTGTTTTTTTAAATACCTTTCAACCCCTATCCTGCGGGAACCGTTTTATTTTTTAGGATGAAAAGTACCCTTTGTCTTACCTCGTAGTATAAACTCAAATCATATCAAGTTTAATTTAAATTCATTCAGTAGTTTCGGCGTGATGCCTAACCAAGATACAGACAGACAGACAAAAATAAATACAGTTTTGTCTTCAGAATCAAATAAAAGAGTACCCTCCAAAAAAACCCAATAAATCTTCAATGTACAGAATTGGACCCGTTACAGTTTTATTATAAGTATAGATTATAAGTATAGATAGATTATAAGTATAAATAGATGATACAAAGAAAATGGACAGTTTTATTTTGTTTTAATCTATCTGTTTTAATAAAGGGGTAAATAAAACCTGAATATGTCAACACTGCCAATGTCATAGTAAAAAAGTACAACTAACAATAATCTAAGAGCCCTAAACATTGACTTCGTAGTATTGGATCCTGCGGAAACAAATATGTTTCCCTTGGTTCTTGAACGTGTGTATAGCACACAAAGATCGCATTATAACATGGAAACATCAGGTTGTCGTCCTATGTTGTCGTCTTAACAGAGTCATATAGTTCTCAATGTTTTCATCCACTTCTTAACTTTCCATGACTTGATCGGTCATGCCACTCCAACCAACTAAACTGACCAACTGAAACGGATCAGCTAATTTCTTTCTCATTAATACACTATTTGGTTGGTCCGATAGGAATTCTAAATTTGTTCCACTCCAACCAACTAAACTGACCTAAACTGAAAAATTAAGATAGGTATGTCTTCTCTCCTTACCTTACCTTGACACCTTCATCGAGTTCTATTCTGTTCCATTCTGTTCCATTATCAGAATGGAATGTAGTGCTTCCATTCCGACATTTCCGACCAACTAAACGGACCGACTAGGTAGTTGAGCAGAATGGAACTCGGTGAACCCATTGATCCAGTTGGTTATGTTAAGAACAATATTTTACCAAAGTATCTGACGAACCAGTTGATTTGATTGGAACATAAAGCTTCAACAAGTTCCATTCTGCACAACTAGTTGGTCCGTTCAGTTGGTCAGAGTAGAATGACTGGATGTGACATGACAGACAAACTTCTGTCATTCGTTTTTCCTTATTACACGACCGAATGAAAAGTTTGGATGGATGAAAATGAATGTAACCACATAAATATCTCAAAATACTTGTGATAGTTCACAAGGATATTAATTATTACATAATTTTACAGGATGTTGTATTTTTTTAAACTATTTACGTTGGCTGAACGAAGTTCTCCACTGCCATGTTGTTTGTTTGTTTGTTTGTTTGTCGTATGAGATAGAGCTGTCTTCTGGTGTCAGAGTTTGTCAGGCCGCCCGACGGCCTTTGACATGGCTTAACGACTGCTATTAATCAATATCAGCCGTGACCGACACCTAAAGGGCGTCACAGACGACTAAGATACGATAATATTTGATGTTACGATATCTGCATATAAAATATTATAGCATCTTAGGGTATCACACACGGTTAAGATACGATAATATATTGAAATTATTCATTCGCTCGCGGGCCGTCCTAGGTGCCACACGTATTTCTTCACCACTTTATATATATACAGAATGATAAAATATGAGTAGTACGGTTTCACTATTAGATTTATTAGATAGCTCATCAGACGACGATTCTTATTTTGAATTTGATATGCAAATTGCATTAGCGCACTGTAAAAGGTGATCACTTTGGATAGAAAATCACATAAAATTTAGAAAAAGCCGCGGTGAATTTAATATTTAAGCAGATGTCTCTACAAAAAAAAAAAAATATTTTAATAAGTCGAAGTAAACTTTTCTCGAAATTCATAATTTGATTAAGGAAGATATAGTGAAACAAAATACGAACCCTTGGGAGAGCATTTGTACAGAACAACGACTTGCAGTATGCTAAGAACCATCTCGATTACCTCAGCCTTCAAACATAAAAAACTACAGCTAAATCGGTCCATCCGTTCGAAAGATACGATTCGCACCTCTCCCCCCCCTCCACCCTCGCACCTCCCCCCCTCACCACCCTCGCCCCTCCCCCCCTCACCACCCTCGCCCCCCTCTCCACCCCCCCCCCGCCCTCCATCCTTAAATTATAGCTATGAATCATCTTGTTTACTCCAGCTTTCAAACAAAAAACACAGCTAAATAGGTCCATTTGTTTGGAAGCTACGAATTTCACCCCCTTTTCTTTCTCACCGCCGTCCCTTTCCCCATATACCTAAGAACCATCTCAATCATATCAGCTTTCAAACAGAAAAAAATCGGTCCATTCGTTTGGGAGCTACGATGCCACACATACACACACACCCACCCACCCACACACACACACATACACACACACACACAAAACACACACACACACACAAACACACACACACACACACACACGCGCACGCAGTGATACACACCCTTAACTTATAACAACCGTCTCATTGTTCAAGGGTTAAAAAAAAACCGTCGTGAATACAAAACAGAGCAACCTGTAGAGCATTTACGATATATTTTGTATCTTAAGATAGTATATTAATATATATTTTCTATCTTTTACGATATATTTCGTATCTTACGATGACATCTTTTAATAAATTCCATATCGGTCGATATCTTAAGATACTGTAAGATACAAATATATATTATCTTCGCCGTTTGTGATGGTTCATATAAATTGTATAGCGAGCGATATTTTATCTTAAGATAAAATATTATCGTATCTTAGCCGTCTGTGACGCGTTTTATCGTACCCTCCGAAGCGATGGAAACCGCACATCATTGGTGAGGAGCCTAAGAGCAAACCCGGTATTGTTGGATTCTAAGTTGCACTATTGAACCGTTAGGCTACCATCGCTCTAACATGATAATATAACATGATAAGTTTAAAAAGTAAATACCAAAAGTTATGCCAGCGCCATCTCTTGACAATGAAAGAACTGACAATGCCTAATGAAAAACTGCTCATTCACAAGCTATGTCAAAACGCAATAAATACTTCGAAATTACGAATATTTTAACGTTATAGATATGTTTACCAACTTCGAAAACATTGTCGTGAAATACGCTTTCCAACAAAAAACCTTATTATTGTTTTAGAGCAGAAAAGGACAATATGTGCGTATTGCCCGGGTACCCAGCCAATGGAAAATACACCACACACATACCCAACGCGAAGCCCGGAGACTCTTACGAGTTGGTTACCACTAAAATCACCTGCGACCGCGGGTTCGCATTGGTCGGGTTTGCTTCAACATACTGCGTTAAAGGCGAGTGGTCGGAGGCGATGCCTACATGTGTCTGTGAGTATGGAATTTCTCACTTGATCTCTTCGAGCTTTTTTTTACTAGCATGGATAAATTGATCAATTATATTTTGTTTTTTATTATAAATGTGCTGAGCTTTAAGCTCAAAATAGACGAATTAGGAAACCAACTACACTAGCAGGGATACAAACTTGCGTTATCTGTTAATCTCCATGATAATGTTACAAGTGAATATGCTTCTCCAAAAATGTTTTGTGTTTTTTATTTGGCTTTAGTTCCATAAAATTCCTTCTTAATTAACAGCGCAGTGCCACTTGCCGCCTCACGATTCTGTGGAATATCGCTGTCTGTTGGGAACAGAAGGCTCTAGACCTTGCAACACATACGAAGTGAACGGCACAGTGGTCAGTCCGCAATGCAGACGCCCGAACTATTACTCCGCGACCGTGCTCACCTACATGCGGTGCGTCGATGGACATTGGGATTACATCGCTGCATCTCAATGCATTCCAGGTTTGAATAGTCATACAACTAAGAGTAACTTACCTACTTTAATATTTACTTTCATCAATCCACACCAATATATAAAAGTGAAAAGTTATCTGTTTGTTTGTTTGTTTGGGGAGTTTTAACGCGTTAACAGCTTAACAAATTTTAATGAAATTTAGAATGGTAATAGCTTATACTTTGGATTAACACATAGGATACTTTTTAACCCGGAAAATAGTATAATAGTAAAACTAGAAAATGACAATTATTCCCTGTAAGGCACGGTTGCCATGGAAACGAAGTAAAAATTGTCTGTCAAAAAGCATCTAGAGCGTTGGTGCCACAGAAAATACAATACGTTGGTGCTATGTTTTTGCATTGGTTTTTAATATCCTAGAAGAACATAGGATGCTTTTTTCGCGATAAACTGTAGTCCGCACGGACGAAGTCGCGGGTGAAAGCTAGTAATAATTATTTTCTGTCACCATCTCCTAGGAAAGTAGAAAAAATAAATCATTTTTCACCTCACCCTAGCCTAAAGGCTTTTATTTAACTTGCAATGTATATCTATGTATGTATGTTTCGGTCAAATCTTACAAGCTGAATTAGAACCACTTCCTCTTCTCCTATGGAAATGAATTTTTACATGTTGGTTCAGTTCCGATGACAATGCATTTTATGGTAAGCATGACCTGAATCGACATTCAGGATTAGCTCGACATATAGGAACTCTTCAACGATTAACAACACAGACACAAATTTTGTGTAGACACGCATTTTATTATGATAGTCGGTTTTAAATTTTACTATGACATGGTCTCCAGATAAAGAAACTCTTCAACGGTCAATAGCACAGACACGTTTTTTTATTTATCTATTATAGCGAGAGTTACGAATGGTTGATAGATGAGATGGGATACCAAGTTACAGAGAATTCAGGAAATGTGCAGCATCAGTTTTATGGGTATTTTCACCAAATACTGCGATCACTGCGCCGCCCGCCTCGCACTGTGATTCTAGCAAACCTCCTTCCACCAACAGCGAGCAAATGATTGTTGTGACGCTCTATGCAGAGGCCCATACATCTCATTAAAAATTAGGTGCCAACTGCTCGGGTGTGGACTGCATAAATAAGGTGCAACGCACACAATTGGTCTTCATTGGCCTCAGTCACGATCATACTGTCGTATGTTTAGCACGTGTTAGCAGTGACTCCCGTTCACGCTACAGTCTGCATATGCCTCACTTTTTTGTTGTTGATGCACATGAAGCACGATGGAATTTAAACGTGTGGGTGTGTTTGCCTGTAGTTGGCTCTAGACCAGTTTGTGTTTACGTTGTATTAAAGCATGAAGTATATTTTCCATAAACAGCGAAGCCAAATAATACAGGCTGGTGACG
This sequence comes from Alsophila aescularia, assembly GCA_946251855.1. NCBI lineage: Eukaryota > Metazoa > Arthropoda > Insecta > Lepidoptera > Geometridae > Alsophila > Alsophila aescularia. Next base: position 49,096,478 of record OX276378.1, read on the forward strand.
GGCAGCAGCGTCACCAGTGCGAGAAGCTACGCCCTGCGATCGCCAACACGCATGCCCAGCGTGGCGATTATGGGCAAACCCTCCTTATGAACGGCACAAGTAAAAAATGGCCCCCAGTCCCCTGTCCCTGTGGCCAGGTGGAGTAACGACCTGCGAAAAGCAGCTGGAAGAAAATGGATGAGGAGAGCTAAACACCGAGCTCAGTGGCGTGCATTAGGAGAGGCCTACGTCCTGCAGTGGACATAAATAGAATGATGATGATGATGATGATTATGATGATGTATCGTCTCCCATTTCACTAGATCTATGGGGAGGCCCGTAATCAGCAGTGGGTGTCTTGAGTACGTACCACATAATTTATAACCTTCCTACTAAATCGAGGATTACCTCTACCTATCATTATTTATTATTGGATTATTATGGACTAGACCGAAATATTACCCACAGAATGCGGCACAGTTTCTTCAACCGGCACAAACCTTATCATCGGCGGGCAGCCGGCGAAGAGCGCAGAGGTTCCGTGGCACGCAGCCATCTACACCAAGACCACGGATCCGTACACACAGATATGCGGAGGCTCTCTCATAAGCAACAGTGTTGTTTTATCAGGTGAGGATCAGGTGCAGAAACTGTACGTTGCATTGACCTGAGTGATTTATAATGCCAAGTAATATCGCAGGCTACAACTCATTGCGCTTCAAGCGGAACACACTAATGTTTGCACACTAGCAGTTGAATGTCTGTCTTAAGTAACTTGTGTGAAAACATCAGGGTTACGCTAGGTGCTAGGAAGGTGTACAGTGGGCTCAAAGCCCGCTGCACACCTTCTGTTTCACCTGTGTGATTTAACTGTACAATCGGATTGTAAAGATGTACGTCCATACATCGCTCGTCATGGCGTTCTTTGGGGGAGGCCTATGTTCAGCAGTGGACTTATAAAGGCTGAAACGATGATGATGATGATGACGTCCATACAACTTACACACGTTCAAGTAAATAATAATACAGAAAAACTAACAGACTAACAGAAAAACTAAACTAAACTAGTAAACTATCAGATTTCTGGCCTCTATACATATTCGACCGAAAAGCAATTTGTATGATACTTTGATCGTCCATTAAAGGAACCAAAGCCTTGGGCGCCTGATCCATATTTTAAGGCCATGACTTTATTTTTAAATGAGTTTCTCATAAGCTGAATCTTTTTTGTTATTTTATGATATTCTTTGCTTTTAATTTTCCACAACGAAGACTCTGATTAGTATAATTGTATGTATGACTCTGATTAGTATAGTTGTATGTAAAGACATTCACGTTGATTAGGGGCCATAACCGATGAGTACTCGTAAACGCGGATGGCCAGAAATGGGATATTCACGCTTGCTGCGGAAAAACTGACGGAATAGCACAGTTTTTCTGCTGCACTCGGTTAAACTGATCAGTTTTATTTAATGGTATTTAGTTTAGATTTCGGCCAAGTTGACTAGCGATATCTTCAAGTGTTGAGATTCCTGTATGAGACTTCGCAACAATGATCGTCCAAGTACAGAATCAGCAGACTAAGCAAATCCCCCTGCTTTGAGGTGTGAGACAAGGGTACATTTCACAAATTGTCCACAAATGCATTGAAGGCTTCGAGCATATATCCATAGCATATATTGGATATATGCTCGAAGATTGAAGGATATTTTAAAGGCTCCTCGATGACAGGATCGTGGCATAAACCGACATTACAAACGAATAAAGCAGTTATATCAAAATCGTGATTTTACAGGAGAACAAAAAAAACATAAAAATTGGTTTCAACTTTCAATTGAACGACTGATGTAAATAACTAGCTTTCCCGCCCGCGACTTCGTACGCGCGGACTACTGTTTGTCGCGAAAAAAAGGATCCTATTTTCTTCTAGGATATTAAAAACCAATGCAAAAGTAGGTATAGCACCAATGCTCTTGATGTTTTTGTCAGAATTGTTATTTCGTTTCCATGGCAACCACAGACCATTCTGTGATGGCAACCGTTCCTAACAGTGAGAAATCAACATTTTCCAGTTTTCCCGTGGATACTTACAATTTTCCGGGATAAAAAGTATCCTATGTTTTATTCCAGGATATAAGCTATCTCCATTCTAAATTTAATCAAAATCCGTCCATCCGTTATCGCGTGAAAGCTCCCCAAACAAATCGTGGCATAAACCGACATTACAAACGAATAAAGCAGTTATATCAAAATCGTGATTTTACAGGAGAACAAAAAAAACATAAAAATTGGTTTCAACGTTCAATTGAACGACTGATGTAAATAACTAGCTTTCCCGCCCGCGACTTCGTACGCGCGGACTACTGTTTGTCGCGAAAAAAAGGATCCTATTTTCTTCTAGGATATTAAAAACCAATGCAAAAGTAGGTATAGCACCAATGCTCTTGATGTTTTTGTCAGAATTGTTATTTCGTTTCCATGGCAACCACAGACCATTCTGTGATGGCAACCGTTCCTAACAGTGAGTAATCAACATTTTCCAGTTTTCCCGTGGATACTTACAATTTTCCGGGATAAAAAGTATCCTATGTTTTATTCCAGGATATAAGCTATCTCCATTCTAAATTTAATCAAAATCCGTCCATCCGTTATCGCGTGAAAGCTCCCCAAACAAACAAACAGTCAACGTTTGACTTTTATATATTGGTATGGATTTGTGTTTGGTCAGTGTAAGTAATAATTGATTTCACTCTAAATTCCTTTAGCACACAAAGAGCGGTATCCTGAAGTAAATAGATGTTTGCGTTTTATTTATCGCAATAAGTAATTATCTTTGTGGCACATTTTTATCTCCGTAGGAACCTTAAGCCACCACAGTCCTCTTGTCATAATTGTTTTCACTTCATTTAAATATTTATTTGATATCCAGCCGCCAAGACTAATCCGGCCGCGGCCAGAAGACATAGAGACTCAAAAGAGTTTAGTGTTCTCTCGATGTTCTTTAGCTTATTTTCCACCATGAGGCGAACGGTCTGCTCGTCTCGTCAATCAGCTGTAACTTTAAAAAAATTACCGTTAAAAAATGAGGCATACACTCAGCAATAACAGGCATTTCTTCTTCTTCTTTTTTCTTTCAATAAAACCCCATTTCAAAGTGCATTTTACTATCCTCGATTGGTGTTTTCCAGGTTTTTTATTAGTCTTTACTCAATGACAGAAGTCCTTGATAACGGTCTTATTTAGGGAGTGTAAAATAAAGTAAAACACAACACAGTTTATTTTTTTGAAATTTCCTGCCGAATAAATGCGTAAATCCATTCCAATATATATAAGTGAAACGTCTGTTTATTTGTTTGGGGAGCTTTCACGCGATAACGGCTGGACGGATTTTATTGAAATTTGGAATGTACATAGCTTTGGAATGACAGCTGGAATAAAACATAGGATACTTTTTATCCCGGAAAATTGAAAATGGTCTGGAACTGGAAAATGTTGATTACTCGCTGTAAGGAACGGTTGCCATGGAAAAGAAATAACAAGTCTGTTAAAAAAATATCAAGAGCATTTGTGCTATACCTACTTTTGCATTGGTTTTTAATATCCTAGAAGAACATAAGATGTTTTTTTTCGCGATAAACAGTAGCCCGCGCGGACGAAGTCGCGGCGGGTAATTTAGTATTATATAACAAGCAATATTCTGTTAACTTATAAACGTAAGGTGTGCTAACGCTATAATTCATTTGTGACATATTTTGGTAGAATATAGACGTATGTTATTATAACTCTGCTATTTAGGGCTACAAAATCTATATCTATATATCTATATAAAACTGTAACTGGGCTAAATCTGTACATTAAATATTTTTTGAAAATTATAATTGAGATAAACTTCAAAATCGATATGGAGTGCAAAAAGGCTATTTTTTAAATTTTGTCTGTCTGTCTGTCTCTTTGAACACGCATCACGCTGAAACTACCGAACCGATTTTGATGCAACTTGGCACAATCATAGCTTATGTTATGGATTGACATTTAGAATACTTTTTATCCCGAAAAAATAAAGGGTTCCTGCAGGATAAGGGTTGTAAGTTATTTAAAAGAATACGTATCACGCTCAAACTACTGGACGGTTTTTGATGTAACTAGGCATAGTCAAAGTTTATATTATCTGTTAAAATTTAGAATACTTTTACTCCCGAAAAAATAAAGGATTTTTAAGGGATAAGGGTCCAAAGTTTATGTTAAATTAAAGTAATAAAACATCCGTTTAAAGAACGGTACCAAATTTCGTTGTCCGCATCACGTAACGAGTGGTCGAGCGGTTAACATGGGCGGAAGTCTAATCCAGACGTCCGTGGATCGAAACCACGTGCTTTTAGTTTTTTTTGTTCCATAATTAATAGCGTTTACATATATTATGCGTTATTTTTACATTTTTTAACCCCCGAACAAAGAGATGGGTGTTATAAGTTTAGGGTGTGTTTCACTGTATGTGTGTGGGTGTGTGTGTTTTTTCGTTTTTTTTTTTGTTGAAAGCTGATGTGATTATGATGGTTCTTAGCTATATGGGGAAGTGAGAAAAAGTGGTGAGAATCGTAGCTTCCAAACGAATGGTTTGATTTAGGTGCGGTTTTTTATGATTGAAAGCTGAGGTAATCGAGATGGTTCTTAGATATTAAGGAACGAGTAGGTATAGCACAATGGAGTATCCTATTTCCTTAACACGGCGTAAGTATTTTTATTGTAGAACCTCTACACAAGAGAGCGTAGTATCTGTACTTATAATAAAGCAATAAGAACAATAAAGACACTACATAATTTACCAGCATCAAAGATTATTAGAAAGCCAGCATCAAATCTTTGCCAGCATCAACAACTCCAGCGCATAAATCAAACGAATCAAAGTTCTGCCTCCGATTTAACTAGATGGCGCTGATTGGCCTTAAAACACGCAGGCATTTCATTCACTGCGTTCCGCTAAATTCAAATCTGTAAACTTTTCGACTTTGGCTCACACTAGCTTTAGCGCTTTGCAGTTTGCCTCAGCACGACCTCTCAAATCCTTGCGACTGGAAGTTGTCTGTCTGCTGAATTGCCTACTGTCCGGTTGATATCAAATTACTCTGCGCATATCTATACTTATAATAAAACGGTAACGGGTCCAATTCTGTACATTGAAGATATTTTGAAATTTTCTTTTGGAGGGTACTATATTCGTTTCTGAAGACAAAACTTGTGTTTTTTTTTCATTTTTGTCTATCTGTCTGTCTGTCTGTATCTTGGCTAGGCATCACGCCGAAACTACTGAATGAATTTAAGTGAAACTTGGTATGATTTGAGTTCATACTACGACGTAGGACATATTTAATCCCGAAAAATTAAACGGTTTCCGCAGTATAGGCGTTGAAATTTATTTAAAAGAACACGTATCACGCTGAAACTACTGGAAGGATTTTGTTGCAACTTGGCACAGTCATAGTTTACAAAATTGAGGACAATTTTTATCCCGAAAAAATTAAGAGTTCTTGCTGGATAATGTCCCAAATTCTGTAAATTGAAGATATTTTGTAACATTTTTGGAGGCTGTTTTACATTCAATACTAAAGCCAAAACTGTATTTTTTAATTTTTGTCTGTCTGTCTGTCTATCCGTCTGTGTATCTGTACCTTGGCAGCGCATCACGCTGAAAATACTCACATAATTCAAATAAAATTTGGTATGATTTGAGTTCATACTTCGAGGTTGGAAGTTTCATTGGATACTTTTCATCCCGAAAAATTAAAGAGTTCCTGCAGGATAGGGGTGAAAAATTATTAAATTAAATTAATTAATTAAATTATTTCAAAGAACACGTAGCACGCTGAAACTATTGGACGGATGTTGATGCAACTTGGCACAGACATAGTCTATAAGATGGATTTGTTTGTTGTTTGTTTGTCGTATGAAAAAGTGCTGGCCTCTGATGTCAGAGTTTGTCAGGCCGCCCGAGGGCCTCTGACATGGCTTAACGACTGCTATTAACCAATAACAGCCGAGACCAACAGCTTAACGTGCCCTCCGAAGCACGGAGCGATGGAAAACCGCACATAACTGAGAAAAGTCATTGGTGCGGGAGCCTAGGTTTTGAACCCAGTATCGTTGGATTCTAAATTGCACTATAGAACCATTAGGCCACCATCGCTCTTAAGATGGGTGAAAATTATGGATACTTTTTATCCCGTACAAAAGGGCTTCTGCGGGATATGGGTCCAAATTATATTAATATTTAAGTAATAAATAATAATTTTTGGATGGTTCTCTATTTCGATACCTACTGAAGCCAAACTTGTTTCATTTTTTATTTTGAAATAAAAAGTAAAACAATAATTAAGTAAGTTAGTAAGTTTTTTAATGAATTCAGTAGTTTCTGTGCGAAACTAATGAATTACTTAATTTTTTGTAATATAGGTTGTTTCCACAATATAAGTGTTGAAAGTCATTAAAAAGAAAACCTATCACGCTGAAACTACTGGACGTATTTTTGGATGCAAATTGACACAGTCATATATCTATACTTATAATAAAGCAATAAGTACGAAAAAAGCTATACAAAGAAGATAAAAAATGCGATTGGGTGCTTAAAAAGGGTATTGAACATGTTTTTTTTTAATTGTATCCCTCTGTCTGTTTGTCTGTATGTTTGTTTGTTCACGCATCATTTAAAAACTATTGGACCGATTGCAATGTGGTTTTCATTGTTAGATAGCTGAGGGTTTGATTTAAAAACTGGTGTAATTGGTATCTCAATCTGGTGAGTTAGAAGCCGAGCAATTGATAAAATTATTTTTGACGGCTAAAGAAATTTTGATCTAATGTTGGCATATTGGTCCCGGAATAGCACATTATGGTACTTTTCAAATTCAAATTCAAATATTTTTATTTCAGACCAAAGTCCATAAAAGCACGCAATTATTGAAATAAATACACATAAAAAATAAAATAAAAAATACATTATAAAAATAGAGAAAATTAAAGCACCGGATTAAGAATGAATAATATGCATACTTGTCCAGTGCTTCATGAACGGACCATCTACGTCCATTCGTCCAGCAATTAACTGCAGGTAGCTGTTGGCGCTGGCCCGCACTCGGCGCATCAGGGATCCTGTTCTTTTTCGCATGATGGCCATGAAGCCGTCCACTCGTGCGTCCGTAAACATTCCCGATGCGCTACAGAAGCGTGGCAGCCCCATCAGCATCCTGAACGCGTTATTATATTGGACGCGCAGAGCATTGTATGCACTTTTCGTACGTTTGACCCATAGGCTGCAGGTGTAGAAGGTCTGGCAATATGCTCTAAACAAAGTTGTTTTAACCTGTGCAGTACACCGTGCAAACCTACGAGCCAGCATATTTGCCCTTACTGACAATGCCCTGCGCTCCCTTTCCACATCCATACTATCTGCGAGTGAATCAGTGACCCAGTGACCCAGATACTTGAATTGTGATACCAATCCAAGCTCACTACCATTAAGCAAGACTGGCGGAACAGTATTGTAGCTTTTTGATCCCGCCTTGAATACCATCAGTTCGCTCTTGCTGGCATTGTATCTGAGTCCATGTTCCTCCGCATAACACTCACAGATCTTGACGAGTTTCCGAAGGGCACTGATCGATGGGCTCAGCAGTACCATATCGTCAGCGTAGCTTATATTGTTGACAAATATACCATCTATTGAACAGCCAACACTGGCACTGCTGAGCTCACGGACCAGGCGATCCATGTACAGGTTGAAGAGTTTGGGTGAAGTCAGGCCACCCTGCCTCACCCCGCACTGCAACCCGTACTCGTCCGATAGCGATCCCGACCACCTCACATTGTTGCTCTGATTGCCATACCAATATCTAAACAGCGATATGAACTCACGGGGCAACTCCGTATCACAAGCCAATTTATGCCACAACCTGTCATATGCCACAAGATCAAACGCCTTCGATAAATCCAGAAAGCAGGCATAGACAGGTGTGCTCCTGCTAGTGTAGTACTGGACGGTGTGTTTGAGACTTAAAATTGCTGTTTCGGTGGATAAGCCAGGTCTAAAACCAAATTGTGCATCGTGAAACTTTAGATGTTTATCGAGGTGTTTACCAATCACACCGTCTAATACCTTAGCTATCACTGTTGCCAGTGATATTGGCCTGTAATTATTCAAGCAAGACATGTCCCCTGTTTTATTCTTTATTATAGGGACAACCAAAGTACTCATCATCGGCTCAGGTAAGTATGCATGCCCTACGCAGAAGGTGAACAACATGGCGAGCACTCTTGGTAAATGAACGCCTGCATTTTGCAGATGTTCAATACTCAATGAGTCATGGCCTGGGGATTTACCTCTTTTCATATCCCTCACTATCCGAGCAACCTCCTTTGCCGAGATGAAGACGATTGGTTCTCCTGCATCGATCACACCTGTCTCCGACCCTCTCAACTGATCCAGTGGTGACTGAACCCTAAAATGCTGGCTAAATAAGTTGGCAATCTGAACGGGATCGCTAATACCCTGCACACTCATTGGGACACTCGGTTTCGGATTTAACTTACTAGTCCCCTTCCAAAATTTCATAAAATTCTTAGCTTTGTGTTGCGTCGCCAAAATATCCATTTTAATTTGTGCTTGATTGTTTTGGCACCATTTAATTTGGATTTGAAAGCTATCCTCGACTCACGCATTTTAACATAAATGAGTCCAGCTGATGGTTTCCCATATGAGACCCAATCATGAAACCGAAGTCGAGCCTCCCCATGAGCCTCTCCAACATACTTATTCCAACCTATAACACATTTATTCTTTCTTCTAAATTTGTAGTTACTCTTATTTATTTTATAACAGCTAGAAGCAGCTCCACTTAATCCGTCTACTATTTTTTTATACATTGAATCTATTATTTTCCTGTGATCTACATTATTACAACTATGATCTCCACATTTTGAAAATTCAGGGGGGAAATCTATCTCCCGTAGATTGACAGTACATTGTTGCCAATAGTTATTTATCTGTGACTTGTCTCTTTCCCCCCAAACTACAGTGTTAGGCACATGTCTATTAATATTACTTTTAGGTAACAAACTATTTAAGTCACATATAAATTCTACTGGAAAGTGGTCTGACCAGGACACATTATAATTAATTTTAACGTCCATAATTGTTCCTCTAGTAGCTTCTGTCACAACTATATGATCTAACCACGATGTAGTGCCATGCACATCGCTAATGTATGTGTACGAGCCAGATAATAAACCTAAGAAATCAATGTCCGGACATATCCATTTCTGTTCGGTACAAAAGTTCATGAGCTCCTTACCAAATGGCGAAAATGGGTCAGCATTAAAATCACCCAGTATATACACCGAATCAATAGCGCAACTGTCAGTCACTGCGCTTATCTCACTCAAGCAGTCGGTAAACTCAGGTAAATTTTCCGTAGCATCCGTCGGCATGTAAACTGAGAACACTAAGAATTGTCGGCTCTCGAGCACTACTTTAATACATGCTATACGCACATTTGCACACTCGACAACCGACACAGTCCGAAAAACACTCTTACGCCACAGTATAGCAACTCCGCCGTGCGGCCTGCCCCACTGTCCAAATAGCTGTTAGAAATATTAACACCACCACCACCACCACGATTTTTATTTACGTACCAATCATGCTTATTTACCAGTGACGCTTGTTTTAAATTAATAAGGTCCAGTTTAACCTCATTCAATGTTTCTTCTGTTACGTAAGTTTCCTTTATTGTTTTCAGGTCATTTTTAATTACAAGTATGTCCTTTAACAAACGGGTTGAATCAATATGATCAAACGTCAAGGGGGGTAACTTATGCAGCCCTCTAGCAACAAATATTGGCGTTTCCTCGGGATCTGTCACCTTGAAAACACTTATCACATCATAGAGATCTCGTTGTGTTCGCCCATCTTTCTTCCGAGATATCTTCCGTTTCGTTGTCTTTATCGAATCAAACAATAAGCTCTTAGCACATTCGATGTCTTCCGCAGAAAAGGATGTAGAACACACCCGCACTATACTTTCTTCGTCCATAACATCCACTTTATTTTGTATGAAAGCCAGGACTTCGCAAATTACTGTTATTAAAATCAGGGTGGCAATAAAACAAAATAGACCGATACGAGTCCCAATTTATTCGACTCACTATTTTAAAAATGTACAATGATCATAAAATCTAAAACACTGTTCGGTTTCGCAGCTGGCGGCAGAATGCCCGCCATGACAAAATGCAAGTCCTTCGTCAAAATCTGACCATTTTACCGTTGATTATAGTTTTAAATAGCTAAATTATTCTAAAAATATATGAAATTTTATAAAAACATTTTAAGAATTGTTAGTTTACAAATTAGAATGTTTAATAATTGTTCTGCTCGATAACTGTTTTTCTTATACTCGTACTTTACTAGTCAACCGTCATAATCACAACTTAATATATGAATTTAAATAGAAAAGTAGTTATGCTGCCTTTAAATACTTTTATAATTATATGTAATCTCCAAAGCAATTACCTATTCACATATGAAATATAATCAAATCAAATAATATTTGTAATAATTAAATCAAAATTCTAACACTATGTTGCAATTACTGCACTTAACAATATTAGACGTCATCATGAGTTGATGAGTCAGACTACTCGATACGCAATAACGCAACAAACACAACCGTCGCTGTTAGTGTCGCGCGCGGGACTTTGAACCTAAAGAAAAGACCACGCGTGCGAAGCCGCGGGTACAGCTAGTATGCAATAAAAAGTTTTAGACGTTACATGATATTACCGCTTTATTCGGTTGGGCTGTTGAAACATAAGCGGAGAGCACAAATCACAATTGTGATTCGCGGATGACTTCACCAGAAAAGTATTGCAGGACTTCCATCACACGCTGAACGACTTAGCTGATTCATCTCAACTCATCGGTCTCCAGATGAACTTGGATAAAACCAATATAATGTTCAATGAACACGTCTTTCCGGAACCGATTGCTATTATAATACTAAGTGTTCGAATCGCAAAAATTTAAAAGTTAACCAATTAAAAAATTAACTAAAAGTTAAATATATATTAACTCAGCTCTTGGAGGTACTACAAGTTACACTTTTGTGGGATACTTAAAATTGAAATCAGCTAAATTAGATTTCAAGATTTCTAACAATTAATAAACACAATCATTTGGGAGATATGGGAGGTCCTTAAGGGTACGTTTTAACACTAACAGCCTTATGGCAAAACAATTTTATCAAGTGAGGTATTATCAAAGGGGCTTTATCTGTACATTTCAAAACTATATTTCGCTAAGCCAACTGACAACTTTTCTCAAGGCTTTTGAGTAATATAATAAGCCAAAATAGTTAAAACTCAGTTAAAACAGTTCCGCTGAAAAACGTATTCTTCTAGTTATTACCGTTAGTGTGATAACTTCCAGCTGCCCACTGCTTTTGGAGCCACTTAGAGAGGAAGGAGCTGCCTGCTTCAGAGTTTTCGGTAGCGGTCGGCAAGTTGTACAGACCCTGGAATAACGACAAGGAAGACGCACAGAAATCAGACGTGAGTAACTTTATCATCCTCAGCTTGAAGAAGTCTACTACAGTCTCTACGAGCCACACATCCACCTGCGGCAGCAGATCTCCACGTCCCTGATCCACCTCAACTTGGTGACGACGCAGTTGAAGTGACCAACAGGATATTTGATGAAGCCGTTGCGTGCAGTGGCTCAGCCTGAGGGCTGCATGGTTTGACACCTCAAAATTAAAAAGTTATTTTATGTGGTAGTTCTGGTGAGGTTGGTGAACCTCTTTGGAAAGACCTAACGGCTTTCGTATACCTATTACCTAGTATTTTGTAGAGCACGTTAACATTGACGTCTTTGAAATTTGTGCGTTGCTTTATTACTGGAATCACGCCTGATCGAGGAGTGGCAAAAATGCTAGTACCTACTAATTAGAAATAAGAATTGCAATTCAACGGAGAATTGCCGTCAGCATGTTGGATAAACTGCTAATTAGTAGTGGTCTAGAACGCTTGAACAGGTAGTCCAATTGTAATTTAATAGCATTTCTGGGTCTCAGAAATTGTATATCTAAGATGTGGGGACATCGTTGTTTTTTTATTATTACCGATCATACTAGTGGGTACCCCAAGTGATCTAACCATTTACAAAATGTAAAGGGTAGGATTACTTGGGGTACCTTGGCATTGTTCTCAATATGCTGGCAGCACTGCCCCGTTGGAATGCAATTCAAATTCAATGAAGCAAATAAAGTACCAGCGTGTAGGTCGTGCGTCACCACCAGGTGATTTGATTAAAAATCTATTTATGATAGTCCCCATCCATATCCATATCCCAATCGAGAGATTGGGACTGTGGATGGGCCAATACCGAGTTTAGTTAGTTTGCTAATTGATTGGTTGGTCTCATAAATCATTATGTTCAGCCACTAATTCGCTTTCTTCCAGGTGCTGGCACTCCACTTGCCACCCCATTTCGAAGGCAGTGCGGCAAACTTCCAGGAAGACATAGCTGTGGTGGTAGTAACAATGCCGTTCAGGTACACTACGTTCGTCAGTCCCGTCTGCGTCGATTTTGACAACTTCTTTCAGGAAAGTCAGATGAAAATTGGGAATATGGGAAAGGTAATTTAATAAAAAAACATAAAAAGAAATTAAGCATCCGTGTAATGGCTAAAGTACTATTATAATATAATTTTAAAATCTAGACAACCTGATTCACACATATGTATTAGCTATTGACGGTAAATCATTAACGTAATTTAAAAAGATTAGCGGACCCGTAATACTGCTGATGATGTCCTTTTCGGGCTAAATACCTACGCTTTGCCTACAGGTGGCAGGCTGGGGGCTCACAGATGTGAACGGGACGGCATCCCAGGTCCTACAAGTGGTCAGTCTGCCGTATGTCAGTACTGGAACATGCATAGACGACTCACCGCCACATTTCCGTGGATACATCACCGGCGATAAGTTCTGCGCGGGATTTAAAAATGGTACCTACTATTTATATTCCACAACCACAATAATATAAGTACCATAATGATCGGGCACTTTTTAGCATCTGGCTAGCCTTTGAGCGTCTGACTGGCTTACCTTTGAGCATAATCCTGGCTAACCTTTGAGCATCTGCCTGGCTAGCCTTTGAGCGCCTGCCTGACTAACCAATGAGCATCAGCCTGGCTAACATTTGAGCATCTGCCTAGCTAGCCATTGAGCGTCTGCCTGGTTAACCTTTGAGCACCATCCTGGCTAACCTTTTAGCATCTGCCGGGCTAGCCTTTGAACGTCTGCCTGGATAACCTTTGAGCATCATCCTGGCTAACCTTGGAGCATCTGCCTGGCTATCCTTTGTGCGTCTGTCTGGCTAACTTTTAAGCGTCTGCCTGGCTAACATTTAAGCGGAACATTGGCCGGTCCCATTCTAGACTTAGCTTGTTTACCAGATTTTGGAGATGTATGCAAGTAAGCACATAGTTTGGGACAATACACTCACTTCTAGTGAAGCGCAAATGTATCGATGGGCGGTTTTGAATAGGCCACATTGATTTAATTACTGCACTTCCCACAGCTGATGCTCTCCACCACCCGAACATCCTCACCTCCGCCGCCGCCCGGTCCCTTTGTTCCGGTGACGATGGATAAAATATAAGCTATACATTAGACCTATACATACATATATATATATAATTACCACCCCAATATTAAAACTATTACTCATTATTAATAACCTAGATTAATAATTAGTAGCTTTAGTTATAGTCATCAATACTAAACCCTTGGAAGTTGTTAAGGAATATGTTCACCTTGGACAGATGTTGCAATTGTATAAAACCAACTTCGATAGGGAAGTAACAGAAGAATTCAGTTGGGCTGGGCAGCATTCGAAAACTTCGTCGGGTCTTCTGTCATCCATTCCACAGTGCCTGAAGACGAAAATCTTTAATGCGTACATCCTACAAGTGATGCCATAAGGAGCCGAGACTTGGACACTCACAGTGGGTATTGTCCACAAATTTAATGGATTGTAATATGACAGAGCTATGCTCGGGTTTTCTCTAAAGGATATAATCCGGAACGAGATTATTTGACAGAGAACCAAAGTAACCGACATACCTCAAAGGATTAGCAAGCAGAACTAGCTATGGGCTGGTCATATTTTTCAAAGGATGGACAACCGCTGGGGGAGATGTGTTCTCGAGTTAAGAACACGACTTGGCAAACGTAGTTTATGATGCCCACCAGCCAGGTCCTGTGAAAGGCGGCAGGCAAAAACTGGGTGAGAAGACCTAAAGATCAGGCTCTGTGGCGTTCATTCGGAGAGGTCTATGTCCAGCAGTAGACGAACAAAGCCTGATGATGATTATGATGATGAAAGCTGATTTTATTTTCTAGAGCATAAAGCGGTATGCAAGGGTGACAGCGGCGGCGGATTAGCGTTTCCCGAATCTAAAAGGGGTACCCCGCACTATTACCTGCGCGGCGTCGTGTCGACAGCGCCTAATAACGAGGAACTGTGCAACTCAAACTTCTACACCGCATTCACGCAGATCCAGAGATATGAACACTTTATAAAGAAATTTTGGAAAACTGGAGGTAAGTATTTAAAAGTGCTCGGGTTAAACCAGATGCGTATCTAATGTACTGCGTAAGTATATAGCAATTTTGTATTTAGTTAATCGCTTAAATGATCTACGTGAGTTAATCGATTTTAGGAAAAGTGTCTCATCACAGAGCAGTATTCTAAATTTCTAGAGCCTTTTACACGTATTGCATTCTTACTTATTTGTTTACTTATTAATGTATTGATTATGTTAGTGCTAGGGTGATTTATCTTCAGGATCTGCAATGACAGCGATCGCGGCTATAGCCCTCACATATACGTTATTCTTGGTATCTAGAACAAGTACTCTGGAAGTTTTCAAACTGACATGGTCACTAACACCAAAGTCATTAATGGATATTTATATACGTTTTGTTTTGAATTTCCGATATTTGAGCATGTTAACGGAGCTACTGACTGACTGTTACTCAGTGATCACGGCGCTTGAATCATGCTCATGTATGTGGTGATACTCCTGTTTTATGAGCCGTCGCCTATTCCTTACCACTGATAGGTGTTGATAACTTTTGGTTTCGTCCAAGGCGGACCAAAAACCAACTCGAGCTGAGGTCCAACCAGCAATACGGCCAGGTCACAAGGCCCAATTGCTCTCTAACTGATAACTCATCCAGGCAGCCCTTTCATATATCCTATTGTGTCGTTCGTCAGTGGCGAGCCAAATTTCAATCTTCGCCTACAACGCTGCGATGGTAGGACTAGTGAAGGTTCTGCCACCTCAAATTCATACCGTTGACACCGCTTTATCAATACAAGGTACGGCATGTATCAGAAACTCATGACAAACTTTATACGTGGTAAATATCCCGTTTTTATTGATGACGTAAGTATCCCGGAATTATTATCTAACTATACTTATAATAAAGCAGTATGTACCAAAAACACTCTACAATGAAGATAAACAAAATAAAGAGTATAGGGTACCCTATATGAGCTACTGAACCAGTTTTTTTAAATCGTTTCTTTCTGTTTGTATATAATAGTTCACGCATCACTTTAAAACTACTGGACCGATTGCTATACCATCATTTCAGTGTTGGATAGCGGTATCTCAATCCAATGAGGTGCAATCGATAAAAACCATTGGACGTCTGAACGAAGTTTGATGATAACAGTACTTTTGGTCCTGGAATAACATAGGCTACTTTTAACCCACAGATATGTTAAAACAGAAATGACCGTGCAGGCAAAGCCGCGGGAACAGCTAGTAATAAAATAAATAAAATACGTGCTATGCAGTACTAATTTCTGTTCGCAACATCGCCCGGGTGGCCTAAAGGAAACCAAAAGCACGTCACACGTCTTTTTTCGGCACGAAATTTTTACGTTTGTTATTCGTGAACAAAAGCTCTGATATTTTTGCAAACAGATCTGCACCGTCATGTCTCCAATTATTGAGCAAATTAAGCGATTTTAGTTAGGTAGATACATTTCCGACTCAAGCTGCCATAATGCCATACCTAATCTTAATCCTAATTTAACTTACTTAACCAAAAATGCATGTGTGCTTGCTATAGTAATATGTGAGAATATGTAAAGGCCTTACAATTTGGCTTAAATATTTGTAACTAGCTGGGCCCGCGGCTTTGCCCGCGCGGTCATTTAATTAAAAAGTAGCCTATACGTGTTATTCCAGGAGCAAAAGTAGTATTATTGTACTTTATAGGTAATAAAGTACAATAATACTATATTTCTTCAAAATTTGTTCAGCCGTCAAATAGTTTACCGGTACTTACTTACGGTTTTACTCGGTACCGCATCGCTATCGGTCGAGTATTTTAAGTGTTTTTTTTTTATGTAACTACATACCACGGAATTGTGGTGCCTCATTAAAATTACAATGTAGCCTATAGACTAATAAGTAATTTTACTATAACCTAAACTGCTAAGTAGAGTATAAACTAAGAATGTGTCCAATAACACTTTTCTTAATGTCACTATTTAAGGGGAAGTCACTTTGTTCTTGTGTTTATTTGATTTGCACTAATTGATACTACATTGTCACTATCATATCACTAAACTAACTCAAATGGTTTGATCTGTTTGAGCCTTCTCACGATGCCTGTGTTGTCGAGGAGCTGGATAGCCTCGACGTTCACATGATGATGCCTTCGTTCGTGAGCTTCGTGACTTTTTTAATAACCTTAGTAACGAGATCCACCTTCAGGTCTCGATGGAGGTCGTTACTCCTGATGTACCACGGTGCATTAACGATGCCTCCGAGTACTTTATTTTGGAAACGTTGAATGATCTGTATATTAGTGGATTTGGTACAGCCCCATAGCTAGATACCATAAGTCCATATTGGCATGAGGACTTGCTTGTATAAAAGTAATTTATTGCAAACTGACAACGAAGAATGTTTTCCCAGAAGCCAATACATTTTTGTGTAGCGAAGCTCCATTTCATCGCTTTTCTTTTTGACATGGGCCTTCCAGCGAAGCTTTGCGTCTAATGTCATACCAAGATACTTGGCCGTATTTTCGTGTGGTAGTACTTCATTCTTTCTAAATACAGGGTGATAATTCGTTTTCTTGTTTGTAAAATCTACATGTGTGGATTTTGATTGGTTAAGTTTTATTCGCCATTTTTTAGTCCAATCGAGGATGGTATTGACGGCTGTTTCTGCACTTTCTCGACGGTTTCCTCTTGAGTAGCCCCAATAGCCATGATTGCTGTATCATAAGCAAAGGTGGCAATGGTATTATTTTCTAAATCTGGGATATTGCAAGTGTAAAATAAGTACAGGAACGGACCTAGGACACTCCCTTGCAGTACTCCAGCTTTTATTTGCTTAAGTTCTGAATACGCATCTTCTTGCCTTACTCTTGCATTATATGTGTTAGATAAGACTCGAGAATATCTGCAAACTGTTTAGGCAGCATTTTTCTTAGTTTGTGCAGCAGACCTTTATGCCAAACTTTATCGAATGCTTGAGCTACATCTAGAAACACAGTTGTACAAACTTTTTTCTCCTCTAAAGCTTTTTCAATAACATTAGTGATTCTATGCACTTGGTCTATTGTAGAATGCTTTTCTCTTAATCCAAATTGATAATCCGGGATAAATTTATTTTCTTCTATGATGGGCTTCAATCGTCTCAGTAGTAGTTTTTCAAACAATTTCGACATTATCGGCAGCAATGAAATTGGCCTATATGATGTTACTTCATGAGGTGGTTTACCAGGTTTGGGTATCATAATGACTTCGGCTACTTTCCATTCACTTGATACATGCTGAAGTCTAAATGATGCATTGATGAGCGTAGTTATTTTAACTAAAGCTTTACGAGGGAGGTTTTGTAGAACTTCGCCAGTAATTAAATCATAACCAAGAGATTTCTTGCAACTTAGATGTTTGATCTCGTTAAAAACCTCTTTTGATGTAACAAATTTTATTTTTAGCTCAATTCTAGAAGTTTCTTCCTGTAAAAAGTCGTTGAAAAAACTTGCTCTAAGTGCTGTGCGAACCTATTAGCTTTCTGTTCGTTATTGATTGCCCACCTTCCCTTATGTTCTTTTATAGGTGGGATATGCATGATTGGCTTTCTAAGTTTCTTCATTGTTTTCCAAAGAGAATAATCTGTTATCCGATCACTTGTTAGCTGACTTAGATTAGAATTTATAATTTCATCACTAAATTTCTGTATTTCCCTTTTAAATTTATTTTGTAAGATTGATAAAAAGTGTCTTGTCTTGTGGAGATCTAGTCATCTACCACTTTTGTCTTTATTTTTTTTTAGCAATCATTTCCCTGATTTCTATAGGGTACGACTTAGCTCTGGTTCTTTTTTTATATTCCGGTGTGTTTGCCCAAGCGCATTGTTGTATCTCTTATAAGTTTTCTTACTTCTCTGTCTAGCTGTAGTGCGTGCTTTAGTGGGACTTTTAGATCGTTTTTTCCTTCTAAATCTAGTTTAAACATTCCCAGTCCGTTCTGTAATTAACAAGAGTCGGAATATTATCTTTTGTACAATAGTATCTCTTAAAGTTAATATTATTGGTGAGTGATCTGAGCTCATATTCCTCAATTAGAAGAAAGCTGGGTGATATATTTTTAAAGTTGAAGAAATCGATGAGATCTGGTATTTTATTAGGGTCAGTAGGCCAATAGGTGGGCTTTCCTGTTGATATTACATTACAATGTATTTCTTTGATTGCACATAATAATTCTTTTCCGTTAGTAGTGGTAATGCGAGACCCCCAGAAGGTGTTCTTAGCATTAAAATCACCGCCCAGTAAGAATCGATTACCGAGTAGTTTTAAAAAACTTCTATACTGTTCTGCTTTCAGCGCATGCTTTGGTGGGCAATATATTGCTGCAAGGGTTACAGGATAGCGCTTTGTTCTGACACAAATAGCGACAGCTTGTATGTGATGTTTTTTTCCAGGGATGCCTTGTAAGGAGGTCACAATCATTAAAAACATGGACTATCCACCCTTCTCTATGGATGATGACGCGCTTAACCACGTCACGCTGAAGAGGAACTCCTCGGGTCACCTTACTAACTTCAATATGTTAATCTTTATAAAAGCGGACGATAGAGTGACTATCAAGCTAGCGGATAAAGAAGACTACTTCATCTCCGATACTCTATATAACATAGGTATATTAATACTATTGGTGTAAACAATATCTAATAATAATTAGAAAATTTTGATTTAAAATCAGTTGAATTTCTGACCCATTCCACTAAGTTCAACTATAAGTTTTACAGTAGAACCTTTTGGACAAATATATTCCAATTATTTCATTGTATTTCATAACTCACTGGACAAAATATTATCATATTAATTTGACATTATTGAAATATTGATGTCCACTAAGTTCAACTTTAAAACACTGTCTAAATGCCTGCTAAAAATGCATAGGAGAAAATGCATAGCATAGTCAGGATTCAAATCCAGCCAACTATGAAATAATATATGCAAACAAAGTTCGTCTAATTTGGGCGGCTATATCTCGTAAACTGTAAATTAAATATAAATTGTAGACGAAGACATTCCTCGTGACTTTTCTAAAGTTGATCAGTAAATTCAACTTTTCAGAAAATAAATATATTTGAAATAGTTGGAATATTTTTATCCATTTTGTTCATCTGGTTCTAGAACTCAGTTAAACTTAGTGAAATAGGTCCAACTTGTGGTTTAAAATATTTAATTAAATACATTTTTTTCATGGTTATTTTCTATAGATGTTGGATGGGACACTAATAGCGAATATACAAGATTGGCTATATACAACGATTCATGGACAACTGTACAACTCCTTCGCACTCCTAACATATTATCTCCAACTCAATTCAGGGCCTTTTATGTTAAAATAGATAATGGTAAGTTGCATGAATTAATGAATGTTTGTGTTTAAATAAATATCGGCTCAAAAAGAATCTACGACCGGTTTGCCGAGTGGTTATATAGTGACTCTGAATGCGAAGTAAATTATCGGTCGTGGGTTTGAATCCTGCAAGGTGCAATCATTTGCGTGATGAGCAGAACTTGTTTCCTAGTCATGGCTGTGATATTTCTATGTATGTTTATCCGTTGTCTAGTATAGTCCCATACTAATTGGGGCTAGGTAATTGGTGTAAATTGTCCCGAATATATTTACTTATGCTAAACAATTCAAACAGGCCTTCTTTTAAATAATTAGATGTAGTGGAGAGTGCAATATTATAGATTTTCTCCTTTTCTTTAGAATCCACCATTTTTTTGTACACATGTGACACTTATCTCCTTATATATTTTATTACCAGAGCTCTACCTACGATTTCACAAACTTTTTTTTCCAATATTATTGCATTTAAAAATTATTCATTACAATCACTGAGTAAATCAAGCAGACCCTATGGAGTTCTCGCACCTTCTTGCTGATGTTTCGATTAAAAGGTTCCCGGTTTTCTGACGAAGTGGCCTGCAATACCATCTCCTCTCTCTCGTTCATGCCAAAGAGTTGGTCTTTGTACAAGTATGCTGCAGATGACAGAACTAAGACTCTTCTTCCCGTAGGATGGACCTAATGGAGGGACCATTAGGTCTAGAGCCTCGTCGTTGTGTCACTTTGGAGAAGATAATTATAATATATACTGTGCCATTATTTATTCTGTGACTGTGCTTTGGATAAACTCAAAAAATTACAAAAGCATGCATGCAGATGATGTCGTACAAGGCAATATTGCTCCCTGTTTATCCTGCTCTAACTACCTACAATATTTTTTTTCAGGAAAACTAGTGTTTGGCAAGGAAAATGACAGTAGACCAATTATATCCTACTATGACGCTGCCTTCAGCTTAATCAACTACTTTGGATTCTACAGCAGTGATGGCGAAATTAACTCACAGATACGTTATGACTGCCCTGCTATTGTGAAAGGTAATAAAGTTAATATGTTTTTAATTTTATTCTCTGACTTATATCGTTATTTATTTTTCACCGTCTATAACGTTCAATGCATGTGTTTTTTAAAATTCAAAATTCATTATTTCGTACAACAAAAATTCATGTGTTAGTAAAACAAACTCTTACAAACTAGTGATAGTAATAATCTGCACAAGATCAATTAAAATAGCTGACAGTGCAGACGACAATCAACTAAACATTAAGTTTAGCTGATCATAATCCACACCCTTTCCTTCCATTCGAATCTCTCTGCCACTGTTTTCAGGACACTGTTGTGACTTGCTCGTACCCTGCCCATCAAGGAAGCGACTTTTTTGCGAATGATGGCTTGAAAGCCATCAGTCCGATTTTGAGCAAACATCCCAGAGGCACTACAAAAGCGAGGAAGTCCCAACAGCATCCTAAATATATTATTATATTGTACGCGCAGAACGTCTAGCGATCTTTTGGTATAGTCGACCCAAAGACAGCCCGTGTAAGGCCTTGACAATACGCCGTAAACAGTGTTATCTTGACCTGATCTGTACAACGAGTGAATCTACGTGCTAACATATTACCTCGTACCGCCAGCGCCCTGAGCTCCCTGTCGATATCTACATTGTTATTAAGGTCGTCGGTAAGAAAATGCCCTAGATATTTGAAAGATATCACTCTCTTCATGTGCACGCCATTTAGGGTTATCTAAGGAATTGATTCAGGACATTTACAGGCAGCTTTAAAGACCATGTACTCGCTCTTTTTCACATTGTATGCGAGTCCATGAGTAGCCGCGTACCTCTCACAGACTCTCAGCATTTCACCAAGAGACCCAGCATCGGACACAGCAGCACCATGTCGTCCGCATAGCTGATGTTAATAATACTAACACCACCCACACGACAACCGATAAGCATGCTGCTAAGCTCGACTATGAGATAATGAGTTAAAAAGCTTGGGAGACGTCACCCCCCCCCCCCCTCCCGCCTCACCCCGTACTCCAACTTATTCGTCTCCAAAAGCGTATTGGACCATTTTTTACATTATGTGTTTGGTTAGCATACCAAAATTGAAGGACAGATAAAATTTCCGCCGGTACATTCCTCTCCCTCGTTTTCCCCAAAACACATCATATTACAGTATCGCAGGCCTTGGAGAGGTCAAAAAAGCAGTAATACGCCGAAACAAAGAAACTGTTCAATATTTTAGCTACAATCGTCGCGAGGGAGATTGGACGATAGTTTCCCTTTTCCGATATATCCCCCGTCCCGTTCTTGATGAAAACAACTGTCGTACAGTTGTTTTCATCAAGTCAGTCACCACTAAGAGTAACTAATACACATCGTATCGAACATCTAAAATAAATTAAAAAAAGAACTCGTGTTCCTCTTATCAGCAAAATCATTTGTGGCACTTTCATCATCTTAGACTTGCCCACTGACTGTTGTTGAAGCGATGGTAGCCTAGTGAAACTTAGAATCACTATTGAACCAGGTTAGGTTAGGTCCTAATTTTTTTTTGTCTAGGATAATAAATTGGTATGATTCGATGTGTTTTTTTCTCCTAGTCACACTGTTACTCGTTGCTACTTTTTTTAGAAGACTTCCCAATGACGAGACTCTCTAGTGTAACAGTGTGAACCGATTGGAGAAAATTCCCAACGAGTCACACTGTGACAGGATCTTATGTGACTCGTAGGGAACCCACCATAGCGAGGGATCACATTTTATTCTATAATCGATATAATCGATTATAAGAGAACAAAGGATCATAACTCTTATTATTATTACGCTCAGATAACCCTTTTAGGTATGTCACTAACTTTGAGAATTACGCTTACTGGGTGTACATCACCCATGGTGGACACCTCTAGTATTTGACACCGTGACATTAGTAACTGGTAGAGTCAGAACGGCATTTCCATTTCCCATGCAAGATTCAACTTTGAGTCGCCGCACATGAAAAGGAAATATTGGTTTCAAACTCATAGCATAAGGTCTTAGTTTACCAAATTATATAGATTTGATCTATTTACAATATTTTATGTTTTTCTAGTTGGTCATGAATGAGATGTTAAACTCGTAGTGAATACGAGGGTTTTTAATGTGTTTGATGTGTGTGTGTGAATCGTTAGAGTTCGTTATTTTTGTTTTTAGGCCACTTTGTGGCGCATTGCCCACTCAAAATCTTTTAATAATTGCCATAATTCTAATAGAAGATATTTAAAGCGTGAATTTGTTTCCAGAGTTGGTTTGTAAAGAGGAGACACTTAGCCTTGATAGCGATAACCCTTTGCTCTACCCGATGGACAGTAAAACTCCCAGCCACGTCACAGTGAAGAGAAACTCCACCGGCCACCTCACGTACTTCAAAATGCTTATCGCTATACAAGCGGATGAATTCATGACTATCAAGCTGACGGACAAAGGAGATTACGATTCCTCGTATAATCTATATAACATAGGTACCAACGATATAAATACTGTTGCTTGTATTAATATTTATAATATGCAGTAGACTTTGGTTGGAAACCAATGACTTTATTAATTAAGTTACATTTGATAGATGGGGTGTTACTTTTCATATTAAAAAGGAACAAAAAAAAATGTAACTTACTTCCGCCAAGCTGCAAGTCAAATCAATGAAAGATAGAAAATAAAAAAACCCTACAGTAACCAACCCTCATCTAAATAGAACTAACGTTAAATAAGTAAATAGGCCTAATATCTACCTATTTTACTTCTTATTAAATATAAAACGTTACGCAATAATCAATACGACACGCTTGCTGCATTGCTATCAGAGTTTGTTTCTTATTTTTTATTTTCTTATTTAATATTACAGTAACCAACCCTTATCTAAATCTAACTAACATTAAATAAGTAAATAGGCCTAATATCTACCTATCTTATAAAATATAAAACCTTACGCAATAATCAATACGACACGCTTGCTGCATTGCTATCAGATTTTGTTTCATATTTATTATTTTCTTATTTAATATTACAGTCACCAACCCTTATCTAAATCTAACTAACATTAAATAAGTAAATAGGCCTAATATCTACCCATTTTACTTCTTATCCAATATAAAACCTCACGCAATAATCAATACGACAAGCTTGCTGCATTGCTGTCACATTTTGTTTCTTATTTATTATTTTCTTATTTATTATTACAGTAACCAACCCTTGTCTAAATCGAACTAACATTAAATAAGTAAATAGGCCTAATATATTCCTATTTTACTTCTTATCCAATATAAAACCTCACGCAATAATCAATACGAGACGCTTGCTGCATTGCTGTCAGATTTTGTTTCCTATTTATTATTTTCTATTTTCTTATTTATTATTACAGTAACCAACCCTTGTCTAAATCGAACTAACATTAAATAAGTAAATAGGCCTAATATCTACCTATCTTATCCAATATAAAACATTACGCAATAACCAATACGACAAGCTTGCTACTTTGCTGTCAGATTTTGTTTCATAATTATTATTACAGTAACCAACCCTTATCTAAATTGAACTAACATTAAATAAGTAAATAGGCCTAATATCTACCTATTTTACTACTTATACAATATAAAACCGTACGCAATAGTCAATACGACACGCTTGCTGCATTGCTGTCAGATTTTGTTTCTTATTTATTACTAGCTGTACCCGCGGCTTCGCACGCGTGTTCTTTTCTTTAGGTTCAAAGAACCTTAATGTGCCAGGACCAATATACCAACATTAGATAAACATTACTTCAGCCGTCAAAAATATTTTTATCAATTGCCCGGCTTCTAACTTACCGGATTGAGTTACCAATTACACCAGTTTTTAAATTATACCCTTAGCTATCTAACAATGAAAAATGCATCGCAATCGGTCCAGTAGTTTTTACGTGTACAGATAAAAAGACAGAAAGACACGTATCAAATAAAAAACTTGTTCAGTAGCTGTTTTAAGTACCCAAGACCATATTTTTATTTATCTTCTTTGTACAGTCTTTTTCGTACCTATTGCTTTATTATAAGTATTGATAGATGACTGTGTCAGTTTGCATAAAAAAATCCGTCCAATAGTTTCAGTGTGATACGTGTTCTTTTTAATAACTTTCAACCCCTAACAAGCGGAAACCCTTTAATTTTTCGTGATGAAAAGTAGCCAATGTCCTACCTCGTAGTATGAACTCAAATCATAGACAGGCAGCCAGGCAGCCAGACAGACAGACAGACAGAGAGACAGACAAAAAAAAAACGTTTTGGCTTCAGTATCGAATATAGAGTACCCTCCAAAAAATATTCAAAATATCTTCAATGTACAGAATTGGACCCGTTACAGTTTTATTATGAGTATAGAATTTGTTTTTTTTTTTTCAAAATTTTAATATTCTGAGTAGGGTTTAGGTTAGGTTATATTGGTTAGGAAGTAAATTAGGTAGATAAGGCTTGTCGGCAATATCTTTTTTTTAACAATTATTAAATTGTTAAATGTTGGGTTAATTCAAATTAGCTATGTGTTGTTTAGCGTCGGGGATTTTTTATTTGCTATCTATCATTGCTCTGACTTATAGCTTGGCAAAAGTAAGCTACATATGTTTTCTTCATGATTTTTTAATGAAGATATTTTTTAATAGGTTGTTATTGATTTTCTACAGCTGTTGGTTACAAAGACACTGACACAGACGGTAACCAGTACACGCGTTTGGAAACATGGTCAGAGGACAATGAAGAGTCATGGGAAACTCTTCAAAGCGTTTACACTCCCAACATTATTTCCTCTACTGAATTCAGTGCGTTTTATATAAAAATAAATGATGGTGAGTATTACCTTCTAATTTGTGTATACGTTTGTACTAAAATATAGGGTTTTAAGTAGGTCACTGCAGACCTCTAAACCAAAAAGTATTAGTTTCGCTAAGAAAACTAGCATTGTCACATTTTTTTAATGAAACATGTAAAATTATTATAAAAATACAAAAATTATTATAAATATACGCTAATATAATCATACTAACATTATAAATGCGAAAGTTTGTATATATGTAAGGGTATGTGTGTGCGTGAGGGTGTGTTTGTGTGGATGTTTGGTACTTAACACGCTTAAACGGATTTGGATTAAAGTAGGGTATATCACGGATTAACACAAAGCGTACTTTTTATCCCGAAAAAATTCACGGTTCCTGAGGTTTAGTTATAAGAATTATATAGTTTTGAAACGTTATTTTAAAGACCTTCATGTTGATACCTCACTGGATAGGTTTTGGTCATTTTATGTTCCGTCGGAAATCCAACATGGCAGCTGTAAGCCGCCATATTAGTTTTATTGATACTTCATATATCCTATATCACTCTCATGATCAAGATGAATCCAATGATACCTCAATCCAGAATGATCTAACGAGAATTATCCTCATTTATCAAAATCTATTAAGCCGTTTAGGCTTCTAGGACGCGCCTAAGAAACCTACAAACAAACATATAAACAAACAAACATACATACAACCCAAACACATAACCCTTCGTGCAGTAGGATAAAAACTCATTAAAACGTTTATAGCATTATGCTTGTAGCTTCTTTTGTTTATATCCCTTAACTCTCAGAGAATTCAATATAGCCATTCAGTTTATTGAATAGGTACAGCTTCCAAATACCTACGGTTATTTTTCATATTTTCTTTAACGGCTTTAAATAAAGTTCTACTGTACTAAATTTGATGATTCTTAAATCCAGAACAATGCACTCGTATTTGCGGCACATTTTTTTTATTACATTGTATTAAATTTAAAAAGAAACAGAAGAATTAATATCAATATCCTTTTCAACGAGCATTCTTGAGTAAACTAAAATAGAGTTTTACAAAACAACTAACTGTACCCGTGGCTTCGCACGCGTGGCCATTTCTCTAGGTTAAAAGAACTCTATTAGTATTCCAAGACCTAAGATATCAATTTATATACTTCAGCCGTCAATAAGTTTTTATCGATTACTCGGCTCCTACTCATCGGATTGAGATAATAAGTACACCAGTTTTTAAGTCAAACCCTAAGCTATTAAACCGCAATCGGAGAGACAGACAGACAGACAGACAGAAAAAAAACAGTTTCAGCTTCAGTATCGAATACAGAGTATCCTCCAATAAAAAAAACTGTTACAGTTTTATTATAAGTATAGATGACTAGGTATGCCAAGTTGCATCAAAGTCCGTGCAGTAGTTTCAGCGCGATACGTGTTCTTTTAAATAACTTTCAATCCCTATCCCGCGGGAACCCTTTAATTTATCGGGATGGAAAGTATCCAGTGTCCTACCTCGTAGTATGAACTCAAATCATACCAAATTTTATTTAAATTCATTCAGTAGTTTCGGCGTGATGCTTAGCTAAGATACATACAGACAGACAGACAAAAATGAAAAGAAATATAGTTTTGGCTTCAGAATGGAATACAGAACGCCTCCGCCCACTTGGCTCCCCTGGGGGATTCATTTGGATTATTTGTCTACACGGATCCCCTAGGGGATTTATTTGGATTTTTTGACCACATGGATCCCCTGGATCATTTGGATTTTTGTCCACATGGATCCCCGGCGACGGACTCGTGGTCACACAGTTTTGTCACTCTGGTGTGACCACGACAGACACCAACATTTTTTTACAAAATATCTTCAATGTACAGAATTGGAACTGTTACAGTTTTATGATAAGTATATAGATGGGCGCTTAAAATTATTGTTCATTTATGGGCAATTTATATAATATTATTACATGAATCGAAAGGTAAAATATATCACAAAATCCTTCTTTTTTTTTAAATATAAATACCTATAATAAAATCTAGTTCTAGTTCGTAGTATCTTGAAGCTGTCACAATAGACGAAAAAATGAAAAGTTGAGAACTTTTAGCAGTTAGGTAATTGACTGGACGGTTCATCTAGAACTGTTATTGTTGCTGTAATAGTGTACAAATCAATTATTCAGGAAAGCTGGAGTTCGGTAAGGAAGGAGACGGCAAGCCAATTATATTCTACTACGACGATCGCTTCAGTTCACTTAGCTACTACGCATTTTATTACAATGGCGGCGAAGTTCAAGCAAAGATCCGTTACGACTGCCCTCCTACTGTTTAAGGTAAGTACCTAATTTAATATTAATACACATTGCTAATTTTAATTTTATATAATATGGAAAAATACTACATTAGATGTGCTCGCTAATGCGAGTCAGAAAATAAAAGGCAAAAAGGCACACCTATGAAATAAACCGTCCAAGTGTTTCCGTTACGAAATATGAACATTGCTTGCAGGCGCCAAGTGGTAAATAGTTGATGGTTTTCTCGAACGATACCGTCAATGAAGTTAATTTAACCTTTTTATGTAATAAACAGCAAACAAATTGCTTGCCTTTCGGTTCATAACTCTAGAAGTTTTGACGCTGGACAGACAGACGAATAGACTGGGTGATCTTAGTTGGACTGCATCGTCATCAGTTTTTTTTGTAAGTTCCTTTGAAAGTCAATTTTATTTCATAAATAACTAGCGATGCGCCCCTTATTCGTGTGACTAATAGATTATCCAAAAATTTATTTGTACAAATAATATTAGATAATTGACCCGCAGCCCGTCCGCCCGCCCCGCCCGCGCGCCCCTACTTCTATGCACTATTACACCAAAGAATAAAATAATAGTAGGGTCAAAGAGCGGGTGGAGCAGAATTAATTGAAATCCGTTCAGCGATAACATCCTCATAACTTTCAAACCACTCGTCATAATAATATGATGATATATATATATATATATATATATATGCAAATCTAATCCAGATTATGTGAGAAAGCCTACTGTATTATTTTATTTGATAAGGGTTTTAAATAAATCATTTTTTTCTTTCTTACACTATTAAAATTTATTTTCTATTTTTTAGTTTGGTTTTCTATATAAAGCGTGTTTTTTAGTTTTTTTAAACTATTATTTATTTTAGAACTAACGAAGCTAAAATCCGTTTATCTAAGTGAAAGGAATAGCGCATGCCGATAAAGCAGCCAAACTGCTTGGTTTTTTCAGACATAGATTAGAAATTTTGTGATTTCTTATTGTAAACTATTTTTTATCTGTATATGGCCCCTCTATGGCCATATATCAGCCCCGGGATAATGTAGCTTCCAATTAGTGAAAGAATTTTCAGTCGGATCAGCAGTTTCAGAGATTAGCGGTAACACACAACATAAAACACAGAAACCTGGCTCCTGAAACACAGTTCTTACTAGTTCGGGAGCCTATGGATTCATTACTGTTCTGAACAATTATTATGTCAATAAACATTATTATTATAGATATTTACAATTTTTCCCTTTTTTTTAATATTAGTGTTTAGTTTTATTACACGACTGCCCAAAAAAACAAGTGTAATGTTTTTAGGATTCATGTATGTTTGTATATATGTATGTGAGTTTCTTTATTCCACCATACCTTTTATATGCTTGAACAGATTTAGGCGTATGGGTATCGTTAGAATCCTTACATCCCCCCGAGTAACATAGTTTTTTTTTAAATTCAATTTCATTAGAAAGAGAAAAATATACCTAACTATATTTAGAATATGGGTATCAAATTGAAGGCCTTGATAAGCACATTCCAACAGTGTTATAATTTATTGGCAGGGCAGGCGTGCTTTTTTTTAGCTTTTATGCTAGTTATTTATCCTGTGGATGTAGTTAATGTTTTAAATGTTCGTCTATAAAGATGGTGCGAGAACATACGAGAGCTTGTCGTCCAACCATATTAGTCTTTTTTCTTCTGTTTTTTTATTACGGACTAGGCCATCGTTTGACGACGATCTCACCTGATGGAAAGCGATGATGTGGTCGAAGTTGTGGCACGCTGGCCTAGTAGATACCTATTCACTATTGACTTGAACAAGCCTAGGGCCCGTTCACTTACTACGTTAGTACGCACGGATCATCCGCGCGATCACTCGAAATCGTTCACGGCATCGGCGGGCGTTCGCCTGGGACATCCGAAAAATAGTGGGTTCTTCTTCTATGAGGGGAGGGGAGGAATAGTATGAAACTGAAACTTGACAGTTGTTAGTTCTATGTGGACGTCCAAAGTCGTTCACTAACTCCGGATGATCGAGCGATAATCGCACGGATGATTCGAGCGTGTAAGTGAACGTAGCCCTGGGTTATAATCTACTAGAAACACTGACGAGGGCAGGGGTTCTTACATAAATGAAGTAGCGGAACGCTTCGTTCCTGTGCTAGGTATTTCAATCATAAAAGGGTGGCGCTTTGCCGATCGTCTAGTCGTTCGGTGATTTAAAATGATGCGGGAATCATATTGTGCAGTTCTTGTTCACACTCTGTATAGCGCATACATAGACATAGTCATAAAAGTATGTTTAGGGCGAAGTCCGTCTGTCTGTATGTCACAGCCATTTTGTTCAGAAACTATTAACACAAAAAACACTACAAAGTTGGAGATGGGGTTTCTGACCAAGTATTTTAAAATTATTGCGATGTTTCTTTCATTAAATTACGTTTCTTTGGCATCGACACAAACCAATAAAAAAAAAGTTAATAAAAAATATGAGCCGTTGCGGGATGCCTGGCAGATGTGAAACATTGAATATTGCCAAGCTGAGGCGGAAAGAGCCGACGGACCATGAGCGGCGCGTCGCCACGCCACCGCTGTGTCGATCGATTGCCACGCCAAGAGTCGATCTTACTCCCGTAACGCGCAATTAGATGGTTCACATAAAAAAAGGCTATCGAGAAATACTGGACCGATTGCAATGCGATTTTCATAGATCCTTTTGTAGCCCTAGATCCTGGCTACAAAACTCTTAGGTAGTGTTTGCATGTCCAATTCGCACTTGGCTTTTTTCACGATAAAAACTAAGCACATGGCTTAACCCTTTTTTTGTATTATTTACAGGTTTTTCATGATCTGTCTTTCAATTCTTCACATCATTGTCATAGTTCCAGACGTGTTGGACCTGTCTCCGTCTCCGAGTTGCAGAAGCAATGCAGCTACACTGACATGACCGTGTTGGATACATGATTAGCTACAACATTTAAATATGTTCGTAAAGTCACGAGTCACGAGCAATGAAAAGGAAACATTGCAAATTTTCAGATGTATGTGAACCATAATTTGATGATGTCGACTCTATATTTTGCTAAAGTGTGCTCAGAGTTCTGTTCAAAACTTAGACTATTTACATGTTCAAAATAATGTAACCATAAAATTGTTTCAAAATGAACTATTTATTTATATTGAATAGACCACCGGTCCTGACGAACCCGCCCAACATTGTTTTATTGATGTAGGAAACCCCGCGAGGCAGTCGGCTTAACGTAAACAAAAAAACTTTATGACCACTTCAGACAGAAGTCGTTTGTTTAAAGAACGACTGTTTTGAATAGTTTTATGGTTATAGATCGTGTTTAATGTGTTACTGTAGTGATAAACGCAAGAGTTTATTTATAAAACAATGTTGGAAGTTGTCAGACCACAAAAGTTTTCACAATAATATAATAAGGTTATTTTTATTTATTTTTTGTGTTGTAGGTACTTTCAATATAGCTATTCTTTTTTTTAGTATAAATTTTGAATAAAAAAATATTCCCCGCGTGTAAGAAAATGCGCGTAATGTGAAATGAAATGTGAATGAGTGAAAACGTGGTATTAAAAAATATCTATAAAATAAATCAAAGTTTTTTTTTAATTAGGCATTTATTCACAGTAATATCAATACAAGAAATATATACCAGCTCTATGTTTATTCATTTTTTAAAACGTCCCGCCCTGTCTAATGTAATTTTTCTTCGAAACTGTATCTCTTCAATAGTAAATGTAACGTATGAAATTCATTGTAATTATGGCTAATTAGTAAAACGTAAATATAAATGTTGTTTTAATAGGTGCACTTAGTAAAATACGCTACTGTAGCACAGAATAAATAATAATACTCATGTAATAATCTACTGATGTATACACAAATGAGTACAGCAATTTTTTGTTTTTTTTATAGTTATTATTGCTATAATTATTGTTAAAATATAATTATGTAGTGAATTCAATAATTACTTTTCAACTTATTAGCCTTGCTATACAACGAGGTAGCGTCGCCAGCTTTTTGTACACCTTAACTGCTGACGGGCTACTTTGACACAGTTTTATTGTAATCGTATGTAGGTATATTATACATTTTGTATTTTTTTACATACTTAGTTTTAACTGTACAAATCAGTTGTCAAGTCAAATTAATGAAACACATTCTCTTAGAAACAATATATGTGTTATATTTTATTTTCTGATGAAAACTGTCGGCAAAGTACCTAAACCTAATTGATGGACTCAGGAGTTACTTTTGCGGAAATTCATATCTAAAGAAAACATGTAGTTTACTTCCGCAAAAATAAAACAAAGAATAAACTCAATAACTAGCTTAAAAGCTAAAAAACACGCCAAAAAAGAGCTTTTGCCAATAAGTTTTATAGTGTCGGAAAGTGCTTATCAAGGCTTTTAATTTGATACCCATATTGTAAATTCCCAGTTTTTTTTTTCATTTTGAAAGTGGTGCCATACTGCCGCCAGAATGAACGTTATCAAAAAAAAATGCCTATGTTACTTGGGGGGATGTAAGGATTCTAACGATACCCCTTCGTCTAAATCTGTTCAGGCATTTAAAAGTTATTGTGGAATAAAGAAACTCACATACATACATACAAAACAACTACTACTACTAGCTAAAAACAATACACTCCTTTTTTTGGGCAGCCGTGTACAAACATAATTTTTATAAAATATGTTTCCAAAAAAATATTAATCGACTTCATATTAAAAATGTTATTTTGTAAACAACCACTAAAAATAATAATATAATTACAATTGAGCCAGAATAATTATTGATATGGTTGAGCTTATTCAAAAAGATAATGTCTTAAACGGCTTTACGTGCTATTTATAATAATAAGCTTTTAAAGTAATATTCTACAAAAACTTTATAATTTACTAGATTGCTGTATTCGTGTCAATCAGTTTGTGAACGTGTAAAAGTCAAAATCTGCTCGTGTGAGTGTCTTATTTTGTCTCTTCTGCGTTTCGTGTATGAGGGTGCGTCATAGACAAATGCATATTACTTCGTACGTAGATAGGTATGTATTAATTTTGTAAAGATATTAGACTTAAATGATGCCTGGGTTTGGCACCACCTTCAAAAAACTCTTTCTCGTCTTATGTTGTTTTTTGCTTTATTATTACGTTGGTAATTTCGAAAAAGTGATAATGTTCAGGCTCAATTGTAATTATTTTATTCTTTTTAGTGGTTGTTTACAAAACAAAATTCCTTAGAAAAAAAAAAAAAAAAAACGTTTTTTTTTTTTTTTTGGTAAAATATTTTATTAGGAACCGAATAGCGGAATGAGGCGACATGTACGTGGCTAGAGATGCACCTCATTCCGCCATGCGGTTCCTAAAAATAATCACTGCGCAGCCATTTGCACGAAGTACAGAGTGGCCACGACTTATCGGCTGTACTGTAATGGATAAACTTGAAAAAAAAGTGAATTGTTTATAAACACATTAAAAATGTTCAACATGCATCCCACAATATGGGAACCCACTAGAATCACTAAGAACACCAAAACATGTATAGATAATATAGTAACAAACATCAAACAATATGAAGCAGAAGTTTTGCATCTAGGAATTTCAGATCACTCAGCGCAGATAATAAATGTTTTTACCAACCTAAGCTTTCGTGAAAAATACTGGTTTAGTTTATTCAAAAGAGAAAAGTTGATGTAAATTTAAATATATTTCTAAGATACTTATCCCAAGTAAATTTCTCAGAGATATACACATATAACGACCCAAACAAAGCCTACAGTGAATTTATAGACCTATACCGCCTGATATTTAACTTGTGTGTACCCTTGGAAAAAGTAAAAATAACTTTTAAGAAGAAGGCAAACTGGAAAACCAAAGGAATAAAGACATCTAATAAAAATAAAAGAAATAACTATTTAAAATAACTACAAAATAAAACTAATGAAAATTATAGTATGTACAAAAAATACTGCAAGACATTAAACAAAGTTGTACGTATATCTAGAAAAATCGCTAATATTTAATATATAAATAGAAGTACCAATAAAAATAAAGCAACTTGGGGAATTATTAAGCAACATACATCTGAAACTAATAACATTAAAACATCAATAGAATAAAAATTGACAAGAAAGAGAAAACTGACCCGTTAAAAATTGCCACAGCCCTGAATAACTTTATTATTAATAATCATGTTCAAACTGAAAATCCTACTCAACGAAAAGCCATCAAAACAAACTCAAAAACTATATTCATCAATCCAGTATCCTCCCTGGAAATAATAAACATTGTAAAATCATTAAAAAATATAAAAAACTGCATGGCATGATGGCATATCGGTACAAATAATCAAGAGCAGCTTAGAGTATATAGTAGAACCACTGACATATATAATAAACTTATCTATCGAAACCGGAAGTTTTCCTGTCGATTTAAAAAAGGCACTAACAAAGCCTTTACACAAAAAAGGGTCAAAAACGGATATGGCAAATTATAGACCAATAGCCATTTTGCCAAGTTTATCTAAAATTTTGGAAAAAGTGCTCTTTAACAGAATTACGTCATTTCTAGATTCCAATAATATGCTAGATAGCAATCAATTCGGCTTTCGTAAAGGAAAAAACACCAAATTAGCCATTTTTAAAATGCTAAAACAGGTATGGGAAGAAATTAATAATAAATAAACTGGTATTGCTCTCTTTTTAGATTTATCTATGGCATTTGATTGTGTCACACACAATTTTACTTAGAAAACTAGAAGCAGCTAGTATAAGAGGAACATCATTATCATTATTAGAATCATATCTAGAAAACAGAAGTCAATCAACAGTCATCGATGTTTATAATAGAGATACAAAAGAAGTAGAACAAGTTATGTCGGGCTTTGAGAAATCTGCCCTTGGAGTGCCACAAGGCAGTATTCTTGGGCCATTGCTGTTCCTTGTGTATATCAACGAACTACCTCTAATAACACAACACCTTTGCGTCATGTTTGCTGACGATGCCACTATATTCATACCTCAATAGAATCTTAACAGTACTGATTTTGAAATAGAAGTAAATAAAACTACAAATGGTCACTGATTGGTTAGGAACAATTAATTTAAAAGTTAATATAGAAAAAACTAAAATTTTACAGTTTACTAATTATAAAACAGTACCACTAAATCTAAATATTTTAAATGATGGTAATAAGGTTAACGAAATTATTGAAACAAATTTTCTAGGTGTAACTCTAGATAACCATTTGAACTGGAAGGCTCACGTTAGTAAAATAAATAGTCGCTTGACTAAATATTCTTACGCCTTGTCAGTGTTAAGTAATGTTGCATCTAAATCTGTAGCTGTGAGTGCATACTATGGTTATGTCTACACTCAGTTGAGTTATGGGATAATCTTTTGGGGAAATTCAGTGGACGTTCAGTCAAATAAATAAAAAATGCAAAAGAGATATCTGCGAAATATATATAATCTAGACAGTACTGATACCCTCCGTAACATTTTTAAAAATAATAATTTCCTCACCTTGACTTGTATTTATATATTAGAATTGTGTCATTTTGTAAAGACTAATGAAGGAACCCTACTTTAGTCAAAAGTCTAGTCGTGCTGGTAACTTAAGAAGCAGATATAGATATAATGTGTGTATTCTGCAGATTAATAATACCTTATTTTATAAGAGCTCTTTTATAAGCGCAATTAAAATATTCAATCACTTGCCCATAGAACTGAAATTATTAAAAGGCAACATATTCAAACAGAATTTTAAAAATGGTTAATATCTAAAGCTTACTATGATTTAAATGAATACTTTGATTACTGAATGTGTGTAAATAAGAATGGAATGTTATTTTGATATCAGATTTAATAACTACCTATTAATAATTTTAAGCATATTAATATAAATTTATCCATAAATTTATTATATAAGGAATGTTATTGAATAATGTTCAAATGGATAGGCTGTTGGAACGTTTTTTACATTTAAGACCACACAGTGTACACAGTTTTTAGTCAGAAACAAACGTTTCAGTGGTTTAGGTACCAAGATCATGACAAGAGCCGAGGAGGTCCAGGGTTCCATTCTCAGATTTAGTACCTACTACTATAGCTAGTAGGTAATAATGCATTATAAATTATTTTAAACATAATCTTAGAGTGTAGGTACCTACATAATATCTTGGTTTAATATTAGATTTCAATAATTATCTAGACTATTTTATTCCCTTGACCATAAATCGTGTCTAATCTAACGAAAGTCTCATAACTAGTTTTTGAAAAGTTCCCAGCAAAAACTTTGAAACACACAAAAAACACACAAAAGCTTTGAACATAATGTTTTAAAAATCAATACTGTTCAGTTGTGTCTGCGACATTTTACATCGAGCCTAAGGCTTTTTTAAGAACAGGACTATTATATACCATTGTACAATTTTTTTCTCAATCGTTTAAGTTTATTTTTTATGTAAATAAAAGATACAATTGAAAAGTTAAATAAATATAACAATAAAAATGTTGATTCATATTCCGTATTTATATTTATTTCATCAAATGATGTATAACTGCACTGATCACTAAAAATCACTCAATCTAATTATTTACGAATTAAAAACCGAATTCTATCAGATTAATTACTATGGTATAATAATATGGTTATGATTAGGTACAAAAATAATGTTGGTATCATTCAAGTTCAGTGGGACATTCTAGTATAGTGAATTTGGCTACTTCTGTTTCTGGAAAAAATTTAACACTACGGTCACGCGAGCCGTAACCGCAGTGACCGCGAGGCATAGCCGTGGCGACCGCGAGACGTAGCGCGGTGACAACGGGTTGACCACGAGCCGTAAGCACAGATTACTAAATAAGTTACTCTGTAACACCGAAGTGAGGCGATGCCTATCTAGTGCAGGGACGTTAAATGTGTGGTCACCTTTAAGGAGGGTATTAAATATCAAAGGATATAGCAATTAAAAACGGCATTTATTGTACAGAGCTGATCTTTATTTTAAACTAGCTTTCGCCAACAACTTCATCCACACGGATTACAGTTTATCGCAAAAAAACATCCTATGTTCTTCTAGGATATTAAAACCCTATTTAAAAGTATAGCATCAACATATTGTATTCTCTTTGGCACCAAAGTTCTTGATACTTTTTGACAGACTTGTTATTATTTCGTTTCCATGGCAACTGTTCCTTACACCTAGTAATCTACATTTTCCAGTTTTCCCGTGGAAACTTAGAAATTATCTCCATTAAAATGAACAAAATAAAAATATGTAGCTTACTTCCGCCAAAACTGTAAGTCAGACAAATGATAAATGGTAAAATTAACACAAGTAAAACCCCACGCTAAACAAAACCCTACCCCAGATTGAACTAATGAAAAATGTAAATGAAAGAAAAGCTAAAAGGCCTGGAGGCCCAAAAAAAAAAAAAAAAAAAAAACTTATATACAAATAATATATATAAATATATATACACAATAAAAAACCCCCAAGCTAAACAAACCCTTGGGTAGGGTTTGTTTACAAGTTATACAAGTAAATCTATAATTATATTATCTCCATTCCAAATTTCATCAAAATCCGTTTATCCGTTTTCGGGTTAAAACTTCCCAAACAAACAAACAGCCAACATTTCACTCTAATATATTGGTGTGGATTTTACATCTGACCTTTTCTTATCTGTAGGTAGTTTATAATCAAATGATCTAAAAGAACCCTCAGTTCCTGAAAATATACATAACAGGGGGAGATAGATGCCTTGGTGGTTGCAGTAGATGTGGATACTTACACGGTACATGCTGCTGGCCATTTCCTGAATTCCCTTGGCTGGTTCTCACAGCGGAACAAAAAAAAGTGGGCCTATGCAGAATAAAACTGTAATTATAGTGAATCAAAGAAACTTTATAATTTTTTTATAATTGAAGATTCTTGGTTCTTTCCAATACTTCTTTGTATGGAGGATTTATGGGGCATTGAACTGGCTCTTTGTATTCATAGGATGTCTGTCCTTCTAGTAATAATGGATATGAAGTATCAGAATCATAAGCACTCAAATCTCCACATGCATTAAATGGTACAATAAATCTATTTATTCCAGTGAACTGATTAAAATCACAGTACTTATGGTCTAGTAATGGGTTCACCATATTAGGGATGTAACCTTCTGGTGGCTGATAATTCTGACACACCACAAATGCTTCTATACTTGAGTTTCTCGAACTCCTCGGCTTTGATACTGTGACAAATTCAAAGAACTGCTTCAATTGCGAGTACAAAAGCGATACATCCTTTCCTCTGAATATTTTTGCAATGAAGACTCCACTCTTCTTCAGAACATGAGTAGTAATATTTAAAGCAGCCAATAACAATTGTGACTGGACATACTCATCAATGTCATGCAAGCCAGTAACATCTGGAGCCCCATCGCAAACCACTAGGTCAGCTTTTAGGCCTTCAAACTCTTTGATAATAGCGTTAGCGGTGGACACTTTTGTAATATCTCCTTGTATTTGTATGACGCCGGGCAGAGCAGCCATGGCTTGTAGATCTACGGCAACGATTTTCACATCATCAACATTTTGTGCGTTCTGTCGCAGCCTTTTTGTTAGAACTTGGCTCCAGCTGCCTGGGGCAGCACACAAATCGACAGCACGTGTAACTCCATCGAATATATTGTATTCTTCATTGATTTGTAATAACTTAAAAGCACTTCTCGCTCGCCATCCTTCTTCTTTGGCTAACCTGTAGTATATATCGCGTTTATCTTTGGAAGTTTTACCCATTTTTGTAGACTTTAAACAATTCAAGTATGTAAGTACAACAGTAAATTATATATTCTATTTTCTTTCATTCAATATAAATGTTTGATGGAAGGGGACAGCCGTTCGATAAAGTTCGTTTTGTAGCAAACAAATGGCGAAAATTACTGTTAAAACCGCTAAATATTGCTGCGTTCGAGATGATGAGATGGCGTTCCGGGCAGTTTCGAAATGTACATTTTTAACAAGCCGTTCGGTTTGATCATTTTCAACACTAGTGCCCTTTTTGCAACTTTTGACACTACTGGGGCCTGATTCCGTAGAGTTAAAGTGCGGTTCGGTTAATGCCACTTGGACCATTGAATGTCACCGAATTAATTAAGCTCAGTGAGCTTATAACATGACGTCATCAAGGCGATGAGCACTCAACCGCACGGAAACTGTCATTTTACTAGGAAATACAAAACCGGTAATTTAAAATCCGAATTCATAAGGAATTCAGTGGCAATGAGTTTTCGTCAACCGAAGAGCACTTGAGTGCTTTCATCGCAACTACTCTAAAGCAGTGTTTGTTTAGTGAGGATTATTGGTGGTGGCATGGTTACTATGAAGCAAATAGTTAAACACATAGGTACACTTTGTTTCATGTTTTATCGTGCCATGAAATTGTGTTATTTTTGTGAAAGGTAGGTATCTTGTAGAAGCACTATATGACAAAGACATGTATGTATGAGGTATTTCATAACCTACCTATCTGAATCATAGCTAGAGTTGGATTTTAACCCTAAAATAGAAAAATACCTACTGGTTTTAAAATCTGGTAGTTTTCTTAAAAAGCCTAATTAGGTGAAGTTTTACTAACAATGAGGAGTCAATGCAGGTATAAGTAAAACGAAATCAAGTATGAGTATTAAATATATTGTAATAATGATTTCATTTTCACATAAATCGATGTTTGCCTAATTTTATGAGCTCAGATAGCGGAGATCTATACATTCTTATGAACTGCAGTTCTGTGTGCATCCACCTGAAACAAATGTATCATATTATTAGAATAATCAAGTAGTTTCAACATTACATATAGTTAGGTACTTTTCTATCAAGTCCTAGTTATCAACTGTAGAGCTCCCATTTGGCCGTCTCTCCAAAACATGATCATTTTTGTGCACTGGAATCTACAACGATACATTTTAAAAACCAGATTGTCTCTATGACACTGGTAGATTAACTTATATATAGGTATATTTCTAAATCGCAAATATATTTCATTCTTCGTTTTTTGGCGTTTTATTTATTTATTGATTTGATTGTTTTGTACAAAAATAGTGTACAAGGAAGGACCGACGGCAAAGTTTATTTTCAGTTTAAGTTTAAGTTTAACTTTACCTTTACAAAATCTGAATTGAGAAGCACTATCACTCACTCATCACTTAGAAACTACTAGTCTACGGTCAATAGTTTCTGAGTTGTAGCCATTTTAAGTTTGACAGCTGTCATGTGAAATGAAGATCTCGATGAGGTCTATCACTTCTGTAAAGAAACTACTAGTCTACGGTCAATAGTTTCAGAGTTGTTGCCATTTTAAGTTTGACAGCTGTCATGTGAAATGAAGATCTCGATGAGATCTATCACTTCTGTAAAGAAACTACTAGTCTAGGATCTATAGTTTCAGAGTTATAGCCATTTTAAGTTTGACAGCTGTCATGTAAAATGAAGATCTCGGTGAGATCTATCACTTCTGTAAAGAAACTACTAGTCTACGGTCAATAGTTTTAGAGTTGTTGCCATTTTAAGTTTGACAGCTGTCATGTGAAATGAAGATCTTGATGAGATCTACCACTTCTGTACAGAAACTACTAGTCTAGAATTTATAGTTTTCGAGTTATAGCCCTTTTAAATTTGACAGCTGTCATCCAAAACGTAGCTATCGTGTTTTATTTTTAAAATTGAGGTAAGTGTTTTTTCGTTAAAATTATTCTAAGTCTTTTTCCCATAGAGCCCCTAAGGGTACACTCTGACCCCATACTGTTTCATCTGCTATTCTCTTTCAAAAATCATTTATGGTTGGTGCTAATTTCTAAGATTTTACTTTTGTATGAGAATTTTAAATACGATATGAACTTCAAAATCGATATGGAGTGCAAAAAGGTTTTATTTTTATTTTTTGTCTGTCTGTCTGTCTGTCTGTCTCTTTGAACACCATCACGCTGAAACTACCTGACCGATTTTGATGCAACTTGGCACAATCATAGCTTATGTTATGCATTAACATTTAGAATACTTTTTATCCCGAAAAAACAATGGTTCCCGCAGGATAGGGGTTGAAAGTTATTTAAAAAAACACATATCACGCTGAAACTACCAGATGGATTTTGAAGTAACTTGGCACAGTCAAAGTTTATAGTATGTGTTAAAATGAATGATACTTTTAATCACGAAAAAATACGGGATTCCTGCGGGATATGAGTCTAAAATTATGTTAATTTGAAAGGAATAATAATTGCACATCCGTTTATAAAACGGTACCGTAAATTCGGCACCTATGCCACAATTCAGAGTGGAACAGTGGAAGCGGCGCCTGGCCTGCAACCCAGAGGCACATGGATCGAATCCACGCGCTGCTATGAATGTTTTGCCTCAATATTTATAAGCATTTACATATTTTGTGCGTTTTTTTACATTTTCTTTGATTTTTATAAGGCTTATGTAATTTGCTGAAGTAAACCGTTAAGTTTTGTTACGTAATATTGCAGATGGTAGTTTTTTAATTATTATGGATTACAAACAAAGTGTAAAGACAGAAGCGGACACTCAATTTTCGACCTATGTCTAAGATCCTTCGTGGCGCAATGGTTTCAGAACACGACTTACGTGCCGTCAAACCCAGGTTCAAATCCGAGTAGCCTTAGAGACTTTTTCGCACTTTTTATTGTTTACAAACAAAGTGAAAAGACAGAAGCGGACACAAAATTTTCGACCAGTGTTTAAGATCCTTTGTGGCACAGTGGTGTCAGTACCCAACTGACGTGCCGTCATTCCCAGGTTCGTATCCGAGTAGCCTCAAAAACTTTTGTACTCAACAAAAACTTTTCATTAAGCAATAGTTCCATTAGCTAAATACAGAGGCGTCACTGAGCTTTACCCCTATTGGGCGCGAAGAAAGGCCTCTATTTCCGTATATACATAGTACTCTGTGCCAGAATCCTTAATGTTTTACATGTTGTACTAACAGAACTGTCTGATGCACTAACTAAAGGAAAGCCGACGTCGTTGCATAATATTTCGAAAATATACATTACGTACACAATGCTCTTGACGTCAGAGACCGTGTTGGCATCATGAATCTGTAGAGGTTCGTGGTTGGCATCGAGTATGTTTTAAAATCCAGAAAGCGAAAATGTATTCTTCGAAATTACACCGTAAAGGTTTCGAATATTTATGACGTCACTGGCCGAGCTGCGATCGGGTATAGGTAGTTTCGAATAACGCTCCACATAACGCTATTCTATTCTATTCCACAAAGTGTCTTGGTGGCTGTACAAACATTAATAAATAATAATAAATATATTGGGGACAATTCCATACCAATTACCTAGCCCCAAAATAGGATACCCTGTAATATGGGCTCTAGATAACGTACATAAATACGAATACCACATCCATGACTTGGAAACAAACATTTTTGCTCATCACACAAATGATTGCACCTTGCAGGATTCGAACCCACGACCGTTTGATTTCGTTCCCAGGGTCACTAGCCACTAGACCAAGCTATTAATTATTTATTTGCTATTGCAACGCAGATAGATTTCTGCCAACAGCCTTCAGTGGCAACCCGACTTGGCCGTGAATGGTTAAAAGACGAAGGCGATAGCGAAGCTTAGCGAGCTCCCGCCTTCGTCTTCTAGCCTATCACGGCCATGTCGGGTCACTACTGAAGGTCTGTATGTAAGTTTGTTCGCGCATCATGTAAAAACTACTTGATCGATTGCAATGTAATTTACTATTGGATAGCTTAGGGTTTGAGTTAAAAACTGGGCTACTTAGTATCTTAATCTGATGATTAGATGCCGAGCAATCGATAAAAAACTATTCGACGGCTGAACAAATGTAGTATATTATTGTATATTATAGGTACTTTTGATCCTGGAATAACACGTATGAGTAACTTTTAAATGAAATGACCACGCGGGCAAAGCCGCGGGTACAGCTATTAATTAAATATAGACGTACCGGTGAAACAGAACAAGATGTGTATGTTATGCACTCTGTCACGAGTAGGCTAATAGATGAAGCTGCAGCTTTCGTTAGCGAGCGAGAGGATGTCAAAACCTGGAGTGAATTGAAGGGATTAGGTATTAGTACAGCATTTTGGGGATCCTCGAAGCGAGGAGTGTATCGCAAGTCACTTGTTACGCGTGCGCACGTGCAATATGCGCATGGTCGTGCGCGTGGTAGCTTTTTCGCGCGAACAAGATAGTAGATAAAATTAGAAACATTAAAAATCAAAAGTAATGAAAACTATTTGAATTTTTGTAACCGAATTCAAGCCGTACGTTCTATTTTGGTCTCTAAAAGTAAGTAAAGTAATACTACACAATAACACTTCTCTAAACGTGTTCTTATACATTCTACCCGAAAATTTAGTACGTACCTATTGTGAGACTGAAAACTCCAAATACTCTTGAAAAAGCTCTGGAGATTATTGTAGAAGAAGTAAATTTCTATGAACAATATACCCTAGGAAATAAAATGGGAGTTAACTCTAATAAGCCACAACCAACAAGTAACGCACCCCACGCCCAGCGCACCATTTAAGTTTGGTGTCACACAACCATCCCCAACCTCCGCACTAGCTTTTTGACCGTTACAGTTCCCACCTCTACGCCTAAAGGACTATGCCAGATCTCCAAAGTGACTTAGGCTCGATGTAAAATTATCGCGGACACAACTGAACTGTATTTTTATTTATAAAGCATTATGTTAAAAGCTTTTGTGTGTTATTTCTGGGAACTATTCAAAAATAAGTTATGAGGAAATAAAGTTAACTTTTGTGGTTATGTGACTTTCGTTAGATTATGACACGGTTTATGGTCAAGAGAATAATATAGCCAAAATAATTATTGAAATCTAATATTAAACTGATATATTATGTAGGTACCTACACTTTACGATCATGTTTAATACCATTTATAAAGTATTTTTACCTACCTATACCTGCTATTAGTAGTAGGCACTTAGGTACTCAATCGAACCCTGGGCCTTCTCGGCTCATATCATGAGCTTGGTACCTAAACCACTGAAATATTTATACAACAAATAATGAATTAACGTATAAGCAGGATAAAAACATACGTATGCGTTTATGTTGTTTATTTATAATATCATAAAATAATATACTGAAATGATTTCTATTAGAATAAACTAAGATAGCCTGTAGTTTTTTTTAATCGATTTTGTTTATCGATTTATTAATAGTTGAATGGCAATAATTACGAGTTATAGTGAACACTATGATTCGTAATTAGTATCAGTTCACAGCAATTTCCGGTCATTTCTATTCATTTTAATTCCATTTTTTTAATAACCATTCCCTAAAGTTATTGTTTTAATAAGAATTAATTACATTATTTTATATGGTCAATAATGTGGATAGATTACGTGTTCACAGTATTTAACTTTTAAAAGTCTTGCACTGCTATTTTCGGCCATTTCTATTTATATTAATTGTTTTTATTTTAATAACAGTTCCAGAATGTTATTGGTTTAATAAGAATGGATTATATTATTTTTTATAGTCAATAATGTGGATAGATTTCGTGTCCGCGGCATTTAACATTTAAAAGTCTTGGAAGCCGAAAGCTGGCATCTTCCTTTCGGCGTACCAAATAACGACCAACAGGGCTTGCCCCAATTTAAAAGTCAAGGCTTCAGATTCAATAGCCCTCAACCACGACAGTTTGGTT
Organism: Alsophila aescularia; assembly: GCA_946251855.1. Taxonomy (NCBI): domain Eukaryota; kingdom Metazoa; phylum Arthropoda; class Insecta; order Lepidoptera; family Geometridae; genus Alsophila; species Alsophila aescularia. The sequence continues at coordinate 49,141,350 of OX276378.1, forward strand.
TTAGGCCCCAGCTAGGACCTCAGGGTGGCATGCACCCCCAACAATTTGGGATGATATAGGCCACCCTATCAATCCCAACAGTTTGGCATGCGACGTCAACCCATAGGTTACCGCCCACAGTTCAACCAACCCCAGTTCGGTTACAAACCACCCCAGGCTATTGCTAAGCCCTAGCCTATCGAAAGTACGGATGTATCCATGCGAAGTGCAGCCACTGCGAAACCACAGCAACAGGGTTTTCACCTCAATGAAATAGGGCTAGATGAAAATCAGCTCTATGATCCCTTTGATCAATATCCACAGAAATATCATGATAGTTACTACTACAACTTCAATGATCCTGAAGGCTATTACCAGGCGGAAGTATATGATATAGTGGACGAAAATCAGGGAAATACAAATGAAAGTGACGAAGCTCAATGTATCGAAAATTTTCACGTAGTGGCCTCCACATTAGGGAACGTGAAGTAATTAACATAAATTGTGACTTAAAATTATAACTGCCATACAAATACATACCGGAAATAGATGGGAAGTTTATGATCGATACAGGTAGCACACGTTCGTTTATTAATCCCGAAAAGGCGTATATATACTTTGGATCGGAAATTTATCATGAACCATTTAATGTGATTAGTACACAAGCGTCCAGGAATCATTATGAAGTTATCCAAATTCCTTTGCTACCCTCATTCAATGATCACGGTCACCATAAATTTTACCTATATGACGTGGATAAATGATATGACTTATAGGAAATGACCTGCTTGTACAATCACAAGCAATAATCCAATAGCAGTTTTCCATTAGGCATTGACAGTTTAGTTCTTTCATCGTCAAGAGATGGCGCTTGCGTAACTTTTGGTATTTACTCTACTGAACGTAATAATCGAAAGCAGGTAATAACAGCGTTTTACTGTAAAAATTCACAAACCACGAGCGAATCAAACGAATGACAAGTTGTTTGTGTAGTGAAATTTGTTATTTGTTTATTTTTATTATGACATTGGCAGTTTTGACATACTCAGTTTTTATTTACCCTTTTATAAAAGCAGATAGATTAAATCTAAATAAAACGGACCATTTTCTATGTATCATTTGATGTAATCCCTACCAATATATAAAAGTTAAACGTTGTCTGTTTGTTTGTTTGGGGAGCTTTCACGCGATAACGGCTGGACGGATTTTGATGAAACTTGGAATGGAGATAGCTTATACCTTGGAATAAAATATAGAATACTTTTTATCCCTGAAATCTGTAAGTTTCTACGAGAAAACAGGAAAATCTGGATACATTTTGATAACTCGCTTTAAGGAATGGTTGCCATGGAAATGAAATAACAAGTATGTCAAAAAACAACAAGAGTTTTGCCACAGAATACCTAATAATACTACGTAGAGGTGCTATACCTACTTTTGCATTGGTTTTTAATATCAAAAAAGAACATAGGATGCTTTTTTTCGCGATAAACAGTAGTCTGCGCTTACTAAGTCGCGGGGGAGAAAACTAGTTTATAATATAGAATATCAAGAAGGTAGAAAGTATTTCCAATAAATATTATAAGTAATTAATTTGTTACAAAACTTACGCACAAAATTCCATAAACAAGGGAACGTAGAATGTCATACCCGCCAGTAAGTGTAATTCAAAATCTTCGGCCATTCCCAAGGAAGTTCTTTGTACTTATATAACTTCTTTGGCTGTACCAAACTACAGTACTGTTACCAAAACTGTCGCGAACGCCATCTAGCGAGAGATAAAGAATACTAAAATGACACTTAGAAAAACCGCTCACTGACCTGAAGAATTTAAAGCTCGTCACTAACAGCGCGATATTGCCTATCGTCCATACTATATAGACCATGTTATCGAGCTAGCGCCCCGCACAGAACAACGTGTTAAAATTCCCACGGATTTGTATTCAGGTGATGCTAGTATGAATTTCACACGATTTTGTGAAGGCGTGCGAATGCCAAGCGCCATTGTTACTTGCCAAAATGGATATGCAACAACTGTGATTTAAAATACACTAGAGACTCCAATGACCCCACCCCTATGATGATACTTACCCCCGCTAGAGTTTTAAAATTTACTGAAAATACCATCAAGGTCAACAACATGGACGTGGAAATGACTTGGACACAGACTTGATGTTACGTGACAATCTAAAGCGACTGCAACTAGACCACATGAATGACGAGGAAAATACACTTATTTCTCAACTTTGTAAGGAATTTAAAGATATTTTCTTTTGTGAATAAATACCATTGACATTTACGAACCAGGTGAAGCACTCCATTAGAACGAAAAATGAAGATCCAATTTATGTTAGGCCATACCACCAGGCACCTGCACAGGCTGCAGATATAAAATCCCAAGTCAAGAAATTACTGAAAAACAATGTTGTACCCAAGAAAATTGGCGCCTCTGGCGAAGTCAAATATCGAATGGTAATGAGCAGTTTTCCATTAGGCATTGTCAGTTTAGTTATTTCATCGTCAAGAGATTGTGCTCGCGTAACTTTTGGTATTTACTCAACTGAACATAGTAATCGAGAGCAGGTAAAAACAGTGTTTTAAAGTAAAAATACACAAAACACGAGCGAAACAAATGAAATACAAGTTGTTTGTGTAGTGAAAGAACAAGGGCGAAATTTTATGCGAGAAATCTTGAAATATCATTTCTACAGAACTTAAGTAATTATTTTTCTACGTTTTTTCAACAAAGCATGTAAGCTAGGCAAAGTCTGGTAAACAAATTAATTTAAAAAATCATGAAATTGAAACTTCATTTCCTTCCTACAATATTTTACCAGCCTTGCTGCCTGCTCAACGAGTGAAAAAAATATAATAATACAATTACGTTTCCGGTCCGGACGTCAAAGTCGTCAACACAGAATACTTCTCACCCGGTTTTTTTCACCAAAGGAGGTTGAATTACGCTTACTTCCCACCCGGTTTTTTAAACCAAAGGAGGTTGAATTACGATTACAGGCGTTAAACATTTTAAAAGTAAGCGTAATTCAACCTTCTTGCGATGAACAGAATAATACTATAGACTGTGCTATAGACAAAATGGTACGTCAATATAAAACCTATAAACAAAACATTATAGCAAAGATAATACAATGCATTATAGTTTATGGAGGAAGTGTAAAGCCGGGTCCGCTGCGGCATGTTTTCGTATTAGCTAACACACTAACATGTTACTAACACGAAAAGTGGGCGTGGCTTTTGTGTTGGCTAACAGGATAGCAAGCTAACACGTTATCCATCACCCGCATTTGCCTGTGGGGGGTTTGTAGTTCATTTTGTGTTAGTATTCGTGCCGTCAACATCTCTGCTGGATATTTGAAAATCATAACCTCCCTTTATAGCATACAATACTTGTAATTGTATATTATACAGAGACTGTGTAGCTTTTCTTGAGTCAGAATCAATTGAATTGGTATCAAGAAAACTTAAGCTAACCCGTCTTCCTCATCGGAGCTTTTGAAAGAATCATATTTGCTAATAAAAACATATCGCTGTCAAGTCGCAGTGGACGGGCTGTGGTTACTAACTTGTTATATAACACGGTAAGCTAATAGCATTTTGTTAGTAACATGTCGCAGTAGACCAGGCTTAAGGAATTGTTGTTAGGTTATGTTTATTTACTTAATTGTTTTGCACAAAAATATTGTACAAGGAACGACTTAATGCAAATAGTACATAGGGCGTGCGGCTTAAAGTATTGAACAATAAATACAAAAAAAACAGTGGGTTGTGTAAATAAAGTATTTAGTGTAAGGAATTGTTGCAAAATATTTGTACTAATATTGGACAACTGTTTCCCTGCACAGTGAAACAGCAGCAACATATACATAACTGAACATATTGTTTTGTAATCACGCTAGGCAGTAACACATTAAAAATAATAATTATTCAAAAGCCTAGTCTGCTACACTAGGCAGGTAATTGAATAGGAACAGTATATTTAAACATTATATATATATCACGCATGAGTACTTAATTGCCTACCTCATAATGCAGTTAAAATATCTATGACTTGTTTCAAAAGTCGTTAACAGTAACATAACCTACAAAACTTTGAAGCCTAATAACAATTATTCCTGGCCTCTCCTTTGAAAAATTCTTATACAAACAAACTCAGGAAATGATGTTGAATTACAAGTGATATTTTTTGTCTAAGGACGCCGTGAATTTTACTGACATAAAAATATGTCTGGGAGTTCGCCATTGTTCTTTGTTATTAGTTTTTTTTATAATGGCTTTGACAGTTTTTACATAATTCAGATTTTATTTATCCCATTATAAAGCTGATAAATTAAATGTGTATAAAACGGTCCATTTTCTTTGTATCATTAGCTGTAATTTATAATATACTCGTAGAATATCGAGAAGGTAGAAAATACTACCAATAAATACTATAAGTAATGAATTTATTACAAAAATTAACGCACACCTTGCCATAAACAAGGGAACGCAGAATGTCATACCCGCCAGTAACCGTAATTCAAAATCTTTGGTCATACCCAAGAAGGTTCTATGTACTTAAAGAACTTCCTTGGTCATACCAAACTACAGTACTTATACCAAAACTGTCGCCAACGCCATCTAGTGAAAGATAAATAATGCAAAAATGACACTTGGAAAAACGGCTCATTGACTACTGCCACCATAATGACATAGCAATAGATGACAGATGATAGTAGATAGATAACCCTGGCATCTTACCTGTTAGACAAGGAAATGCTTATAATCAAGGGGATCATTGGATAGTTATTAAGGTATTAGACTTAAGTGGCATAGCAAATGACTTAGATTTTAATATTAAACAATATGATGTGTTTACCAAAATAATAGATACGAAAAAGGATTTTATTAAAGATGGGCACATGGGAATTATTGGTATAAGAACGCAGTTTGAAACTTACTTGGCAACACGATTTATAAATTCAGGCAATTGTTTCTCTCATATAAAATAATAAGAGACTTAGTAAACCCACCACCCACTTGGTTCATTAATAAAATTAATATCCGGAAATCTAGACCACAAGATGCTATTTGCTATGATGCCCTAATTTCTCAAATCTAAGCTACGCAGTTATCAACCGATGGTAAAATTACCTTGGTTACAGAAGTATTCGATAGCTTTATGAATAGTACCGGCAGCTTACAGGATAATATCCTTATTTTTAGTAAAAGACTTAAGAAAATTGAAGCTTTCCCACAGCCTTTGGCAATAAGGAAAATTACTGCTTAAATACATCATAAGTTTTGAGCATGTATGACATGTTTATAAGTGTTTTTAGAACCATAAAGTGTTTTTAGAACCATATCTCATACAGTAAACGAAATAGAAACCGCCTTGGCCTTTAGTAAGGTATCAGTACTACACCAATCAATTATTAATCCCACAGAATTGTTGTCTTTACTTAAAACCATAGAAATGGTCGATAATCTGATGTATGAAGCTTCCGATGAAAATTTTTTGAATTGAGAAAGAATAATTAATGTGAAAGCATACATAAAGAAAAGCCAAATAACATTTATATTAGAAATCCTACTGACAGAAAAATATGTTTACATTACAATTACTTTAAATTATACCCTATTCCAATTTTCAATGATTCCATGGAAACTCTTATTGTATTCCCTGAAACTCCTTACCTTATGGTGAAAGATTGGAAATTCCTGCCAGTCAACCATCGTCAACGAGTAGCCTCTGACGACACTTTCCTGTGTACCGAGAAAAACGTAGTTCCACTTTCCGGGCCTTCTTGAAAGATTTACATTTCTAAGTACAGACTTAGCTACAGAAAACCCTTAGCCGACAATTTACGAGTGTTGAAAATGATTAAAAAAAACGGCTTGTTAAAAATGTACATTTCGAAACTGCCAACGCCATCTCAGAATATGAAAATATAGGAAATAATATTTATGCTAAAAATATTTACTTTACAGAACATGCAAAAATAATTTCATAATACTCATATGTAGCAGTTTTTCAGTCTATTTATCATAACAATGTTTAACGTTTTCAGACAGATTCATGTTTTTTGTTTTTTTTATTTCGGACTAGGCAATCGTTTGACCACGATCTCACCTGATGGAAAGCGATGATGTGGTCGAAGGTGTAGCACGCTTGCCTAGTAGATACCTATTCACTCTTGACTTGAACACACCGGGGTTATAATTTACCGGAAACACTGACGAGGGCAGGGCATTCCACTCCTTTGCAGTTCTTATAATAAATGAAGAAGCGTAACGCTTCGTTCTTGTGCGAGGTATTTCAACCATGAAAGGGTGGCGCTTTGCTGATCGTCTAGTAGCACGGTGATGGAAAGGTGATGGGAGAATCAGGTTGTGCAGTTCTTGTGCACACTCTCCATAGTGCAATCTGTAGAATACCGCCAGGCTTGCTACCTCACGTCGATGCGCCAGACTTTGAAGCTTACTCTTTACCAGAGTGTCATCCCCAATGAGCCTGATAGCACGTCTCTCAATTGAATCCAAAGACTCGAGCTGATACTTGGCAGAACCGTCCCAGAGGTGGCAGCAGTACTCCATACAAGATCGGACCTGTGCTTGATAAAGATTCAAAAGCTGTCCCGGTGTGAAGTACCGCCTAACCTTAGACAAAATACCAAGTTTTTTTTGCAGCTACCTTGGCTTTGGATTCAATATAAGACCCAAAATTCAGGTTTGATGTGAGTTCGACACCCAAAAGCTCCAAAAGGTCGCCTATTGGTATTGTTACACTTTGGAAAGACGTAGATCGGTTCTCTTTTTTAGTAGAAAACAAACACGCCTTAGTTTTAGTAGCATTAAACTTAACCAGGTTAGTATCGCCGCAATCAGACACGGCTTCTAAGTCTAAATTTAAACGGTCTATCATAGCCTCTCATTGAAACTGGACAGCGTCACAGCTGGCTTGAGCATTGGAAGTGTATCTCTCAACTACAGTACTGTCATCAGCATACCCAAAGGTACCGGGCTTCAGAAGGTCATTAATGTGCAGTAAAAACAGTGTAGCCGAGAGAACCGATCCCTGAGGTACACCGGCATTGATAGCCATTTCATCAAACGAGCAGCCCTCTAAGACTACTCGAATAGATCGTTCCCTCAAGAAATCAACTATCCAATTGCATAAGCCAACAGGTAAACCATATAAGGGAAGCTTGTTTAAAAGGCTATCATGCCAGACCCGATCAAATGCCTTCGATATGTCAAGGGAGACGGCAAGCGCCTCACCATGCATCTCTATGGCTTCGCTCAGTACGTGAGTGGCATACGCGAGAAGATCCCAGTAGACCGGTTTCGGCGAAATCCGTATTGCCGGTCACTGAGAAGGTCATTGTCTTCAAGGTATGCCAAGAGCCTAATGTTTATGACACGCTCCATACACTTACAGAGTAAGGAGGTAATCGAGATGGGACGATAATTGGATAAGCACGACTACCTTTTTTTGGTACTGGTTGTACATTGGCAAGCTTCCAGCTCTTCGAAACTTTACTTGAGTGAAGAGAGAGGCGGTACAAACGTGTTAAGTTGGGAGACAATTCAGGCGCACAGATTTTCAACACAATCGCTGGAATACCATCAGGACCACTGGCCTTGTTCACATCTAGAGCTCGAAGCGTTCTGAGAACCTCCTTCTGGCAAATGTGAATTTCGAGCATAAAAACCCCGCAATGAGGAAGGCAGGAAGGTGTCTTGCCAGAAGCATCTAGATGCGAGGCTTCTGCAAAAAGAGAAGCAAATAAATTCGCATTGTCTCCAGCAGTGTGAGCTAGTGATCCATCAGGTTTCAGCAATGGTGACAGTGAGGGGCGGCAGAAGTTTACTTCAAAAAGCGTTAATTTGACTGTATTAAATCCAGCTGATTCTAAACAGAAATTACGAAAATAAGAAAATACAATAACTTCTTATTTTTTGGATTCTATGGACATGGTAAGGCTAGTTATTAAATAATATAAAAACGTTAGCCTATCTTGACAATGCTACCAACCTAACAGATAGAGTAGTGCTTGCTTACACATATTCTTGGTTTTATCGATATCGATAAAACATGCAAACCCTCGTCAAGGTTTCATATTAATGAAAGACGGTTCCAATGAGCACAACGTTGTTTTCTCACAATGCAACAACGTTGGGCTTATTGGATATCCATTGCAACAGGTAACTGTGAATTTTGCAAGCATAGGTAAGCTTACCTACTAGTGCACTCTGAATTGAGATCTTGCGATGTACCTGCTCTACCTTTATCTCACGCACTCACACTCATAAGTGTATGTTAGACTGGTCTCTATAGGAATATATGCTAGATCCTCATTTTCTGCATCTGGAAATAAATATGCTGATTAATGTTATGGAAATTAGTTATAGGCAGCCTGACCTAGCCTACGATAGCTTTATCGATAGTTACTAGTTCTTTGACCTTGCGCATCCCTAGTGTTAAAACAATATGAAAATCATGTAAATTATCATTTATGGTCACGTTGATGGGAGGTGGCATTAAGCAATATCATATTAATGCTTACCGGGGCTAATCAATAGGAAATTATAACATCAATTTACCTTTTCGCGATTGGCGCGATCTCCGTGTAATAAAACACATCTGCTGTAGCTTTTTAAAGTTTGTGGCATTTAAAAATTATCATTTAAACTGGTTTAACACTATAAACTTATGATTCTTCAAAGTAGCCCTGTGTCGGTCGTGATTGAACGATACCAAATGTCCGAATCCCAACCACAGCGTGACCGACTCGGTTACCGGTCGCGAATGATTGCAATAATTTTCGAACGAAGAAGGTGCGCGGCAAGCGGCGGCACGGTGGCACGTCGAGATGCGAGAGCGAGACGCAAGGTGCGAAACGCAAGGCGCGAGTCGCGCGCGCTTTGTTTTTCAAAATTGATTGCATTCATTTGACGACCGAGGCGCGTCGAGATGCGAGAGCGAGATGCAAGGTGCGAGACGCAAGGCGCGAATCGCGCGCGCTTTGTTTTTCAAAATTGATTGCATTCATTTGACGACCGAGGCGCGTCGAGATGCGAGAGCGAGATGCAAGGTGCGAGACGCAAGGCGCGAATCGCGCACGCTTTGTCTTTCAAAATTGATTGCATTCATTTGACGACCGATGACCGAGATCCCGGGCCCGACCACATAACTTAGCTTCAATCGGATTGTCGGTATCGATATCACTAATGCCTTGCAATAGAGTCAAAAATGCTATGAAAAAAGTGATAATCCGATTGTAACCAAGTTATGTAATCAGTGGCCCAATTACATAACTTGGCTACAATCGGATTATCACTTTTTTCATAGCAAATTCGACTCTATCGCAAGGCATTAGTGGTTGCGATACTGAGAATTCTATTGAAGCCAAGTTATGGAATCGGGCTGCGGGCCGCCCGTCCTGCATCGCGAGCTTATCTCGCGAGTGTCGTGACCGATCGACTCCCCCGGTACCTGCGTAGGCAGCCGATCTGCGCTGAACTCGCCACTCGATCTCAGTGAAAGATGCATTTCCGGTTAATTGGACTTTATCACCATAGATTTACATTAGTCTAAATGAACTATGAAATAACCTACACTCCTGGTAATAAAGTCAGTGATATCTATCTATATTTATAATAAAGCAATAGGAATGAATTGTAACGAATAGTACGTACAAAGAAGATATTTAAAAAAAAAAGATTTATGGTACTTAAAATAAGTTACTGAACAAGAATAAATAGAACATTTTTTAAAATCGTGTCTGTTTGATTTTTAGTTTGTTAGTTTGTCTGTATGTTTGTTCGCGCATCACGTAAAAACTACTGGACCGATTGCGATGCGATTTCCACTATTGCATAGCTTAGAGTTTGACTTAAAAACTGGGGTACTTGGTATTTTAATCCGATGATTAGATGCCGAGCAATCTATAGAAAACTATTTGACGGCTGAACGAATTTTGAAGAAATGTAGTATATGTACTTTATAGATACTTTTGGTCCCGGAATAACACGTATGGGCTACTTTGAAATGAAATGACCATGAGGGCAAAGCCATCAGCAGGTACAGCTAGCCGCTCGATTGATTCTATGCGCTACAGTCACTTATTTTGTTTTCATTGATCATCGCAACTAACGCTACAGTGACATTTTTTGTTTTCATCGATCATCGGACCACTCGATAGCGACGTAAATTTTGCCACTCGATTTTGAACATTATTGACCTCAATAATCATTCAAATCTAAGCGAGTTTATATAATTATTTTGCTTTGAAACCCACAACATAAACACTTGAAATATGTGCCGTACCTATTTAGCTCCATAAATCACCAGTTTGTTTATCTAAGCGCTCAATGAAGTGGTCATAAAAACTGTTTGTTTACGCAAAGTCGGCGCGGCCAGATGTGTCGCGTAGACCTTCTTTTTTTTGTGGGTTGACAATCAGATACCTGTGATCTCGGCTCGTACCCAATAAATCCCCAGTTTGCAGCCAGATGTGTCGCGTCGACCTTATTTTTTTTGTGGGTTGACCATCAAGTACCTGTAGTCTCAACGCATATACAATCAATTACCAGTTTGAGGTTAGATGTGTCGTGTCGGCCATATTTTTTTTGGGTTATCAGTTTGGTCCTGCGGTCTTCAGCGCATGGACAACCGAGCGGTTAATGAACTATAAATGACTAATAGTAATAATCTCGCCGCCCGCTTTGTTTTCGTTCGTAACCGATAACCGACCCGATGACTGAATGGTGTAACAAGAACAAGGATCTAGCCGCCCCGCTTCAGTTTCGTGACCGATGACCGACTCGATGACCGAATCTTTTGATTCGGTCATTTCCCCAGTCGTTCACGGACGATCTCGAACACGAAAAATGAACGACCGACACAGGACTACTTCAAAGAAAACACAAAACAGTACGTTAGTAACCATAATAAGAATAAAATTAAAAATTCGCAGAACACTAAACTTTGAATTTTTCTTGACAAATTTCAATGGACCATAGTGTATAGTAATATTATCATGTTGGGACTCTATAGTTCGTTCTTTTTGGTCCGTTCATTGGGATCTGCAGTGCGATTACGTAATGTTGATCATGACGGTTTCAAGCCGTCAAATTCAATAATGCCTTGCGATAGAGTCGATTTTGCTATGAAAAAAGTGACAATCCGATTGAAGCCAAGTTCTGTGGTCGCGCCCCTGCAGCCCGATTACAGCAGCCCGATTCCATAAGTTGGCTTCAATCGAATTTTCAGTATCGCAGCCACTAATGCCTTGCGATAGAGTCGAATTTGCTATGAAAAAAAGTGACAATCCGATTGAAGCCAAGTTATGGAATCGGGCTGCAGAACTTGGTTACAATCGGATTATCACTTCTTTCATAGCAATTTCGACTCTATCGCAAGGCGTTAGTGATATCGATACTGACAATCCGATTGAAGCTAAGTTATGTGGTCGGGCCACTGCAGTGCGATTACGTAATGTGGATCATGGCGGTTTCAAGCCGTCAAATTCAATAAAGCTTTAAGATAGAGTCGATTTTGCTATGAAAAAAGTGACAATCTGATTGAAGCCAAGTTCTGTGGTCGGGCCCCTGAAAAACAAATGAACTTCACTGTTCTGCCAAACAGTGTTGCCATGTCAACAATCAGTTTGACGGTGAATCCATTCAAAAAATACGGTAGATTCTAAGAAATTACGGTAACTGCACCAGGAAAAATACGGTGTAAAATACGGTGTACTAATGGTTAACAATACAAAAATTTTACCGCACAAATCACTATTTATTGGAAACTAATAAAAAAAAAAATATTTTAATGAAATGTAACAAGAAGTCTTAAAATATCTAGGATGGAGGCTACACCGCCAAATAAACAAGTAAAGCATAGCAAATATGCTATTGCGTTTATTTTTTATGCTTATGTGTGCGTGAGTTGATAATTTGTGCTGTATTGTGGTTGATACACAATATCATCACAAAAGACTGGATTGACGAACTTGTCAGAATTAATACGACTATATACCTAACAAGGGCAAGATCTTGCTGCGATGTGGCGACCGATCGGCATAACATGGTGTACCTAATTGCTGTGCGTGCGAGCGGGTTGACATACATTGGGTGCTTCACATTCGATTTGGCGATGTGGAAAGCGTATTTTTAAACATTCTCGCAATGTAACTAAAAGTAATTCTTGTAAAATTACTTGAAATTAAAACGTATAATATACCCACTAAAATTAGTAGCATTGTATTTCTCCGAGCATCAACTATCATAGGGTTATGGATGCGTTCTAAACGTAATTAATGCGGTTAGTTTTTGTTTACAGTAAAATACTTTTACGTGACAAATAAATGTCACGAACGTTGCCAAGATATCATTGTTAATTTTTGTATGGTTTCGAAGCATATGAGTTGTCTTTTTCATATAAATAAGCAAACTTAGTAAAAAATTGTTGTGGAGTTACGTCTTAAGCATTTTTTTTCAGCAAATATTCGTACTTCTGCAAATTACGGTAGATTTTGTCACCGTTGTCATGCTTCGACGGTAGGTGGTAAATTAGTGCTGATTACGGTGCATTTACCGTAATTACGGTGCACATGGCAACACTGCTGCCAAAGTCCATACATTTGAGACAAATTTGAGAATTTCTTTGTGGTTGCGCCGAACTGGTTGTGTTGTGGCCGATTGAGCCGATTCGAAGATCGTGTGATAAACAGTGTTGACTGATGCTGTTGAAAGTATTGAAAAGTTATTGAGGATTAATAAAATTCTAATGAACTTGATCGCCAAGCTTGTGCACAACGAAATAAAGCAATAATGGAGCTCTCCGGTGGTACAAAGAAATTACTGCATATGATTGCAGACGACTGGAAATTAATTTTGATACTCACCACTATTTTCGCGTTATATTTTTACCACACCGCGACTTTCGATTTCTTCAAAAAGAAAGGAATTTCGTTTATGAAACCAGTAATATTATTGGGCAATTTGGGACCGAGAATAACAGCATCAAGATCTTTCCACGACTACCAATTGGATATCTATAATCATTTTAAAGGAAAGCGGTATGGAGGTAAGTTCGTTTAACACTTATTTAATTTACAATAAATAACTAATATGTACTTATTTAAATAATGTTTTCCTTTGAACATTGGGTCTCACAATAAAACAAAAAGACATGCCTGGGACTGGGTTAATTCTTACAATTTCCAGTAAGTATGAACTTAAAAAACAAAGTATCATATTTTTATGTTTTTTATAGCAGTTAACGTCTTCTTAACAAAATTAAATTAACTGCTAGAAAATTATTATATACAAAGTATCATGTTTTCATTATGTACCTACCTACTGTGATTTTCGGGAACATAATGAAATTGATTGATTACTCATTTTCACACTAAGCCAAAAAATTAAATAGGTACCTGCAAATATGTGGGTTGGCTATAGACATCCGGTACCGGCGTTGAGGTAGGGGAGTGGGGGAGAATGGAAGGGGAAGGGGGAAGATCCCCTCCCCCTTTCCATGACATGCTTAGTTTATGAGATAGGGTTGACTATAGAATCGAGGGGCAGGTGTTTGGGGGGAGGGTGGAGGTTGGGGGCGGGGGTGGTGAAGGGCTACCCCTTAGTACCCCTCCCCCCCGCGGAGATGCTTAGAGATATTTCAGTTTTAATTTGATTAAAAATCGGCTGTTTGGTCTTTGTAAATAAAATTATTAATTAGACGAATGTGTTTTTTTTCCATCTGCTTTCGCCAGAGAGTAAATTGAAGATATTATGTATGGCCCCAAAGACTAGGGTAAGTTAGGTTTGAACATGACTACACATCAAAATTAACTTTTGAGTTGAGCCTTCGGCAACCAAGCAGCTGGTTTTGAATAACTGTTAAGGCTGTTTGGTCACAAACGGTTTTTTTTATGTATTACTATTTTACAAAAAAAAAACATAAAACAAAATCTATAGATTTCCTGGACAGGGGAGTGGTCGAGGGAGACTTCCCCCCCTCTCCCCCTCTCACCCCTCTACGGCGGTACCAGATGGCTATAGTTTACCTAATATTATTTCCATAAATAAATACCTAATGATTCCATAGACAGTTTGCACATTCCCCTAATGATTCGGATTTTCCCATGCTGTCCCAGTAAAAAAATACACTCTGTGTAGAACAAATAGGCAGTAAGGTCAAGACCCTCTATTGGCTATAATTAACGCGTCTCATAGTTATGCAGCTCTAATAATTACAGGCTCTAAAGAATTTTATGGTATTATTTGAATTAAGTATCATTGGTGTCGCTATGTGACACTATGGTGAGAGGAAACTAGTCATATTTTTTCTGCAATTTTAATTCCATTTTCAAGTAAACAATGCTGTGGAAAATTCAAGAAAATGTGTTCAAAACCAAAAAGTTACCTGAAATGCTGTGGTTGGGTAAGTATTTCAGTTACATGCATTGGTTTAACTGAATACTGTTTAAATTTGTCATTGTTTTGAAAAATTTGTAACCTAGACACTTAGAGAATTTATAAATTCTTTAAGCCTTCAGCCCTCCTATTCAGGGTTGCCACTACTTGTTGTATAAGGCCATCTTCGTCCATGATCAATAATAATTAATAATCTATACTTATAATAAAACTGTAACGGGTCCAATTCTGTACATTGAAGATATTTTGAATTTTTTTTTTGGACCTTACTCTAGATTCGATACTGAAGCCAAAACAGTTTTTTTTTTCATTTTTGTCTGTCTGTCTGTCTGTCTGTATCTTGGCCAGGCATCACGCCGAAACTACTGAATGAATTTAAGTGAAACTTGGTATGATTTGAGTTCATACTACGAGGTAGGACATAGGCTACTTTTCATCCCGAAAAATGAAAGGGTTCCCGCAGGATTGGGGTTTAAAGTTATTCCAAAAAACACCTACTACTGGACGGATTTTGATGCAACTGTCATAGTTTATATGATGGGTTAAAATTGAGGATACTTTTTATCCCAAAAAAATAAAGAGTTCCTGCGGGATAATGTCCCAAACTCTGTAAATTGAAGATATTATGTAAAGTTTTTTTTTTAAATTTTTTTGGAAGCCGTTCAATTCTAAAGCCAAAACTGTATTTTTTTAATTTTTGTTCCTCTGTCTGTCTGTCCGTCTTTCTGTATGTACCTTGGAAGTGCATCACGCCGAAAATGCTCAATGAATTCAAATAAAATTTAGTATGATTTGAGTTCATACTTTGAAGTAGGACATAGGATACTTACCATCCCGAAAAATTCAAGGGTTCCTGCAAGATAGGCGTTGAAAGTTATTTAAAAGAACACATATCACGCTGAAACTACTGGATGGATTTTAATGCAACTTGGCACAGTCATAGTTTATATGATGGGTTAAAATTGGGGATACTTTTTATCCTGAAAAATAAAGTGTTCCTTCGGGATAATGTCCAAAATTCTGTAAATTGAAGATATTATGTAATGTTTTTTTTGAGGCCGTTCTATATTCAATACTAATGCTAACACTGTATTTTTTTATTTTTGTCTGTCTGTCTGTCCGTCTGTCTGTCTGTACCTTGGCAGCGCACCACGCCGAAAATACTTACTGAATTTAAATGAAATTTGGTATGATTTGAGTTCACACTTCGAGGTAGGACATTGGATACTTTTCATCCCGAAAAAATTAAGAGTTCCTGCAGGATAGGGGTAGAAAATTAATTAAATGAACACTTAGCACGCTGAAACTATTGGACGGATGTTGATGCAATTTGGCACAGGCATAGTTTATAAGATAAGTGAAAATTATGGATACATTTTGTCCCGAAAAAATAAAGGGTTCCTGTGGGATATGGGTCCAAATTCTGTACATTAAAGATATAGTGTTTTTTTTTGGAAATTACTCTATATTCGATTATGAAGCCTAAACTGTATGTTTTTCATTTTTGTCTGTATGTCTGTCAGTCTGTATAATAGTCGCGCATCACGCCGCCGGAACTACTGGAAAAGAAACATGGTATGATTTGAGTTCGTACTACGAGGTAGGACATAGGATACTTTACATATCGAAAAAATTATGGGTTATTATTTAGGGG
Organism: Alsophila aescularia; assembly: GCA_946251855.1. Taxonomy (NCBI): domain Eukaryota; kingdom Metazoa; phylum Arthropoda; class Insecta; order Lepidoptera; family Geometridae; genus Alsophila; species Alsophila aescularia. The sequence goes on from OX276378.1 coordinate 49,157,425, forward strand.
TTGAAACTTATTTAAAAGAACACGTACCACGCTGAAAGTAATGGACGGGTTTTGATGCAACTTGGCACTGTCTTAAGTTATATGATGGGTTAAACTTGAGGACACGTTTTATCCCGAAAAAGTAAAGGGTTTCTGCGGGATATGGGTCCAAAATTATGTTAATAAGTAAGTATTAAAAATATTTTTTGGATGGTTCTCTATATTCGATACTGACGCCAAACTGTTTTACTTCTTAATTTTGTCTGTCTGTTTGTCCGTATCTTGACCGCGCATCGCACCCAAACTACTAAATGAATTCAAATGAAAAAATATGCTCTTGGGTGCTTAAAAAAGGTATTGAACATATTTTTTTGTTAATCTTTTCTTTCTTTCTGTTTGTCTGTATGTTTGTTTGTTCACGCATCACGTAAAAACTACTGAACCGATTGCGATGCGGTTTTCATTGTTAGATAGCTTAGGGTTTTATTTAATTATTATTCGTGTAATTGGTATCGCAATCCGGTGAGTTAGAAGCTGAGCATTTGATAAAACCTTTTTGACGGCTGAAGGAATTTTGTTTAAATGTTGGTATATTGGTATAGATTTTGGAATAGTAATAGAGTTCTTTTAACCTAGAGAAATGGCCACGCTTGCGAAGCCGCGGGTACAGCTAGTAATAAATAATAATACTAAGACCCTAACTCAACAAATCTGTTAGCCAGGCCATGATTGGTAATTTTGTAAATGTGATCTGGGCCCTATTTCATAAAGAGACAAATCATAATAAAACAACAAATGTCAGTTGTTGAAAATATCATCGGATTGAGATAATAAGTACACCTGTTTTTAAGGCAAACCCTAAGCTATCCAACAGTGAAAACCTCATCGCAATCAGTCCTGTAGTTTTTACGTCACGCATTAATAGACTAACAGACAAACGAAAAGTTAAAAATGTTTTATTCTTTTTCAGTAGCTTATTTGTAGTACCCTAGATATATTTTGTTTAAATATCTTGGTACTTACTACTTAGAGTAGGGGAGATCGCTATGAAACGGACGTTTAACTTTGGAGTATTATTGCATACTGTAATTAAAAACTTAGAAACTCGTTAACTGTCCTTTGGGAATTCAGAGGTAATATACTATTAGTAATACACCATATTTTAATAAAATGATTTTTATTTTAAGATATATTAAGTTTCATGACACATGAAGCATTGAATAGGACAGTGGGTGTCTTGAAACGGACTAGAACTAATTCAATACTTTGTGCCACATAAATGCGCAAGTTTTCACACAATAACGCTTATTTAAACAAGTCACTTTGGTACAAAAAAAAAACGGAGTAAAAAAACTAAAAAAAACTACTTTTTAATAATAAGAGACTTAACTTATTAATCTTATAATAAACATGAGAGCTTGGCTTCAATTTGGTTATAATATAAGTAGGTATGAAAAATATTCCTTAATGAATATTAGGACTAACAAATCACAAACTGTTTCCTTAAATCCTATAATTATACCTACGAATCGGACGTCCGTTTCAATGCGACGGAACCTGTCCGATTCATTGCAAATCTAAACTCATAATATTTTACCAAATTCCGAATAATAAGTATTGATAAGATTATTATACTCACCTTTCCGTGTATTTTTGAGAATTTGTCACAACAAATACGAGCATACAAATAATTGTTAATTATTGTAGCCCAAGTCATAATCGAATTTTATCGAGTTTCAAAATATACGATATTTTTTACAAAAATCAAGTGCTTCAAGAACGTGCGAAAATGTTAACAAAAATATAGCTGCTGGAAGCTCTCATTATTGTGGGTCTGTTTATGGTCATCAGTGCTGCCAACAACCAAATGACATGAATATTTTCGATCAACAATTTTAAGATATATAGACAGACAACGCCCAACCTATACCGGTGGACCTAGGTATATGAAATTTGGAGGAATATTCCTTGAGTATCCTAGAGGTGAACTACGGAAGTAACTATAAACCGTAAAACATGAATACCAACTCAAAAAAAAACCCCTATCCTGCAGGGACCCTTTAATTTACCGGTATGAAAAGTATCCAATATCCTACCTCTTAGTATGAACTCAAATCATGTTAAGTTTCATTTGAATTCATTCATTGCAAATATGTTGAGCTATTTCTCTTAGTGTGGAAAACGAAATATAAAAATTGAACCATATTGAAAAGTGAAAAGAAACGCGAGCGAAGCGAGCGCGAAATTTTTGAGCTCTTTCTATCAATGCTGAAATTAACTGATTATAAACAGAATCATAAAATTAAATGTACGGACAATCACAAAAGGCACGAACGAGCTAAGCTAAGCGAGCGTGAAATTTGAGTTATTTCAATCAATATTTTATTTAAAATATAGTTCTGATTCCAAAAAATAAAAGATGAACTGGAATGAGTAATAGAAGGCGCGAGCGCAGCGAGCGCGAAAAATTTGTATTTTTTCTTCAACATAATTAATCCGCACAGCCTAATCATAGGAAAATATAAAAAAACTATAATGGGTAAGTTATAGAGATCGCGAAAATGTTGAGCTACTAATATCTGCATAGAAATTAAAAAAGTGCTAAAAAAGAGCTATTTTTAACTGTAAAATATTAGCATTAAAAAAAAGCCAATTAAAGCACTTGACAACTAAAACTTGTAAACAAAGTGCGGAGCCGATTTAGCGCGAAGATGTTTTCGTTCGTGAGTATATTTTTAGATAGTTTTATTACTATTTAGAATTTTTTCGAGGTTCTATATAGTTTTATCTCTATTGGTATAATAACTATAATACATCATGTCATAAGCTATATACAAAAAATAAATTAAGTTTTGTTCGGCGAGTTCCCGGCAATATCTTTGGGTGCTGATATTAGAATTATTATAATGATTGCATATACTTATTTTAGAGAGGAAATGTTGTTAAAAAAACGAGGAGAAAAATCAGAATTGAAAAAATTGTGTTTATATAAAGTAAAGGTAATTTATTTCCAAAAATTAAAATTTTTAAGGTTTTTTCGAATCAAGCAGCTGTAGATAATAAAATAATTATTTATGTGATATTATGGTCACTTGTCCTCATTGATAACTTCAATGGCTTTGTAGAATAGAAACTCAAAACATCATAATCGTAAGCTTTCAACAGAAAGTTACTTAAATAGAGCATGGGAACCCGGTTCAACCCGGATATCTGCAGGTTACTGCTAACCCGTCACACACGTTTTAGGCGCGCGTAGGCTTGAACCTGTAAGGGTTTAACAATAGACTGTAGCAGTGCGGATGGCACTTGGAATGGAATGAAAATGAAATGGAAAAAAAACAGTCAAACGACTTGCTTAGGACATACATTGACTTCTCTGCATTTGGCTACCTTTTTTGTGAATCTCTAGGGGGGCAGCTGCCCCCTATTGCCCCCCTTGGCGACGCCCTTGCTGTGCAGTATTTTAAGCGTGATACATGTTTTTTTAAATAACTTTCAATCCCTATCCTGCGGGTACCCTTTAGTTTATCGGGATGAAAAGTATCCAATGTCCTATTTATTTAGTAGTTTCGTCGTGATGCGCGGCCAGGATACAGAAAGAAAGACAAAAATTGAATAAATATAGTACAGTAGTAGTATACAGTATATATATATATATATATATATTGTATACTACTACTGTACTATATTTATTCAATTTATATATATATATATATATATATATATATGTATATAACTACTACATTGCAACGTGCACACGCGCAGTATGCGCGCAATGAGGCGTGTTGGCGATATATCGCCACCCGATTACCTAACAGCCTCCAAAATATTTTCAATGTACAGGATTCGGACCCCTATCCTGCAGGAACCCTTTATTTTTTCGGGATGAAAAGTATCCTCAATTTTCACTCATCATATAAATAAACTATGACTGTGTCAAGTAGCATAAAAATCCGTCCAGTAGTTTCAGCGTGATAAGTATTCGTTGAAATAACTTTCAAACCCTATCCTGCGGGAACCTTTTAATTTTTTGGGATGAAAAGTATCCTATGTCCTACTTCAAAGTATGAACTCAAATCATACTAAATTTTATTTGAATTCATTGAACGTAACGTACGTCACGTAGTATGAACTCAAATCATGCATGATCAGTAGCATGATTTGAGTTCATACTACGTTTCATTTGAATTCATTCAGTAGTTTCGGCGTGATGCGCGTCTAAGATACTGACAGACAGAAAGACAAAAGAAAAAAAAACAGTTTTGGCTTCAGTACGAATATAAAAAAGCCTCCAAAATAATTTACCATTCAATGTACAGAATTTGGCCCCATATCCCGCAGAAACCGATTTTTTTTCTCGATAAAAAGTATCTCTAATTTTCACCCATCATAAATAAACTATGACTGTGCCAAGGTACATGAAAATCCGTCCAGTAGTTTTAGTAAGTGTTTTTTTGAATAACTTTCATCCTCTATCTGCGGGAATCGTTTAATTTTTGGGGATGAAAAGTATCCCATGTTCTAGCCTCGTAGTATAAACTCAAATCATACCAAGTTTAATTTAAATTCATTCAGTAGTTTCGGCGTGATGCCTAGCCAAGATACAGACAGACAGACAAAAATGAAAAAACTTTTTTTTTTTTACTATTTTCAATGTACAGAATTGGACCTGTTACAGTTTTATTATAAGTATATATGTGTCTGAAAGTGAACACTATGAAACACACATTACACAACACATTAAAATGTATACTTATTACAGCTAAGAGGTTTTTATTTTTTATTACATTGCATTTTTACGTAAATGATATTGCATGTTGCAAATTTCAAACATCTAACAATATTTTGTTAATGCTAGAATTTCATTTTTCCTTTAAAATCACTTTCCACGAAAAGGAAATTGTGGCAGAATAAGCTTGCCCATGTATTTGTTTGTCGGACGAAACACTACACACAATAGTCGTGGACAAACTGACAAACCTGCACCAGCCAGTGCGTTGAGCATGGGCACCAAATGTGTATCGATTTGATTATGCGTATCAGTAAATTTATAAGTTAGTGATATGAGTCGACTTCAAAGAACACCGAACTGCATACACTTCAGTAATTTTGACATACCGAACCTCGAACACGTGGCTGAAATACCGAACAGTTTGGTAAAACACCGCACACCTGGCAACCCTGTTCCTAGTTGGAAAGACCGTCTAGGTTGCATCAGGGAAGACCGTCATATGCCTTATTTTTTTTAAAGTAATCTTTTGATCTTTTGATAAATTGATAAGTAACATTAGTGTAGATATTTGTTTTAATAAAAGCAGTCAGAAAAAGAAAATCCCAAATTTTAAAGTGTTACCAAAAAATATTTTCAACATTTTTGTCTTATTCGAATTGCATTAACATTAAAGATCTTTCAAATGCAAATACTTTGTTGACATTATGGTATACTACCAGATTATCTGCTAGACTTATACTAGACAGACTTGTCTCAAACAGTATGGGACCGAGCAGACTGTCTAATATACCGAGATTTAAAAAAGGTTTTGCATGTGAAATATCTTTATTGCTTATGCAATTCCAATAACACAATTATTACTGACAAGCTGTGCCCACGGCTTTGGCCGCGTGGTTATTTAATTTAAAAGTAGCCCATACGTGTTTTCCCAGGACAAAAATAACTATATTTCTTTAAACTTTGTTCAGCCATCAATTAGTTTTTTATCGATTGTTCGGCATCTAATCATCGGATTTAGATACCAAGTACCCCAGTTTTTAAGTGAAACCCTAAGTTATCCAACAGTGAAAACCGTATTGCAATCGGTCCAGTAGTTTTTACGTGATGCGCGAACAAACATACAGACAAACTGACAGACACGATGTTTTGAAAGGTTATATTCTTGTTCAGTAGCTTATTTTAGGTACCGTAGAGCATTTATCATTTTACTGAACCGATTACGATGCTGTTTTCACTGTTTGATAGCTTAGGGTTTGACTTAAAACCTAGGGTACTTATGACAGCTGAAGGAATTTTGATCAAATGTTGGTATATTGGTATTTTAGGTCTTGGAATAGTACATATAGTACTTTTAACCTAGAGAAATGACCACGCACGCGCGGTAATTTCTCTAGGAATTTAAAAAAAAATGGAATTCCTTTTTTTTTTTCTTTTTTTTTCTCTAGGATTTTCTCTGTACTATTTTTTTTTTGTTCTTATGTACCCGCGTACAGCTAGTAGATAATATATTTCATCACATGAAATACGACATCGGCCTGGAACTTACAATAGATTCATTGTTTTCACAATAATCTAGATTCAAATGAAGTAGTTTTAGCCCAATTGACCTTAAATTAAATTTTAACATTGGTTAAATTTGAATCATTTCAGTTGTATTGGTAATAATGTTCACCAAATCACCAAAATACATAAGCTATAAAAAAAAACATCTGGGTAATTCTGTTTTTTATATATTTACTTTTTAAAGTCTACATTAGAAACGGGATATTTAACATGAATATCTCTTATTTTGAGTTTCTGATATTATTCGCAATATTGCACGCCCCACGATCACAGTTGAAAAATTTATATTACTTTTTTATCATGATTTAAAGACGTCATTAAATTCTAGAATCCTGAATTCAATTTATAACTTACTATCTCAGGATATATCAATGCAAATACATATGTAGTTCCTTTCCCCCTCATGACAAGTTTCCTGGACATATTTTGCGCCTGAAATAACCTTTCTAATTTAAAAACTACCTACCTAGTATCTTATCTCTTATTTTCTGTGATATCAGCTGTCAGAGCAGGCAAATATTTACCGTCTGATGCCTCTATTATGTACTATTAAGTTATCTGTGCTATTGTACTGTAATGTACCTTAATGCAACATTCAGGTGGTTTTGTCACTACAGCAATAAAAAAACGTAAAATGCTGGTAAGTACATGTCATCTAAAGTATCTTTTCTATTCTATCATTTTACTGTTACGCCAAATCGGCGTTTATAACAATTTTTGACTGCTTATTTCCTTTAGAATACATAACTTAGAATCGTGAATTTTGTTTATTGAATTGCATCTTATTTGTTATCTGACTTAAAAAGTAGGTTCTCAAGTTGATGTGTATGTATGTATGTATGTAATATTGTCAAAAATGTGTCAGGTAAGTACTTACTTTAGTCGGTTTGGGCACAGTACATATATTAGTCTAACTAATATATGTACTGTGCTTTGGGCGTACACACACCTCAAAAAAGTCACAAACATTTTCCAAAATCACCACATTATGCGTCTTGGTGATCCTAGCAGAAGATTTCCTCTGCTGGTTCTCACAGCACCCGTGGGATAGGAATGGTTAAATAATCGTATAATATATCTCGTTAAGGTGGAAAGAAATGAAATGAAATGAAATCTTTATTTGCTAGAATATAGGTACATTGGGTTGGTATAAAGTAAGGGATTCACTATATTCGACTATTTAGTCGTGCAAATATTTAAATTATAATTATTAATGCAAAACAAAAATAAATTATTTAAAAACAAAAAAAAGCACATTCAAACACAATGTTCACAAAAAATAACAAATGTCAAATATATACAAAATTAAATAGAAAATATCAACAATAAACGAAATTAAATTTAATGTCATTACCTACATATTTTTTTTTAATTTAAAATATTCATCAATAGAATAGAAACATCTGTCACATAGCCAATTATAAAGTTTTCTATTAAATTGTACATGTCTCATTTCTTGACAATCTTTTGGTATTTTATTATATATTTTAACTGCCATGGTGTAACAATTTTTATCGCACATTTTAAGTCGGTTTCGTGGCATCACTAGAGGTTTCTGTACAATTTTCCTTTTCAAATGAGCTTTTTCGACGATTTCAAAAAGAGGTTAACTTTCGATCGAAAAGAGAGGCAACAGCGAAAGGAGGCCTGTACCCATCAGTGGGTAGGGTTAGTGGCTGTAAATGATGATTATGGTAAATAAGTACCTATATATACCCACCTAATTAAATTGTTTCTTAATTTGTAGGCATGTTCGAAGGAAGAAGGCCCTTACTGTACATTTTGGATACCGACCTCATAAAAGCAATCATGATTCGTGATTTCGATTACTTCACTGATCGAAACTCATTCAGCAGTAAAGAGCCGAGATATTTGAGCAGGTCTCTTCTTAATTTAAAGGTAAGCACTAAATTAAGTACGATTAAGTAGAATCGAATGAACTAAGTTCTTCAAAAGTTATTAGTGAACTAGCTGTGGCTGTGCCCCGCTGTTCCACCCGCGTGGGTGATGGTGATTATGACGAACAGACCTATCCTATGTGTTATTGCAGGATCTAAAGTATTTACATACAGAATTTCAACAAAAATCAGTTCAGCCGGTTTCAGCGCTGAACCACACATACATACACACAAAACTTTCGCATTTATAATATTAGTAAGATGTCAGTTCAGCAAATGACATAATGTGTAGGTGTGGCTCCACATTGACGTGCTAATACCCGCGAACGCTTGTGTGGATAGATTCGCAGGATTTAGTTTTAGTTCCTATAAAACAGATTAGGTATACCTAAATCTACCTAATCTGTCTGTGCTTCCGAAACGCAGCACTTCCCTGGCTCGTATTTATAGATGATGATTTATATCAAATCAACCAACCCTACCAGGAGTTGGACTTGAAACTTGCGACCTCCTTCAGTCGTATTCGTAGTCATATTTCCCTCGACAAAAACTCAGGATCACGCATTTAAAGAAAAAAAAATGCTGTGCATTTATTAATGTTGTACCTTTAGATTACTTAATGGCAGCACAGAATGGAAGCGTGTCCGAAGCACGATGACACTTTTAGATTCCTTATAATGATAGTCGTAATTATTAGGGCACAGAATGGAAGGGTGTCCGAAGCACGATGACATTTTTAGATTTCTTATTATAATTTATAATGGTCTTCGTAATTAAGGGCACAGAATGGAGGGGTGTCTGAAGCACGATGTCACTTTTAGATTACTTATTATAATTTATAATGGTCTTCTATTAGGGCACAGAAGGGAAGGGTGTCCGAAGCACATGACACATTTAGATTACTTATTATAATTATCTTTGTAATTATTAAGGCACAGAATGGAAGGGTGTCCGCGAAGCACGATGACATTTATTATTATTAATTATTATAATTTATAATGGTCTTCGTAATTATTAGGGCACAGAATGGAAGGGTGTCCGAAGTACGATGACGCCTGTCTTCAGTTCATCTCGATTGAAAACCATGCTGCCCCTTCTGCAGCTTTGTTCCAAACAGATGGTCGACTACTTTAAACAATATGGTGAGTAGGCACTGTAGGCAAATACACTCCTTTTAGCTATCAGCATAAAATGTTACGGTTTGCTCATGCAATATGATATTTCAGTTAGACCCAGTCGGACATTATATGCTATATCGGATTAACTAGTCCACAGTGCAATACCTAATGTGATTATACTAGCCAAATTACGTATCCATGGCGAAGGCTCATTGCTCGCCTGTCGTCTCTGTACTGGCCATACCAGCCAGCCACCTACTTTTCTCAATGTACCTACTCTGAACTGCCTAAACTACATTCGATAAGAAATGATTGTGTTCTGTTTTGCAGATGGTAAAGAAGTGGAGATGAAAAAAATAATGGGGCATTATACACTGGAAACGATCGGCGCCTGCGCGTTCGGCATCAAATGCGATGCGTTGACTGACGGAGACTCGCATTTCATAAAGGTAATTTACGGCTTTCTTTTATTTGAGTAGATATTTAACTTTCGAGCACCGGTCACTCGTAATATGCGATACATGCGCGGCCACCTGAAGTACTCTACAATATACTATTAAGTAAAACAAAAACGGAAAACTCATAATTCGAGTTCGTGGCAAGTCACGATGACGTACCTACCTAGGTAGTGTTATACCAAAATAGATGACCAAAATAGATACATGCCTAATCCTTTATTCAACTTGTTTGATTGAATAAGTTGAAACGCCCTATTATGTTAGTAGTAAGGTGTAGTTTCGGTTAATGACTCATGCTGTAATTTGTCAAGTCCAAACTCCAATAGAATTACTAGGTTAAGGTAAGGTCACCGGTTATTGAGTTTTTTTAACTATGATGGTATTGATTTGATGGTCCTCATCTAAAACTCATCATTTTTTTTTTCACAACCTTTTTAACCCCGTACGACACCTACGTTGATTCTCACGGTGACCTAAAAAATTGAAATATCATTATGTTATGAATGCATCAATATGTCTTTAATATTCAACTGGTCATCTCCACATGCTCCGTGGATACATTTTCCACCTTTTCGATCCACATGTGGATCTGATATTATTATTTTTCCTCTTTGATCCACATGTGGAATTGTGGATCCAGGAAACATTTTTCACCTCTTCGATCCACATGTGGATTTAACGGCTGCGCGCCCTTCTTGTATCAAGTCTTAGGTTAAATTTTATACTATGGAGACGGACAGGCGCACCGGCCGGGGACTTCCTCTTTAGCCGACTGCGCAAAGGCAAAGTCCGGGCTATGTGTCATAAAATTCATACTACGTTTGATGATGATTGTTATTAGGACCTAGTAAAAATATAAATAAAGGACAGTTAAACCAACTTAAGAGGGCCCTTCCGGTCCGTCTATCGTCAACGTGAGCATGGTCGAAAAGCTTGTTGTTTCATCCAGCGCTATGATTGAAAAAGAGGCAAAGCGAAAAGAGAGAGAAATAGCGCCTGAACGGCGCTCGGTTGGCATTCGGTAAATTCCGCATTATAACAATAATAACAACATTGAACGAAAAATTGTGAATTAAATGTTTTTTATTTAAAATCTTTATTACATGTGCGAGGTTTCTACCAAGATGTTTTCTTTTCTTTTACAATTTATGAGTACATTATGAACGGCCAAAGTTTAGGTAAAATTCGTGCGAAAAAGCAGTTTTTTTGAGGCTTATACTGTTTTTTTTTCTCCAAATTTTTAATTTTTGCTTTCGTTGAAACTTAGATACAGTGCACAAGATATCTATAAGTTCAAAAATTTCAAAGAATGATGTGTTACAATGGCATAATCACGTACGAGCGTTTGTATGAAAACTATGACGGGTTGGCCGCTCTTAAGTATCGTATTTTCTTACCCAGGTGGCCGAAAAATTCGACTACATGTCGAAAACCAAGCGGATGCTCATCTTCTTCATCTTGATGTTCATGCCGAAGCTCATCCGGCTGTTGAACTTCTCGTTCCTTAACCTGGAGTCAACGGGCGAGCTCATGAGGATGCTGCAAGCGGCAAAGGCAGAGAGGAGTCTCACGGACTCTCAGTACGTTCGCTCCTATTCATGTATCGATGTAAAATGTTCCTTGTTTCAATGATATTAGATTCAATGTGGGTAACAGAACTGTATAGCATGATGTATCTAAAGTTAGAGTAAAGTGCCTAATTCTATTTTTCACCCCTGAGGGGTGCTATAAGTTTGGGGTATGTATGTATCTGTGTGTCTGTCTGTGGCATCGTAGCTCCCAAACTAATGAAACGATTTTCAAAACTGATGAAGGAAGATCCGGGGCATATATATTTTTAATTTGGGTTTGTAATATTGTATAATTGGTATATACACTTATTACTAGGTTTTTCATATTTTTGTTCTACTAAGTATACAAGACGTTTAGCTGTCGGTCCCGGCTCCCGCTGTTGATAGCAGTCGTTAAGCCATGTCAGTGGCCCTCGGGTGTCCTGACAAACTCTGACACCAGATGCCAGCACTACCTCATACAAACAAACAAGAAACTAGAATTTTCCATTGACATTTGGCGTAACTAACGACTTTAAGCATATTTACGCCAAATGCATCGTTATTTTTTTTATACAAAATTGTATTTACCTCACTTTAGTTTAACTTTCCAGGAAAAGCGACTTCTTGCAAATTCTGTTGGAAGTTGCGCATAAAGAAAACAACGAAAAATCAACATCTGAAAAACGTAAGTCCTACTGTCGATTGTAAAATTCTAAAAACGTAGGTTCTACTATCGTTTCTAAAATATAGAAATATTACTTACGTAGTGAGTCAAGCGTGCTGCAGCATATCATCAAGAGGATGCGGGTTCGATTCCCGCTGCGGGACAAACATTTTAAAGTTACATAAAAATAACAGTATTGTTCCGGAAATATGGTTTATGTGATAGTTACTTGCATTATCATTGCTTCTACGTATTTTGGTCTTTAGAGCTAAGACTCTAAATAAGAGTTATCTAATTCTTTGGAGTCATTATCCACGATGTTTAGGTGTAAGAGAAGTCAGGCTCCATGGAATCTTTGGGTGTTACAATGTTTTTTCGTGTTTCCATGTATAAAACATGACATAAGTTCAAAATTTAAAACCCGACTGCGGTCGGGTAAAAAAAAAAACCTTAAACACTCTAAATCTGAACACGAAACGATTAATACCTCGCTTGTTAAAATCGAATCAATAGGGGCGAGGCGACGCTATGGTCACCTATGGTGGAGTTTGTAGGAACATCCATACACAAACATCTGTTTAAACTCATTACCCTTCCCTTGCTTCGCCGTACTCGGGTATGACATTGGGGAATTATTTGTAAATTAGAAATATTATTATTTACCATACTCTGACATTCTCCTATTGACGGAGCGAGCGCGAAGCGTCTCCGTTTCTGCTTGGGCAAAAATGTTTTCGTATCTCCGGATGTCTGTACGGCTGTTCTCCTCTACAGGTCGCATTTCTCAATCGATCTAGACGAAACTTGGTATACTGGTTAAACTAATTTTTAGAATTTATTAGTCGTCGGCGATTTTTGGTTGGTATGGGTATGGGGGGTACTTCCCCCAAAAAGGGGCAAAAAGGGGGCTACTGAATATCTCCGCCTTATTAGATCTGATTTCGATCCGATTACATGTATTTGACTGGTAGTAACTCTAAATTGGTCTCATTAAAAATCTGATGAGGATCTTCAGCGTGTTGAGCAGAATAACTCCTCAAACTATTGTAAATTGCTCACTTTTAGGTTTCTACTAGTGGAATTAGCCCTTTACATACTATGTAGGGATTAATGGAGCATCTTGGTTATTAATATTAGTTGGTACAATAAGGTAACTAGATGGCGGTACTGTGCACCGCTGGATTGTTTGCAAAAAAAAAAAAATGTACGCGCGACGTCTACAGCTCACAGAGCCACTATTAGAGAGATATTATTGTAATAATTATTAATTGTGTCCAAAGTATTGTATGTCCGTTATGGACAAATTGTTGATTCTACATTATAATATAGGTACTTAATGCTATCAATCTATTTGTACACAACTTCTGCAATAAATATTCATTTCATTTCAGGTATCAATAATTTTTATACAAACATACAAAACGTTTGATACGGATAAATCAGTTCTCACTCTAAACTGCATAATATTACATACTTAGTACTTGTGTTTATTAATATTACTTTAATTTACTATTTTAATGTTAGAATAGAAATTGATATTGCAGTAGGTACCTACCTCCTATTTCAAATAGGTTATCATTGCACTAAATACCCAGTTTATATAGGTACTTATCTAGACTGATAACATTAAACTAATATGGAACAGCAACCTATGATGTGTTTACGAATAGATATATTCATATTGTTCATTATATCGTGAAGGCTCTTGTAGGTAACTAGGTACCTACTGTGTAATTCAAACAAAGACGATTATGAATCTTTGTCTTCGGAATAATAAGGCGTGTAATTACTATGACAATGACAAGATACATAAACAAAATACTCATTTGAACGAGACATAATTATGTCATTAGGTAAAGTGCACCTGCAGTTCGTAGTACTTACAGTACGGCCGATAAGTCGGGGCCACTCTGAACTTTGTGCAAATGGCTGCGTAATGAACATTTTTAGGAACCGAATGGTGGAACGAAGCGACGTGCAAGGTGGCGGGGATGAGCTAGAGATGCACTAATAACACTACTTCGCAAGAGTACATTCGCGAAAGTTCGGAGAGCCTATCTTCAGAGTGGCCACGACTCATCGGCCGTATCGTATTCAAATATTATCTTCTATTCAATGCGAACATTTTGTTCAGCTATAGTGTTTCTCGGAAGTACGTAGAAGCTCCAACAAACGCATACTGAGTTATTGTTCAGCTATAGTGTTTCTCGAAAGTACGTAGAAGCTCCAACAAACGCATACTGAGTTATTGTTCAGCTATAGTGTTTCACGGAAGTACGTAGAAGCTCCAACAAACGCATACTGAGTTATTGTTCAGCTATAGTGTTTTTCGGAAGTACGTAGAAGCTCCAACAAACGCATACTGAGTTATTGTTCAGCTATAGTGTTTCTCGGAAGTACACAGAAGCTCCAACAAGCGCATACTGAGTTTTTGTGGTACGGAACGTACCTTCCTCCTTATCATGTATCATTCAAATGTGTATTTTATTTAACTTACTGACTTTCGTCCGCGCGTACTACAGTTTATCGCCAAAAAAAGCATTCTATGTTCTTCTAGGATATTAAAAACCAATGGAAAAGTATAGTACCAACGCTCTGAAAGTTTTTTGACAGACTTGTTATTATTTCATTTCCATGGCAACAGTTCCTTACAGCGAGTAATTTACGTATTCCCGTGGAAACTTATAATTTTCCGGGATAAAAAGTATCCCATGTTGGTCTCTATATTGTACAGTACCTATTTAAAAAGTTTCATCAAAATCCGTCCCGCCGTTATCAAAACTCCCCAAACAAACAAATAAACAAACAGACAACGTTTCACTTTTATATATTGGTGTGGATTTATCAATGCCACAGAATAAGTTTAATACTGTGATAATACAATCTGTGATTGAAAATCTAGTTTTAAAAGACCGCTGTATTTGCCGAATCGCTTTAAAACTTCAGTTGGTCCAACCTACAATACCAGTGCCTCAGTCTACAACTACCTATCAAAACACTTCGAAACATTCACGTCGTCCAATAAATATTTGTCTATCAAAGTTGAAATGAGCAGGACATTTGGCAAGATGGGATGAAAATAGGTGGACCAAGGCAGTCAACGAATGGTACCCAAGAGAAGGGGTAAGACCTCGAGGCAGACTACCGGCCCGATGGTCAGATGACACTGTGAGGTACGATAGAGGCCAGTGGATGAGATTAGCATAGGACCGGAAAGACTGGCGTGAACGAGAGGAGGCCTATACTCAGCAGTAGGTGGATACGGGCTGATAAGATAGATAGATATCTAATATTTATATTGGTCGAAGGTTATTACAATAATAATGGCACCATCGAGCTGGTCAGCTGATGGAGCTGGAAAGTGGTTAACGGAACCCGTGAATGTGGCAACCAGTAAACCTTTTTAGTTTGGGTTCATTAGATTCGCCTTAAAGAGTTCCTATTTATTTCAGTTGGTGACGATTCGTTTACCCGACAGCGCGGAGTGTATTGTGCTTATCAGCCTATGTATGTTTGTTCCTTTGTGGCACTATTATATGGACCAAGCGCGTGGACCGATGATGATGATTCTAAAGTCAATCGATTTGTCTCGCGAGTGTCTCTAAGGACATGACATTAATCAAAATTCAATATGGCGACAACCAGACGCCATATTGAGAAAAATAAAAAATAAAAAGTAGGCGAACTATGTTAAGTGGGATATCATTGAATAGGTATTTGAAAATCATTCATTTCGAACCATTTAGAATCTATGATTTAAAGTTCGCAGTTGGGTTTTATCATTGTGCTTAAATTGTCTTGTTATTATTTTTAACTATTTAATTTATTTATAACTACTTTTTTTAGACATGGACGACGACACCGTCGACGCCCAATGCCTGCTGTTCCTCATAGCCGGGTACGAAACATCCAGCACGCTGCTTGCCTTCGCGCTGCACGTGCTGGCCACCCGACCCGACCTGCAGGACACTCTGAGGACGCACATCAATGACACGACAGACGGCAAGGAAATGAGCTACGAACTACTGGCGGAGCTGACTTATCTCGACGCGTTCCTACAAGGTTTGGGTTATTTTTATTTAACAGGGACCTTCAGATATCGCAAGATGATGCGATTACGGAAGCAATGGAAATGGGCTACGAAATACAGTGGAGTTGACGAATATTTTCTGTAGGAGTTTTTTTTCGATCTAGGGCTGTTAAACTTATAGGAAGTGACTCCCCACTTCCATTCAGCATTTAGGCCAATGAACGCCACAGAGCCCGATCTTCGGCTCTTCTCATCCAGTTTCTACCAGCTGACTTCCGCAGGTCGTCACCCTGGCCGGTGGGCGACCTACACTATGTTTGCCAAGTCGCGGTCTCCACTCGAGGACGTCTACCCCAGCGGTGTCCAACCTACGACAAATGTAACCCTTTGGTTCTGCGTCGACTCGTTTCCGATCTTGTCTTCAAAGAAACCCCGAACAAAGCTCTCTCTTTAGCTCGATGAGCGTTCTAATTTTTCATCACAAAATACCCGCGTAAACAAAAGCAGAGAGCTATATAAGGTGTAGTATCCGGTCGATACGTGTGTGTCTACAAGGCTTGTCATCAATTCATCATCTATTCTTAGCTATTAATGTATTGAAGCTTATCTGATATAAGTGTCTTTATTATCCTTTGTCACAGCACATATATAGTCTTTACAGACAGTAGTGTATCGAGGAATAAACGGCCGATTTGAAGCACGCGGTGCAGGGGCCGGGAGGCAGGGGTCTCAGCGTGGTTTTGCAAAGAACGCTACGAGCAAGACAGTAAGAAATGTCTGTCTACGAGCGAGTTTCGCGCATGAAGTAACTTCACGTAAAAATACGAGAAAGAGAGATTGTGTTCTGCAAGTAGGATGCCAGTACCACAAATAGATTGGACCAAAGAGTATAGTAATATTAGTATATATCAAGATTGGACTCTCTAATCCAATCTTTTTGACCCACTATTGAAATCTGAAAAAACATTAACTTCATTTTTTACCCGTTTGCGGAGGGTTATGTGTTTGGGTCGTATGTATGTATGTTTGTTTGTTTTTACGTTTCTTTGGCACGTCCTATACAGACTAAACGGCTAAATAGATTTTGATAAATGAGGTATCATTGGATTCGTCTTAACCGCGAGAGTGCTGCTATTGGAAATATGAAGTGTCAAGCGGCTTACAACTGCCATATTTTATTTCCGACGCAAAAAAAAAATTACCAAAACCTACTGAGGTATTAAAATGAAGGGTATTTAAAAGATCAATTCCAAAAATATAGGTACAGGCAAAGATGATCAGAAAGGATCATCTTTGGTACAGGTAAGGGAAACTAAAAAGTTTAAAATAAAAATAAAAGAATATTATAAAAAAAAACAAAAAACCAGAATGCGAAGAAAACTAAAAAAGAGGCTAACAAGCTTTAGATTCTTGATTTTTATATATAATATACCGTCGGAGGCGTGAGGAGTAGTGCGCCAGCCGCCAGGTTCTATGTGTCAAACCTTCGACAACGCATCCAACTCCGATAAGGCTCAATACACGCGGCTGCCACAGCAGCCAAAACTCGGTACAAAAATAGTGCGCGCGCGGTGCACTGAGCCTTTGTGTCAAATATTTGTGAATATTTTCACATCTTTGCGATTCTGCCGGTCTGTTATTTTTCCTTCGGTCGTGCTTGCGTGCTTCTCTCCACAAGCGGGCCTCTTGGCATGTCACCTACCCCTGCCCTGCCAAAATAACTCCTAAATATTGGCATGTGTATGGATGTTTGAATAACTCTAAAAACTCACAAAATATATCGTTTATAAATATTTATACTTCCATCTAGCAAAAAAAGGGTAAGATAAGAATAAACTAGAATAATATAGGTATAGAGTAGTTTTTTATTATCCTCCGCGGCTTTACCCGCGTGGTCATTTTTATGGGCAAAATGTAGCCTATGTATTCCAGGACCAAAAGTACAATTTACCAAATTTCGTTTACTCGTCAAATATTATTTCATCGATTGACAGGCTTCTCTGCTCATCGGATTGAGAGCCAAAGTAGGAAATAAAAATTGAGATACAAAGTAGTAACATTCGTTTAGATATCTACCCAAATAGACTAACATAATATGAATAATACTAATAAGTACCAATTTTTAAATTACATACTAGTGATTCACCCCGGTTTCACACAGCTCACACCGCGGCATTATTCTTACTTTTAGAATTTATATTCGTTTCGTAACTTTAAAAAAAAAACGCCAGTAAGCGTAATTCAAAATCTTTGGCAGCAACGATCGTGGTGTAACTCTCCAGGTGGTCCCATATAAATTGTATTAAAATTGTTTTTTGCGTTTGTCCATTACAAAGATACAAAAATACAAACATACAAAAATCAAATCTTTCCTCTTTATAATATTAGTGTAAAAGACATACGCGTGAAATCGATAGCCTCCTATTTTTGTAAGTAGCTTAAAAACTCTGGTTTTACTAATAGGAGATTCCTACAAATTTAAAAGGTTGGCTGTAAATTGTGGTCATGTACAAACAGACGAACATACATACATAGATTCATTCATGGTATGGTAGGTATGGCATGGTAGGTATTCTGATAAAATCATAACCCACCTTTTCTGTAGCCGAGTAAAGACCCCACAGGTGGCAACCCTCGGTCTCAGACTGACAGTAGACATCAAACTCGAAAACAATGCTTCGATACACTACTGTCCGTAAGGACTATAATTATATGTACTATGCCTTTGTATTGTCACTGTATATGATCAAGTTTAGTTACCTATTTGCCAATTAAAGAAGCCGTCTCCACTATAAGCGGGCCATGCGCGGAGTTTTGGAATTGCGCGGAGTTTTGGTGGAACACGAATCGGGCGAACTGAATCCTTATTTGTTTCTTTCATCGAAGCTTATATGATATTACAGGACCAACAAACAGACATGATTAAACAAAAGATTTATTCTTGTTCAGTACCTACCTTATTTTAAGTACCCTAAACCATTTTTTTTACTATCTTCGTTGTACAGACTTTTTGATACTTACTGCTTTATTATAAGTATAGATTAGATTATAGGTACTTATTTACTTATATTAGAGTAAAGTTACTTTAGAAATTATTATTCAAAATATTATTTTAAGGGATAAAATACCTTGGCATTGAGCCAGGCCTTCAATTTAAATTGAGACTGTCATAATCTTAAATGCAAGGGCCGAGGGTAAATGATTGTCTTATATTTGGGACAATTCCACACCAATTACCTAGACCCAAACTAGGGTTCCCTGTACTATGGGCTCTAGATAATCCATATAAATATACATAGATACAAATATTAAATCAATGACTCGGAAACAAACATTTCTGCTCATCACACAAATGATTGCACCTTGCAGGATTCGAACCCGCTACCTTTTGATTTCGTACCTAAGATCTCTGGCCACTAGACCAACCGATCGTCAAAGTCATGTGTCTCATTCCAGAAACTCTCCGCGTGTACCCACCAGTGGGTCGCGTGGACCGCGTCGTCACCAAACCGTACCAGCTGCCGGACAGTGCAGTCAAACTGGACGTCGGAGACGTGGTTGTCATCCCCATCTACGGCATCCACATGGACCCTGAGTACTACCCCGAGCCGGATCAGTTCCGCCCGGAGCGGTTCCTGGGAGAAGAGAAGAAGGACCGGCCCTCGCATTTGTTCTTGGCGTTTGGGGCTGGCCCGAGGAATTGTATAGGTAAGTTATTGTTGACATCGTCGTGCTATATAGAATCAGCTGCTGGACAGTTCAGTCCGGCTGGACACAGATGCGGTGCAATCCGCTTCGGCCCAGTTATACCATTGAATTATACCATTAATGGTACAAATGGTACTAAATTGTTCCATTTATACCTGTAATGGTGTAGGTGGTACTAGTTAATACCACTTATACCATCAGAGAATTACATCATGGTATAAATGGTTTTTATCATGGTATAAGTAGGATAGGCCATTTGTACCATTGGATTATACCATTATTGCAATATAATTACTTTATGGATTTTATTCTCGTGCATACTTGTTTTATTACTTTTATTAAATGAAATTTCTTTAATTGTTAAATAACTAAGATAAACAAGAAAAAGAAAGGGTAACCCGGCCACCGCACAAACAAAAGCAGCAAAAAAATAGTTTTATTGCAATAATGGTATAAATGGCCTCAAGTCTCAACCTATCCGCCTTGTACCATTAAGAGTACAAGTTACCATGATGTAATTGACTGATGGTATAACTGGTATTAACTAGTACCACATGTACCATTACAGGTATAAATGGGACATCTTAGTACCATTTGTACCATTAATGGTATAACTGATCCGAAGCGGTGCAATCGTCATATACGGTATCCACATGGATCAGTTTCAAATTGGAGCGATTTAGAGAAAACGAGAAAAACTGGCCTTGCTTTTAGAGCTGACCCGAAAAACTTTAGGTATATGTACCTAAGTTTAATGTTGACATCCTCGTGCTGTAAACAACAGCATTGCGAGACAAATGTTGAAAATGCCATTTCATTCGCCAGTATTTTGCGGTTATGTTTTGAAAAAAGTTAATATAAATCCAGAGAAGCCTAACACCACACACTAGTTAATATAAATCCAGAGAAGCCTAACACCACACACTAGTTAATATAAATCCAGAGAAGCCTAACACCACACACTAGTGGATATACTAAAATTGATAAGTAAAAAAAACTTCTCGATTTTGTTACAGGTCTACGTTTCGCGATGATCGCCGCCAAAGTAGCGATGGTTTCCCTAATGAAGAACTTTAAATTCTCGTCATGTCCCAAGACCGAGAACCCTGTGACATTCGACAAGAGGGCTTTACTGCTGAAAACTAAAGCTGGCTTGTGGGTCCGCATAGAAAACTTGTAATAACGAGAACTTAGTATTCAGCTCTATTGAAAGATACTGTTATATTAGTATTATCCATATATTCCGTATTGTACTAAGAACTTACTAAGAAATTAGTGCCTTATGTATTTCATTATTCAGTATTTTATACATCACACAAATAGCATAATAATGTTGTATTTTTCTGTTAGGATATTTTTATAACCTATTAGTTATCACTTTTGTTTACTAAATCTTGGCTATATTTGGGATATGTAATTAGCAGTGTATCCATAATGGTATAAACGAGGTCTTAAAAAGAAAGATTCAACAAATGTACCTTATTATAATTTTATTATTATCAAAGGTCTTTGTTGCATACTAAATAATGTTTTTATTGAAATAATATGTTATTTTATACCTAGTTTAAAATATATTTTTCGCTATCTTTTATAGTTGTGGTACTTTAGTAAATGCAGCAATGAAGAAACCAATAGAATCTCTATAGATGTCTTCAGCCGGTCTCAGAGGATCCACCTGTAGACTAAATATTTGTACCATTTTTCTGAAACCAAGAACAACACTGGTCTAGATATATAATAACAAAATATTGTGGACAGATAAAACTGATCCATCAAACATGTCAAAATCTTACTGACAAACTGACTTGCTATATTTTAAGTGAATTTTGTATTTATTAAACATTTGTACAATGGTTTAATTATGATAATAAAAAAATAGTGATAAATTGGTCAAACGCTAGCCTACAAAGCATAGAGGCTTGCGTTTGTCTATCTCACTATTTTCTGAATCTTCTTAACCCCTCACATCTCACTATATAATTTGTGTGACCAATGTATAATTTGTGTGACGTTGTTTACCTGGGGGGTGGGAGGTTAAGCAATAAGGTAATATATTTTTTGTTTAGCTATTTAAGACAGTAGCATTTTGTTTTGTGATATTTTGCCGATCTCACAAAAGTGTGACCCATTGTTTTTCATATAGTAATAGAATAACTATACAGGATATCCCAGGAAGTAGTGATAAGCTGAGGTCCCGAGGTAGAGCACTCCCAGTCGCAACCGAATAACCCCCATGTATGTTCCGCGATTTTTGATATTTTGAGAGTTATACAACTTCTATTATTATTTTCTAAACTGCAGATTTTGACCAAACTAACACTAGTATTCAGTTGATTTTTTGTATGTTCGTATCCAGCCTTATAGTTATTTAAAAATAACCTGTGAAAATGTTGACCTTTCCACCTTTGAAGTCACTTTATGCTGTATTGCCATACGTTTAGGCCAATTAAGTGTATCGGTATTTTATTGCTAGTGAAATTAAGAAGTTTTTAAGATAAGAACAAACAACTATTATTCCTTAAGGTCCTCCAAACTTCGAAGAGATAACTATTTCGCTTTGAACAAAATTTGGTGTTATCCGACTTTTTTTATATTTCTTTCTTAAAATATGATTTTGGTGTCTCAGAAAAGGGTCACTACTGAACTACCAACATACACAAAATCAACTGAATACTAGCGTTAGTTTGATGAAAATTACTAACTTTGTAGTGAAAACATCAAAATCGTGGATCATACATGGGGGTTATTCGGGTGCCCCTGGGGGTGCTCTACCTCAGGCCCTCCGCTTATCACTAACTTCTGTGTCACCCTGTATATTATAGTACAAAGAAGAATATAATATACGATAGTTTATAAAAAATATATAATTATACAGACTCAATAGATATGCAACTTGTGCATTATTAAGAAGTAAAAATTTGCATTTGCGTTTTTTTGTTCTTTATCACTCGAATATGTGTCATAAAAATTGTGACTGCAGATTTAGATATCTCCATAATTATTATTAGATATTCGTTAGTGCCGTCTACATTTGAACAGTATTTACTGAAAGGTATGTTTATTATTATATTACAGATGTATCTATTACGTTATAATATATGCTTTGTTTTAAATAAATGTTTTTTTTACCTCTGTTCGTCATTTAAGCCTTGTTTGCCTTGTTGTTGTGTTGCTATACCTTCATTTTCGTCATCAGTTACGGTGCATGTACTGTAGTTTGCCGCCGCCTTTGAGAACTTACACTGCCCAGAAAGAAATTACCAATAACACAGTCAGGCAAGCTAAAGTGGCACTGTGCTGGTCACATTTCCCGAAGAAGCGATAACCATTAGGGTAGACGAGTTCTCGAGTGGAGACCACGTGTAGAGTAGTCACAGCCAATGTATATGTTTGTGAAGTTAGGCTCTGTGAAGATTGCACAGGTATTGCTGTTGGGATATCAACAATAAAGCAAAAAGCATAAAGCAAAAGCGAGATAGAATATGCGAAAAAGGTGTGCGAGTGAGCGAGACAGTTATGCAATGCAGTCTTCACCTTCAACATTCGGATTACGCTTGAAAAATAGCAGTTTGCGCAGCGACTAGCAGACAACTTCCGAGACATACTTTCGCTGAACCTACTATAGGCAAACGTGTAGGACGCCCTGTGGCCAGGTGGAGTGACGAACTGCGAAAAGCGGCTGCCTAAAGTTTCATGCCAAACGCGATTTTACTGTTATTTTTGTCATTTGAGTCGACACGAACGCCTTTTATGAACAAAAATGTGGAAGTCTTTATAGTCTATGGGTTTCAATTTACCGGGAGTTTTCATATGGATGTGCCTATGGAGTTTTCGGTAGGAGTGTGGAGGTACCTTACCTTCATCACAATCACTTTTAAACCCTACATGCACTCGTTCGTAAATATGTAGGTACAGTACATACTCGCGTCTACGTGTAGGTAGGTAGGTAGGTATCTGGCTACATTATTTTGCAAAGATGGTTCTAAGTTATGTGCGATGATTATAAAAGCAGTCATTATGCCATTTAAGCCGTTAGTCTGTCTGAAAAACCCCGACACCAGTCGCCAGCATCACCTCACACGACAAACAAGCAATTAAATCTCAACAGTGCCTTCTACAATGTAACAATTCACCTATCCAGGTGTAAGTATGCAGCCAGCTGGACATAGCAATGTGAATGACTGTTTTTTTGGTGTCCGTCACTACAGCCGGCCATTTGTTTGTATGCAGCCCAAAATTTCCCAAACTGTAGTGCTCTCAAGTGCTCTTTAATGCCAACATATGGCAATTTGTTCTCGATTAGTATACGAGATATTTCAAATCAAAAGGTGGCCTGCCGGGGTAACGCTGCGTTCAGCGCGTCGATGTCGTCGAGGCGAATCCAGCGAACAGGTTTAAATGAAACATAGCTTAGCTTTTAGTTCTCGAAATAATAAGCGAAACTGTCACACAAAATTACAATCCAAGTAGTGGTTTATGAGAAAATCATCTTATAAGGGTGGTCAGCCAGGATGACGCTTCCTTCAGCGCGCTAACTCTATAACAACAAAACGAGTTTAATCAACTTTCTTCAAATTAAGTGGAGCTGCAGTTCTTCTATTTGTGCTCTTTGTGCCCAAAAATCAGTCGTATAAGTTCAGTAGTTTTTGCTCGTTCGAGGCTCGAAAGATGGCCTGCTGGGGTGACGGCTCTGGCGCGCTACCCTGAAACTCGAAAACGGTAAGTTGATATTTTAAGGAGGACAGAAAAAGTATGAATTGTAGGTACACGGTCAATAACACATGAAGCTTTACAGTAGCGTTGCGTGAGGTTCTGCCGCCCGGGGCTGAACCAGAATTTTCCACCCCCTATTATCTTTAATTACAATATCTATTGATACATCGAAATGATTAAAAGACAAGAGCGGAGCGATCGGAAATATGTTGAGCTATTTTTCTTACTGTGGAAAACGATTTGAACCATATTGTAAAATCAAAACAAACGCGAGCGGAGCGAGCGCGAACATTTTGAGCTATTTCTAACAATGCTGCAATTAACTGATAATATACAGAATCATAAAATTAAATGTATGGACAAGCACAAAAGGCACGAACAAGCGATGCGAGCACGAAATATGAGTTATTTCTATCATTATTTTAATTTAAATATAGTTCTGATTCCAAAAAAATAATATATGCACTGGAATGAGTAATATAAAGCGCGAGCGCAGCGAACGCAAAAAAAAAACTTTTTTTCTTTCAATTACAATACAAAAAATAATTCCTAATCATCGGAAAATAATAAAAAAAACTATATAGAGATCACGAAAATGTTGAGCTACTAATATCTGCATAGAAATTAAGAAAGTGCTAAAAAGAAGAGCTATTTTTAACTGAAAATTTGTATTAATAAAAAAAACCCAATTAAAGCTCTTGACAACTAAAACTTGTAAACAAAGTGCGGAGCCGTTTTGGCGAGAAGATGTTTTCGTGCGTGAGTTTATTTTTAGATAGTTTTATTACTGTGTAGTATTTTTCCGAGGTTATTTATTGTTTTATCTATCATGGTATAATAATTATAATATATTATGTCTAATATTGTAATAAGCTATTTCACAAAAAATAAGTTTTGTTCGGCGAGTTCCCGCCAATATTTGGGTGCTGATATTAGAATTAATAAAATGATTGAAAATATTTTTTTACTTCTTTTAGATAGAAAGATATTTCCGAATATTATATAGCAAATAGGGCACTTGTTATTTAATGATAAAGCACATTTTGCACAGCTTATAGCGTGCCCACAAGGTATAAAACAAATACACAACTGTCTTGTTAAACAAATTTTACAATTCAATATATTTGTTATACTATTTGTATTAATAATTGAATTAGCATCTCGGGTCGGAGAAGGTACAACGTTTCGGAGCTGATGTTTTTTTTCTCTGGTTAGTATAATATATGTACAATCTTGAAAGCAACGAGCGTGTTCTTCCGCTGGTATATTCTTGAGGCCCCAATCTTTTAAGCCTCCACCACAAAAGTAACATAAAACTTTGTCTTTTTCCCCTACATAAAAAAACCCCGCATCTGCCATTTCTTCAGGTTTTTGGATAAATCTTGATTAGGGATTTATTTCGTTATTGTGGATTGAGGATTATAGGGCACAATTTTTACAATATACTTAACTTAGTTGAAAAACGTTTGCTTACACTAGTAAAGTACTGAACTATAAGCTAAATTAGTAAGATTGTAAGTACAAAATAGAATTGTTTGATTTTAAAATATTATTTGATTTTAAGTTTGTAAGCGTCCATAAATAAACACTGAAATGTCTATAAGACTTATTGGTCACGGATACTTACTTTAATTAAACAATAATTATTAATATTGGATTATGTACGAAATCTAACATTTTTACTCTTTTAAATCAATCAATCAACCATAGTGTTTATTTGCAAGAATACATTTTACAATATGGGTAAATACTTAAATAACTGTAATAACTGTTTGTATATTTGAGTACTGTATTTTTTTTCCCATGATGTTTTCATTTGTTGACGATCATAAGCATGTAATGCATCTACCTTTATGAGAATATAGTTAAAATTTAATAAATTGAAATGAATTGAGTGATAAAATATTTAGGTACTATTTAATAGGATTATACTTTATTGAATTTGAAGCGATAATAGCTTGGTGGTAAAAGGTCCTGGCCACCGATTGGGAGGTCGCGGTTTCAAAATCCTATCACAAGCTTGAGCTTTCGGTGAAGTTAACATCCATCCGTTATGAAATCCATGGTGGTAGGACATTATCTCATGCTCGCCTGGCTTGCTACTCTATACCTAGTTTAACACCCTCACCCAAGGTGTTCCATTCCAGCAGCTATCCTTGAGAGCCAGTGTAATCTAAGCATAGTGTGTTAACACCCTCGACCACATCAGGTGAGATTGTGGTCAAACGCTAACCTATAAGAGACAAAAAAAAAACTAGATATATAAAAAACAAATAAAACAAAATAAGTTAAACTTAGGTAGATTCATTGCAAAAAAAAAACTTTATGATATAGTATATAGGTATGCAAAATAAATATATCTTGATAAAAAAAAACATAATAATAAAAAAAACAAAAATAAGTCACTTCCAAAAATATTTTGTGATAAATCAAATTACTTACCGTATTAGTCCAATAATAACCTATTTTATTTAATATATTGGTTTTTAGATTTTAGCATAGCTCTGTTTTTATTGGATCTATGTTAAGATACCGTATATAACCAATATAACATGAAACATCACTAACAATGACTCGTTGATTGCACAGTACATAGGATGACCATATAAAAATTTCGTCTCAAATGATAGCGACATCGCGGCGCCTGTCATAGGATCCCTAAAAAATGTGAGTAAGGTATTGGTCACATATTGATTGGGGATAATATTTAGAAGACAAGGAATTATAAATCTTATAAACACTGAACATAGGGGTTATAGTGCTCCACCAATCAACTTGATTATTTTCACATTAATTATTTAATACGTGGTATGATCTTAGCTTTACAAATTTAGCATTATAAATAGTCCCGATCTCAATAAATCAGCATCAGTTATTTTAACGGCAGCCAGCAGTGATCATTCCTCCACTAGAGATTATCTTCAAAGACCGATAAAAGTATGTAAGTAACAACATATTATATAATAATAAATATAGATATATATAGATATATATATATATATATATATATATAATTAAGTACTGGGTTGTGGATACTCTGAGTTAATAATGTGAAGCAACTTGTTCTAAGTATCAACAGCTTTATTCTTTATGTCTTTATAAATAATTGATATAATGATTAGTAAATAATTACACTTACCTTTTTGTTGTCAGGTTTTCCAACAATCCGTTCGAGTCGGACAGTGAGGTACCGTCAACTTCACAGCGGAAGAAAACTACTAAGCAGCAGACTGCGAAAAAATCTCGATCGAAACCGTCGAGCAAGAAACCAACGCCTGCGCCTTTATTTGGGTCAGAATCTGAAAGCGACGTGCCTACTACGTCGGCTGTGGCTGTGGCATCAAGGAAAAAAAGGAAACTTCAAGTTTTCCCAGATTCAGAGGTATGTCGAAATACAGAATGCAACTTTTTTTACAAAATAGCTGACCACTTTCTGTTCTGATATTATGTGACAATGCAGTGTACAATATAACACATTGTCTAGAAGACCCCTACTCTACTCATTAATGACTCGAATACGTAATATCTTCAGATAATACAAACTTTTGAACGTAATATATTAGTAAACTACATTTGTCGTATAATACTTTTAGAAAATGTTTTTATAGGTAAAAATATTCATCGCAGTTACTTAGAATCTTATGCAATTCGTTCGCTCAAGGCGACATGAAGTCTGCGAGTTAATTGTTTACGTTTTCATTATATAGCGACGGCTATAGAAACATACATAAGTTTTGTATGTTGAGTACGATATTCGTTTAGTTGCTTATGTTATTGTTCAATAATAATTGAGTTTAGGTATTGCTCTATGCTTTTAAACATGATATTTTCCTAATAGAGATTTTTAACATTGTTTCAGGAAGACGAACCTATAAAGGCTGCCAAACTGAAGAGCTACTTTTCACGCAGAGTAGGATCAGGATATACTATTCAAAGTGATCCTACTAAGCATGGAAACTTTTACATAGAGGTGCGTGTCTCCAATAGCCAAGAGTTGGAGGCGCTTAACTCTAACAGGTGGAAGCACTCCCTCCTCAGCATAAAAACGGCTGTGGACGATACCACTCCAACCTGGAAAGCGGTGGAACAGCTGGTGACGGCTGTCAAGAATGATTATCGTGGTATTCATCCAATACTATACAGTCAAAATAATGCTTGAGGTTTTTTGATTAAGTACATACCTACCTTATTTAATTTTGTATTTCACAGATTTATTCTCGTCTAATATTGTCTTTGGTTTATCTCTATATTCTTACCTTTATATTAAGTTAATTATTATCTGACATGATGAACTGATTTCTTTAACGTGAATATTTTAATTTGATTGTTTTTATTCCTTACAGAATCTACTTAGTAGGTAAAATATAAATTATGAAATCATAAATGAAACATGAACTGATAAATTACATTGAATTTCAAAGCACACATTTATTTGATTGTTTAACCTGAATATTTTATTTGGATTGTTTTTTATTCCTAACAGAATCTACTTAGTAGATAAAATATGAATATGAAATCATAAAATGAATCTAAAAATGATAAATTACATTGAATTTGAAAGCACCCATTTTTTCTGATTCTTTAACCTGAATATTTTTCCTTACAGAATCTACTTCGTAGATAAAATTTAATATAAATATTCCAATTCGAAATATCAAAACTATTGAATCAAATAATTATACCAAATAGGTACTTTATATTAGACAATTACAATATTTAAATTTATATTAGTACTTATCAATAATTAATGCATATATCAAGTAGAAAAGAATATACATTTTCACATAAAAAATAAAGCTGAATAAATGAATTTAGTAGATTCTACTTAAACATGATTTTTTGTCAAGCTTGTAATTTAAATGTGAACAATTTTTCTGCTCATAAAAAGTCCAATATCCATAAATCTAACTCTTTGTTACAAACTGAGTTTAGTAATGTTCGCCTTGTAAATTGCGCTTTTAAAAACAAAATAGTTAGTTACAGAATAAATCCAGAGAGTTTTACTATTTCGCCAGAATTATTTTTATCAAATGTTTCAGACACATCTTGTTCACTTATTAAAGAATCATTGAAAAAACATGCTTCAGTTAAAGTTAATTTAGAATTATTTGTTTTCTATGCTTTACCTAAGAATGATGAAACGAGTCTTAAATCGTTTAACACAAAATATGATATTTTAGTTCAAAGTTCTGATATAAATGCCATTTATACAAAATTAGTAGAAAAAATGATAACTAAATGTTCCGAATTTGAGCTTTGCGAATCTGGATGGACAATCGAGTCGATAAGTCATTTAGAAATTAATATTGCTAAATATTGTCCTTTAAGATCCGGTTAATTTATACCGTTGTCAGAAAAGGTAAAAAAACTAAATCATGTTTAAATCTAAGAAACGAGGACAGTCATTGTTTTCTATGGAGCATTGTAGCACATTTATACCCCGCCAAAAGAAATCCCAATAGAATAAATTCATATCCACATTATTCTAACGTCTTGAAATCATCGAACATGACTTTTCCTCCGAGTTTGGACGATATCAAATTATTTGAAGGCTTGAATCCAACTTTAAGTGTTAATATTTATGGATTAGACAGTAAAAATCAAGTGACGGGGCCATTATATAAAACTTTGAAACGGAAATTAACGCATATCAACTTACTTTGCGTAAAAAAGGGTGACAAAAGTCATTTCTGCCTAATAAAAAAATTCAATAAACTGGTACACAAACAACTTACCAAACATAGGTCTAAAATACATTTATGCGATGAATGTTTCACATATTTCGACTCTTTAGAAAAATTATTAATCATAGTGCAAGAGTTCAAACTGTATTACCTAAAGAAAATACAAAACTCTGTTTTTCGAATTTTGAGAGAACGCAACGGATCCCTATCGTTATTTATGGTGATTTTGAAAGCTTGTTAAGAGAATCTTCAGATAAAAATCGAACCGCACACGTTGAAAATATACAAATTCATGAAGCAAGTTGTTTTGCGTACTACATATATTGTGAATCGAAGCCTGAGCTAAATAAATTTATATCATATAGAGGTCCAAGCTGTTCCAAAAAATTCATTGATTCCATTAGCAAAGATGTAAAAAGGCTTTATAATTGTATGTCGGAGATAAAGCCTTTGATTATGAGTGAAAATGAGCTTAAGTCATTTCAAAATGCTAAAATATGTCACATATGTAAAAAGGAGTTTACTAATACAGATATAATTGTAGCCCATCATGATCATTTTTCAGCTTCCTTTATTGGAGCAGCGCACCAAAAATGCAATTTAAACGCAAAAAAATGTTCATATATCCCGATCATTTTTCATAATCTGTCAGGCTATGAATGTCATTTGTTTATAAAAGAACTTGCAGCTGTTTGTGGGCGTATTAATCTAATTCCAAAAAATAAAGAAAAGAATATCTCGTTTACGAAATTCCTCCCTATTGACGAAAAAAATGTGGCTCAGCTAAAATTTATTGACTCTTTTAATTTTCTGAGCTCCAGACTGGATAATTTAGTAAAATCAATGAGACCTGAAGACTTAAAAACTATGCACAATTTTTTTAGGGATAAAAAAATATTTGATTTAGTCGGCAAAAAAGGGGTATACTGCTATGACTATATAGATTCATTCGAGCGCTATGAAGATACAGAATTACCTAACCGAACTCATTTTTATACCGCTTAGGTTAAAACATGCAGTGGTCAGTAAGATCTGCTTCAGATTATGTAGGAAAGTAGAATTGATCGGATTTGCATCTCGCTGTTTATTGGGCGGTTTTGCATCGCTGCTCGAGCAAAGCGAGAGCAAGTGATGCAGAAGCCCCAATAATACCCTACTTTTGCGGACTTTAGAAATTGTTCATGGTTCTGTTGATGTTTAGACTTTCGTTTATGACCGGCTTGTGATAACCCTTGGGCTAAAAAACTTTGGTAGTCAAATAGAACATTTGATATGATTATTGGTCGTTCTTCTCTGTCTTTGTAACAGAAAATGGTTGTGAAGGAATGGTTTCATTCAAAAACAGAGTGCCGTCAAATTCACTTAAAATCATGTTGTCATCGTTGTTGTAACACTGACGAGGGCAGGGTATTCCACTCCTTTGCAGTTAAAAAATGAATTGAATGAATGCATTATAATAAATGAAGAAGCGTAACGCTTCGTTCTTGTGCGAGGAATTAAGATTATATTATAAAAAGCCACCCAATAAAAGCATTCTAGTTTTTTTTTATGGTTAACTAGGGAAGCCAGTCGCAATTGAGAGGTTAACAGGAATATATATATTTTTAAATCGTGTCTGTCTGTTTGTCTATATTTATTCGCGCATCACGCAAAAACTACTAGACCGATTGCGATGTGGTTCTTTTTTGGATAGCGCAGGGTTTGACTTAAAAACTAGGATACTTGGTATCTAAATCCGATGATGAGATGCCAAGCAACCGATAAAAATCTATTTGACGGCTGAACGAATTTTGAAGAAATGTACTATATTGTACTTTATAAGTACTTTTCGTCCTGGAATAATACGTATGGGCCTACTTTTAAATGAAATGATCGCGCGGGCAAATTCCCGGCACACCTAGTAGAAGATAAACGAAGAATGCTGAAGTGCATAGTAAGTTCGTAGGACTGTACTGCGAACTGTAGGTGCACTATCTATGACTGTACCTACTAACATAACTATGTCTCGTTATTTTTTTTATTTTGTTTATGTATCTAATCATTGTCACAGTAATTATACGCCTTATTATTCTGAAGAAAAAAGATTCATAATCACCATTGTTTAATTATACAGAAGGTACCTAGTTACCTACAAGTGCCTTCACGCTTTACTGAACAATAACATGAATCCATTCGTAAACACATCGTTGCTGTTTAATATTAATTTAATGTTATCGGTCTAGATAAGTACCTATATAAACTGGGTAAGTATTTAGTGCAATGATAACCTATTATAAATATGAGATAAATACTGCAATATCAATACATAAGTAAATTAAACTAACAATAACAAACCCAAGTACTAATAATACCATATATTAGTCCGGTCAAAATAGACATTAAAGGTTACAATAATTATTATTTATTATGTGATAGAGCTGAAAATTGGTACTAATGTTGGGAACACCATTAAAAATGAAATGTGAAAGTCTTAATCGAACCATATAATATGGGTTTTAGCATTTGTAGCCAAAAGGTAAGTTATGTCATAAAAATAGATCAAAAAAGTTGTAGAGCATACAATTATCTATAAAAACGGTTCCTACACTTTTTCTCTAAGAATCACAATTTCTGAGATAAAGCGATTCAAAAGTTGTAAAAGTTGTGTTCATAATATTATGCATGTCAATTTTTTTGCCAAAAAACGAGTGCAATTGTCTTGTATTCCCCCAACCTCTGCTTTTGCTCATCAACGTCTGTTTCGGGTATATGATGAAGTTCAAGTGTGGCTTGGTAATAAACTGGACCAAGAAGATTGGGGTTGGTATGGGTTGGAAGTTAATTGACAATACATTGGAACCAATTCAGACTTTACTCCCTTTTGCACCGGAGAAACATCTCAATTTTTTTTTGCAGTTACTAAAATAGGTGAAATGCTAAATGCGGCTGCAAAAAATTTGGATTGTTTTGTTCATTAGCATGTAGGTACCAGTTGTCAAGGCCAATCGTGCTCCAATGTTGAAGCGCCATTAGAAGAGGATTCTTATTATATCAGCGAGGACAATTCTGATGCATCGCTCTTAGAACAATTCACATATATCCAACAGGAAGAAGTATAATAAGAGGAAGAAGAAGAAGAAGAAGAAGAAAAAGGAGACAATACACTTGAAGTTCCATTAGATAGTTATCAATCAAACGAATAATTTTCCGCAATTACTCATAATTTACACCGTTTCATCATTTCCAATAGTACAATTTTTTATTTGATACATATTTTTTAAATAAAAAAGACCACAATAGATCGTGGAATACCGGTGGCCACCGGGGAAAACTAGTAAAAAAAAAACTCGCCAAGTACACTACCGGTGAGGTGGAAACGTGTGCATATTATGAAGAACATAAATTGTTCAACTTTTTGAATTGCTATATCTCAGAAATGGTGAATTTATGGAAAAAAGTGGAGCACATTTTTGATAGATAATTGCATGGTCTACAAGTTTTGCTTGACATATTTTGATGATAAAACTTACCGTTTGGCTGAAAAACGCAAAAAACCCATATTTGTGATCGCTGATCTTGAATATTTTTATGGCGGATGTGGGATCGACGGGGACTTTTCAGATTTCATTTATAATGGTGTTCCCAACATTCGTACCAATTTTTACGTCTATGCGAATTAATGTAACCTTACCACTATTTTTTACACGACGTCCCAAAAAAAGGATTGTAATGTTTTTAGGATTCATGTATGTTTGTGTGTAAGTTTCTTTATTCCACCATAACTTTTAAATGCCTCAACAGATTTAGACGTATCTGGTATCGTTAGAATCCTTACATCCCCCCGAGTAGCATAAGCATAAGAAAAAATGTGTATGGCGTATACACAGTACACAGTATAGCTCCATTTTCAAATGCGAAAAAAACTTCGAATTTTACAATATTGGTATCAAATTGAAGCACATTCCAACAGTATGTAATTTATTGACAAAAGTTCTTTTTTGGCAGGTAAGGCGTGTTTTTATAGGTTTTAAGATAGTTATTAGTACCTAATTCTGCCTCCATTTTACAAAAAGTTGCATCGGCCATCCGCTTCAAATACACCATAATAAAATGAGTCAAATGGAGATACAATTTATATCTGCGTTGAGCCTCCAGATAGTATTATTGGTAATTCCTTTCCAGGCAGTGCAGGTTCTCAAAGAAGGCGGCAAACTAGTATACAGTACATGCACCGTAACTGATGACAAAAATGAAGGCATGGTTGCCTAAAGTTAGTACCGGCTGAACCATTACTTGGAGGGCCAGGTTTATCTAACAAGGGCTTAAAAAATAAACATTTATTTAAAACAAAGAATATAATATTGTAGTGTAATAGTTACAAACATCTGTAATTTAATAATAAACATATCTTTGAATGAATACTATTCAAATGTAGACGTCACTAAATAATTGTCGATACATGGTGATGAAGATATCTAAGCCGGCGGTAACTTTTTATGACGCATATACGAGTGCTTATTTTTGCTTCTAAATAATGCACAGGTTGCATATCCATTGAGTATGTATAATATACACTCGAGAGCATAGAAATCGCACACTACCTACATTGTTACTTCTTAAATATTTTTTAAATTAAATGTTGGTTGCAAATATAACTTAAATTTAATTTAAGTACACACTGTTAGCTTTCTAAAGACACATAATTCCTAGTCATGACCTTCAAAATCATTACAGTAGCAACAAAACAACAGAATTACCCAAAATCGCTCGTTTCAGTTAGCGTTGTTTCTGGGATTTTGAGCAGGTATATAAGGGTAA
This sequence comes from Alsophila aescularia, assembly GCA_946251855.1. Taxonomy (NCBI): domain Eukaryota; kingdom Metazoa; phylum Arthropoda; class Insecta; order Lepidoptera; family Geometridae; genus Alsophila; species Alsophila aescularia. Next base: position 49,192,322 of record OX276378.1, read on the forward strand.
TAAAACAATAAAATTGATAAAATAAACATTTATTAATACGAGGTATTGCCTCCTCTAGCCTAAATTACAGCTTCCATTCGATGTCTCATCGAAGAAAACATTTTTTTACATAATCCTGCGGTATGCTATCCCATTCTTCCTTATTGCGGTTTGAAGCTCTCCGAGAATCATGGGCGCCGTGTTTCTGGCTCGTACTTGTCTTTTCAGCTTGTCCCGTAGGTGTTCAATGGGATTGAGATCTGGGCTTCGAGCAGGCCACGCCATAACCGGTACATCAACCTCCTCCAAATACTGGCGCACTATAGCAGCGGTGTGTGGTCTTGCATTGTCTTGCATGAAAATGAAATTTTCGCCCACAAATCCCGAAAAAGGCACTACGTGTTCTTCCAGGATCTCTTCGATTCGAGCGAAACGCTCTCCGGGTCTTCAGTATACTCTACCTTGTCCGTCGTTACCATGAAGACACATCCTGCACTCGTCAGAGAACAGTACTGCCTTCCATTGATCCATAGTCCAATTCACGTGATCTCGAGCAAACTGAAGTCGTGCTTGTCGATGGGCTGGGGTCAATTTCGGACCAGTTGCTGGTATGTGCGCTGTCAGGCCTCCTTTGGCTAGTCTTCTTCTAACCGTCCACCGACTGACTTCCACTTCTCAAACTTCCTGGAGCTGCTGCCCGAGTTGAACTGCATTCAACCGGCGATTTCGTAGCGATGTTGTGACAAGAAAATGGTCATCGCGCTGTGTTGTAGCACGTATTCGGCCTGTTCCTCGTCGCCGGGTATAGCCACCAGCCTGTTGATATCGCTGGTATACACGCCGAACATCATATCGGCTTAAATTTAACTGTCGTGCCACTTGACTTTGGTTCTGCCCAGCTTCAATTAGTGCAACCACTTGAGACGCTGCTTTCGGTGTGGTATCCATTTTCTTGTTCTTAATTATTCGATAACCTTTCTGACTACGATCGGGGTGTTCTTCTTGCAAAAAGGTGCAGGGTAAAGGATCCGGGGCTCTGCCCCCTGCCCTTGGCTCGTCTACGTCCATTACTATGGACGTGTCTTTGAGTTTGGCTTTTGCCATTGTTTTTCATTTCCCGCACCCCGAGAAGTGCGGGCATTTTGTGTTTGGCTATAATCTGGAGCTTCAGTCCGGCGGTCCAGGGCGATCAACCCAGCCAAGTGAGACCCCTGGTTACCCAGGGGAGGCCCGGCGAGCCGATCAGCAACCTGGACGGCGACCGCCGGCCGTCCTTCCGTCTTCCTCGTCGTCTCCTGTTCAGTCGTCCGTGGTTTTTCCGCTTCTGTCTCGTCCCTTGTGAGGAGATCCCTTGGATTCGGTTTCATTTTTCTTCTTCCTGTCTCGTCCGGTGGTCTCGCGTGGAATGGCGCTATACCGCTTATGTGGTCATAGCGCGACTCGTCCGCTCTGCTAAACATCTGTGTGGTGAGTCTTCTAATGAAGGTGTCTAGGCTTTCCATTTTTAGATCTCTACCGATTGTCGCATTGCTGACATATCTCGGTGCGCCCACTATCATCCGAAGACAACAGTTTTCCTGTGATTTCATTTTTTTCTTGTTGGATGCTGATATGTAGGCATACCACGGCGGTGCTGCGTACGTAAGGCGAGATCTAAGGTAGGTCTTATAGATCATCGCCTTCGTCCGGAGTGGTAGCTTCGATTGTAGGACCGGGCGGAGCTTAGCACGGGCTCCCTTTACCTGCCCTATGGTGTTGCTGACGTGTTTTTGGAATGTGAGGCGTCGGTCAATAGTAACTCCAAGGTACTTAATGTTTGGGGTCCAGGGCACAGTTTATCCTTTCAGTGTCACTGGTGGCGGCAGGTTGGATTTTCCAATTATGATGGCTTGGGTTTTTCCTACATTGACCGACAGCCTCCATTTTTCCAGCCATTCTGGCAGGGCATCTAGTGTCTGGAGTCTTGTCGCAGCGAGAGCCAGTTTGTACGATGATGCGTAGAAAGCGGCGTCATCCGCGTAGAGTGCGAGCTTTGCCTGCCCAACGACTGGTATGTCGTCGGTGTACCAGGCGTAGCAGATGGGGAGAGGCAGCTTCTCTGTGGTACTCCGGCTCTCACTGGTCTCACAGACGACAGGGAGTTTTCGACCGCGACCGTGATTCGACGCTCTTTGAGAAAGCTTGCTAGTATTTCTATGATTTTTCTGGACGCTGGCGCCTTCGACAGTTTGTACAGCTGCCCCTCGTGCCATACATTCTACTTCTTTTTAATCGACTTCTGGACCGATTTTAAAAATTCTTTTTTTGTTTGAATGGGTATACTTTCCAAATGGTCCCATATAAATTGTATCAAAATTGGTTCAGCAGTTTTTCGAGAATAAATAGTTTTGTTGAGTATATCCATTCGATTTAGTGTTTATATTGCCTTTATTTTGTGTTTATCTCTGAGATTTCTCAACTGATATAGATGGTTGTTTTTTTATTCAAAAGGGTAAACTTTTTTTGTAGTCCCATACAAATTTCATCAAAATTGGATTAGTAGTTTTATTATAAAATCAATTTGTTTTATAGTTAATGTTCTCTAATATCTTGGGATTTCTGAACTGAATTAGATGATTGTTTTTACTTGAGTAAGAAGACCTCTGGTGTGGAACTGTATAAATTTCATCAAAATTGGTTTATTAGCTTTAAACAAGCTTTAATTTAATTCTTTGTGTAATAATGTTTAGGAGTGGATTGCAAGTCAATTTTGAACAATTTAAGGACGTCCAAAGATGCTGAAGTTTTGCTCCTGGGTGTAGTTCTGATGACAATTAAAAACTACAGTAGTAGTATTAGTAGTAGTAGTAGTAGTAGTAGTAGTAGTAGTAGTACATAAAATAACTACACAATCGGATGATGAACCCCTTCGAGTTTGGGCTCATTTGGTTTATCTTGGTGAGTTCTCACGTGTTCTGTGGTATTCAGGGTCTGATGATGGAGCCGGAAGATAGTCCCAGGTACTCAACAACAAAATGATGGAACCCCTTCGAGTTTGGGCTCATTCGGTTTGTCTGGATGAGATATCTGGTGTTTTGTGGTACCTAGGGTCTGATGATGGAGCCGGAAGGTAGTCACAAGAACTTAACAACAAAACGATGGAACCCTTTCGAGTTTGTGCTCATTTGGTTTGTCTTGGTGAGTTCTCTGGTTTTATGTGGTATCCAGGGATGATGGAGCTGGAAGGTAGTCACAGGAACTCAACAACAAAATGATGGAACCCCTTCGAGTTTGGGCTCATTTGGTTTGTCTTGACGAGTTCTTTGGTGTTATGTGGTTTTCAGGGTCTGATGATGGAGCCGGAAGGTAGTCACAGGAACGCAACAACAAAATTATGGAAAATGGACAAAACTAATTCAGTTGTTATATATGTAGGTTTTATTCACTAAAGTGAGTGAGTGTCTACTATTTTCTTTGGCATATATTCTTTCCAATGTTTTCTTAGGCCACTAAAAATAAAAAAATAAAATATTTTCCCAAAAAAAAATTAAATCGACTTCATAATAAAAATAACTGTAGTGCAATGATATTTTTTAAACAACCACTAAAGAGAATGAAATCATTTACAATTGAGCCAGAAAGTATCACTTTTTCGAAATTACCAACGTAATAATAATGCATAAATACAACATAAGATAAGAAAGAGTTTTTTGAAGGCGGTGCCAAACCCAGGCATCATTTAAATCTAATTATCTTTACAAAATGAATGCATACCTATCTACGTATGAAGTAATATGCAGTTGTCTATGACGAACCCTCATACAAAACACGAAACGCAGAAGAGACAAAACAAGAGACTCACACGAGCAGATTTTGACTTTACATGTTCACAAACCGATTGACACGAAAACAGCAATCTAGTAAATGATTAAGTTTTTGTAGATAATTACTTTAAAAGCTTATTATTTTATATAGCTCGTCAACGTTACGCTTACGTTGGTAATTTGGAAAAAGTGATACTGTTCTGTCTCAATTGTAAATTATTTCATTCTTTTTAGTGGTTGTTTAAAAATATCATTGTACTACAGTTATTTTTATTACGAAATCGTTTTTTTTTTTTGAAAATATTTTATTTTTGTTATCCTACTTCGTAATAAAAAATATAGTATACATTACATAGACAGATAGAAAGTCAAAAAAGGATTACGCAATTAAATACATGAATGTGCTTAATCTAGCTTATATAATTGTAAAAACTAAACTACAGTAATTATATTCGTATAGTTATGGGTATACATTAGCAGTCATGGCTACTTTGCTAATTACATAACCCAAACATAACCAAGATTTAGTAAACAAAAGTGATAACCAAGAGGTTATAAAAATATCCTAATAGAAAAATACAAAATTATTATGCTATTTGTGTGACGTATAAAATACTGAATAATGAAATACATAAGGCACTAATTTCTTAGTAACAATACAGAATATATGGATAATACTATCTCAAAATCTTTTAACAAAGCTAAATACTTATTTCTTGTTATAACTACAAATTTTCTATGCGAACCCACAATCCAGCTTTAGTTTTCAGCAGAAAACTCCTCTTGTCGAATGTCACAGGGTTCTCGGTCTTGGGACATGAAGATAATTTGAAGTTCTTTATTAGGGAAACCATCGCTACTTTAGCAGCGATCATCGCGAAACGTAGACCTGTAACATAATCAACAAGTTTATTTTTTACTTATCAATTTTAGTAAATCTATCATGGTTGTATCATAGTATTGATCTTTTCATGAAATGGTTGGCCACAACATGAAATTAAAGGTCACATCATAAAACTATTTGTCCAGATTAAAGTTTTTGAATAATCAGTATTTGTCGATATGAACGATATAACCAACCTTTATCGATCATATCATAAAATTGAAGGCGAGGGCGGAAGCCCGCCTTGGCTGTAATACGTTAGAAGGCTTCTATGATATGGCTACAACATATTTATTAGTGTATACGGTGTTCATCATCATCATGTCAGCCCTTAGAAGTCCACTGCTGAACATAGGCCTCCCCCAAAGAGCACCATGACGAGCGATCTTGTGCTCCTTCCACCGACTTCCTGCGATGGCTACAATGTCGTCGGTCCATCGTGTAGGGGTCTCCCCACACTTCGCTTGCTTGTTCGTGGCCGACATTCAAGAACCTTTATTCCCCAGGGAACCTTTATTTTTTACCTTCATTCTTTTTTTCCCAGCGGTTGTCGGTTCTGCGAACTATATGGCCTGCCCATTGCCACTTCAACTGGCAAAGTCTGAGAGCAATGCCGGTAACTTTGGTTCTTCTACGGATTTCCTCATTTTGGATTCTATCTAGTAGTGAAACACCGAGCATAGCTCTCTCCATTGCACGCTGCGCAACTCTGAGCTTGTGTATGAGACCAATAGTTAGCGACCACGTCTCAGTGCCGTATGTACTGGCAACACGCACTGATTATAAACTTTCGTCTTGAGGCTCTGTGGTATCTGCGACGAGAAGATATGGCGTAATTTCCCGAACGCTGCCCGTCCGAGTTAGATTCGTCGGTTGACCTCTTTTCCGAAGTTGGACCTACCCAGTTGGATCATCTGACCTAAGTAGACATAGAGATCAACAGCTTCGATAATATCGCTCCCAACATAAACCGGCATGGGTACGACATGGGCATTTGACATGATGTTTGTCTTACCCATGTTCATTTTAAGACCCACCTGTTGGGAAACAATATTGAGGTCACTGAGGATTGTGCTTAGGTCTTCCAGGTTTTCTGCCATGATGACTATATCATCGGAAAATTGAAGTTGAGCGATGTATTCACCATTGATGTTAACACCATATCCGTTCCAGTTCAGAAGCTTGAATATATCTTCCAGTGCAGAAGTGAACAGTTTCGTTGAAATAACGTCTCTCTGTCTCACCCCTTATAGCACCTGGATAGAATCCATGCTCTGATCCTGAAGACGGACAGTCATGGTGGCCTTGCTGTACAAACACTTCAACACTTCGATGTACCGGTAGTCAATCTGGCACCTCTGTAATGACTGTAGCACTGCCCAGGTCTCGACTGAATCAAAGGTTTTCTCGTAATCCACAAACGCTAGACATAGTCGCCGATTATACTCTTCGGTCTTCTGTAAAATCTGCCGGAGCGTATAGATGCTGTCTACGGTGCTGAAGCCTTTCCGCAATCCAGCTTGTTCGGGAGGCTGAAAGTCGTCAAACCTACGAGCGAGACGGTTTGTAACTATTCTTGAAAACAGCTTATAGACTTGGCTCAGCAGTAAAATGGGCCTATAATCCTTCAAGATGGTTTTATCACCTTTCTTAAAGAACACAACCACTACGCTCCTATACTACAGATACTACGCCTCTGGCGTAGTACCCTCGAGGATGACGGTGTTAGGCCTCTATTTATTTTATCTTAACTTTTTTTAAAACAAAGCCTGTTTTTCACAAAAGCGTGAAAAAATTGCGAATGTAGTGGGATTTTCAACATTTGTCTCGCAATGCTGTTACTGACAGCACGAAAAAGTCAACTTTAAACTTACATAGACCTTTTTCGGGCCAGCTCCAATTGCCAAAAACCAAGGCTAGATATTCTCGTATTCCATAAATCACTCCAACTTGGAACTGGTCCATGTGCATACTTTAGATAACGATTGCGACCACATATGTGTCCAGCCGAACAAACTATCCAGCAGCTGATGCTTCACGGTACGAAGTCAACAATAAACTTACCTAAACAGTTCCTCGGGCCAGCCCCAAACGACAAGAACAAATGCGAGGGCCGGTTCTTCTTCTCGTCTCCCAGGAACCGCTCCGGGCGGAACTGGTCCGGCTCGGGGTAGTACTCCGGGTCCATGTGGATGCCGTAGATGGGGATGACGATCACGTCTCCGACGTCCAGTTTGACAGCACTGTCCGGCAGCTGGTACGGTTTGGTGACGACGCGTTCTACGCGACCCACTGGTGGGTACACGCGGAGGGTTTCTGGAATGAGAAACATGAATAAACGATCATTTACCCTTTGCCCTTGAATTTAAGATTATGACAGTCTATATTTAAATTGAAAGCCTGGCTCAATGCCAAAGTATTTTAAATTTAACGCAACTTTGGACCTTTGGCTGCCGGAAACTTTTAATTTTTCGGGATAAAAAGTATTCAACATTTTAACACATTATATAAACTTTGACTGTGCCAAGTTACATCAAAATCCGTCCAGTAGTTTTAGCTTGATACGTGTTATTTTAAATAACTTTCTACCCCTATCCTGCGGGAACCGTTGATTTTTCCGGGATAAAAAGTATCCTAAATGTTAATTCAGTACATCAGCTATAATTCTGCCAAGTTGCATAAAAATCAGTCTGGTAGTTTCAGCGTGATGCATGTTCAAAGAGACAGACAGACAGACAAAAAATAAAAAAAATGACCTTTGTGCACTCCATATCGATTTTGAAGTTTATCTTAATCGAAATTTTCAAAAAATATTTAATGTACAGATTTAGCCCAGTTACAGTTTTATTATAGTATAGATAGATAGAATAGATAGTTAAGTAAGTACCTATAAAGATTAGAATCTATACTTATAATAAAGCAGTAGGTAAGTACCAAAAAGTCTGTACAATGAAGATAATAAAAAATGGTCTAACATATATTATGATACTTTTATCCCAGAGAAATGACCACGAATGAATTTAAATGCATATCTCATTGTTATATTAACAATGAATATGCATTTAATAATTTAATATATATATATATATATAAATAATTGTGTTCGTAAGTATAAAATTACGAGACTCATACCTGCTGTTGTTGGGAAATTGTTGACACTAAATTTTTAATTATTATCCTACCATCTTTTGTCATAGACAGTAATAAATGTTCTGAGTGTCCCCGGACACTCAGAAACTATTAAAAATATACATATAAAAAACATCATAGGTTAAAAAGTCCTCATAAAATAAACATGGATACAACTTTTCTTTTCATCAGCGACTTTATTAAATTCGCACAGAATATCTTCGACTTTCGTAGAAATCTATCAGTTGCGGAGTATGCAAACATAATTCTTTTATGAATCAATCATTTGCATGCTATAAAAAAACACACCTCCATTTTTTGCCCGATAATGAAAATTCAATGACCAAGAGTATTTGCGAGACACTGTTATCATTATCACTATCCAGGATTACTGTGGACAATACAAAGGAGCTTATCTGATATAAGTATATCGGATATAAGTTTTATCGGATATATGTAAGTATATCCGGTATATGGATATCAGATAAACTTCGATAAATTAAAAGCTAAGAATATTATGATGATGACAGATTTGCCTTGTAGATACTTACGTACGTACAGGTCGTGTCATGTAAAAAGAACGCTGGAAGAAAGTGGAGGCGTTGTGTTTGCACATAGGAACACTAGCGCACAAATGTACTAGGCCAATTGTTTTAAATTATTATTTATTAGCCTTTCGCTCGCAGCTTCGTATATTGGTTATTGCTAGGTACATGGCAAAATATATTAGATATAATATTATTGAATAGAATTAAAACATGTTTTATTCAGTGTAGTATGTTTAATATCTATTAATAAAAGCTTGTAAAAATTAAAGTCATGTTGAAACTCCTTCCATTTAGTCGTCCTGGGTGACATGAAAACCAGGTGAGGACGCGGTGTTAGTAACACCTAGCTAGAGATTGCCATTTCATCGTCGTCGCTGTCGTCACTTGAGCTTCCATCATCATTTGAGTCAGAATCATCAGTTTATGATTCGCGTAGGGGACGCGAATCATAAACGTTTCGATCATTGTTTCAACCACGTGTTCGCTTTTACAATAATCGGCCTCTATTTCCTTTGTGCATAGTTTTCCCCACTCTGTTGCTCCCATCAAATTTATTTTTTCATTGACCAGGTCAGTTATCCGTGCAAGGTTCCAACTTACATTTTTACTGGTGACGTATCCCTTTATTTGGGACCAGGCCATTTTTATTGAGTTTAGGTCCGAGTGATATGGCGGCAAACGAAGTACAGAATGGCCTGCTTCGTTTAGTAGTGCAACGATATTAAATTTCTTAAATTGGTCTTTGTATTTTTTTATTAAGTTGTACAACTCCGGCTTTAGCATGGATTCTTCAAATTCAATTCCTTTTTAACGGAGCCAGGCCTGCATGTCTGCTTTCTTTGTATTGGACGATGGTGCAGTGTTTGTTGTGGTACGATGCGTTGTCGATTACCACGACTGAATTAGGCGGTATATTTGAGATTAGTTTAGTACGGAGCCATCGCTCGTAACTCTCCGAATTAATGTTGTCGTGGTAGTCGCCGCTTTTTTTACCTGCTTTGAACGTCAGCAAAGCATTCGGCACAAAACCTGCTTCACCACCCTCGTGCACTATGACCAAGCGGCTACCTTTAGACAGAGGTTTTTCAATGCCTTTGGCGGAACCTTCTGTCTAAGAATGGTGGGACGCATGGGAACTATCTACGCATGATTCATCAGTGTAAATGATAGGTCTTCCTTCCTCTCTATATATTTTTATCTCTCTTATAAATTGAATTCTTTGAAATCAAATTTGTGACTGCTCAATTAAAACTTTTCTATTGGTTTCTGTTTTTTTTTCCACTTAAAGCGCAATTTTTTTATTATTCTCCTGAGATTTTCTGCAGATCCTTGAAAATGTAAGTCATCCTGTAACTTTAGCAACTTGCCTATGGTAGGCAATTCTTTTTCAGTGACGTGGAACTTGTGGATGATTCTTTTTATAACACCTTGGTCAAAGCTGTCAATGCCTGTTATTGGTTCTTGTTTAAGGTTTTTATTTTTGCCGGGAGTTCGGAAGACAGTAAGAAATTCCGAATCTTTTGAACCTTTTACAATTCGTCTCACTGTAGACTCTGAACATTGCGGTCCGTTTCATACATTTTTTTAAATTAACAACTGCATTATTATCAGCTTCTCTCTTCATAAAACAATATACGTCATAAATCATTTTTCTCACTTTTCTATGTAAAACCATTTCAAATTAAAAACTTTTGTGCGCGATGGTATTTTGAGGGCAAACGTAACGTGAATAAAGCGCGAAAAGCAAAGGTCGAACAACGAACCAATAGCACAGCCAATAGCGCTCCGGCAAGCATGCGGCGCGTGAACCGCCCGCCCCGCGCCGCACCTCATACCACCAAAGAGACCGATAAATTGCCTAATGCGCAGCCTAACCGCCAGCGTTCTTTTTACATGACGCGACTGTACCGCATGCTACGCTTTATACTCTCTGCTATTTTTTACGCACGGGTATTTTGTGATCAAAACTTAGAACGCTGAGCAAGCTGTGGATAGAGCTTTATTCGGGGTTTCTTTGAAACGAAACGAGTCGACGCGGAACCTTTTGGTTCCGCGTCGCTCACATTTGGCGTAGGGCATCAACCGCTGGGGTAGACGTCCTCGAGTGGAGACCGCTACTTAGAAAACATAGTGTAGGACTCCCACCGGCCAGGGTGACGACCTGCGGAGTTCGGCCGGTACAAACTGGATAAGAAAAGCCGAAGAATGGTCTCTTTGGCGTCCATTGGCCTATGCCCAGAAGTGGGCGAATAAATGCTAATGATGAATTTGTAATAAAGAGGCGCTCCGCCTACTTCCTATATGTGCCCTAGATCGAACGAAATCTACAATAGAAAGAATCGCCAACTCGACTACATTTCGTAGCCCATTTCCTTTCCTTCCGTAATCGCATCATCTTACGACTTTGCTGAAGGTCCCTGTTGAATAAAAATAACCCAAACCTTGTAGGAACGCGTCGAGAAAAGTCAGCTCCGCCAGTAGTTCGTAGCTCATTTCCTTGCCGTCTATCGTGTCATTGATGTGCGTCCTCAGAGTGTCCTGCAGGTCGGGTCGGGTGGCTAGCACGTGCAGCGCAAAGGCAAGCAGCGTGCTGGTCGTTTCGTACCCGGCTATCAGGAACAGCAGGCATTGGGCGTCGATGGTGTCATCGTCCATGTCTAAAAAAGTAGTAATAAATAAATTTAATAAGTAGTTAACAAGTAAGAAAATATTATAAAAATACACAAAAAAAACTAACTGCGAACAAAATTATTGTGCTGACCGCCCGCAATAATAATCATAACACTAAAATAATTAAGGTGAAATTTTGTATTTTGTATGTATGGGTGTGTATGTGTATGTTTGTTAGGCCGCCATATTAGTTTTTTGACACTTCGTATATCCTCCAGCACTCTGATCGTGAACAAGACGAATCCAATGAAACCTCATACGAGTATATCAAAATCCATCAAGCAGTTTTGGTTGTAGGACGCGCCTAAGAAAGTACAAACAAACAAACATACATACAACCCAAACACATAACCCTTCCGTGCAGTTGGGTAAAAAACTAACAAGACTTAATCGAAAGTGCAAAAAAATACGACTGCGAATAATACTAAAGGCAAAAATGTAAGTGAGAATTGTTGGTAACCAACTTTGAATTGTTATAGATCCTAAATGGACATCCATCATCATCATCATCATCATAATTTCAACCTTTAGCAGTCCACTGCTGAACATAGGCCCCCCCCAAAGAGCACCACGACGAACGGTCTTTTGCCGCCTCCATCTTACGACTCCCAGCGATGGCTACAATGTCGTCCGTCCATCGTGTGGGGGGTCTCGCTACACTTCACTTGCTTGATCGTGGTGGCCATTCCAGAATCTTTATTCCCCAGCGGTTGTCGGCTCTGTGAACTATATGGCCTGCCCATTGCCACTTCATCTTGAAAATTATGAGAGCTATGTCGATAACCTTACTTCTTCTACGGATTTCCTCGTTACGGATCTTATCACGTAGTGAATCTCCAAGCATAACTCTCTCCATTGCACGTGACTTTGAGTTTATGTATGAGACCAATAGTTAGCGACCACGTCTCAGTGCCATATGTCATCACTGGCAACACGCACTGATTATAAACTTTCGTCTTGATGGGTGCGACATGGGCATTTAACATGATGTTAAATGCCTTACCCATGTTCATTTTAAGACCCACCTGCTTAGAAACAATTTTGAGGTCACTGAGAATTGTGCTTAGGTCTTGCAGGGTTTCTGCCATGATGACAAATCTAAGGTGAGTGATGTATTCGCCATTGATGCTAATATCATATCCGTTCCAGTTTAGAAGCTTGAATATATCTTCCAGTGCAGAAGTGAACAGTTTCGGAGAAATAACGTCTCCCTGTCTCATCCCTTTTTGCAACTGGATAGAATTCGTGCTCTGATCCTGAAGACGGACAGTCATGGTGGGCTTGCTGTACAAACACTTCAATACTTTGATGTACCGGTAGTCAATCTGGCACCGCTGTAATGACTGAAGCACTGCCCAGGTCTGGAATGAATCAAAGGCTTTCTCATAGTCAACAAACGCTAGACATAGTGGCCGATTATACTCTTCGGTCTTTTGTACAATCTGCCGGAGCGTATGGATGTGGTCTACGGTGCTAAAGCCCTTCCGGAATCCAGCTTGTTTGGGAGGCTGAAAGTCGTTGAACCTACGAGCCAGATTAACTCGTCCCATTGGGACGACTTTGTTTTGGGACGAGTCGCTGAAGTAGCCACGGTTTGTAACTCTCTCGAAAACAGCTTATAGACGTGAAACGGACATACTAAATGAAAAATGATAAGAAAAACCTAAAGATGATATTCAAATACCTTTTCAATGATATTCCATTTTACATAGTTCGTCCACTTTTTTTTTCTTTTTTACAACATGGCGTCTGATTGTCGCCATATTTTGTCATGTATTTAGAGACACTCGCAAGATTAAGACAAATAGATTGACGTATTGATTGTCGTAATCATCAAAATAAGTCAGCGCGTTTGGTCTATATAGTGCCGCAAAGGAACAGACATATATACATACACATAGGCTGGTAAACACAATACCCGCCGCGCAGTCGGGTAAACGACTAGTTATCAACTGAAATGAATAGGAACTCTTTAAGGCGAATCTAATGAGCCCAAATTAAAAACGTTGGTTGCCATTCACGGGTTCCGTTAACCACTTTCCAGCTCCATCAGCTGATCAGCTCGATGGTGCCATATTATCATAATAACATCTAAATAACATACCTACCTACATAAGCAAAGTATCAAATGGATATGCTACTACTGGAAGTGGGTGAAATTCAGTTCCATTCTATTACATAGGTTACAAGTCGACATATTAAAAGCGTGTTAAATACAGACGTTACAGTGGCACAGAATAATATATAATATTAGATATCTATTTATCTAATCAGCCCGTATCCACCAACAGCTGAGTATAGGCCGCCTCTCGTTCACGCCAGACTTTCCGGCCCTGAGCTAATCTCATCCATTGGCCTCCAGCGTACCTCACAGTGTCATCTGACCATCGGGCGGGTGGTCTGCCTCGAGGTTTAGCCCTTCTTTGGGTACCATTTGTTGACTGCCTTGTTCCACCTATTTTCATCCTTTCTTGCCAAATGTTCTGCACATTTCAACTTTGATAAAAAAAGATTTATTGGACGACGTGAATGTTTTGAAGTGATTTGATAGGTAGTTGTAGACCTAAAGACTGCTTTTAATCAATAACAGCCGGGACCGACAGCTTAACGTACCCTCCAAAGCACGGAGCGATGGAAAACCGCACATAACTTAGAAAAGTCATTGGTGCGGAGCCTAGGTTTTGAACCCGGTATCGTTGGATTCTAAATTGCACTATAGAACCGATAGGACACCATCGCTCTTATGAACTTATGTCTTGTTTTATACATGGAAACATGAAAAAATATTTGTAACCCAAAGATTCTATGGAGCCTGACTTCTCTTACACCTGAACATCGAGGATCCGACTCCTAAGTATTAGATAACCTTTATTTAGAGTCTAAACTCTAGAGACCACAACGTGGACGCAATGATAATGCAAGTAACTATCGCATAAACCATAGACCATATTTCCGGAACAATACTGTTATTTTTCTGTAACTCCAAATTGTTTGTCCCGCAGCGGGAATCGAACCCGAATCCATTTTGTGATATGCTGCAACAGTAGAAGTTACGTTTTTAGAATTTTAGAATCGACAATAGAACTTACGTTTTTCAGATGTTGCTTTTTCGCTGTTTTCTTTTTGCGCAACTTCCAACAGTATTTGCAAAAAGTCGCTTTTCCTGGAAAGTTAACGAAAACTAAAGTGAGGTAAATACAATGCTGTATAAAAATAATAACGATGCATTTGGCGTAAATATGCTTAAAGTCCTTAGTTACGCCATATGTTAAAGGAAAGTCCTAGTTTTTTGTTGGAGTATGAGGCAGTGCTGGCCTCTGACACAGTGCATATATAGCTATATATTATGTACTGTGCCTCTGGTGTCAGAGTTTGTCGGGACACCCGAGGGCCTCTGATATTAACGACTGCTACTGTTGCTGACCGATAGCTTAACGTCATGTATACTTAGTTGAACAAAATATTAAAATATCTAGTAATAAGTGTATACCAATAATATATTATTATAAATAAAACAAATATAACCCCTGGACCTCGACAGTTTTCAAACAGAAAAAAAACGCATGAAAATAGCTCCATTCATTAGGGAGCTACGATTCCACAGAAAAACACACAGATACATACACACCCTAAACTTATAACACCTCTCTCTTTCGTCGGGGGTTAAAAATTGAGTTAGGAACTTTACTATAACTTTAGATACATCATGCTATATAATTCTGTTACCATCATTGAATCTAAACATTGAAACAAGGAACATTTTACATCGATACACGAATTGGAGCAAACGTACTGAGAGTCCGTGAGTCTCCTCTCTGCCTTTGCCGCTTGCAGCATCCTCATAAGCTCACTCGTTGACTCCAGGTTATATAACGAGATGTTCAACAGCTGGATGAGCTTCGGCATGATCGTCAAGATTAAAAAGACGAGCATCTGCTTGGTTTTCGGCATGTAGTCGTATTTTTCGGCCACCTGCAGGTAAGAAAAGACAATACTTAAGAGCGGCCAACCCGTCATAGTTTTCATACAAACGCTCGTATGTGATTACGGCGTTGTAACTATTCTTTTTTGAAAATTTTAAATTAATAGGTATCTAGTGCACTGTATCTAGGTTTATAAAGTCAAAGTAAAAAGTAAATTTTGAGAAACAAATTCAGTATAAGCCTCAAAAAACTGCTTTTTGGCACGAATTTAAAAACTTGAAAAGTAAAGAAAACGTCTCCGTTGAAACCTTGCAAATGTAATAGAGATTCTATATGATAAACGTTTATTTCGCAATTTTTATAAGGATTACTCAAAAACACGTATTTCCTGAAACAAGTTTTCTGAAATTTCAGCACTCTATTCAAGTTCAATGTTGTTATTTACCGAATGCCAACCGAGCGTTCAGGCGCTATCTCTCTCTCTTTTCGCTTTGCCTTTTTCAAACATTGCACTGGATGAAACAACAGGCTTTTCGACCATGCTCGCGTTGACGATAGACGGTTCGGGAAGGGCCCTCTTAAGTTGGTTTAACTGTCCTTTAAATTTACTAGGTCCTACTGTCAATAACAATCATAATCAAACGTTGTATGAATTTTATGACACATAGCCCGGACTGTGCCTTTGCGCAGTCGGCTAAAGAGGAAGTCCCCGGCCGGTGCGCCTGTCCGTCTCCAAAGTATAAGATTTATCCTTAGGGACTTGATATACGAAGAGCCCTGGGCGCACGGCCTTGTTAAAATGTATGCGCCTTGACACAGATGATTAAATCTATAGGTACTTATAATAAAGCAGTAAGTACCAAAAAATTTGTACAAAGATGATTTAAAAAAAATGGTCTAGTTACTAGGTACTTACATGATGGACCGAACATGATGAAATTTTGTATGTAGATGCTGTATGTATACGATAGAGACCAACATAGGATACTTTTTGTTCCGGGAAATCGTAAACGCGGGCAAAGCGGCGGGGCGCAGCTAGTAAAACATTAAAATGAATGAAAACTTATAATTCTAGTTCGTTGCAAGTCACGATGACCTACTCGTAGTGTTATATCAAAAATAGAATGAGTATGTAATCCTCTAGTCACTCTGTTTGGTCGAACAAGTTGAAACGCCGTATTACGTTAGTAGTAAGGTGTAGTTTCGGTTAAGACCATGCTCTGCTTTTTAACGGTTTTTACCATAAATATGCTGGGTCAATCACAAACCTAATAAATGTGAAACATAACATACATGTTTTTGAGATCTTTATCTCTCTGAGACTAAGGCAAAATCATGATTAACAGAATTTAATTTCATACATTTTCTTATAAAAAATACGTTATTTTGAGTAATATTTACTTGTTCTACTCAACGGCTTAAGTTTTATCTCTAAAATAAATCTCACAGCAAGAAAATATTGTTTTCACCTCACAAGCTCGGAAAGATTCTGTTTGTCATTTGAAATCTGAGTGCAAAATTGCATTTTACCCGCTAGCGTGGAAAGAGTTTTTAAAATTCGAACCTTTCTATTCAATAATTTTCTATACCGACAATTCACCGACTAATTTATATTATATTATTATCCGATTCGATTCTACTCTGCTTGACTATTCGTCTCTATTCGCCTCTTTTTGACTCTACTCGACTCTAATCGGCTCTACTCAGCTCTACTCAGCTCTACTCGACTCTACTCGACTCTAGTCGACTCTACTTGACTCTACGCAAATCTACGCGACTCTACTCCACTCTACTCGACTCTATTCATCTATTTTCATTTTCAATTCTATTCTACTCTGTTCTACTCTATTCTACTGTGTTCTACTCTGTTCTACTCTGTTCTACTCTGTTCTACTCTATTCTACTCTATACTACTCTATTCTACTCTGTTCTACTATATTCTACTCTATTCTACTCTTTTCTACTGTGTTCTACTTTATTCTAATCTGTTCTACTCTATTCTACTCTATTCTACCGTATTCTACTCCATTCTACTCTAGTCGACTCTACTTCACTCTTTTCAACTTTACTCTTGACTCTACTATTCTACTCTGTTCTACTCTATTCTACTTTGTTCTACACTGTTCTACTCTATTCTACTCTGTTCTACTATGTTCTACTCTATTCTACTCTATTATACTCTGTTCTACTGTGTTCTACTCTATTCTACTCTATTCTACTCTGTTCTACTCTGTTCTACTCTGTTCTACTCTGTTCTACTCTATTCTAGTCTAGTCTACTCTATTCTACTCTATGCTACTCTGTTCTACTCTATTCTACTCTGTTCTACTGTGTTCTACTCTGTTCTACTCTGGTCTACTGTACTCTACTCTATTCTACTCTAGTCGACTCTACTTTACTCTTTTCAACTTTACTCGACTCTACTCTTCTCTACTCGACTCTTCTCGACTCTAATCGACGCTTTTCGTTTCAATTTGACTCTATTTGTCTCTTTTCAATCCTATTCGACTCTATTCGATTCTGTTCGACTCTATTCTATTATGTTTACACATCTGCCAAGCATCCCGCGACGGCTCATTTTTTATTATTATTATAAACACTTACTATTATATTATAAACAATTTAATATATTATTTTAGCTGTTTTTCTTGCACCTAGCATTTTCCTCGCTGTAATGAGGTGAACAGTTTTGTGTTGCGCACAGCAGCAAAGTTATTTGGCGTCTCGTACTTTTGAAACCCTCGCTACGGCTCAAGTTTCAAGACAAGTACTCTCGCCAAAATATATATTTTTAAAGTCTGTTTGTATGTTTGTTCGTGCATCACGTAAAAACTACTACACCGATCGCGATGCGGTTTTCACTGTTGGATAGTTTAGGGTTCGAATTAAAAACTGGTATACATGATATCTCAATCCAATGAGGGAAGCCAAGCAACCGATAAAAACTATTTGACGGCTGAACGAAATTTGGTATTTTGTACTCTATTGGTACTTTTGGTTCTAGAATAACACACTTATATCTCAGAAAAATCACCGCGCAGGCAACGCCGCGGGAATGGGCAAGCGTCCGGGAGCGCCCCCTGGCTGCTTATATATCAAGTCCCTTACAGTTTACAATACAATATCAATTACAGCAATAAAACATGTAAACAAACATGTAAACATGTTTTAAAGCAGGAAAATGACCAAGTTCGATCTTTTCTACACAGTTTCATACAATAAACGATTTCTGATTCTGACTTCGATCAAATTTAAACATAAGCTTTACAATTTTGGTAGGTATTACCCCAGTCGGAGTAAATGCCATGGACACCTTCAACCACACAGCCAAAGTTGGTGTGTGCTCGAATATGGATCCATATGTGGATCGAAGAAGAAAATTATTACAGTAAATCCACATGTGGATCGAAAAGGTGAAAAAAAAAAACCATGGATTCACAATTCCACATGTGGATCGAAAAGATGAAAAATGTATCTAAAAATGTATCTCCACATGTGGGTACATGTGGAGATTGATCATGTGCATATTATCGTAGTGTATGAAACGGTTGCATAACGAGGGCTATTAAAATACAAGAGTGAGTTTAAAAAACAAGCCGAATGGCGAATTTTTCCCACTGCCCACTCCCTTGCCACCTCCCCTACACTCTGCCACCCGCTATCCGCAATAAGCACTGAAGTGCCTGCGTAACAAGGTTGAATATCGCGAGCGCTGTTTGTTTGAACACACAATTTAGCTCGGAACTAAATGACGTATGTCTCAAACGTTATTTATTTTATTGGCAGGCTAATAATTGAGGTAGCTAAATTTTGTCTAAGCATTAGATAATAATAGTTATTTGTTATTCAAGGCTGCAAAGTGTTCAATATCAATTACAGCAATAAAACATGTAAACAAACATGTAAACATGTTTTATAGCAGGAAAATGACCAAGTTCGATCTTTTCTACACAGTTTCATACAATAAACGATTTCTGATTCTGACTTCGATCAAATTTAAACATAAGCTTTACAATTTTGGTAGGTATTACCCCAGTCGGAGTAAATGCCATGGACACCTTCAACCACACAGCCAAAGTTGGTGTGTGCTCGAATATGGATCCATATGTGGATCGAAGAAGAAAATTATTACAGTAAATCCACATGTGGATCGAAAAGGTGAAAAAAAAAACCATGGATTCACAATTCCACATGTGGATCGAAAAGATGAAAAATGTATCTAAAAATGTATCTCCACATGTGGGTACATGTGGAGATTGATCATGTGCATATTATCGTAGTGTATGAAACGGTTGCATAACGAGGGCTATTAAAATACAAGAGTGAGTTTAAAAAACAAGCCGAATGGCGAATTTTTCCCACTCCCCACTCCCTTGCCACCTCCCCTACACTCTGCCACCCGCTATCCGCAATAAGCACTGAAGTGCCTGCGTAACAAGGTTGAATATCGCGAGCGCTGTTTGTTTGAACATACAATTTAGCTCGGAACTAAATGACGTATGTCTCAAACGTTATTTATTTTATTGGCAGGCTAATAATTGAGGTAGCTAAATTTTGTCTAAGCATTAGATAATAATAGTTATTTGTTATTCAAGGCTGCAAAGTGTTTTTTTGGCGAGAGTACTTGTCTTGAAACTTGAGCCGTAGCGAGGGTTTCAAAAGTACGAGACGCCAAATAACTTTGCTGCCGTGCGCAACACAAAACTTTTCACCTCATTACAGCGAGGAAAATGCTAGGTGCAAGAAAAACAGCTAAAATAATATATTAAATTGTTTATAATATAATAGTAAGTGTTTATAATAATAATAAAAAATGAGCCGTCGCGGGATGCCTGGCAGATGTGTAAACATAATAGAATAGAGTCGAACAGAATCGAATAGAGTCGAATAGAATTGAAAAGAGACAAATAGAGTCAAATTGAAACGAAAAGCGTCGATTAGAGTCGAGAAGAGTCGAGTAGAGAAGAGTAGAGTCGAGTAAAGTTGAAAAGAGTAAAGTAGAGTCGACTAGAGTAGAATAGAGTAGAGTACAGTAGACCAGAGTAGAACAGAGTAGAACACAGTAGAACAGAGTAGAATAGAATAGAACAGAGTAGCATAGAGTAGAATAGAGTAGACTAGACTAGAATAGAGTAGAACAGAGTAGAACAGAGTAGAACAGAGTAGAATAGAGTAGAATAGAGTAGAACACAGTAGAACAGAGTATAATAGAGTAGAATAGAGTAGAATAGAGTAGAACATAGTAGAACAGAGTAGAATAGAGTAGAACAGTGTAGAACAAAGTAGAATAGAGTAGAACAGAGTAGAATAGTAGAGTCAAGAGTAAAGTTGAAAAGAGTGAAGTAGAGTCGACTAGAGTAGAATGGAGTAGAATACGGTAGAATAGAGTAGAATAGAGTAGAACAGATTAGAATAAAGTAGAACACAGTAGAAAAGAGTAGAATAGAGTAGAATATAGTAGAACAGAGTAGAATAGAGTAGTATAGAGTAGAATAGAGTAGAACAGAGTAGAACAGAGTAGAACAGAGTAGAACACAGTAGAATAGAGTAGAACAGAGTAGAATAGAATTGAAAATGAAAATAGATGAATAGAGTCGAGTAGAGTGGAGTAGAGTCGCGTAGATTTGCGTAGAGTCAAGTAGAGTCGACTAGAGTCGAGTAGAGTCGAGTAGAGCTGAGTAGAGCTGAGTAGAGCCGATTAGAGTCGAGTAGAGTCAAAAAGAGGCGAATAGAGACGAATAGTCAAGCAGAGTAGAATCGAATCGGATAATAATATAATATAAATTAGTCGGTGAATTGTCGGTATAGAAAATTATTGAATAGAAAGGTTCGAATTTTAAAAACTCTTTCCACGCTAGCGGGTAAAATGCAATTTTGCACTCAGATTTCAAATGACAAACAGAATCTTTCCGAGCTTGTGAGGTGAAAACAATATTTTCTTGCTGTGAGATTTATTTTAGAGATAAAACTTAAGCCGTTGAATAGAACAAGTAAATATTACTCAAAATAACGTATTTTTTATAAGAAAATGTATGAAATTAAATTCTGTTAATCATGATTTTGCCTTAGTCTCAGAGAGATAAAGATCTCAAAAACATGTATGTTATGTTTCACATTTATTAGGTTTGTGGTTGACCCAGCATATTTATGGTAAAAACCGTTAAAAAGCAGAGCATGGTCTTAACCGAAACTACACCTTACTACTAACGTAATACGGCGTTTCAACTTGTTCGACCAAACAGAGTGACTAGAGGATTACATACTCATTCTATTTTTGATATAACACTACGAGTAGGTCATCGTGACTTGCAACGAACTAGAATTATAAGTTTTCATTCATTTTAATGTTTTACTAGCTGCGCCCCGCCGCTTTGCCCGCGTTTACGATTTCCCGGAACAAAAAGTATCCTATGTTGGTCTCTATCGTATACATACAGCATCTACATACAAAATTTCATCATGTTCGGTCCAGTCGTTGTCGCATGAAAGAGCCCCAAACAAACAAAATCAGACAACGTTTCACATTTATATATTAGTGGGGATGGAGATTAGTGGCAAGTGGCATTCTGTTATCGTAATCAGTTTAGCCGTTTTTATGTGAAAGCGAGTACAACCAATCTACCAATAATTTTCCAAATTCCCGTACGAACTTTTCATTTTCCGGGATAAATGTATCTTATGTTGGGTACCTAGCTACCTAGGTATATTAAAAACTAGCTGTCCCGCCCGCGACTTCGTCCGCGCGGACTACTGTCTATCGCATCATAAGCATCCTATGTTCTTCTAGAATTTTAAAAACCAATGCAAAAGTAGGTGCTGCAATGCTCTTGAAGTTTTTTGACAGACTTGTTATTTCGTTTCCATGGCAACCGTTTCTTACAGTGAATAATCAACATTTTCCTGTTTTCCTGTGAAAACTTTCAATTTTCCAGGATAAAAAGTGTCATATGTTTTAATCTAGAGTATAAGCTATTTCCATTCCAAATTTCATCAAAATCCGTCCAGCGGTTATCGCGTGAAAGCTCCCCAAACAAACAAACAAACAAACAGATAACGTTTCACTTTTATATATTGGTATGGATTTCATCTTAGCTGTTTTTGTGTAAAAGCGAGTATTCTTAATTTTTCCATGGCAACTTTCTATTTTCCGAGATAAACAGTATCCCTTATTGGTCTCTGTTGTGTACAGTATCTACATACAAATTTTCATCAAAATCGGTTCCGCCGTTTTGGCGTGAAACGCCCCAAACAAACAAACCAATAAACAAACAGACAACGTTTCACTTTTATATATTAGTGGGGATTTTGAATTTCATAGTATATTCGTATAGAGTACTTAACGCTTTTTTCTTAAGAATAAGTTTGTAAGTACAGGAAAATAAAATTCGTACATAGTAGATAAATAATCATTCAGTCATATAATAACTGTGACCGCGCTTGTAAGCGCACATTACGTAATCAGCGCTGTGGATTTTCATTCACAGCTTCTTTGCTGAGCTCAGACCTTTTCTGGCAGCACTGTACATGGCAGCGAACTTTGTACACAGGTGCTTAGTTGCCTGTTTCTGGCAGCACTGTACATGGCAGCGAACTTTGTACACAGGTGCTTAGTTGCCTGTTTCTGGCAGCACTGTACATGGCAGCGAACTTTGTACACAGGTGCTTAGTTGCCTGTTTCTGGCAGCACTGTACATGGCAGCGAACTTTGTACACAGGTGCTTAGTTGCCTGTTTCTGGCAGCACTGTACATGGCAGCGAACTTTGTACACATGTGCTTAGTTGCTTGTTTCTGGCAGCACTGTACATGGCAGCGAACTTTGTACACAGGTGCTTAGTTGCTTGTTTCTGGCAGCACTGTACATGGCAGCGAACTTTGTACACAGGTGCTTAGTTGCTCGTTTCTGGCAGCACTGTACATGGCAGCGAACTTTGTACACAGGTGCTTAGTTGCTCGTTTCTGGCAGCACTGTACATGGCAGCGAACTTTGTACACAGGTGCTTAGTTGCTTGTTTCTGGCAGCACTGTACATGGCAGCGAACTTTGTACACAGGTGCTTAGTTGCTTGTTTCTGGCAGCACTGTACATGGCAGCGAACTTTGTACACAGGTGCTTAGTTGCTTGTTTTGGTTAAGTTTCTGTGTTGATTTATGTGTTGCTGTGTACAGTATGAGCGAATAAATTATTTCTTATCTTCTCTTTTTTATATCGAGTGACCGGTGCTCGAAGAGTTAAATATCGAATTAAACGAAAGAAAGGCGTAAATTACTTGTACCTTTATGAAATGCGAGTTTCCATCAATCAACGCATCGCATTTGATGCCGAATGCGCAGGCGCCGATCGTTTCCAGTGTGTAATGCCCCATTATTTTCTTCATCTCCACTTCTTTACCATCTGCAAAACAGAGGACAATCATTTCTTAACATGTGAACAGATAGATTAGGCAGTTCAGAGTAGGTAGGTACGTTGAGAAAAGTAGGTACAGTACCTATAGAGATGACAGGCGAGCAATGAGCCTTCGCCATGGCTACCTAATTTGGCTAGTATGATCGCATTAGGTGCCTACGAGTATATATTGCACTGTGGGCTAGTTAATCTGATATAGCAACTCTGATGATGATATGCCTTATTGTTTATTGTTAATTAACAAGAGTATATATCAACAGAAGCATATCATAGCACTTTTTCTACAGTAGAATATCTGAAGCATTGGGCCAACTTTTCGAATGTAATGTCAGGCCTGTCTCACTCGATGTACATGCGCCTGTTAATTTCTGTAACGCCGGTGTTACTCTATCCGTGGCTTGCCACGAGATAGATTGAGATGGACTTACGCGTTAGAAAGAGATACGCATATAAAATGATACGCAACAAGGTCGTGCAAGCTGAATTGCACTTTATTGAGTGGTGGCATGAGTCCATAGACCTAGAATCAGAATGGACGGAGGGAAAGCTAAAGTAGCGTGTCTATTTTACGCCGGTGTAATTTTTATGAAAATTTTAAATTCTCCGTTAATTATCACCACGAGTTTATTTTATATTGTTAATAATGTGTATTCTTAATGTGAAATACATTTTTGCTTTGAAACTTCGATATTTAAGATAATAATAGGCGGTAAAACCATACCTGTGAAATGATAATATTCCGGATCTTTAACTCCACCTCTTGTTGTTCTTGATGGACAAACCACAGCACCACACAACATAGTTTCACTATTTTGCTAGAATGTCTAGTCTTAGCATAGATATTTCAATAGAATCTCACTTTAAGCACACGGTCTGCAATGTTG